>OZ021729.1:65935594-67426844 GCA_963978545.1 Linyphia triangularis
CCTATGGCCAGTACGCCACTGACACATAGACATATGATGCAGTTAAATGTATTTTCATGTTTTTGAACCATTTTGAAATAAAGGGAATGGGGTTTTTTTTCTGCTTTTTAGTGGAACTCCGCTCTTTTAATTTTTTTTTTTTTTTTAATTCAAAGAAAATTTCATTTTTTCTGATCCCTGAAAAAATAATCCGTTTTTCCCGGATGTTTTTTATTCCACAGAAAAATAATAAAACATTTCTAAGGTTCTAAGGCTGAATTGAGGAGTCCTTTACTTCCGTCCATCGGGAGGGGGGGGGGGGGACCCAGCTCAAATACAAAACTCTACTACAAATGCATTATTTTAACCAGGTTTATGCCTGAACGAGCATTTTTCACTTTTCAACTGCACTGAAATTCGATCCTATTGTGATTTTTTTTTTTCTTCCCAAAATATAATTTCCTTCATACTAATTCACGCGATTAGCGTATGCTAATAATGTATTTACTTTAAAGTCTGGCATCCACGGAACTATAGTTTATTTTCGTTGGTATGTGATGGTCATTTTCGCTAAGCGTTACGCTGATGTACAGTCCACCATTGTCAAGATTTACGTGGCTACCACCGGCATTATCGCTGGAATTTAGGCTGTTGTGGGGGTCATTTTCGCTGAGTGTTACACTGATATAATTGCTGAGAATTGCCCCAATATATTCAGCGCTATTGCTGATATTCATGTTTTTTGTAGTGATTATTTTCAACGATTACTACGCTGTTGTAAAATATGAGATTTGCTCCCAAATTACCGAAAAAATTTCGATATTACCAAGATGAACTGCGCCACTGTGCTTACGCTATAGCCGAGATTTACGTTGTTGTGATGGCAACTTTCGTCACGTGTTACGCGGATACAATAGCACTATTGTGGAGAATTGTTCCGGTATGTTTCGCTCTATATTTTGCTCTAATACTTCCTTTGGTATGATAGTCATTTTCGCCGAATACCACGCTACAGTAACATTGAATATTACCGGAATTTGCACCAATGTTACCAAGAAAATATCAGTATTACGTGATTTATGCCGATATAGTGGACACTATTGTTGATAGTTTTGCCTATACCTAGATTTTTGCCATTATTGTAAGCTCTATTTATACTTTCATTAGAGTTATGGCTATTTTCGCCGAGGTTTACGCTGATGTAATTCACACTATTACTGAGATTTGCAACACCGTTTTGTAGCCTTTAACCTAGGCTTTCGCTAATGTAAAAGCTGCTATATCCGTTATTAGTGCTTGTTTAAGAATCGATATCGCCGTTTGATTTGAATTTATGCAGAGTTACCAAAATTTTTATATAATTTTGTATTTGAAAATTAGTCCTATTTGTAATTTATCAAAATAATCCGTGTTTAAATTTCTAATTTTAACTGCAATTATATGTAAAGTTGTTTGTGGCTTTTTATTTTATTGAACAAGCTGAAAGATATAAATTGTTTAAATTCATAATTTAAAGTTATTTTTTTTCAGTAGTACTTAGAATGCGGCTATAAAATTTCGGAAGCTGAGTTTAATTAGATTCGCCTGTTTGTCAACATGGATTGTTTAAAGTTGTTTGACTTGCTGAAAACTTGAAGTTTTCATTGCTTTTGGAAGAATTTCGTCTTCTTTAAATCCTTTATATTAATATCGATGTTGTGTGTATGTATGTTTTTCGATGGTGGGCAAATCTGAGGAGATCCAATTAATACCCTTGCTATCACCTAATCGGTCTGAAACTTGGTAGATAGATTCGATGTCGATGACAATTCATTCTATCAAATTTTGGGGCTGTAACTGTCATTAAAAGGTTGGTTTTACGGAGTACTAATAAAATAACTTGCCGTCATCAAATCGCGCTAAAATAGTATTTAACCGACCATTGAAGTTGCCTGTTGCCAATTTTTTTAAATAAATAAATAAAAGATATTTGAATGTGAGTGCATAAAGTTACGTTCATTTTTTATAAATAAATTTTGAAACGTAGTTTGCCTCGCATTTTGATGATAGAAATGTTTTTGATTTTTAAAATTAGACACCAAACACGCGTTGTTTACAGAATCGGTGCTGTGTTAGGGAATATAAAAATTGGCAATGCATATAAAGGATTTATATTAATTATATATAAATAATATAATTATAATATTTATATTATAATTATTTGCTTTTATGGGTAATATTATTTTTTGCTTTAGAGTTATACCATGTTTAATAGGCGTTTTAATAGGTGTTTTGGTATTTTGAACTATTTTTGTTCACGGACAAGACACACGGTGTAGTGTTATCAATGCAAATGATAAACCAAATTTTTTTAAGGATAGTTTAAAATGTGCTTTATGCATAAAATGTTTGATATTTGTTTTCAGCTTTTTTACCAAACTTAACCCTGAAATATATATGTTGACTTCTTTACGAACTTTCCAGGTAATGTGTATTATTTCTTGAAGGTGAGGGAACTATTTTAAAGCAAAATTTGCGTTAGACTCATTGATGTGTAAGAAAAGGAAGGTGGGAAATGAAGCTATCTTCTATAAAAGTGAGCTATGTGTGGTGATTAACCAGCAGTGACGGATTATTTTTTAATAATTATTCATTCACTATTCTAAATGGATGATTACAAATATTCATTTCATTAGCACTTAATTCAGCTTGGTATTTGGGTAACAGAACATTAGAAAAAGTTCAAAAGTCTGATAAGTAGTGTGACCTGTCCCGATTTTGACCTCGATGTCCCGCTGCTCAAATGTCTAGCTAAATTGTCCTGCTTTTCCGTTACAGAGTCTCACTAAAGTCCTTCTAAACAAAACCAAAATATATGGTCTTCAGAAGTAGGGATGGAACGGATATCCGGCAAATATCCGATATCCGGCATATCCGGCTGATTTTTCAATATCCGAAACCCCATCGGATATCCGATTTGAAATACCGGACATCCGATAATTTCATTCGGATATCCGGCTATATATCCGGCCACCAGGTATCCACAAGAAATAATTTTTTGCAAAAAATAATGATCTTTTTCGGACAAAGGGGACACCGCATCCTACATTTTTTTTTCTTAATTTTTTTTCTTTCTTGGACATAAATTGCAGTCAAGTTAGAAAATGAAAAAGTTCCTTCGTGAGAACTATGCTTTCGCTGTATTATTGGCACCGAGTTGATAAGCATAAACCATTCCTCCAATATTTTTCCATACCCATCCTTCATACGTGTTTTGCAATATGTTCTTTTCATTCCAAGTTTATGATCTGATTAATTCCAGATGTTATATTTGAATGCTTCTCCGTAAAACACGAACCGAAATACTAATAAATAGTACTTTTTTTTCCATAACATAAGTTATAAGAGTTTTAGTTATTCTCACTTCCTCCTTTTTTTCTGACATTTGCTAGCGAGTAAAAAGCAATAAATAGCCAATGCTCACTCCTCAATGCTTTTTTTTTCTTCTATCGACGATAATACCCAACCCCTTTTTATGCTGTGAATGGTATGGTCTAATTTCTGATTTTTCATTGGCAGAAGTTGAAAGCTGGTAGATTTTTTCTGACGTAAAATGAAGTATTGTAATTTTTAGGTCTTTAACGCAGCGCCACAATGTGGAATTATATTTAGCTCTCTAGAATGTCTTGAATCATAGTTTTCTCCAATTACATTCCAATTTATAATTTTTAATAATGGCTCATTTAAAATCACCCATTTGGAAGTATTTTAAAATTAATGGAAATGACGAAAGCAAAGCCCTATGTGTTACTTGCTCCACAGAATCGTTTAAAAAATATATTGTGCGCGGCGAAAGCCCAAAATCCTTTTCCACAAAATCCTTATGGAACCATTTAATAAGTGTGAGTAGTTAGAAAATGACAGTCCGGGGCCATGGCGCAGCGCGCAGAAGGACGAGGGACGATGACGTCACCGGAAGGGGCGTGGTCAGATATGACGTCACCGGAAGGGGCGTGGTCGGATATGACGTCACCGGAAGTCACGTGACTGGAAGTGGAGTGGAGTTGTTTCCCTCCTGCTGCTGTTTTAGTTTCGGTTTCGTTATAAGCTGTGTGTGTATGACGTCACAGTGGGTATGACGTCATAATGTGTTTTATATCAAAGTTTTGAGTGGTGGCAACACTTTTTTAGTTTCGGTTTATCTAACAGACGGAGTTGAGTTGTTCTATGGCTGCTTCTTAATAAGAACGTTATGGTGATAGGCTTTTATTGCGTGACGTCACAGTAGATATGACGTCATAATGTGTTTTATATCAAAGTTTTGAGTGGTGGCAACACTTTTTTAGTTTCGGTTTATCTAACAGACGGAGTTGAGTTGTTCTATGGCTGCTTCTTAATAAGAACGTTATGGTGATAGGCTTTTATTGCGTGACGTCACAGTAGATATGACGTCATAATTTGTTTTATATCAAAGTTTAGAGCGATGGCAACACTTTTTAGTTTCGATTTACCTTTAAGATAGAGTTGAGTTGTTCTAGGACTGCTTGTAAATGAATAAGTTAGAATGATAGGTTTTTATTGCGTGACGTCACAGTAGGTATGACGTCATAGTGTGTTTTATATCAAAGTTTGAGCAGTGGCAACACTTTTTAGTGTCGATTTACCTTTCAGACGGAGTTGAATTGTTCTAGGGCTGCTTATAAACGAATAAGTTAGAGTGATAGGTATTTTTACTAATGACGTCACAGTGGGTATGACGTCATTTTATGTTAAGATTTACGTTTTAAGTGGTGATAACATTGGATATATACCAAATTTAGTTTTCAGGTGTTGGCAACGAGTTCTGATCGGTCAGCTAAATGCTCGCTTGTGACTGATAAGTTTTAAACATGTGACCAAAAGTTAACTCCTGATTGACTGTTTGGTTTTCTAGCGAGTTACTTACATATCCTTTAGCCAAGTTAAAATACCTGCAACAAAGTTACACAAAAAAAAAATAATTTAAATTTGAAAAGTTAATAAAAGGAAGGCCATTTGCTAAGGGTCAAAAAGAACCCTAACCCCGAGCTACACGTGACATTTCAATATTTTACCAAACAATTGTTAAAATATAGACTATCGGACGTTACCTTCATGGTAACTCATCTACCCACCCCCCTTCCCTAAATAATTTTGAATAAGTTAAGACTTTAGAATTACAATTAATAAATTTCGAAAAATTATTTATTAAAGGTGAGGACCCACCTCCAGCCCGATACCTCTTTTAGGAAGAATTGGTACCGCCTCACTCCACCCTAACAAAAAAAAAAATCTGTGAAAAAAAACACGAAGTATTAAACACGTCTTTCACACTCAGGTATCTAAGTAGAAATGGCGAGACAGCAACCTGTAGCGTCTATATATGAGGGGTGATCACGTGACTTCACCGACCAATCAGGTTTCACGGTAGAGGGTGCTACTGACTATCGACCCGTCAGAAGGGAGGGGAGCGAGACTAGGGATGTTTCAACACGCTTCAACGCGTTTGCGAGTTGAGTTGTTGTGTAACGATCTTGCTTGAAACAGTTAAAGTGATAGATAATTTGTTCGTGACGTCATAGTGTAGCGAATGGGTTTTTAGCGTAGACAGTTGTTGCAATTGGAGTAATTATGAAATTTATTAAATATAAAGATAATATTTAGTAATAATTATCAGATTTTATTATTATTATTATAAAAAATAAACTTATAAAAAAAGTGAACGTGAAAATTTACTTTACGAATAAAAATCATGTCTTTAAAATGTGTACGAATATCACTAAATAAGAGAAAAAAGTAACATACTTAAACTCTTTAAAATAAATAACTTTAACATTAACGTAAAAAATTTACTTTTCACATAAAAATCACTTTAAAATGAGTAAAAATATCGCTAAATAAGAGAAAAAAAGTAACTTACTTAAAATTTCTAAGATAAATATTTAACCTTTACTCGAAAATTCCCTTCATATATAAAAATCACGACTTTAAAATATGACATGCAAGAGAAAAGTAACGTACTTAAACTTTCTACGACAAATAACTTTAACATTAACGTAACATTTTACTTTACACATAAAAATCCCGACTTTAAAATATGTAAGTATATGTAAAAAAGTAACATACTTAAACTTTGTACGACAAATAACTTTGACATTAACGTAAAAATTTTTCTTCACATATAAAAATCACGACTTTAAAATGTGACGTGTAAGAAGAATTAGCATACTTAAAATTTCTACGACAAATAAATTTAACCTTTACGCGAAAAATTACTATATACATAAAAATCATGTCTTTAAAATATGTAAAAATATTGCTAAATAAAAGAAAAAAACTAACATACTTAAACTTTGCACGACAAATAACTTTAGCATTAACGTAAAAATTTACTTCACATATAAAAATCACGACATTAAAATGTGACATGTAAGAAGAATTAGCATACTTAAAATTTCTACGATAAATAATTTTAACATTTGAGTGAAAATTTACTACATATATAAAAATCATGTATTTAAAATATCGCTGAATAAAAGAAAAAAGTAACATACTTAAACTTTCTACGACAAATAACTTTAACATTAACGCAAAAATTTACTTTACACATAAAAATCACGACTTTAAATTTGACATGCAGGAGGAAAGTATAACATACCTATAATTTCTACGACAAAGAATTCAAACATTGCCATTCATGTCTTTAAAATGTATAATGACAACTCTAACTTTTAGAAAAAAGAAACACTAAAAATTTATAAGGCAAATAATTTAAATAATACGCGAAAATTTACCACACATATAAAAATTATGTCTTTCAAATGTGTAAGAATAACGCTAAATTAGAGAAAAAGAAATACTAAAAATTTATAAGGTAAGGAATTGAAACAATATGCGAAAATTTATTTCACGCATAAAATTTTTATCTTTAAAATGTGTAAGAATAATGCTAAATTAGAGAAGAAAAAAAAATAACATACTTAAACTTTCTTCGACAACAATTTAAACAATACGCGACATTTTCATACACAATTATTTTCTTAGGTTAATGTTAAATAATGGGAAATTTAACAGAATAAAAATTTCAAAGATAAAGAATTTTAACCTTTACACGAAAATTTACCTCACAAAAATATCATATCCTTAAACTTTAACGTGACAATTTACTCTTCATATACAATTAAACTCTTAGGTTAATGTTAAATAAGAAAAAAAATAATATACTTAAAATTTCTAAGATAAACATAACGTAAAAATTTCGTATCATGTGTTTAAAATGTAACATATAAGAGAAAAAAAAACTAACATACTTGAACTTTCTATAGCAAAGAATTTAAGCATTAGCGTAAAAATTCACTTTACATATAAAATTCACATCTTTAAATGGGAAGATAAGCAGGTGACGGTAATTAGCCAATCAGGGTAGCGGTAGGTGATACGCCATTCGCCGGCATTTTTAGATCGGAGGATGAGTCACGCTAAAACTTGTTGGAACAGGTCGGGAGATTTGTACAGCAAGAACAACAGCATCGACGCGCAAGCAGCGGGTGATGCTGTGATGTGTCAGCAGGTCTTTGAGATTATCGTTTTCCTACTTTGCCGTTTTCATAATGAAATGTTTGTGAAAACTTGGAATGAATAAAGTGGATTTCAAAGACATGTTAGTAAGTGAAGGTAGAATTCGCATGGACTTTCTTCCAAAAAGTATGATTCACTTGGAGAATTTAAGATCATTTCTACTTGAAAACTTTTCTATTATTTAAAACATTGAATATTGTTCAAACTCAGTGGGATTATATGCTACAATACGGGTAAAACTTAACAAAATTGTTACATAGAAGAAAAATAGTAAGAGATTTAAAATAAATATTAGTTATAGATACTCCAAAGAAAAAATTTCACCTCTACTTTTCAATCGGAAAATCAATACAAGTTGGAAATTTATGTTACTTCAAGAAAGACTTAGACAATTTACTTTGTAATAATATACGTTAAGGTGTCGTATTAACTCATGCAATACATGCTGACTAAGGTTTATTTTACTTGAAAGGTGAATTGGGGGAAAATATTAAATAAATTGTAGATATTAAATACATTGTAGATATGCATTCAAGTTTTGAAAATCACCTGCAAGACTTTTAAAACATCTTAAGATAAATTGAAAGAAACTTTTTATACTCTGAAAGGAAATCACAAGTAATTTAGTTAACTTTTTTCATGGTAACACTCATATTCAACGACATGTTTTTAAAATTTAACCTTCTTTACATGATAATAGTTATAAATTTTTTCAATCTCAGATGCGATATACTATTATTTCTAACATATATGTTACGAATTGTGTAAAGTTTTTAAAAGAGTATATGCAAATCACCAATCAGAAACATAAAAATCTAACATCAATCAAACACACTAAAATAATAAGATATTTTCCTTAGTGGAAATAGTTAACTACTCATGTGATGGAATGTACTTAGAAAATTTAAATACTGAAAAAAGTTTGCTAGGCAAACTTAAAGAATATATTTTTTTTTCTTGTGAAAAACTAGCATAAATTTGAAAAATATAGAGTTTGTTACTACGTAAAATTGAACATCATCTGGACAAACTAAATTATACATGAATTTTTTTTTATTTGAGAGGTGCTGACAATATATCATTAATACAGAGATTTTTAACTTCCACCCATAATTTCTAAATAACTTATACATAAATTTCAGAAAACTGAAACGGAATGTGTTTTACAAGACGCTTATTTTGTAAGATGAATATTCAATATTAATATAACTGAGCAAAGTTCATTACGGAAAAAACTTGTAAAAGATACTTATATTTTGAAAATAGTTTGAAATATCCTTTTAAATTTATGAATGCTCGCTTTCGAAAGACACAAATAAAACTGATATTACACATGATAATTAACACATGCATAACATTAATCAAACAAAGTGGAATTTTTATTGCTTGTGACCGATAACTTTTCAGTGAAGCAGAACTTACATAGGAAATTTGTGCAAACTTTTTCAACTTTTAAACCAAGTATTATGTAAAATTATAAATTACGATAGGAAATAGCACACTTCAGAATCGGAACAAGTCTTCTAGTTAAGCTAAAATTATTTCTCAAGGAATTGAAAGCATACCAGACAAGTCCTTATCATTTCGCATCTTTTCTCATGTTGCAAGAAGACATACTTTGTAAAAGATCGTCGTTGCACTTAACAAAAATCAGTAAAAATAAATGTATTTTCTATGGCAAAGATAAAACTTCACAACTTAATTACTGAAATTTAGCTAAGTTGCATATGGTTTATTCACATAACTCGCATATGCTTCGAATGTTGAAATATATTTGTCAGTTGAAATCAAACTAATCGAAAATAAATGCTACCTACATTTTCAAGTCGGAAATTACTATTAAATAAACTTTACATGTAAAACATTGTCATGTTAAAAAGAAAAATCTACAAAAATGTAAATGATAATTTTACTGTTGGTACATAAATGATGAATAATTTATGATTTTATTCTAGGCAAACGTTTTATTGTCTAACAGAGAACTTAAACTTTAGCAGAAAAATAAAAAAAATACAATTTTTATATCCTATCATACTTGTCGAAAATTGAATTTATTAGCTGTTGTAATAGAATTTTATTGTCCAAATTTCTATAGTTTTTCTTCCCGGTGCAATAAAATTAAGTTCATGTGTAATAAGTAGGTTTTTTGATGAATCTTATAAATTTAATGAAATTATTATGACCTAAGAGATTGAGTGAACTGAATAAATCAATGATGTAAATTTAAACAGTGACTTGAACTGATACATACTATAACTGTAAAGAAGTATGACAAAGTGATAGATGAAGTAAAAATAGAAGTTGAATGAAATGTGTTGAAAAAAGTGGAAGACGACAAGAAATTCGTAATTGAGAATTATCATTGACTTATATTAACTTCGTTTTTCTTGCTTATGACAAGAAAATACACTCTTTCTTATTAAGAACCAACTTGATATCTTATCATAGAATGACAATGATGAAATATCTATGCATTAAAAAAAAAAAAAATACCAAACTTAGACATAGCAAATTTCTTGAAATTCATGTATAATGCGAGAAGTTTTACTGGAAATATAGAAGATACAACATTGAAAGATGTGAATGTTTCGAAGTACTTTATCAGAAATAAAAAAAAAAAGGCGCTGAGATTCGCTATAAAAAATTTTAGGAGAAAGTTTAAACAAAATTTAAAATCAAACATGCTTTTAAATGGGAACACAAATATTAAAACTATAGCACATTAAACAATTTATATTACGTCATCTCAGTTGTATCAAACTGAATAACATGAAAAACAACCACAAACTGAATAAACATGAAAATTATCAATATATGTGGAAAAGTTTCCTTTTTTCACATATAAAAATAATAACACATTGACGTACGTTAAGATCACGAAACATGCATAATCATATACCGATAAGAGCAACCAATGTTGCGGGGAGATATTCACATGATGGTCAATATCCCATGAATAAATTGATTGATTGAATTTATAATGCTAATTCCAATAGTATTCCACGTAACTTCAACTTCATATGTTACACTATAGATATATTTATTTTTCAAATATATTGACTTTCGAAAAATCATCCTTCAATACAAGAATGATCATAGTAAGAATAAAAGAAAAGATACTAAGCATTGATTTAAAGTGTATTTATTTCAACTTAGCAACAAATCATATGCTTGAAACGAAAATTGCTTCGAACCAAAGTATAACCATCCAATTTCATTGATTCCTACAAGGACATTTTTCTCATCTAATAATTGAATTTTTTTTTTCTCATACACATCATAAGTGATGTCCAATCAGGTGTAGAATAGTTGAAGATATCCGACCTCTTTCTAAATATTAATAAGTCACTGTTGAAAAACTTATAAAAATTTCAATTTACACTTAAAGTTTTTTTTTATATATATATTTCAAAGAATTTTTTCAAATCAATATGTATATTTAAATACTGAAACTTATTCACTTCAATAAATGTATGTTTAAGTTATAAAACTCTTCGTATGTATTGAAAAATTGTAACTTTTCGTCTTCTTCGTATAAATCGATAACTTATACACTAGTTCTTCATCAATTAATCTTCTAAGTAAATCTTTCAAAGGTAAAAACATACTTATAGCTTTGCATTTGTAACAAGTTAAATTGTACATGTTTCATGTGAAAGTTACAAAATTTCAGATATTTTCATGGAAAACATATAAAATTTTAATTTCACGAGAAACATGTACAATTTAACATGTTACAAATGCAAAGCTATAAGTATGTTTTTACCTTTGAAAGATTTACTTAGAAGATTAATTCATGAAGAACTAGTGTATAAGTTATCGATTTATACGAAGAAGACGAAAAGTTACAATTTTTCAATACATACGAAGAGTTTTATAACTTAAACATACATTTATTGAAGTGAATAAGTTTCAGTATTTAAATATACATATTGATTTGAAAAAATTCTTTGAAATATATATATAAAAAAAAAACTTTAAGTGTAAATTGAAATTTTTATAAGTTTTTCAACAGTGACTTATTAATATTTAGAAAGAGGTCGGATATCTTCAACTATTCTACACCTGATTGGACATCACTTATGATGTGTATGAGAAAAAAAAAATTCAATTATTAGATGAGAAAAATGTCCTTGTAGGAATCAATGAAATTGGATGGTTATACTTTGGTTCGAAGCAATTTTCGTTTCAAGCATATGATTTGTTGCTAAGTTGAAATAAATACACTTTAAATCAATGCTTAGTATCTTTTCTTTTATTCTTACTATGATCATTCTTGTATTGAAGGATGATTTTTCGAAAGTCAATATATTTGAAAAATAAATATATCTATAGTGTAACATATGAAGTTGAAGTTACGTGGAATACTATTGGAATTAGCATTATAAATTCAATCAATCAATTTATTCATGGGATATTGACCATCATGTGAATATCTCCCCGCAACATTGGTTGCTCTTATCGGTATATGATTATGCATGTTTCGTGATCTTAACGTACGTCAATGTGTTATTATTTTTATATGTGAAAAAAGGAAACTTTTCCACATATATTGATAATTTTCATGTTTATTCAGTTTGTGGTTGTTTTTCATGTTATTCAGTTTGATACAACTGAGATGACGTAATATAAATTGTTTAATGTGCTATAGTTTTAATATTTGTGTTCCCATTTAAAAGCATGTTTGATTTTAAATTTTGTTTAAACTTTCTCCTAAAATTTTTTATAGCGAATCTCAGCGCCTTTTTTTTTTTATTTCTGATAAAGTACTTCGAAACATTCACATCTTTCAATGTTGTATCTTCTATATTTCCAGTAAAACTTCTCGCATTATACATGAATTTCAAGAAATTTGCTATGTCTAAGTTTGGTATTTTTTTTTTTTTTAATGCATAGATATTTCATCATTGTCATTCTATGATAAGATATCAAGTTGGTTCTTAATAAGAAAGAGTGTATTTTCTTGTCATAAGCAAGAAAAACGAAGTTAATATAAGTCAATGATAATTCTCAATTACGAATTTCTTGTCGTCTTCCACTTTTTTCAACACATTTCATTCAACTTCTATTTTTACTTCATCTATCACTTTGTCATACTTCTTTACAGTTATAGTATGTATCAGTTCAAGTCACTGTTTAAATTTACATCATTGATTTATTCAGTTCACTCAATCTCTTAGGTCATAATAATTTCATTAAATTTATAAGATTCATCAAAAAACCTACTTATTACACATGAACTTAATTTTATTGCACCGGGAAGAAAAACTATAGAAATTTGGACAATAAAATTCTATTACAACAGCTAATAAATTCAATTTTCGACAAGTATGATAGGATATAAAAATTGTATTTTTTTTATTTTTCTGCTAAAGTTTAAGTTCTCTGTTAGACAATAAAACGTTTGCCTAGAATAAAATCATAAATTATTCATCATTTATGTACCAACAGTAAAATTATCATTTACATTTTTGTAGATTTTTCTTTTTAACATGACAATGTTTTACATGTAAAGTTTATTTAATAGTAATTTCCGACTTGAAAATGTAGGTAGCATTTATTTTCGATTAGTTTGATTTCAACTGACAAATATATTTCAACATTCGAAGCATATGCGAGTTATGTGAATAAACCATATGCAACTTAGCTAAATTTCAGTAATTAAGTTGTGAAGTTTTATCTTTGCCATAGAAAATACATTTATTTTTACTGATTTTTGTTAAGTGCAACGACGATCTTTTACAAAGTATGTCTTCTTGCAACATGAGAAAAGATGCGAAATGATAAGGACTTGTCTGGTATGCTTTCAATTCCTTGAGAAATAATTTTAGCTTAACTAGAAGACTTGTTCCGATTCTGAAGTGTGCTATTTCCTATCGTAATTTATAATTTTACATAATACTTGGTTTAAAAGTTGAAAAAGTTTGCACAAATTTCCTATGTAAGTTCTGCTTCACTGAAAAGTTATCGGTCACAAGCAATAAAAATTCCACTTTGTTTGATTAATGTTATGCATGTGTTAATTATCATGTGTAATATCAGTTTTATTTGTGTCTTTCGAAAGCGAGCATTCATAAATTTAAAAGGATATTTCAAACTATTTTCAAAATATAAGTATCTTTTACAAGTTTTTTCCGTAATGAACTTTGCTCAGTTATATTAATATTGAATATTCATCTTACAAAATAAGCGTCTTGTAAAACACATTCCGTTTCAGTTTTCTGAAATTTATGTATAAGTTATTTAGAAATTATGGGTGGAAGTTAAAAATCTCTGTATTAATGATATATTGTCAGCACCTCTCAAATAAAAAAAAATTCATGTATAATTTAGTTTGTCCAGATGATGTTCAATTTTACGTAGTAACAAACTCTATATTTTTCAAATTTATGCTAGTTTTTCACAAGAAAAAAAAATATATTCTTTAAGTTTGCCTAGCAAACTTTTTTCAGTATTTAAATTTTCTAAGTACATTCCATCACATGAGTAGTTAACTATTTCCACTAAGGAAAATATCTTATTATTTTAGTGTGTTTGATTGATGTTAGATTTTTATGTTTCTGATTGGTGATTTGCATATACTCTTTTAAAAACTTTACACAATTCGTAACATATATGTTAGAAATAATAGTATATCGCATCTGAGATTGAAAAAATTTATAACTATTATCATGTAAAGAAGGTTAAATTTTAAAAACATGTCGTTGAATATGAGTGTTACCATGAAAAAAGTTAACTAAATTACTTGTGATTTCCTTTCAGAGTATAAAAAGTTTCTTTCAATTTATCTTAAGATGTTTTAAAAGTCTTGCAGGTGATTTTCAAAACTTGAATGCATATCTACAATGTATTTAATATCTACAATTTATTTAATATTTTCCCCCAATTCACCTTTCAAGTAAAATAAACCTTAGTCAGCATGTATTGCATGAGTTAATACGACACCTTAACGTATATTATTACAAAGTAAATTGTCTAAGTCTTTCTTGAAGTAACATAAATTTCCAACTTGTATTGATTTTCCGATTGAAAAGTAGAGGTGAAATTTTTTCTTTGGAGTATCTATAACTAATATTTATTTTAAATCTCTTACTATTTTTCTTCTATGTAACAATTTTGTTAAGTTTTACCCGTATTGTAGCATATAATCCCACTGAGTTTGAACAATATTCAATGTTTTAAATAATAGAAAAGTTTTCAAGTAGAAATGATCTTAAATTCTCCAAGTGAATCATACTTTTTGGAAGAAAGTCCATGCGAATTCTACCTTCACTTACTAACATGTCTTTGAAATCCACTTTATTCATTCCAAGTTTTCACAAACATTTCATTATGAAAACGGCAAAGTAGGAAAACGATAATCTCAAAGACCTGCTGACACATCACAGCATCACCCGCTGCTTGCGCGTCGATGCTGTTGTTCTTGCTGTACAAATCTCCCGACCTGTTCCAACAAGTTTTAGCGTGACTCATCCTCCGATCTAAAAATGCCGGCGAATGGCGTATCACCTACCGCTACCCTGATTGGCTAATTACCGTCACCTGCTTATCTTCCCATTTAAAGATGTGAATTTTATATGTAAAGTGAATTTTTACGCTAATGCTTAAATTCTTTGCTATAGAAAGTTCAAGTATGTTAGTTTTTTTTTCTCTTATATGTTACATTTTAAACACATGATACGAAATTTTTACGTTATGTTTATCTTAGAAATTTTAAGTATATTATTTTTTTTCTTATTTAACATTAACCTAAGAGTTTAATTGTATATGAAGAGTAAATTGTCACGTTAAAGTTTAAGGATATGATATTTTTGTGAGGTAAATTTTCGTGTAAAGGTTAAAATTCTTTATCTTTGAAATTTTTATTCTGTTAAATTTCCCATTATTTAACATTAACCTAAGAAAATAATTGTGTATGAAAATGTCGCGTATTGTTTAAATTGTTGTCGAAGAAAGTTTAAGTATGTTATTTTTTTTTCTTCTCTAATTTAGCATTATTCTTACACATTTTAAAGATAAAAATTTTATGCGTGAAATAAATTTTCGCATATTGTTTCAATTCCTTACCTTATAAATTTTTAGTATTTCTTTTTCTCTAATTTAGCGTTATTCTTACACATTTGAAAGACATAATTTTTATATGTGTGGTAAATTTTCGCGTATTATTTAAATTATTTGCCTTATAAATTTTTAGTGTTTCTTTTTTCTAAAAGTTAGAGTTGTCATTATACATTTTAAAGACATGAATGGCAATGTTTGAATTCTTTGTCGTAGAAATTATAGGTATGTTATACTTTCCTCCTGCATGTCAAATTTAAAGTCGTGATTTTTATGTGTAAAGTAAATTTTTGCGTTAATGTTAAAGTTATTTGTCGTAGAAAGTTTAAGTATGTTACTTTTTTCTTTTATTCAGCGATATTTTAAATACATGATTTTTATATATGTAGTAAATTTTCACTCAAATGTTAAAATTATTTATCGTAGAAATTTTAAGTATGCTAATTCTTCTTACATGTCACATTTTAATGTCGTGATTTTTATATGTGAAGTAAATTTTTACGTTAATGCTAAAGTTATTTGTCGTGCAAAGTTTAAGTATGTTAGTTTTTTTCTTTTATTTAGCAATATTTTTACATATTTTAAAGACATGATTTTTATGTATATAGTAATTTTTCGCGTAAAGGTTAAATTTATTTGTCGTAGAAATTTTAAGTATGCTAATTCTTCTTACACGTCACATTTTAAAGTCGTGATTTTTATATGTGAAGAAAAATTTTTACGTTAATGTCAAAGTTATTTGTCGTACAAAGTTTAAGTATGTTACTTTTTTTTCTTCTTTTATTTAGCGATATTTCTACATATTTTAAAGTCGGGATTTTTATGTGTAAAGTAAAATGTTACGTTAATGTTAAAGTTATTTGTCGTAGAAAGTTTAAGTACGTTACTTTTCTCTTGCATGTCATATTTTAAAGTCGTGATTTTTATATATGAAGGGAATTTTCGAGTAAAGGTTAAATATTTATCTTAGAAATTTTAAGTAAGTTACTTTTTTTCTCTTATTTAGCGATATTTTTACTCATTTTAAAGTGATTTTTATGTGAAAAGTAAATTTTTTACGTTAATGTTAAAGTTATTTATTTTAAAGAGTTTAAGTATGTTACTTTTTTCTCTTATTTAGTGATATTCGTACACATTTTAAAGACATGATTTTTATTCGTAAAGTAAATTTTCACGTTCACTTTTTTTATAAGTTTATTTTTTATAATAATAATAATAAAATCTGATAATTATTACTAAATATTATCTTTATATTTAATAAATTTCATAATTACTCCAATTGCAACAACTGTCTACGCTAAAAACCCATTCGCTACACTATGACGTCACGAACAAATTATCTATCACTTTAACTGTTTCAAGCAAGATCGTTACACAACAACTCAACTCGCAAACGCGTTGAAGCGTGTTGAAACATCCCTAGTCTCGCTCCCCTCCCTTCTGACGGGTCGATAGTCAGTAGCACCCTCTACCGTGAAACCTGATTGGTCGGTGAAGTCACGTGATCACCCCTCATATATAGACGCTACAGGTTGCTGTCTCGCCATTTCTACTTAGATACCTGAGTGTGAAAGACGTGTTTAATACTTCGTGTTTTTTTTCACAGATTTTTTTTTTTGTTAGGGTGGAGTGAGGCGGTACCAATTCTTCCTAAAAGAGGTATCGGGCTGGAGGTGGGTCCTCACCTTTAATAAATAATTTTTCGAAATTTATTAATTGTAATTCTAAAGTCTTAACTTATTCAAAATTATTTAGGGAAGGGGGGTGGGTAGATGAGTTACCATGAAGGTAACGTCCGATAGTCTATATTTTAACAATTGTTTGGTAAAATATTGAAATGTCACGTGTAGCTCGGGGTTAGGGTTCTTTTTGACCCTTAGCAAATGGCCTTCCTTTTATTAACTTTTCAAATTTAAATTATTTTTTTTTTGTGTAACTTTGTTGCAGGTATTTTAACTTGGCTAAAGGATATGTAAGTAACTCGCTAGAAAACCAAACAGTCAATCAGGAGTTAACTTTTGGTCACATGTTTAAAACTTATCAGTCACAAGCGAGCATTTAGCTGACCGATCAGAACTCGTTGCCAACACCTGAAAACTAAATTTGGTATATATCCAATGTTATCACCACTTAAAACGTAAATCTTAACATAAAATGACGTCATACCCACTGTGACGTCATTAGTAAAAATACCTATCACTCTAACTTATTCGTTTATAAGCAGCCCTAGAACAATTCAACTCCGTCTGAAAGGTAAATCGACACTAAAAAGTGTTGCCACTGCTCAAACTTTGATATAAAACACACTATGACGTCATACCTACTGTGACGTCACGCAATAAAAACCTATCATTCTAACTTATTCATTTACAAGCAGTCCTAGAACAACTCAACTCTATCTTAAAGGTAAATCGAAACTAAAAAGTGTTGCCATCGCTCTAAACTTTGATATAAAACAAATTATGACGTCATATCTACTGTGACGTCACGCAATAAAAGCCTATCACCATAACGTTCTTATTAAGAAGCAGCCATAGAACAACTCAACTCCGTCTGTTAGATAAACCGAAACTAAAAAAGTGTTGCCACCACTCAAAACTTTGATATAAAACACATTATGACGTCATATCTACTGTGACGTCACGCAATAAAAGCCTATCACCATAACGTTCTTATTAAGAAGCAGCCATAGAACAACTCAACTCCGTCTGTTAGATAAACCGAAACTAAAAAAGTGTTGCCACCACTCAAAACTTTGATATAAAACACATTATGACGTCATACCCACTGTGACGTCATACACACACAGCTTATAACGAAACCGAAACTAAAACAGCAGCAGGAGGGAAACAACTCCACTCCACTTCCGGTCACGTGACTTCCGGTGACGTCATATCCGACCACGCCCCTTCCGGTGACGTCATATCTGACCACGCCCCTTCCGGTGACGTCATCGTCCCTCGTCCTTCTGCGCGCTGCGCCATGGCCCCGGACTGTCATTTTCTAACTACTAGTGTGCATAAGGAAATTCACCGAAGCTTAAAAGACTCACTAAATGCATCAAATATTGATGAACAAGAAAAAACAATTCATCAAAACAAGAAATGCACGCAGACAACATTGGAATCGACATTATTTGTACCAAAATTGTGGAGTTTAGATGATCCTAAAGCAAAAGCCTTAACCACAAAAATATGTAAGTACTAATTTTGTTTGTTTATATTAAATATATATTTTAAATATGGTATAACATAATGTTGATGAATTTTGGGTTCGAAATTTTTTAAGTTTATATTTAAAGACGGAATATTCCGATAGATCCAATTTAAGTTTTCTACGAGATTTCTTTAAATCCGTAATGTTTTAGGTGCATTACAAAAAAAAATAGACTTCAATTTCATAAAATATTTAAAATAAATATTTTGTTATTAATAAATGCATCCGGTATAATTTTGTAATCATTTATCAATTATAAACAATGCATGAAGTAAATTGAAAGTAGCTATATTTTGCACTTCAACATTGTAAAAAATGTTTTTAATATAATTTTAGGTAAGTTAATGGCTCTTGATGCTGAACCATTCTTCATTGTGAATAGAGAAGGCTTTGGTCAGTTAATAAAGTACCTAGCTCCTCGTTATCCGCTTCGAAGTAGAAATTATTTTCGTGATAAAGCCCTGCCAGAACTATATGAAAAACTAAAAGTATCAATATTATAAGATATAAAATCAGCAACAAAGATCTCTTTCACTCCCACCAACTAAAGTTTAAATATAAAAAATTAACTCAGTGGCGCGACAGCCCGTGTGGACCAAGGCCTGCTGGGCCCAGCTCAGCTTTCTTGACTGTGGCATTTGTGTGTCACATAGCAGATGTTCCGGTCAGATGGTCATTCTGACTCCGAACCCCAGTGTATAGTTCCCAAGCATGCATGGTCCTCCTCAGTTTATTTCTTTCAGGTATAAACAGCTAAGTCAACCTTGCCCAGTCCGCGAATCAAACCATGAACCTGTGGCATGCAGTGCGGTGCGCTAACCACTAATTATAATTTACTTGATACTTCATATCATGACCATTTTTTTCGTATAGCATATCGTATAACTATCCTTTTTAGTATATAGACCGAATATCCGGCCGGATATCCGGTGAAATCCGTTTCGGATATCCGTATCCGGTAGACATGGTACCCTGTATATCCGAAATCCGGTATCCGGCAAAACTCACATCCGTTCCATCCCTATTCAGAAGTTCGTTGTTCAAGAAAAACTAATTGAGTGGATAAATAATGAAATTTGTATAGTTTAATAGAAATTGGGTATAGAGGTTTTTATCCATTTTCACCTGCACTCAATTGAAATTGGTGATCCCTAGTAGTAATCGCACTGCATGGCGTTTCGTCGGCCAATGATCGGAATTCATCAAAGTCATCGGCGATTCCCCAGACTGATATATAAACACACCCGTATTTCCTTGTCTGCCGATGACCCTAAACTCATCGGGAAAAGATATCTTCCCAACATCGGTGGCCGGTGAAATTTCTGATCAACGTTTTTTGATCGGCGAAAGATATCGGAATGACATCGACAGCCGATAAAAAACTTATGTTTCTTTTTCTTGCAATTCCACTGAATTAGAGGCGATCCTTGAATGTATTTCAAATTTAAATCAAGTATACAATTTGCTAAACATTTCGCTTTGGCAATAAGTGAAAAATATTTTAAAAATAAGTGTACGAAAAATTTTAAATGTAAAAATATATTTTGAAAAAATGCAAACCACATAATTATATATTGCTTATCTAATACGTCAATAAAATCCATAAATAAAAAAAATGTATATATAGTGTAAAAAAATATAGGAACAATTTTCTAAAATTAAAAATAAATTCTCCCATTTCAATTTCAATATAAAATAAAAATATAGTCCTTGTTTTTAAATAGTTTTCATTATAATTTGCTGAACTCATTTTGGTCCGTTTTTTAAACATCTTTTAAGTAAAATAAAAATATGTTTATATGTTTCAAACAGTTAATCAAATTGGATATAGTTTTTTAAAAAATTTAAAAATTAAATGTATTTTTTTAAATGTCAAAATTATTAAGTAAACTCTTAAATTGCATTTCAAAAAATATCATAAAATGTACTGGTCAGTTAGTTAAAATTTTACAAAATAGATGGCCACACTATTTATTTGACACTATTACTTTTTTGCTATAATAAATAAATTAATATCATTTTCCCAAATTTATGGAAGATTTGCTATTTTCCGAAAATACCCCATATATAAAAAAAATGTCGGTCAATTTCCTTGCAAAGTCTGTATCATTGTAGAGTTTTGTACTACAATACAATTGCTATACCAAGAATCACAAGTAACTACAGTCCAGTGGCCATGTCAACGTACTCCGGAGATAACCCAGATAGCATTTTATCCTTTTAAAACCCTTGTCTAAACCTCTCAAGCGAAAAGGGAGTAAGGTTCAGAT
Organism: Linyphia triangularis; assembly: GCA_963978545.1. Taxonomy (NCBI): domain Eukaryota; kingdom Metazoa; phylum Arthropoda; class Arachnida; order Araneae; family Linyphiidae; genus Linyphia; species Linyphia triangularis. The sequence continues at coordinate 65,956,693 of OZ021729.1, forward strand.
GACAAGGGAGTAACCATCATAAAACCTTGAAGAAAGGGTCCTAGTCTCCAGACGTCAAGCTTTTGGTAACCATTTCATGACCCCCCCCTTGCCACAAGGCTTTCGCCGTAAAGGGTATGTAAACCTTTTCGGGATGAGCTTGCCACAAGGTTTTCGCCGTAAAGGGTGTGTAAACCTTTTCGTGATAAGCCTGCCACACGGTTTTTGCCTTAAGGGTTGTATAAGCCTTTTCATAATAGGCTTGCCAAAAGGTTTTCACTGTAAAGGGTGTGTAAACCTTTTCACTCTGAGGTTCCCACCCTGTAGATATAGGAAAGGTTGCAAAAACTTTCCTTCATAAAGTATCATTTATCTTTTGTGTTCAAAAAGAAACACTTAATTGGGAGAGTTCCAATATTGTCGGAAAATGCTTTAAATTTAGTGGCTAATGAAAAATTAATATTTATTCTATAGGAATTTAATTACAATTTGCCTTTAATGTTATCAATCATAACCCAATTTATTGATAAATTTTAATTTATTTGCCAGGTAGAACTTACTAGAATAATAAACATAATTTACTTTTTTTTTTGTAAAGAATTTAAAAAGAAATAAAGATTCAAAATTCAATAAAAAATTATGTATATATTATTAAAAAAATGCATTGAGATCTTAGTAGGTTGCGTTAGACAATTTAAATTGCATTGAAATTTGTTTTAAAGGGTTAATCCAAGCTACTTATAGTTTTATTATTAGAAACATATACAACTAAAAATGCATTTTTACTGATAATTCTTTTTTAGATAATTCTTTATTTTGAAGTAAACAAACACAAATGAGTTGCTTTTTCATTTTATACAAAGAATATAATTTAAACATGATTTTAAATATATACTACAAATATTTCTTCATTTATTTGCTGCATCTGACAAGAAGTTTCTGGAAGATTCTTGAGGAAAACTAAAGGGAATCCCATTCATTTCTATCTGTAAAAAATAAACAAATTTAAAATCTATAATAATAAAACAAGCTGTGTGTCTGTCTGTTTGTGGATCTGTTATAGAAACCTACTTAAAATTGGAGTAGAGCTCTGAAATTTTCAACACAAGAAGTTTTGACCTTCTAATTTATGAATGTCAAACAGAATGTAAAATTTTAATTAGTTCTTTTTTAATTAATATTTTAACTAACTTTTATTTTACAAAGTGACTTCAAATAGAGATACAGCTCTGAAATTTTCAACATAAGTAATTTTGGCCTTCTTATTGAACTATTGAAAAAAAGAATTTTAAATTTGTTGTTAGTTTTTTCTTTAATTAATTAATAAATATTTTATAAAACGGTTTCTAATAGAGCTACAGCTCTGAAATTTTCAACATAAGTAGATTTAGCCTTCTAATTGGACTTTTAAAAAACGGAATTTTAAATTTTTATTTAGTTCTTTTTAATTAATTAATAACTATTCTACAAAATGATATCCAATATTGCTACAGCTCTGAAATTTTCAACATAAGTAGTTTTGTCTTTTATTTGGCCTTTTTTTGAAAAACAGAGTTTCAAATTTTTATTTAGTTCCTTTTTAATTATTTCTTTTTTTAATTTATTAATATATATTTAACAAAACGATATCTAATAGAGCTGCAGCTCTGAAATTTTCAACATAAGTAGTTGTGCCCTCCTAATTGGACGTTTGAAAAACAGAATTTTACATTTTTATTTAGTTCTTTTTTAATTAATTAAAAAATATTTTACAAAACGATTTCTATTTGGGCTACAGTTCTGAAATTTTCAATACAAGTAGTTTTGGCATTCTAAGGACTATTGACAAACAGAATGTTAAAATTTTAATTTGATTTTCGATTGATTCTTTGAATTATTATTATTTTTTTTTTTAACAAAAAGCGACTTCTAATAGGCCTAGAGCTTTGAAAGTTTCAACATAAATAGTTTTGGCTTTCTAATTTTGCTTTCCACAAGTACGTGTTAAAATAATCTTAACCCCCTGAAACCTACAGCGCCCGAGAACTATTTGTTCTGCAGAGGGTTCTCGGGTGGTTTCGGGCGTTTTGCGATCTTCGAGGTTTGGGGGGTCTGGTCAGCTTCCTCACCTCCTGTGGTGTTGACTTATAGGGGGCAGTTCACTCCTGTCAACTCCGAGAAGCAGAGTCTTGTCTCTTGTGGCGAATTTTTTTTTTCTTTCTTTTGCATGGGACATTTAGTAGAAACTCCTTCCGCGCGGGAACTTTTAATAGAAAATTGCCAAGTTTTACAAAATAATTTGCGTTTTGGTTCGCAAAACTTTAAATATATATGAAATAAACCATGCTATTGATATTGTTAAATAAAATTATAATATTTACCTAAACTTCTTGAAGAAATAAATTATTTCATCAAGACAGAGCCCTCTATAAATTGTTTTAGTCGCATACAGCTGCGAACTCAAATATTTGTGAATTTTTTACTCATTTTCAAATGACGTTATTCTTTTTTTTTTCTTTCTTTTTTTTTTTCGTGAGACATAATTATATAACCCATGAAAACAAAGTTTTAAATATTAATCCTTTATATACATCGCCAATTTTTATATTCATTAACACAGCGCCGATTCTGTTAACAGCGTGTGCTTGGTGCTTGTATCTAATTTTAAATATCAAACACATTTATATCAGCAAAATGTGCGCAAACTACGTTTCAAAATGTATTTATTAGAAATGAACGTGCATTTATGCATTTACATCCAAACATCTTTTTTTTTTTTATTTTGATTAAAACAATTTTATTATTTATTTATTTAAAAAAAATTTGGCAATATCAAAGAGTTTCAACAATGATCGGCTTACTGCTATTTTAGCGCGATTGGATGAAGGCAAGTTAGTTTATTAGTATTCCGTATAAGCAACTTTTTAGTGACAATAACAGATCCAAAATGTGAAAGAATGTATTGCCATCGACATCGAATCTATCTACCAACTTTCAGCCCGCTTGGATGACGGCAAGGTGGGTTAATTAAGCATCCGCAGACTTGCACTCTATCGACTCTCACACAAAATCGAAGTTAATTTAAAGAATTCAAAATACATCCTTTATTGAAACTTTAATGCCTCTAATACGTACGTTATTGAAATGTTCGATTTTTCTTAGATGCTATTTTATAATTTTAGGTGAAATGAAAGTACTCCCCTCGCTCGATAAAAATTTAACACTCCCTGTTTCACCACGATTAATAATTTGGTATTGAAGATCAGAACAAATAAAGGATTCTACTTACGTAGGATTGCTTAGCCATATGAAGTCCGTGGCGTATACAGGGAGGAGGCTGATAGGGCTACAGCTCCCTGAAAATTGAGAAAAATTATATTTCCAAGTGTAATGTAACAATTTTTGTAAATAGTTAATACTTAATATCCTCATTTAACTAACTTTTCGAGTCAGTCATTTTTTCAAAATAATTATAACAACGAGAAATGAACACAAAAATACAAGCACATCTATTTCATTTCAAACTCTTCCGATTTTACATTTCTTTCTCATTTCTATATGCTGGGGTCATGACGTCCTTCAGATGGTCAGAGCAGAGAAAACTTACTGGTTCCCTGAAAGAGCATGCGTAGACACAAAGACTTCTCCCTCCTGATACCAATAATACAAATCTGCCATAGAAAATCTGGTAAAATTTTATGAAAGAGGTTTTCTTGGTTTTCAAAACATCATCGAAGCAGATTAGGAAATATGGAAAACAAAATACAGGGTTACTACAAAAGAATCATTCATTTTCAAAACCCGACTTATTCAAAAGTATTATACTTACAAATATGATTGGTAGAAGAAAACAACCGCAAAATATTTAAGTTTTATGCTCCAGGTGGTGCTCAAGTTTACCCGATTTATTCAAAAGTATAATACTTTTGAATAAATCTTGTTTTGAAAATGAATGATTATTTTGTAGTAACCCTGTAGAAAGGTTTTCTTGATGCTTTCGCAGAATGTTCTGTAGACATATTTCCGAATATACGTCACTTATTAAAAAAAAAATGTATTTTACCAGTTTCAATTGAAACTTCTCAGCTTTCAACTTTGTGATCATTAACATCATATTAAGAAATTCTATGAGCAAAACAAGGTTGAACAGACTGGCACTTTTTGTCGATTCACAACAACATAAAAATTTGGTTTCGGTAGCCAATGAAATTGCCTTGTTTAGGGGATTTAGAATACACTAATAAACAGTGTTTACATTATATCATAACAGTATTTAACATTTAATAAATTTCACTGTATACACCAGCGTTGATTTTTTAACATGTTACTTCTTGCGTTGTTTGTATTATGTGTTTACATTGATTTTATTTATAACATTCATGCTTATGTTTTTTTAATAACACATGCTTAAGTTGTGTTTTAGAAAAGGTACTAATGTTTATTAAATGTTCTTTTTTCGTTATAATGTAGAATTGTAAAATTATATGTTTTTCAATACCTTAACAGAATAGTTGTGAAACACTGGAGTTTTAAATTTAATTTCATTTTGTTAAAAAGTGAGTACTTTTAATTTATAACTAGTTTTATTACTTTTTAATATTAGCTGCCCAACCCTCTTTCCTATTATGATCAAATGTTCAGTTTTTAAGGTGTTACATGAATATGGCAAGAGCAGACAAAAGTCTATTTTTTCTTTCAGAAAACCAAAGAAAAAAAACTAAACATTGAGTAACTATAATACTACTAAAAAAGTGTAGTAGAAGTACTGATCCTCCAATTCAAAAATGTGACTGCAAAAAATTAATAATCAAATGAAATAATAAAATAAAATTTTAAACTTTGAGACTGCTCTACAAGAAAATAGCGAATAAACACTAGGAAAAATGGTGCCTAAATAAAAATAAACATTAGAAAAATTATAATTTCACTCCATAATACTAAAAAAACTTGAAAAAGCAATAAAATAAACAACAGAAAATAATGAAGTAGTTCTTGAAGAGCTGGTTAACAAGGTTACCAGAAAAGCGACTAGCAGAAGAATTCATTGTTTTTAACACTACGCAGATTTTATTAAAAATTACAAAAGTAAAAAACCTCAAACCTCAGGAGATAGCTTTGAGTTGAGTTTCAGCATTTTGCAGTCAGATCTTTTGAGTTGTGAAACGCAAGATTTTCTGAGAAATATTGGAAAAAGTATATTAAACAGAGTTTGAAAGGAACATTGGAACAGATGTAGCATAAGACTTTTGGCGATTAGAAAATTCGCCAAAATTAAAAACACAGTAACTAAAATAAAATTTTAATAAAACAAAGAAGGGCTTGTCAAGAAGAACCCGCGATATCTTGTTTTATTAAAAAATTTTAAAATTTATTGGATCCATACAACAAAACAAAAAGACAAAAGGTACCGAATTTTTTTTTTTTTTTTTTTTAACTTCAGATGGAGAAAAGCACCTCCTCTATTTCTAACCCCCGCGCCGCAAACCAAGAAGCAGTTGGGTTCGGTGTATCTGTCAATACCATACAACAGCGTTATAGCCTTGGGAAATTGGTTAATTGGCCACACATGCTGCATGTCTGCTCTTTGACAAAAGACCAGACATGCCTTGGGGATGCACCGGAGTGTCCTTAAAGTGGGCTTGCAATATACGATTGATAAGAATGTATGAGTTCAGAGTAACATTTAATTTTAGTATGTGTGTCAAGATTTAGAATTTATACATTTAAAATTGAATTTTTTAAAAACTAATTTCAAAAGCTAGCTATCGATACCAATAAAAGTAATTTGTTTAAAGATTTATTTATTTAAAGTTTAAATAATTATTTTTCAAAATACCAAGTTTACATTCTCAAAAGCATTTGTTATTTGGGTAAATGGTATTTATATTATTCATTGATTTAAAAAGGAAATGGCCGACCAAACGGTATAGTGTTTAGCGTGCAAGCTTATAGACCGCGAGGCTGCGTGTTTGAGTCCCGTGTTAGGCATGGGTGTTGGTAAATGTATGTTGGCTTGTCTAATGACGAATGTTTCAGCGCATTATAGCCCTCGTGTTGCTGAAGGCGCCAGATAATCTGAAAACAACCAAGCAATAAGGAAATGATAAATTCATTACTTATGTAAGAACGTATCACCAGAAATTAATGCATATCTAAAATGATTATTAATTCATTGTGTTTGTAATTTATGTAGAAATTTTTTAATATTTGAGAACTACCTGGTTCAATTTGCAGGTAACGTTTTGTAAAATGTTAGGCCCTTATGATATTATTTTACCCTTTTGATTATTTAACCCTTAAGTAATACTATTGGGGGGAGGGGGGAGAAAGAAAAAAAAATCTTTTTTTTTTATACTGCTTTTTTTTTAAAAATGTCCGTAAAATTGTTAAAATGGTAAATACGTAATTGTTTTGAAATCCAATACATTGATTTGTTTGAAAATTTTGCCTTGAGATAAAAATTATCTAATAATCATTAGTTATTTAATAAGTTTTTCTAAAATATCAGAAAATTCTGTAAAATTGTAGTACTCGATTAATCGACAGCAAACTTTTATAATTGAAATTTTATTTTAAAATTTAAAACTTTAAAAAAAAAAATCTTTATATTATTTTTGTCCTATCCTTTTTAGTTTGTCTAGAAAATACGATATTTTAGTATGCTGATTTATAAGTTTATATGTATTTCTTGGCCTATTATGTTGAATATGCAATAACCTCGAATACCATGAAATGAATTTAATTGAGACCTTAAACTGTTTAAATAAAGGTCACATAATCTAAAATGCTGTTTTCGAAAGTTTCCAAAATGTCTGTTCGTTGCTTTTCTTTCTTACAAAAACTACCAGTTGGAAATATTTTCTAGCGTATGGGAGTTTGCCTCTTCATTTTTCTACCTAAATAAGCCAATAAAATAGCTTTCGAAAAATGTAACCTCTTACTAGGAATAAATAAATGGAAGCCGATATGCATTTCACAAGATGTTTTAACAAACTATTTTCTTAAAAATCAGTACACATAAGGACATTTTAACTTTTATTGAAACGAAAAAATTAAAACAATAATTTATTTTAATTCTTGTATTTTAATGTTTAGAAATGAATATTATTGAGATAATTTTTTTTTAGAGGCTGTATTACAGTATTTTATAAAGCCAAAACATATCATGAGAGCACCCAATTAATGCTGGTGTACTATTTCTATTACCAAAACCTTTTTTTCATTTACCAGGGTTCGGCAGACGTTTCTGTGCAAAGAGCCAAACATTCAATAATCATCAGAATCGCAGTACATTTAAAGAGCGGAAATACGAGTTTTTAACAACGAACATTTTTTATAGTATAAAAATCATGGCAGATGAGACCAGGCCTGTAACCAGAGTGGGGCAAGACCTGGAAAAATCTTCGCCTGTCCTGGAAAATTTTATCCCAATCATTTGTAAACCTTTATATCTATGATTGAATAGAAACGAACATTTTGCTGCTGTTGATACCTTCGGTTGTAGCACAGCAACTTGCGAATCTACCTTTTCCACTTTGACGGCCATAAATTGTCCCTAAAGAATGTCAATGGGCCACGAAAGGATGGCAAATCTAGTGTTTTGGGCATTTGAAGTAGAGATAAGAGTTTTGAAATTGTTTAATATGGTGTAAAGATAGGAAATTGCTATTATACTAACATTTATCATTTTATTTTAGATTTTTTTGTTACGCTATGTATTTTAAAAAGTTTCGAAATGTTTAATATAAGACCAAGAATCGAAAAATGAATTTCTATTATTTTATATTATAATTAATAAAATATGCAAATAAATAGAAAAAAGGTTTTTATATTATAATAGTATCTGATAAATTTTTCAGAGTATTGAAAATGATAGGAGAAAATAAAGGAAAATGCAATTCTATTAGTAATGTGTATATATATATATATATATATATATATATATATATATATATATATATATATATATATATATATAGTTATCCCCAGTGATGTAGAGGGCGCTGCTAATGTAATCCCCTAGCGGCGACTTCGTCGCCAGAGAGAGAGAGTATGATCGGAGGAGTGGAGGTGAACGGACGTGGAAGTTGCCTCTCCTAGTTTGGGTTTAAGAACCTATTTCTATCTAATGCACGAATAAACCTGCTGTCCATTTAATTGGCCTCTTTCACTTTTACCCCTTCATCATACAACAAGGGGGCTCAGCCTGCTTTTTACCCGCGATCATACAACATGGCTCGCCGTGATTTTTACCCGCGAGAATACGATGAAAAAAATATTTAAAAAACTGCACTTCCACGCATCCAGAGGTCAAACCAAAATCCTCTTCACGAAAAAAAAAAACCTTTACTTCCACGCATACAGAGGTCAAACCAAAATCCTCTTCACGAATTACCGCAGCAGTCAGCGACCACCAGTGGAATCTACAAATAAAAGGAAAACTCATCAACCAGCGTCGTCATTATACAACTGCATAACACTCGCTTCGCCGAACAAGTCCCACTTCAGCCGTCAAGCAGAAGTTCAACGAAGCTAACATCGTTATTCCACATAGTCAGCAAGAATACAGAATCCTGAGCCAACTCGAACCTGCAACCACAACACTGTCGCTTCGCCGAACAAGTCCCACTTCAGCCGTCAAGCAGAAGTTCAACGAAGTCAGCAAAGTTATTCCACATCGACCAACTACTACGAACCAGAAACCAGAAGCAACGAGTACTCTTCGAAAGAGCAACAACATAAAACGGATACAGCTCCAAAAGCGAAGTAAAATCAAGAAACGCAGGTAGGATCCATCTTATTATTAATTATGTTTAGAAACATCAGAAAGCAAGATCTCGTATTTGTCGCCGCTGAGTTAGATATCGTTGTACCGGATGGTGCCACAATTCTAAAATTAAAAAACTTAATTGAAAAAAGTGAAATTTTCGTTGAAGATCCAGATTTCGTTAAAGATTTAATAACAACAGTTGTAGAGGAAAGAAAAACCCAAGAGGAGGATAGAAAAACCCAAGAGGCTAATGAAAAGCAAAAAGAAATCGAAAAAATTAAGAATGAAAAGCAAAAAGAAATCGAAAAAATTAAGAATGAAAAGCAAAAAGAAATCGAAAAAATTAAGAATGAAAAGCAAAAAGAAATCGAAAAAATTAAGAATGAAATCGAAAAAATTAAACTTGCACAGTTAGATGCTAAAATTAAACTAGCTCATTTAAAGAACAAAATCCAAATTCCAGTAAATGCAGAACCCTCTGATATTATTTGTGCTAACTCAATAACACCACCTAATGTAAACGAAAACATAAAAACGCTAGTCCCACTTCCGATTAGAAACCAATTCGAAATCCACACGGAAAAAAAATGCTATGTTGCTTTAAAAAAGGAGGAATATATCACTTTTCCAGCTGAAAGAAATAACGAAATTTTAAATACTTCGCAAATCCTTCCGATTCCTGAAACGCAAAATGACACGTGTCAAGGTCATGCAAAGGATAACTCAACGGAAAAAATAAGTTCTTCGTTGATGGGGGCGGGGCTTAATGTCCCCATGAGAAAAGATGAACGATCATTGGAAGATCTCGATGAAGTGTGTGTTGTAACAGAAGACTTAGAAAAAAGCCAACCAGCAGAAGCACATGGTCCAGAATGTAAACAAATTGAAACACGTGGAGCATGGAAACAAACAGAAGAGAATTTTTTTCTGTTTACAATTGGGGATAGCGTGAGTTTAAACGAAGCGGATTTCTTGCACATTAACGAAGATAATTTACGGAATACTGTTATGAATATGGTCAAGATTTACAAACCAAAGAAAATGGAAAGTACAAATTTTCAAATGAAGCTTTTCCTACCAATTGAAACTCCAATCTTCAAGCCAAAATACATCGATGGAATAATTTCCGCAAGCACTTATGACTTATGCAACTCACCGTCTGCTATTCAAAGATTTATGCAGATTGTTTTTCGTGAACTTTTAGTAGCTAAAATATTAATCTTTATGATGAAGTGCTGGGAAGATACTTAAGTTTCTTCAATTTTCTTCTACAAGAACTTTTTACAGAAGAGACCTTTTTTTTTCTTTTTATGAACTTTTGAAAGAAGAGACTCTTTTTTTTTTTCTTTTTATGAACTTTTGAATGAAGAGACTTTTTTTTCCATCATACAAACTTTTTAAAGAAGATACTTTTTTTTTCTTTTTATGAACTTTTGAAAGAAGATACTTTTTTTTCCATCATACAAACTTTTTAAAGAAGATACTTTTTTTTTCTTTTTATGAATTTTTAAAGAGAGACTTTTTTTTCCCTTTCTACAAACTTTTCATGGTGCAAGAACTTTTTCCACAGACTTTAAATTTTTAAGAACCACACATTGTGATCTTCAAGACATTAATGTTGTTTAAATTTTATTATTGTGCTGTATTTTTCAATATCTTTATTTACATGTTTAGTATATATCAATGAGTCGGCGGTCCTCCTCAATCAGGATGGCGGAGTGTTATCCCCAGTGATGTAGAGGGCGCTGCTAATGTAATCCCCTAGCGGCGACTTCGTCGCCAGAGAGAGAGTATGATCGGAGGAGTGGAGGTGAACGGACGTGGAAGTTGCCTCTCCTAGTTTGGGTTTAAGAACCTATTTCTATCTAATGCACGAATAAACCTGCTGTCCATTTAATTGGCCTCTTTCACTTTTACCCCTTCATCATACAACATATATATATATATATATATATATATATATATATATATATATATATATATATATATATATATATATATATATATATATATATATATATATATATATATATTAAAGATATAGTTTTTATATAAAAATGTAAATAACTTTTTATTGCTGAAAGAATTTCTTAAATGAAAAGTTTGTTAAAGAGTTATGTAGCTGTTCCACAAGACCAATGATAGAAAAATGTAATTTGTTTAACAATATATATTTTTAAATAGAAATGTAAGAACAGAACTTCGAAAAAACTTTTATGTTAAAAAAACTTTTTATGTAAAAGTAACTTGTACTAATTTTTATATTTGTAATTATTTTTAAAGTAGATATTCTTAAGTTGAAATGTGTGAAAAATTAAGAGATGGACAAGCATAGAATATTTTAAAGGAATAGAATTGTATTAAATATACTTTAAAATTTTTTTAATTGAAAGTTTTGTTTTTATCAAAAAAATTTCTGGTGTAGAATCTTTAAAAGAATTAATAAAAATAAAATTACATCAAAAATACATTAACAATGTTTCTTTTTTAAATATTTTTTTGTATATGTACTTCACAAAGTGCTCTGATAAATACTCTTTTACGAATTGTAAAAATTGTATAAATTTGTAATAATTGTAAAAATTTCAATTGTAAAAATTAATTGAAAATCGATTAAATAATTTATATTTCTGCCCCTCCTGGGAAAATTTTTGCCCGTCCTACAAACTTTGGCTGGCTACGGGCCTGAATGAGACAAGTCAGCTGTCTAAATTTGGTGTTAATTAACGCATACGATTTAGTTCATTCTTTTTTAAATTCTCGATTTTTCACATCAATTTTTTTCTTCGTTTTGGATGAAATCGAACTCGGGTTTTTCCAATCAAGTGTATAAAAAGCAAAGGTCGTTTTAGCAACACGCGCATGTGTAAAATTTTACAGCAAAATTTGCCGTCTACCTCAGTCGGAGACAAGAGAACAACGAACGTCAACAAAAGCTCGATGCAATTGGAATTGTGACGCATCATGGGCGCACTCATATAGCGCATTCTGATTGCTCTGTATTTTGACTGGGAAGGTACCAGGGGGCCGCTAACTTTAAGTTGGTATTTGAGAACAGTGTTATCAGTTCATCTTACTCCTCTAATTTATCTTTGTTTTTTCTCGTTTTCTCTATATTTCTGGTTTGAGAATACGCAGCAAGTTTAGTATTTGTTTACCCAAACAATGAAAAAATGTATAATCATTTATTGCTTCATCTTATTCTTAGGTTAAATGTCCTGAATGCATGTGGTTATAATAACTGTGGAGATATTATCTTTTTAGTATCGACGCTAATATGTGTATATGGGCGAGGGAGGGTAATTGGGCCCGAGTTACATTTGCATAGGGGCAGAAAATCCTGTCGGCTGCCCTGTCTGTATTTAAGGGAATGTTGGTGAAACACGGCTAAATTTCATTTCATTATGTTAAACTTACAGCACATAAGGAACATTTCTGTACCTCAGAAGTAAACTATCATAAAATGCGGGATCCCATAAATGCAATTTAGTGTTTAACATTGTACTCCTGGTAGTTTATCTTAAGTACAGATTTATAAATTGTAGTATCGTAAAAACGTGTTACGAGGTAAAAATTACGCTCAGAGTGAATTATGGAATTAAGCTATTGTTTATAACAAAGCATGTACTTTTAAAAAATTCTACCCCAACGCAATTCAATAACTTTTCGCCACAAAAATAGCTGATTTTTTTTCGGCCCATAAAACTTTTCGAAGAAACAAAAGTTACTTGTCTATGAAAAAATTGTTAATGCTTTCTAGGCTGCGTTACTATGTGTCAACAACTAATTAAGCCTATTTCTTTCAGAATTTGATAAAACGTTCCAACGCTTCCGTTTTAATAATATTATTGCAGATTGATAAAAAATTAATTAATTATAATTATAAAACAACGTACGTACCGGTTTTTACAGCGGGAATTAAAGATGAAAGTATTTCATCTTCCGTGTCCGTCAAGCTCTTGGTCAAGCTGTTTAACCAGCATTCGAATGCCAAACTCAAAACCGGTTGCAAGATACGTCTAGTCACACACGTTTTACGGGGGAGATCTTATCTGATCTGCGGCAAGGGGAGGGGAAAGACTGCAGCCTTTGGAATTCGACCCTTTACCTACCCTTTCGAAAAGGGGGGGGGGGGGTGTTACTGATGCCCTGGAATTCGACCCTTTACATATCCTTTTCGAAAGGTGTTACTTTCCAAGCTTTTCACGGCTGCCCTTTTCAAACCCTTTTATTAGAGGCCCAGGTAGCACAGCAGTATTGGCCAATGTCGGAAACCGGAGCTCTGGAAGATTGGCCAATCCTGGGTAATGTCGGAACGGCCAGCACCGAACGGCTAACATTTTTGCAATATTGGCCAATATCGCAGTGCGGTTTTGGCCGATCTCGAGGAGCAGTTTTGGCCGATATCGATGCGTAGTTTTGGCCGATATCGATGCGTAGTTTTGGCCGATCTCGATGCGTAGTTTTGGCCGATATCGAGGAGTAGTTTTGGCCAGTATTGATGTGCAATCTTGGGCAATATCGATGAGCATTGGTTTAAACCAAATGTTTTTCTTTTCCCTCAGAAAAACGAAATATTTTTTTTTAAAGAATAATTTAAAATTGTATTTTTATATATAATTAGATTTTTTAAATTATTTGATGTTGTAGATGACTTCTATTTTTAGCTGAAATACAATATGTTCTAATGTATTTTAAAATAAATCTTCCAATTAAAAACTATTGAAGTTTTTATAAGTATCAAATGAATCGAAGAGCAATATTCTATGTATTATGTAGTAAACAATTACTATTGTATATATTGAATTTAAAAAATAGTACCTCTAAATAAAATATTAAAATTTAATATGATTTGAATGTCCCCATAAATAGCAACAATTGTTTATTTACTTAGTTCAAATTACTTTCAAAAGGAATATTCATTGTTTATAAAACATAAATTATTCTTGTTTATGCTAAATTTTATTTATAAATATGTATACATGTAATTAGAAAAGGATAAAAAAAAAAAGACCTCTGTTTAAACCAAAAAAACATGTTTTTTTCCAACCCTGAAAGAGCAATTTTAGCTACTATTTTTTTATTATATCACAGAGCAGTTTAGGGTAGATTTGCCACTCAACATATCTGAACTTTCTTTTTAGTGGAAGAAGTGGTTGCAAATGATAATTCTTATATGCGTTTAGATTCAATTTTGAGCTGTTCAATGTTTAGTAACACATTGTTGCCCAAAAACCCTTAATAATTTGTTAAGTTATACTTAAACATTTGTAAAATAATGTTTTCAACACCCCTACCAAAAAAAAAAAAACATTTAGATAACAAAATGTCTGACATTCAAGGATTTAGAAAGATACATGCAATTTTAAACTAGAAAACTAACAGTAGAATTTAAAATCCCTATTGGTCAATCAATACTCATTGAACTTTTTATGCTAAGGTTTCATAAAAATAGAAGGTTGAATTTTAAACTTGTGAAGTATATTTTTTCTGCACCGATCAACTTCATTTATGAAGTCCCTTTTCATTTTTAAAACATAATTTTTCTCTATGCATTAAGAATCAAATAGATAGTAAATAAATCTCATTTTAATGCTTTAGTTCATTCACTTCAATCATAATATTGTAAAAGCAATAAAGTGAATTAAATTGCAGACCCCCCCCCCCCCCATTGAAAAAGTTTTCATCCAAAAATTATTTGACAAAAACATCTATTATTTTAAAAAATCCACAATAATATTTACATGAATACCTCGTATAATGAATAACTTTTCATACTTTCATTCCTATTTTAATTGCTTTTTAATGACCGATAATTGAAACCCAATATAATTTAATTGATATTTTATGGCTTAAAAACCATGCACTCTTAAATTAATTGTCACTTTCTGCAGTGCATATTTATAATAAAAACATAAATTTAATACAAGCTGTTTATTATAATACATATTTTATTTTACATATTTTATCTTCCTTTGAAGTTTCTACCTCGGCGAAGAAAACGAACCTGAAATATAAAATTATTCATTTCTGTTTTCATTAAGATTACATTAAAATTTAAAAATCAAATTATTACATCAAACTTTTTCTAGTCTTTAGCTCTTTTTATTTTATCGAAACTCTTTTGTTACGGAACTGGAATTTGTTATCAATAAAAGAAATCATGCAAAACAGCATCTACTGCCCATTAAAAAAAAAAAAAAAAAAAAAAAAATTGCAAAATGAAAAACACAATTTTGCACAAAAGCATAAGATTATTAACATTTTGTTAAATTGTTATATCAGAAAACATTTTCTACTAACATTTAAGAAAATAATTTTAAACTGGTATTTAAATTTCAATTGTATATACTGAGCTTGTATGAATTTATTTTATATAAAGTTCTCTGCAAATAAGTTTGCACCAACCTCAACCAAGCACACAAAAAAACTATCAATCACGAAATAAATGCTAATTCTGTTTTTTTTTTATAAACTCGTTCATTTTTCTTTAGCCGTTTAAAATTGTAATAAATAATTTTTAAGAGAGAAAAATCTCTTTTAAACTGTTAAATTAACCACCAAATAAAATCAAAATAAATAGTAAAAAGTGTTGTTGAAAAGTCTGTGATAAAATACACTGTTGCACTTGAAAAGTTATAGGAACTAATTTAGAACATAGTGTTTTTGTTGTTTTTTCTTCTGAACTAATTTCTCAATTATAAGCATATGACAAAGGTGATTTGTACAAAATTGTTTAAAGAAACAGATAATTTTTTTTTTATTTGAAAGACCAGAGATTCTCCATTGCTTATTATATTTTAAAATATAAATTATTGTAACATCAAATTGAAATTGCTTGGATCGTTACCTAATTGATTATCATATATTCTTACCTGGTAGAGGAAGTTTTCACGCTTTTTGGTTCACAAACAAGTTTTTGTTCGTTTTTTTGTGGGATTCCAAAGAAGGGGGATCGTCTTTGAAATGGGCTGGAATATTAGTTCGGCTTTTCTTGGTTAATAAATTTTCATCTTCTGAAGAATCACTCCCAATTGAACGAGCAAGCTCAGCTTTATCTTATGCCTGTTAAAATGAATCTAAATAGGAAAATTATGGATATATGCTATCTCAAACTAGTTGCAAAACTTTATATACAATTTATTTATACAATCAAATATCTTATTTAAAGCACTTTTAATATAACTCACTAAAAAACCAATCTTCAGTTTGAGACATTAAAATAGAATATTATTTAAATCTGTTAATAAATATCTGTTATTCATGTCCACCATTTCAAAAATCTACACCATCAAAACTTGAACTGATAAGTAGATCAATGACTTATGAAACATTATTTGTGATACCTTGAATTATTTGTATATACCCTATACAAAAATTGTAATTTAATTACTGTATGTACAATAGATTTTAAAATTAAATGTTTGCCATGTTATACTTGAGGGCATATATTCTTTAATCATGTTCATTCCCCCCTTCCCCATTTGTTGCAAACTACCAAAGACAACTTTTGTCCGAGATGAACCAAGATGAAGGAATTACTTCTACGGGTTCTCCATTTCCATCAATGAACCCTACAACAGTATATTTCTTTATTTTAAACTGAACAGAATAACAAATTAACTATTGAAAGGCCATACTGGCATTTTACTGCCAAGGGAAGGAAGGCTACAACTATTACACTTTTCATTCCAAGACAGAAAATAGCACTAACAATAATACTTGATTACAATATTTGATGTTTACTTTTCAAATGGAAAGTCTTTTCTTTAAATGAACAAAACATTTTTATTTTATAAAAACAACATCTTTGCATAGTATGTTTAAATTAACACAAATGAAGTTAGGCATTCAAAATATATTTTTGTAGATATTTCAAAAATTTCCATTCATTGCTCTTTTCTGAGAAATCAATAATTGCACAAGACAGACCTTTTAAATAGGAGAATGTACATATACAGTAAAACCCTGTTAACGCTAAGTCGATCTGGCCACTGAAATTGTTCGCTTTAACCAAATTTTGTGTTAAATAAATTAACGTTAAGTTTTAAGTACGGAGAACTGCTTTTCCTTAGCATTAAATGTGATTTTATGCTAAGCAATTTTGCGTTAACAGGGTTTGCTGTATTTTTTCAAAAATAGGAGGCATAATAACATTAGTTATACATATTGTTAAAATTGACATTTTCTAGAACATTTACTTTTTATGCCAAGCGGTTGATTGAGATAATGCACCCTATTCCACACCACCTTTGAGATTGAGTAATAGACGTGTTTTAATTTAATGTGGTTTCCTCAATATGCCCAATTCACAATATATTCTATTAACAGAGCTAATCATGGAGCTTAGATATTGAATTTTATAAGCAATATAAACTAACGATAACAAATATGATAAATAGGAAGACAAACTAGAATGTAACATGTAGTATAAGTATTTCAATGATGAGCATAATTTGAAACAAGCAATGGAGGGGTAGGGGGGAATGGCTAAATGAGTATTAGTTTGCATCCGTGTATGGATGAGATAAAAGCTGAAAATCTTGTTTATATTTTAAACAGCAGCATTAAATAAATAATTGAAACCAACTCGATTCCTAATCAAGTTTAATGTGAATATCAATCACCTTTGTCAACATCGCTTTTGTAGATCAAACCAAGTCGGCAATCAAGTATCGTTGAAATTAACTAAAACCAACTTAAACCAATAATGTAATACGTAGATACCCCATGAAATCGACAAATTATTGTGACAACACTTACCAGTAATAAGTTTTCGATCCAATTTTAATGTTACAAATGACAGTCGAGCCGGCGATATAAACAAACTTCCCAAACACACATCCGGGCACTTCAGTTGCTTCAGCCACTCGGTGGCGATTCTTTTTGAGAAATTCTGCGCATCGTTTTATATCGGTTTTGGCCGTAAGTCGAGATCGTTCCAAAATACATGATTTTTAAAAAAATGCTTAAAACCGTGGCAAAAATATCACAAAACATATTAATGCAAACCTTCCTTTCTTATACATAAAATATTTTAATTTTAAAACTGTCGATCAACCTTTCAAACTTTTGAGTATCGTCTATCCAATATTGGGCGAGATTGGGCAATATCGGCATCGAACGGCCGATTTTGCGCCATTCCACATCGGGATTGGCCAATGTAGGGCTGATATTGGCCAATACTGCTGTGCTACTTGGGGGGTTACTCGGCAAGCTTGGAACTGCAAGTCTAATGACAAGCATATGACAAGGTTTTCGTAAGCTTGCATGCTATCTGGGAACCGTCCTTGGTTCGATCCCAGGGTAAGTAATTTAGACAATTCTGGTGTGAGTAATTTGGTAGTGTTATAACTTCTATTTGTACTCTTAAAATGTCACTGGAAATACTATCATATAAGAATTACGCGCTCTGGGTAAATATTTTAGTTTTGCATTATTTTAACTTGTCGTTTTTAATATTCGATACTTACATCTTTATAATTATTTAATGTTTATTAATTGATATTTTCGCCTAAATAACGACCATTGTTTCGATATTTCTTGAGAGCAAAATTTTCCTCGGATAGTGCTCGTATTTCCCCCTTTTCGCTCGGCCTTCGAACTAATTCTTGTCGGCTTCTGCTCGAATTCGATCAGTTTCCGGACATCGGCCAATGGCCGGCCACGGGGACAAAATGGATTAGTTGCCAAGGGAAAGATAAGTTTAGGGTGAGTTTCCGGTGAATCGCCAATCATCGGCGATTCACCTGGGGATGGAATTCCGATCATCGCCCGAGGTAAAATTGCTACTAGGGATGTTACGAAAATTGTGGAATTTGGCTATATTTTGCCGGGAACAACTTTTGCAGTTGAAAGGTCATTTTCTATTGTTAATAAAATTCCGACTTCTGAGAAGACAAAACTTTCTATAGATACTCTGAAATCATTGTTAGTAACTACAATTAACTTTTCATATTTCTGCTGGATAAAATCAAATAAAAATTCTTTGAATTCAGTTGCCTCAAATAAGAAGTATATGTAAAAGTATGTCTGAAAGTTAATAATGAAGTTAAATAAACATATGAATTACAATAATGTATATTGTATATCTTCAGAAAAAACTCGAACATATGAAGATTGTAGAATTGTGGTGTTCGAAATCCCATATATATGATACAAAAATAAATGACCATTTTCCCATTGGTAGTGACGTGTCCTAATTTTTTGTCAGATAAATAAGCTCACGTTAGATATAAGGCGATGTAAAAGTGGTTTTATAGTGACACAATCCCAAAACTTGGCGGAAAGTATTTTCATCGACGAAACAAGTACCATTTAGTATTTAATAAAAAAAAAAAAAAAAAAAAAAATAATCATAAAAATAATTTTCCAAAAAATCTAAAAAATTCGAAATATACTCTAAATGATCTAAATAAACAAGGTAAAAGTTAAAAACAATGACTGTTTATCCATTTCAAAGTCGCCATTAATGATAAGATCCTCCGAAGCGATAATAGTTGTTTGTGTAAAGGTAGTCTTTTGGTAACAGACCCTGAAACTGGATAGGATTACGAATTTATCTACTGAGTTCCAGCTGGATTGAATGTCTGCAAGTAGATTTATTAACAAACAAACAAACAAACAAACAAACAAACAAAATCGAATTTAATATACTTGAGGGGTATGGAACATCATAGATCCGGTTATGCATAACGATAACAAACAAAATCAGCTCTTTTCAACCATTTATTATCAAAAACTACAATTTTAATCAAATCAAAATATATTTACAAATTATATCCAAACTATTTAGAAATTCTGTTTAGTGAATTAGTTACTTTAAACTTGATTACTTACAGTTTGATTGCAAATACCCAATACAGATACACATTGACAAATATGCTTTATAAGCCAGCCCTCTACCTTCTCGGAATGCTTTAAAACTGGTTTATTATTCTCCTCAGATGCTTTGTTGGTAAACGTGGCTTTTGTCTATAAGGAATTTTATATTTTAACATCTTTGAGTGGCATCACTGTAAATTTGTCGTAAAACAACCACGCCGAAATTTAGGGTAAGTTGCTAATTTTATAAATAATTATCCATTATATATAAATTTATTTTGCTACATTTATTTAGCCTAAATTTACAACATTGTTATCGAAGCCGTCGTTCTGAGCCAAATAATTAGAAACTATTTCGTAGTTAAAATAATTTGTTGTTACCTACTACATTGCTTATGAATACTAATTTCTCACATTGAAAAGTTCTGTGTTTTTGATATTTTTTTAAATATAATAATTTGGGCATTTATTTTTCGAGTTATGTATGCACTAAATTTTTCGGTTTCAATTAGTCTTTTGCTCAATTTACCTAGTCAATGGAAGCATCAATGCTTCTATTAACTACTAGCATGGTTCTTACAGGGATGCCGAGGTAAAATCTTAGATGGGCCCACTTCTTGGCGACTTATTTGAAATCTCGCCAAGTTGACTACTATTTGAATATTTGTTATAATTTTTCAATTAAAAAACGATACTTGAAGGCCAAAAATAATAATAATATTTTTAAAAAAATTAACATTTACCATAAATAATTTGGAATAGCGCTCTATAATTGAAACTATATTAGATCAACTTAAAAATATTAGCCAGATAGAACATTCCAGACACAGAAGTATACCTAATTTTCTAGTCAATCTAATTGCTGGAATTACAGCTTATGGACTGAAAGAGAAAAAACCTTCTATAACTAATATATATATGGCTGGAAGATTCTAGACAGTTCTCCATAATCCGTCTAGGTTGCCACATTGGCGACGTTATCACCACTCGTTTGGCGAGAATTCAAAAAGAAGCTAAGATCCACCCAGATGCCCAAGGTCCATGACGCACCTCCCTCCTAATTTCGAACCCCCCCCCCCCCCATTTTCAATTTGCTGAATCTTAATATTTCGAAGTTTTTGGTACTAAAAGATACTATCAAATCTACCTATTTTACAGTAATGTTCATTACTTTATTAATTTTCTCCAAAGAAATGAAAATCAAAAATTGTTGAAGTTGTATTTATAAGAAAAATAATAGTGTAATTGTTTTTTGTAATGTGGCAACACTTCTGAATATCTTTGGATTCAAAATTGATAGAAGCTCAGTCGAGCGGATTAGTTTTACTTAAAATAAAGTTCATGGGAAACGAACTTCACAATTTAGCAAGCTTTTATATTTAATATATACTTTAATCTTAAAAATTAACAGGTTATGGGAACAGTCACGCTAAATGCGCTGTTATGATTAAAGTAATGCTTGAATTTGCTGAAGTTTCAGAAGTTAGCAGGATAGTTTTTCACTAACGGCAAGAACTGTAAGTTTTTCTTCCTAATTATTCAAGTCCTGAAATCACTTTTGTTTCAAGACAACCCTTGAGGGAATTATATGATTGAAGTGTTTATAAGATTACTATATCGTAAAGTGAAACACTAATTATGGAGATAGGAAAGTTACAGACTAAACCTTTATGTGGAGAAGCTGACTGGCCGATGTGGAAGTATAGAATAAAATTTGCTTTAAATTATTATGCCGATGCTTTAGAAGTTATCGAAGGAAAAATAATTAAACCAAATCAGCCGCTAGAAGGAGCTGATGAAGCAATTTTGAAGAAATACGAAGAAGATCTTTCACGATATAAAAAGGCTAACACTTGTGCCATGATGGTAATAACAAATTCCATGACTGAAGAAACCATGAAGAAAATCATGAGGTTTGATAATGCTAGAGAAGTATGGTTAGAGCTTCATAAGTTATTTGAAGCAACATCTGACAACCAACTGTATAACATTTGCCTACAATTTTTCAAGTGTAAGTGGACAACGAACGACAGTATGGCTGCTCATTTATCAAAATTAAAGAACCTCTGGAGTGAATTAAATTTAGGTCTTGAAAGAAAGCAAGAAACTAAATTGCCTCAGATGTTATTAATTTGCAAGATTTTAGACACACTACCTCAAAAGTATCGTTCTTTCAAGTCAAGTTGGCTACTTTTGAATGAAGATAAAAGAACAATTGATGAGTTGACTACTCAGTTATGTTCTCAAGAAAGAGAATTTAAAGAAGAAAAGTCAAAAGGTGATGTGCAAAATCAAGATGCATTAGAAGCTAAAGCAAGTAGAATGATGATAGCTTTCAAGAGCAAAAAACAGGTAGGAAAATGCAATTATTGTCATCAGGATGGACACTGGGTAAAATTCTGTTGAAAATGGATAGCTGATGGAAGACCAGCAAAGTCTAATAAGAATGATAAAGTCTCAAGAAAAGATGATGTCATAGCAAATGTGTCCATGTTAGCTCTAGACGAAGAAGTATTTTCATCTGAAGAAAACTGTTATGACTGGTTTGTGGATAACGGAGCATCGAAACATATCACCAATAATAGTAGTTACTTCACAGAATTTGAAAAATTTGACACCCCACATGGAGTTACTGCTGCAAATGGCGAAGTACTACCAGCTGTAGGTAAAGGAACTTTGAAAATTGTGACAAGAGTAAAACAAGAGAAGCAATTCAAAGAACTTAAAGAAGTCTGGTTTGTTCCAGGTATTAGTAAGAACCTATTCTCAGTACTGGCAGCTCAAGATAAGAATAGAAACAGTAGATTTGAGTCAACCGCAAAAGAGTGTTGGTTGAAAATCAACAACAAGGCTGTACTCTATGGTACAAGAAGCATAAGGGGTGGTCTATATAAAGTTCACATGGAGGTACTTATTCCGAAGAATCCAGTAGAAGTAAATACAGCTATTACAGGCGATTCTGTTCTGCAATTATACCACGAGCGTTGGGGTCACCAAGACAAAAGGCATATTAAGAATGTTCTAGAACAACAAATGAATCTCAAAGTTGAGTTAGACAATCAGCTATGTGAAGCATGTATATACGGCAAAGCACATCGTTTGAAATTTGGTACTAGACAGAAGACCACAAGACCTGGAGAACTTATCTCAGCAGATGTTTGTGGACCGTTTGATGAATCTTTTAGAAGATATCGTTACTTTGTAGTCTTTAAAGATCATTTCACTAAATTTAGATATGTATTTTTTCTACGTCAAAAATCAGAAGTTGCAGAAGCTATTGATAATATGATCTCCCATGCTAAAAATTTAGGACACAACATCAAAGAGTTCTTAAGTGACAATGGCGGGGAATTTGATAATGAAAATGTTAGAAGTATCCTGAAGAAAAGTGGAATAGTTCAAAGATTAACTGCCCCCTACACTCCACAGCAAAATGGTGGAAGTGAGCGTGAAAACAGAACGTTGGTAGAAATGGCAAGGACTTTGAAAAATTCAAATTCAGAAATTAACTTTCCTTCGTCATTATGGGCAGAGCTTATTAGTACATCTGTGTATATTTTGAACAGAACAGGAAAGAGTTCTTTTTCAAATGTAAGTCCTTATGAAGCTTGGATAGGACAAAAACCTCGAGTCAAACATATGCGTATAGTCGGATCACTATGTTATGCTCACATACCTGATCAGTAACGCAGGAAAATGGATAAGAAAGCAGTAAAGGGTTACCTATTAGGATATGATGGAGATGAAAGGTATCGTATCTCATGGTTCGTACGGTCCTTAAAAGTCCTTAAAAACTCGAAAAAATTTCTAAGGCCCTTAAAAGTTCTTATTTTTTAAAAAAATCCTTAGAAGTCCTTATTTTTTTCCAAGTTAAAAACCAATGTTAACGAAATTTGGAGATTATCATTTAAAGTGTTTTCATCTTTCCTGCCTTTTTTGTTTAAAAAAAAACAACAGTTTTTCTCCGAAAATAGCATCTTTTCTGAAAAAAAGCAAAATTTTCAAATGGTATGCAATATGCGAATCACCCCTACCGAAATCGCCTGTTACGCATGCGCATTCATGTACAAACGTGCCACGCACAGACCAGTGACTCGCTGAAGTCATTGAATGGCTTTTGATGCCAGGTGCATCATTAGTAGGTAGATTGCTGGGGTCCGTCCCAAAAATTACGAGTGTTAGTAAGCATGTATGCCTATTTCATAAGTACCTTGATTAAATGTATGCCTCTAGATTTTTTTTACCGTGCCTCCTTACTCAAAATAGAGATCAAAGTTATTGGAAACGGTAGTTTAAAACTTATTCTAAGGTATATAAACCATAAAGTGTTTTTTACGAAGCATTTAAAAAGAATATATTTCCGCACCGATACGCGAAATCGCGATGTTCTCTTACTAAATTTAGGGAAACGTTTTGTGTAATTTTAGCTATTGCTAATAAATTTCTGAACGTCCGTTTTATATTTGAAATTAAATATCACAGGGATGTAATCAAAATCCCGGATTATTTCCGATATAAAATATATATACACATCTTTTAAAGCCTATAGTAGCTGCATGTATGACCAAAAAATTGCAGTTTTAAGCAGAATGTGATCTGATTTTGGAAATAAAAATTCACATATTTTAAGACATAGTCCAAGTTCTTTAATTAGAATATTCTTTTTGTAATATCATGAATCTGGTATGCTTTTAATAGCCAGCAAAAAGTACGGCTAAATTTGGAGAAATACTATCTCCTGTCTAACAATGGCTAAGCCTAAAAAGTAAAGTTAAACGGTTGAGGTTGATCAAATTTTAGAAAAAATTTCATTGAAGTTGGTTGCAATACTTTATTAACATTCTTAGCTAAATATTACAGTTATAAATTGCTATCTTTGTACAAATAAGGGTGGTGACAGACCAGGTATTCAGGGAAACGTCAGGGAATTTCACTCTTCTGGACAACTCTGGGAATTTCGTACAATTACTCTTTAATCAGGGAATTTTAAAATATTTGAGTTTCTTTTCTTGCATTCCCTGTGCGGGTGCGGACATCTATCTCGGATCGCGTCACGTGAAGTGGATGCCGTGAAGTCAGCGCCGTATTGTTAGAAAAAAATCCTCAAACTTCAATCTGACTGCATCCTTTAGAGACGTGATTATTTTCTTCTTGCCTCGTGTTTTTTATCAACAGAATATATTAGAACTCAAATTATTTACATATTATTTATGTTAGATTTTTAGTTACCTTATAACTTAGAAGCTTGGCCGCCAGTAGCCTTTCGGTTAAAAAAATCTTCTAATTTTAATCTAACTGCATCCTTTGCAGATATGATTATTTTTCTTCTTGACTTGGATATTTTGTCAACAGAATATATTAGAGCTCTAAATTCCTTAATATTTAAAATTGATTCCATCAGATTTTTTCGTTTTCTTTTAACCGTTTTAGCGCTGTGTTACAGTTTTGCAACAATCCTAAAAGCATTCATAAGCAAAAATGCTTAGATCCTGTACTTGATTTTTTTTTTTTTTTTTGTACTTTTATTTTGACATTTTATTGAACACAATTAAGATGTGTGTGAATTTTTAAACTTTTAATTAATGTTTTTCATTCTTTTTCGTGCTCTAAAGATGCTTGTTTTGATTTTTAGTGTAAATTTATTTTGGAGCAATTATGCTTAGACTATTTAAAATTACATTTACTTATAAAATTTGTATATTTTTAAATTAGCCATTATTTTCTGTTTCGTTTTTTGAATGATAACATCAACAGAGAGACATCCGGGAATTTTCTGGCAATCAGTGAAATGTCAGGGAATTTTGTTTCTCGAATTTTGTAGCCACCCTGCAAATGAATATTTGATGAAAATCTTACTAAGTGTAGATGTTTTTCTTTTTATTCAATAATTTTCTTTTAATCACATTCCAACAGAGGTGGGACTGTAGCATTTTTAATTGATATTTTAGTATTTTAATATCATTTAACTTTTTAGTTTTAAAATATTTTCTGAAGAAGTTTTGAATTCCTGCCGTTTTGAGCATCATTGTTAAAATTTTGAAATCATTGTTAAAATTTTGAAATCATTGTTAATTTAAATGCATTCATCGTGGTAGAAAAATAAAATAATGTAGAAATTATGGCAGAAAACCAGTTACGAAATTTTGCAATTTGCTTTAAAAGTACCCTCAGAAACAGGAGATTATTAAAAATATGCATAATTTATATTGCACTTCAAGAATTTAAACTGCATTTAGTAAAAGTATAACTATATCTCAAAATGATTGGTTATAATCATAAGGAATTAAAAGAAATTTCATTCATGAATTTTAATATGCATTAAAATTTTCTTTTCATTCAATTTCTCCCCATCGTATAAATCACAAAGAAAATTGAGGTCCTTAAAAAAGTTAACAAAGTACTTAGAAAGTCCTTAAAAAGTCCTTATTTTTTATTTTGAAAATCTGTATGAACCATGTATCTGGATAAGAGAAATAAACACAGTTATCTGCTCTCGAGATGTGGTATTTCAAGAGAAACCACTGAAAAACTGCGAAAATCCGATAGAAATACCTTTGCTTGAACAGTTACCTGAATCCGAAAATGAGGAAAAGCATGAACAAGAAGATTCAGAAGATCAAACTAGTTCAGAGAATGAAAACGAAGATGAAAAGGAATCGTATACTATGGAGTTAAGAAAACTCAGTGAATTAAAGAAGCCTAAACGTTTTGAAGATTATATGATGGCATCTGAAGTTTTCATATGTGATGTGAATGAACCACAGTCATATGAAGAAGCTATTATTTGCAAAGAACAAAAATTCTGGGAAAAGGCCATGGAATCTGAAATTAGTTCCTTAAAGGAAAATGACACATGGACATTAGAAACACTTCCAGATAAAGCAAAAGCTCTTCCTTGCAAATGGGCTTTTAGAATTAAGAAAAATTCGGATGGCACCATCGATAAATACAAGGCGAGACTTGTGATTAAAGGGTTCAAACAGAGACATGGTATTGATTATGATCAGACCTTCAGTCCAGTCACAAAGCTAGGAACTGTGCGTTCACTCATAAGCATTGCAGCCAGTGAGAAGATGCATACTCGACCTGGCATACTCGATTAGTGTTTTATCACGCAAATTTGAAAATCCCTCTAAAGAAGACTGGATTAAGGTAAAGCGTGTTTTTAGGTATATTGCAAGCACTAAGCAAAAATGCATCAACTATAAGTCAAACTACAGACCAGGAGTTTTAGAATGCTTCATTGATGCTGACTTAGGAGGTTGCATGCAGACAGGCAGATCAACAAGTGGAGTTATATTTCTATATGCAGGAGGTGCAATATCTTGGTTAAGTCAACGTCAAGCTATGGTAGCAACATCAACGACTGAAGCTGAGATAGTTGCAGCAAACGAAGCTGCAAAAGAGTTGATTTGGCTGAACAGACTCATCAGTGGAGTTTCCTCCCTGAAAGAAGTGCCGACAATTTTTGTTGATAACAATGCTGCAGTTAGACTGGCTCAGAATCCTGAATTTCATCGCAGAACGAAGCACATCAGCTTAAAGCATTTCTTCATTCGTGAAAAAGTATTGGAAGGAGAAATTAATGTACAGCAGCTTTCAACAGAAATACAAGTTGCTGATTGAATGACAAAGCCCCTTGTCAAACCAAGACTGTTGATGCTGTGTGAAAAGATGGGACTTGTGTAAAATTCAGAAGTGTAACTTAGGACTCTTAATTTAAAAGCGTAATTTTTTTTCCTTTTAAATAAGGGGAAGTGTTGAAGTTGTATTTATAAGAAAAATAATAGTGTAATTGTTTTTTGTAATGTGGCAACACTTCTGAATATCTTTGGATTCAAAATTGATAGAAGCTCAGTCGAGCGGATTAGTTTTACTTAAAATAAAGTTCATGGGAAACGAACTTCACAATTTAGCAAGCTTTTATATTTGATATATACTTTAATCTTAAAAATTAACAAAAATATGTGACTTTTATGTATAAAACAAAGTTCTGAAAGTTATATACGAAATACACATGAATGATGATGAATTTTCGCTTAAGATATGATAATGACAAATTACTCACTCTACGTTTGGTTAAATATAATTTTATAAAGTTTGTAGAGACCATTTCTGAATTTGATAGATAAAATATGCCTATTTTTCTGAGCATAGAACCATGAAATTCTACAACTGTGTGTAAATCCTAAATGATTTTTATAATATATATTTTTTTAATAAAGTGCATATAACTTAGACTATCTTGGGTAAAATTCTCAACGAAAAAGGGTCCACATGCCACTTAATATGGATTTTGAACTATTTATCGGGATATTAAATTAATAAATAACTGTTTATTAGATTTCCTCATGAAATATTAATTAATATTTAAAAAAATTAAATTAAAAAAAAATTACCAAGTCTACTGAAAATAATTGTAAGGGGGTTCATACTCTAAACTTTCTTAAAAGCGAAAGTATTATATACTAGTGGGGTAGTACCAACACTTAAGAGTTTTTATTGAAACCTTTAATTTTCCAAAATATTTTTCTGTTCACACAATGATCTATTTAAAATCTATTAGTAATAAAGTTTCTTATATCCAGGGATTTTTTTTTTGCTTTTCTCCAGTTTTTAAATAGTTTTATTAGATGGGGATGCCGGACACCCTTGATTATTATTTTTGTGTTATTATTTTGATTATCAAGTAAAATTAAAATTTAACAGCGCTTATTTTCTTTTCTTTATCAACATACATTTAAGTTTAATTCAATACTATTTACGGCCCAAGTAGCAGAAACTTTCCTGCCTGTCTGCGACACTAATTTGGATATTAGAAAATAATCTGCAGCATAATGATTATTTTTTTTAAGTTTGCATAAAATACCTAAGCACCTAATCCATCAATTTTACCAAAAATTCCTGTTTTACATATATATAGAAATTTAGCAAAATCAATTAAATATTAAAACGGAAATGTTTAAAATTATTGTATCTTAAATTAAAATTCTAATCATTCCGTATAAATTCAAACCAAATGGCGAAAGCGATCTTCACACTAATCACAGACATAGCGGCCTTCACATCAGCTCATGCCTACGTGGATGACATCAAAACGGCATCGCAATTCTCACCGATAGCTTCTACTAAAACGGCTTAAACCTAGGTGAAAATTATCACTACTCCAATGCAAATATCGACCACCTTATCGGCGCAAATCTTGGCAATTAAATCCAAGTAACAATCTGCAAAAAGGGACCATTATACCAACATAAGTATCGGCGTTAGCGCCTAATATACCGGTAGAAATCTGGAAATTTATGCAATAGGGACGATTACATTATCGACGTAACACTCTGCGAAGTTGACTATCACAACCACGTAAATCTCTGCAATGGTGACTATTATTGAGGCGCAAACCTTCGAAATAGTGGTTATTATATAGGCGTAACACTCGCCGTATACCGTATACAATCTTCTTAAATCACACATGGAGAGCACCACGATTCCGATTCTTCTTTTATGAAATCAAGTTTCGTGCATGTGCGTTGACTCAAATCACCCAACCTAGAAATCAGATGTGATTTGCTCGGAACTTTATCTTTTACATGGAAGGATCCATCCTACTTTGTAATCAATGAGGTCAGGATAAGTTGTCTTGGACTATAGGGAAGAGCAAGCGGGGCATGTGCCCCGGGCGCCAAGCTGAGAGGGCACCAAAATGCTGCGACAAAAACTGTTGTTACCACAATGCAAAGGTGTTTACCACAATGCATTCGATTCTCCAAGACAATATCAATAAAAACGAATAACTTCATGAAGTCAGGGATGATAGTTTTCCTCCTTTTTTGGTTTTTTATGTAAAATTGTCTTTCTCTTTGTCCCTGTTTTGAGGATCTGCATTTTTCTGATCTGAACCAGTTTTTCCTGCAAAAAGTTTACTTTTCCTCATGTCTAAACTAAAGATTTTCCTTCTTAGCTCCCCTTTCCTCACAGATTACTTCACTAACTCCTAATATTTGAAATGTAATTATTATATAGTATGATACATTTCATTGTATCTTTAAAATTATTGAATCATCCTTCCTGCATACTTTTTGTTGAATTTTTGTGTATTCCTTCCACGAGCTTTTTTAACGAATTTTTGGACTTCCTCCTTTTTGCTCTCTGATCACTCTAATCCCTGAAGAAGTGGAAAGTTTTAAATTTCATGCTTTGGCAGTTGATGACACTGTGAAAATGGCACCTCCAGCATCGCTTTTGAGACTCATTTACTTACACAGACTTGAAGAAGGGTATCCAAACCTTACCACAGTAGTAAAAATATTTTTAACTCTTCCTGTAACAGTTGCTTTAGACGAAAGAAGTTTTAGCAAATTGAAAATTGTTAAAAATCATTTACGAAGTACAGTGGGGCAAGATAGACTTAACAAATTTGAGTATTATTTTCATTGAGCACAAGAAAACATCTTTTATTTGTTATGAATGATGTCATCAAAATCTTTGTTGCAAAAAGACCTCTCAAGTTTAGTTTCAATTTTTGACTTTTAGTATTAGACTACCAATTGTACTTATTTATATACAGTAAGTGACTAAGCTATTAATATTACCCGTTATGTAATTGATAATCCCCCAAAAAAACACTTTTGAAAAGTAGAAGAACCACCAACCTCAAAAACACAAAAAACTTTCTTACAATAAAAAAATCATAAACATGATGAAAATTTTCAGCCACAAATACAGTGATATAAAAAAATGGCCAACCTCTGATTAGAACTCTCGGTTGTGACTCGCTTACGAATGTATGCTTACTTAATTTATTTTTAACATTTAAGTTCCGCTCCCATAAAAATTTACGCTGCTTGAGGTTGGCGCCCGTCATAGGAATATTAACAATGCATGCGTTTAAACTAATTTATGGATAATTGCACGAATATTCGAGTTTATGATTTCATTTGGATGGGTAGGAAATACAAAGTGGTGTAAATATTCATGCTCGTGTAATTTTCAAAATAGTATAGAGAAACTGTGCTCAAACGCTTGCATTTGAATCGTTATTAAGAATTTTTTAAGTAGGAAACTAAAGTGTTTCTGGTAAGCTTTTGTTTGGTTGATACATACATTTTGGAAAGTTTTTATGTGTGGGGTGTTTTAAAGGTTAGTAATTAAGACGGGCCCCAACCTCAAGCAGCGTAAATTTTTATGGGAGCGGAACTTAAATGTTAAAAATAAATTAAGTAAGCATACATTCGTAAGCGAGTCACAACCAAGAGTTCTAATCAGAGGTTGGCAATTTTTTTATATCACTGTGTTTGTGGCTGAAAATTTTCATCATGTTTATGATTTTTTTATTGTAAGAAAGTTTTTTGTGTTTTTGAGGTTGGTGGTTCTTCTACTTTTCAAAAGTGTTTTTTTGGGGGATATCAGAACTTTTTTTTAAACACTGACGACTTCTCTTTTTTGAATTTGTCCGTTTCATCGTTTATCTATTTATCCCCTATGGTAAACCTGGTACCAGGGATATTCATAATTCTTCAAACTGAGTTCGACGATACCTTACATGCAATAATTATCTTTAAATTGATAAACCGAAAGTGGTACCAATAGCATACCCCCGGTAGCAGAAAATGCGAGACGGGAGACGGACGTCGCAGATTTTTCAGCAGCCTGCAGGTCATTTTACAAATATAACTTTAAAAAAATTTTATAGTCCGATTTGTAAGTTAGGTGATTTGAGTCAACCCGCGGGCGCGATACTTCATTTCTTGAAAGAGGAATCGGAATTGTGATGATCTCCGTGCGCGATTTTACGGAGATTGTATAGAAACGTAATGAGTTCTATTTGTCGCGCGTTTGTGTGTAGTAGTTAGCTTCGCTAAAAGTTACGCTGATGTAAGGACCGTTATTACCGAGAAACGCGCTGCTAAGACGGGGGATATCTCCGATATTTGCGATGTTCATTTTCGACGAGTGTTACGCCGATATAATAGTTGTCAGCATCGCCGAGATTTACGTGGTTGTGTTAGTCAATTTCGTAAAGTGTTACGTCGATAGTGTAATCGTCTCTAATGCATAAATTTCCTGATTTCTACCGATATATTGGGCGCTAACGCCGATATTTTCTTTGGTATAAAGGTAATTTTTGCTGATTGTTTTTTTTTATGTAATTGCCTATATTTGCATTGGAGTAGTGGTAATTTTCACCTAAGTTTAAGCAGTTTTAATAGCAACTATCGGCAAGAATTGCGATGCCGTTTTGGTGTCAATCGTCTAGGCTTGTACTGATATGACAGCCATGATTAGAGTGAAAATCGCTTTCGCCATTTGGTTTGTTTTTATATAGAATGATTAGAATTTTAATTTAAGGTACAATAATTTTAAATATATCTGTTTTAATATTTAATTTATTTTGCCAAATTCCTATGTTCATGTAAAACAGAAATTTTTGATGAAATTGACGAATATGGAGCTTATGTATTTTATGCAAACTTAAAAAAATTAATCTGCAGATTATTTTCTAATATCCAAATTAGTGTCGTAGACTGGCAGAAAAGTTTCTGCTACTGGGAGCATACCTGGTACTTTAAACATTCATAATTCATCAAAACAAAAGTCCAACATGCCATATTTATCTTGGAAATTGATAAACTGAAAGTGGTACTACCTATGCTATACCTGGTACCTTAAACATTCATAATTTTTCAATACAAGCCTAACGACACCCAACATGCCATATTTATCTTCAAAATTGATAAACCAGAAGTAGTACCACCTATAGTACACCTGGTACCATGAATATTCATAATTCTTCAAGTTGAGTTCAATGATATCTTGCATGCCAAAATCTACTTGAAAATTGACAAATTGGTTGAATGCGGACGGCAGTAACCATCAAAATCTATCACGAACGAGTACTAGAAACTTGTGTATGGCAACTCAACTCCCAAAACTTAAAGAAATACGTTGCCATTGACAAAGATCCTGTCTGCCAAGTTTCAGCTCGATTGGTTAGTTTGTACGCACAACGACCTATTTTGGTGCATAATAACGACTAATCAGTCCGGGACCCACAGTTTAAAGTGGATTCCGAATCACAACTAACATCCACACCTAACACAGGAATCAAATCCGGCACCTTTAACTTACAAGGCCAGAGCGTGCATCCCATTGAAAGTTTATACTAAAAATTGTTACAAATAAATATTACAAGTTTTTTACAGTCTAATAAATATTGCAGTATAAATTATTTTTATTATACCAAGCATTATTTTGGTTCACATAATAACCCATTGATATTTGACAAAATTTAAAATATTTTCTTAACAACAATTTTAAAATTCACTATGAAATTACAATTTTGATGATATATGGATTCTACAATTTAATTTTACAACGGAAAGTAAAAATCAACACATCTTTGAAAACGAATGACATTTTTGCAAATTCCATTAGCCAATCGCAATGCGTGGTTCATTTAGTCCTCTGTAATGAGTTGACTGTGACGTCAGCTCGTATAACCTCCACATTTATACTTTGTATTTAGCCCATAGTATCTTGCAACAAAATGTGATTGTTTTCATTTTTCAATGGAGATTTCCCAAAATTAAAATGTTTTTGAAAGTTAACTCTCTCTAAATTGTCATACAGTTCAAATAACACATGCAACTTAAAGAACAAATATTTCTCTTTAATTCTGTCTCTTCAAAAATTAAATTATTTAAATTTTAAAGATGTTATAAGCCATATAATTATAGTCCAATTCGTTCTCCTATACTTTAACATTACGTTAAAACTCACTTAAGCCTAACATGTCGGAAAAACTAACTTCCAAATGATAGCAAACCTGTTTGGCAACTTTTGGCGTATATATCTGAAACTCAATTACAAGCTGATCGCCTTTATCTGTCGCCAAATTATGAAATGAAAAAAAGTGGTTTTAAATTAATTAAAAATAGAAAGAATTATTTAATGAAGTTCAAACCAGCGTAGGATTTTAAGTTGAAACATTCCACATCCTATAATTCAATCCGTTTGAAGATCTATAGATTAGTTAGGGCTGTACGTTTGTCTAAATTTTTACATCAAAATCGGGCTAGAACTCTTTTTTTTATTTCGTTTTGGAATTTTCAATATTTTTTTTCTTCGTAGTCTTTTGTCCTAGGTACTCAATTTTTTTTTCTTTGAAAGATATCACTGAGACGAATCTATGGTATTTTTTGTATAATTATGTGAAGTTTCGTAAGCGCGCTAGAAAATAGTCAATTTCGGCTTTTTCGCTGGAAGTTGTGCAGAGAATAGATACTTACTGTCGTTTCTGTCTTTTTTAAGGTTGGCGGCGAAACGACCGTTTCGTCTGATAAATAATATCACAAGACATTTGTTTAATCAATTGTCTCTTGAATTTGCAAACTATCGCATTCACAAAATTTAACCTGAACTGATTTTAAATAAGATAGAATACACAGGGCATTAGAGTAGACCAATAAAATAACATTCGCCAAAAGTTGTAGTTGCTGCCCTGCTTGCATGTGAAAAAACAATATAACCCACAAACTTACCTTTTAACTTTATGACCAGACTTTTGCATGATTAAAATTTAACTATGGAAAGCAAAATAATTTAATGTTGAAATTGGTATGTACTAAAAAAAAAGTATACTATGAGTTTAAAGATTTTCTCTTTTCCCATTTCTTGGAAATTCTCTCGACAATATATCACAACTGTATAGTCTACTGGCATTATTTGTTCCCAATTGTCTAGGATACTCTAATAACAACTATATATTGCATGTTGATAAATAATAAAATTAAGTGAAAATAGCACTAATTTGATCACTGATGGGATGTAGTCCCTCTGTTAAATACAATTGGGACCGTATCCCACAAAAAAAATTAATTCAAATTTTTTGAAATCTGACATTTAAAAGGTTAAAATATTACTTGATAAGAACAATAAAAGCAACTTTATACTGTGGGGCATAAATTTAGAATTATACTTGCCATAAAATTAAAAAAATAGACCAATTGAATCTTGAATAGTGTGCATGTTCAAAATCATGCTGCCACTTGCAATCCAAGAGAGTTTCCAAGTTTCTTAAATCCTATTTTTATTCCTTAATTTCTTAAGAATGTTTTTTAAAACATAAGCCAAAACGGTTAAGATCAGATGTCGCCACCCAACTGACCTAAGGTCAAATACACATCTTTGTTGTACAAAAATGTGGTTTTACCCGACTGTGGAGGCCATGTTGGCAATATGCTTAGGAATGTATGTCTGGCTTTCCTTACCTCTTCTTCTTCTTCTTCTTATCGAGGACTATGGGGACTAAGGCACCTCTGCTTAAGCATTTTGTACCAACCCCATATCCCGTACAGATCGGTAGTGGGCAGTACTGCGCAGGATGTAAGCGCACACTCGCGAGTGGGAGTGCGCAAGTCTACCTATAGCCACCGAAGAGTTCATTTCTACCTCTTTCGGTAGCTACCCGATAGATGGCAGCACTACCGACCGTATGTGGAACTTCTTAATTTAGAGGCAATACCAAGCAGAAGATTTTCCTTACCTACCATTGGATTATTACCATTGGACGTTGAATTATTATTTAGAGTTATCAAAATATTAATCTAATTCTTCTAAATGTCGTGGGATATTCATTGAAATTTAAAATGATGTACGTACAAGTCAATTTGTATGTAAATCAAGATTTAAATTGTCAAAACTTATCAGGCAAGGTGCAATAGATACGTCTGTTGACTTGCGTAAATAGCGACTCAATTTAGTCTAATGCTTTTGCCAGTGGTAACTAAAATATGGCTACTTGTCTTATTTGTTTAAATGTTACTGACAGTGTTATTGAACATTTTTTCATACTTGGAGGATTCTCATTCAGGTATTTTTTGCAGGTTTTGAATAAAAAATAATGGTAAACACAAAAGGTATCCGCAGAGGCACCCGCTACCTCTTTGCCAGGAGGTTTCGCCACAAAGGTGTCGAGCCGATCTCTACCTTCCTTAGGGTCTACAAGCGTGGTGACATCGTAGACATCAAGGGTAATGGCGCCTTTCAAAGGGGCATGCCCTTTAAGTACTACCATGGCAAGACTGGCAAGGTCTTCAATGTCACCCCTCATGCATTGGGCGTCATTGTCAACAAGCGGGTGCGGAATCGCATCATCCCCAAGAGAATCAACGTCCGGGTCGAGCATGTTAAGCACTCCAAGTGTCGGCAGGACTTCCTGGATCGGGTCAAGTCCAATGCATTGAAGAAGAAAGAAGCAAAAGAGAAAGGCATTAAGGTCTATTGTAAGAGGCAGCCGAAAACACCGCTTAAGGCACATTTTGTATCGACGAAGGACAACGAGCCACAGTATCTGGAGCCTATACCCTATGAGTTCCTTGCCTAAATGTCAATAAATTAAGCTGTACAATTTGAGTGTCTTTCTTTATTGGGTACCCATTTTTGCGTAAGGTATGGTGTTTTAACACTAA
This sequence comes from Linyphia triangularis, assembly GCA_963978545.1. Classification (NCBI taxonomy): domain Eukaryota; kingdom Metazoa; phylum Arthropoda; class Arachnida; order Araneae; family Linyphiidae; genus Linyphia; species Linyphia triangularis. The sequence continues at coordinate 65,992,714 of OZ021729.1, forward strand.
ACCAACTAATGTTTTACGAATGCCTATTTCGGTCAGACTGGGTCTTATTACATATTTTTAAAAAATAAATTTTTTTAGCATAATATAACATTTAGTACAATATGGTGTGATTGAAACAGTGATTATTAATGATTTTAGTAATTTATTCTATTAAAAAAAAAGAACTCTCTGGCTTTCTGTTAACTCAAAATATATGAACGCTTTAATGTCAACCTAACATTTTTATTCTATAATAAAATATAAACAATAGGATTTTGCTTGATGCCGGTAAGATAGGAAAATTGTCAGTCTTTTTGATGCAAAATTTTGGCAGCCAATAATAGGAATTTATTGCATTAAGTTTAAGGGTCAGAAAGACTTGTGAACACTTTTAAAGCTATTATGTGGTTTTGTGGATGGAGGAGAGAAGTGAAAATAAAATTTATTCTTAACCTTTTTTTTATCCGACTTTAGCATGATTCAAATTTAACTATCAAAAGTAGTTTAATGTTGATACATTAAAAGAAGTATAGTGTGAATTTAACTCTGTTGTCCCCGTTCAGGCTTAACTGCCTCCCAGTTGGCTGAGTCCCATTCCTGCCGTGTCTTTTCATTTCAAATTCCCTCCCTCTTCTTGATCTGATATCATTAGTGGCTATCTACAATGTGAAAGACAATTCTCTCCATAGCATGGATGGCGACAGGAGATTTTTATTGCTTATTTTATCAGGTACACAAAGATTTTCTCATGGTGGTCGAAACCTTGTTATATGAATTTTGACGTCCACTTCAGTGAGTTAGTTGTCTGATCATCCTACAGGTTATTTTTTTATGGTGCGCCTTTTAGAAGAAAGAGAGGTTTGACTCCAGCAGAAATAGATGCTATATTGTTTAATTCTTCTGATGAACAGATCTTTAAGCAAAATTGACGAGTTTGCAGGGTACGTCGCATCAATTCTTTTCCCTAGCAATGCAGATTCATCTGACAGCAAAGATGATGCTATTTGCCATGAAAGTGATGTGTGGATCCTTCTCCTGTGTCTCCTACTAATGATGTTGATGCTGATCCTTCCCCGGTTCCTTCTGGTCTAACTAATGGGGTTGATGAGAAAAGGAAAGATTTTTTTTTCATGAAGTATAACAGTAGATGCAGAGGAATTCAATATATCAAAATTTGAAGGTAAACCTGGACTGCAACACAGTTTGCTTCCTGGATCAACTACATATTTCAAACTGCTTTTTACTGATATTACGTTTGAAGAACTTAGTAAAAATACAAACAAGTATGCAGAATTCTGTCAATTACAGATAAAGGCTAGCAGCCCTTTGAAAAGAATTGGAGAGTTGGAGAATTTTATTTGTATTCTCTTAATAATGAGTATTGTTGTTACTCGGATTACTGGTAAACAAACCCAATTCTTGGTCATGAAGTAATATAGCATTTGATGTCCAGGAATTGCTTTTTCAAGATTCTGAAACACTTCCATATTTCAGACAGAGCAATAGAAAAACCTAAGGACATCAAGGAATACACTTAAAATAAAAAAGGGGAGCTTTTGAATTCAAATTTGAGATTATTATCAGGAATTTTTTAATCCTTACAAAGAACTTTCTTTCGATGAAGCTTTAATTAAATACAAAAGAAGACTTGGCATTGTTCAGTATATTGAAGCCAGAGAAGAGAGGAATCAAATTTTGGATGTTTGGAACTTCTTATCTGGGATATGTATAACTTTTACATGTACTGTGGTAAATAGAGCAAAGTTGAAAAAATCAGGCTATGGTCTTGGTTATATTGCAGTTATGCTTTAGTGCATAGTTTGAAGAAAAAGAACTTCAAATATCATCAGATTTATATCGATAGATTTTTTATAAGTGTGCCATTAATTCTTGATCTTCAGAAAACATTTTATTTACCCTACAAAAAAAATAGGCTATATCTTCCTGTGTAACTGTCTTCATTCAAACTAAAAGATCAAGGCACTTCTTGGAAAGATAAGCAGCAAATCAAATTGTTGTCTGCAAAGTTCAATATCTCAAGATATAAACCGTCTCCTAGCATTTGCTGAATATAACAAACACATGGATGCCTGGATCTCACTGATCAGAACATAAAATACTATATGGTTGCTTAAAAATCTATGAAATAGTGGTATTATTTATTTTTGTTTTTATTAGATACAACTATATGCAATGTGCACATAATCAAGAAAACAACGAACTTTCCTGAGAAACGATATTCAGAAAAATTACGAGATTTTGTACTAAATTTAATAGAACAATTATCGAAAAATTATACTTTTCGAAAGCATTCAGCTAATAAGATATTCTTCCCAATCTGCTAAGGTTACAAAAAATCGGCGGTAAAAAATTAATGTGTTCTTTACAGGAAATACAGTGAAAAAACTAATTCGGGTCGCCAAATCGAAAACGCATGGGAATGTGAAATTTGTAATGTCTGTTTGTGTATATCTTGCTTTGAAGTAAAGATTCTTTTCTTATAGTATTTATGTATATACTTGGGAAATTAATAAATATCAGAGTTCATCCTAGAAATGAAAAAGGGCAGGGTGCACTTTTCCAAAAAAAGGGCACTTCCTGTTTACGAGGGCACTTTTATGGCAAATTGCAGAAATACGCGTTTTCTGCCACAATTTCAATATTGTTATGCTTTTCTACCACGATAAATAATTTTCAATATTCTAAAGAAAAAAAAATTATAATGCAAAAATCCGTGAATCAAAAACTCGTTCAGAAACTTAAAAGATATCAAAATATTGATAAAATGCTTCAGTCCTAATTCTGCTGGAATGAGACTGAGAAAATTATTAAAATTAAAGTGCAATATACACAGTAAAATTTTCATTAAATAGTAATTTTTATAAAATTATCAATTTATAATACAGTAAAATTAAGATAAGAATGTTTTAGTATAATGAAAATGGTTTTAAGATAAGAACTTTTCAATCTTTCAAAATTTTCTAAAGTTTGAATGAAGCAACCTTAAACTTCATCTCTTAGTTTTGCTATTGTCAGATAGAGAATAGAGTTTCTCCAAATTTAACATTATTCATTGTGGGATATCACAAGGAGTATTCTGACAAAAGAACTTGGACTATGTCCTGAAATTTTTGCATTTTTTTATTTTCAAAATCGGATCAAATTTAGCGTCAAAACGGCGATTTTTTTGCCGTGCATGCCGCTATTATGTAAGCTATAATAGAAGTTTTATTTTTTTAAAAATCGGAAATAATCTGGAATTTTGGTTGCATTCCTGTTATGTTTAATTTTAAATATGAAATGGATATTTAGAAATTAATTGGTAACAGGCAAATTACTAAAAACACCCCCTAAATTTAACAGGACATCGCGATTACGCGTGTCCAAACGGAAATATTCTTTTTAAATTCTTAGTGTAAACATTTGATAGTTATAAACCTTTAACTAAGTTATTCAAGTATTTCTAATTCCTTTCTTCACTATTTTAAAGGAGGCATGGTAAAAATCCAGCGAAATACACTTAATCAAAACACGTGCGAAATGGCCATCGGAGTTTACTAATGTGCACTTGGGAAATTGTAAGACGGCGCCCTACAATCCACCTACTAATGAAGCATGTTATATAGACATCTACTCCATGATTCAGTCCCTGATATATACGTTGCGCGTTTGAACATGAATGCGCATGCGCGACAGCCGCTTTCAGTAGGGGTGATCCACATATTGCGTACTGTTGGGAGGGAAAAAACGAAAGTTTTTCGAATTCTTTCAGAATGAAATTTTTTCTGAAAAAGGGCAGGAAGGGCGCTATTTTTATAGAAAAAGGGCAAGAAGGGCGCTATTTTTATTGAAAAAGGGCAGGCAGGGCGCGCCGCCCCTCGAAAAATGCCTAGGATGAACTCTGATAAATATTATTCAATGACTTGGGAAAATAAAAAACCTTTCGTTTATTTAACACTTATTTTTTTATTCATTTTTATTCTAATTTAAAAGACTTTTTTTTCTTAAAATAATGCAAATTATTTTCAGAAAAGGGATTTTGTGAAATGCCACACATACTTTTTTTTTCAAGTATAGTTTTACTTTCATAAGTATTTAAAAATGCTGATGTTAATTAAATTTTCTTGTTTTTTTGTATATTTTTTAACAATTCATTCTTTTATATATGTTTGAAACGCATTTTTTAATTGTGTAATGCCCGAAAAATATGCTCTTATACTACGTATTCATATTAATCAAAATAGGACAATAATTTTGTTAGTTATAACAGTATACTTTCACTTCTTGAAAAAAATGTTACTTCCGAATGGTTTTCATTACAGAATCTTTCTTCTTTGGCACTTTCTATTTCTTAATACTATATTAAAAACTAATCGGAATATGGTATAAGGCAATGATCCGAGTTTTATTTTATATAATCAACCAAATCAAAGTGTGCAAATAAATTTAAAGAAGTATAGGCAATCGATGCATTTCCTATAATTTTTACTGCTTTTTTGTGTTTGAATGTTTTGAACTTTTTTGCTGCAATAGAGAAATGTATTACTTATGCTATTCCATTCAAAGAAATGTGTAACTAATAGAAAAGAGGGATTAAATATATAAATAATCAAAGATTTGAGAAATAAAGTAATGAAGGAGAGGCATCACAGTAAAAAAACCCTATCTAATTCCCTATTTGAAGAAAAATGTGAAATGTATAAGGGTTACTTAATTATTTCAGTGTATTTCAAGCAGTTTTTAAGAAAATTTTGTCCCAGATTTGTCAAAATTATCATAGATATTGTATTGTATTCTATTGCGGAGATATAAAAGATTCATTAGGTTTCCTCGACGTGCTTAAATTGTAGTTTTCCCTTTACTATAGGAATGTTATCTACATTTGCTCATTTTTTGCCTTTGCCATGACATTTTTCCCACTCGAAAGGGCAGTGAGGCCATGTGTATTATCCTGTGGACCAATGGTGAACTTATTGTTTATGATTAACTACGTGAATTATTTTGGATTTGTAGACTACGCTATTCTTTAAATTACTTGAATTTAAAAAGGTTTGAAGTACATTCGCAACAATATAGTGTGAATGAGAAGTTTTTGCAATATTTTTTAAACATTTTTCCAAATCACGCAAAGTTAAATTTACCAAACCACAGTTCATTATGCATTCAATGAGTGATATTTTTTATTTTTACTAAACAGTTTATTCAGATTTGCAAAAAAATTTGGCAATAGGAAAGAAACTTAAGAATTTTCGAACGTTTGATCACCAACATTTGACAAGGATAATACGTAAGTAGTAGGAAATCTTGGAAAGAAAAGAATATATGCTCAAAAATTTTTAGTACTAATAAAATTGCATGTTATTCATAAGCTAAAGTCAGATTGAAAATATCAAAGATTCTCATCTCACTTGTGTCAGTTAATCGTAAACATTAAATTCTTGGCTCTAAATATTATGTTGTATGGATGAACACATACTTGTGCATTTTATAATCTTTTAAACTATTTCATCTGCATTTATGAGGAATTTTGGGCCAATTCTTTTTATATATTGAACTTGTACAGGGTTCTCACACACCGGGAAAATATGGAAAACCGGGAATTGTCAGGGAAAATGAAAATGCCCTCAAACATCAGGGAAAAGTCAGGGAAAATAGCCAATATTTGGAATATTCTGGAAAAGTCAGGGAATTTCGTCTCAGTTTAAAATTTAAGCAGAAAAATAGAAATTTTCAATTAATCTATGACGTCATCTTTTGTTGACCGCGCAGCGAAACGGCAGTAGTCAAAACCGGTTCTCGAGGAATGGCTCATTTTTAGTGGTCTTCATCTTTTACTGTTGACCGCTCCGCAAAACGGCAGTATTCAAAACCGGTTCTTCGGGGAATGGCTCATTTTTTAGTGGTGGAGCAGTTTTTTTCTTCAAGTGGTTGTTGGATTGGACTTGGAACACAGAGGCTTGGAACTGGACAGCAGTTTATGGAGTTTATGCTACACCAAAGAATTGGACGTCCGCCGCAATGAATGGCCGTGAAAGTTCATATGAAAGTTGGAAGTTTCGATTAATTGAATAGCGTATATTCGTTGCAGATAACTTTTACCAATTAGCCTTACATGTACGGATTTCGACCATTTTGGTACGGTTTTATGAATAGCTCATTAAACTGTCCGAACTTCGCATTTTTTTTTTTTAAGGAAAACTCATATTCGCTGACTCTAAAAACTAGAGTATGATCTTAATCGACACTCGCCTTTTTCAATTTTGTTGATAGTTTTTGTTAAATATTATTAACAACAAGATGTCACTTTCCATCTGATTTTGTACTCCTCATAATTTTTGACAAATTTACGACTTTGGAGATCAGTTTACAAGATCTATCAATTTTTCTGGAAAATCGCTAGTTTGCTTCGACTACGCATATGGAAAATTCTTACTTTAATTAGTTTTTCTGAATTTATAGGTGTTTCATGAGTACTGATCGCTGAAATCTGGTATTGAAAACAAAAATTTACGAATTAACTGCTGACTTTGCTTTATTTTTAGAGGAAGTTTTGTAGCCGTTTAATGGTGCAATCGCCGTTTTTGCCGCGTTTATCTTTCCGATTTTGAAGATGAAAATTTCGGATTTTATTGCGAACTCGGCCTTTTCAAGTCAGCACTCTGCCACTAGGATACTTCAAAATATTGTCCTTGGTGCTCCATGTTTTTCCCGATTACTAAGACAAAATTCTTAATTGCTGACTTGGGGCAAGTTTTCTAATCTTACTGAGTTTCTGCAAGTTTATGAGATATTTTCAAGCAACCAGTCAAATATTTGAGCAGACAATCATATTTGGCAAACAATCTTCATTTTGTTTCAAGCTTGTATTAGTAATTAGCTGCGTGGCCTCGCGTTGCGGTTACCTGTCAATATGCCAGGTCTTTAAAAAGTATAATGCTACATAACCCCCATTAATTCAACCTTTGCCCTTCTGAACCCTTTTCCCCGTTAATACCGCCGCCCCTTAAAAAAAAAAAAAAAAAAAAAAAAAAAAAAAAATTCTGTAGGAATACAAAACAACTAAAACAGCCAAGATTAGATTTGAAAAAATATAGCACTCACACTAACGAATTTCCTCTAAGTATATAAAAAAAAAACATAAATAAAACAGCCAAGATAAGAATAAATAACAATTGCAAAGATTTTAGCAGTGCCATATGCTGCAAGTTTTATTTACTAACTTCCAATTGCCTTTAAGTTAAAACAATTTAAAAAAAACTAATAAAAATTTTAATATTTTGTCTTTGATAAACAAAATTGGATAGTAAAAACTACTCGTGTTTAAAATTTCAGAGTTCTGCTCATATTGGAAGTTACTTTCTATAGACTATTGAGTAGAGTACTCTTTGTTTTATTAGTATAGATAAGGTTTACTTAGTATCTGTTTCACACAGTAAATTATAAACAATGATTATTTCAATCAGAAATATAAATATCACTTAGGAACTTAAATATCTGGTGTTAAATTTTCAAATTCGTGTTTATATTTTTTTCTTTTGAAAGTACTGGAATTTTTTAAATATCATCTGGAAAACAGGGAAAAGTCAGGGAATTTTGTTTTAGATTTTGTGTAGGAACCCTGCTTGTAAGTTGGTTTATATTCCTGATATTTATTCACTGATATTATGAACTGAAAGCAGTGAAAACTGTATAAATGGCTATCAGAATATTTAGGAAAAAAGATTAGCTAACTCAGAAAAAGTTGTATATTGTTTGTGACTTCTTGAAAGGTATTTCCCCCTTATTTAGAACTTTATAAACTGATATTTTGGACCAACCAGACAAGATAGTGCTTTTTGATTGACTTATTCAGCATATGGGTTAATAACTAACAATAAAATTGTTTTTAAATATAACAAAATAAAATAAAAAACTATTAATTTCACCCACTTAAAGTTAAATAAAAAATTTGTTAGGTGAATAGATATTTTTTGTTGTTGAAATTTTTGCTTAAAAAAAATGTATACTTTTAAGGTTTTGGTTCAATAGGTGAGTTTTAGAATTGTAACCAAACTTCTAACTATTTTAGTCTACATAATCTGTCAGTCGCTGTATTTTTCATTAAATAACAAATATGCATCAAGTTTACAGATGAACTGCCAATTTAATTGTTAAAAAAAAAAAAAAAATCAAAGTCACAAAATAACTTCTAAGCAGTAAAGTCCCATCAGTTTTTCTCATGGTACTGTATTAATTTCAACTCTTTCAAAACCCATTGGGACTTAGAAGTCCACTTCTATGATGTACAATCTTCAATTGTTGATGGTAACACAAGTTTGTTTCTCTTTGGAAAATTTCATTAAAAAAACGTTAAAAGTTTTTCACTTTTTCCGTTACCTGGAAATCTGAAACAATATATACCAAACATACAGTTGACTGAAACTATTTGTCCTAATTGTCTGAATGGCGAAGAGCAAAAAGATTTTCCGATTCATAGGTTCTAGTTGTCCTGCAGTTTGGTATAGTTTTTGTGAACAATTTTTTTAAATCTAAACTCTATACTGGACAAATTTTTTAAAGAGTTTGAAATAAATATTGGGACATTTTTTCAAATTTGTATATTTTCACCTTAATTTTAACAATCAAGAAATTTCTGTTGCCTTTGGTATTTTTGGATGCTAGAGCTTACATGAAGGTTATATCACCTTATTTACTGATAACTAGCCAATTTCAATGAGAGACTGTGTTTCTGATTGAAAAAACATACCACCGAGCAGTCCAATAATTGCTTCTTTGAAAATGGGGAATATATTTTGCTGAGTGGAAATACTATAGAAGTTGTTCCAGTGTTCACAGGTGACCTTTAAAATATATGTATTTTCTTAAATAAACTTCTGTCACAGGGTTCATATGTCTCGGGGAGAACCTGGAAAACTCGGGGTAAATAAATCAGCCTTAAAATCTCAGGGAAAAAAAGAAAAATCCTCCCTAAAACATAGAAAAAGTCATTGTTACTTGGGAAAAAAATCTTACTCTTCGGTGTTATTTGTCTAACCCTAACTCGAAGAATTAGTTACAGAATTATTTGATAATATAGACTTGTAGAAAGTTATTCTTAAAGAAAAAAAACTTTTTTAGATATCGGAAGAATTTCTGTAATCAAGGCTTGACTATATTTATGTGGCTAAAAAGCCTGCGATAGAAAACTTGGGGAATTTTTTTTTCTGAAAATGAGTATGAACCCTGTGTCATATCAATCCCGTATAAATGTCATTTCAAATATATTTTCAAAACGCCTTAACATAAATTGCAGTAGAGAATTCAGATATTAAACAGGGTTCCCACAGTCATTAAAAGTGCTTAATATTTTTGAACTTGTTTTCAAGGACTTGAAAAGGCTTAGAGGTGCTTAAAAGTCCTTAATTTTTGCAGTTGTTGTGTGCACGACTGCAAAATTTATAAAAGTACAACTCGGACTTGTTATTCCTGCTTTCTGTGGCTTTTTAGGTACCATCTACTTTATTAAAAATTTACACCTAGGTATGATGCATGAAAACAAATTTTCAAAGGTCTTTAAAAGTCATCGATTTTTATTCTGTGATTTGAGTGGGAACCCTGTTAAATGTTAACAGATAAAAAAAACAGTTGATTACTTGGGAAATGTGATTTTCTTTCAATTAAAAAATTGTGCAACATTTGAAAGTCTGAAGAAGTTAAACGTGTCAATCAATTTAAATGCTATTGGGGGAAAAAGGTTTTTATTACAATTAATCCAACATAGGAGTAAAATATATAGCTTTTTAAAATTATTGGACAAATTGCATAAACGCAAAACAGCACACCAGGAATTGATCACAATAAGAAGCTAATTCTAGTTACTCTATTTCTACAATAAACATTTATACACAAAGAACTACATCATTTTTTACTGAAGAACATCATGAGTTGAAAATAAAGAACACAAATTGGTATAATTTAGATTGTAATCTAACTGAGAAAGAGTTTTATTTACAGTAACGTCAACTATCATTAACTTCAAATATTATTTAATAACTTAAATTCTTGGATATAATAATAAAAATAAAATTGCATGATAAATAGTAGCTTTTCTAAAGAATATTAATTTTAAATAAAAAATGTTATGAATGTAATAACTTCGGAGTATAAATGTAAAAAAAAAAAAAAAAGAGTAAAAATTATAAAATACTTTCGTAATACTTTAATCTGCATATTTGATATGAAATAGTGCATAGTGAAAGTTTAGTGAAGTTCAGGATTAATAATTACTACTTGGGAGTTGTCATTAACCGTGTTCTGCCCTAAACTTTCCAGACAATTAAATTACAGACACAAAAGCCATCAAGATTATACACTTATTACTTTAAATAAAGATCTTCCTCACTGTAAGTCATCAACATGGCACCACATGTATATATGTACATAAATGTGACAGATTTTTGAAAAACATTAAGGATAAAATTGGACTGGGAAAAACAAATCAAAATTTTAAATACTATAGTGTTCTCAAAATAGTGAACACATCATAAAATATAAAGGTATATGTGCACAAATGAAAAACATGCATTAGAGTAAAACAAATCTTTCAAACATTCAACATATATGAGGCGTTCTATGTGACAAGGGCGAATCCACCAACACTGTATTTCAAGAGAAAAAAACCTCAAAGAAAAGTTTGGCTGTTTCTCACAACATTAGCTACCAAGTTCTACATGCCAAAGCTTCAAGCAGAAAGGGCGAATAAACCATCATGTTTTATTCCTTAGCTTTTTAATAACAAGGCTTTCTATTGAAAAAAAAAATTAAGGGACGGGCGGATTCGCCCTTGTCGTATGGAACGCCTCGTATGTTCTTAAAAAACAATTGCAGATTAATTTTCTACTGACACAATTCAAATATGCCAGCGAAAAAGGTTTTTTTTTTATGTGACTTACATGGACATTCTTTCACAATCAATAAACCATTATTTGACATCAATACACAAATAGTTACTTGTGTATAACACACAACAAAAACTATCCACATCTAACTACAAATACAGCATAATTGCTTTGACCAAAGCACAGTGTCTTAATAAGGTAAATTTGGCATACTTTAAACTCTTCGTGTACTACATACCATTGTAAAGAAATAATATAGTAATATAAATCAATAAAATAACATTACAAATGAATAAAATAACATTATAATATAATAACATGAATAATATATCATTGTAAATAAAAAAAAAATAACGTAAATAAATTGTAAGCAAATAATATAATCTAAATAAATAATCCAATTTTGTAAATAATCCAATTTTGTAAAAAAATAATACAATTTTGTAAATAAATAATAAAATTTTGTAAATAAATAATAAAATTTTGTAAATAAATCATACAATTTTGTAAATAAATCATACAATTTTGTAAATAAATAACGTTGCAACTAAAATATATACTTGAAAAAAGCTCCAAGGATGTTAAAAGAAACAAGTTCATCAAATCCATATGATAATTTGTAATAAAGTATTTTAAATGGCCTTTTCTTTAAACATATACTTTAGTGCAGGGTCCTTTTTCCAGGTGTGGAATTATGTGCAGAGGCATTTTTAAAAAAAAATTGGAATGTTGTGAAGGGTCAGTAATAGGATCCAAATTTATTTTAAACAGATCCCTGAACCTTTTAGTTTGAATTAAAAAGCATTTCTTAGTCTTGATTTGTATGACAATACATTAGACAAGGGCATAGGAAGAAATCTTTAGGAAATGTAATTCTTTCAACGACAGTGTACATTTTTACTCTTTTTGGATGAAAAAAGTTCAGAAATGTGCCTATGTTTTCTATGAAAGAAATATTTAAGTTGTATTAATATGTTTTATGGTAAAAGAGGTTGAAAAAAAAAAAAAAGATGGCATTTTAACTTTAAAGGCTAAAACAAAGCATGCAAAACAGGCTACTCTACATTCTGCAACACAAAATAGAAAGATGTTAAACTCTACTTTTAACACTTCATACGCACTAATATACACTTTCAAATATTCATACATAAATTAACACATTAAAACATACATGCATTAAAAAAAAGAACATATTTTGAAAAGAGGTGGTAAGTATGTGTCAAAATGCGCATCTTTTTTTTTATGGGGAAGGGGGGGGGGGGTAGTAGGTGGGTGACGGGGTCGAAGTAAAATTATGTCAAAAATACAATATAAAGTCGCGAAAGACTAAAAAGCGGAGATGCAACTGCCTCCTTACCCTGCTTTGTCACCAACAACAACCTTTTCAACAAATAATATTTTAACATTTATATTACACAATCATCATTATATGTGCACCAATCATCATTTGATAAGCACCAGTAATTTTAGCCACGTTTGAGTATATCCTCCAATTAATAGTTCATTAAAAAATAAACAATTTTAACAAGTTAAAATCAAGCTCTCAATTTTACACATACCTTTACACTTTAAATTTTCATTGTAAACAGGAACATGTTAATTGTTATGTATGAAACTAAGTACTATTTTCAGTGTTTTCAATTCAGTGCTTTTTTCAAAAATTTCTCTAATGAGAGAATGTATGAAAACCTTTTTTATAATTTGATGTTTTATATCTTTTTCATAAAACATTCTTATCCCAAGGAAATTTTTTATACACTTGCAAAATTTTAGTTGTATGGAAAGTACACCATATAAAAGTACAATTTTAAAATTGAATTACAAATGAGGATAACCTGTTAAAATACTTTTAGGTTAAAACCTTCTATCCAGGACAATATTTATTGTTCCAAAGTACTTTATGCTTGCTGTTGTTGTACAACCTCCATTTCCATCCCATCTTGCCTTTCTTCTGTAAAATACAAACATAATTTATTAAATACATTTACACATAAGTACAAAAAGAGCACTTTTCTGTATATCCACCCCACATATAGATTTAACTCCATATTAATACCCTCTATGGATACATTTTTTTAACCACATTTGACATTTAATTTAGTCATAATTATCAAAAACATACAGAATTTTGAATATATATTGAACAGTAATGTATAAAACTTAAATATGAATTTAAAATAAATTAATGACTTTCAACTTTTCATAGAATAAAAATATATTTTAATCCTTTTCATCACACAACATTCAATAACTTTTTCAAATTCCACAGTCACTCTGCAGAGATGCCAACTTTAGTATGGATCTCCCACAAATTTTCTGCAATTTTTACGGAATTTCCATAGTTTTTACGGTTTTACAGACATGCTTTGAAACCCGGGGAAAAGACCCTTTTTTGGATATTAAATAACATAAAAATAATTTACCGTAATAAAAAAAAATGTATTGTGCAAAAAATTTGTAAAATGTCCATTTAAATGGACATTTGGTCTAAATACAACACAAAATTCAAATCTATTTGAATAACTTTTTAAATTAACATATCACATAAAAATCACATTTGAGATCAGTCTTAATTGTTATTTCTTGATGAATCACAAAAAGAAGGAACTTGGATTAGTTAATTATACAGGGTTCCCAAGGTCATTGAAAGTCATTAAAAGTGCTTAATATTTCTGAACTTGTTTTCAAGGCCTTGAAAGTACTTGAAAATGCTTAGAGGTGCAAAAAAGTCCTTGAAAATGCTTAGAGGTCCTTAATTTTTGCAATTGTTGTGCCAACTGCAAATTTTTAAAAAATACTACTTGCTATCCCCGCGTGACTACCACTTATTCGTACTTTATCAGAATTCTGTGACCTATTTTATTACGCATGTGGCAACTTGTAAATTTTCTGGTAGAATATATTTTATTAAAAATTTATACATAGACATGATGCCTGAAAACAAATTTTCAAAGGCCCTTAAAAACATTATTTAGGTCCTTAAAAGTCATTGAAAAGTCAGTGATTTTCATTCTGTGATTTGAGTGGGAACCCTGTTATAGTAATAATAGACTAGAAACCGTATTTAGTTCAAAGTAGAAGCAGTAGAAAAATGCTAACACTGAGAAAGCAGTGTTGCCACCGTTCTCTAGGTCTAAAATAATGCAAGGAGCAAGGAATAAAGTTGGTACCATTTGAGTAGAGAAAGTAGAGGGAATTTAAAAGTGTGTTCATTCAAGAGGACGTCCTGTCTCTGGAGGATAAGGCTTTTTTAAAAATTAAAAAACAAAATAAATGAACTTTGTTTAGTAAAATAACAATTGATACTTGATTCTTTTTTTCAAATAATAAAGAACATATTTCATTACATTGTAAATCAAAGTTTAAAAAAAGAAGCAATTCTTTTGTTACTCTAGTATTGCATACATTATTGATCAAAACAAAAACCATCCTTGTTCAGCATTTATTAAAACTCCACCAATACACTCACATCAATCAAATGCAGAAAAGCAAAAATTGAACTGATTCATTCTCAAACCAAAGCAGGTAGAGGAAATAGCAGGGGTTGCAGTGAGTTTTCTAAAAAATTCAGGAATTTTAGAGATAGTTCCAAAAATTTCACAAACATTTTAGGGATAATGCTTAAAATTTTTGGGACTATTCTTTAAGGGGACAACTTTTAGGGATAATTTGAAAACATTTAGGTATATAATTTTTTTGACGTTCATATAGGTTCTCTTCAAAGCTTGTTTCGATGCCAGCAAAAATATGCCAATTATCAAAAAAATTGAACTTCAAACAATTTTTTTAGCAAAATAACAATCATATAATTAACTATTTTGGACAAACGTATAAATTTAATTAAATCCACTTTTCTAATTTGGAGGAATATCAGGTTTTCCTGCAAGTTTTGGGTTTTTTAATTTTGTTTAGGAATTATCGAAAATTTAAGTAGGATTTTAGAGAGAAATAAAAATTTAAGGAATTTTAGGACAAATGCGATCTCTAAAATAAGCTATTGCCTTTGGTAAAAATTCAAACATTTGCTTTTCTATTTCTTCCATCTCTCTGGTAGTCTCGGGAAAAGTTAAAGAAAAAACATTTGTCAGACTTGTTGCATTGGGAAATTCAACATTTGATTTGTATGTATGGCCAACAGGAAAAAGCTGCCCCGAGCCGCCTAGTGGCGAATACTGTTTTAATAAAATACTATATTTGTTTGGGCTGGATATTATCTAGTACAAGCAGTACTAGAAGTGTGGGTAGACGCGGGGTGACGTGTCCCCCCACTTGTCCAGAAAATACCCATGCGTCTCCCCACTTCTAAAAACACTGAAATCCATCCCCTCACTTTTAAAACTACCGAAATCTATTCTCCTAATTTTAAAAAACATTCAATCCATCTAAAAATTAAAAGGGGAGGGAGGAAAAATAGAATTAACCATTTTCATTACTTCTGCTTTTTCTGACTGTTATTTTTTATACTTTCATTTTTATTTTGTTTAACCAGATTCAGTCAATTTTTCTTGGAAATGCGCGGCGAGTTTCGGCGCCCGTTGTCTGGGATTATTGAAGGAGTGGATAGAAAAAGACATATTTATTGCACTATCATTTCCTGTTTTGTCCTCGACCATTTACTTTAAAATGTTTTGCGTTTTGTTGATTATTAGAAGAAAACCGTGTATTCCTCCAACTTAACCATTAACTCTTACTTCTGATTCTAAAAGGCATTTGTATTTGTAATCCATCTAGTACAAAACAAGATGAGATTGATATATTTGGCTTCAAAACTGTAAGAAAAATGACTCCGATACACTTCAGAACGTTGGGGAAGGAGCAGTGGAAAATGTGCAAGTTCATCAAGTTGAAGAGACCACGTGGAGAGAGAATCTAGCACGTGGCAGCAACAGTAAGCAAAAACGTACTGCAGTAATGATTATCCAAAGTATTGGACACAAAATGATACGCACCTTCAGAAATACAACGAGTATCCATGGCTTACTTGAGAAGAACAAAAACTTGGATGCAACACATACAAAAGGCTGCTAAAATGCTTGGAACCAGAAAAAAACAAGGTTTGAAACTTTCTAATGAATGTGTAGGGTGTCACATTTTGCCACATGGAGACAAGGAATTTGACTAACGAGAATCCTTAAGAAAGCAGATTTTTAAACACAAAACCAGTAAAACTCATAAATGTGCAGGACAAATTTTCCATGAAGCCAAACGAGAAAGCTGAAAAATGCAAACATTTCCTTTAAGAAGGTAAAATATAATTTTGCAATTTTTTTACTTTCGATGTTTTGAATGCATGATACAATGCTTGTGTATACTATCAATGCCAAAATTGTTGAAACAAATTCATTTTATCACTGTCTTCCGAGTCATGTAATTCAAAATTGTATAATTTTTTTATTTATTCCCGACTATATTTTTCAGTTTTTATCAATAATTTTGTTTATAAATTTCTTTGAACATTAAGCAATACTGGGCATGGGATATTAGATAGTACTAAAATTAATTAAGCATAGATTTTCTTCTTAAAAAATCTGCAAAGCATGTAGGGAAATGCGAAATGTAATGACACTGAGAAAAAGTTTTAAGTCACTGAAAAAAAAAACTATTTATGTCATAGTGTTATAAAAATGTATTATACTACTTTGTATAAAGATATAGGTATTTTCACTTGGTCAAATTTTAACTTTGGAGGAACTAGAAAAAAATATAGAGACAAAGTATTAAAAAAAAAAAAATTAGAATTCCTTATAAATTTAATTTTATGAAAGTATGCTTATTTAGAGGCAATATTTAAATCTAAATAAACAGTTATGTATATAATGTTGAATTATTACTTCATCTCTTACTTCCTAGAAAAAAAACTAAGTCGCAGAATATTCATTAAAATAACAATAAATTTTGGACCCTTGTTCGAGTTGAAAATTGTTTCCTTTCTACTAGTTAATTGTTATTTATTTAATTGTTATAAATTTATTGTTATTAGAAACAAAATTATAAAATTGGTCGTTGAGGGGGTGCACTTGTCACCAACTTTTGGCCGTCCCCCCACCTTTTTTTCCCACTTCTACCACTGAGTACAAGAGATACACAAAGACATGATAACTTTGTCTGACCTAATGCCAACTACCATTTCAAGCAAGGAAGAACTTTCCAGTAATTTTTTAAATCAATATTTTACAAATATTGAGTTTAGTATAATAAAATTTATAAAAATTGAGTTTTGTAAAATAAACACAACTATATGGAGTAAAAAAAAAAGGTCTCCAAAAGGAAATAATAATCCAAGAACCAAGAAGAAAAATAATGAATTAGAGCTTACCTTCTTCATCCTCATAATCCTTGTTTGGCGCATATAAAATGAGAAATGCAAATGTGTAAAAGTTCCACATGGCGCTAATTGCGAAGAGAAGCCCAGTCATCATTGGGGTTTGCGAGAAACTCAATATTTCTGCAGAAACACCTGCCATTTTGAAATTATTTTCCAGCAGCTGCAATGAAAGATAAAATTTTACCCAATTAAGGTTTTATTGAAGATTATTAATTGACGTTATAAGAGAAAATATTATGAATATTAGACTGTGCTACTTGTGTTAAACCGTCAACCTTTCTGTTGTATCGAAAATTTTGCCAATTTTTAAATTTCTTTCCAGTTAACTTAATTTGAAAATCTGAATAAACAATTTATTGAAAATAATTTTAGATTCATTATCATCATTCTCAATGATTGCATAAATACTTCATGGAGTAAATTGAATATTGTTAGAAAAAATACAGTAATTAAACTTGGTAGATTTTTTTAAACTAACTTAAAAATAAAATAATAATTTAAATTCAAAGACTAAAGTAGGTGAGTAATCCTATAGTTCTTGCAGTCAACTACCCATAAAATTTCATCAATGTTTGACAGTTTAATATGTATGATAAAATGATATCACATGTATTGAACCATCAGCCTTTTTGCTATAACAAAAAATTCGCCAAACATAGTCGACCAAACGTAGTAACCAAAATATTATCGCCGATCTTTTAAACAATTCAACATAGTCTACAGGATGACTTGAAATTGTTTTTCACTTTAAATAAAATTACAAATATAATAATAACTAGCTGAATACCCGTGCTGCGCTACGAAATTTTACCATTAGCATTTTAGCGATCAAAAGACATTCATGTATTCTACACTTCAGACGTTTGCTCCCTTTTCGATCCCGACAAATTGATTTATCAAAATAGGAACTTTCCTTTGTTGACATTTTAAACGATATTTATAATTGTGAATAGTAAACTGGAATAGTTTATTGTGTTGATGTTTGCTCTTAGTTCTAAATTTCAAAGTAGTAGCTGTATTGGAATTAAGTTAATTAGACATTAAGTTAATCCTCGTATAGTTTCAATGTTGCGTCGTCTTTTCATCCCTTAAAAATATCGATATTGGAATGACTTATTTTTTAACATTTGCAAAAAAATATCAGAAAAATGACTACATTGGAAGAGGAACATACGGATATCCCTCGTTTGGAACATTTAACCCCTTTTCGACCCCTTAAAGTTGGTTAATCGAGAACAGAATAGCTTACTTTTTCTATGTTTAATCTTTTTTGACATTTGTACCAAATTTCCGAGTTGTGACCATATGGGAAGTGGTACATTCGAATATTCCTCGTTTGGAACGTTTAACCCCTTTTCCACCCCTTGATCCACCGGAGATCGGAATAGTTTACTTTTTCTGCGTTTGTCTTTATTGATATTCACACCAGTTTTCAGAATTATGAAAATATGAGAAGTAGGACATTCGAATATATCGCTCGTTTGGAACGTTTAACCCCTTTTTGACCTCTTAAAGTGGGTTAATCGAGATCGGAATAGCTTACTTTTTCTATGTTTACCATTGTTGATATTTGTGCCGATTTTCAGAGTTGTGACTATGTGGGAAGTAGGATTTTCGAATGTCCCCCGTTTGGAACGTTTAACCCCTTTTCGACCCCTTAAAGTGGGTTAATCGAGATCGGAATAGTTTACTTTTTCTATTTTTACCATTGTTGATATTTGTGCCGATTTTCAGAGTTGTGACTATGTGGGAAGTAGGATTTTCGAATGTCCCCCGTTTGGAACGTTTAACCCCTTTTCGACCCCTTAAAGTGTGTTAATCGAGATCGGAATAGTTTACTTTTTCTATGTTTACCATTGTTGATATTTGTGCCGATTTTCAGAGTTGTGACTATGTGGGAAGTAGGATTTTCGAATGTCCCCCGTTTGGAACGTTTGACCCCTTTTCGACCCCTTAAAGTGGGTTAATCGAGATCGGAATAGTTTACTTTTTCTATTTTTACCATTGTTGATATTTGTGCCGATTTTCAGAGTTGTGACTATGTGGGAAGTAGGATTTTCGAATGTCCCCCGTTTGGAACGTTTGACCCCTTTTCGACCCCTTAAAGTGTGTTAATCGAGATCGGAATAGTTTACTTTTTCTATTTTTACCATTGTTGATATTTGTGCCGATTTTCAGAGTTGTGACTATGTGGGAAGTAGGATTTTCGAATGTCCCCCGTTTGGAACATTTGACCCCTTTTCGACCCCTTAAAGTGTGTTAATCGAGATCGGAATAGTTTACTTTTTCTATTTTTACCATTGTTGATATTTGTGCCGATTTTCAGAGTTAAGACTATGTGGGAAGTAGAATTTTCGAATGTCCCCCGTTTGGAACGTTTGACCCCTTTTCGACCCCTTAAAGTGTGTTAATCGAGATCGGAATAGTTTACTTTTTCTATTTTTACCATTGTTGATATTTGTGCCGATTTTCAGAGTTGTGACTATGTGGGAAGTAGGATTTTCGAATGTCCCCCGTTTGGAACGTTTGACCCCTTTTCGACCCCTTAAAGTGGGTTAATCGAGATCGGAATAGTTTACTTTTTCTATTTTTACCATTGTTGATATTTGTGCCGATTTTCAGAGTTGTGACTATGTGGGAAGTAGGATTTTCGAATGTCCCCCGTTTGGAACGTTTGACCCCTTTTCGACCCCTTAAAGTGGGTTAATCGAGATCGGAATAGTTTACTTTTTCTATTTTTACCATTGTTGATATTTGTGCCGATTTTCAGAGTTGTGACTATGTGGGAAGTAGGATTTTCGAATGTCCCCCGTTTGGAACGTTTGACCCCTTTTCGACCCCTTAAAGTGTGTTAATCGAGATCGGAATAGTTTACTTTTTCTATGTTTACCATTGTTGATATTTGTGCCGATTTTCAGAGTTGTGACTATGTGGGAAGTGGGAGAATTAGTGATGAGTGAGTCAGTGAGTCAGTGAGTGAGTGAGTGAGGGCTTTGCCTTATATATATAGAGATAAAAAAAAAATATCATTCTCTTTCTCCTTGATCTCTAAATAAAATCTATGCACGATCAAGACGTTATGGCCAAGCACTCAATAACTTAAAAATTTATATATATATATTTTAAAATTTGGCAAAGGGAAAGAAATTTAACAAGTGCCGAGATTTTTTATACGACAAAAAGGGCGACGGTTTAATAAGCAAGTACCCTAATATGTTGTTATAGGAGGTAGTACTATTACCAAAAAAGTCATAAGGTTAAAAAACGTTATCTCACCTGAAAATACATAAACTCTAAAGTAGACAGAAATGTGATGGTGAAAATGCCGAACACTAAAAACTGAAAGGCTCTAATTCCACACTAAAAGCAAAAGAAAATTAAATCAACAAGACAACACCACAAAAACAGTTTTTAATATAAATCCTTTATATGCACAAAATGTTCAAATCATTTTGAAAAAGTTAAGCAGTGTGTGGCGAGTCATGCCAAAGTCTTTTAAGTTTGAGAGAGATAATATCACGAGCACAACAGACAGTAAACGACTGAAGGAATCGTCGTTTTAAGACAACTCTGGAAATAAACTATAATGTGTGGGTTTGTGTTTATGAGTATCTCAGCCAAAATGAAACTATCAAGGGTATGGGAAACTACGGGTGGTTATCAAAATAATGGAAACACCTGTGAATAAAAGTGATACTTAAGAATGTGCTTCATAAGCATTAAAATATAATCCTAGCTAGCAGTTTTTTTTTATATAAGTATACATCATGGTACATAATACGTAGATTTAGTAAAGTAGTGTAAGTCTTGTATTTTTTTCAAAAGCGTAAAATGTCAGATCTCACAAACTTTCAAAGAGGCAAAATTGTAGGAGGCTGACTAGATGGAACAACTGTTAAGCGTTTCTAGAGGTACAGTGTCTAAAGACATTGAAAACTTACACATAATGTGACAAGACAAGCTCAGCAAAGCAAAAGAGTGGACAGTAGTAAAAGGGACCAAAGGATTATGAAGTGGATTGTAATGTCTAAAAAGAAATGAAGATTGGTACCGTATTCCTCTAAACAATATTCGGCACTTGTATGATTAGATTCCCTGGCAAATTCAAGCTGTAATACATGTCAAAGGTGGTCCTACACCATATTAGTAAAGGATTCCTTATAAATCTAGGGTGTTTCCATTAATGTGATAACCACCTGAATATCAGTAGGACGGAATGATGAGCAATAATCGCACTTGAATTACTAGGCAAGCTTTTGGCATATCCTGTGTAACAGACCCATTAAATAATTGTTCCAGATGATAATAGGTGTAATATAATAGCAAAATGTCAGAAAACTGTCAATAGACTTGAGAAATTATTAACATAGTTTAAAAAAATTGAACTAATTACATAAAAAATATATTTTAAAATATAAGTATAGTGTATATATATTAAATATAGTGTAATGTGAAGTACATAAGTATTAAATATAGTGTGGTATGATACAAAATGAATAAGTTTCCTAAGAGTTGAGATCAATTTTGATAACAAAGACTCAAGACAAACAATTACCTAAAGTTGTTATATTTTAAAACTTAAATTACCAGAAAACTCTAAACCAACTAAGTTTTAGGAGGGGTTTGTAGAAAAAGCTTATAATGAGAATTTAAAATTGGTGGACCCTTCACATTCCATCCCAATACACATTTTCAAGCCATGGGTAGAATAACACTGGCAAAGTATTGTATCTAAATCAAAATGTGCTAAATCTTACACTTTGCAGTTGGCCTCCTCTTGTGTGTAGAGTTATCTTTTGCTCGATAATGGCATTTCTGTAGAAGACACGAAACTGATATGAAACGAGGAGCATGTAGAGGACTGACAGTATAGCAGAATACAGATGGAATCCAGGCTGCATATATATGTTACGGAAATCTCTATTTAAATTTGGAATACAATTTCAATTTGATGTACAATGTATCATAATCAAACATGTCCATACATGACTCTGTCCTTGTTTTTAAAAGAGGATGTCCTCAACAGTGGTTGACAAAAATTTTGGAAAAACGTGCCAGAAACATACAGAAATTAGTTTTACATATGAAGGGCTACGGCTAAGAACAATCAAGAGTCAAATTTTTTCAAAAATCGAAGTTTTCCTGCCATTTGCAAGGTTATAGCACAGGGTTCCCACTCAAATCACAGAATGAAAATCAATGACT
This sequence comes from Linyphia triangularis, assembly GCA_963978545.1. Taxonomy (NCBI): domain Eukaryota; kingdom Metazoa; phylum Arthropoda; class Arachnida; order Araneae; family Linyphiidae; genus Linyphia; species Linyphia triangularis. Next base: position 66,015,100 of record OZ021729.1, read on the forward strand.
TTCAAGGACGTAATTAATGTTTTTAAGGACCTTAAAAAATTTGTTTTCAGGCATCATGTCTGTATAATTTTTTTTTATAAAGTATATTCTACCAAAACAGTTACAAGTTGGCGCATGTGTAATACAAATATGTCGGACAATTTCGATATAATGAGGATAAGTGGCGGACACGCGGGGATAGCAAGTCTGAGTTGCATTTTTGTAAATTTTGAAGTTGGTCAACATACACAAAAATTAAGGACTTTTAAGGACCTCTAAGCATTTTCAAGGCCTTTAAAACAGGTTCAAAAATATTAAGCACTTTTAATGACTTTCAACGACCGTGGTAACCCTGTAGCAGATAGTTTAACCATACAGAGTTCTCTGGCACATAAATATCATGGTACATGTGATTTTGAGCAACCATTTATCTCAACCCTAATACAAGCCCATAGATTTGAAACTTTAAATCAGCTTTACTGGAAAATTGAGAAAATGGACTCTGATCATTCTTTGCTGTAGCGCTTCACCTGGCATTAGACATAATATTTTTCTTTGAATGTCAGTGCTACTGTTTTCACATTGATTTGTGCTGTCTCTGCTACTGAACGAGCCATTGAGGAATTTTATGGTCTGGAAACTCGAAATCTTCGGTTGTTGATACGTAGGTCAAGTGAAGCTTATCTACTTGCATCTTATGTTTTGTAAGCAATATTTTCGGTATTTTTAAAGTTTGGGTCTTATCACAAGGAAAAATTGGTCTGATCAAATGCCAGGAAAAATCCAAATCCAAATAAAATGTTGCACAATTTTGTTGTTACTTTATTTTCAACAGACTTCATTCTTCCTCGTGATAAACAATCTTTAAGGATTTGGGTAAATGTGTTAGTTTCAGGGTTTTTGCCAAAATAAAATGTCACAAATTCATGGCTTCCTAAGACTGAAGCAAATAATTTTCGATGACTCAAGAAATCAAATCACAATAATAATAATAGCCTATATGAATTTTACTAACATGAACAAAGTAAGTAAATCAATGAACCCTAAAATGATTTTCATAAAGTTTTATTTTAAATTAAGTAAAAAAATCTTTGTTTCAGTAACTTCCAAATCAGAAGAAAAAGTGAATTCCCCCCCATTCTTTGATATTTTAGTGTTAAAAAAGCTAATCAATCTTTAGTAATAAAGAAATATTTTAAGAAAGAATAAGTCAATAATAATAAATTATATCATCAAAAATCAAATGTTTTGATATCAACAATGCAAAACAAAAGAAAGAAGAAGAAAAATAAAGTAAACACTAGCTTGTACAAACTGTCCATTTCAATTATCATATTATGAAATTTTGTATCTCCTATGAGACCTTACTTGTGTGATGTCACAAATTTGGAGTTCAGAAATGTTTTCATTGGCTACAGTTTTTAACTGTAAATAATGTGCAATAACAAAATGTGTAACGTAATGTGTAATAACAAAGCGTAAATAAAAAGATAAATTTTCAATGAGCTGAAAAGCAATCATAGCGTTTATGATGTCCCAGTTACATGATTTTACTTAAAATGTTTAAAAATCCATGAAATTCACTGTATTTCCATGACTCTGACCATTTTTGCTCAAAATCATGACTTTCCATGATAAAATTTACCCAATGTCCAAATTCATGACATTCGATGACATTTTCCGACTTTCCATATGTGAGGAAAACCCTGTAGTTTAGTTGTAAAAACTAAAAGTAGCAGAGCAGAAATAAAAAATCAGCAGCACTGACTTTATTTAATCAACAACTGGAAATGTCACCCTATATGTGGGGAAAAGTGGTGTACTTTAACCCTTTTGATTCTAATGGGCATATATGTCACAGAAATACATAGGTTTTTTTATGTTTTCATTGTTCTTCAGAAGTAAGTGAATAAAACAATGATTATAAAGAAACTTTGCAGATTTATGTTTTTGAGCATACAATTCAAGTTCAATCGGCTTATTAAAAATAAATTAACATCATGTTAATGGTGCACTTTGAACAGCAGGAGAAACACAGGGCAAAAGTTACCAGGCGAACAGGTAATAGTAGAGAATTGACATTGGAACTTGTAGAAGTCATATTCTTCCAATCTAAGATTAAAATTTACATAAAATCATAGATGTTGAAAAGTACTTAAAAGAATTATGCTTGAATATGAAAAGTCCTTCACCGAGTTAATGACTAAAACTCTTCCTAAGAGCAGTTTCCAAGCCTAATGCCTTATCAGCCTTAAGTCAAAACTATAATATGTAACAATAGACACAGATCGAATGGACAATTCCTGCATTTTAATTTTGTTTTATTCCATTCTAAATGCTTTGAAAAGGCCATAAACACAAAAATTTCTGCTCACTGTGCTTTTTACTTTTTTAAAATTAGCAACCAAAGTTCGTCGGTTAGATTTGGTGGGAAAAACAACACAATCAGCTCGAAGATAATGTAACGTCAAAAGATCTGAAACATTGCCTTTAAATGCAGTAGCGGGAACCAGTTTCTCGCGAATCATGCCAACCGGCATGTGATACAGCAACTGTCTAAAAAAACTCACATTTACTATTTGGCAGAAACCTCACGATAACCATGGAAATGAAAGGATCTCTTGACGTCATAGCTATAAAGCAGTGTTTCAATCAGAAAGCAATCGGACGGTGTTTTCGAACACTTTCTTTTCTTAACATTTAAATATCCGATTTTTTAAAAGAACTTTTGTTCGAATATTTGAAATCGGAAAGAAATTCTTCATAAATATAAACTAATTTCATTCATTTTTAAAAAATGCGGGAATCGTTCATTGTATGGATAATTCTGTGTAAAATACAAAAATGCTAATTTATTTAATGCTTCATTATAATAATCAATTTGATTATACAGTATCAAATTTCCTTCTTTGAAATTTATGCAAGCCAAGTTTTTTAATGCATGCTCTTTGGGTTAATTCTTTAGATAAAGTAATTTTTTTGAGTTAATGTAATCTCAGAAACCCTTTTGTAATTGACATTTCTCGCTACAATTATCCTTCAGTAATTTTAAAATAAATTTCCCATAAATATTATACAATAATTTTATGATTCCCTATTTGCTTTGGGAATTCTTGCAATTTATACTGATTCCATTTTGCTAATAGTAAAACCTCATTAACAAGTTTTTGGGGACACCATGCAGATTAAATGACATTGTTTTATTATTGAAAAGGATACGAGATATCGAAATCCCGCGAAAGAATCCCACATACTGAAGAATGGATTGCCGATTTGAACCACTCTGCAAAAGTAAAAACAATTATGAAAGTAAAACAAAACAGAAAATATAATGATCTCTAAAATGGTTATAAAGGGGATTTTTCCTTGACATGTGTTAAAGTTTACCAAAGTTACTAATTGCTTTTTATATTTTCATGAAAATCTATACTGGATATTAACCCAAAACTTTCAAATATCTGTTAATTAACAATAATAGGTAATTTAACTTGGTTAAACTTCAAGCTGGAATATTTTATTACATACTGGTTAATGAATTAATCCCGTAAATATATATGCCCAGTTTGATTCAGAAGTGATTATGCAAAATTCAAGAATGACTTTGGTGATATGTAATTCAAATGTTAGTATAAATAGACAACTTTATGCAAAAAGCACATTTCTTTAAACCTTTGAAGCCCAGTGCTTAAACACAGACACCATTGACTTAAATCTTTATTACTATATGCAGGCTGGTTTTACAGCGAAACCACAAAGCGAAGAAATTATCCCTTACAAAAAATAAAATAAACTTTTTTTTTCAAAAAGGAAGGATACTCCATCACTCTTCTACACATAAAGACGGCCCATACCAAATGTCATTAAAATCGGAAATAAAATCGAAATTCGTTGTTCAAAGGGTTAATTGAGGTTTTGATATTTTGTATTTGACTCGCCAATATCTAATTACCTGTGGCAGTTTTAGTCTAATATATAAATTATTTCATGCGTTAATTGCAGAACATTTCCTTGAAAACCAGATGCGCAGCGCCTACCTGGTATTCTCATAAATTCCTCTAGATATGCAAGGTATGTTCAAGTTCATTTCACAAGAAAAGGGGCAGAAATTAGGAAGATAACACACCTTTAACTGTTAAAAAGAGGACTTATTTAAGGCGTCCGGTTAACTGGAGCCATGATTACCAAGACAAAGTAACTCGGAGTTCTTCGAATGATGTAGTTTCGAATGTCTTTGAAAGTAGGAAATAGCATCCAAAGTCCTTTTTTTTTTAAATAGAACATATATTGGTCGAAAAATAATAATTAAGAGTTTTATGAGTTGTCCTAGATGGTCAGTACTACAAAAAATTAACTTCACTGTGCTGCAAATGACAAATATTTAACCAAAGATATAGTGGGATTCATAAAGTTCTGATTAATTTTTTTTGTCACTTGCAGATAGTGGGGTTCATTTTTGAACAGTACTTTCATCTGAGATGAGTCAAAACTCTTGATGAATAATTTTTGAACCACAGTATGTTATGTTTGACAAGAAATGTAAGTATTAGTATTTCCAGCATTGTGAAATCATAGTTTTTGAAAACGTAATAAGTTATTTAGTCTTGAGAAACAAGTACTTTTTCTAACAGAGAAAGGCCTGTAACTTTCATTTTGTGTCCTTTCTTGTAAATTAAACGCACACATAATATTTCGAACAACATTTTTAATAAATGTCATCCTAGTCATACTTTAATTTTGCATAACCAACCCTGGAACCAAAACTTGCATTTTTTTCACAAGTTTCCAATTTAATAACCAGTATTTGTATTATCATTAATAAAATATGTTTTTGGTTATTTAAAAAAAAAAAAAAAAAAAAAAAAAAAAACTATAGTGATACTACCTGTGTGAAGAAAACTGAAATATTTGATTATTTATTTTCTTTCTAAACATTGAATTGTTAGTGGAAAAAATATTAAAATTAAGTGCAATGCTGTTAAAGTATGTGTTAAAATTTTTTAAAAGCTTTAAGGAACATTTTGGAATATATTGGTAATATAATGCAATGTTTATGAAGTAAAGAAAGAATGACAATCATTTTTAACCCTTTATTTACAGACAGGACTTATAAGTCCCATCAGTTTTCTCATAGTACTGTATTAATTTTAACGCTTTGAGACCAGGATTTAGAAATCTACTTCCATAATGTATCTTCAATTGTTGAATGGCAGCACAAGCTTATTTCTGTTTATATGAAAACACATGGATAAAATTCAATCTTCTAATCATCTATCTTTGCCTTACATCGTCTTTAAATACTTGTCTCTAGCAAGCTTCCAAAGAGAAATAAGCTTCAGCTGCCATCCAAAAATTGAATAATGAACTTCACAGAAGTAGATTTGAAAGTCGCAGTGGGTCTCAAAGAGTTAAAATTAATACTGTATTATGAGAAAACTGACAGCCTCAGACTCCCGTCAGTAATTTAAGAAGTAAAGATCCAAATTTACAATTTACAAATTTAGGAAAAACAACAAAAAACTAAACACCTTACTTTTCAAACAAATCAGTCAGGAACACCAGAGAGTACAGATTGAGTGGTGACAGGTAAAGAAAGTAAAAGCACATCACCTTGTATTCCAGTGTGGCCTGAAAGAAACACAACATTATCAGATGTGACTGAAAAACAATTTGCAAACCATAATAAGAGCCTTTGAATTATATGGGACTTTTCACGATATAAGCATAATACCGTGTTGAGTCTATATCCTTTAAATAACAGTCTACTAACACAAGAATTTCTCAAGTTACTTCGAATAGTCTGTTATTCATAAAAAATAACTTTTATGTAACTGTTTTCTCCTACAATTTGCAATGTGCCTGAATTATGTTGTAAAAAAAATGTAATTTGTTTGTTAAAGTTTAGAGCTTAAAATAGAACTATAATAATAATAATAATAATAATAATAAAAAAAAACAAAAAAAAACTTATATTTAGAACTTTGAGATAAATATCAAAAGATATCACTTACAAAATTTCTTAACTTAAATTTCATATTTTATGAAAAATATTTATAGTAGTAGAAAACAATTTAAAAATTAAAATTTAAATAATATATAATTGTGTTGTGGTGACATTCCCCACCAATTAACAACGCTTCTTTTAGGTTGTTTTATAAATATTAAATTATTTCCTTACAAACTAGTATAAAAATTATACTTAATGTAACTGGTGCTAGTTAATTCACTAAGGTATGCAAGTCTTGTAAAATCAATTCTACTTTAAACGGTTTGCAATAATTTGTGAAAATAACGCTTGGCCATGGGATTGGAAAATAATTGCTTTTTTTAGATACATATTCCCCGTTCCTGTCCTTTTTAGTTTGGTTATTTTCCCCCGTACTGTCCCGAGAGAGGACCGATTCCGAGAAAAAGAGAGGGGAGTTTGAATTGTCCGTTGGCGTCATTGCACGTGGACGCTCCTGATTGGTGGAGCCGGTTTGGTGCGGGATTTGAGAGCGTCTTCTTGATCATTCTATCTGGACTTTTCGTAGGTAAAGGTTGTGTTTTTGGTCAGTGGAGATGCACGAGTGACGCGGAGAACTCAGGAAAATGGAGTAACAGCCGCCATGTTGCAACTATGCAACTCAGGAGGGATGCTGGAACTTGTGATATAATTCCCGAGGAGCAGAGGGAGGTACCAGCAAGAGATTTTTCATCTGAAGAGCTTCTCTTTTTTTCTCGTTCATGGGAATGCCGGAATGTGGCCGCCACTGACAAGGTAGCGTTGAGTATTTTCACCATCCGTTCTTCTTCGAGAAGATAATTCCTCCAGCCGGATATCCATGCGTGATGGGGCGTCAGGCCTTACTTCTTTTTGAGCGGTAGCTCATCTTCAATATTTACCAGCCCACAGTTCCTGCTGAAGGAGCGTCGGACATTTTTACCCTCCGTTCTTTTCCGAAAAAAATCATCCAGCCGGATACTTCTGCATGATGGGGCGTCAGGCCTTTCTTCTTTTTCGAGTGGTAGCACATCTTCAATATTTACCAGCCCACGGTTCCTGCTGAAGGAGCGTCGGACATTTTACCCTCCGCTATTCTCCGAGAAGATAATTCATCCAGCCGGATACCCATGCGTGATGAGGCGTCAAGCCCTACTTCCTTTCGGAGGGGTACTTCATCTTCAATACCTGCCAGCATCAATATCGTTTCTTATCCGGGATCCACTGCTGCTCTGACTTGTCCTTCTGGCCACCGTTCCGAACCGTTAGTGCATTGCACCTTCCCCCGATACATCTCAACGTTTAACGCTCCAAGAACTTTTACTTCAATATCTGCCAGCATCAATATCGTTCCTAACCGTTAGTGCAGTACACTTTCCCCCGATACCTCTCAACGTTTAACTCTCCAAGAACTTTTACTTCAATATCTGCCAGCATCAATATCGTTCCTAACCGTTAGTGCAGTACACCTTCCCCCGATACATCTCAACGTTTAACGCTCCAATAACTTTTACTTCAATATCTGCCAGCATCAATATTGTTCCTAACCGTTAGTGCAGTACACCTTCCCCCGATACATCTCAACGTTTAACGCTCCAATAACTTTTACTTCAATATCTGCCAGCATCAATATCGTTCCTAACCGTTAGTGCAGTACACCTTCCCCTGATACATCTCAACGTTTAACTCTCCAAGAACTTTTAAGGGCCTCTCACCATAGCCTATTTCCGGACGCCACTCATCCTGTTGACCCCAGACATTGCCTCCCCATCATCTGTAGACGGAATATGTCTACCCCAGGTTTTCTTTCATTTAAATTTATTTGATTGATTATCGTATTTTGGGTATCTTTAAATTTTTGGGAAGTTCTCATCTCACCCAAGCCTAACCTTAGTATGGGAATATTAATTTTGAGACATATCCTTTATTAGGCTTACACAAATGAAAAAATATGCATAAAAATTACACTTTTAAATTTTTGGGGTCATTAATGCCCAATGGCCTCATCCAGATTTCCAATAACTTTATTCCGTTTCAATTATTTCAAATTTAAAATGTTATGAAAATGGTACTGAGAAATGAGCAAAGAATTGGTTCCTATCGCTAGAGATATTGACTATTTTATTTGTAAAACAATTCTTGAATCCCAAAACTAACACGCATTCAAATAGCATCAAGTCTGAGCGGGATAATTCAGTTAAAAAAAGAAATTCAATTCTTTTTGTTGTTGGTTGTAATTTTTTATTTTATAGGCAGATTCCAAATTTTAATTTTGCAATTCATTCGGGTAAAAACAGCAAGGCTTCCAGGCAAAAAAAAATTAAAAAAAAAAAAAAATAATACAATGGACAATTTCAGCATTGTTTAAATTTTTTTTATTCAATTCTAAATGTTTCGAAAAGGAAATAAACAAATATTTCTGCTCAATGCGTTTTTTAAATATTTACGATCAAAATTACCTTTTTCGACGTTGGCGAGAAAACGACTCACTCAGCTGGCATTGAATGTGACATCACGGCTTCGCAAACATCGTGGCTTGAAACGCAGCAGCGCAAACCAGATTTGCAAGTTTCTCGCAAATCACGCCAACCTGTACAGAATGTGGCAATGGTCTGCCAACGCAAATATTTCAACGCCAACTATTTGGCAGAAACCTCATGATAACCATAGAAATGATAGGGCCTCTTTACGTCACGAATTTTGTTGACTGCTTTGATCGGACTGGTTTTGGCTCGGTTATGGGAATTTTCTTTTCTTAATATTTTTAAAGAACTTTTGTTTAAATATTTGGAATCAGAAAGAAATTTTTCATAAATATATACTAATTTCATTCATATAAAAAAAAATGCAGGAATTGTCCATTGTATACTTATTGTAAGAGGATGGAGATAAATTCCAATTGATAAATAAAACTCACCTTAATAAACTGTCCAAAGAATGAAGCACAGAACACTGTTAGGGCAGCAAAGAAAATGATCTCCCGCAAGTAGTTGACTAACAGCATATAATGGTAGAACCTATGTGCCAAGAATAAATCTATCGGCACTAAAAAAAAAAAGTCCATTGTGAAAATCAAAATAATCTTGAATATACAAAATCAGTAGATAATAGTATTAAAAATGTATATGTACAATGGAACTTAATTTCTTAAACTTAAGTAGTTTACAACTGAATTAACCATGAGTTGGCTCCATGGTTAGAAGACAAAGAACGCTATATATATATAAATTAAACATGCAAATTTACTTTAGAAGATAAAATTGTATTGCATGTACAGGATGGCCACAAAATTCCATAAAAACAATTCCCTGATTTTAAATCAAACTTTTTTTTCAAATTTCCCAATTTTTTCAGATGTATAAATACCCTGATCAATTGCAACATGCATGTTAAAGAGATAATATGCTTATTAAAAAAAAAAAGTAAACATAGTTTTGGCGGCAATGAAAAGTTTAAATTATTCCGTAACATCCTTCTAATGATTAACCCACAGTAAAAGGTGCCAAAATAGGGATGAATGGGGAAACATATCAATAAAACAATGATAGAAAATCTCCCTGATTTTTGTGAATTTTTTTTATTCCCTGAAATTTTCCATAATCAGAAAGCTTCCTGACATTTGCCTGATTTCCAGGTTCTGTGGCCACTTTGATGTATGACTTTAGAAAAATTAGGATCTAGAGAAACACTGAACTATAACCTAAAGGTATAGGAAAGAAGCAAAAAAAAACCAACCAAATTTATTATTTTTGCTATACTGAACTAAAAAAAAAATCGCCAAATTGACCACAAACATATATTTACGAGTTTTTAGTTTTGACTAAGAATGCTGATCACGTACATGACAGATAGAATGGCATATCCTTTGTGTAAGATAATTGTTATTTGAGTGTAAAAGCAAAAACTAGAAAATAATTTGAATAAAAATTCTTAAAATAAATTCAATACAATTATTTTCAATCAATCCTTTTTTTTATTGTTACCAAGTTAAAAAGGAACAAAATTCTCGATTTCTGACTTTCCAGACTCTTGTTCATACTTGTATATTTGTTACAAGCAAGTTGTACCTATCGTATTTATATTTTGAGTTTCAATAAAATCAATTCAGCAGTTTTGAACTTATGATATGTACTATGGTGATGGGCAGTGGGATGAATGAATGGTCAAACACCATTTAGATTTTTCTTTATTTTAGAATCAAGGCGTTATGTCAGGTCGGTACAGGTGAAGGAAGAAATTGGAGTTGGTTTTTGGATAAATACAATTCTTTCTACACTTATTAGAAATTAACAAATTAGTTTTTTACTGCTATGATTATTATACAAATTAAGAAATTATTCTAGTTTCTTTTAATCATTTATAGAAATTAATTTTGAGATTTCAGAGATAAAAATAAAATTGGAATAGAGAAAACAGCTTACAATTAAGAACAATATGAGCAAATCCAAGAAAGAGACAGCTTCTAGAAAGTGTGAGAAATAGGTGTAACTTAGAATTATTTGATTAGTATTAACAAACAAAGCATATAAATTTAGCATTAGTAGAAAAGCAAGAAATAAGAAAAGTTTGAAATGCAGTATAAACAAAGCATAAACCAAACCTAAATTTATAGCTGGTGTTATTAAACTCACAAGTTCACCCATTAAGCTCTTTAATTTTTAACACCATATGATAGAAGGTTAGATGGTACACTCAAAGATCTGTTTTCTTGCACAATAACAGCTAATAAGTTTGGCATTTACAGCTTAGCATGGATTCTGAACCACAGTGAACATCTGAGTTTAACCCAGGATTCGAACCCTGCACCTTTGGTATGCGAGACCAGGGTGCTAGCTACACAGCTATCAGGAGGGTCATATGATAGAAGAAAGTAAATGTAATAGAAATGATCTAGTATAGAGGTACAAAGGCAAATGAATTGAGAAAGCTAAATGATTTAAGTTAAAAAAGTATAGTTGGAATGACTATAATATGTTGAATTGTATAATTGTAGACGGCTGAAAGAAAACTCTACTTTAATATATGAAAATACATAACTAACAAAATAAAAAGTGAAATTACAAATGTCAAATTAAAAACATGAAAACAAAATAAATACAACAAATTACCATACAATACATTCCAAAATTCTACCAAATTTCTGCCATTTTTCCAATTTATTTTGTTTTCTTATATATATATATGTCTTGACTTGAGGGTAAATCGAATCATTGGGATATTTCGTTTATTTTACATTTTTTTTAGAAAAAAAATTTTAGGTATCTTTTTAATTTAGCTAAAGTTTTTTAAAATAAAATAAAATAAAATTGTACATCTTTTCTTTTTGAGAACACATAAGTAACTTTTTTACTTCTTGAAAAAAGACAAAACACAAAATATTTGAAATTTTCCAGACCAGAATACAATCCTAGATGACTTAAGAACACTGCTAATAGGATCAGAATATTTTGGCGAATATGCAGCAAAAATTGTTTGGTACACAATGTTAATTCAATTTTCAAAAAAAGTATACCTTTGAGAAGTTATTTCATTCTTCAAATTTAAAAAAATACATTTTAGCAATATAAAGTACAATATTTAATCATGGTTAAAGATGAAACTTAAGGAGTGGAAAATTTATCAAAACAAAATTTTAATGGTTATTAAAAGCAGTGCAAATATATAGATATACAGTTGAACCCTGATATAATGAACATGATATATAGTGAGCATTCAGTTGTAGTAATATTTTTTAGTGATCCCGACTGAACTCTCATTTAATTAATGTTATTTTATATGCTTATAGTGGAAAGCTGAGAAAATGGTAGTTCGTTTATAGCAGCGTTCGCCACTAACTTTTAGAGACGGGCCCCATGACTAATGCTGGAACTTTCTGCGGGCCGTAGATTTATATCGAATACGCCAATAAATATATTGCTTTACTACATATGTTCAATGTTAGAAATGTGATAATTACTAAAGATTCAACAATATAAAACAAATTTGAAAACTGAAACAATAATTTAACTTTTTTATATTTATAAATTAACAATTGATATTTGATTTTTTTTTCAAATAATTAAAAAAATAAATTTCTTGACATAGTAAATCAAAGTCATAAAAGAAGTTAAATCTTTTGTGACAATATTACAATGTGACTTGACATAAACTCATAATCAATAATATATATATCATGCCTAATATATAAACCATGCCTCCTAAATCTTCAATTGCGAGACGATGACAGCCGGTCCGCTTTTCCCTATCTACTTTGCGTTTAAAACTAATCTTCGACGGCATTATTGCACTGGAGTCATAGAGATCGCAATACTTTTTGTTACGTCAAAACAAAAGAGGTATGCATTGAAACACCCAACTCCTGCCCATTACATTCAGAAAAGCAGAAATCGAATTGTGCCATTCACGAATCGAGGGGGTTGAGTATCATAAGTACAAAACTAAGCAATGCAAAGGAATGCGTCATTGATAATTATTCAAACTATTGCTTTTTTTATTCTTTCTGGCAGTCTCAGAAAAAAAAAGGATTTTTCAGACTTACTAACTCTGGCCACTTAATGGAAAACGCGGTTTTTGGTAGTAAACACATACTATTGTAGGCATATTAAAATTATTTCCGCAAAATTTTATTTTTGCTTTTCTGTACTGCCGGCGGGCCGGAGAAAAAGCTGTCGCAGGCCGGATCCGGCCCAACGGCCGCTTGGTGGCTGACACTGGTTTATAGTGAACTCAAACTTCAGTTCCACAGATTTTTGTTTTCAGATCTCCAACCTTAAACTTGCACGAGTTGGTAGTGCAAATGACAGCATTCCTTTACATTGTATCAAATTTTATTCTTCATGCTCATTTGCTTTAACTATGGTAGCAGCATTCCTCTTCTTCCCCTTTCCTCGGTTGCAAGAATAAACCTCTCTTCTTTGTACCCCCCCCCCCCCTCCTAGTTTTAGGAATCCACTAATTTAAGCAGACGCTTTTTCAAGAGCAGCTAAAAATCTTGTAAAAATGTCAAATTCTGTAAAAAGGAAAGCATTTTCAACAGAGGATATGGTTAAAATTGTTAAACATGAACAACATTGAATACAACATCTCTCTTTTGGAAGCAATTGTTTTGTTGGAAAAGTCATGTGATATCAGTAACAATACACAATTGTTTCTGACACGCACGTCTTTTGAAGGATATTAGAAGGAAAAGACAGCACTGTAGAAGACGAAGGCGACAAAGAAAACCTACCAATAGCTCTGTAGCTGTAAAAACATAGTGTGAAAATTTTTCCAGAGGAAGTTCCAGAATGATTCAAATCTTGTGATGACGAAGTTTGCACTTCGGGTGTCCCTATAATTGATGACATGGTAAAAATCTGAAGTTAAACAAAGAATGATGCTAAAGAAGAATGTGAAATTTTGACATCTTCTATCTTGAAAGTGAAATCGGCAGCGAATATCCTGAACATTTTTTTTCTTCGGCAGAAAGTAGAGACAAGAAAAGAATGGATTCTTTACTAATTGTTGATAACAAAATTGATGAGCTCTACATAAAATCGAATTGTATTCAATCAAAAATAACTAATTTCTTCCATAGAATGTGAGAATAAAATCAAGCTTTAGTTATATAATTATTTCTCCTTTTAATATTTGATTAATTATCTATTTAATTAATAATTTATAAACAAATTATGTACTATCACAAACACTATTTCCAACAATATTATTGTCTTATGCTAAAAAATATTTTTTCAAAGAATTTGGATATAGTGAACCATTGGTTATAGTGGACTTATTTTTGGGTCCGCAGACGGTTCATCATAGTGGGGTTCAACTGTATTTCATTTTAGAATCTAGCCTTGAAAGGAGTAACTACAACTTAAATTATACTTACTTCTCAATGACGTAAATAGGTTTATAGTTCAGACTTTTGAAGAACCAGAACACCAAAACAAATGCGGCAGGATAAGTAACAAATTTTAGTATACTTAGCAATCTGGAGAATGCCGAAGTTCGGTGAAAAACCTGAAAGTAATTTTTACACTTATTTGACTTTCATGAAAATTATATATAGAATTGAATAATCAGTTTAATAATAGACTTATGAAAGCAAAAGACATTTTGCTATTTTGGCATTTTTCTTTTTCCGATGTAGTAATTACAACCAAATATATCTCCATTCTGCTATTTTTTAAATTAATGAAAATATGAAAACAAAAACAGGAAATTATACTAATTCATGTAAAATTTAAATGCGGTGACGAGTATTATAATGCAATGTTCCACACCCCTAGTTTTAAACTGCGTTATGGAATTTTGGGAAATAAATAATTTCTTTTGTAAAATTCAAACCGAACCCATACAAGAAGAATAAAAAAAAAGCAAAATCTTTTAAACTCCTTTACTACAAATAAAAACAATGTTCAGAAGAAAATTATTGATAGTACTGTAAGTACTACTGCTTTAAGTTTTGAACTATAATAACTGATACTATATAAAATTATTGAATATAATCAAACAGAACTTACTACCAGCTTTCGTATATTAATAGAGTGGATGTCGTGATTAAAAGTCGAGTCACCAACAAAGTCATTAGGGAAGCGAATATTAATTAGAAAACGATGATTGTAGTCATCTCCGAGAGTAAAGAATGGAATAAAATTGCAGCCGTACTTAAGCTTTCTTTGAGCCTTCTGAAAAAAAAAAAAGAAACAAGCTATAGTAAACACATTTGAAGAAATAAATAAAAGTACTAAGAAAAATTATAAACATAAAAGTTTAACACTTTTAGGTCCTACTGTATATGTTGCAAACATGTACACTAAAACTAATTTGGTTGATAACTAGTGATATTTATTTAATTTTCAAAATAACAAAAATAAAGTGTGATGCACTTTGAGAAATGTCGGTATAAAGTTGTTCCATTTTTATTATCCTTTCCAAAATGTCTACAAAATATGAAGGTTATGACAATAAAGTTTTCTAAAGTTCAATTTAAACTTTTTAAAGGGTCGATAAGTTAAAAATTTTTTTTTTTTACAGGACTTCCTTAAAACATGTAAGGAAATTTCCATTTTGGCATACTTGGTATCTTCTGGTTATATCTAAGCTAGCTCATAATTTTAAAATGTTACAGTTCATAAGAAAAGGTTAAATATGCTGCAGTGATATCAGTGATTTTTGTGACAAATCTATCAGGTATAACAACATTTGACTCTTATTTAGCAACAAAGGTAAATTTGTCTTTAATATCCTGCTTTGGTATAAATCATTTTATTGTGAGACTAAAAGGGTTTGATTATAATACAAGTAGCAAAGTAAAAAAATATAGCAAACCACTGATGTGTCACACAATGTAATGTTGTAACAATTACTGAGCATTTATTACGTAATGTTTTATCTTTACTTGACAAAATTCTCATTAAATTATACTTCAATAAATTTTTCAATAATGTTAAAAAATGAATCTATTTAATTTCTTCACTGCAGCAATCAAAATGAAAATTCATAAATTATAACACATTCATAACAAATGTACCTTACATCAGGCACATAGCTAGGGAGAGGGATATGGGGATATATCCCCACCCGAAATGTTTTTATGTGGAATTAGAATGTGAAAATAAAATTTGTTTAGTATGGTAAATTTATTTTTAAATATATGTATAAAAATGCCTGTTATCTTGGTAGCTAGATAAATGCTGCATTAAAAACAAAAAGGATTGTTATGATATTTTGACTTATAATTTCACATCCCCTTCCGAAAAAATCTCTGGCTACACCCTTGCCTTACATTATTATAAAGATCCATAGTTTTAGAACTTATTGGTCAAAATAAATCAACAGATAATTTGTCAATCAAATCAAAAACAAATTTACCACATCCCATTAACTAGAGTATTATATTGATATTGATGTAGTATAGCACATTTGGCAATCAGAAATTTATCCAAATCAAAAACATGGTAACTAAATTAAAATTAATGTTAAAGTATAAATAATAATAAAATTAAGTTAAATTATACAAAATAAAATAAATAAATTTAAAAATAAACCAGTTGCCAGAAATTGCATTTATATGGAAGGGAAAAAAAAAGCCAAAGAAATGTGCTATACTACATCTGTACCTTAGTCTTTTCAGACTTAAATCCAGATGTAATTTTTGTGTAGAAACCAAATATATTACAAGCTGATTCTTTATCATTTCTAATTATACAAAGAAAGATCTTTTTATTTTCTTATTGTGTTGAGAATGGATTCTATTTGTTTTACTCTCCATTACTGTTCTGCCATAATAGAACTCATTTTCTAAAACTAAATATAGTAAAGGAAACATTGTGGAATGATTGTAACTTAACACAGAACCCAGATTGTCACATAAAAAAAAAAAAAAAAAAAATCCTCCAATACAGGGTGGCCAGTGCAAAAGAGGCCCTGCGTTTTGGATTTTTAAATGCAATTCCAAATGATTATTCCAAACTAATGTTTTGAAAATTACATGGGATCTCTTTGATGGCAGTCACCCTGTACTATAAAAATATTCTAAAATTTTCTTACACGATAGTCTTTGACAGTTTCCTCAAATTATTAAACTTCTTTAGAATACATATATAGATAAAAAGGCATAAGTGTAGATGACTAACAACATCTTAAAACACAAGTGTGTCCGAGTCAAGAAGTCCAAGTCAGTCGTTATGGTAACCAAGGAATTTATTATTCAGAGCTGGAGAGTTATTTCTAGCAAGATAGTATATGAAGTGCCAGGCTGAACAAGAATCTCTGCATTTTATAGGTTGTCAGAATGATGCATGCACAAAAAATATGGTGTGACCTAATAACTAGTTTAAACTGGTTCCGACTGGCAAAATCCAGACTAATCTATGGAATATTTTACTAGAAGTTGGACTGAGCCCGGTAACTGTAAAAAAGGTTTATACAATATAAAAAGAAATGGCCGGTGTAAAATACATGACATAGATTCACAGGTGCATCAATTTCAACTTATATATATAAAAAATCACTACAACAAGTGAATTTTAAATTCACAATGCACTTAAAACAATAGGCAGGAGTTGTAGTGTTAAAATTGGCTTTTTTTGTGAATGATAAAAACACACTTAATATATAACAACAATGTAAATATGGAATATTAAAAAATACTACAGATACTAACTAAACTCTAAATTTTATATGAAAAATAACTGCCATTCTATTGAGTATACTACATTATATGACAGTGTTGGTACATCAGAAAGTGTTGTGCTATAACAATATTTAAGGAAATTAAAAGGAGAGGGACATATAACAGTGTATACATTAATATTCTAACAAATGTAACATAAATCTATAAGTCAGCTTATGAAAGTGAAATGAGAGCTCTTACAGCGCTATTTTCAGAGTTACACTGTAAATTTCGCGATTCAGTTGTTTCAGCCATAGTGGTCCAATTATTACTGGTGTCATTCCTATTTTGAAATCCCATCTTCACTTCATAAGTAATCTTAGAATGTTTCACCACTAAAAAGAATAAAAAAAGTTTTTTTTTAGTTCATTATTTCACTGGAGAGTTTTAGCAAAGAAACCAAACAAGTCTGAACATTTAAAAAATCATAAGAAAATTTCACAAGTAAAATGAAAAATAATTATCTGCAGAGGCCTAATTAATCCCCTTTGCCATCATCCAATTAGTCTGAAACTTGGCAGATAGATTTGATGTAGATGACAATGAATTTTATTAAATTTTGGTGACTGTCACTGTCATTAAGAGTTAGCTTTTACAGAATACTAATGAACCAACTTGCTGTCATCCAATCATGTTGAAATAGCCTTTGATTGATCACTGAAGAAACTCTTTCCTGTTGTCAAAATTATAATTGTGCCATAAATATATAGTAAAATTAGACTAATATTGTTTGTTCATTTCCCTGAAATATTAGTGCCTTTTATTGAACTTAAAGAAAATTCATTTTAAGCGATAATCAAGAAAATATGGGATCTAGATTAAATGTTGCTCTATCTTGCTTTTTTTTTTTTTTTGTATAACTCGAAAACTAGACAAACACCATTTTAATATTTTGGCATTAAACTGTAAAAATATTGAAGAAATATGACAAATATAGAATGAGAAAGTTCTGCATGAAAGTTATTTTTTATACAGAGAAATACTGTAGCAAACTACAGAAATTTTCTGGTAGTGCCCCTGGCAATATTTGTGTCATTACATTTAAAAAAAATTTATACACAAGGCTGGTAGTGTAGCCCTTCTGTAAACAAAGGATCTGTCTACCAAAAGGATCCTCAAAGTAAAGATGGGTTACTTGGCTTTTATACTGCTGAATTTGCTGTGAACTAATTTACTGGTGAGAACGTGCAACACCTGTTGGCGGCTGCTACAGTAGAACAAGCAGGATGAAATGGATTAAAACCATCAAATGAAAATTGTTGTAAATATTTGTACTGCTGTAAAAACATAGGGTTGAATCTGGTTTGTTTATGCCTGTGCTGGCGATTCAAAATTTTTTATCAATTTCTTTAGCATAAAAAATTATGATGGCAACAATCATGTATAATAGAATAGCATATAAAATAAATTAAGGTGCAAAAACATGTCTCACCTTTTGACATATTTTGTTCCCTAAAAATCACATCCAACATAAGATATGCATTTAAATTGAGGACGAACTTTGACAAAGTTTCCGACCCAGTTTCTGGGATCTCGAAGACATATACCACTTCATCCATGGTGACGTGCGTGTGTGAAGCATTCAGGTCTTTCCTATCAATACAGTTAATCCTTTTGTTTTGAGGTTTCCCTTGAGAGATGTGCCATTTATCATCAAATTCATAGTTTCCTGTAGGGTTATCAACTATGCATTTGCCTGGATAGAAAGCTCTTGCAGTGTAAGGTCCTTCACCTAAAAGAAACAAGTGTGAATGTGACAGTAGGTGTAGCTAAAAGATTGCTGCTTTTAGTTACATTTACTGCAGTGCATCAGGCCCAAATATCAAGCATGTATAATTAACGACATTCATTGATAGAAATCTTTCTTTATTAAGTTTTAAGTCATATAAAACAAAAACTTTGCAATTTTGGTGGTTTTTCTTAAGCAATTTAATTTTATTATTGACAGAGGAACTTGAATACTTTTTAAAGTTTAATTATATTTCTAATTCCCCTTTTCAGCTTTGAGAAATTATTTGTTCTGTTATGAAAATCAAGAATAAATATATATAACGGGGCAGGTGTTGACCGTCTTAATAAGCAAGTTGTGGTCGAATAAAACAAGAGTTTATTTCCAGAGACGAGAGAGGCAGGGGTTGACTTGGTTAGAGCAGAGTTAAATTATGCCAAAAAGGGCTTGTAGCCGAACAGAAAACTGGAGTTTTTATACATTGGCGATGTTTAATACAACACAGTTTGAGCCGGTTTGAGGCAGACCCGATTAGATGTAGGGCGCATCATGCTAATTCCAGAAAACGATAGAAAATACTAAAGCGGAAAGGGAAGTTCCAAAGGGAATACATTACACATATGTTCTACTAAATATATATCTATGAAATACTTTTGCAATTACTTCACTTCATTCGAAAAAATTGTTGTATTATGAGCACCATTGTCTTTTATTACAGGATTTTTTTAAATATTTCTTTCTTCTCAGAATTAGTAGATTTTTTTTTGTTGCTGGTTTCTTGTTGTATAAAGTCTAAATAATAACAAAAAATATAACATACATTTATGGCGTCTTTTTTAGAAAAATTTTTTAATACTGAAAAGTTGACTGTTTTGGATGAATGATCCTATCCTAGACTATAATATCCTAAAAAAATATCAAAAATGATTTTGATCATAATAAATTTATTTGTATCTTCTAACGTTTTATATTAGTTTAATTCCAAGCTATTCTATTTGAAAATTATTTATACAAAAATTAAATCATGGTTTTTGAAGAAAAATACTCCAACAAAAAGAGGCAAAGAAAAAATTTGTTTTTTTGCACTTTTCCACATTGACAGTTATGATGTTTTGAAACAATATATAGTTACATTTATTTTTAAATATTCATCTAAAACATATTTTGTGCTTTTAGAAAAACTCATTAAAGATAAAAAAAAAAAAAAAAAAAAAAAAAAAAAAAAAAGAATATGGTTTAAGCATTTCCACCCTACTGTCAAAAACAATGTTTTGCTACCTAATACTTCAGGGAGGCAACAAAATCCAGGAAAAAAAGTTCCCGGAAAATTTCTACAAAAAACCCAGATGAAACTTTTTTCAAATTTCTATATCTTTTCCAGACGTGTAGACACATCACTGATCAAATAGAATACATATGCCAATTTTTAAAAAATAGTTAAAATTATTTCATAATACTATAAAATTTCTAATGATTGCCTCCACAATGCATCAGGTAATTGGCACCAAAATACAGATGAACGAGAGAAAAAAAAAAAAAAAAAAACTGAGAACATTTTCCTGATTTTTGTGAAATTCCCGTATTTTTTACAGAATCAGAAAGCTCCCTGATATTTCCAGATTCTGCGATAAGTTCTAAAATATTTTAAATACACAAAAAAAATAAATTAAATAACATATATAAATGCCTAAAGTTATCACTGAAGTTTTTGCTCTATTTTACAATGTTAAAGGTAATTATTTACAATTCTAGCTAATTGGCAATGGTACCATATGTTGTTAAGTAAAATAGAAAAAAAAGCTTGCGAGAGTAAAAAAACCCCCCAATTTCTCTGAATTATATATAAATATATTCATTGATAAAACATTGTTTTTATTTTTAGTAACAAGGGAGTGCTTTCAAAATAAGAAATCTTAAGCCAATATTTCTAAGAAACTAATTTCAAATCCAAAAACCTGATAAAGTGTTGTAAGATATTTTTCAAAGTCAACATAAAATAAGAAATTAAAATTAGAAAGCAGTAAACAGACAAATACGATACCTGAAAACCATCCAGCCAGGAAACAAACAGAAAATATCAACACAAATATGGTATAAAATACGTTCATTTTTAATAGTGCGCTGGGACTCCCACCTCTTGCTGCTCTTAACATTTCTTAGATTGGGTATATATTGATTTCAAACAAGTAGTGAAGAATATTTGCTTTACATAAGATTCCTACTATGCCATAAGATTCCTACATAGTGTTTTAACCCAGCTTTGAAAGATGGCGATGGCTCGTATAAACAGGCGAAATTTGATTTTGCAACATATAAACAAAACTGCAGATGAAAAACAAAACCAATCCGCATTGCCGGTATTATGTAACTAACTCGGTATGATATCATCTTCTTCTCAATAAACAAACATACTAATTTTAAATAAAAAATATTATTATTATTTAAATTTAAAATCCTAAAATTAATATTGAAACCCCCAAAACTTTTCATGATGATTATTATTGTGTTATTATTATTATTTTTTTATTTCAGCGTATGTGTATAAACATAAATCAACTAAACTCGTGTAAAATAAAGATAAACAGACAAATCTAAAGTTGAATCTGAATCACATTTATCGTGATAAAAAATAAATAAATCTGCACCAATGAACCTTTTTAATCAATAACTAAAAGTTTCTTATTTGTAATGTCTTGAAAATATCTTTTATTATTATGCGGCGACAACATGGTAAAAGATATTTGCTAATTGTTATTTCGTAACAGGATTCTAACTTGAGCATTGAAGGTATAAATTATGATATTTGTTCATATCCTATACTTTCGTTTTGTTTTGCTTTTCTCAAACACTAGTGTGCTGATTGATAAATTTTTTCTGTGTGATGATTTTTTTTTTTTTTTAAAATTAAGTATTGTTATTTTATAATTTGAAAATTATAATCACGTAATTTACCTATTTATGTCATTTGTGTTATTTATTTATGTCTTTTGAAGCTTATTATTTCAGTGTACAACACTCTTTATTTTTAAGATATATCAGAATTAATTTCAAAACATTCTTTTCAATTAATTTTACGAACAGGCTCTTGAAAAAGCGTTGCCATCGCAATATCACAACTTATTTAAAAACAAAGATTAATACCTTAGAATATAAAGTAGCAACATTACTCCTTCCCCTGTAACGCAGGTACGCTACTAGTACAAAATACTTTACATGTAACACAATTTTCAGTTGATATGCACTATATACAAGTATGAATATTAGAATAGTGATAGGCTAATTAATTATTGTAACGCTTGGGAAACCTTATAAGTCCAGAGTTCATCCTAGGCATTTTTCGAGGGGCGGCGCGCCCTGCCTGCCCTTTTTCTATAAAAATAGCGTCCTTCCTGCCCTTTTTCAGAAAAAAATTCATCCTGAAAGAATTAAAAAAACTCTCGTTTTTTCCCCTCCCATCTGTACATAATATGTGGATCACCCCTACTGAAATCGGCTGTCGCGCATGCCCATTCATGTTCAAACGCGCAACGTATATATCAGGGACTGAAACCATTGAGTAGATGTCCATATAACGTGCTTCATTAGTAGGTGGATTGTAGGGCGCCGTCTTACAATTTCCCAAGTGCACATTAGTAAACTCCGATGGCCATTTCGTACGGGTTTGATTAAGTGTATTTTGCTGGATTTTTACCATGCCTCCTTCAAAATAGTGAAGAAAGGAATTTGAAAGACTTGAATAACTTAGTTAAAGGTTTATAACTATCAAATGTTTACACTAAGAATTTAAAAAGAATATTTCCGTTTGGACACGAGTAATCGCGATGTCCTCCTGTTAAATTTAGGGGGTGTTTTTGGTGATTTTCCTGTTACCAATTAATTTCTAAACATCCGTTTCATATTTAAAATTAAACATAACAGGAATGCAACCAAAATCCCAGATTATTTCCGATTTTTAAAAAAATAAAACTTCTATTATAGCTTACATAATAGCGGCATGCACGGCAAAAAAATCACCGTTTTGACGCTAAATTTGATCTGATTTGGAAAATAAAAAATGCATAAATTTCAGGACATAGTCCAAGTTGTTTAGTCGGAATACTCCTTGTGATATCCCACAATGAATAATGTTAAATTTTGAGAAACTCTATTCTCTATCTAACAATACCAAACCTAAGAGATGAAGTTTAAGGTTGATTCATTCAAACTTTAGAAAATTTTGAAAGAGTGAAAAGTTCTTATCTTAACACATTTTCATTATACTAAAACATTCTTATCTTAATTTTACTGTATTATAAATTGATAATTTTATAAAAATTACTATTTGATGAAAATTTTACTGTGTATATTGCACTTTAATTTTAATAATTTTCTCAGTCTCATTCCAGCAGAATTAAAACTGAAGCATTTTATCAGTATTTTGATATCTTTAAAGTTTCTGAGCGAGTTTTTGATTCACGGATTTTTGCATTATAATTTTTTTTTTCAGAATATTGAAAATTATTTATCATGGTAGAAAAGTATAACAATATTGAAATTGTGGCAGAAAACGCGTATTTCTGCAATTGGCCATAAAAGTGCCCTCGTAAACAGGAAGTGCCCTTTTTTTGGAAAATAGCACCCTGCCCTTTTTCATTTCTAGGATGAACTCTGATAAGTCTACCACTTTGTGTTATTCTTTGATCTTTTGTCCGGAAAATTTGTTTGTAATTTCTCAGTTTTTGCATGTGCATTTTCACTTGACACTGTTGGTGAAATATCTGACTGCCTTTGAATTGTAATATTTTCATCCGTTACCAGCAAATAAGCTGGCTTCGGTCTGTCGATTGATACATTTACTTTCTTGTCTTTAATCGTGACAGTAAAATATTTTTCATGCCTTTTTACAACTGGAAACTGTCCATCATACGCAGGTTCGAGTCCCATTTTAACTCTGTCATTGCGAATGAAGACATGTGTGCTAGTATGTAAATCTTTCTGGACAAATATTTTTTGAAATGGTAGCTGATGAGTTTTGAATGGCTTCAACTGTTCCATCTGTTTTGTATGTCTTTTACAAAGGTATATGTATCTAAGACGTTTTTTGGTTTTTCAAAAAATTCTCCAGGTAACTTGATTGGTTGTCCATAAACCATTCATGTAATTAGTATCGCCTTGCAATGCTCATCTAAGTCCTAATAATACTGTTGGCAATGATTGTGTCCATTTTTTTTGAGTTATGAGATTTGATAGCTGCTTTCAAAGTGCGGTGGATTCTTTCAATTTTTTTCGTTTGCACTGTGGGTGATGGGTTGTTGTTGTGCATACTTGAAATCCACAAATAATATCTATGTTTTCGAGGAGCTCAGATCTAAATTGACTTTGCTTCTTCGGTCCATGGTATTTTACTCTTGTCCTTTTTCTTGGCACCTTTTAAATACTCATGGAGTAAAGCTTGATTATTTTTAGCAGCATCTTTAATATATCACCTATAAAAATTTAGGAGGCCAAAAAAAGTACGCAGCTCATGAATGGTTTCTGGCAGTTTTCAGTCCAGGATTGCTTTTATTTTGTCAGAGAGTAGTTTTAAACTTTTGGCAGTAATCATGTAGCCAGAAAATTCTAATTGGTTCACTCCAAAAACTGATTTTCCCACATTAATTGGATGACCATATTGCTCCAACTGAGAAAAAACTTGTTTAAGAGGTTTAGTATGTTCCTCTTCAGTTGTCAAAGCAACCCTATAACAAATTGCAAACATTTAGACTTTATTTAAACATGGAAGCATTTAGGGTTGGCACCAGCTGGTATGGAAGAGTACCAAAATTTTAAATGCATGCATTCCTCCAATTAAATATTATGATTTTTGGTATTCATTCTAATAATTTAATTATATAAACATTTAAAAAAAATTTCTTAGTTATCTCAAGTTATTTCACTGTTTCTAAAAGATTTTCACTATAGTATGAGAAATATTTCATTTTTATACAGTAATGAAATAGTTTTTAATACGAAGGACCACGAGAAATCTTGTTTTTGTATGGTCGACATGGAAAGTGACATACTCATAAAAATCTCATTATAAGCGATCCCCAGGAGAAATGACAACCCTTCAACAATGTCTTAGCATTGCTTAATAAGTAGATTTTTAAGATTAAGAGGAAAATCAGTTCTAACTATAAAGAACATGAGAAATTCCTTTAAAAATCTTTTCTTGTATTTATTATATTAAAATACTTCAAATATTAACATTTAAAAAAAGTTATAAAAAGCTTATTTTAGTTTCATATCAATAAAACACTTATTTTTTTAAGATGGCCGCAACGACAGCCATGCAGACTTTTGTTGCGGGTCTCAAAAGCAAAAACGAAGAGGTGAGGTTAAAAACGACGAGAGATCTGCACCATTACATCACCACCGAGCTCCAAGAAATGAGCATGGAGGATGTGTCAGTCTTCTTGGACGAGTTCAATCATCACATCTTTGAAATGGTCTCCAGTTCGGATGTGAATGACAA
Organism: Linyphia triangularis; assembly: GCA_963978545.1. Lineage (NCBI taxonomy): Eukaryota > Metazoa > Arthropoda > Arachnida > Araneae > Linyphiidae > Linyphia > Linyphia triangularis. Next base: position 66,040,442 of record OZ021729.1, read on the forward strand.
GAAGGGAGGCATATTAGCAATAGGTGGGTTGTATTACTTTTAGAACTTGCTATCACTGTGGGTTCATTTTGTTCTTTTATTTTAAATTGAACTTTAGCAGAAAGGAACATGGAAACATAAAAAGTGCTCTGTATCTTAAAAGGAAAGTGGAAACTTGTAACATCACTTTTTGAAATGGGTTTTGACAATTGAAAGGCTAAGGCAAAGAACGATCGGAGTCCGTTTTTCTCAATTCTCCAGAAAAGCTGGTTTTAAGTCTCGGGGTTTGTATCAGGGTTGAGGTAAATGGTTGTTCAAAACTTCACATACCATGATATTTATTTGCCAGAGGAATCAACTTGGTTAAACTAGCTGCTATAACCTTGCAGATATTTGGAAAAGCTTGATTTCGAAAAAATTGGACTCGAGTTGTTCTTTGCCGTGGTCCTTCAATTAGGATGAAATTAAGAAGGTACTTGGCTAGGTTCTGAGGACATTTAAAAAAATACTTGCTGTAGAAGTGTTTATAGTTTTTTTTATGTTTATCGCTACTTTAGATAATTAATTGAATGAAAAAATTTGGTATGTATTCAGATTTTGTATGATATTTTAATGAAATATTTCAAAAACTTGAAATGCGGTAAGTGGAAAAGTTGGATGTTTTTTTTATGAAATGAATTGTGTATGAATAAACTATATATATCTATGAAAATTCTATAATAAAAAGAATATATTCATAAACACTTTTTTCATAGATAATCAAAAAACGAGTTCATGGTTTTCGACAATTTTATTATGTTTGCATTTCAACCATAAGGTGTAACTCTAATGTGTCCAGACATCCCGATTTTGGAGCGACAGTCCCACTTTTCACCTTGCTGTCCCGCTTTTCCATTACAGTATCCCGCCAAAGTCTTTTTAAACAAAATAAAAATTTTCTTCTTCAGAAATTCATTAATTAAGAAAACTAACACAATAAGTAGGTAACTGATGAAGTTTCTGGAGATAAGCGTTGAGTGGAGGTTTTTATCCATTTCGACCAACACTCAATTGAAATTGCCAATATATTATGAAAATTGTGGAATTCGTCGTAATCACAAACAACTGCGGCCGTTGAAAGGGCATTTTCTATTGTTAATAAAATTTGAATTTTTGAGAAGACACAACTTTCTGTGGATACTCTGAAATCTTTGTTAATAACTAAAATTAACTTTTCATATTCTTGCAGAGAATTTCTGGATTTACTAAAATCAAATAAATTTTTTTTTAAACTCAGTAGCCTCCAATAAGAAGTATGTTTAAAGTATGGCTGAAAGTTAATAATTAAGTTAAATAAATGTATGAATTATAATGTAGTATATTGTATATCTTTAGAAAAGACCTCAAACATTGCAGATTTTAGTTGTGTGTTCCGAATCGCATAAATATACAAAAAAAAACAAAAAACACTTGACAACTTACCTCTTCCTCATTTGCAGAGATGTGTCGAGATTTTTAGTCAGAAATTTTTTGTCACATTATGAAACTTATAAAATAATCATCCAATCTCAATTTCTTTAGTCCAATTTTCAGATTCTTTCATCCAATCTCAATCTGAATATGATCTAGTTAACTATCAACACAATAAGTAAAGATAATTTTATAGGGGTATATATATATATATTATACACATTTTTACAAATTTCACCGAAATGGGCTTTTTAATTATTTAAATGCTAAACTCAAAAAGTAAATTTAGTTTTAACATTGATTTTTTAATTTTGTATCCAAGTAGAGATACTCCCTTAATTTAGAAACTACCTTTTTCAAAATTTTTTAAGAAATTGTGAATTTTGATGTTTATAAATATCCAAGAAAAAAATAACTTTGTTTAACCTAAAGAGATGAAAAAATTTTAGTGTATGTTTAGCTCCAAGCTAATGTAAAAGAACAATCAGGCAAACTGTCTAAAATAAGCTGTTTATTTCTTGACAGTCTAAGGAAAGGTTGCATGCTTTTAAAATGATTAAATGTGAGTAGATGTTTCCTGTTGACCATTTTTTAATACAAAATGGTGGTATTCAAATCATTATTTTTCTAAAAAAAATTGCAAATTTGAAAAAAAAAAAAATATTCACTGGGAATAATGATTTTATGTTATGTGATTGAGTCATACAGTTTTCTATAATTATGTCAATAAATTAAATTTGATACAAATCAATTTAACGTAATATGTCCACTGCACATTACTTATTGGGAAAAATACTGTTATAATGCCTTTAGTTTTTGTGTTGGAGATGCTGAAAATCAGAATTTTTATGGGAAACTTCATCGTATGGCATCTAACATGGAGTTGTTTCGCATAAAGATCTGCTTGATTTTTTTGCTTTGTGTCTCGAAATTAGTTAATCCCATCTTAACCTTTTCCCTTTTTTTCCAGTTAATCTATTGGGAATAAATGTCGGCAACACAGCCACCCGGACAAGCCGCTTCGTCAACTACCTTCGGAACCTCCTTCCATCCAATGATACTGGAGTGATGGAACTTGCTGCTTATGCAATCGGCAGACTTGCTCTTGTTAGCGGTACCTACACGGCAGAGTACGTTGAGTTTGAGGCAAAGAGAGCATTTGAGTGGTTGACTGGGGATCGTCATGAGACGAAGCGCCATGGGGCTGTGAGTAGGATTCGTTCATTCTGTTTTAATGTTACCTTTTAGAAATTATTATGCTTCATTCGTCCAGGGGTTGCATTTGTCGCAAAATTCCAAATATTCCTTAAATTTTTGTTTCTCTCTAAGATTCTTAAAATTATTCTACTTAAAATATTTGATGATTTTTAAAAAAATTAAAAATCACGAAAATTCTTTGATTTTCCTACAACATCCGAGAAAAACCTAGAGGAGAAAATCTTTTCTGAAATTTTAATTATTGACGAACAATTTTGGATTGTAGCCAAACTCGTGTGTTAAAAGTTGAAGTCATCTTTTTGAAGTACCTTGAATGTTACTTTTAAAAATTGAATAAGTGGATTTAATTTTAAAATAATTGTATAATTTTTTGATTATGTAACTGTTGTCTTGTTGAAGAGTTGTTTGGCATTGAGATTTTTTGAAAATAGGCAGTGATTTGCTGGTGTTAAAACATGCTTTAAAAAGAATGTGTCTGAGCTTTAAAAGTAATATCCCTAATTTTTTTTTAATTCCTTAATTTTTTGGAATTATCCCTAAAATTCCTATATAATTTGTTTAGAAAACTCACTGTACCCCTCCCCCCCCCCCCTCCCCTTGTTCTTCCCATGCTGCTTTGAGCACAAAAAAAAAAAAAAAATTATTTTGTAATGTCTTCCTTTAAAGTTTAAAACCTTTTTTCTCCTGCACTTTTGTAATGTAGTGAGAATCACGCTACAAGGCTCTGTCTGTTTGAGACCAATATTTCCAGAGAAAATTTCAAATGTTATAGACGTATGCAATATGGTAAATGAAAGGTCTTGTCAAGATAAGTTACCTTACTCAAATCTAACTAGAAGTATGAGAATGGGTGCTTAAAACTAATTCAATTGATTTGAAATTAAGTATAAAATTACAAATGCTATTGACATTAGTCATAGATAAGTTTGAAAAATTAGTTTTGATTATACACATTAAATTCATAAGATTACATGATATTCCACTTTCAAGTTTGAGGGGAAAAGGGCTTACATATTTATAGTAATTAAGGAAAATTCTCATCTTGGCTATAAATAGAGATATTAGAATAAGACTTGGATATTCGATGACAAGTTTTCTCGCTAACTTTGCAACAATTTTGTTTTGTAAAACTCCTCTAAATTGGTAGGGTTTTTAGTTATCATACGTCAATAACCTTTACCAGCCATTAAATGTCACCAAATTTAACATCTTTGGTATCTGTACCTAATGTACTGCAGTAGAAGCATGTGTAGAAGTGATCTTTTAGTGACAATTATTGCCGTAATCCAACTTTTGTTCATATTATAACAATTCATATAAAAAATCTTGTAAAGTTAAGTCCCAAATTATAGTCCTTGGTTTTGTCCTTGGATTAAAATAAATCTAGCTGATCGTTTTGAATAGAATTTTCTCAGTAATTAAAGTATCATATTGCTTTTCATTACTTCACAAGTACATATTTCAACTTTGTTTGGACAGAATCTATTGAAATAGAAATAAAAATCAATTGTTAATTGGATATTTTTATTTTATCTGATTAGATTTTTATTGTTTTAATTGAGAATTTAAATATTTGTACGTAATGCAAATGTTTACTAAATTCTAATTCAATTTTTGTTTTGGAGTTGCTTTTATGGATTTTTATTAATGTAGAAATTGTAAATAATATTAAAAATACAAGTAGTTGAAAGTCCAAGTAGTGGCGACATTTAGGTTTATACATATATTTTTTGAATTTTATAGAATGTCACTAACCTATAAAACGGAATTAATCAGGATCCAGTCTAATTCTGTTGGTGAATGTTTTGGGTTGAGTTGCCATGAATACAGCTCTGGTATTTTCAAACAGCAACAGGCTTTTATTTAGCAGTTGTAGGAACGACTGAAGCTTTGATGTGAGGTTCACGATTGAGGTTCTTTGATTGAGGTTCACGATTTGCAACTACAACGAAAAATCATAGATTTCTTTTTACATAATAGAAGGATTGATTTTTGTACTCTGTGTTGTCATTCATAACACTATTAATATGTGCAATAATATTTTAATTTCTCATTTGACAGGTTCTAGTTCTGAGAGAGTTAGCAGTGTCAACACCAACATTTTTCTTTCAGCAAGTGCAGCAATTCTTTGATTGCATTTTTAATGCATCAAGAGATGCAAAGGTAAAAAAAAACTGACGTTTAAAGTTTAATTAGAATATCTTATAGAACAATAAAATATTTAAAAAAGTGTTATTGAACTCATCATATCATACTTTTGATGGAAAAAAAGACCATTGTTTAAAGTTTCATGAAACTTAGAATACATGAAAATAAGGAAAGTCAATTTGGAAATGTTCTAAGGAATTCTACCCATTTGTACAAGAGATTATATTATTTTATGATGTTAAATTTTGAATTTATAAGGTTAAAATAAGTTATTTTGTTTTCATAAACATGGTATAAATTAACATAGTTTTTTTTTTTTTTTTTTTTTTTTTTTTTTTTTTTAATTTTTTTTTTTTTTTTAATTTTGTTTAACTGAATTTATTATTAATTAATTTCAGTAAATGAAACTTCTGCAAAATGAAGAAAGAATGATAGCAATTTTTCTTTAAATTAAAAATTTAATCTCTGCTACCTTTACAAAATTTTGTTTTGCTATGTGTGAAATAATCGATTTACATAGAGAATAAACAGACAGATGCAGTTTGAACGGCCATTAAAGTATTAAATAGTGAAAAAAAAAATTCTAAAATTAAAACATTGTATGGTTTAGATTACATTTTATTGTGTCAGAACATTGACCCAGTAATAATTGTGGCTGAAAAACTGTACTATGCAATATTATTTGCTGACATTTTAGATAATGACATTTAAAGTTTGAACTTTGCCATAAAAAAATCTAAGATACAGAAATTTAAACTACCCATTCAAACCTGGGGAACTATTATTTATATTGAGTGGATAATATCAAATTACAAAGACTATAAATAGTAAACATTCCTCAGAACAAAGCTATAAAATATTATTCTTTATTACTAATAAAAGGTATATATTTTAGTCTGTATGCCAGAGTAACAAGTTTAATTTTCTTAAATTTTCAATTAATTTCTATTTCATAAGTGGCAGCTTAATTTGTAAGAGATCTCATAAGTTTGTATACATTTGAAATGAAGAGGTTAACATCTATTTTAATACACACAATAACTAAATTTTTTTATTTTTTAACAATAACTTCCTTCTTTTAGCCTTCTATCAGAGAATCAGCTGCAGCTGCACTCAGGGCTGCCTTAGTAGTTACCGCCCAGAGAGAGACCAAAGAAACCCAGAAGCCACTTTGCTACAAGGTAACATTTCCTTTATATTTTAGTCAAATTTCCTGTTCTTTACTGAAAAAAGTAAAATATAATATTTAATTCAAAATTTTTTTGAACCCTACTGGAAAAAATAATTTTTGTAATTTAATTTGTATGGGATTTATTGTATAACCAAGATTTAGGAAAGTAAAGATGATGTTGGTTTCGGTTCATGTATGCCTTTTCTTTTCATTTCTTGATAAATTTAAGTGCATAAGCGATTTTGTGATAGATAATAAAAAAAAGTGATGGTGAAAGGTGATACTAAATTTTGGAAGAAAACTAATTTCCTGTAATTTTACAGCAAATTAGTTTTATAAAATTTTATAAATTGAATGATATTTATTTGCATTTGTGTAATAGCTTGTCAAATATTAATACTCTGACCAAAAAATGTGTGCTTGTTCTTATAATTTGTTTAGACTTTAAAACACCTATTTAAAATATGAAAAAATTTCAGTTACCTTTTATCATTTTCTATTTCTATTATGCACAAAAACTGTTTGAGTCACTAATGATAAGAAACGCATTCACAATTTTTCTAACTTTCTTTCAGCAAGCTTATGAAGAAGCTGTGAGAGGATTTGATGAAGCTCTCAAGGATAAAGGAATAATGAAAGAGGATAAAATCCACGGATCTTTGCTCGTTATCAACGAACTGCTTCGTTGTAGCAATGTGGAGGGAGAAGTAAGTTGCACTGATAACTGTTTTTTTTTTATGTACGTTTTTTTTTTTTTTATATGATTATTTCATATTTTCATTAACAAAAATTAATACTTTTTCAAAGTAACACTGTTCGTGCTCATGATATAGACTCGATTGAGGAAAGAATGAATGTTTTGTTTCAATTTTCACGCTAGGCATTAAAAAGTTTTGCTATTTCAGTTGTGTCATTTTATGTGCTATACAACATCATATTTTTGAAAAATAAAATTTCTCTTGTGTTCTTTTCTGATTGTTCAAAGTTCATTCATATTCAATGTCATGTATTCTTGAGATGTATGAAAACCTGAAATTGTAAGAAAAAAAAAAGATGTTTTAAAACTTTCAAAGAACTTAAAAAAAAGTTTTTTAGAGATAAGCTAATTTTAGCCTAACTGAAATTTTGTGTGTTCTATTGTATTTTAACTTCAGCATTAGATAACATGTTCTCACATTGTGCAGTTAATATCATATTCTGCACTTTAATTGTTAATAGATATTATTAGGATAATATATTATTAGGCTGAAATGTTAATATTATAGTGGTTGCTTTCTTGTCTTTAGCTTGTAATATAAAAGAAAAGCTTAGCCTAAAAAAAAATTTTGTTCTGTATTTTTTAGAATTTTTCAATTTCATTAGTTGTCTTCAACTTTATTTCATCATCCATCCTCTAATTTTAGAGATAAAATATCCTATTTCAATGTATAAAAGTTTAAACTAGAAATTGCCACATACAATATTCTGTGTTGAAAAGGAGACTGATTATGCTTCTCTCACCGACATGTTTATAAATGTTCTTTTATTAAATTTTTCACCTGAAATTATTCTGTTTGACCTTACTCAACATATTTTAGTCCTCAAATTAATTTTGTAGGTTCACAAAACTCTTTATAAAGATACAATTTCAGTGTCAAATTTATCTTTTGAACTGTAAAAAGTTCACCAAAGCCATTTAATTTTTCTTAACTAGACCTATGTCTTGCATTTTTCCAGATGATTCGTCAAGAGCTTGAAGAAATTATCCAGCAGCAGGCAACCCATGAAGCCCACGGGCACCGCTATGGCTTCCTGAAGGAACTTGGCACGGGCTCCTTAACGCGGAGCTTCCGTGCACTACATCAGCTCCATCATAACAGCCAGGGGGGAACACAGAAGGGCATAGGACTGTCTGCAGTTGTTAGGTACGTATAGGAAGCTCATGAATTCCCACGGAGAATACATTGTTCTGGATATCTGGTGTGCTTGGTTTGATAAGGTTACAACTTTGATGATCTTGAGAAAAATTAGGTGTTTTACTATTCGATCAAATATCAAATCTGTACCTTGAAAGAGGAACTGCAATTGTCAATATATTCAGTTTAAAGAAACAGACCAGAAAAAAAATTCACTAACCATTTGCCAAGTGATTTGAAAGTTTCTAAATGATTTGGTGAAAAATATATTTTAATTATGTTATACTGTAAGTAAAATCTGATTTTAGCAATGTACATATTTAAATTTTTTTTTAAATTGGTTGCTTTTTTTTTACTTAGAGAAATTTAACCTGTTTCATCACTATCTGATTTAAAAAGCATTCTTGTAAGTAAATTAAAAAGTTGTATACAAAATATTTGAATAGTGAAGCTGTGAAAAGATGTAAAATAAGAGGCACTAAAAAAATCTAAAATAAATTAATATTCAAACCAGTTTAAAAAAAAGAAAAAAAAAAAAAAAAAAATTAAAAAAAAAAAAAGAAAAAAGAGTGAAATCTTGAAAAAAAAAAAAAAAAAAACATGATCCCCTACTTTAGACAGTAGACAGAATAATTCAAGGAATATCAGATTTTTAAATTCTGATGCTGGATGGATGTAACGATTGAGGCACCACAGCAAATACACTTAGCTGTGATACTAGTAAATATTCAAAGTGAAAAATGCTGCATACATAATGTTAAAATTGAATATAATGTGTTTAAAACAGTTTGAATGATTCTAAATTGGATTTTAAACTTTAAGATGGTACATAACTCATTTTAATTTTTTTTTAACACTGATTGTTTTTATTTCAAGTTAGAGAAATATTATCAGTTTCTTCGTTTACCGAATTTAAAAAGCATTCTTAGGAGTAAATTAGGCTCTTATTAAAATACCCAGTACAAACAACAGCTAAAAACATTTGAATATGGAAATTGTGAGTATCAATACCTTAAAATGACTTGAACATACAAATTCAAGTGTTTTCTACATTGAAAAAATTATCTTCAACTGATTTCTCGTTTGATCGGTTCTTTCTTTGCAGATATCACAAGGCACTGGGCACCTATCCTGGTGACCTGATGCCCACAAGACATGTTCAAGTATATGAAAGCAACACTTGTAAATTATTAATGGCTGAACATTTTGATACTGTAAGTAATGATTTTCATATATATATTTCCTTTTTGTAAAGTTCTTTAAAATTATCATAAAGTTTAAACTCTTAACACAGAAGGACAAAAGGTATTTAAATTTCTGATATATATATACACACACACACACACACACACACACACACACACACACACACACACACACACACACACACACACACACACACACACACACACACACACACACACACACACATGTATAAAAAAAAAAAAAAAAAAAAAAAAAAAAAACATTAAAATAATTATAAAGTTTAAACTCTTAACACAGAAGGACAGTAGATATTTAAATTTCTGATAAAAAAAAATATGTTGAATGAAACCACATTATGATGATAAAAAAGCATTTGAATGTATTTAATACCAAAAGTAGAAAATTTATTGCCTAGATATGTGCAAATTTAGATTGGAACAGGCATAAATTTTAGTTTCAATGCATGCCTGGTCGGATTGTGTATTTAAAATGTTTCATTTTCTTAAGGGCTTTTGGTGCCCCTTGTTTTCACAAAAAAATAATAAAATTATAAATTTTCTATTTTTTATTTGTTTATAATCTTTGAAACCTTCTCCTTATTCTGGCAAGTTTTTGAGCTGATCCGATAACTGCAATTGCAGAAAAACTATATTTTTATGGAGAATTTAGCATTGCTGCAATAGCTCCTTTGATGTTTTGAACAGATTTTACTCAATTCATGATTTTTGAAATTCTCACTTTACTCAAAATGCTAAAATTTTGTCAAATTTTAATAAATAAAAACTTTTTTTTAAAAATTTAAATGTTAAAAAATACTTGTTTTTTACGTATAGATACAGTTATTATCAGTTTTCTAGAAAACTATTTTACTTATTCTAAATCCGATGCCTAAAGAGTTAGAATATATTGCTAAGAATTTTTTTTTTAAAAAAACAGGAAAAAATATTGAAAAATGAAAAAGAAGGTAGAATTTGAAATTTGAAAAATTTTCTTAAAAAATTTGAAAATTTAGAACACTATGTAAGCTTTTTTTTTTTTTTTTTTTTGATAAAGTTTAGTTTTTACTTAGTAATGCTTCCAAATATGTAAAAATTATAATTTTAAAGACTTAAATAAAATAAAAAGTTTGAAACGTACCAAGTCCTTTTAATGCAAAATTTTTGGATTCATCAGGAAAAATTTGTTTTAAACATGTAATAGAATGATTATAAATTTTTGGGATTCATTGCTAAAAGATTCAATCGAAAACAATTTTTAAAAAGAAATGCCATATTTGCTAGACTTCCTACAAAAATGATTAAATTTAAATTTAAAAATTTTAATCATGTACATTTTTAGCTTTTTCATATTTTTTTATTCAACATTTTATGTCTTCTAATCCTAGTTAATTGCCGGTTAAAGCATTTTTTTAATGTATTGCAGGTTTTACTAGTGTTGATTTTTCTATACTTAATACAAAAAAACCCAAATATTTTATTTTAATAGAAAACCTTTTGATTAACACTTTGTGCTAACTGAAGTGTCATAGTCATATGTAAATGACATATATTCTCTTTTCTATCTTGCTGTGAAAATATGCTATTAATGTGTTGCAATGTATTTTAATTGAGCCATTTATAATTCTTCATAGTTTTGTTATCAAAATCACACTTTTACTTGATGTATAAGTATATCAAGCTTGAACAAATATCCATGCATTGATTTACAGGAGTAATCCATATGAGATTTTCAATGAAATTTGTTTGAATTAAAATTTTAAATAGACTACCAATTAGAATTTTACTAAAACTAGTTAAGTTAATTTTTTACTTTTTCAGATCTGCCAACAAGTTTTGCGTTACAAGAATATAAAAAATGTATACATTCAACAAACACTGTTGAATATCATTCCACGACTGGCTGCATTTAAAACCAACAGATTTGTAACCAGGTAATTTTATTTATCAAAACTCTAAAACAAAGTGATTTAAAACTGTATAAAACATCTGTATTCTTTTAATATTTTTTAAAATAAAATATTGACTTGTGTTTCCTTTTACGAGTAATTTTTCTTTTTATGCAGCTATTTGAATGAAACTATGGCTTACTTATTGGCGTGCCTTCGAAGAGACAGAGAACGCTATTTTGCTTTCAATGCTGTAGGACTACTTGCGGTAGCTGTTAAACTAGAAATCAAGCCATATATTCCAAAAATTATGGATGTTATTCGAGGTTCACTCCCATTAAAAGATGCAACAATTAGGTAGGATTTTTTATGATTCTTCTTTTTAGTATCATATTTAAATCATTAAATGTAAAAAGGGATCATGACCAGTTGAAAACCTATTTACATGTTCTCTTTTTCAAGGATGAGGTTTTTCTGCCTTTTGGTGGTTTTTTGCTTTTTATGTAAAATGTCCCTCTTTTTTCACTTTTTGTCCCAGTTTCTCGGTTCTGCTTGTTTTCTGATTTGGACCAGTTTATCCTGTGAAAAAGATTTTCCCGCTTTGCTCCTCTTTCTTCGCAGATTACTTTTCAACAACCTCTTAGCGACCTGTGATTGGTTGCAAATGTCACTGTCCTTCTACAATTGGTTATTGAAGCCATATGACCACCTCAGTGTTTTAGGGTTCTGTGCATGTGCACAGACAATCAGAACAAATGTTAATTGAATTCAAAGCACTACAATATCGCTCTTAGACTTAAAATAATTTAAATGTTTTCTTATAAATTATATAATAGATTGCAAGACATGAGTCTCGGTTACTGATATCTTGGTACTGAAGCACTTTCCTTATAAATATAATGCTTCATTCTGATTGATTTGTTCTTTTGATGGAAAGCATTGTCTAACTTTACTAAGTTAAATAAAATGATTATTATGTCAAATCTGAGTACTTTTATGAGCAACAAACTTTGCAGATTTTATAGTTTTATACTCCTTTTAAGTTAGTCAATTTTAAAACTGATATTTGGAGAATTCTAGAGTTCTGTATTTTGAGAACAATGTGTAGCACATATTAATTTCTTTCCAAATGTAATTATTATATACGGTGTGAAAATTTCATTGTATCTTTAAAATTTCTACATGATTTTTTTGTCGAATTTTTTTTTGGATATTGTTTCTTCCACAAGTTGTTTTTTTTTAAATATTTTTGTAGAAAAATTTGTAAATCATCCCTTCTGCATGCTATTTTGATGAATTTCTGGGTTTCCTCCAATCCAATACTTTTTCTTAAAATATCTTTTGCGTTATAAATTGATACAATTTTTTTTTCACGTATGATTTCAGTCTTTTTGCTTTTTTGCCAATTTCATCCCTGAAAATAACGAGTTCCATGTTCTTTGCAAATACTAGCATTTGAATCTAACTCAATTCAAATCAAGGTGACAGATTTTCAGTGATTCAAAACGCAATGTTGCCAAATCCAAGAAAGCTTACACAGTTTTAAAAAACTTACTTATTTCTAAATTTTGCTGAAAAGTAACAAATAATTTAATTGCTAACTTCCAAGATAGCAAAGTTTTTACTACTTTCTGACAAAAAAACTTTTGCATACGAAATATTTTGTGAAATTTTTGTATGATAAAAAATACCATAACTATACCACATCTTCGAATACTACTGCACCAAAATATTTATGTGTGAATGAGGATTTTACATGGCCATGTCACTGCAACTGCAGAGGAATTTGACCAAAGCCATATTTAAAAACACCTTTGAATTTTGTGATTAGTTACAAGTCCTTGTGACGTTATCATCATAATATTATAATTTTTATTCTACAATAATATTTAAAATATAATTGGTAATACTTAATTTTCTCTTTTAAAGATGTGAGAATAATAATAATAAAAAAAAAACCTGTTTTAATTAAATTAAAACAGTCATATTTGCGTCGTTATTTCAACAATCCGAGTTCTAATTTTTGTAGTCGAATCCTCATAATCTGATATCATTGTATAATTTATTAAAAATAATTCATCTAGAGAGTTTGGATATCAAAATTTATTTGAAATGTTCTGGATTAGTTATGTGAATTAGACCAATCTGTGAGCTTGTTGACTTTCATTGCCTAAAATGTATTTTTTTATGTTGCAATTGTATTTATGGTAGAAAGAAAATACAACAAATGGAACCAGCAGTGTTCACATGCATTAGTATGCTCGGGCGAGCTGTGGGACTTACAATAAAGCAGGATATTAAAGAATTGTTGGAACCCATGATGGCTACTGGATTAAGGTGAGACTTGAATTAAATAATTGAATTACGTGGTCTTTTTTAACAATTTAATTAAAAATATGTTTTTGCTCTTGTTTAGATGAATTTTTTTTGCATTATTTACTGTCTTGATAGGAATAAAATTTGGCTCAAGTAATTTGTTCATAAATATCTAAATACAAACAAATAAGAAAATGGGGATTTTTGTTTTTAAATACTATATTAAAAACCTTTTCCTTCCAACACATTATGTTTGGTACCAAATGAAAGCTATAAATGAGATCCTTATCCCTTCTTAACTGCAGAAGTTATAGGCAAATAAATTTTATAACAATTAGGAAGAATATTTACCTAGAAGATAGTTTTTTTTATCGAAACATTTTACTAGCAAAGAAAGATATTTAAATGTGTTAAGTACTTGATCTGCTCCTAAATAGACTGTAGTTTAAAATTTAAGCTGTATTCCAATTTCCTGGTCACAGTCATTATAGTTAACTTGTGTTATAATCCTAATTGCCATTCAAGTATAATTCTGGCCCAGCCATTTAGTACCCTTAGTAAGTATATGAATAGTCACTATATTACTAGAGATGCCAACTTTTCTACTCTAACATTACAATGAATGAATACAAGATATAGTAGCGGCTACAGCGGTCGCATTCCTCTTAAAATTCCTTATACTCCTTAAATTTTAGTTTCCGTTTAAAATTCCTAAAATTGTACGTAATTTTTTTGATAATTCATAAAGAAAATTAAAAACCTAAAAAATCCTCCAATTTTCCTTCAAAACTAGCAAAAAAATATATGAATTCTGGCTATTTTTTATGATTTTACCAATCGACTTCTTTTCTGTATTCATTTAGTCCTGCCCTAACTGCGTCATTGCGTGAGTTGGCAACCCAGATCCCACAACTGAAGAAGGACATTCAAGAAGGTCTTCTCAAGATGTTGTCCATCGTGCTGATGAGAAGACACTTGCGTCATCCGGGCATGCCGAAGCATCTCATCAACCAGGCACCTTCGTCCGGTAAGTGCTGGGAATTTTCTGGGTTTCCTCCTGTGTGAGAGATAAAATGCAGGATTGTATTCATTGAAGGACATTCTGGTAAGTATTCCCTCCTTAAATATACCAGATACCCTCTTGCATTGTGAAGAAATACAGAAACCAGGTATTGCAAACATGTTTCAAACTTTAATTTAGTTCTTTTCTTGTATTTGGTTTGTGTGAGACGTAAAATGATGGATTCGGGGTTCCCACCGCTATTAAAAGTGCCTAATATTTTTCAACTTATTTTCAAGGCCTTGAAAGTACTTGAAAATGCTCAGAGGTGCTTAAATGTCCTTAATTTTTTAAGATGTTGTGTGCCTAACTGTAAAATTTATAAAAATACAACTCAGACTTGCTATCCCTGTGTGACCGCCACTTATCCTCATCGTATTGGAATTCTCTGTCATATTTATTATGCATACTTGTAACTTTTTTGGTAGAATATACGGTACTTACGTATTAACTCCACCGCAGTTACAGATTTGGCAATTTTTAAGTGCTGCCTATCTATACCTAAAATGTTTGCGACAAATCATAAAATAAAACACTTAAATTACTGCGTCCGCATGCGAATAACAAGATTGCTCTTTATTGGCGGCACTTAAAAACCACCAAATCTGTAGCTGCGGTGGCGTTAATACGCAAGTACCGAATATACTTTATTAAAAATTTATTTATAAACATGATGCCTGAAAACAAATTTTCAAAGGTCCTTAAAAACATTAATTAGATCCTTAAAAATCATTGATTTTCATTCTGTGATTTGAATGGGAACCCTGTGAATTAATTTCCATTGGAAGATCTTCTGGTGGACATTCTTTTCTTTAATAGTATATATGGTGTTTTGCTTTCTAGGTGCACTTTATAATTTTTGTGACCTAGTTTTTATAGTTTAATTGTGTTTAGTTATGATGTGCTTTGTTGTAATGCTTAAGCATCGATACATAAGTAAAGTTTTTGGTAGAGTTACTCTTTTTTTTTAACTGACGACTACATTTCAGGCATTATATTAAAATATCATGCAAAAGTTTTCTCGGAGCTATAATCATTGCTATATTTTATTACAATGAATTGTTTTAAAGACCTTTAAAATGCCATTTTACTATAACTAGTCACCCTTGTGTGGTGAGTGTTGCTTCTTTTACACACTTAAGTTTAACTGTTTAGTTTTATGTATGATTCTGTTTGGTTTCCTGTGACTTGTAATTTCCCAAAGTATTTTTTTGCTTATAAAATTGATATTTTTATATTTAAATGAAACTTAAAATACTTTCAGGGATCGTATTTGCCTTAAAATTCCTTATATTCCTCAAATTTTTGTTTTTTCCTAAAATTCCCCTAATAAAAATATCCTTAAAATTTTTGAAATTATCCCTAAACATTTTATAATTTGTGCTAAAATGATTGGTATTTTCCTTGAAATTTTTGGAATTATCCCTAAAATTCCTACTTAAAATGTTTAGAAAAGTCACTGCACCACCTGTCCTTTTTTTTAAAGAAACGTTTAATACAGTCAAACCCCATTAACGCGAAATCGATTGGGGCGCCGAAATTGTTGGCGCTAATGGGAATTTCATGGTTAACGAATAAATTAATGTTAAGTTTTAAATACGGAGAATTGCTTTTACTTCACGTTAAATGAGATTTCATGTTAAGCGATTTCAGGTTTACAGGTTTTCACTGTTACAGCAAAGTTACAAAAGCTGAGATTTTAATTAAAACTATATTTCTATACCTTTTATATTCCAACTGACTATCTGTGCTATTGTTTTAATTTCATGCTACATATATTCTTATTATTCTTATTCACCCTTTGGGTACATTTGACGAGTGAGACTCGTCATCTGCTTATTTGGGCGAAGTTACGTTGGACGAGTCTGACTCTTCAACTGTTCATCCAAATCCGTCCCATGGGCATAAAAATCTTCAAATAATTCATTACTCAAATGGTTAAGTATTTTTTATAAGTTGTTTGTATTATCAACAGTATAAAACATTGAAAACGTGTTGCTTTTGAACCTTAAAAAACCTGTGCGATATAATCTGCTTATAAAAAATTAAATAACTCTTGTGTTTTTATGTAGTAAAGTAATTTATTGGTTAATTTTATAATTTTCAGCTCTGCATCCGAACTTGCTAGAAATCAATGATGTGGCAAGCATAACTTTGGCTCTTAAAACATTGGGCAGTTTTGATTTCCAAGGTAATACCATATTATATTTTTTTCCCTTTTTTTTTAATAATTCATTTGTTATTTTGTGTTATTGTATTAATGTTGTACGTGAACCTTATAGGTAGGCCGTTAATGCTATTTGTGCGGTATTGTGCTGAAACCTATTTATCCAATGAAAGCAAAGATATTAGACTGGAAGCCGTTCGTACATGTTGTAAACTTTTATCTCCTGCAATTCAGGTAAATTAAAATGTGAAGTTCTATGATCTATTAGATAAAAATTAATTCAAATGAAAGAATGCTAAAAAATATAATTTTTTTTTTGCTGATGTACTCAAAGCTTTGCTGATGTTCCAGGTCACAGAATCGGGAAATCAGGGAAATGTCAGAGAGCTTTCTGATTTTGGAAAAAAAATCGGGGAATTTTTAAACATTTCACAAAAATTGAGGAAATTTTCTTTGTTCTGAAGATATGTTTTCCCGTTCATCTGTATTTTGGCGCCATTTACCCTTCAGAATTGTGGTGGCAAATCGTTAGAAGTTTATTGTTACGGAATAATTTAAACTTTTCATTAACGTCAAAACTATTTTTAAAAAATTGGCCTATTATCTCTTTTGCATACATGTTCTATTTGATCAGGGTGTCTACACATCTGGAAAAGTTGGGGACATTTTAAAAAAAGTTTGCCCTAAAATCAAGGAATTTTTTAGAAATCTGTTAGGAAAATTAAGGAACTTTTTTTCCTGAATTTTGTGGCTACCCTGGTACTTTTCCCCTGAAAATTCTTTTCGCTCAATATAGCATTTATGTTTATAATTCTTTTGTTTGCTAAATATTTTAGTGATTTGAAGCTAATATTTGTAAAGGATAAATTATTTTCCTATTTAATAGTGTATTATTATTCCTATTTAATAGGGTATGAAAGCCAGCGGAAGGTACAGCCCGTCCCTCATGTCGACTGTTCAAGAAGTTTTGGCAAAATTACTTATGGTTGGCGTTACGGATGCCGGTCAGTGCTGGTTTTCTTGATTATTTCCTTTATTATCTTAACACTGATGGATAATATTTGCTTTTGAATTTAAATAAAAGTTTTATTTTGTGTTGATAGTTATCGATAAATGATTTGTCTTTTGAAAAATTTGTGTATCTAAAAAGATTATTCTAATCAAATGAAGTGAATAAACAATTGTTTTGAATGGATAAAACGGATAAAATCCAAATTTATAAATCATTTAAGAAATTTAAAAAAATATATATGAAAATATTTACTTATAAAAAAAGTTGTATGTCTTCATGCATTTTGTTTAAGCACAAGAATAAAATGTTTAAAATGATTTTTTCCCCTCTTTTTGTAAGTAAATCTTTAAAAAATATTTGTTAATGTTTTCCAATTTTATAATATAGATAATTTAGGTTGTGTTACTTTATTTAAATGTGCTTTCTGGAAAATAATAAAGTCAATTATAAAAAACTTCAATAACTTTTATTCAGATTCTATATTAAAGTTAAAATAACCAATCAATTTAATTTTAAAGTTTTCTGGCATTACTCTATTAATTTGCATTGCAAGTTTTATGTTTCTGTATCTAAATGTTTATATCTAATTATAAAACGTCCCATTTATAACATTAACTAAATCGTTGCTCATATCTTAATAGATCAGAATGTTCGCTATTCTGTTTTGGCATCCCTGGATGAAAAGTTTGACCCTCACTTGGCTCAAGCCGAGAACTTGAACGCTCTCTTTGTTGCCCTCAATGACGAAATGTTTGAAATTCGGGAATTGGCTCTTTGTACCATTGGCCGTCTGAGTTCTGTGAATCCTGCCTACGTCATGCCGTCCCTCAGAAAAGTTCTCATACAGGTATTTCCTTGGATTGGTTTTGAGTTGAAATTATTTCAAGCTTATAAAGCTCTATAATTAGAGTTAATTAGAACAATATGTTTTACATATGGCTTAGAGTTTTTTTTTTTAAGTATCCTAAGTCTATTTTTTTTTGGCGGGGGAGACTTAATTTTCACCAAGAGCAAGTATTACTTGACAAATATAAAAATCTGGCTGTTTATGAATTTCAGGGGTTGCATTTGCCCTAAAATTCTTAATATTCATTAAATTTTTGTTTATCCCTAAAATTGTACTTGAATGTTTCGAAAATTCCTAAAGAAATTGAAAACCTCGAAAATTTGCCGATTTTTCTTCACAACTAGATAATTCTTCAGAGGAGCAAATCTTTTCTGAGATTTTAATTATTAATCAATTTTTTTTAAATTTGCCTTTTTATGCCGGTAATGAATATCTGTATTTAGGAGCCTATGTCAGCTTTTAAAGTAGTATCCATAAATTTTTTGGTATTACACCAATATTTTTTGGAATTGTCCTTAAACAGGGTTCCCACGGTCATTGAAAGTCATTAAAAGTGTTTAATATTTTTGAACTTGTTTTCAAGGCCTTGAAAGTGCTTGAAAATGCTTAGAGGTGCTTAAATGTCCTTGAAAATGCTTAGAGGTCCTTAAAAGTCCTTAATTTTTACAGATGTTGCCCAACTGCAAAATTTATATAAATACACCTCAGACTTGTTATCCCCGTGTGACCATGACCACTTATCTGCACCATATCAAAAATTTCCGACATTTTTTGTATTACGCTTCCACCAACTTGTAACTTTTTTTATAGAATATACTTTATTAAAAATTTAAATATAGACATGATGCCTGGAAATGAATTTTCAAAGGTCTTTAAAAACATTAATTAGGTCCTTAAAAGTCATTGAAAAGTCATTGATTTTCATTCTGTGATTTGAGTGGGAACCCTGTTAAAACTTTTAAAAATTGTCCCTAAAACTTTTACAAATTGTCCCTAAAACTTTTACAAATTATCCCTAAAATGTTCCTGAATTTTTTTTAATTATCCTTAAAATTCCTACCTAATTATTTTTAGAAAACACATTGCACTCCCTGGAATTTGCAAGGTGGGAGTACTACTAAATTGCATTTGATTATTTTATATATATGTAATCGTTAGGTAGGCTAGCAATTAAAAACAACTTAATTTTTAAATGGTAGAATATACTTATTGTCTATTTATTAACACTGAATATTATGTCGGTGTACAAATTATTTTTTTCATTTCCAAGATAATTTGTCAAATCAGAACAAGGAAATTTGGAAAAAAATTTGGTTTAATCCCTTTAAATGCACGCATTTCAGCCAGTTTATGTTTTTTACTGTGATTTCAACAGTAATTCTATTAACTTGTTTCAAAGTTTTCAAAATGTGTTTGTCTTTTAAATCTTTTATATTCAACTTTAATTTTGTTTGTGTGTGTGGCAGGCAAACCTGCAGAGGACTAATTATCCCACTTGACATAATTCAATCGGGCTCAAACTTAGTAGGCACATTCGTTGTCAATGCATTCTGTCAAGTTTTGGAGCCTGTCATATACAGACTGTTTTTGTACTCACTACTGTTACTGCTATGAAGGAGCAATTAAACCACTTGCGTTATCTAATCAAGCTGAAACATAGCAGAGAGACTCTATGAAGGAGTAACTAAACCACGTTGTTGATGAGAATGCATTCTGTCAAGTTTTAGGGGTTATCACAAAAAGATGAATTGAGCTCAAAATCACTTAAATAAATTGCATTGCACTCGAAAATCAGCAATTGGTATAAATGATTTATAGTAAAAACTTTGGTTTTATGGTTAATTTTTATGAGTTCAGTTTGTCCACTTTCTTTCTGTAGATTCTCACGGAATTGGAGCATTCTGGAATTGGCCGAAACAAAGAACAGAGTGCAAAAATGTTGGGGCATCTTGGAGCGAATGCTCCTCGTCTCATCCGACCTTACATGGAACCTGTACTCAATGTAAGTCTTTAATTTAATAGTCTTTATAACTTGCATGGGAGAAAGATATCTTATCTTATATATCTTATTATATCCATAAGATATCTTATGGAATTATTACAAATGAATCATCAAGGTCTTAAAAGATTTTTCTGATAACTAATACGTGTTATAATTTATTTTGGTCATTATCATTATTATTATCATTTCTTGTTAGACCACTCACATTTTACAAAGCAATAATATTCCTCAGATGAGTAAAATAAATATTTTTGGGTTGTTATTTATCTATACCAAGAGTCCTTAAATGGAAATTTAATGTATGAAATGCTATTGTTAAGTTTTTAATTATATTGCTAAAGAATCACATTAATTAAATCAGCATAAAAACAGTAATTCTTATTTCCATGATTCTTCCTTCTCTACTCTATATGAAAATGTGTAGGTTTAATTTTGTGACATAGGGTCTTAAAAAAATTGTACAACAACTTGGTTCTCTAATTTCAAAAGCAAACGTAAGGCATTTCCTCTCTTGAATTATGTTTTGAAAGGGTTTCTCGTACTTTGAAATTCATACCGATTTTAAAGTCCAGAGGTCGTTGCAATGTCTGAGTTTACTATAACTTTTACCTTCATATTATGAATATATATTTTTTTCTTATAGGTTCTCATTCCTAAACTTAAAGATCCTGATCCAAATCCAGGAGTAACAATCAGTATTCTGGCCGCCGTCGGTGAACAAGCTCAGGTAAGAAAATACGCAACGTACCTGATGTTCTCAAAACATCCATGTATTTTTCTAATTTCTTAATTTTTTTTTTATGCAATTATTTCATTCTTGATAAATTGGCAGTTTTTCTTTATCTGATCAATATATGTTATCCTTCTGTTCAGTTGGATGAAAAAGTTTATAATCGCTTTAGACGCCAATTTCTAGTGTTTTGTAAGGTTATGTGTATCTGGCACACTCTTTGGAAGTCATGAGCTATTAAAAAAATAATTGAATCAATTGTAAGATCAAAACTTTTAACGTTTTACTATCATATATATGTGGTTAGCGTGCTAGCTTCTGGACCACGAGGTTGCGGGTTCGAGTCCCGTGTTAGGCATGGGTGTTTGTAAATGTATGTTGGCTTGTCTAATGACGAATGTTTCGGCGCATTATAGCCCTCGTGTTGCTGACGGCGCCAGATAATCAGAAAACAACCAACTATCATGTATATAATATTTTTTCAATACTTTCTACATACACAGTTACACTTGTCAGGTTGTGATCTCATTATGTATAAAAATAATTATATGAATAAAATATGTCTTTCTAAAAAGGAATTTTAAAAACAATTTGCTTCAATTCACCTTTGCTGCTTTAAATATCCATTTTTAACCAAATTACTTTATTTAAATAATTTTGTCTAGGAAGTAATGTTTTAAAAAAAATACATAAATTCGACGATAATTAGGAACAGTATCAAGAAGTTATTAGTTAAAACTATTAGTATATTTTATATTTTGACTTGGTTTTTTTAATTGCCAAATTTAAAAGGGGTGAATATCAGCTGTTTTGAACAAATGATAAACTGCTCTGTTTATTAGATATTTTGTTTCAAAATTGACAATCACTGTGTTTTTTTTTGGTTTGACTGCTTCAAAACTACAATGTGCAGCTCCAAATTTGTCTTTTTGTCTGCTCCAAATACTACTACTTAACTCTTGAAGCAGAAAACAGTATACAGCCACCATTTCACTGAAACATATTGTGATGCCTCATTTCTAATTTTGAGCTACTTGTTTCAGGTGAGTGGAACTGAGATGCGTAAGTGGATGGACCAACTGATGCCCATTGTTCTGGACATGATGCAAGATTCGTCATCATTACCCAAGAGAGAAGTATGTTTGAAAAGTGATTAAAAAAGAGATAATTCTGAAGACAGTTAAAGTGAATTTTTATTTAGCTCAAATTTTAAAATCTTTGTTTAGGTTGCCTTGTGGACTTTAGGTCAAATGATTGAAAGCACTGGTTATGTCATTGAGCCTTATAAAAAGTATCCGAATCTACTGGAACTTCTGTTGAACTTTCTGAAAACGGAGCAGTCTTCTACGATACGAAGAGAGGTCAGTTATAAAGTTTCTTATTCTTGTTTGAAATTAATATAAACTATAAGGCTCCATCCCTGAAGCATTTTTTATCATTATATGATCAATGCTGGATGTATAAAATCGAAATGTAATTTCATTTATCTTTTCAATCTAGGCTATCCGTGTGCTGGGCTTGCTAGGAGCCTTGGATCCCTTCAAGTACAAAGTGAGCGTAGGACTGATTGATCAGTCTGATGAATCCTGTGGAGTTCTCAGTATTGGGAACACAACTTCTTCCTCTGAAAACCAAGGTATTTCTTTCCTGGAATGACTTTGCTATCTGTCCATCCCACATTTTTTTGGTTTGTCAAAATATTTTAGAATTTAAAAATAATGTAATTATAATATACATTTGAAAATAATAGCAATAGCTGTTAATAAACAATTTGTTGTGAAATGCTGAGCTGTCAACTTTACTACAAATTTTCCGTATTTTTTAATTCTTCTTTTTACATTTTACACATGACTGATCTTTTTCATTACGATGAATGAATACGAGATACAGTAGCCAGGGTTCCCACGGTCATTGAAAGTTATTAAAAGTGCTTAATATTTTATAACCTGTTTTCAAGGCCTTAAAAGTGCTTGAAAATGCTTAGAGGTGCTTAAAAGTCCTTGAAAATGCTTAGAGGTCCTTAAAAGTCCTTAATTTTTACAGATATTGTCCAACTGCAAAATTCATAAAAATAGAACTCGGCCTTGCTATTCCCTCGTGACCGCCACTTATCTGCACCTTATAGGAATTTTTTGACATATCTGTATTTTTTAATCCACCAACTTGTAACTTTTTTGACAGAATATACTTTATTAAAAATTTAATACAGACATGATGCCTGAAAACAAATTTTCATAGGTCCTTAAAAACATTAATTAGGTCCTAAAAAGTCATTGAAAGTCATTGATTTTCATTTTTTGATATGAGTGGGAACCCTGGTAGCGACACTAGCATTCAACGAAAATAATGCAAATCTTGATAATAGCAAAAGTATTGGCGAATTTCAAGAGTATTGCTAAATAATTGAGTAAAGATATTTTGCATTGGTCTTTTCTGTAGGCTTCAAAGAACGTTTGTAAAACCATAAAAACTATGGAAAATTTGTTGAAAAGTTGGCATCTCTCGAACTGGCCTAAGTGCAAAAAATAGCTGTTTATGAACTTTTATTGCTCGTGAGTGTTCTGGCCTAGTTTAAGTGCTGAATTAGCATTAAAGTGGAATGTGTTCATAACCTAAAAATTTCACTTAGCTCTGAAAGTAAATTGTTCGTGCATTGCCCCGTGATCCAATATCCAATGTCACTTTCAAGTGCTCACAGGTACAAGTACAAAATACTTGACAGTAAATATTCGCACTTGACAGTGAATATTCACACTTGACTGTTTTTTAAAAGATAGTAAAATTTTGACTCTTTTTAATTAATTTTTTTACCTAAAAATATATAAGCCAGCCAGGCCTAACACTTCCCATTCCTTCAGTTCATTATCTATCCCTATTCACGTTCATTCAAATACTTGACACTGAATATTAATTAACGCTTGACTGTTTTTTGAAAGACGATTAAATTTTGAGTTCTTTTAGATTAATTTTTCAACTAAATCTTTAAGCCAACCAGGTTTAACACTTTCCATTTCTCCCTACAGAGATGAGTGCGAGTGAGATGCTGGTGAACATGCCTGGAACGCTGGACGAATTCTACCCTCAGATTGCCATTGTGACCCTTATGCGAATAATTCGCGACCCCCTCCTCAGCCAACATCACTCGATGGCAGTCCATGCCCTACAGTTCCTCTTCAAAAGCATGGGGCTGAGCGCTGTGCCATACCTTCAACAGGTCATGCCCTCCTTCCTCAATGTCATACGTACAGCAGACCATACCTTCAGGGAGGTAGGGTACTTTTTTTTCCTTCTCAATTGGATGCCTATGTGTAAAAACAAGCAAAAAATTAGACACTGTAGGATTCATCTTGAAAAGATCTATAAATTTTTTAGCGCTCTATGTTTGAAAGAAATTCCTTAAATAAATTTCTCGGAAAATTTGTTTTTTTCTTTCTCTGAAGAAGTTGAAACTTATTACTGGTCTTGCTGTTTGCATGTTCCATGTTGCTGTCCAAATACATCATTTGATCCCACTAAAGCTGTATTTCTTTCTAAGCAACCTTTCACAAAATTCCTTGTCCAAAAAATTGACCCTTCACAAAATTCTATAACCAACAAATGGACCCTTCACAAAATTCTGTGTCCAATAAACAAACCTTTCACGAAATTAACTGTCAAAAAATGTGCATCTATAATTGAAATATTTAAATTATATAGTAGTAGAAGGACATTATTGTAAATATTTGCAAGTACCCACTCAACGTCAAAATTTTTTTTAATTAAATTTTTTTTTTATTATTGGATGAAAGTTTTACATAAAAAATATTAAATTGGAAATTTTCCGCAAAATTAATTTTTTTCACAAAATGAGTCTTTTTCACAAAAATAGGACCCTGCAAAAGAAAAACAAACCTGGATAGACCCCTGATAACATTGTTCCATGTTTCATTAAAAGCTCCAGAAATTAAGTTGTGAAACACTTTAGAGTGCTGTGGCTTGCCATATCTATTTTGATCTTTTTACATTGTATACTTTGCTTGGGAAATATACCACAAAGTTGCAGTTTGAAATTGTTAGTACATTAGATTAAGTAAAGACATTTCCCTTTAACAATGAGAAAGTGAATCCTGTGCAGGTTCTCATCTTTCCTTTTTGAAGTGAGGCACTACTTCTGCAGCAATTTATTTAATTTTTCATTGATGATATATTTGTAAATATTTATTCCTTTAAAATGTATGGAAAAATACTTGAGGATGGTTGTAGGAAATAATTGTTCCCCAAAGTTTATTGATTCTTGTAATATTGTCTGTTTATTATTATTATTATTATTTTATCAAATTACTTGACACTTCTATATATTTTCTAATTTTGTTGCAGTATATTTAATTAAAATAATTTTTTTTTTAGTTCTTGTTTCAACAGTTGTGCCAGATCATAAGTATAGTCAAACTACACATTAGGAATTATTTAGATGATATTTTCGGTCTTCTTAAGGTTAGTATTCAAGTTTTAAATTGCATAAGGCCTTAATATGTTTTTACTTCCTCCATTTTCCCTTCCATTTTGGAATCAAACTATAGCTGCACTTTTCTATGTCAAAAAATTTCTAATATGTAGAAATATTAATTAAATGTTCAAAAGATAATTTTTTATTACAATAGTGAATCAGTGATCCAAAATAATTGTTGACTGGGGTTTTGGATTACTGATTTTTTGAGTAACCAAGTATTTATGAAAAAATTGCAGTGTCGTTAAGATCAATATACACACAAAAATTGTGATAAACGCAAATCTATAATAATAAAACAAGCTGCATGTCTGCCTGTCTGTGTCTCTGTGGATCTATAGAAACCTACTTAAAATTGGAGTAGAGCTCTAAAATTTTCAGCATACCTAGTTTTGACCTTCTAATTTTATGCATCACAAACAGAATTTTAAAATTTTAATTAGTTCTTTTTTAATTAATTTTTTTAGGTCATAAATATGTTACAAAACGATATCTAATAGGGCTACAGCTCTGAAATTTTCAACATAAGTAGTTTTGGCCTTTTAATCGGACTTTTAAAAAACAGAATTTTACATTTTTATTTTGTTCTTTTTTAATTAATTTTTTTATTTAATTAATAAACAATTTACAAAACGACTACTAATAGGGCTACAACTCTGAAATTTTCAACATAAGTAGTTTTGGCCTTCTAATTGTATACCATCACAAACAGAATGCTAAAATTATAATTAGTTCTTTTTTAATTTTTTTTTTTAATTAATCAATAAATATGTTATAAAACGATATCTAATAGGGCTACAGCTCTGAAATTTTCAACATAAGTAGTTTTGGCCTTTTAATTAGGCTTTTAAAAAACAGAATTTATAAATTTTTATTTTGTTCTTTTTTAATTAATTAATAAACATTTTACAAAACGACTACTAATTGGGTTACAGCTCTGAAATTTTCCACATAAGTAGTTTTAGCCTTTTAATTGGACTTTTGAAAAACAGAATTTTAAATGTTTATTTAGTTTCTTTTTAATTAATTTTTAGAATTAATTAATTTTTTACAAAATGATTTCTAATAGGGCTACAGCTCTAAAATTTTCAACATAAGTAGTTTTGTCCTAATTGGACTTTAGAAAAACAGAATTTTTAATTTTTGTTTAGTTTGTTATTAATTAATTTTTTTAATTAATTAATATATATATTCAGGGATGAGTTTGGTAAAAAATCAAAAAGCTGAAAACAAAAATCCAAAAATTTTAGGCATAAAACACCTTTTAAGCTATACTTTAAAAAAAATTGTTTTTCCATGTGCATTTATAAAACTGCACCATTTCTGTCCGTCCGTGAGCAAAAATTGTTTAAAATAGCGGCACTTAGACGTAGGGATACACTTTGTGCTGTCATCAGGCTAATATAGCTCCAAAGCAACAAAAAAATCCAGTGAAAGCGTTGAAAACCGGCAAAAACTTCAAAATTTCAACAAGTCAAACAACTTTAAGCAATTATAACACATTGACAAACAGGCCGAATTTAATTAAACCCAGTTTTCTAAATTTTTAAGCTACAAATATTAAAAATCTTAAAATCTAAATTTTTATTCATATCCTTAAATTTGTTCAGTAAAGTAAAAAGTAACAAATAATTTTACATACAATTGCAGTTAAAATAACAATTTTAAACATATTATTTAGAAAAATTACTATTGTGACTACTTTTCAGAATATTTTTATACGAAATTGTACAAAAAATTTGAGTAATTCTGCAGATTCAAATCAAAAGGCGAAATTTAACCTTAACCAGGCACTAATCACGAATAAGGCGGCTATCGCATTAACGGAAGTCTAGATGAATAGCTGCAATTAGGTGTTAAAAATTTCGGTAATAGCTGGTATTGTATTAGTGTAAACCTCGACGAAAATGACCATCACTTTAACAAAAGTATTGTAAGCAATACCGGCGAAAATCTAGGTATCGGCAAAAACGAACATCGCAACAACGCGCATATTGGCGATAGCGTCCACAATATCAGCACAAATCTCAGTAATATCGATCTTTTCTTGGTAATACTAGTGCAAATTTCGGTAACATCGGATGTTACTACAGAATGGCTTTCGACGAAAAATACTCTCACGCTAACAGAAATATCAAAGTTAGAGTCAAATATACCGGGGCAGCACTCAACAATAGCGCTATTGGATCGGCGTAACACTTGACGAAAATTACAATCACAACAACGTAAATCTCGGCGATAACACAATTCATCACGGTAATATCGACATTCTTTCGGTAACATCGGTGCAAATTTCAGATTTTACAACAAGGTAGCACTTCAGCGAAATGACCATCAAATAAACGTAAATATCAGTGTTAACGCCGAATATACCGGAACAATTCTCAGCAATAGCGTTGTTATATTGGCGTAATACTTTGCGAAAATGAAAACCACAGCAACTTAAATCCCACCGATAACGCACGTCATAGCTACACAAATCTCAGAACTAGTGGACATTACATCAACGTAACGATTAGCGAAAACGAGCATCACATACCAACGTACGTTTACACGTACAACAAACGATAATTTCGTAGATGTCAGACTTGAAAGCAAGCACATTATTCGTATACGTTAATCGCGTGAATGAGTATGAAAAAAATTCCATTTTGAAAAGAGATAAAACGGCACCAAAGGATCAAATTTCGGCGCAGTTGTAAAAGTATAAAATGCAAGTTTAAGTGCCAACCTAACTAAAAAGATGCATTTTAGTAGATTTTTCTACTTGGAGCAGGAATGCCGTAGGGTTTCCGTTCTTCCCGATCGGGCGGAAGGGAAGCTGCTTCGCGATTCAGCCTTAGAAAAAAGGTTATTTTTCTGTGGGATAGAAAAATCGGGAAAAAACAGATTTTTTTTCAGAAATTAGAAAAGCGGAACTTTTTTTTAAAAAGCGGAATTATTTTTTTTCTAAAAAATTGAAAAAGCGGTATTCCGCCACATGGCGGAACAAACTCATCCCTGTATATTACAAAACGATTTCAAATACGGCTTTGAAATTTTCAACATATATAGTTGTGGCCTTCTAATTGGATTTTTAAAAAACAGAATTTAATTTTTTTTTATTATTAATTAATTAACAAATATTTTACAAAGCGATTTGTGATTGGGCTACATTTCTGAAATTTTCAACACAAGTAGTTTTGGCCTTCTAATTGGACTGATATAAAGAATGTTAAAATTTTAATTTGTTTTTCAATTAATTTTTTTACAAAAAGCGACTTCGAATAGGCCTAGATCTCTGAAAGTTTCAACATAAGTAGTTTTAGCCTCTAATTTTGCTTTCCACAAACACAATTTAAAATAATCTTAAAGGGGTGTTGTATTATTGTATTAACGGGGAATTTTGTTTTTCTTGACAAGGGAGAGGCTTCCAATATTAAGTACGTAAGTATTAGATTTTAGTGAGTGAAGCGAGCTTAATGCTTACGCAGCAATGAACCTTTCAGAGAGCGAAGCGAGCCTATGCTTGAATAGCAATGAACCTTTTAACGAGTGAAATAAGCCTGTGTTTACGTGTCCATGAACTTTTCAGCGAACGAAGCGAGCTCGATTTTGCGTAGCGATGAATCTTGCTGCGAGCGAAGCGCCAAAAACTGGGTCTTATACACGAATGACAGATTTCCACAACGCGAGGCCTCACAGCTAGCTAAAATATTGCACATATTAAAATTTCGTAGCGAAGCACGGGTATTTAGCTAGTATGTATATATTTTATATCACACATCTTACAAATAACCTTGCATAAAGTGATGCTACATTAAAATAGGCCTAAAGTTTAGAAAAAAAGTAAAATTTTTTGGCTTTGCCAACTGAAACTTTCGTTTAACCAATATTTCATTTGATTGGCTTTCAATTAGTCGATGCCCATCTGTACTTTTGTAATAAAAAAGTAAATTTATTATCCGATTAATATTTTTAACAATTCTTAATATTAAATAGTTTTTAATTATAAAAGTTATTATTTATTATATTTTTATTAACTTTTATTTTACATATAAAATCTATTATCTTGTTCACCTTAATCTTTTAATCTGCAATACATAGGAATTGTTAAGATTTTTTTTTTTTTACCATGTGTCTGTCTACAGGTTTTAATCTTTACTTTTTCAATGTTGTAAATATTAATTTGCAGGAGTTTTGGACCCCTCAAAGTCAAATGCAGAGTACTATTATTCTTCTCATCGAGCAAGTTGTGATCGCTCTTGGAGCTGAATTCAAGATATACCTGCCCCAACTGATTCCCCACTTTCTGCGAGTGTTTATGCATGACGGTAGCAAAGACAGGATTATAACTGTTAAGGTACGTTTTGTCAGTAGCTGTAAATGTAAATGTCAAATTAGACTGTAGTCTTTTTTTCCCCCCAAAAAAATTTAATTTGTTTTATGTGGATAGGCTGGTTACAGAAGAAATATAAGCCTGCATTGGTTCATGACTTTTAGTATAAAAAATTTGACCAAGTTGGGAAGTTTGTAATATTTTTTTTGACCATATCAAATTACTATTACTGGAAGGTCTTATCAGATATTTTGTGCTACTGCCAGAATCTGAATAATAATAATAATAATAAAAAAAACTGTGAAGATAGTTGATTTTTAGCCTGGTGACTCTATACTTTATATAGTGAATCAAATGTAGAAATCTGCTTGGATCATTTCTGATGACCTATCTAATAGAAGTGTTTTTCCAAAATCGGTTAATTTTCTATCTTTTGCTTAATGATTGGCTTTGCTCTGTGTTTAGAATTCAAGCTTTGCTTGAATGTGCATTTTTAATTTTTTTTTTCTGCTGTTTTTAAAAACCTATTATATATTAGAGTAAATTAATGTTTTCTAGATCAAGATTCTAATATCTTGAAGGGAAAAAAAACGCGAGATAAATTTTTATCTAAAAGTAGTTGTATTCTCAAAATTTATGTAAAATTATTTTTGTATTATTGTTTTATAGAAATTATTTCTTGCTTGATGTGTTTCAATGTCCTGTTTTAAGTGAATTTACAGGATATTGTGAATTATTATTTTAGCTATTGGTTGCATTACAAAAGTTTGGAAATAATCTGGATGATTACCTTCACCTCATATTGCCTCCCATTGTGAAATTATTTGATTGTTCTGATGCTCCAATTAACGTACAGAGGTAACGTAAGATTTTATTTTATAATTTTGTAGTATAAACTGTAAATACTAGTACATTTTATTTTGTAAGAAAGATTTTTCTCTTGACTGTTTTTATCTGTGTCTCAAGATTGTGAAGTTTTTGGATGTACTAAATATGTATGTATTTCAGGTGTGCATTGGAAACAATAGATTATCTATCAGAAACACTTGATTTTTCTGAATTTTCATCCAGAATCTTGCAGCCATTAGTTCGAAATTTGGATACTGTTCCAGATTTGCGTCCTGTAAGTGCTTTTCCTATTATTTTAAATAATAATTGTGAAATATTGACAGTGAACATTATTACTACACATTACTATGTCGTTATTACTACATCTAAACATGAAATATTTGTACAAAGCCATGAGAACTCTTTGACCCAGCTTGTATGAGTTTCAGTTGAACAGATTAAACTTGTGTTAATCTTCAAATACTTATGTCTTTCACAGATAAAATTGATTATATTCATATCCAGGTTTCGTCCAAATTACTTTTTTTTTTTTTTTTGCTTTTTGTAAAAAATATAGATTGCAGCAGTATTAGTATGAATTTTTCTGTTGCAATTGGAAAGCACTTTGTTAATCTGGAATGAAAACACTTTGTACGAGTAAATCGTTTAGCCTAAATTTATACCAAAGCAAATTTAACCAAATGAAAATTTTAAGCTGAGGATAATTTTTCTTTATATTGCTTTATAATTCATTCAGTTTTTTTTTTTTTTTTTCTTTTTTTTTTTAAATGTGCGAAAACAATTTTATTAAAAATTAATGTTTTTTATTCATAAAATTTTCTTCAATTTTAAATGGCCTTATTAAAATGTTTGTTATATTTTAAAGTATGCTAAAAGAACTTAAAACTGAGAGTAAAATTTTTTATGCCAAGTTGTTTTATATAAAGTGTTACTATTATCTGAATTCTTACCTATTATTTGAATAGTACTAATTTCTATTTCCAGACAGCCATGGATACTTTGTGTTCCATTGTCATACAGCTGGGTAAAAAATACCAAATATTTATTCCAATGGTTCATAAAGTTCTTACTAAACATCGCATAAATCACCAGAGATATGATGTTCTTATCAGTCGAATTATAAAGGTGGGAAGTTTTTTTGTTATTTTACTTAAAATGTGTGCTTTTTTAAAGAATTGAAAATTTTCATTGAAATATTATAAAAATTTATTTGTGCTGTGCAGTTTGAAAACTTTTTCGTTCACAGGGTACAGCTGCCGAAGAAAGTGACGATCCACTTATGTTTCCGAAAAAGAAAATTGTATCAAAAGCCCCTGATGCTGACATCAGTGTAACAAGCATTGATATCGGAAATCCTCGTAGAAAGCTTCCAATAAATGTATTCAATTTGCAAAGGGTAAGTATTTCTTATAAAAAATCCTTTTAAGACAAAACATATTTATTATTATTGCTTTGCGTGATTACCAAAAAAATGATTAAAACATTTTCTGCTGTTAAAATTAATTTGTTTCTTAAAGTATTTTCCCCCCTGTTTATTTGCTTTTTGATAAAAAAAAACTTAGATCTCATATTTTGAATTTCCTAGTGGGCTGTTGTTATGCCACAATCAAAGACGAATTTTTTAAAATTTGGTTATTTGGTATGGTCTCACTGAGCGTTATCAAAATTTTACTGAGCTCTGATTGAAGTTGAAGTAGCTAACTTTAAAATAAATAAGCTATATTTAATCGATGCAAGTTTCAATGAAAAAGGTTTTGTATTTTTTGAAGATTAAGGAATTAATCAATTTTTCAGTTTTTAAGGTTAAATTTATACAGTAATACATTAATACTCCGAGAGGCGATTGCAAGATTAGGTACCCCATCGAGCATCTTTCTCAATTTTTTATAGAATGTACAGAAATGTTAGTAGACTATGAATCCTCTGGTGTACCTGGGCAAAAATGGCCGAAACTATTCGAAAATCAGACTTTGAATGAGTTGAACTAAATTCAATTGCCCAATATGTCATAACTTGCCAAATAATGATTAATCTTTTTTATTTGGTAACCCATCACTCTTTAATTTCCAACAAGGAAGAATGCAGACAGTACTTATTCTTTGGCAAAAAATATTTCCATCTTTTAGAAGTAATCCAAGTTGGTAATAAATATTACGTCACTGATGACGTAATATTTATTGCCAACTTGGCTGATTTTTAATAGACGTTGTCGCCAGAAAAGACGTATTGTCTGCAACCTTCTTAATAGAAAATTAAAGAGTTATAAGTTACCAGACAAAGAAAGGACGTTATTTTTTTTAGCAAGTTATGACATTTTTGACCATCAGATAACTCATTCAAAGTTGATTTTTATTTCGGCCATTTTGATCTCTGCAGACCAGTGGATTCAGGATCTACTAACAATTCACTACATTCCATAAATAATTCCGAATGATGTTCGATGAAGTACCTAAACTTGTTTCCACCTCTCAATCTATAACTGAAATTTACTGTTTGGATATTTATAAACACATCACTTAGCATTTAAGCATCAATTTTTGACCACCTTCGTATGAATATATGTGGCACCTTATCTTTTATGCAGGCGTGGGCTAGTTCAAGACGAGTATCCAGAGATGACTGGCTGGAGTGGTTAAAGCGCATGAGCGTTGTTCTTCTTAAAGAATCTCCATCCCCTGCTCTTCGTTCGTGCTCGGCGCTTGCAGAGTCTTATGACCAGCTACCAAGGTTTACAACATTTCCGTTCCTCTTTAAAAAAGCTGTTATCCATTTGATAACATTCCAATGACATTAATCTAGGGTTTTTTCCAGTAATAATCTATCGTCAAAGAAGTTGTTAACCTTTTTAGGACCAGTGTTGT
Source organism: Linyphia triangularis (assembly GCA_963978545.1). NCBI lineage: Eukaryota > Metazoa > Arthropoda > Arachnida > Araneae > Linyphiidae > Linyphia > Linyphia triangularis. Next base: position 66,074,041 of record OZ021729.1, read on the forward strand.
CAAATTAAGAGTCCAGGGGAGAAAGAACTTTAGTCTTCTTGTTCCCAATATTGAAATATTAGTGTTATATTATTATTCCCCATGAGGTTAATTTTGACAGTATACTGTTTTATGTGTAAAACAATGCCAGTGCACAGAAAATTATCCACAATAAATGCATGAACACAACTGTCAGAAAATAAAGTATCGATTGTATTTTCCTCGAAATTAAATTAAATGGACTAAATTTTTTTTTTCTTAGATCTTTCAAATGTTGATTTCTTCATTATTTTATAATTTTTTTTTTTAACTCTGAAAACTATTTTTGAGAAATTAATGTCAGATGCATCACTAGTGACATTGTTTGGTTATTTCTTTGTAAAATAATTGCTGAAAAACTAAAATGCATCAAATAAATGCATGAACTATACATGAATAGCTTAGGGGAGATAAAGCAATTAAGATAGTGGTCTGCAAACTCATTGGTCATAAGTGGCACAGATCAACACTACATGATTCAAAATTTCTTTTGAGAGCCAAATTATACAGGTCTGAAAAAAATAATTTTTTTTTCGACTGCATGAAATGTTTCTGCTAAATATCATGTTTTCCAGTCCGCTGAATCCAAAAAAAGATCTCTATTTCCCTCCATCAATACAGATTTTTCATAAAATACAGGGTGTTTGCATGAAAAAAACATACACTAATAGTCTGAGAGGTGACTGCAATTTTTGGACCCCATCGAACATCATTCTGAATTTTTTATAGAAATTGAAGAAAAGTTACTAGATTACGAATCCACTGGTCTGCCGTCGCAAATATGGCCGAAACTGATCAAAAATCGACTTGGAATGAGTTGAACTAAAATCCGATTGCCAAATATGCAGGGCGTTTAGCGTTGGTCCCTTAAAGTACCTTTTTTTTTTATTTTGTCCCCTTTTTTTAACGTTTGGTCCCTTTAGTCCCTTTTTTTAAAAATATATTTGTACCACGTGATTTATGTTATTTTTTTTTAATTTCGTTTAGTACTTGACCACGTGACCGATCGAGATCATTTGTTAATACATGCAATTAGATTTTTTTTTTTTTTTTTTTTTTCAAATTGAGTTCAATGTATCTAATAATTAAATATGTATTATGTGGACTGTTTTCGATCTGACATGTTTTTTTTTTTTTTTAAGTTTCATCTAGTACTTTACTATATGATCGATCAATATCGTATATTGATAAATGCGATCAAAATTTTTTTTCAAATTGAAGTTTAATCTAGAATAATAAAACAAGCTGTGTGTCTGTTTGTTACTCTGTGAATCTATTGAAGCTTACTTAAAATTGAAGTAGAGCTCCGAAATTTTCAACATAAGAAGTTTAGGCCTTCTAATTTTATGTTTATCAAACAGAATGTTAAAATTTTAATTATTTCTTTTTTAATTAATATTTTAATTATTATTTTTTTTTTTACGAAATGTCTTCAAACAGATATACAGCTCTGAAATTTTCAACATAAGTAGTTTTAGCCTTCTAATTGGACTTTTGAAAAACAGAATGATAAAATTTTAATTATTTATTTTTCAATTAATTTTCTTAATTAATTAAAAAAAAATTTACAAAACGACTTCTAATAGGGTTACAGCTCTAAAATTTTCAACATAAATAATTTTAACCTTCTTATTGAACTCTTGAAAAACAGAATTTTAAATTTTTTGTTAGTTTTTTTATTAATGAATTTTTTTTAATTAATTAATAAATATTTTACAAAATGGTTTCTAATAGGTCTACAGCTCTTAAATTTTCAACTTAAGTAGTTTTGGCCTCCTAATTGGACATTTGAAAAACAGAATTTTAAATTTTTATTTAGTGCTTTTTTAATTATTTTTTTTAATTAATAAATATTTTACAGAATGATTTCTAGTTGGCTACAGCTCTGAAATTTTCAACTTAAATAGTTTTGGCCTTCTAATTGAACTTTTTAAAAACAGAATTTTAAATTTTTATTTAGTTCTTTTTTAATTATTTAACAAATATTTTACAAAACGATTTCTATTTGGGCTACAGTTCTGAAATTTTCAACACAAGTAGTTTTGGCATTCTAATTGGACTATTGACAAAAAGAATGTTAAAATTTTATTTTGTTTTTTAATGAATTTTTTTAATTAATATTTTCACAAAAAGTGACTTCTAATAGCAGTAGAGCTCTGAAAGTTTCAACTTTGGCCTTCTAATTTTGCTTTTCACAAACACGTGTTATAATAATATTAAAGGCGTGTTATATTATTGTATTAACTGGGATTTTTGGTGTTAAATATAGGCTTTCTGCAGATCCTAAGAATTCTAGTGTTCAATCATGTGTTGAAATAATCCGATGCAAAGGTGAAATTTACACTCCAAAATTGTTATTTGCGTTCTGTCTGTTTACAATTTTAAAAATGTGGTAATCATAATTCTCAGTGTTTTTTTAGTAATATACAGTCAATAATTAATTCTTTTCTTTTTAATGTGCACTCCAGATGAATGTTTGGAGTGCAAAGTTTGCACTTAGACAAATAATTTTTATTTCAACCCCTTAAATTGTAAGTACTGAATACTAGGCATTTTTTTCTATGCTATAAAAACAAATTTTGTTTTAAAAGTCCCTTTTTTTTACAAGTCCCTTTTTTTTAATTTTTGGTCCCTTAGTCCCTTTTTTTGAAGTTCCAAGCTGCTAAACACCCTGAATATGCCATAACTTGCCAAAAAGAGAACAAATTTTTTCATCTGGCAACTCACTGCATTTTGACCTTCAAGGAGAAAAATCCCAAACAATTTCTGATCTCTGGCTCGGAAAACTTGTATCTTTTAAAAGTAAGCCAAATTGGCGACATCAGTGACATAATGTTTATTGCCAATTTGGCTCATTTGTGAAAGATGCAAGTAAGCCATAGCCACACATCTGAATCGTCTGCAACCTTCTTAATTGAAAATTAAAGAGTGAGGGTTACCAAATACCAAAAAAATGCTCATTATTTGACAAGTTATGGCGCATTTGGCAATTGGATTTAGTTCAACTTATTAAAAGTCGATTTTTGACCAGTTTCGGCCATTTTTATGTTGGCCAGACCACTGGATTCGTAATTTACTTACTTTTCTTCAATTTCAATAAAAAATTCAAAATGATGTTCGATGGAGTCCAAAAATCACAGTCGCCTCTCAGTCTATAATGAAAAAAAGAAGGGAAAAAAAACAAAAAAAAAACACAATTTTATTACATTGAACTAAATAATATTTCTTATAATTCTTTATGCCTATGGAACCTTTTCTTTTTCTTTTTAGTTTTTCTTCACTTTCCATTTTTTTGTCCTGCTTAAAAACATCTAACAATAGTCAGCTAGCATATTGAAGTCCCATCTTCATTGGTAGCGTCTTTAGAAATGAGTTTCCGGGTGATTTAAGGTTTTTATTTTTTATCCTTTACTCCAGCAATCCAGCAGCATCTTTCGAAAGGCTTAATTCTCTAACACCCAGTCACTGAACTCGCTTTGAATTCACTGTAATGAAATGCCAAAAATGAGTTTTTCAAGAAAACCTGATGTGATGCCATTTTTTTAGTATTTTCCCCAGTTTTAATCAGTAGAAATCTATTGGAATCAATAAAAAAAAATCCTATGCAGTTTTTGGTTGTGGACTTGTGTTATTATTACGAGTCATGTTTTTAAGAGTCAGTCCCATGTCAACATGACCAACACTCGGCTCATAGTTGAAATCAATTAATGGTAGAGTCACACTGAAGTGGATCAAGAGCCCCATGTGGCTCGTGAGTCGTGATTTGTCATCCACTGGATTAATGAAAAATAAGTTGGTTATCTGACTTATATTGTGAAGAATTTCTGTTATATTTTTAAGGGTTAGAAGAACGGGATCTCACTTGCACATGCCTGCTGTCCCTCTGGCATTATTTCAATAACATTAATCAAGACTTTGGCAACATGGTTTCACTCCCTGTTGTCATAGTGAAGTTATATTTCAGTTTTGGTTTTGGATAAGAAAATTAGTCCTGTTCAAAAAGTTAACCCTGAAAAATACTGAAATGCTTATTATATAGTAAGCATAGATAATACTACTTTTTTTGCACATAAATCACTTCATTTGTGTCTGGAGTTGAAGGAGCTTATAATGTCTTCTTCATAGGAATCTCCAATTGTGCCATTGTTGTAATATACAAGTGTGTTATGTCTATTAAAGTTAGTTTATGAAACAATTCGATACACAATTTAGAGATTATAAACTTTTATTTCCATGATTCCCTTGCACATAATTAGGTTTTTATTTGTCTGTTAGAATATTAGCTTGTATTGTTATTTATTATAAAAAAAGTTATTTTGAATTTTCCTACTTGTGTATACTTGTGTAATTAGAATTGTAATAAAAATTAAATTTTAGGGATATGTTCAACGCCATATTTTTATCATGCTGGTCAGAGTTACAAGAAAAACAGCAAGCTGAGCTTGCCGAAAGTCTTCAACAAGCCTTGACAACACAAAATATTCCAGAAATCACTCAGACCCTTCTGAACTTGGCTGAATTTATGGAACACTGTGAAAAGGTATTACTTGAAGACATCAGAATCCAACTCTTTTATAAACATTATGTTTTCATACAAATTTGTTTGGAATTTTTTTCCTACTATCTTTTTAGCTAATTGTATAAACATTTGTTTTAGATTCATACAACTTGTATAGTAATTTCTTTATTATAAAAATCCTACTAGCAATAAAAAATACACTTTATTCCTATAAATGCAAACATTATTCAAAATAAAATATGAAAAAAATTAACATGATTTAACTGTAATGCAGTAGAACCTCTAATAACTATTCCTCTTTTATCTGGAACTTTCTGTTAACACATTCGCTGTCGCTGGCGCGTCAGCATGGCGCTACCTCCCATGCCGGCGACGCTCTGGGACAACGATCGAGTATGATAAGTAAACTGCTTTATTTTTAGTTCGGATTTGGAGGTTGAACGATGAGGTTTTTGAGGCACGTTAGTGAAGCATTATTTTTATATTTTTAGGAAATAAAAGGTTTTTCCTTTTTTCTGGTTTTACTATTAAAATATAAGGAACGTTTTTAATCATTAAAACACTTTTTTTAAATTCGGCTTCTGAGGATGGATATATAAATTTTGGTGGCAGCGAATGTGTTAAACGACCATCCTTAAGTCAACTTAATTTTTTTTCCCTTAATAATAATAAATCCTTTACCTCTTTTTAAAACCTTTAGCTTTTGACTGCTTTTCAAAAGGACTGGTATAGTTAGAACAACAATCAGATTTAAATTAATCTAAACCTTTTAAAAAAGGCTTCAAGATAGAACAATTAAACTGTTATCAAGTCTATAACAACAAAAACTCTTTTCAAACAATTCTATAATCTAAATAGGTAACTAGATTTTTTAAAGCGAAAGCTAAACAAAAACTTCAGTTGTCCTTTTGGCAACCAGAAATTTAATTTTTATTACATAAAACAATACATGATTTCTTTGCATAACTAGAATAAAGTACTCAATCGGATTTCACTAAAACTAATCAATGGAGATCCACATTCTGAAACTTTATTTTCTCTTCTTACCGTTGACTATGCAAGCAAATGTTACAATTATTTTATGTCTAAACATTTATTAAGTCATTCTAACAACTGTAGAAGGAACTTCTAGTTTTCATATTCTGTAACATTAAATAATTTAATGGCAACAAACTTGACTTGAGGGTAACCAAGATCACTTAAATGGTTGCACTTTGGACAGCTATAAAAAATCACTAGATTTGACCTCTGCCTGTATGTAATAAATGAAAACATCAGTACTTTTACAATTCTTTAGTATCCGAAATTGTCGATTTGCTACCTACCTTCTGCCTGAATTGTGTCGAATAATCAAGGTTCTACTGCAGTTGAAATGTAATTTTTTTGGTTCACAAAATGCATTTTAAGCTAAATATGGCACATATTTAGAGAGCTTTAACTAGAAGTTTCAAAATACCTTTTCTTATAAGTGAGTTTCTAAACTACATTATTAGGAAGATTTAATTGTCCTGTTTGTCCTTCAGCCCTACGCAACTGTCCTAATACAAACAACCAAATGCTGTTTATCAAATAAAAGCTCTTTAAAAGGTGAGCGTTAATGCTAAAACTCCATCAAGATTTCAGCTTAAGTGCTTGGAAGTTTTGACAGGAAGACCAAAGATGTAGTGGGCAATCATGTAGTTTTTTGAGAACTGGTACTGATTACTGCCACTTTTTTCAAACTAATTAATAACATCTCTTAAATCTTTGTTCATGTATTATAATATAAGTTAGTGAAAAAATAAATTCATAAATTAAGAGTATTTAGCTTTTTTTTTAAGGTAAATTATGTAAAATATTGTAAATTTACATTTTATAATTAAAAAATCCCAGCTACAGTTAGGATTACCGCCACAAGAATCAGAAGCTTTAGTACCAGTAAATTTTGTTTTATCACTACAACCCTGCAGAAGAGTACTTCCTATGTAATTCTTTGAAAAATTCATATTTTAATATGAATTGAGATATCAGGAGTTTATAACACAAGTTGTTGTTAACTACCTATTTTGATAATTATTTGCAGTTAAAAGATTTTGCTGCTTATATACTAATTGTTTTTCCTTTTCAGGGTCCTTTGCCTCTTAAATCAACTTTACTTGGGGAGAAAGCTATCGAGTGCAGAGCTTATGCTAAGGCATTGCATTACAAAGAGGATGAATTCCATAAAGGTCCAACTAGTGAAATACTAGAAACTCTAATTAGGTATTAAAGATTGTATATTTGAATCATAATTCTTGTAACTAATACAACTTAAAGTAATTATTTATAAATTACTTATTTTTCAATCTGAAATGCCTACTGAAATGAGATAGAATGTTTCTAAAGGGTAAATAACAGTTTTAAAACTTTACATGTCATCAGAATTTTTTTGCCTATTGATATTAAATATGGTTAGCTTTTTCTCTGAATGACGATAAGTTTCTTTTTTGGCAGAATTCATGTATTTTTCTTTTAATTGGATTTTTAAATTTTTTTTTCAAATATTTCAAATAGTTCTGTATTCATTAATTCTTAGTAATAAAATAATTAATCATGAATTAAATACATAGTTTTTAAGATATGACACAAGTACTTTTATTTTTACACACTTCCTATTTTTGTACTATACAGGTAAAAGATATTTCCATTTTTGTAAATTTTGCAAGAGAGATTATCGAAGTTAAGAAACTGCTATTCTCTTTACGCTATTGATACTCGATAATAATATAGCCCTTAAAAACAAAGTTTTTAGCTCAGTCTTGAGCTCAGACCAATTTTTTATATTGTTTGATCACTAAGAACAAAAGAACCATTTCAAACTATTTACTAACTTCTTTTTCTTGCCAAAAACTTAATTGACTACATTGTCATCTACAAGGAGTCGACGATCTACGAACGTTAATAAGTCTGACGTAAGGCAATATAAACATATCTCTTTTATTGTTTCAATTAAAAAAAAATTTGATTGCTGGAAAGAATTTCAACATTCATCGGTCAAAATTATTTCTCTTATAGTGTTGTTACGCAACGCGAAATTGAATTAATTGGACTTCACTCCATAATGAATTTATGCATTCACGTTCAATTTTAATTTTTTTTTATTTTGCTTAAAACAATTTTGACAACAGGAAAGAGTTTCATCAAATGATTGGTTATATGACATTTAATAGAGTTCCGAAGCGATTATACAAGTGTGTGTAAAAGCGACCTTTTAGTGAGAATGATAGCCCCAAAATTTGATAGAATGCATTGTCATCAACGTCGAATCTGACAAGTTTCAGATCGATTGGATTATGGCAAGGGGGTTAATTAGGCCTCTGCAGATTTGCTTGCCATCGACATACCTAGCCAGCTACCCCCCCCCACACACACATAAAATCGAAGTTAATATAAAGGATTTGAAAATGAATGTCTCTATTATAAAGCCTCGACTAAGATGGAGGTTTATGGGTACTTCTTGAATCCTTGAAATACACAATATCTCTTGAAATTATAACTTCAAAAAATTAACCATTAAAAACAAAGTTTTTAATAAAAATCCTTTAAAAGCATTTAAACTTTTATGTGCCATTGCAATTTAAGTGATTTTGAGCTCAGATCAACTTACAACTACGAAGAAAACCATCAATTCCGTGCCACAGACTAACTTTTTTTTGTACCCAATCCTTGATAAAATGCATCAACAACGAGTCTATCTGTTAAGTTTCTGTTTATATTGAATGACGGAAGTAAGTTAATTAGTCCTTCTTAGGCAATAGAATTGTGGGTAAATGTGGCCTTTTAGTGACAGCTCCCAAAACTTTTAAGGATGCATTTTCATCATCAAAGAGTCAATCTGGCAAGTTTCAATGTGATTGGATGATGGTACATGGGTAAAATTAGCCTTTTGCAGATTTGCCCACCACAAACAAACTTCAATTTAATAAAGGATTTTAAAAGAAATAGAGATAGTGTTCTTTTCCTCTAGGTCACATATTTTAAGTTATTGTAATTTATTTTACTAATACTTAAGGCTGATTTACTCGCTGCCAGTGCCTGTGATGCCAGCCGATAATTTGATTGGTAGGTTACTGTCACGCTTCGACCAGAATGCCAGCTTTGCTTTTTCACAGAGTCAGCACTGGAATAATTCAGCTATCAAATGAGCAATGTCGATGATAACAGGAGAGCGCAGTTGATTGGATGTTGAGAATTGACATGCCAGTAAATAGAAATTGCTTGAGCTACTGTAGCCACTTGCCAGAGACGATCGCTTGACAAACTGGCTTCTCCGCAGAACTGGTACACCTACTGGTAACATGTAAATCAGCCTTTTAACAAAAAGCCTTTAAAACAAAACAGTTTATTTTGTGTTTGTCTTAGAAGAAAATATTTTGAATTTCATTATAACACCTAGGAATTCTTGATTTTGTAATGCTAGTAATAATTTTTCAGCATTAATAACAAACTGCATCAACCAGAGGCAGCAACTGGTGTTCTGGAATATGCTATGAAAAACCATGGAGCTGATTTGGTATTTCATTTTTTAATTGTTGTAGATTTTTATGCTATTATATGAATTATTCTTTTCAACAAAACTAATTATTAAATGAATTATTTTGTATTTGAGATGCCTTTAAAAGTATTTTTGCATAATTTGCTTATTTTCTACTTTAAAATTTAATTTTTTTTTTTAAATGTTTAAATTTATTCATTTTTTTATGTTGATATGTTTTATATTTTCCTATTGATAACTGAAAATTGTATGCAAACTTCAAATTCTTAATTTTGCCTGGTGTTTTATGCAAATTCCATTTATTTCTCTATAAGTGCACAAATCTAAAATTTTGTATTTAGAATAATTTTTTGTAAAAACATTTTTTTTAATAAGTTTTTTATAAAAAGCCTTTCTAAATATTGAAATCGGTTAAACAGATTAAAGTTATATTTTATAAATCTTACAATAACATAACTGATTCAGGCATATTCTGTTAAACCAAATACATTCTTTTAAGTACTCTGTATTGAAGGTTTAGAAAGTTTTTATTCAACTAGAGAAAATCATTGATAAAGAAAACAGAAAACTGTAGCAAGTTTTACTGAATTTTGTAACTTGTTATGTGTATTTAATTGTTCTAAAGTTGTGAACACCAATGAGGAACTTGCACAAGTGAGGAAAATGAATATTTTTTGTATTTTCTAGTGTTATCCAATGAATATATTTGAGCAGTGCAATTATTTTTTATCTTTATGCTTTCAATTAATCAAAAATCGAGTTTGAAATTAGTCGAAATCAAAGCAAAAGTCACGTGACCAAAAACGCATAAAAAAAACCGTGACGTAATTACGCAGAGATAAAGTCGCAAAAAGAAGGAGAAACCTTACTCATTCCTCGTCTAAAACAGGTTTAAGAGTGGTTCATTATCTGGGAGTTGACGTTTCACGCAAAAGTGGCTTTTTCCCGCCAAATCGCAAAGTGAAAAACTAAATATTTTTTTAACTATCTATCCGAGCTCAAATTTTTGAAAGAATGGTATTGTTTTTCATGATTTTTTCTCTACTTTTATTTAAAAATAAAACCAAAAAACATGAAAGTTCCTCATTACTAGTAAAAAATTTTCACCTCAGAAAGTAAAAGAGCGTTGGTACGAGAAACTGCACAAGTGGGACAAAGCGCTGGCAGCTTACCAGCAAGCAAGAGAGCAGAGACCAGAAGATATGGAAGTAATCATGGGCCAGATGAGATGTCTGGAAGTACTTGGAGAATGGTAGGTTGCACACACTGTTTCAGGTTTATTTTTTTGTATATCTTTGGTTAGGGTGAAAAACATTAGAGCAGACATTTTGAAATGATTCCCGATTCAATTACTTTTTAATTAATCGAGTAATAAATGTACCTTCATAATCAATATTTAAATCAAGTGGTTATATGAGTATGTGAAAGACTTTTCTAACACCGAAGAGCCGACCAAACGGTATAGTGGTTAGCGTGCTGGCTTCTAGACCGCGAGGTTGCGGGTTCGAGTCCCGTGTTAGGCATGGGTGTTTGTAAATGTATGTTGGCTTGTCTAATGACGAATGTTTCAGCGCATTATAGCCCTCGTGTTGCTGACGGCGCCAGATAATCTGAATACAACCAACCAATCTAACACCAAAGAACACTTCAAGTATGCTGTCTATGTTAAAGTCCACTTTTGTATAACATATTACAATTGTAAATGGTCAAAATTGTGATTTTTTCTGTTGCTTAAATCTTTTAAATTTTTATTTTATCTACTTTCTTTTTAAAAGCAACGTTTGGAGTTTTTTAATATTATCTAAAAACTCAAAGTCTGCTTAAAATTTTATTTATTAATAATTCAATAAAACAAGTCGAGTACATGAGAATACTCCCATTTTGAAGTTGGTTACCTCCCATTAAACACAAGTACACTATGCTATTCGTTCAGTAGTATATGATAATTACTCCTGCTAGCTTAGAAATAAGGCTATTTATTTATCAACTATAATTCTAGCTTCTTTATTCCATCACAATGGCCTGTTAGATACCACAGGGATTATACTCTTACATTATTTAGAATGATTAAATTATTTTTCCTTCAGAAATCCTAACCCACTTAATGGCTATGTGATTTGCACTCTGGTCTCACATGTCAAAGGTGTTGGGTTAAAATCCTGAGCATGGATGTTCGTTGTGCTTCAGAATACATTGCTGTAGGTCCCACCCTCATTAGCCATTATTAAATACAAAAATAGGTCGTTGGGTGGGCGTACCAACCAAACTTTTAGGAAAACTAGTATGTGATTAATCTTAACAATATGGCAACCAATAAGACTACCTGTGTTAGTATTCTAAAGCACTATCTATTCACAGTTTAACAGGGTATTCAGCAACAGGAAAATATTTATTTAAAAAAAAAATATCTAAAATTTGTTAGTGAAATTTTTTATTATTTTTTTGATAATCTTTTAGCTATCCACTCTTTAAAAAAAGATAAAAAAGAAAGTTTTGTAATAGTTAAAAATCAATTCATTCTTATTCTAGAATTGGATTATTTCGTTCTTTTTTGTTGTACTTTCTGTATCAATTCACTTCACAGAAGTTAACACTTTATTTCGATAAATTAAGGTATTTTTATATTTGAGTTTGCTATTTTTTCATTCATTTTAGGGGTCAGTTATACCAACTTTCTACAGAGACATGGACAACTGTTGAAGAATCTGATAGGACAAAAATGGCCCCTATTGCTGCTGCAGCTGCCTGGGGATTAGGTTAGAATAACTTTTTTAAAGTTTTATTTATTATTTATGAATTGTAAGTATATAAAATAAGTTCTCAAAAGGTAATAAGATGGGTAATTGAGTCACTAAATCAGTGCTTACACAAGTTGCCCTGGTAGTTAGTACAATATTTCATGAGTAAAGATTTCGTTAATATGACTTTTTTGTAAATAATAGTTTGTGGTTTTTGTTGCATTCGAATTTGTGTAATAAATAGATGGACAAAAAGAAACAAAAAGAGTTGTGTAACTTCCTGCTCACCTTCGGTGATCATTGTAGCCTCAAATGAGGGTTTCAATCAACTAAGCATAGACGACATATGTCTAGCAAAATTTTGACTTTCTTGACAACACCCTCCCCCTTTGTCACGTTTTGTACCATTTAATCAACTCTAACTAAAATTACTTTTTTTCTTCTTAATCAATTTTACCATACCCTTCTATTTCTAAAATTTAAAAAAATACCTATTTAATATGGTTTATAGTTATAAAATTGAGATACAATAAAGTTCAACTAATAAAATTAATTTTTTTAAAGTTTAAATTGCACCAAAAAAACCCAACATATTATTAAATTTGCCATAAAAGGGAAATGGTACATCACAAAAGAGATTACTGCCCCCCCCCCCCCCCTCATTCCCTAAACACTTATCATCATATTGGACCTCCCACCCCCCTCATGTGTCATAATTTTTGTACATCACCAAAATGAGAAATGAAAACTTCACCACTCCTGTCAATAGCAAGGTTCGTACAGTCCTTAAAAGTCCTTAAAAAGTCGAAAAAATTTCTAAGGCCCTTAAAAGTTCTTATTTTTTAAAAAAATCCTTAGAAGTCCTTATTTTTTTCCAAGTTAAAAACCAATGTTAGCGAAATTTGGAGATCATCCAAAGTGTTTTCGTCCTTTCTGCCTCTTTTGCTTAAAAAAAAAGGCAGTTTTTCTCCGAAAATAGCATCTTTTCTGAAAAAAATTCAAAATTTTCAAATGGAATGCAATATGCAGATCGCCCTTAACAAAATCGCCCGTTGCGCATGCGCATTCATGTACAAACATGCCACGCACAGACCAGTGACTTGCTGTAGGCATTGAATGGCTTTTGATGCCAGGTGCCTCATTAGTAGGTAAATTGCTGGGGGCCGTTCCAAAAATTACGAATGTAGTTAGCATGTATGCCTATTTCATTAAGTGTATGTCTCTGGATTTTTTTTACCATGATCTCGTACTCAAAATAGAGGAGAAAGGTATTGGAAACGGTAGTTGAAAACTTTTTTTAAGGTGTATAAACCATAAAGTGTGTTTTAGGAAGCATTTAAAAAGAATACATTTCTGCACCGATACGCGAAATCGCGATGGTCTCTTACTAAATTTAGGGGATCGTTTTGTGTAATTTTAGCTATTGCTAATTAATTTCTGAACGTCCGCTTTATATTTGAAATTAAATATCACAGAGATGTAATCAAAATCCCGGATTATTTCCGATTTAAAACATATATACACATCTTTTAAAGTCTATAGTAGCTGCATGTATGACAAAAAATTGCAGTTTTACGCAGAATTTGATCTGATTTTGGAAATAAAAATTCACATATTTTAAGACATAGTCCAAGTTCTTTAATTAGAATATTCTTTTTTTGATATCATGAATCTGGTTTATTTTTAATAGCCAGCAAAAAGTACGGCTAAATTTTTAGAAATACTATCTCTTGTCTAATAATGGTTAAGCCTAAAAAGTAAAGTTAAACGGTTGGGGTTGATCAAATTTTAGAAAATTTTGCATTGGAGTTAATTGTAAATACTTCTTGGCTAAATATTACAGTTATAAATTGCTATTTTTTTACAAATCAGGGTGGCGACAGACCGGGAATTCAGGGAAATGTCAGGGAATTTCACTCTTCTGGACAAGTCTGGGAATTTCGTAAAATTACTCTTTAATTAAGAAATTTTAAAATATTTGAGTTTCTTTTCTCTAATTCTGCGTACGAGAGCGGACATCTATCATGAATCGCGTCACGTGAAGTGGATGCCATGAAATCAGCGCCGTATTGTTAAAAAAAATCCTCAAACTTCAATCTGATTGCATCCTTTAGAGACATAGTTATTTTCTTCTTGCCTTGCGTTTTTTGTCAACAAAATACATTAGAACTCAAATTATTTATGTTAGATTTTAAGTTCTCCTATAACTTAGAAGCGCGGTCGCCAGTAGCCTTTCTGTTAAAAGAATCTTCTAATTTTAATCTAACTGCATCCTTTACAAATATGATTATTTTTCTTCTTGCTTTGGATTTTTTATCAACAGAATATATTAGACATCTAAATTCCTTAATATTTCAAATGGATTCCATCGGATATTTTCGTTTTTGTTAACCGTTTTAGCGCTGTGTTACAGTTTTGCAACAATCCTAATAGCATTCATAAGCAAAAATGCTTAGATCCTGTACTTTTTTTTTTCTTTTCGTACTTTCATTTTGACATTTTATTGAGCATAATTAACTGAAAGTGATATGTGTGAATTTTTAATCAATGTTTTACATTCTTTTTCATGCTCAAAAGATATTTGTTTTGATTTTTAGCTTTAATTTATTTTGGAGCAATTTAGACTTAGACTATTTGGAATTACATTTACTTATTAAATTTGCATATTTTTAAATCAGCCATTATTTTGTTTTTTGAATGATAATATCCACAGAAAGACATCAGGGAATTTTCTGGCAATCAGTGAAATCTTAGGGAATTTTGTTTCTCGAATTCTGTAGAAGTTTTTTGTAGAAGTTTTTATTTCGTGCCCTTTTGTGCATCGTTAAAATTTTTAAATCATTGTTAATTTAAATGTATTCATCGTGGTAGAAAAATGAAATAATGTAAAAATTATGGCGGAAAACCAGTTACGAAATTTTGCAATTTGCTTTAAAATGCCCTCGGAAGCAGGAGATTATTAAAAATATGCATAATTTACATTGCACTTCAAAAATTTAAACTACATTTTGTAAAAATACTATATTTCTCGAAATGATTGGTTATAATCATTAGTAATTAAAAGAAATTTTATTCAGGAATTTTAGTGTGCATTAAAATTTTCTTTTCATTCAATTTGCCCCATCATTTAAATCACAAAGAAAATTGAGGTCCTTAAAAAGTTAACAAAGTACTTAGAAAGTCCTTAAAAAGTCCTTATTTTTTATTTTGAAAATCTGTATGAACCATGAATAGAGTGACCTGAAAGAAAGTATAATAATGAAAAAACATGAAACATTTGTTGCAGGAAAAAATATTTGTATCTGCTACTTTTTTACGCAAAAAACATTTTGAATCAATTTACGTTCTTTGAGCAAGACCCTTCTTAAATAAATGATCACTATGATGCATAATGGTTAAGTCTATGATGCATAATGATTAAGAACTCATTAAAAGAAGTTGATTGACAGATAGGAAGGAGAATTAGGGTTACACTTATAATACTTTATATGCTTTCTTATACTTCATTTTTGAAAGAATGGTATAGTAAATCTGAAAAAGAGCTCATCAACACATTATAAGAGCATAGTTGGTAGTGTTTTTAACTAGCTTCAGTGGTCATAAAATGATCCACATTGAGCATTGGATTGTAATTTTTTGAGAAAGTCAAAAAATATTATCCTGGTATGTAGATTGCCAAAATAGCACTTTTTTATAGCTGAAATTTAGCCAATAGATGTTCTTTTTATATGCTGTAAGTGTTCCACATTTGTTTATTATTTTTTAAACAGTAACAGATTTTAGCAGGATAGCAAAAAATGTAAAGCGCTATTGTATAAAGTTATTCGCTTGGATCCTAATAGTTTTATGTTCAGAAAGACATTCACTATATTTACAAGGTTTTAAATTAAATTAATCTAATGATATTTACAAATACTTTAGCTGAGGAGTCCTTATTAAAGCACATTCTAATGTCCAGCCTTCGAGGTAAAAAGTGAAGAAAATCACATCTTGCTGCCGGTCAAGTTATAGTCAAAGTTCTTTCGTATTTTTGTAAACTTATGCGCTCTACTAGTGGGATATCACTAATGGATTGTTGCAGGTTTTTAAACTAAAGGAACTATAGCATACATTTTTTTTTTCTTGTTCTATATTTTTATTTCTCATTGATTGTAAATTATCTTTATTTCTGTAGGACACTGGGAGAGTATGGAAGAATATACTCGAGTCATTCCTCGTGGTACAACCGATAGCGCCTTTTATCAAGCTATACTTTCGATACATCGATCGGATTTTCATGTTGCACAACAGGTATATTGTTTTCTCTCTACTGATGTGATTACTATGCGAAAATATAAACATAAATACTACGAGAAAAAGATAGCAAGTACAATTTTGTAAAATCTGAGACTTTGAAATTCCCGTAGCTAGTTTCACGTTTGTTCATTAATTTAAAATCTGACTGAAAGATTGCAACTTAAAAATGTTCCACTTTGGTTTTATATTCTGAACTTCAACCCCTTTAAATGAAATGCTTGCCTCAAAATATAACTTTGGTACTTCATAAATGGATTTTCTTTATTGGTTCAGGAACTTAAAAATTATGTTTCCAAGATTTAATTTATATTTTTTCCCCCTCAAGCTTTGTTTAATTTTCATGGAATAATTCTTTCTCTTGTAAATTTTTGAGATATTAATTCTTTATCATTTTGTCATTGAATCATTACTGTTTTAATAAATGTAACTTTTTGCAATAATTCTATTGGTATTGTCTTTATATAGTTCATTGACAAAGCCCGTGATCTTCTGGACACAGAATTGACTGCACTTGCTGGGGAGAGTTACAGCAGAGCTTATGGTGTAAGTTTTTCTCCTTCATTTTAAAACTTAAAATGAATTATAGGTCTACAATTGGAGGGTTTATTGGTTGATATCAAATTTTCAATCCCATATATGTAAAGATATTGTAACACGCCACGCATTAGTTTTCATAATTTTTTCTTGAAAATGTAATAAATTTTTTATGCCACAATCATTCAAGATTTTAAACCATTCCCATAGTTTCAAGACCTCATTAATTTTTCTGCCTTAATTAAAATACGCTGATATGTCTTAGTTCCCAGACATGTATGTTCCTGACATGGGGATGGGGTAATCAAATCAACCAATGGTCAAATCGGCAGGTCAATGAAATTTATTCATTTTTGGTGTAAATGTAGTATTAGTACATTGAATTAAAAAAATCATATTTTGAGATTTTTTTCAAAGTTAGTTTCAAAGTTATGTATTTTTGAAAATTTGAAAAATTTACAAATTTTGCATCATTTAACTATCTTTAAATGGTTGTAATTCAAGAACTAATCGACTTAGAGAGCTGAAATTTATGTCAGTTTATTCAGTTTTATATTGTCTTTGATAAAATATATAACACATGACTAAGTGTTTTTTAAACAATATTTATTTTTTTAATTAAAAAAAGTTTTTTTTTATAATTTAAAATCGGAATTTTATTTTTTTTTGAAAAAAATATATTATATTTGATCATCTTTTACAAACATTCTTGCAAAATTTCAAGATGGTACTCCCATGGTATCATAGGGAAAAAAAATTCTGTAGGTAACTCTCTGGCTGACGCACGGGACATTTTGGCTCTTTTTTCTACTCGTAAATTGATAAGATTTATAAAACTATGGTGAATCTAATAGTTATGTTTTCATTTTATATTATATTACTTGGTGACAAAGTTATATGGAAAAATAATTATTTTAACTATGTCAAATATGCATTTATATCGTCTGACGCACAGGATACGGACGTGTCCCCTGCGTCAGACGATATAAATGCATACGTAACCTAGTTAAAATAATTATTTTTCCATATAACTTTGTCCCCAAGTAGAGCTATATAAAACAAAGCAAAATTGCTAGATTGATAATGATTTTAGAATTCTAATTTATGAGTAGAAAAAGAGCTAAAGAGCACAATTTTTATATGAAAAAAAACAAACATTTTGTTAAAAATTAATTTAAGTATCGAATGTGGCCCATTTGAGTATAAAATACTGTTTTCTAGTCATGTAATTAAATATCAATATTCAGATGAAATAATAGTCTGCCATTTGTTACACTAATATTTGAAGAAAAAGGTGTCTTGTCGATTCCAGACTCAAAACTTGGTAAAAGTTTATCTCCTCAAACAATTATTTCAGTAAAGAATTTTTATGACGATGATGAAGTAAGCAGACAAATGCCTGGGAAAAAGGACTATGTTTCTGTGGGGAAGGATGCTTTAGGTAAGACAGTTCATATACAAAAGAGACTAATTTTGGGAAACTTACGAGAAGTTAATTGGCTTTTCAAAGTTTGCAGAGTTGAGACTGAAAAACTATAAGATTGCTTGTGTCAGTGGTACACATTCTTTGTGTGTCTGCATAGCACACCATAATATTAAATTGATGATTGCTAGAGGTAATTTACGTAAAATCAAACTACCTAAATCTGATAATCCTCTTACAACATATAATGAATGCATGGCTAACATTATGTGCAATCCCCTCCAGCACAGTCATGGGTTTTAAACAACTATGAAAACTGTTCCAAAATTGATGATTTTAAAGAAGCTCTGATGGGATGTCTTGCAGAAGATATGAATGATGAAAAATGTCACGTATAAACAAAGGTTTACTGTTGATCGTTGCACCTTTGAGACCATTGCTAAACCACTTAAAGATTTTATGCAAGAGTTTGGTAACCAAATAACACATCTAAAACAACAATAAAAAAAAAATTCTGAAAAGAATTGTCACTGGAAAAAAATGATTCTTTTAAAAGATCAAGTTAAAGAAGAGGTTAAAGTTTATTTCCTTCATCCAAAAGGACCATCAATATCATTCACATATCCAAGAAAAGCAGAAATTTTGACAGTTCCAAAAAACTTTATTTTGTGTAAATTGGAATCCTATTACTACAACACGTTGAACATGCTAAGTCACGAAACAGGAGATGATAAGAGCTACAAAAATGTTGCTCCAGAAATAAATATACTCATTTTAAGATGGCTGCTTCATTGCAGCAATGTGGGAGTTTAACTTAGCAAACTTTTAGCATTAGAATGTAATTAAACGGTTTATTTTTGAAGTTCACCACCTTATATTGTTTACCTATTACAACCCTTAAGTTTAAATGGAAATGTGCAAGAGTTTCACAGAATTTACAAACATATAGAACAGATATTTTTATTACCGTAGAATAGTAATAAAAGTACTGTAAATGTTTGGAAAAAATGTTGCTGTAAAATGGTTAATTTAACCAAATAAATAAAATATAACAAAATAAACACTCATATTTTTGTTTGGTAAGTAAGCTAAACTTGCATAAATGGAAAATGTTATTATTTTAAACATGAATTTATACTAAAATTACTTTTTAACATCAGATAATAGGGTTTTATAGAAAAAAATAGCCAAACCTACATACAGATATAATTTTTTTTGTTTATGATAAAATAAGAGTACCATCATGAAATTTGGTGAAAATGTTCTTTAGAGATGGCCAAATATAATATGTTTTTTTCAAAAAAATTAAAAATTCCGTTTTAAAGTTTTTGAAAAATGTATAAAACAAATTTACAAAAAAAAATATTGTTTCAAGTAAGTTGATCATGTTATATATTCATTGAAAGACAGAAAAAAACTGAACAAAATGACACAAATACCAACCCTTTAGGTCAAATAGTTCCAAAGTTACAGCCATTTAAAGATTGTGAAACTATGCAACATTCGTGAATTTTTCAAAATTTAAAAAATTCGTAACTATGGAAGGAATCGACGGAATTTTTTTTTAATCTCACTGTTTTCATCTCAGAAGTAAGTTCAACACACACACAAAATATTAAAACATTCCTACACTTTGAGTTGAAAAATTATTTTTTTATTGGTTGATTTCGTGTGGAATGACCCGATGAACCTTTCAATTATCCCTATTTAATATTAAAGATCCCCAGACTCGTGACGTCAATCTTTCCTTGTGTGTTATTAATCCCTTTTCCTCTCTCACTCTGCCTCTGCCTTCCATGTAAATCAGATGCACTGTGTCCTCCTAAATAAACTGCTTATATGGCTGCCTAAAAAGGAATGACTCATTCTTATTTTCCATAATTGCCTCCACCTTGTAATTGGCTTTCTCTGGGCTCATTACCTATATCTATTATATTTGTACTGTTTGTAGTTATTAATAAAAAAAATTAGAAAGATTGACACAGTTTAAATATTAAAACTGTGTTTTTTCAATTAATTTTCAGACCTTATGTTTTAAAGGTGTAAAAGTAACGTTAGATCACTATTACGATGATTCCAATTGATAGAATTATTGCTTCAATTGAACAAGTACTCCTATGTTCTTCCTCTTTTTATTTGTCTGAAATATTTTTCATTTCAGGCTATGGTACATGTGCAGATGATGTCTGAACTAGAAGAGGTTATTCAGTATAAGTTGATTCCAGAACGGCGTGACGCTATCAAAGAAAAGTGGTGGAACAGATTACAGGTACGAAAGTTTATTCGTAAAAGCAATATTTAACTTTATGAATTATCTTTTGTACCATTTTCAATGTCAACTTCCTGTAGTTGATGATAACTTATTGACTAACTTTTTAAATATTTCCCGTGAAGCAGATACAATTATTAACAAGTTTTCCACGGTCCTAAAAAGTCCTGCAATTTTTTTTTATTAAATTTGTTTCTTGAAAGTCCTTGAACAAAGGATAAGATCCTTGAAAGTCCTTGAATTTCTAAGCAACCACCGATAATCTCCGTCTCCTTTCCTTTCGCCACCGTTTCATATTTTTACATCTAAAGTATATAATTTTATGGTCCTTAAATTTTCTTAAAAAGTCCTTGAATTTTTTTAAAAAGGTTTTTGAAAGTCTTTGAATTTATTTCTTTAATTAGAGAGAGAATCCTGATTAAACTTATCTTTATTATATAACAAATTGCAGACTGGTAACAATAACTCAATTTGGCAAAAAAAAAAATTAAAAAATGCAAATACCATCTCTGTGCTTAACAGGGCAGAATAATTCATTAGATTTTTTTTATTGTATTCCTTTGACTGATTAGCGAATGAATATGAAATGCTGATATCCAAGATACACATAACATTATTTTACATACACAAGAAATAATATCACACTAAAATTAAACATAGTGTTTACGTTTTTTGTTGTTTTTTTAACCTATGACAGAGTGGCCACATAACCTGGAAATCAGGCAAATGTCAAGGATCTTTCTGGTTCTGAAAAAAATCAGGGAAATGTTGGGAGGGAGTTTTTTTTAAATTTCCTGAAAATCAGAGAAATTTTCTTTGTTCTCTAGGCACGTTTCCCCATTCATCCGTATTTTGGCGCCATTTTCCTGAAAATTGTGATGATAATATTTAGAAGTATAATGTTATGGACTTTTTATTACCACCATAACTATTTTTGAAAGAATTGCATATTATCTTTTTAGCCTACATGTTGTATTTGATCAGGGTGTCTACACATCAGGAAAGTTGGCGAAATTTGAAAAAAAATTTGCTGTAAAATCAAGGAATTGTTAGGGAACTTTTTTTCCTGAATTTTGTGGCCACCCTGTATTATGTTACTTTACAAATAGGTGGAAAGTGTTTCTTATATTTCTGCTTTCTTGTAATATATTAACCATTGTCATTGATGAAATCTTCACCTGAGGTTGCATCTTCTCTAAACATCCACTTATGTTAATTTGGAAACAACATAAATACTACCTAGAATGTCGTCTCCCAATATTCTACACAGTAGTAAGCTTGAGATATGGTCTCTAAATATTCAGAATCTACCTGCCACAAGTTCAGTAACTTATTTCTAAAATTATTGCTGACGTAGATCATGAATTCCTTCCTGTGTAAAGTGACTGAGTCTTGAATCCATGTTCCAAATACGTAGAAAACTATTTAGAAAGCTAGTTAACATTAAAAATTTAAGCTTTGAGGCTCACTGCTCGAATAAATGTTCAAATGCTTCAGTTCAAAATTTCACTTTTTTTGCATATTAGAATACAGTGGTTGTATACAACCCACAATAATTTGTTTTTTCTAGTGATTTTTTTTTTTTTTAATAATTCTTTTAAATGAGTATGTCATACGTATGGTAACCTTTTGTTTGCTTTTGGTAACTTTTTGTTTGCTTTTGGTAACTTTTTGTTTGCTTTTGGTAACTTTTTTGTTTAGCTTTCCTTTATATATTTTAGGGTTGCCAGAGGATAGTGGAAGACTGGCAGAAGATAATGCAAGTTCATTCGTTGGTTGTGAGTCCTCAGGAAGATATGCGATCATGGCTGAAGTATGCCAGTCTCTGCAGGCGAGCTGGGAGATTGGTACGTAGTTTTTTCTTTCATATGTAGGGCCATGCCAAAGTACGATCACAGTCCAATTTTTTTAAATAATTTTTTCTCACATCTGCAAGGTTATAGCAGATAGTTTAACCGTGCAGAGTCCTCTGGCAAATAAATATAATGGTACGTGAGATTTTGGGCAATAATTTACCTCAACATTGATACAAGCCCTGATACTTGAAACTTTAATCTTTAACTTCTGTGGTTGATTTGAGATTTCTAGTTCAAGAGCATCACTTGGTCCATCCGGCAAAATATTAATTGATGAATATAGTTTGAAAATTTAAAAAACATAGTATAAGTAATGTTTTTATAAAAGTTGGAGATCAAATTTTTTAAGGGGTGAAAGCCTGTCACAAAAAATTACTTGCTGTCTGTCAGACGTATACTGCAATTAAAGGTTAAATCAGCTTTTCTGGAGAATTGAGAAAACCGAACTCTAATCATTCTTTGCCATAGCCCTTCATATTTGATTTCATTTGTAAGAACTTTTGTACTTGGACAATATTTTATCTTCATTGACTATGAAAAGTAGATAAAATGATGTTTAAAAGCTGTTTGAATGTAGCCTTTCTACTTTATTTTAGCTATAATCTTTTACTTAGTCTTTATTTTGAGTC
The DNA here is from genome assembly GCA_963978545.1 of Linyphia triangularis. Taxonomy (NCBI): domain Eukaryota; kingdom Metazoa; phylum Arthropoda; class Arachnida; order Araneae; family Linyphiidae; genus Linyphia; species Linyphia triangularis. Next base: position 66,096,836 of record OZ021729.1, read on the forward strand.
ATAATCACACTTTCTGATTGAGCCAGTAACGGAATTTATTCTGCTTGTTATAATTGCTAGGGAGTTTCATTTTATATTTCCAGGATGACTAAAGTTGGGCAGAATAAATTTTGTTGGGGGCTCAACTGTAAGTGAAGTTATAAAGACTGCTGAAATTTTTGTTGTTGTTGATGTCAAATAGATGCCCAACTTGTTGTGATGTGTTTTTTACTTTTAGGCATTGTCAAATAGAACACTTGTGATGTTGCTTGGTGCTGATCCTTCTGCAAACCCAAATGCAGTTTTACCATGTTCTAATCCTCAAGTCACGTTTGCTTATATTAAGCATATGTGGAAAAGTAATCAGAAAGTGAGTGCTATTATTATTTATTATGTCGTTATTTTTTTTTAAATTATAAGTCGTTTCAATGTTTGTTTTTTTTACTTCATTTAAGGTCAGTACTAAATAAATGTTTTTTTTTTTTTTTTGTTTTTTTTTTGATAAAGCACCATTTCCTAGAACTGCTTGGTTATATGGTTTTCTTTTCACAAAAGCCATAGTACATGTCATTTTCACCAAATACACCTAATAATTTTGAACTTGATCAGTTAACAATTTCAACTCCTGAGCTAGCTCTTAATTCTTTGCATTTCCTAGAATTCATAATTGTTTTTAAACGTATGATATTACAGAGACTGACTTGTGAGATATTTAGTCAGGAAATAGATACTATTAATTTTAAAATTCAACGCTTTCTAATGAAATATTTCATAACAAGTTTTTAACTAATTATTGGAGTTGTCTCTAAATTAAAATAATTTCTTAATTTAAAAATATTTAAATTACTTTAAAACCATGTTTATTCTTTATTTTTTTATTGCAGCAAAATGCTTTTAAGCAACTCCAGAATTTTGTGGATGTGTCACTTGTTTCCCAAGAATACAAAAATATAAATAATGGGGGACCATCATCTGAAATATCCAAGCTGTTGTCTAAGTAAGAACTTTAAAACAATATATTAAAGCTTTAGTTGCTATTATTTTTCTTTGCATAATTAATAACTGAGGTTACTATCCTTGACTATTGATTATTACTTAATGAAAAGTACTCTTCCAAACCCCTAGGTTATTCTACAAAATAAATTGTATTATTACTAAATTTCACTTTAGACACTGAATAAATGTACCTCAATTTTCATAATATATATGAAATTAATTTTATGAATTTTTTTTTAATGTAGCTCTTATTAGGGTGCTGTTGATATACATCATTCTTGTCATACAATAAGCATTTTATCAACTGTTGACCTATCCGTGCCTTTTGGTTTTATTTTTAATTGAAAGTAAATAAAAAATCATGAAAATCATTACCATTCTTTCAAAAATTTTAGCTCGGATAGATAGTTAAAATAAAAAATTTAGTTTTTCACTTTGCAATTTGACGGGAAAAAGCTACTTTTGCTCGTGACGTCAATGCGCAGATGATGAACCAGTCTAATAGCCTGCTAGAGAGGTTGGGGTGAGGCTCCGTTTACAGATTTCAACGGTATTTAGGCATAACTACGTCACAGTTTTTTTATGCGTTTTTGGTCACATAACTTTTGCTTCAGTTTCAGCTTGAATTTAAAACTCGATTTTTAATTAATTGAAAGCGTAAAGATAAAAAATAATTGCATTGCTCAAATATATTCTTTGAATAGCACTAGAAAATACAAAAATTATTCATTTTCCTCACTTGTGAAAGTTTCTCATTGTAACTCCTTGAACTCAGGTCGAGATTTTACACTCTTTGACCACAAAACAAAACTTTGAACAAAAAATCCATTCTGAGATATTTACTAACTACACTTTTATTCCCAAAAGCTTGATAAAAAATACATTCTCATCCACAACAAGTCTATTTTCAAGATTCAGTTCGATTGGATGACGGAAGGTGAGTTAATTAGTTTCCGAAAATTTTGCCTTGTCAACCTTAAGGAGGGAGGGAAGGTTTCAGTCAATAAATATCGCCAAATTGAACACATTTGAATTAAGCTTGACATTTGGATAATGGTATGTGAGTAAAAGCTGGTAAGTCTGATGTAATAGACTGAGAGGCGACTGCAATTTTGAACCCCATCGAACATCATTCTGAATTTTTTATAGAAATTGGAGAAAAGTGAGTAGATTACGAATCCACTGGTCTGCTGTTGCAAAAATGGCCAAAACTGGTCAAAAATCGACTTTTAATAAGTTGAACTAAATCCATTTGCCAAATGTGCCATAACTTGTCAAATAATGAGCATTTTTTTTATTTGGTAACCCTAACTCTTTAATTTTCAATTAAGAAGGTTGCAGACGATACGGATGTGTGGCTATGGCTTACTTGCATCTTTCACAAATGAGCCAAATTGGCAATAAACATTAAGTCACTGAGGACGTAACTGATGTCGCCAATTTGGCTTACTTTTAAAAGATACAAGTTTTCCGAGCCAGAGATCAGAAATCGTTTGCGCTTTTTCTCATTGAAAATCAAAATGCAGTGGGTTGCCAGACCAAAAAGTTTGTTCCCTTTTTGGCAGGTTATGACATATTTGGCAATCAGATTTTAGTTCAACTCATTCCAAGTCGATTTTTGATAAGTTTCGGCCACTTTTGCCACAGTAAACCAGTGGATTCGTAATCTACTTATTTTTCTCCAATTTCTATAAAAAATTCAAAATGATGTTCGATGGAGTCCAAAAATTGCATTTGCCTCTCAGACTATAAGGTAATAGGAATGTGTGTAAAAGTGATCTTTGTGTGACAGTTCAAAACTTGATGGAAAATATTGTCATCGACAGCAAGTGTACCAGTCAAGTTTCAAACCTTTATTTCGATTGAATGACAAGTTTATTTGTTAAACCAAGCTCCAAATGGAGTATGTGTGTGTGTTAAAGCGGTCTTTCAGTGACAGCCTCCAAAGTTGAAAAGAATGCATTCTTATTGATAACAAATATACCTGTCAAATTTCAGCGCGATTGGATGAAGACTAGTTGGTTTATTCCTATGGCAAAGGGATAATAGAAGTGTGTGAAAAAGTGGCTAGTTAGAACATAGTTTTTTTTTTATCTGGATGATTTCAAAACAAAAAAGTACTCCTTTTAAAATATTGATTAGTAAGAAGGAGTAATGTAAAAAACAAAGTTAACGCAAAAACAGTGTACTTTTCTTGAGCTATTTGTTGCCTGTGTTTTACCGTATTGTTATTTTTGTAAAGGTGCTACCTTAAACTCGGAGAGTGGGAGGAGAATCTTCATGGAATCAATGAAACATCAATTCCTCAAATTTTGCAGTTCTATTCTCAGGCAATGGAGAAAGATAGAAATTGGTATAAGGTATGTGTTTTTAGTAGAAATATGTTTTTTATGGTAAATTATTTGTCATTTGATGGTAAAAAATTAATATGTTTTAATAATATGTATTACATTTTGAAATGATAAAAGGTTTTTTATTTATTTATAAATTTTAAAGAATTTGTTTTCATTTATTGTAATCAAATATTTCTAAGTTGAAATAATTTTTTTGCAATTCTCTATAGTATATGAACAAAAATTGTCATGTGTGATATTTTCAATTTTCATTTAAAACATGTATGTGATATACAAAAAATCAAGTTGCGTTTTGCCAAGTTTGTATCTTTTTTTCATTCCCCCCCCCCCCTTTTTTTATACAATGATTCATTGTGGAATTTCTTAATTTTGAACAACTTATGAATATTACCAAAAAAAAAAAAAAAAAAAAAAAAATGCATATTTTGATGGATAGTACTGTCGTTTCAATTATAGCAGTTTAGGACCAAATTAAGTTGACATTTACATGAAAATGTTGTACCAAAATGTACACAGAAAATTTTATGCATCAATATTTCACAACTTTGCTAATGAATGCATTGGCTATTTCCTTGTTTTCCTTAGACAAATTTGAGTAGAAAGTTTTAAAGTAATATATAAATTTTCAACTTGATTAAGAGACAAAAGTATGATGTCCAGCAACTGTAAAAATATGAAAAATAAGGAATTATCAGACAATTTTTCTATTCTGGAGAATTTAAGGGATTAATATCTGAATTTAACAAATCATAGAACTTTAAAATTTGAAGTATGACTTAAAATCGGAAAGAGGTTCCTGATAAATTAAATAGTATGGCTATAAACAATATTCTGGGAATAGTTTAAAATAAATGGTTGTATGTATAGAAATGTAAGTAGTTATAAAAAATTGCAATTTAACTACATTAAATGTATTGTAAACCATCACACAAACTTTTCGTCAATATAAATGCTAGCATTTAAATCATCCCAAATAATATTTCTCTTTTGTAATTCCCAGAGTTAAGCTTCGCATTAAATCTAATAAAATTTTGAAGACAAATTTATTTTTTCTAAATTTATTTTATTGCTCAGAAGTAATGGTAATTGAAAATCCTCAGTAAAATTTAATTTTTTGATTTCTTTCAAAGTGAAGAAATTTTGTTCTTTATGTGTGAATGTGCTTTGTTTCAGGTTGCTCATGCGTGGGCCTACATGAACTTTGAAGCTGCCCTCTTTTATAAACATCAGGAGCAACAGAAACAACTGCTGGAGAACCAGATGGCTGGAGAGGGCATTGACCCTGCTTCTTCATTGGACGCACCTAGTCTGGGATCCATCAAGATTGCATCGGTGAGCAGTTTTAGATCTTGGTCTTGTTGTTTCTTTAAATTTTTTTATTAAATTTTTCTTGCAAGTATTTTGATAATGACCTAAAAATCACTTATGCATTAAAAATGAATGGAACTAAGTTTCCTCTGTTCATAAATGCACAATAATAAAGATTCGTTAAGGAGGTAATTATCGCGTACAATTTCAAATCAGTTTATTGTAACGTTAACCCATTAACGGCGGTTGTCAAGAAAACCTGTCAATCGAAATTTTAGTTTTTTTTCTTTGCTAATAAATTGAAATTGTGGTACCGCTTAGTGTTTTTTAAAAATTATAAAAATAATTTTCCAAAAAATCTGAAAAATTCAAAATATTCCTAAAATGATCTTAATGAACAAGGTAAAAGATAAAAACATTGACTGTTTGTCCTCAAAGTTGTCTTGAATGGGTTAATGTTGACTGTTGTGGTTAGTAGGCGAGATGTCCGTCAACATAAATATTTTTTTGTGCATGGATGTTAAGACCACAGTTAATTTATTATTATTATTTTTTTTAATTATCAGTCCACTGAACATGTCCGGATGTATGCAGTTCCTGCTGTGAGAGGATTTTTCCATTCTATCGCACTGTCGTATGGCAGTTCCTTACAAGACACATTGAGGTAAAACTGTTATTTAATATTTATTTCATTTTTGTTTTGTAAATACTGTTGTATTACTGTGTATAGCAACATCTGTTACAATTGAAATTAAGTGTTTAAATTTGTCTAAGTTTAATTGATAGTTTATTAAGTGGCATGTTCTGTCATTGAACTGTAATGTCAACTCAAATATTGAAACTCAAATTAATCAATCTTCAACTCAAATGTAGTCTGATGTATGTTACGTAAAAAAACAAAGAAGATAAATTTGTATAAAAAATAAGAGGTAAGTAAATAGTGTTGACGTTTATATTTGAAAACATTAGCAATGCAAAGAATTTTTTGGTGAATAGGGTATAAAATTAAATATACTGTCCTTATTTCTCTTACTATATTTATGAAATGTTCAAATTATTTGATAAAGTTAGCAGTATGTAACGAGTCAGAAAAGTCTTTTAATTTGCTGTCATGAAAATTATTTAATTACTTGTGAGAGAGGTCTTAATTGAACCACAGATAATGAAATAATGCATTTATAGTGTCATCTTCTTATAGAAGGTCTGGAAAACAAGCATTGTATAGAATAGTGGGAATTGTTGGTTCAGCAGAAGGAAAATCGCTAAAGGTGTGGGAAACTAAATGAGTCTGACACAATGATGAGCAATAATCTGAGTTCTCAATATGCAGTTCTAATTCTTGAATATTAATTGACTCATAAGACTTTTGAAACGTGGGACAGTTATTGAATGAAAGTGACAATCAGGAAATAAAAATAGAACATGCGCTTCGAAAGGGAAAATCAAAATTAAAATCAATACTATAATAGGTTTGTCATTACATATATGTAATGACAATACATTTATTAATGTATCTTTTTCTTTATTTGATTGAAGTATACACCTTGGTTTCTATCTATCTAGGCTTCTGACCTTGTGGTTTGATTACGGACACATACCCGAAGTCAACAAAGCGGTTATCGAGGGACTGAAAACTGTCTCCATTGAAACATGGCTTCAGGTACTTCCTTACACTTACTTGACTCTTCAAGGTTATTGTATGCAATGCAGTTGTAATGTTGAAAAGTCTAAAAATAAAGTTACTTTATCTTTTAAAATGTCTTATGGGAATGTTCTCCTGATAGAGATGTTCCTCATATAAGTAGATTTATGAACTGGTATTTGATTAAAATAAAAATATTAAACTTGTTTATATACCTTTGATATGTTTCCTTAGAATATTGTTTGGTACCTATGTATTATTCTTTTGACCTTTTGTTATAGCAAAAAGTTCGATAATTGCTGAATTTCTTTCATGTTACTAAAATAACAAAATTATTCTGTCATTCATTAAGTGCTTGGCCATGACATCTTTCCCTCTCAAAAGGGCTGTAAGTTTGCATGTATTCTTGTTATCCTTCCAACCAGTGGCGGATCCAGGATTTTCCTGAGGGAGGGGCGCAACAATTTGCAGTGCCCTAGTCAGGACGAAATTGAATATTTAAAAAAAAAATTTAAGCAGTGTTCAAAAAAAATATATACTTCAAGATCATCCATATCCATTGATTGACCCCCCCCCCCCCCTCATTCGTCACATCTCCGACTTGATAGCTTAGCTTAGGGTGGTTAACACTGTCCTTTTTTTTTTTTTTTTTTTTTGATTTACTATTTGATTTAATAAAAAAATTGTATTCAAAATATACCGTACATATTGAACATTTTAGCAAGCTACATTTCCGGAGGTATCGATTATACTGAAGCAATTCCAATGAAAGCAGAACTTGCTACTTTTATTTGTGACTAACTGACTATAAGTATAAACCTTACATCAAACTGGGAAATGAGTTATTGTACATCAAAATTTAACATATTCATAAAATATTAATGCAGTGAGCTTAATAAGTAAAAATACATAGTTTTACTGGATAATACATAGCTACTCGAGTAATCTAAAGCATGTAGGGAAAAATTGTTTTCCAAAGCGAATGTTTTACTAATAATTATAAGTAATATTTTTAATACGGCAATAGAAACAAATACAATTTAATTATTGATCAGTTATTACAAAACAAATTCCAGTTTCGAAGTCTCTAATGCCAAAAGTTATACTTACACATAAAAAAGTATAATGATAAAATTAAATGAAAAAGTAAGTCCAGTGATAAAATTTGACATTACATATTATCGTACCCCCCCCCTCCCGGAAATAATAAAAAAAAGTAGATCTTCCTGCTTCCCGTGGGCATCCACTGAGTACTGCTACTTTACACAGATAATACTTTTTACCAAACTATTTGTAAGTCGATTCCTGTAAAAAATTGACATACCTTTCCACTGTGGTGTTGCAAAGGAGGATTTTTAATCCGAATTCAAACATGGCGCTTATTTAAAAGCCGAAACACAAGCACGAGCTAGAACTGGACGAGTTCTTATGCAGTTTATAAAAAACCTCCCTCTTTCTTTCTATCAAAACTTTAAAGTTTAGCCAATTACCATGTCCAGCTGAATGAAGGTGGCAATTTCCTTGGAGGGAGAGTAACCCAAATAGTCAACCTCTCATTATTCTCCCCCTCCCCCTTGTTGGCGTTGAACATTACGCATGTGAGAGTCAAAATCTCTTCCTCCCAGCCGACAGAAAAAGGTATATTTGGTCCTGAAGGATGGGAGGAATATTTATTGATAATTCAATCCCAGGATACTTTTAACAGAAAGGGATGTGTTTTGAAGTGCAGTGAAGATGTCTTCAAGATCAAGTGGGTGGAGGTTTGAATGCTTGTACAGTCTTTCAACGTCCGTTTGAATGAGAAGGGAGAAGGCTATAAAAAGAACCTTGATCCAAAAATAAGCTGCTTATTTTTTTCTTCCGGAAATTAGATGAAGGTCGAAATATGTTTGTTGTGTGAACTTATTTAAAAAATATATATATATAGACTCGAGCTGAGGGAGGGGCGCGCGCCCCCTGGCTGGATCCGCCATTGCTTCCAACCATTGACAAACTCTTGTGTTGGCGGTTGGCTGCATGGAGTATTGGATTGGCCGACTACATTTGGAGAACTTTTTGTTTTGACTAAAAGGTTGATACTAACATCCCTTACAATCATACAAACATATTATCCAGTTAACTTTTGACAAACTTTTTGTTTACAATAGGCTATGCAAAGCATTGTATTGACTTACTTTATACTTTGAATATAAACTATTATTTGATGTGAAGAAATTTTAAAGTTTTCTCAACAAAATTCAACTACCAGAGAAATTCTTCTAACAGAGTTCAATTTACCATACCACAGTCCATGATGCATTTCTGAATTCAATAAGATTTTATCAGTTATAGAGTTACACTGATTTAAGGTTAATTATCTAAAGCTAAGCGGGGGATGGGGGAACGTTTGTAGACATATAAAATATATATATATATAAATAATAAAATATTTTTAGTTGCTTTGAATACTGCCAACTACATGCCACTTGTGTAGTTTTGAGTATCAGTGTGTTAACAGATTACAACTTCCCTCTTTTTAGGTTATTCCTCAGCTCATTGCCAGAATTGATACCCCAAGGCAGCCAGTTGGGGAGGTGATCCACCAACTTCTAATGGACATTGGAAAGCACCACCCCCAAGCCCTGATTTATCCTCTGACTGTAGCTGCAAAGTCCACCGTACCAGCTCGGAACGTTGCCGCCAATAAAGTACTGGAGAGCATGATGAAACACAGTGGGACGCTTGTAGAACAAGCTAAACTGGTACGAAAATAGGAATGGGTGTTTAAAAATTGTCCTTGTTCATAATTTGTAATTAATGTATACATATATGTAATGTTTATATCTTGGCGTAGATTAATGCAGTTTGGTGAGTCAGAAAACAGTATTTTTTGAGGCAGACGAAATTGTTTATTGAATTGTGTGTTGGAGAGAGTGAGAAATTTTAGGTATGATTGGTACAACAGATAGAAAGAGACTAAATCTCTTCTTAAAACTCACTGTATCATTGTATTAAACTGTGGGAATCATACTGAGCTTAGCAGAAATTAAAATACTAAGAATGTGTTAACTATAAAACACTGACGCAAAAGCTAGCAATACTGCATATTAACCATGGAACTCGCTCAGAGAAGCCATTAATGTCCCTGTTTTATAAGTTGTTTGTAGCCTGTAGAAAAAGATATTCATAAATGTAATCATACTGCTGAGACCATGAGGAAGATGACCTCTAAATGGATATTTTGATATTCTGTGAATGTTTTGTTTTGTGTAAATGTAAAGGGAAATTTATTTACCTTAAGTTTGGGAGCCTCAATTCTTAGAGTATGTAAACAATATTCTTGACCTGTGAAAAGTATCAAATGGTGTTGTTTTCAATTTATTTTCTTTCAAAACTAATTTCATTAAGAGGGAACATCAGTCTGTTCCTATAAACCCAATTCCTTATTTTTGCAACCACAATTTCTGCCGGAGTATTACATGGAAGCATGAGAAATTTTATAACAGGCATATCATTAGTAATAAAAGTTCATAAAAAAATTTGAAGGCAAAACTAGATATTTTAAAAATTATTATTACATTTAAAAAGTATTTATAAGCTAGTTTATAATTATTTAAATAAATTAGTAATAAATAAAACCACTTGTTGTTTTGCCTTCAATTTTCAATGAACTTTTATTACTAATGCTAGGCCTGTTATAAAATTTCTTATGCTTCAAAGAAACTTTCCACAATATAATAAATAATTACTTATGCTTCAAAGCAATGCGGCGTCAGAAATTGTGCCTGCAAAAAAAAGTATTAGGTCTATGGGACAAGGACAGACTGACGTTCCCTCTTAGCTTCAATTTCACTTTATCTATTTATCATAATATTCTTAACTCTAAAAGCTTTTGTACACAGCCCACTGTTTGTAATCAATGTCAACTATAATAAATGTTTTAATTGCACTTATTCAGATACTATGAAGATACACATTCATATAAAGATTGTCCAGAAACTAAGTTCCTTTTTCAATTTTTGCTGCGGTCTTGATTTCACACATGGTCGTCCACTTTTCCAACTCATTGGCAAACTATTTAAGTCATTTTTAGATCGCTGAGTATTGCATCGGCTGTATGTTGAGTATGTAAAATGTTTACAAAAATTGAACTTCTCGCCACATGGGAGTTATGACTTGTCATCTGCTTTCTGATTATTTGGGACACTTAAACCAATTTGTTCTCGCAGACAATTTTGAGAAGTTTATAGACAAAACATGATTCTATGGTAAGGAGGTGGGTGTGAAGTTTCAAAGAAGGATGTGAAAATTTTTACAATAAAGAACCTGTAGCTTTTGTTTGATGATGATTCGCTTACGGATGTTAGGAGAAGATCAAGGAGAACCAAAGTTTCACTAGTATAGATTTTTTTAAAATTTCCCATTGGTGCTGTTACCATATGGTTGGCATCGCAGGTATACAAGAGCTCGTGTACCAGTATGATACACAATTCAATATTGACGACTATCTTAAAAAATAATCTAAGCATTGTACTTCATTCTACAATAAAAGTGTTTTTCTAATAATTCATTGTAACATTCACGCTGTTTTCCACATAGTTTGCATCTTTCTAAAACACAGCCGCAGAACCGCGAAATCATGGAAATGTCAGGGAACTTTTTAAAATTTCATGAAAATCAGGGAAATTTTATGTTGTTTAAGGCACGTTCATCCATATTTTGGTGCTATTTACATGGAGATTTGTAGTGGTAAGCCATTAGAAGTTTAATGTTACGGAATAATTCAAACTTTTCATTACCAGCAAAACTATTTTTTAAAAAATTGCATATTATCTCTTTATGTCTATTCTGTTCTATTTGATCAGGGTGTCTAGACATCTGGAAAACCTAAGAAAATTGGGGAAATTCGGAAAAAAGTTTGCGCTAAAATCAGGGATTTTTTTTGTAAATCTGTCAGGGAATTATCAGGGAACTTTTTCCCCTTAATTTTGTGGCCACCCTGTAAAAGGAAGGCATACAATAGCTCGTGCCCTGCTATGATAAATACTTCAACAATGGTGGCAACTATCTTGAAAAAATATTCTAAGCATTGTACGTTATTATGCAAAAGTGTTTTTTCTAATAATCGTTTCCTTTTTATTCAATAGCTTAATGGTACTTAATTTCTGGATACTCCTCATATATTTTTCTAATAGGCATCAGTGTCTAAAGTTGTTTAGAAATATTTTTTAATAATTTAATTATCAATTTGTGTTTAATATTCGTAGGTGAGTGAGGAGCTCATTCGTGTTGCTATTTTGTGGCATGAGCTATGGCACGAGGGTCTTGAGGAAGCTTCCAGACTTTACTTTGGTGAGCGTAACGCCAAAGCAATGATAGCGACACTCGAGCCGCTACATGAGCTGGTTCAAAGGGGACCACAGACGCTCAAAGAAACTTCGTTCACACAGGTAGATTCTTTTAAATCATTTTATTGTTTTTACTTTTTTATGCAAGATTGATATAAACTTTGATTCAGATAAAATAAAAAAATATATAGAAATTTCTTTCAATGTGTTTAATTTTTATTTGAAATGTCCTTTTTTTTTTTTCAATTTCATTTGGTGTGCATAGATTATCCTTAAAGGATAATTCAATGCTAGTTTTATTTCGTCTTTTTTATAAGTTAAGCTTTTACTAAAAAATTATACAGAAAATAATTGAAATGATAAGAAAAGTTTGGCAACATATCTCAAATTAATATTTGAATTAGTTTGGTTTCAAATTTCTATAAAAAATATTTGTTTTGGTATATAAATTTTAAACAATAGCCATGTTTGAATTTTTTTTACCAAATTTTATAAGAAAAATTCTCTATGAGATAATAAGATTTATTCAAATAAGGAGAATTAACTCGGGCTTAATGCCCAATGGGTTATGGAGAATGCTCTAAATCTAATATAATAATAGGAGTTTTGTAAGAAAAAAAAGTTGTATTTCAATAATTTGTTTGCAGTTGAAATATTCCTTATGCAGTTTTAATATTCAACAGCCAATTTTTTAATTTGTTACAATCGTCTATGCATCCCATAACAGCTCAACCTCTTTTTATTATAAAATATGTTCAGTAGCGTGGGAAAAAATATAATAATCCAAATTCCAGCGATATATTTAGGTTTTAAGTCTTGAAAAAATATATTTTACTTGCCGTACTCATTTACAATTATGTCTCTTTTTAAAAATTGTTTTCTTGAGTTGACTGTCAACAAAGTCTATTTCGTCACAATAATTTCAATTGAATAATTTTTTTCTTTTTAATTGCATTTGGAATGAAAAATTAATATAGAGTATAAAAAGCGTTAAATATATAGGTTATAGTTTACTAGCTGTATGGCCCCGCGCTGCTGGGGACCCGTTGAAGGACATCTATCAGTAATGTGTTACATAGACTCGGAATTTTTCCAGAATAATTGTTAGTGGTGATCAGCTTGCAATCTACTATAACAGATGCATGGTTTCGGTGATTGTAATAGCGCTTTCAGTCATTCTCCAGTCGATATCATTGCTGCGGTAATTCCCTAGTTCGCTTGGCGGCAGATGCTCTATACTTTGCATCATTTAGACATAATGGCGGCATATTAACAAATCTCGAAATGATTTGAAAGTTTTCAATTAGTTTCAATAATCTTCGCCAAATCTACGATTGAGGCTGCAAGTGATGAAGTCAAATTGAGTCAAAATATTACGTTGCTATTCTAAATTCCATGTATGTTTTGACTCACTCTCATTAAAAATTTATAATTTAAATTATTTCAGCCTGAAAAATTTGACCCTTTAAAATTTTGTAAACATAGAAATAATACTACCACTATTAGTTTTTATGCTTAAAAGAATTTTGTATATTTTTTTAGGCATTGAAACAATAGCGTTATCTACCAAATTGTTCGCCAACCGAAAAATTATCGCCAAGTGGCATGGATATAGTACCAATATTGGTCAGCGCAGTGCCACACAACATACCTAATGATATACATAGGTGTTTCAAATTAGATGGCCTTCTTACATTTGATTTTGTAATGGACACATCCTGGAAAAATATTGTTGCACAAATTGTCTGTATATATTGTAAATAGTGACGTATTATTTCAAAATTCTATTGTAATTTATTTTTATCCAATTTTATTTAGTAATTAATAGCGATTATACAAGTTAGAAAAAGGTGGCAACACCTAAAGTAATCGAGAAGTTTCGAGATATTTCTTTTTCGATAAATTGGCTGGAAATTTCGAGAATGTCTCACGCGCTTGGATATAAAAGACTGGAGAACGGGAAAGTTTTCAGATGGACTTCGGACTTCGTTGAAAGCTGATCGCTTTGTTTACCTATTGGAGTGAGCTTGTATAATCTCTGAATTCGAAGTTATTTTTGTTGAAGCTTGTGTTGAAGCTTGAGAGTAATTAAACTGTTGCCTGTGAATAAATTTTGTGAGTTTCCTGAAGAGAGAATAAATATTTGTATACCGTGAAAACTGTGCCATCATTGCCTCAGTGGAGAAATTCGTAACAGTGGTGTCAGAAGTGGGGTTTCGTAATTTTGAATGCCGACAACTAGAGGAATGATGGAAGACCAAATGAAACAATTAATGGAAATGATTGCTGGAATAAAAGCCGGACAAGAATCCACGGCCGCTGAAATGAAAGCCGAAATAAAAGCCGGACATGAATTAACCGCCGCTGGTCAAGCCCGTCAAGAATCGACAAATGCCGAACTCGCCGCCGCAATTGCCGCCAGTCAAGAAGCGACATCATCAGACATTAAAGCTTTGCAAAATGCAACGTCATCTGACATGAAAGCTTTGGCCGATAAGTGCGAGTCCACATCCGCAGCCGTAATCAAGATCAGGGAAGAAATGAAAACCGAGCTAGCGTCAATGGTAGAATCTACTATTATGGAGACAACATCATCGGTCCTGCAATCCGTGAAGGAAGACGTTCTCACTGCTATAAGAGATGAAATGGAAGAAAAGGTTTCCACTATCAAAGAAGAGCAGGGAAAATTCATGGATGCTGTAGAAGAAAGGCTACGGAAAATAGAAACTCGCGAAGCTGTGACCATTGCAACGCCTAATTGGGATAACGTTTCCACTCCCTTTATTGCGCCACGTTCCAGCATCAAAGTGGCCACTTTTGATGGGAGGTCGTCTTGACGCGTTTATCAAACGCAGTTTGAAATGATTGCTTCTGCGAATGGTTGGGACGATACTTCGAAAGCATTCCATCTCGCGGCATCTCTTCGAGGTGAAGCTGCTGACATTTTACAAACACTACCTGAAAAGAAGCGGGGAGAATTCGTGGTGCTGGCAAGTGCGTTGGAATTAAGGTTTGGGGAGCAACATCTAAAGGATTATAACAGACTGCAACTGAAAGTGAGACAGCAGAAGGCCAATGAAACTCTTCAAGAATTGGCATCGGATATAGAAAGACTGTCGCTCCTCGCTTTCCCTGACTGTCCCCCGGATGTACGAGACGATCTTTCTCTGCAGTATTTCATCGACGCTATTCAAGATCCCGATGTGCAGCAATCGGTAAGGTTATCCCAAAACAAAAACCTGAAGTCGGCCCTCGTGTACGCCATGAGAGTGGAAGCCGCGCAGCTAGCTTCTGGAAAAGACCGACGATATGTGCGTGGTGCATTAGCCGAGGATTCTTCTGACTTTGTCACCAGTAAGCTTCGAGAACTGGAAAGCAAAATTGATAGAATGATGAGAAGCTATCCCGGAGCCAGGGATCGAAGGACCAGAGTCGTTTGCTGGCACTGCAAACGAGAAGGGCATCTACGACGAAACTGCCTTGATTTGAAAAAGAGAAGGGATAACACTACCACGGATTCTCCACAACTGAATCTAAGAAGATGTCATCTCGCAGGGCAGAAGCTGCAATGTAGAACAGGTGAAGCCCCGACCAGTCGTTTCCACGTTTCATCCCGACAAGGAGGAAACCAGGGTTTATTCGTGAAGGGGGAGATCAACGGAACTCCATGTCGTCTAATCGTCGATTCGGGAGCGAACGTAACGATCGTAAGGACGGACGTGGCTCATCGCCTGAACAGCCGACTCCTCTACACAGCGCCCTCTGTTTCTCTACAAACTGTGTCTGGTGGTAATATCTCTGTTCATGGGAAATTGCAAGTGGACATTGCCCTTGGATTTAACACCTACAAGCACACCGTTTATGTTGCCGAAATTGTAGATCCGTGCATTCTCGGACTAGACTTTTTGAAGAAAAATGGAATTACGCTGAATTTTGAGAAAAGCAAGCTGCAAACATGGAGAGGCGAAGTTCCTTTGCACGATCTAGACATGAAAGAGCTGTGCGTATATCGGATTGTAGCTCATGAAGACAATGTCATAGAGAATGCTGAAGAGTCCACATCTATGAAAAGTACCTCTCCAGCCTCGGAAAGAGAACCGAAGAAAGCGACGTTGATGAAACCCTCCCAGGAAGTGGTTCATGTGGAAATGGACAAAGTTAGTGAAGAGGGAATCGACATCCGTGCTCCTGTTACAAGCATCGAACGGAGGTCCCGGGATCTATCAGCTGCACCCTCGGATAATTCGGACGCAATCTCAAAATCATATAACCAGCAAGACGGGGATCAGAAACTTTCACAACTTCTGTTGGCATACGGGAGTGCAACTCACGAGACCACCGGATTTTCTCCATCTCTAACGATGTTTGGAAGAGACCTTAGGCTCCCCAGCAACCTCCTCTTTGGACAACCACCGGACACTCCTTCCTCGCCTGTCCAGTATCTAGATGATCTGCAGGCACGTTTGGAAGCCGTACATCGGTTCGCCAGAGAGAGAAACAACATCATGACGGAGCGCATGAAGATCCGGTACTATGCCAAGGCCATGGACTGTTCATTCCAGGAAGGTGACAAGGTTTGGTTAGGGAACCCTAAACGTCGGAAAGAACTCTCCCCTAAGCTCCAGACGAACTGGGAAGGGCCGTATGGGGTCCTTAAGAAGATCAACGACATCGTGGTGAGAATTCAACGGACACCTTCCTGTAAACCTAGAGTTGTACTCTACAATAGGCTATCCCCATATTATGGTAGAAGTCATTGAATGGCTTAAGGACTTCACTGCCCGGGACGTGCAGTCTTTAAGAAGGGGGAAATGTTGCACAAATTGTCTGTATATATTGTAAATAGTGACGTATTATTTCAAAATTCAATTGTAATTTATTTTTATCCAATTTTATTTAGTAATTAATAGCGATTATACAAGTTAGAAAAAGGTGGCAACACCTAAAGTAATCGAGAAGTTTCGAGATATTTCTTTTCCGATAAATTGGCTGGAAATTTCGAGAATGTCTCACGCGCTTGGATATAAAAGACTGGAGAACGGGAAAGTTTTCAGATGGACTTCGGACTTCGTTGAAAGCTGATCGCTTTGTTTACCTATTGGAGTGAGCTTGTATAATCTCTGAATTCGAAGTTATTTTTGTTGAAGCTTGAGAGTAATTAAACTGTTGCCTGTGAATAAATTTTGTGAGTTTCCTGAAGAGAGAATAAATATTTGTATACCGTGAAAACTGTGCCATCATTGCCTCAGTGGAGAAATTCGTAACAATATATTATCAATTTATTAAGTTGACCAAAATCCGACTGAAAACATCCCATAACGGCCCGACGAACGTATAGTGATAAATTAATTATATTGGTAAACGAATTTAGATGTTAGATATATAATAACTGTAGTGCATAAGATATTTGCTAACAAAATACAAAGGAATTTAACAAATTTATTTTGTTTAAATGTTATTAATACTCATTAAATGAAATCAAAAGGTCAATACCCGCTGAGCACAATACATCTTTGACGACAACATAAAAAGAAAACAAAATGATGCATAAAAAATAATGCTCTAAGCCGGACATGCGTAGAAGTTGCCTATGGTATCGACTGACAGTAAATATATGGAAATATTACAATAAAATTCGAAAACTTTATCGGAGCGACAATTGTAATACATAAAAATAATCAGAAAAATAAGGGGGACACATTAAAATAATTTTTGGTTTTATTCTGATGCAATAAAAAAATATCGTTGCCATTCCAAGTTTTTTTTTAATGTCATTAAATTTTAATTGAAGCAACTTTTAATCGAATTTAAAAGTTCTTCTCTACAATCTACATTTACTAAAGCTTCTATGTACCAAATTTCGTACCTCTAGGTGCAAAACTGTGGATTTGTATAATGCGTACAGACACACAACTTAGTTTTATATATATACTAGCTGTGTGGCCCCGCGCTGCTGGGGACCCGCTGAAGGATATCTATCTGTTCTGTGTTACATAGACGCGGAATTTCTTCGGATTAATTGTTGTTGGTGATCAGCTTCCAAAGTACAATAACAGTTTCATGTTTTGGTTCATTTTGTAATAGCGAGCTCTGTCATTCTCCAGTTGATGCTGTTTTTACAGCGGTGATGCCGTCTTGGCCGCAGATGCTTTATATTTTGAATCTATATTCATTCTTCTCTTTGGTGGCAAATGTCGAAATGATTTGAAAGTTTTCAGTGAATTTCATTAATCTTCGCTGAATCTACGTTTTAGGTTGCAAGTGTGAAGTCAAATTGAGTCTAAATAATCCTTTGCTATGCCAGATTCTATGTATGTTTTGACTCACTCTCATTAAATAAAGTTAGATTCATAATTTTAACCCTTTGCACTCGAGGCCTTTTTTGCCCTGAGGTACCAGCAACTTGAGACGTTTCGCGGGATTTTTGGTTCAATCCGAGGTTAGGGATTAGCTTCATAGAAACTAAACAATCATTGGCCTTGCATCGAATTTCCGCATCAAACCTAGTGGTCTTCTCGAGTTGCGGCATCCAATCATGTGGCCTCGAGTGTAAAGGGTTAAAAAAGCCAGCTAGAAAAATTTAACCATTAAAAATTTTGTAAACGTAGAAATAATATTACTGCTATTGCTTAAAAGAATTTTGTATATATTTTTTTAATACGTACAAAACACCGGTGAACATACTCAATAAAATATGCCTGGTGTCTATAGTGCAGCTCCAGCTTCTATTTTAAAAACAAATATTCAAAGCAATGAATACAATGGCTCATGTGGCGGAGTCAACAACGGTAATTTCACTTTACCATTAAGGCAGCATAATCCAGCCGTTTCTCCGGAAAACTTTAATGCACCACAATACTCACAAACAACGTCCAATTGCCCAATACAAACGCTAGGATGCAAGCTGTAATCATTGCTGCAATCGTATCGAAACGCTGCTCGATTCAAATCAGCACTTGATAAATATCTTGTTCTGCGTCGCAAATTATCTATTTGTTGACCTCTGTTGTTCGCTCGACGATTCCGCATTGCCAACCAAGCTGTTTCACGGGCTGCTTCACTTTGCTCTCGTGATTGAGAAGCACGAAGTCGAGCCATACTATCGCGGCGCTGTTCACGTGCAATTTCTTGTTCTTCTTCAGTCCTTTCATTTGCAGTATTTCGTATTCTTCTTGCATTACGGCTTTGTCGGGAAAGATTCGATCGTCTTGCTCGCGGCATTATTAATTAAACTTCACTTCACTTCAATTCACCTAAAAATTTATTTCAAAACTCAAATTTTCAACCATACCGAGTTTTATAAATATCAAATTGTCATCTATACGTCATTACATAGCTGTCATTATACGTCAATTACATAGCTATCATTTGCGTTTTGTTGTCAAGTCACACGGGAACGCTGTCGAACGGGATAAAAAGTATCTTATGTCCGTCTCCTGGCTCTAAGCTACCTCCATACCAATTTTCACCCAAATCTATTCTGCCGTTCTTGAGTTATAAGTGGTGTAACTAACACGACTTTCTTTTATATATATAGATATGCTAAATAGTCTTTCTAGTCTTTTGAGCCTAATTTTTTCAATGCCACATAAGTTTTTAGAGCTAACGAACCATATTTTTTAAAGTTGCATTTAAAATCAAATTTTCATAATTTTTACATTGTTCTATATTTTAAAATACTCAGATATAATGCTTGATGTTTCTTTTTATAAATTTAGTCCTATGGAAGAGAACTGTTGGAAGCCCATGAGTGGTGTAAAAAGTACCAACGATCTGGTAACATTAAGGATTTGACTCAAGCTTGGGACACATATTACCATGTCTTTAGAAGGGTTGCTAAACAACTACCTCAGGTATTGATTTTGGCTTTTTTCCTCAGATTTATTTTGGATGAAAGTCTATTGAATGTTGATTTTTTATTTTTATTTGGAAATTAATTTTTTGTTTTTATCTGGAAATTTATTTATTATTTGGTTTCAAATATTGTTATCTCATTAATAAATGCCACTTTATTTATATGAATTTCCATAAAACTATTTTATTCGTTAGATTTCTTTTTTATACTTATTTGAATGTTACATATGTACATAGCATTGAAGTTAGTTCTAAAATAAATTTTATGTAATTAAGGTTGATTTTTAGTTTCTACTGTACTTAATTGTTATGAAAAGCTTATACAAATGATCCACTTGGCCAAGGTCAACATTCCTAGATAAAACTAAATATGGTACAAACATGTATATATGTCAAATGAAAGGTCTCTTTAAGATAAATTCTCATACCAAAATTCAAGTAGAAGTATTGGAAATGGCGACGTGAAAGCAATTTGCATTTTGTTAAACTTAAATTATAATTTCTTCAGCATATCTGATATCATTAGTTAAAAGGTCCTAAATCCAAAAAAAAAATGTAGATGTATATTTTGACACTTTCTGATTAATCCTTAGAAAATCTTTTCCTTCATTCAATGAATCAAGTTATTAAGTCATACAAATCTATACAACAATAAAAAAAAAATGTAATTTCAAAGGACAAACACAAAAGCGTCAAACTTTGCATTTGAATTTTTTTTGGATTTAAAGCTTTTCAACTTATGAAGGCAGATGTATCATATATCAGTTTGAAGATGTTAATTATATTATACAATCATGTAAATTGAATTGAAAATCTTAATCAGAAATCCTTGAAAAATGAACTGGACGAGTATCTCCATTGTGCCTGTATGGGAAGAACACATTTTACCTGTCGATAAAGAATCGGATTAGAATTTGGGTATTCAGTGACAAGTTTTCTTGCCACCTTTGCCCCCAAAAGTGCCATTTCGGCAACATTTTTATTTATAAAAAGTCCAAATTGGCAGGGTTTTTATTTTACATTGTCAGCCTCAACTGAGGAAAATTTTAGTCACTAAATGTTACCAAATCAAACTTGTTTGTGTCCAAGCTGGATTTACTGCCAGATCAGGCTTAGATGCAAACATGTACGATTTGTTATATATGTTTGCTCATTAAATTGATGTTCTTATATTTCAGTTGACATCCCTAGAGTTGCAATATGTGTCACCCAAACTTCTCATGTGTAGAGATTTGGAGTTGGCTGTTCCTGGGTCGTACAATCCTAATAAACCAATCATAAGAATATCACGTGTCGAGAGCTCACTCCAGGTTATTACAAGCAAACAGAGACCTCGTAAACTAAGTATAAAAGGTACAGATAGTATTTTGCTTCTGAACTTTCAAGATTTAAGCTGAGTTTAATTTTTTTTACCCCTTATTTACTTACTGGACTGGTAAGTCTCGTCAGTTTTCTCATGGCATGCTTTGAGGCCCATTGAAACTTTGAAATCCACTTCTATGAAGTTTGTTCTTTAATTGTTAGATGGCAGCACAAGCTTATTTCTCACAAGTTGCTACACACAAGTATATAAGATGATGTAAGGCCAAAATGGATGCCTAGAAGATGGAAGATCGTAAATGTGTTTGCATATAAAGAGAAATAAGCTTGTGCTGGCATCTAGCAACTTCAGAACAAACTTAATAAAAGTGGATTTCAAAGTCGCTATGGGTCTCGAAGCATTTAAATAAATATAGTATCTTGAGAAAAATGACGGGATTTATAAGTCCCATCAGTAAATAAATAGGTAAAGCATAAAATGGTCTTCTGACAATTCATTCGTGGTTTTTCTTCATAAATTGTGTTTCCATTAATGTCAATTACAAATCTGGTTTGGTTTAACTACAAAATAAAGTAAAAATGACTGGATTCGAACCATATTTAGCTGTCAACTTTTTCTGCCTCAAGCTTTAATTGTGCAGTAGCTATTTTCTAATTTTACATTGGTTTAATTTTTTTTTTAATAAAACACATTATAAATTCCTAAAGCAAATTTACGATTTAAAAGCTGTAAATATGAAATAATGGAATACAACAAGTGCAAATGTAAACATTTTATTTCTTGCATCATTTCAAATTGGTTGGTTGGAGTTTTATGGGGCAAGGGCAACACGTGGGCCATACTGCACCAATAATTCAAATTGGTGTCAGTAATGAAAAATAATGAAGCTTTTGTATGATTTTTTTCCCATGTATGTTACAATTTTGCTCATGACAGTAGTTAGGGTTTTCATTTGAACGAACTCTAATTTGTTAGAGAAAAATTAGCAATTTTTAAATTAATTGAAGTCAATAACAATCAATAATTTTCTGAATATAACAGTTGTTTCAAATTAAAGTTCTACCACTGAGAAACTTTATTGTTTTAAATTGTTAATAATTTTTTCTTATATTTTGAATACAGGCAGCAATGGAAAAGATTTTATGTTTCTGCTAAAAGGCCATGAAGACTTAAGGCAGGACGAAAGAGTCATGCAACTTTTTGGACTAGTCAATACACTTCTAATCAAAGATCCCGAGACTTCTCGGAGAAATATCACGTAAGTTGTTGACTTCTAATAAAATACTTGTTTTGAGACATGGATTCACATAAAACTTGGAGTGATTTATTAATTTTGTTTTTAATTTAGCTTAGAATTAAGGCACTTTTAAGTTGAGGGATTGCTAACTAATAAAAAGCAACACATAGAAACGAATTACTTTATTAGCCAATGTTTTACAAAGAAGAAAAGAAAAAAAAGAAGGAAAGGAAAAAAAACCCGCTCCTTTCGTAAGTGGTTCTGAAGTGACTAAACACTTCAAATACTAATAGTATTGAAAAAAGGATGTGTTTTGTCATTCAATTAATATCTTGAATTTTGATGATATTTGGTCTGGTTTAGGTCTGTCAGTAAGTTAGCAAACTGATACTGCCAGAAATATTAATATTAAACATTGAGAAACAAACTATTGACATACACAATAAAAATAAGTTTTTATTGAATCTTGTTTTTTAATTAAACGATCAAAAGATAAACTAACAAAAATTCCAAACATTTCTCAAATTGTAATTTTGGTAGTTTATCTTTCGATCATTAATTTTAAAAACAGGATTCATTAAAAACTTATTTTTACTGTGCTTGTCAATAGTTTTGTTTTTAAATGTTTAATATACAAGTCTGTTGTATATGACTGCTGGGCTTTTTAAAAATTTAAATATCTTTTAACTTAAGGCTAGTGGTGCAACTGTATGAGGTTAAATTCTTGGCTTTGCTGCTCTGCATGGACAAAACTCAAATGTTTATGAATTAGTGATTTTTCAAATGTTCTATTACTTTTAAACCACCCTGTATGTAAAATATTAAATATCCATGTTTCAGAATTCAGCGCTACTCCGTCATCCCGTTGTCTACTAACAGTGGCCTCATTGGATGGGTACCTCATTGTGACACTTTGCACACACTCATTCGTGATTACAGGGAGAAGAAGAAGATTTTGCTGAATATTGAACACAGAATTATGTTGAGGGTAACAATTTTATTTGGAAGTTTTTTATGAATTTTGTATTCAATAAAAATGCTTTATAAACATAACAAAATTTATTAAATCTGTTAAGTGCAAAAGTAAAAAATCACTTATTACTATGTGATGTTTGTTGTGGGGGCTGACCAAGAACGAATATACTCGTCGCAAGTTTTGGTGTCTATCCAGTGGTAGAAGTGGTGAAAAAATTGTGGGGGATGCCCTAAAGTTGATGACAACCTCCCAGCCTCCGTCTTTAACGATAAATTTTATAATTTCGTGACTTATAATAAAAATATTAACTAGTAAGGAAAGAATGTATACTTCCTAACACTAACATTGAAAAAGGGTCCAAAATTTATTGTTTTTTTTTATTGAATTTTCTACAACTTAGTTTATTTTACTTGGAAGTAAGAGATTAAGTGAAATAATAATTCAATCTGATATACATAACTGTTTATTTAGATTAAAATAATGCTTATAAATGTGCATACTTTCATGAAATTAAATGAATAGAGAACTCTAAAATGTTTTTTTTTTTTTTTAAATATCTATCTATCTTGACTTTATATGCAACAAGAATAGAAATTTAACTTAAAAAAAGTTCCCCCAAAGTTAAATGTTGTTATGACTGGAAATGTCATTGTTAATTTCTAACTTAAACTTAAAATTTATCTCTTAATTTTGATCTTAAACTTTAAAAAGGACTTTATTCTTTATGTTCTACAATTTATATCACCTTTGAATGGCGATCTTTTTACTTTTTCCCATTTTTAGAGTCATATCTTTTCCCACTTGTTTCAAAAATTTAATCTTTCGAAGTTTTGTTTACTTCGTAGTATTCTTTTAAAACATCGTACTTAATTATTTTTTCGGCGCCTGAATGTGTTACAGATATGCCGAGGTGTTAGCGTTTTTCATTTTTAAAATGCCATCCATTGGAGGCCGATGGGGTTGTTTTTGGTTCAACGAGAGGTTGTATTTTTTTGAGAATTCAAGTAGGAGCCGTTGTGTTATCTTTTCTTGGGTAAATTTTGAACGACGCCGTGTATTCTTGGGCCACAAACGAGAGTCCTTGAACCGGTTTACTCCTGGTTTTGGGAAGAAAAGCTGATGCAATAGCCCGAATCCCGACGTCTGATTGGTTGGGAAATCGCCGTAAAAGGGAAGGAGCGTCGCCGTGGACGGTAATTCTTGGTTTTGCTGCCGTTAAACACAGTCGCAAAGGAGTGCGGATCCCGAAGCAGGAGAATGTGCCGTGAAGTCAGCCATGTCGCGGGAAGTGGTTTCCCTCCATATCTTCGAAGGAGGCCTCTCTCCAATTAATCAGCAACTCTCTTATCACCCTTCCTATACAAGAATAATCTAAACCACCCCTCATCAAGAAGGATAGACTCGAGGTGACCAACTACCCAGTCAAGCAACTAACCGGATGAGTCCCGTAGCCTAAATACTCCAGTAACCACCGGATCCAAGATGGAGGCCATCTTAGCATCTTTCCTCTCCCATGTCCGCCATTGAAGGAATCAATTCACCCGTAACTCTCCTACCACCCCTCATCAAGAAGGATAGACTCGAGGTGACCAACTACCCAGTCAAGCAACTAACCGGATGAGTCCCGTAGCCTAAATACTCCAGTAACCACCGGATCCAAGATGGAGGCCATCTTAGCATCTTTCATCTCCCATGTCCGCCATTCCCGTAGCCTAAATACTCAAGGAACCACCGGATCCAAGATGGAGGCCATCTTAGCATCTTTCATCTCCCATGTCCGCCATTGAAGGAACCAATTCCCCAGCAACTCTCTGACCACTTCCATCCTCCCGGACCACCAGCCTTTAAGGAACTGTTTAGTTCATTCAGGTAGTCTGTTTAACCCAAAACAGACTCGTGTAATTTATTTATTTTCTTTTAATGAAATTTAATTTATCTCTGAACGGCCAGGGCTCTCTTCCAGTAGGAATTTATTTACCGGATTCATTTATCCGTTTAATTTTAATTTGTTAGTTTTAATTGTTTTGTTTAATTTGATTTTTTTTTTTTAACAACCTCTCCTGAGCGAAGAACAACCTCTTTGCCCTCTTGGGTATTTAATATGAATCCTTAAGGTTCATCTTGTGTGAAGCTTGTAACTGTTTTTTTTGAATAAGTCATAATGATTAATAAATTACATTTTTATCTGGTAAAAACAGTGGTGTTTCTTGATCTTTAGTTAAGTTAATTTTTGGTGTTTAGGTGTTGAAGTGTTTCAAACTTACTATTTTAGGTACGAGGTTGTTAAGTGTAATAATTTTATTTACTAATATTTAAGGCATAACCACCACGATAATGTTGACTAAGTGTAACAGTATTTGTTAATAAAAAATTCTTATATTTTTATACAAAGTAGTATAGTAAATTTTTATAATAGTATGATGTATATACCATAAATAGTTTTAAAGTTTTCAAATGTAAAAAAATCACTTTTTCTCATTATCACTACATTTAAAGGTTATTGTTTTTCATTAGTAGTTTTTAGGTGAATTGAGTATTTTTTAAAGAAAGGGGGTGAATTTCAGTGGTTTTAGAAGTGGGGGATCTATGGGTATTTTCTTGAAAAGTGGGGAGACGTCTCACCCAGCGTCTACCCACACTTCTAGCACTGTGTCTATCAATGATATTAGTTTGACACTCTGTATGTTTAAAGGGACACCATTTCTGCTCTAAAACCTTTAATTTTACTCGAATTGTTACAAAACTGCTCCATTTTAACAATTTTGCCACACAAGTAAATCAATTTTTAATAATCTCCCTAAATTGTTTTTTTTTTAAAAAGTGCCCAAGTTAGTGACAATTAATGTATTTTATATTTTAACTTTTACTATTTTTTAATGCTATAATAATAAAAAATTGCAAATTTTTTTTAGCTGTTTAAAAAAATATTTTTTAAACAATTAAAATAATTTTATTTTAAAATTTCCATTTGGATGTTAGAATTTGATTGGTCAAGTGTCTTAAAACTGTAACAAGCTTTCCTAAATCGATCTCTTTGCCTTCTCTAAAAAAGCTTTATACTGCTCTTTTTGCTGCCTCAAAACCCTAAAACCAAACCAAGACACATTTCTGTGTTTAAATTAATTCTTAAAATTTCATTATACTTAATTAAACATTTTCATCCAAGTTCTTAATCCTCGCTGAATAATGCCAATCTTTCTTTATTTCCACTGTTTCTAACTTATTTCTTTTTTAAAATATTTAACAGATGGCACCTGACTATGACCATCTCACATTGATGCAGAAAGTGGAAGTTTTCGAACATGCACTAAAGAACACTAATGGCGATGATTTGGCCAAGCTGTTGTGGCTTAAAAGTCCAAGTTCTGAAGTGAGTATTTTATACCACATTTGTTTACATCTTTTTTCCTGAGCCAAAATTTTGTATTTCAATATAATATATATATATATGCTACATATTTAGAATTGTTAACATTTTATTCAAAGCATAAATAAGTCTTATTACTTCAATCAATATTTGCATATTTATAATGTTAATGCTATCATAAAACTGTTTATTTATCAGTTAAATTAATGCACATTATTATTAGACTAGATTTTCTTAGCAAAATTTATTTAGGCAATTAAAGAGAAAGTTAAGAGTATAATTTTAACCCATAGAAAGCTACAAAATCTGTACCAAATTAGAAAAATATTAATTTAAAGAAAATAATTAAAGCCTTTAAAAAGACTGTCATAAGTTATGGAAACAATTTTTTATCAGAAGTAAGAGACTTTCCTGTTCCTGTTATCTAACTTAAAAATTTATTTTTGTATATTGGATTTTTTTTCTCTTTCAATTCAGTATGACGCTCGGGTAAAAAGTTTACTGGCAAAAAAAAATTTAAGTCGCAGTTTTCTTTTTAGTAAAATGATTATGAGCTCCATTACTTTTGATTTGTCATCTAAAATAATTAATATTTTGTTATTATAAAGTCATTCTTAATTTTAAATATAAAGCTATTTTATATAAAATATCAACTAGACAAATACACCTTCAGTTTGCTTTTCTTTTAGTTCGATGACTATCCTTGTATAACAAAAATTGTGATTAGGCAAATTTTGTGGTAAAATGTTTTAGCAAAAAAGCTCAGTATCCTTTTCTAATTTTTGCATTTAAGAAATTTCTTAAGCATTTTACTAAAAAAAACAACCCCAAAGCTTAATCACTGGTTCAATCTGACCAAATCAAATTTATTAATTAGCAAAGATTTTCTTCATTGTAAATAAATGTCTATATATTCATAATATGATTATGTGTTTCATTGTACATTCTTATATTTTACTTTTTTAGGTATGGTTTGACCGTCGAACAAACTATACACGCTCTCTGGCTGTCATGTCAATGGTTGGATATGTTTTAGGTCTTGGAGACAGGTATATTACACACAATTTTTCTTATTAATATATTTTATGTTCTTAAAGCTTTATACAACAAGAAAAAATACCAGCAATGCAAAAAACTGCTAATTCTGAGAAAGAAAAAAATATTAAAAAATCTCTGTGTCAATAATAATGCTCATAATATGACAATAATTGAAATGAGGCGATTTAAAAATTACAAAAACATTTTATAGATATATTTAGCAGAACATATATTGATACTTTATTTGCGTAACAGAAAAACGTAACTAAATAAAGCAAAAAAATGGTATTCGAATTAAAATAAAACTTTCAAAAGTACACGAGTTCTCTTTCAATAATAAAATTCAACTATGTTAACAAAATGCCAATTAAAATTAATTACAATATTAGTGAAGTATATATCAATATCAGCGGAGGACTTTAAAACTTATTTTATTTTAATTTCCTGTCATCATGTTTTTTATTTGAATATATTCTAGTGTCCTATTTTTTATCTTGTATACCTACTTCCCTTCATGTGTACAATAGAATAATCTGCCATAGAGCTGCGCTTTTTATGCAGCGACATCTATATACATTTTGCGTAACTTCCTTCACTTAGAACCTGAATGTCAGTCTGTGAGGAGCATCCAGATGAATCTCCTTTTTATATTTACTTTAATTCTTAACTTTTAGATAGCTACTAACTTTTACTTAAATAAATATTCTTTCTTTACTCGCAATTGCTTTTGTGTGCTCATTCAAACCTAACATTCAGTTTCAAAGTTAACCTACTGCAAACTAATTTATGTTGCCAAATTTTTCTAAGATGAAAATCGAAATCTTTTTTAGTGTTCCTAGTAAAGGTCACTTAAAGTGACTGTTGCTAGAACTAATATAATTAAATTTTTAGAGTTAGTATCTAGAGCATTTTCAAGAATTGCATTTTGTTCAATATTTTTCAATTAAAGATACAATTTTGCTTATCACTGACTTACTCTGTAACACTGTAAATGAAAGCATTTGAATCGATCATTGTTGAAACTTGCTCCTGCGACCAAAATTATTTTAATCAGAATAAATAATAGATTTATAGACTTGGATGCATAAATTCACGTTCTTTTTTCAGGGTTCCCACGATCATTAAAAGTGCTTAATATTTTTGAACTTGTTTTCAAAGCCTTGAAAATCCTAAGAAAGGCTTAAAAGTCCTTGAAAATGCTTAGAGGTCCTTAAAAGTCTTTGATTTTTGCAGATGTTGTGTGCCCAACAAAAATATATAAAAATACAACTCAAACTTGCTATCACCGCATGACCGCCACTTATCCACACCATATCAAAATTCTCTGACATATTTGTACTATGCATGCGCCAACTTTTTTGGTAATATATACTTTATTAAAATTTATATACAGACATGATGCTTGAAAACAAATTTTCAAAGGTCATTAAAAAATGTATGTCCTTACAAGTCATTGATTTTCCTTCTGTGATTTGAGTGGGAACCCTGTTTTTAATAAATAAATTTTGAAACGTAACTTACCACATATTTTACTGTTAGAGACATTTTTAATATTTAAAATTAGATGCAAATATCATGCACACACCGATAACAGAATCAGGGCTATGTGAATGAATAGGGAGAATCAATTTGATTGTTGGTAGCTCTCAAATCCGTTACAACTTCTTAGTTAAATTATAACAACTTTAAAACCAAAAAATGGATTACTATATATTTGTACCTTTTGGTTTAGCTTAGAAAGGACTGCATATATAAGAACTATAAGTTGGATTGAAAAAAAAAAAAAAAAACTGAAAAAGCAAGCAATTTTTCAAAACTTGTTTTTTTTTCATTAGACATCCTTCCAATCTGATGTTGGATCGCCTAAGTGGCAAGATCCTCCACATTGACTTTGGTGACTGCTTTGAGGTGGCCATGACGCGAGAGAAGTTCCCGGAGAAGATTCCTTTTAGACTCACCAGGATGCTCATTCACGCCATGGAGGTAAGACAAATAGTTCTATGACAGTTTCCACCTCCACCCCCCCCCCCTTTTAGTAATTTAAACCAGAGGTCTCCAAACCTTTATTAACGACCTAAACCCAATTTTACAAGATTGATCTACCACTTTTAATATGACTGATCAGCCTGTTGCAATAAGTTTTTTACTGGTATTTTTGGATTTATTATTTTACAACTTAATGCTAATTTTATTTTAAAATAAAAACTTAAAAAAAATAAAATTAAGTAGCATAAATACAGTACTATAATTGTACTAAACAGTTCCAATAGTCTTAGAGCAAATCTTTTTGTTACTGTTAAAATACTCTTTCTACACTTTTGAATTTTGAAAAAATAATTTAGTATTAAAAAGGTTGTTTATCACAAAATGGGCAGCCTGGGCAACTATTTATGTATACTGTATATTTTTAGTTTCTCTGATTTTATATTTCTAAAGGCTTTCAATGGAAAATTTCACACTCTTAATAACTTTTTGCAATTCATCTATTGGCAAAGCTATTTAAATATGAAACACAACAATTGCATTTATTTTATTTTTAAAAAAGTCTGTTATGCCTTATAGTAAAATAAAGGGAAAATCAAAATGAATTTTCTACATCCAAAGTAAAGGAAGATCTTCGAAGTTGAAGTCAGGCTTAATGCAACAGACTAGTTTAATGGTGCACTTGTGTCCATCATTTAGCATGTCAGGAGCATCTGTTGTATACCTACTTCAATGGCATACTCTAAGTCAAGAGAGACAAAAGAAACAAGCAGGTGCAATGTCTATCTTGATAGGTTGTCTTGCATTAATTGGCGGGGTGCCTTATTGGCGTAATTACAATACGATACTTTTAGTCGTTCTTTAGGTTTTCTGGTGCAGTAAAAAATTACTCAATTTTACTTGTTATCAAGTTAGATCATAGAACTATATTAATATTATAAAAAGGGGCACCATATTATGAGATAGAGAAGTCAAAATAAAGAAGGCAAATTTAAAAAAAAATAATTCTGTTGCAGGTGACCGGCATTGAAGGAACCTACAGAAAAACTTGTCAGAAAGTGATGAAAGTACTTAGAGAAAACAAGGACAGTCTGATGGCAGTTCTAGAAGCCTTTGTTTATGATCCTCTGCTGAACTGGAGGCTTATGGACAGTACGTAGATAATTCTCTCATTGAATTACCCAAACAGAAAGCTTTTAGCTTTATTTGTATTCCAGTTACTGAGTACATTAACAGAGATGCCAATTTTTCTACAGATTTTCCGTAGTTTTTACGAATTTAGCTTTATTTGTATTCCAGTTACTGAGTACATTAACAGAGATGCCAATTTTTCTACAGATTTTCCGTAGTTTTTACGAATTTTTTGTAGATTTTACGAGGTTCTTTGAAACTTACGGAAAAGACCTAGGCAAAATATATTTTCTCAATCTTTTGCTAATACTCTTGTAATTCGCCTAATTTTTCGCTATTGCCGAGGTAAATGTTGTTTTCGATGGTGTAACAGGTGCTATTGTATCTCTATTCATTCATTGTAATGTAAGAGGCCATGTAATGTATGTAATCCATGGGTATACTGTAAAAATCGGTAAAACTGCTGAAAATCCTTAGAAAAGTTGGCATCTCTGCATTAACTGAAATGTGGTAAATTAATTGATTCCTTTCAGTGGTTGTTTTTAAACAAAAATAAATAAATATATCAAATTTCTTTTTAGATCAACCCAAAGGGAAACATTCAAAGGGCAGAAGCGAATCCTCATCATCTATTCATGACCAGAATGGTAAAATTAATTGTGGTTCTTAAATATATATTGAGTTTATATAAATTCTTACATTTAGAACTTAAGCTATGAATCCATATCCACTTACCATCAATACATAATTTTTACCATAAAGTGTTTAAAATATACTTTATATTTATTTTTTTAAAAAATTATTTCAGATTTGTTGGAGGAAGTGGAAGTGCAATCTCAGAGCGATCCTAAAAAACCAGAATCTGTTTTAACAGGTATGAAATTATGATCACTTTTAACTTCTCTTTCAATAATCTATACTGAAAGTCTATACTCTATCTGATAGACAAAGGTATTTAAGATTTATTAAAATATCTAAACTGTTTATCAATATATTGTTGCACAAATTGTCTGTATATGTTGTAAATAGTGACGTATTATTTCAAAATTCTATTGTAATTTATTTTTATCTTATTTTATTTATTAATTAATAGCGATTATACAAGTTAGAAAAAGGTGGCAACACCTAAAGCCATCGAGAAGTTTCGAGATATTTCTTTTCTATGAATTGGCTGGAAATTTCGAGAATGTCTCACGCGCTTGTATATAAAGGACTGGAGAACGAGAAAGTTTTCAGATTGACTTTGGACTTCGATGAAAGCTTAGCGCTTTGTTTACCTATTGGAGTGAGCTTGAATAATCGCTGAATTCGAAGTTATTTTTGTTGAAGCTTGAGAGTAATTAAACTGTTGCCTGTGAATAAATTTTTGTGAGTTTTCTGAAGAGAGAATAAATACTTTTAAACCGTGAAAACTGTGCCATCATTACCTCAGCGGAAAAATTCTTAACAGTGGTGTCAGAAGTGGGGTCTCGTAATTTTGAATGCCGACAACTAGAGGAATGATGGAAGACCAAATGAAGCAGTTGATGGAAATGATTGTTGGAATGAAGGCCCAACAGGAAACCACCGCCGCCGAAATAAAAGCTGGACAAGAATCAACCGCCGCTACAATCGCCGCTGGTCAAGCGCGTCAAGAAACGACAAATGCCGAACTCGCCGCTACAATCGCCGCTGGTCAAGCGCGTCAAGAAACGACAAATGACGAACTCGCCGCTAGAATCGCCACTGGACAAGCCCGTCAAGAAACGACTAATGCCGAACTCGCCGCTGCAATTGCCGCCAGTCAAGAAGCGACATCATTAGATATTAAAGCTTTGCAAAACGCAACGTCATCTGACATGAAAGCTTTGGCCGGTAAGTGCGAGTCCACATCCGCAGCCGTAATCAAGATCAGGGAAGAAATGAAAACGGAGCTAGCGTCAACGGTAGAATCTACTATTATGGAGACAACATCATCGGTCCTGCATTCCGTGAAAGAAGATGTTCTCATTGCTGTAAGGGATGAAATGGAAGAAAAGGTATCTACCATAGAAAGAGAAATCACGACTGCTAGAAATGAAGTGAAAGAAGAGGTTTCCACTATCAAAGAAGAGCAGGGAAAATTCATGGATGCTTTAGAAGAAAGGCTACGGAAAATAGAAACTCGCGAAGCTGTGACCATTGCAACGCCTAATTGGGATAACGTTTCCACTCCCTTTATTGCGCCACGTTCCAGCATCAAAGTGGCTACTTTTGGTGGGAAGTCGTCTTGGCGCGTTTATCAAACGCAATTTGAAATGATTGCTTCTGCGAATGGTTGGGACGATACTTCGAAGGCATTCCATCTCGCAGCATCTCTTCGAGGTGAAGCTGCTGACATTTTACAGACACTACCTGAAGAGAAGCGGGGAGAATTCGTGGCGCTGGCAAGTGCGTTGGTGTTAAGGTTTGGGGAGCAGCATCTAAAGGATTACAACAGACTACAACTGAAAGTGAGACAGCAGAAGGCCAATGAAACTCTTCAAGAATTGGCATCGGATATAGAAAGACTGTCGCTCCTCGCTTTCCCTGACTGTCCCCCGGATGTACGAGACGATCTTTCTTTGCAGTATTTCATCGACGCTATTCAAGATCCCGATGTGCAACAGGCGGTAAGGTTATCCCAAAACAAAAACCTGAAGTCGGCCCTCGTGTACGCCATGAGAGTGGAAGCCGCTCAGCTAGCTTCTGGAAAAGACCGACGATATGTGCGTGGTGCATTAGCCGAGGATTCTTCTGACTTTGTCACCAGTAAGCTTCGAGAACTGGAAAGCAAAATTGATAGAATGATGAGAAGCTATCCCGGAGCCAGGGATCGAAGGACCAGAGTCGTTTGCTGGCACTGCAAACGGGAAGGGCATCTACGACGAAACTGCCTTGATTTGAAAAAGAGAAGGGATAACACTACCACGGATTCTCCACAACTGAATCTAAGAAGATGTCATCTCGCAGGGCAAAAGATGCAATGTAGAACAGGTGAAGCCCCGACCAGTCGTTTCCACGTTTCATCCCAACAAGGAGGAAACCAGGGTTTATTCGTGAAGGGGGAGATCAACGGAACTCCATGTCGTCTAATCGTCGATTCGGGAGCGAACGTAACAATCGTAAGGACGGACGTGGCTCGTCGCCTGAACAGCCGACTCCTCTACACAGCGCCCTATGTTTCTCTACAAACTGTGTCTGGTGGTAATATCTCTGTTCATGGGAAATTGCAAGTGGACATTGCCCTTGGATTTAACACCTACAAGCACACCGTTTATGTTGCCGAAATTGTAGATCCGTGCATTCTCGGACTAGACTTTTTGAAGAAAAATGGAATTACGCTGAATTTTGAGAAAAGCAAGCTGCAAACATGGAGAGGCGAAGTTCCTTTGCACGATCTAGACACGAAAGAGCTGTGCGTATATCGGATTGTAGCTCATGAAGACAATGTCATAGAGAATGCTGAAGAGTCCACATCTATGAAAAGTACCTCTCCAGCCTCGGAAAGAGAACTGAAGAAAGCGACGTTGATGAAACCCTCCCAGGAAGTTGTTCATGTGGAAATGGACAAAGTCAGTGAAGAGGGAATCGACATCCATGCTCCTGTTACAAGCATCGAACGGAGGTCCCGGGATCTATCAGCTGCACCTGCGGATGATTCGGACGCAATCTCAAAATCATATAACCAGCAAGATGGGGATCAGAAACTTTCACCGCTTCTGTTGGCATACGGGAGTGCTACTCACGAGACCACCGGATTTTCTCCATCTCTAACGATGTTTGGAAGAGACCTTAGGCTCCCCAGCAACCTCCTCTTTGGACAACCACCGGACACTCCTTCCTCGCCTGTCCAGTATCTAGATGATCTGCAGGCACGTTTGGAAGCCGTACATCGGTTCGTCAGAGAGAGAAACAACATCATGACGGAGCGCATGAAGATCCGGTACTATGCCAAGGCCATGGACCGTTCATTCCAGGAAGGTGACAAGGTGTGGTTAGGGAACCCTAAACGTCGGAAAGGACTCTCCCCTAAGCTCCAGACGAACTGGGAAGGGCCGTATGGGGTCCTTAAGAAGATCAACGACGTCGTGGTGAGAATTCAACGGACACCTTCCTGTAAACCTAGTTGTACACTACAATAGGCTAGCCCCATATTATGGTAGAAGTCATTGAATGGCTTAAGGACTTCACTGCCCGGGACGTGCAGTCTTTAAGAAGGGGGAAATGATGCACAAATTGTCTGTATATGTTGTAAATAGTGACGTATTATTTAAAAATTCTATTGTAATTTATTTTTATCTTATTTTATTTATTAATTAATAGCGATTATACAAGTTAGAAAAAGGTGGCAACACCTAAAGCCATCGAGAAGTTTCGAGATATTTCTTTTCTATGAATTGGCTGGAAATTTCGAGAATGTCTCACGCGCTTGTATATAAAGGACTGGAGAACGGGAAAGTTTTCAGATTGACTTTGGACTTCAATGAAAGCTTAGCGCTTTGTTTACCTATTGGAGTGAGCTTGAATAATCGCTGAATTCGAAGTTATTTTTGTTGAAGCTTGTGTTGAAGCTTGAGAGTAATTAAACTGTTGCCTGTGAATAAATTTTTGTGAGTTTTCTGAAGAGAGAATAAATACTTTTAAACCGTGAAAACTGTGCCATCATTGCCTCAGTGGAAAAATTCTTAACAATATAAACAGGCATTTTTTTAAAAACAAAAAGAATGTTAATTTGACTTTAACACGTAATACAGTCATGGTACAGCATCAAAGCAAAAAAGACTGAACTTCACACGTAAGCAATGAAAACCAGCAAAAACATTACATTTTAATAAAATTTCGGAAATAAAACAACTTTAAACAATTATACTATATTGATAAACAGATTAATATCATTAAACCCAGTTTTTAAAAAATTTTAAGTTATATTAAAATTACTGAAATTTGGCTGAAAAACTGAGATCAATGTTTCTACTGAACTGTACCATGCCTGATAGTATCTTTTAAATTTTTTTCTAAAACTTTTTCAATAAAATAGCTGGATGAAATTTCTGTATGTGCTAAATAATAATTTTCTGTACATAAAGAAAGACTTTTGATTGTGTTTTTAATGGAAAAATATGTAATTTTATTCCAATTGATGAAATTTTGTACTCTTAATTGATTTCGAAACAAGAGGCACAACAAGGCAAGGGTCACTGGCTGTATGAAATTTTGAAAAATAACACCCATCATCTTTTCTCACCATTAAAGGGGATCATATCTTGAGATCTACAAAACCAATTTGAATCAAACCACAGTGAGTTACCAGGGTTCCAACGGTCATTAAAAGTGCTTAATATTTTTGAACTTGTTTTCAAGGCCTTGAAAGTGCTTAAAAGTCCTTGAAAATACTTAGAGGTCCTTAATTTTTCAGATGCTGTGTGGCCAACTGCAAACTTGCTATCCCCGCATGACTGCCACTTATCTGCACCATATCAGAATTTTCTGACGTATTTGTATTACTAATCCACCCACTTGTAACTTTTGTGGTAGAATATACTTTACAAAAAATTTATGTATAGATATGATGCCTGAAAAAAAATTATTAAAGGTCCTTAAAAACATTAATTAGGACCGTAAAAGTCATTGATTTTCATTACATTCTCTGATTTGATTGGGAACCCTGGTTACTCTTATTTGAACCCAGATAATTTCAGGCACTTCAGTTGGTCAGCAATAAGAATTATTAGCAACACCAACTTTGACTATTTGCTTATTTAGTTTTACAATAAAGAACACTTAAAAAGGTAATACTTAAATTAGAGTCAAGCATTTTTAACGAATTATAAAAATATCAAACCAAATTGAAAAGATTTTGAGCTTATCAACATTATTTTTACTTAGTTTCACAATATTCTGTTACATTTTACAATCGACAATTCCCGCATTTTTTAAAAATTAGTGAAATTAGTTTATATTTATGAAGAATTTATTTCTTATTCCAAATATTCAAACAAAAGTTCTTTGAAAAAATTGGTTAATTAAATATTAAGAAAAGAAAATGCCGCAAAACTGAGCCAAACCCGTTCAATCAAAACACTCAACTATAGCTGTGACGGCAAAACATCCTTCCGTTGCTATGGTTACCATGAGGGTTCTGCCAAATAGTTGGCGTTGGTGTGGTAGACAGTTGCCATATCCCGTACAGGTTGACGTGATTTGCGAGAAACTTGCAAAACTGGTTTCCGCTGCTGCATTTTAAGCCAAGTTGTTTCGGATCAAGTGACGTCACATTCAATTCGAGCCGAGTGAACCGTTTTTTTGCCTAAGTTAACAGGGGAACTTTGAAAATTTAAAAAAAAAAAAAAAAAACACATTGAGCAGACATTTTTGTGTTTATGGTCTTTTTAAAACATTTAGAATTGAATAAAAAAAAATTAAAAATGCAGGAATTGTCCATTGAAAGTATATATTAAAATTGTGATATTCTTCCTCTTAGACACAGGTTTCAGTAAACCTGAAGCTTTGAATGAAAAGGCAGTACAAATTATCAATAGAGTCCGGGACAAGTTAACAGGTAAATTGACAGTTATCTTTATAACTTCTCAACTTTTCTTGTATAAGTAAATTCATTTATATTATTTACTACCCATAATTTATTTCAAAAACAAAACTCATTAAATTTCATGGTAACATATTCAATTTTAAACGAGCCCAATTTCAATCATAAAAGATTTAAAGGAATATGTATATCTATTTAAAATTATTCCATGTTAAACAAAAATGCAACCGGGTTTAGGAATGAATTTACATAGGCTTTAAGGTTTTAGATAAGCATTGTCTCACTTTTTTAAACGTCAGAAAGTTAATATTGATGCTATCTAAATCATTTTTAATCAACATGGTAAATAAATATAATGAATACTTTTATGGATAATTACCTTGTTGCTGTTATATACTAACAAACTTGACTTAATGTAATGTAAGTTTATTTTGCAAAAAAGTCAATTAAAAAAAAAGTTAAGTATAATGCTGTTTTAGGACTTGTTCATTTGTTTTCTACCTGAATCAATGTTATTCATACTATTAATAAAAGTATTTGTTTATTGAAATAATTTTTATTAATTTCGGCGTTAAACCTATATGTGTTCAATTTTAGGTAAGGATTTTGACCCTGACAAAACTTTGGAAGTGGATGAACAGGTTGAATTACTCATAAAGCAAGCCACTTCTCATGAGAATCTGTGCCAAAGTTATATAGGATGGTAAATAATTATCTTCACTTATTACATTTTTTAACTTGGTTCTTTTGTAATTATAGATATATTTAATTCAAATTAATAAAATATTGCATTTTATTTAAGTGGAAGTCCTAGTAAAGATCATTCCCTATACTTGCTATGTTACAATTTTTTATCCCAGTGCATTTAGAAACTATTTAGTGGAAAACCTTGAAATTTGGCGAGTAGGGATTTCTTAATGAAACGACATTAAAAACTCGAAAATAGCGTCCAATATATGTTATTTGAAATCCTGTTGTCAATGCATATGCAGTGTCTCCACCCGATTTTGTCTTTTGCTATTTTAATTTTCATTTATAATGCTTCTAAATGCGCTGGACTATAAGATTGTAACATAGCGAGTATAGGGAATAATCCTTACTAGGACCTCCTCTTAATATATATAATTATTGATATTGTCAATGTAAAGCTATTTTCAAAATATGCATCAGAGAAATCTTTTATTAATTTAATATATGAAAAGTATAAGAATGCAGTAAGATTTTAATGCAAGTGTTTATTTGTCAATTGCTTTTATTTAATAATGCAACATGTTTTCTTATCACCCATCTTGTCTATTAGTTACAATTGTGCGAATTTCCTTCGACATAGTAGAAAGTGCACATTTGTAACCTACTTGAGAGGTGACTGCAAGTCTAGGTACTCCATCTAACATCATTCTAAATTGTGGGGAAAAGTGAGTAGATAATATGAATCCACTGGTCTGCCTTGTTAAAAGTGGCCGAAACTGGTCAAAAATCGACTTTGAATGAATTGAACTAAATCCGATTGCCAAATCTGTCATAACTTGCCAAATAATGAGTATTCTTTTTTATTTCGTAATCCCCCGCTCTTTAATTTTCAATTAAGAAGGTTGCAGACGATTTAGATGTGTGGCGACGGTTTACTTGCATCTTTCAAAAGTGAGCCAAGTTGGCAATAAATATTACGTCACTAATGACAAAACTGATGTCACCTATTTGGCTTACTTTTAAAAGATGCAACTTTTCTGAGCCAGAAATCAAAAATCGTATATGCTTTTCTTCATTTAAAATCAAAGTGTGATGGGTTACCAAATAAAAAAGAATGCTCATTATTTGGCAAGTTATGACATATTTGACAATCAGATTTAGTTCAACTTATTAAAAATCGATTTTTTTTTTTACCAGTTTCGGCCATTTTTACCATGGCAGACCAGTGGATTCGTAATCTACTCACTTTTCTCCACATTCTATTAGAAATTCAGAATGATGTTTGGTGGAGCACCTAAACTAACAGTTGCCCCTCGGACTATTATTAAATGTAAGGTATCTGATATACTTAAGAATGTCTTTAATGCCAATAGAGTTCTTGGTGTTTGCAGGATTCAGCTGGTTCATATCTAATTATGTGCAGTGATTTTACTTCCCATGTACTAATTCTTTTTTTAATAATTTACATGACTTTTAAGTGACTCTTCAAAAGAAGCCTATTTACTTAAAGTCGCAATATTTTTATGCTTTATAATTCATTTTCAGTTACCGAGATATTTATATTAGGCAAATATCAAATAACAAAATTTTGGAACTGATGGTTAAATAATATTCATACATATATAAACTTAATAAAAGTTTAGTGTTAATAATCTATTTAAGGAATAGTCTAATTTAAAAATTTGCATTTTTTTTTATTCCGATATTGTGGTGGGTACAAATTATTGTTCCTTTTGTTAAATTAGAATGTGTGTGTGTGTACATAAAACAGTTCTTGCTTCATTTACTGAAACATGTATACAATGAAATAAGGATTTAAATTCTCATATTAGCTTTAAAAAAAAAACAAAAAAAAACCACTAAATGATGGTATGATTTAGTAGACAGGCTCACACCTAAAATTCCGAGACTAAAATTTTTTTCGAGCATCGCCCTCTTATAAATAATAAAAGAATTTATACTAATAAAACTATATCTTGTTTCAGGTGTCCTTTTTGGTGAGACAGAAGACGTGTACATAAAAGAAATCAAAACTACACCCAAAACAATGTGATAACTTAAAGAGAATAACGAAGCCAAGTTGTAAATAGCTGTGCTGCTGAATAAGATACACTTTTGAAAGATCCAGAGCATATTTTAATAGTCATAGCAATTGTTCCTATAATAAAATATTTTGCTTTGGCACTTTGACTAAGTAACTAAACTACACCATTTCTAAGACAGGAGTTCTGGTCAACTCCTTTTCAGAGTTTCAGGTAAAAAGGCATGTGGCAGCAGATCTCCTACACTGCATTTCATATAACTCCCATCTTTCTTCACGATGTATACATTCCAGTCTATTCCAAACTGAAAGGGAAATCAAAAATAGTCAGGTTGATTATGAAACTAAGTCAAAAGTAGCATTTTGTACTTGAAATTGGATGTTTGTAATGTAAAATATCGATTCATTTTCAAAAATTTCGTAATTTCGATCGTTTTTTGGGTAATGGTTTACAAATTGGTCCACTGTTGGTCCGTTTAAAAATTTATCTTTTGAGATTTTGTGTTTGTGACTTATCTAATTTTTTTTTTTTAACGAGTGACGAAGTATGTGTCACATGAATTTTTTTATAAAAAAATGTAAGGCCTAAATGCATAAAAGTGTTAAGTAACAATTTTGTATTTCTAAGATATTGAAGGGTTGAGTTCTGTTGAGTATAGCTTACTTTGAGCCTTCATCAATAAAAATCTGAGCTAAGAAAGACAGCAGCTTGAAAATTGTACAGTAAGTTAGACTGATACTCAACACCTTCATTTGTTATGTTTCCCAGGAGATCTATTAAAATGTTACTTAACACACCCACGCTCGAGTTCAATTACGCAATAATTTTTCTAATCCTATGCATTGGTCTTAAAAGGTTCTGTGAAGCTTTATTTTGATTTCATTCTTGTTTGTTTTCTTAATGCATGTATTTTTAAAAAATAATTTTGTGTTATTATTTGCTTTGTGTTATTATTTGCTTTGGTTTGAAGGGCTTCTGCATGACGGCGTAAGGTAGCTTATTTATAAATATTTAGGAAATGACGCATGAATTTTTTTCTTCTTTTCGAGTCTGTTTGCTTACTGCAAAAATTTCAAGCTGTACTATCTTAGCAAGGTTTTTATAGATGAAGGCACAAAGTTAGCTATACTTAACAAGCATGCAATAGAGCCCTTCATTTTGTTAAACTTTTGTGCCATCAAGTATTTTTGTTTATTTGAGATTTCTAGCTAAATCTTGGTAAAGCAGTTCTTTTCTATTTTATGTTGTGTTCAGTGCTTTGATTTGTTCTTTTGTGTTTTAAAGTAATAAAAACTGCCATTTATTTTAATTTGTGATTTTTTTTCTTCTAAATAAATAAGTGGATAAATCATTCAGAAATTTTGCTACTAGAATGAAAAATGTGTACAGCAGGAAAAATGAAAAATTGAGTTCTTTAAATAAACACTAAATTAACAGTTTTAAATTTAGAACTTTAATATTAACTTTTTAAATAGTAATTAATAACTAGCTTATAAAAACTTTTTAAGTATAATAACAGCAAAGAAAGCAGTAGTTATTTTTCCATCATTTTTTTTAAATAAACTTTTATTACTGATGTTATGCCTGTTGTAAAAGTTCATATTCCACAAAGCAATACTCCCGACAGAAATTGTGGCTGAAAAAGTATAGCATTAGGTGTATGGAGCAAAGATAGTGAAATCCCTTCTTAAATCAATTAATATTAAATATTTACACTACATGTTAAATTTTTCTACTGAAGTATAAATTTAAAAACTATTTATTAATGTCATATTTTCAATATAAAAAAACTTAAGTTTTAACTTGCATTGCAATCCATTATTTGCTTCTAATTAAAGCTTTAATAGTGCCCCCCCCCCCCTCTTTTTTTAAAAAGCTTTAATAGTTTAACATTTCCTCTTAATTGCAGTGGTGAATTGTTTAAGATATCAGCTGTGTGGCCACTAACCTTAATTTGATGTTTTGAGAATAGAAACTTAACTATAAAATATGTGTCGAAACAAAATTGAAAGTTTTTATTTTTTATTTTATAGTTAACTGTAATGCTTTGGGAAAGCGAACCACATAATAGGTAACTGATAAAAAATTTTAATAGTAGCTATTTTCCCAACACAGAAAAACTGAGAGAAACATTGCATAACATATGACAATTTATAAACATTGGAGTAGCTTATATTCAAAGAATCTACTGAATATTACATTTTAGTAATGTTTGAAATTGATATATATGAAGTCATGTATGCAGTACTGGGTGTCTGCCATAACTTGCATAAGTTGTCTAAGAAATTTAGAAAAGGATGCATTTTGAAGAGAAAGCTAACCATTAGGAATTTTAAACAAAAATTCATGGATTCCCTTTAACACATAAGAAATTTATGTTAAATGAGTTAATTTTTAGCTTTTGTACTAATGTAGTGAGAAGTTTAAACATAGGCTCTGTCACTATGAGATTAACTTATGACTTAACACTTCCAAATAAAACCAAAAATGCTCTAGATGTATTCAATATATCAAATGAAAGGTTTTGTTAAGGGGATTTTTCATGCCGAATTTAGACGGGGCGTTTTGGAAATAAAATAATGTAGTAAACGCATAAGCAAAGGCTCTGTCTGCCCGAGACAAACATTTTAGACAAAATCACAAATGCTACAGCATTTGATATAGCAAATGAAAGGTGTCGTTAAGGTTCCCATACCCAAGTTAGATAAGAAGTACCGGTAATGGTGACCGGAAATTAACTAGCCATTTGTTAAGACTAAACTACATTACATTTATTGTGACCGTAAAAGTGCTTCTTTAATAACTATGGGAAGTTTACATCTTAGCTACAAATAGAGGTATTGGATTATAACTTGAATATTCGGTGGCAATTTTCCTCGCTAGACTCGTCAATGTGATTTTAGATTTAAAATGTCCAATTGGTAGGATTTTTGTCGTTGTATGTCGTCAACAGAAACGGAACGAGATTTTATAAGTATTTTCGAATTGTACATGGTATCTGTTCTGGATTTACTTTAAAATCTGAATAGAAGTGGTCTTTTACTGGCAATTACTTCACAATCTAACTTGTTTTTTATTATGGCGTACAATGTCTCAATCTGCAATATTTAACCCTGTGGAACACGCGCCCTGAAAGGTCCCCCTACTTACTGCTAATCCACACCTCCCGGTAAGATGCTAGTGTGAGGAGGCCCATCTTCGCCTGCCTTAGAAATAAAGAAATGTTTGAAACTTCCTCAATTCAAGTGTCATGGAATTCCTTAATCAAAAACAAATAAAAAATATTACGTTTCCGCTGTAAAATACATGAAAGACCTCTCGGGTCAATTGCGCTTACCCTAGGGTTAACGAGGCAGAGGTTTGATCTACAATAAATCATTAGCTTGGATAAATGTATATTGTAATTTAATATACGTATTGCAAAGAATTTTTACCTCTGCTAAAACCTGTCTGCAAGCACCACAAGGTCCAATATATTCATCACTAATAGAGCTGCAAGAAATGTCATGAATTATTTTAGTATTTTGAAATGCTGGGAGTTTTTTGAGTGAACTAAAACTTTCACTCTCGGATCATAGAAATATCCAGCATTTAAAGTATTAATTTTATACGCAACATAGGTGAAGATTGTGTATAATCTACCCCTTTGTATTACATAGAAGCTACATTCACCATTTTGAATTATTTCACATTTTAATATTTTTTGTAGAATAGAAAACTATAATGAAATTATGAACAAAAAAAAAAGTTTTGGAAGGGAAAAAAGTACTTGGTCTAGTTATTTTGGTTACAAAGCAACAGAAAAAATATTTACTAAGAAATTCACCAATTTTACACAATCCTTTGCCTGCAATTATAAAATTGCAACCCAAAATAATACCAAAAGGGCACTGACTCTTCCGAGGTTTTAGAAGCAACTTTTGAACAAAAATTACTGATTAAACAAAAAACAAA
Source organism: Linyphia triangularis (assembly GCA_963978545.1). Taxonomy (NCBI): domain Eukaryota; kingdom Metazoa; phylum Arthropoda; class Arachnida; order Araneae; family Linyphiidae; genus Linyphia; species Linyphia triangularis. The sequence continues at coordinate 66,140,579 of OZ021729.1, forward strand.
TATTATTCCGTTTAAATTAAGATTGAAGGCCAATAAATATTGTACTTGTAAACATTAAACTTTAATCCAAATTTTTAATTTATGTCATTAACTAGTATGTCTGAAGAGAAACAAAAATTAGTCCCTCTCCTTGAATAAAGTGCACAATAAACTATGAAAAAGGAACACTCCGGACCCCCTTTTCCAGAACTTTTTGCGACATTCTCAAGCTATTTCTGTATCCAGATTTAGCTCATACATTACACTATAGTGAAAATTACATTACACTAAATGAAAATGGCCTGTCTGAGGTTAACATTCCAAGCTAAACCATGTTACTTACACTTGATGTATGCAAAATTAAAGGGCTCGTGGAGACAAGTTCTCATTTCAATATTTCAGATATGCACTATATATTGAATTGTAGGTCTCAAGAAAGTAATTGAGGGTACATACATTCCGTTCCCAACAAATCTTGACAGGCTCATGATGAGAAGTTCTAAAACACATTAGTCACTTGCTGTTAAACATACTACTGTCTAATATCATCTAAGGCAAATCTAATTGCTCTAGTTCTAGAATGTATTTTCTTTCAATGAAAGGACTAGAAAGTTAAGAATATTTAGCTGTATGGAAGAGAATATTTATTTGGATTCGTGGAAGTGAGATTTCTGCAGTGAACATAGAAATGTTCAGCTATATACAAAATTTTAGGGCTTGCCATGTTGTGTAAGATTGTCTAGTTACAGTGAAACCTGTGTATAACGATATTGTCAATAACAATAAATTTGTATATAACAATATTTTTCAGTCTCAGAAAAATTTCTATTGACTCAATGTATTTTTAACCTATTAATTGTGATAATCACTTCTTAGATGCATCTGTCTATAACGATAATTTTACTTCTTCAGAAAGTAAGTGTATCTACATATCTCTCTATATTTTTACGTTTGAAAAACAAACAATATCCAAAGTCCCTTTTAACTATAGTAAAAACATTAACCAACAGTTCCACTTTTTCAGAATTTAAGTGTGCAAGTAGTGGCCAGTGATGGTGAAAGTCTTGTCCAGTGCAGAAAACATATTTTATCTTTATTCTTTGAGAAAAACCTAAAATTATCAAGTGGTTAAATTGCAAATTATTGTTAATTAGTAATTATCCGATATTTACTTATTACATTTTTTAATAGAGAAAAACTAGATAATCCAATATGTTCATGCACATATTACTATACATACATAAACATCGTATATAAGCAAAATGTTCAAACTATCCACGTGAAACCTATCTATAACATTATTTTCCCAAATCCTTACATTATCATTTTAGACAAGTTTTTACAGAAAATGATAACTTGTATACAACAATACGTTCCTATGTCCCTACGGTACTATAATGGACAAGGTTTTACTGTATTATACCAAGATTCAGATAGTACTTTCTGTTATGTAGAAGAGGTATTTCTGGGACTGTAACTATCACAATTTAGAGTATAAACAGTTGAATAGCATCTACTTACCCGGTTACAACCACAATGGCTTTGAATTTTCGACATCCCTGCGAAACAGCTGTGCCTATAGCAGTCCTTTCTGCACACATAGTCAAGCCATATGAAGCATTTTCAACATTAACACCTGAAATTAAAATTATGAGAGCTTAATACTTACACGTTGCTAAAACACAGTATCATCTTCAATTTAATAAAAGTATGTAATACTTAATATAATATAGTAATACTTACTGTACGCATATAAGAACTTCACTTCAAGAGAGTAAAATTCAAATCAACTTCAATTAAAAATAATTACATTATATTTCTTAATAATACATTCCTGATAAAGTTAAAAAAAAAGGTATTCATAAATCAGATGCTAAAATGATCTATGGTTGCACGTTCATATGGATATGGAACTAGCCAAAATAAAAACTTCAGGTAAATTAATAGTTTATGAGGAGGGGTTGGAGTAATTTTAAAAAGTTGGTGATAAGGCCAAAACTTTGCCAATTAAACATGATGGCTGATTCAAAATCTACAAGATGATACCTAATTCAAAATGGTCATTAATACTAAACAATGGCTGAAAACATCTTAAGGAATATGCAAACAAGCAATTAACAAAATTAAGCAATTAAAAAAGCAAATTAAGAAATTACAAAAAGAACACAAGAAAAAGGTTGCTGTTAATGAAACTTTGGTCTATTCCTAGTTGACGTTAAAATATCGCCAAGCCAATTTGGCGCGGTTTTGTAGGCGATACAGTTCTAAATTTGGCAACCCCATTTTTTTATTGACGCGCTTTGGCTTCAACCTTCCTAACCCACAAATCATGAAGCTGGTTCGTTTCTCAATTTTTCATATTGGAATTCCGAATTGGCGACATTCTGGCTTTGTCGCCAACTTTTCAAAAGTGCGCCAACCCATAAACGTGAACTAGGAATTTACCGAAACTTTATTGGCTAATAATTGGCACCAAATTCACTTGGCAGAATGGATATGTAGTATTTGACGATTAAAAAAATAGCCAAAATTAAAAACATAGTAACAATAATAAAATTAAGTTAAAACTTACGAGGTCATAATTTGACTCAAACTATTAGGTTCATTGAACTAGAATGAATATAAAGAGTTTTACCTGTAAATATTTTCCCATCTTCAGAAAGTAAAGCTGCAGCGACAGAGAATTTACTGTAAGGACTGTACGAATTTGAAAGTACTGATCTGCTAATTTCAATAAGTTTTTCAACAGAAAATTCTGCGTCCGACTTCGATTCCATTTTCAAGTTTTAATGATCAACAGATCATCTATAAAAAAGATCCGATCTCATCATATAAATATAAACAAAGGAATGGCTTTGAAAGCAAAACCTTTGAACACCAGTTTCAAAAATAATACTAAACATAACAAAAACATGAATTCAGTTTAGTTTTGTTTTAGGCAAAATATGAACACAGACTTTATTTGTGTTGACGTCAAAGAGTACTGCTAAAAACTATCAGGTTTGTGATTAGCTATTGATAGTTTATTTTTTAAACGTGTTACCTACAAGTTTTGTGTAAAGAAAAGATGACTGAAAAATAGAAACAACTGAATTTCATTAATAGCACCTGATTAAGGTTAAAATTTACAAATTTTATGATTGGCTAATTTATTTTACAAAATGAGGTTTACTTTAACATTTCATTTTCCCAACATTAGAATAAATTTGTCAAGTGTGCAACTGTGTAACTGTGACTTTCACTATAACTGAAAATAATATTTTTTTAAGAAATCCTTTGCCTAACAATTACGCAAAAGTAGTTTTCAATATTATCTTTCATTTCTACGTAAAATATATCAGTCTTTTCAAAATGTCTATATCATCAGATGTATTGGATATTGATGATACTGGAGAAGAGTTTCAAGTCGACGAAGAAGGCGATCGTAAGTTTTCTTTGCATGGTTAATATTTTACCGGGTAAAAGTAAACATGGGGTTTTTCTTTGTAAATTATTCTCTTTCGTAATCGGATTTCAGTAATATAATTGAACTCCATTTTGAGTGATTTAGACATTTTATATGATAGAGTTTTGCAAGGGGATCAAATAAAGAGTTCACATTTACTTAAGGCATAATGCGATTTTTGGTATCTTCGATGCTAATAAATTAATACCAAGCAATATTTTTAGTTACAATGCCCGATATTTGATAATAGTTGGTTTACGGTAATATTTTTTAGTGTGGTACAGGTAGTAAGTTTGTATTAAATTGTTGTGTGTTTATATTTTATTTCAGAAACCTTGTCTAATCATAATTTTCATGTAAATATCGCCAGGGGAATTTGGTGCCAATTGGTAGGTGATAAAGTTTCATATTTAGCAAGAACAAATTCATTTTTGAACAAATTCATCATTTAGTATTAATGGCCGTTTTAGATTAGCCTCCATCTTGTAGATTTTAATCATTTTTAATCCCCATGTTAAATTGGCGAAGTCTTAGCTTCGTCAGACGACTTTTCAAAATCGCTCCCGTAAACTTGAAATTTACCCATATCCTCTAACATTGATAAAGTTTTTTAATTATGCCAAAGAGCGGTACCGATGCACTGTAGAAACCTGGCGATTTTCGGGGGCTTTGTTTGGAGGTCAAAATAACCCAACAGTTTTATATTTGGTAAATTCCTAGTATATGTTGATGGGTTGGCATAATTTTGAAAAGTTGGCATCAACGCCAAAAAAAACAACGTAGCATTATCAGAATCTACGAGATGGAAGCTAATTCTAAGTGGGCCGACCAAACGGTATAGTGGTTAGCGTGCTGGCTTCTAGACCGCGAGGTTGTGGGTTCGAGTCCCGTGTCAGGCATGGGTGTTTGTAAATGTATGTTGGCTTGTCTAATGACGAATGTTTCGGCGCATTATAGCCCTCGTGTTACTGACGGCGCCAGAAAATCTGAATACAACCAACTAATTCTAAGTGGCCTTTACTACTAAAAGATGAGTCAAAACTTAAGGAATATGCAAATAATCTATTTGCAATTATGAAATTTAAACAATTAAGAAATGGCCAAAAAAAAAAAGGGTTGTTAAATTTGAAATTTTATCGCCTACCAATGGCGTCAAATTCTCTTGGTCATATTTCCATGTTAATAAGGAATAGGCCAAATACTTTTTTTTACTTAAAACTGCTTAGAATGAAATTAAAGGGTTACATTTAGAAAATATATTTTAAATTAAGCATAGGTAAATTACTGATTGCTATAACATACTTCAGCGAGTGAAAATTGAAGGATTGCTATTTCTTATTTAAAAATAATCGGGTGGATCTTAGCACAGCCCACCTCTTGGTGTCTTTTTGAATTCTCGCCAAACTAGTGGCGATAACGTCGCCAATGTGGCAACCTAGACGGATTATGGAGAACTGTTTAGAATCTTACGGAGGGCCTTTTTTGAACGTCCGATCGCAACGGCGTTTCGCCTAAGTTTTCTTGCCAAAACTATTCGAAATGCGCAACGAAATTCTGAAACCCGATTGGTTAATTAATCTGTATTCATACGCAATAGTTGGATTTCGTTGGAAAAGACGTAAAAAGGTTAATTGTTTCCGTCATTTATGCTTGTAATCTCATGGGAGAAGGTTTTTATGGCAAGTGTTATTTTTTAAAAAAAATATTATTATTTCTGGATTTCAAGTATCGTTTTTTAATTGAAAAATAATAATAATAACAAATATTCATTCAGTAGTCAACTTGGCGAGATTTCAAATAAGTCGCCAAGAGGTGGGCCCATCTAAGATTTTACCAAATAATCCAACAAACGTTCTTAAAGATAGCTAGATGAATTTGTAATTTTTTAATATTAATTATAAATCTTTTAAGGTATTGGAATTATATTCAATAGTATGAATAATAACCCTGTTTTAAAAAGGAGCAGTTTTTAAATAGCATTAGTTGCCACTATTAATTATCCTAAAATATTTTTATTATAGAAAGTGTGCAGAAACTAAAAGAAAAGGTTAAAAAACGTAAAGGAAGAGGATTTGGAGGCGGTAAGTGCAAAATTTAGCAAATAACATGAACCTTGATATTTTAAATTCAAGAGCATATTCATAAAGTGTTTTCTTAATTTTACTCTTTAGACAGCACAGCACGAGAGGAACTGCAAGACTATGAAGCTATGGAACATGATGGCACTGATGAACCTGGTCCTCAGAGATGTAATGTATTATTTAGAAACTCCTTTTTTAAATACTTAAACTTGTGTTTTTCTTTTTGTAAAAGACTTTTACTGTGGTTTCCATAGCCTTAAAATCTAAGAAAGGAAGTTTTCCATCAAACCCACTTCAAAAAGTTATTATTAATTTGTAAAAAATTCTATTTTGGTGAATAGCTGTGAGGTTTGTGCCCTGGCCCGAATCCCAGGTTAGGCATGGGATGTTCGTTTTGGTTTGGAATCTACTTTAAGCTGTAGGTCCTGGTTTGATTAGTCGCTGTTGTGCCTAAAAATAGGTCGTTGACAAACCAACAAAATGCCAATTCCCTTTTCTGCTTTCGCTATTCACTAGTTTGGTTAAATTTTATTCATATCAAGATGAAACTCTCCTGTTGATTTTCGTATTATCTTCAGATTTTTTCCTGATAGTTCTTCAGGTTCAAGATAAGTCATCACATCACTGAAGATATGCATTTTTCCTTCTTCAATTTTTGATCGACTTACGATTGATCTATTTCTTTAAAAAGTTCAATTTTAACATCTTTATTTGCCCTTCTTGATTTTATTTATGTTAGAGCTAATCATTAGAGCATCAGCTTACAACGAGTACTCCAAGTAAGAAAACATCAAAACATATGTATTTTTAGAATATAAATATATATATATTTTTTCCCCCATTTGTTGTAAGCTCACTTTGTTGAATGTCAACTGTAGTGTTGCTAACTTTTTTTTGTAAAACATTTTAATTCACTTAAACTTTTCTTTAATTTTTGGAATTTCATATGCATATTTTTCCTAGTTAATCTTTGCCCACCTGATTGGCTATGTTGTTAGGGCGATGGCCAAAAGGTACCTGGTTTGAATCCTAGTTTAGGCATGGGTGTTCATTGTGGGACTTTGCTATAAATAACTTATTAATTCTTGCTAAATTAAAAATTACTAAAAGTTGCTTTGAAAAAACGATATTTATTTTTTATATTGGATATTTGTTTTCAAAATTGTTTGAATTGTATATGTGTTTCACAAAGGTTTGCATTGCCCCAATATTGAATTTATGTTTTTCGAATGCTGTTCCAGGGAAACAACCTCTTTTTCCTTTAGATCTTACCTGAATTAGATTTTTTAATTTATGCACCCTTGAGAATTAATTTTAAATTGTTAATCTTTTGTTTCTTTTAAAGCCATCGAGGGTTGGATACTGTTCATCACTGGAGTGCATGAAGAAGCTCAGGAAGATGATATCTATGACAAATTTTCTGAGCATGGCGAAATAAAGAATTTGCACCTTAATCTTGATAGGCGAACTGGATTTTTGAAGGTAAATTTTAAGTTTTTGTAGTAACTAATATATTTGATATGATTAGATTTTTTATGATCTATAGAAGGTTCTGTTTTGAAAATTTGTGTTCTCTGGCACTTAACAAAATTGTAAATCTGAAAAAATTATCCTTTACAAAAATTAATAAATAAGAATATTAACCATCTCAAAACTTTTTCACAACTTTCTTTTTTAAGAAAAGCATTCTTTTAAACTCTATTTGAGTGAATTAGCAAATAATTCTACTTGTAGTAGCAAGTATACTACAAGTCATGCATTCACATACTTTTTTTATTTTTAGAAAATTTTGGATTTTTCTCAAAATATTTTAAATTGGAATAGTTTTTTAAAAAAATCAAAATTTTTACTTTTCTTCAAATCCAAGATTTTTTTTATATTTTTGGTTGTAATCTTCCAGATTCTATTCGCCCATATTGTAAAACTTCCATTGTTACTTTATTGAGGTTTGTCTACAAAATTTTACAGGATCCTGATTTTGTGAGTGTTTTTTAAGAATTTGGAAATTTCAACTATTATTATTATTATGAAAAATCTAAATGGATAGCTTTTAATTCAATAAATTATGTTCATGGCAATCAAACAATACTTTTTAAAAGTATAGACTTTCAGTTATTTTTTGAGGGGTCCTTTTCTGTTACAGTAACTTTTAATGATAATATTTCAGGCAATGATTATTATCTAGAAGCATTGAAAGAGTAAAATTGTCTCCTAAACAGATTACTTTTTAGTTGATACTGTATTGATAGTTTTTTTTTTTTGTTGTTGTTAATTGTAGTATCTGATTTGTTATAATTTATACTGTTTCTTTGAATGCAGGGTTATGCTCTTGTGGAGTATGAAACATATAAAGAGGCTCAATCTGCCTTAGACAACTTGAACAAAAGTCAAATGCTGGGCCAGCAGATATGTGTAGATTGGGCATTTGTGAAAGGAGCGACTAAAAGGTAAGTTCATTCATTGAAGTCTCACCAGTTTTCTTGTAGTATTTGTATTAATTTAAACGCTTTGAGACTTATTGGAAATCTTACCTGTCTGTTCTCTGAGATACACCCAAGTCAGTGTTCTCTTTTAACATGTTCCCTGCTGTGCTTATATGTAGCATTCCTACTGAAAAAGGTAGGAAGGACCCCTTGAAAAGTCTCCTGGTTCATTCTTTCAACTTATGTTAATCATTAAAATTTAAATTATCGATATGCAGGCAGGCAGTGTTTATTTTCCCTATATTTTGATTTGAACATCTTGCATGTTCCTGTATCAGGATGGTTCATCATAATGAATGATTTTTGATAATTCTTCAGTATTCAGAGTGGCCACAGAACCGGGAAAACCTGGAAATCGGGGAAATGTCAGGGAGCTTTCTGATTCTGGGAAATCTCGGGGAAATTTTGTATTGTTTAAGGCACGTTCATCCATATTTTGGTGCTATTTACATGAAGATTTGTAGTGGTAAGCCATTAGAAGTTTAATGTTACAGAATAATTTAAACATTTCATTACCAGAGAAACTACTTTTAAAAAAAATGCATATTATCTCTTCAGCATACATGTTCTATTTGATCAGGGTGTCTAGACATCTGGAAAACTTAAGAAAATTGGGGAAATTTGGAAAAAAGTTTCCCCTAAAATCAAGGAACTTTTTAGAAATCTGTCAGGGAATTATTAGGGAACTTTTTTTCCTGAGTTTTGTGACCACCCTGTTATTGTTCCCTCCTCCCTCCCTTTTAAAAAAAAAATAAAGACTAAGAATTTATCTTAGTCTTCCAAATCTTTTGAATCTTACTAATAAGTTAATATAATATACCTATTTAAAGGGACTGGGACTCAGTACCGTTATCTTGTCTATTATCGAATGTTAAATTGTCTATTTTCGATGCACCTTTTAATTTTTTTTATACGTTAAATGGATCTTATACATGATACTGAGGTTAAAGTTTGATAAAAAATTCATCAGATTTTTTTCAAACGATTTTAATCAATTCTCCATTTTGCATTTTTTGAAATCTTCCCCTCCCCCCCCCCTTTTTTTTAAAAAAGATTTTGGGTTTTAAAAAAATAGCTATGAAAACAACAGGAACTTTTTTAACCTCAGTATAATCTATAGGTTAAGTACTACAAGTTCATAAAAAACAAATTAATGGTATATATCTCTACTAGTTAGATAGAAAAGGTACATTGAAGTTTGAAATATCATGTTAAGAAGTATCGCAATTAAAGGTAATTTTATAGAGTTAATAATTATTTATTGTTTGCTTTTTTAAAACAAACTATAACATACTTCTAATTTGAGTTGATACTAAAAAAGTACATCAATTAAAAGGCAAAAAAAAAAATTCAAAATAAGAAATTAAAATTTCACAAAAATGAAATTAATTTTTAGGGTACCGAGTCTCCTTAATAGTTATTAATTTAGACACAACTAAAACACAATTTCCCTTATTTTAGGAAACGAGGTCGCGGAGGCAGATCAAATGAACGAAGACGGCACAGATAATATCTCTATATTCCAAGAGAACTTGACAATGGATTTTAGGCTTAACGTTTTCAAGAGCACATCATTACAGCTCATTGTAACCTATAAATGTATAGTTTCACTCATCTCATTGTTCATTTTTGTTTTAGAATGTGATTTAAAAGACTGTTAAGCTATTTCCATAGTTTTGTACTCTTTTCGAATTGGATAAAATAAAGAATCATTTCTGTTTATGCTTGTAAGATGTTTGGAACATTCATTTTAATATTTGCCTTCATAGAAAGACTTGAAATTCATAGTATCTGTACTTCATGTGAATTCTGGGGTGATTGTAATCAATTAATTAACATTTCACTTTTAAATACCTGGCTTTACCTATAATAAATAGTTTTATCTGTGAATTGTTTGTGCTTTTTCATTTTAAATTATTGACTAATAGTCTAAAAAAGCCTTTTTCCCCAAGTTATTTTTACTTCGAGAAACTAACCATGTTTCTTTTGGTTAGTGATTGAACAAGGAAATTGAGTTGCTGTTAAAAATGAACAAAAATACATTTTGGAAGATACCAAATAAGAGGTGTCACACTTTAGTACTCTTTGGCATTAAATTGATATGATCTTGAAGTAAATGGTCGTGTGACTTTTCATTTAATTCAAAGCATTCAACATTATAGAGTTCCCATGGATTTTTAAAAACTTGTTAATTTAATTTTTAGGAGCCATAGGCAAATTTTTATTCTAGGGCAGCATTGGCCACTAACTTTTAGAGATGCACCGTATAACTTGTATTGGAGCTTTTCACGAGCTGCAAATTTACACTGAATAAGTCAATATATTTGTATCTTTATTATTGATTTAACAACAAAGCATTTCTGAAAGCTGAAAAATATTGCATTTTTTTCTAATAATTTAAAAATAATAATTTTCATTATTATATAAATCAAAGTTCAAAAAAGTAATTTTTTGTTGCAACTTGATAATGTGATTTGACCTAACTTTTACTAAAGATATTTAAACCAAACCTCCAGAGTCCCTTGTTTTAGTCGGTATCAATTGTGAGGTGATGATGGTCAAAATCGTTCAGTTTGTTATATGATAGTAGCTGTCTGTCGCAATATTGCCAATCTTAATAAATCATCCAAATGAGATTCAGTTAAGTTATTCCCATATTTATTTTTGATGAAAACCATCTTGCTGAAAGTTTCTTCAGGCCACAAAGTAGAGAACTAAGTTCATTGCATTAAGCTTAAATTTTGTTCCATCTGCACTGCCAGCCTGCTGTATCCAGGCCGCATAGTGGCTAACACTGCTGTAGGTGACTTTTGCCTTGTTTTTGTTGAGTCCTAATGATATATTTTTGGATCCTAAGAAAATATTTTTCTTTGTTTGGAAAAGTTGGGAAGTAGTTCCTATGCTTTTGTAACATTTAACCCAGTTATATGTTAAAAAAAGCATAGGATTTTATTATCTCATCCATGGAAAGAAAATGAGCAACTTTGTAATTTAGAAGCAACCACAGAATACTTTAAAGTGATAAAAAAAAGGCATTTGATTTATATCTTTTCTAAATGGTGATGGCTAATTCTTTCTAGAAAGGTATGCAATTTCAGTTTTAAATAAGTTTCTTGCTAAATGAGTTTGCAATTACATGAGCATTTTACATATATGTACCTGAACTTTACATTTTATGTATAAACTAGCTGGATACCCGTGCTGTGCTACGAAATTTTACCATGTGTATTTTAGCAATCAAAAGACATTAATTTATTTACACTTCAGACGCTTGCTTCCATTTCGATCCCAACAATTTGAATTATCAAAATAGGAACTTTCCTTTGTTGATATTTTTTCCAAAATTAATAATTGAGAATATATTGGAAATGAGACATTTGAATATCCCTCGTTTAGAACCCTTTTGATATTTTTAATAATTTTAACTAATTTCTTCTATATTTGCCCTTCTTAACATTTGCACCAAATATTAGAATTGTGATAACATTGGAAGTGGGTCATTTTGGATATCCCTCGTTTGGAACGTTTAACGCCTTTTCCACCCCTTAATGAGGGTTAATCTTGATCGGAATAGCTTACTTTTTTTATGTTTGACTTTTTTGTCGTTCGCACCAATTTTCAATGTTGTGAGCATGTGGGCAGGGTTCCCACGGTCATTGAAAGTCATTAAAAGTGCTTAATATTTTTGAACTTGTTTTCAAGGCCTTGAAAATGCTTAGAGGCCCTTAAAAGTCCTTAATTTTTACAGATGTTGTCCAACTGAAAAATTTATAAAAATACAACTGGGACTTGCTATTCCCTCGTGACCGCCACTTATCTGCACCGTATATGAATTTTCCGACATATTATAGTATTACGCATCCATCAACTTGTAACTTTTTTGGTAGAATATGCTTTATTAAAAATTTAAATACAGACATGATGCCTGAAAACAAATTTTCGTAGGTCCTTTAAAGCATTAATTAGGTCCTTAAAAGTCATTGATTTTCATTCTGTAATTTGAGTGGGAACCCTGGTGGGAAATGGGGCATTCGAATATCCCTCGTTTCGAATGTTTAACCCCTTTTCCACCACTTATAGTGGGTTAATCGAGATTGGAATAGCTTAACTCTACTACGTTTGTTGACATTTGTACCAGTTTTTAGAATTGTGACCAAATGGGAAGTGGGACATTTGAATATCCCTCGTTGGAACGTTTAACCCCTTTTTCTCCCTTTAAAGTGGGTTAATCGAGATTAGAATAGCTTACTTTTTCTAAGTTTACCATTGTTAATATTTGTACCAATTTTCAGAGTTGTGACCAAATGGGAAGTGGGACATTCGAATATCCCTCGTTTGGAATGTTTAACCCCTTTTCCACCACTTAAAGTGGGTTAATCGAGATTGGAATAGCTTAATTTTGCTACGTTTGTTTCAGTTTTCAGAATTGTGACCAAATGGGAAGTGGGACATTCGAATTTCCTTCGTTTGGAACGTTTAACCCCTTTTCGACCCCTTAAAGTGGGTTAATCGAGATCGGAATAGTTTATTTTTTCTATGTTTACCATTGTTAATATTTGTACCAATTTTCAGAGTTGTGGACATGTGGGAAGTGGGTGAATTAGTGATGAGTGAGTGAGGATTTTGCCTTGTATATAGAAAGATATGGACTTCAGTGAGGATTTTATTGTGACCGTTAATTGTGAAAATATTAATCTAAAATTTTGGTATAATATGGAAAACTAGAGGACAACAAGGGTCGCATTCACCCTAAAATTGTTCTTAAATTTATCACCAATTCCTAAAAAAAACCTGTCAAATTTCTTCCAGAGGGAAAAAATCTTGTTTTCTCTCAGCCACGTTTATGTACATCTTAGAATCATTGATTTCTATAGAAGGGTTGCTGGATGGAGCTTTCCTATGTCTCTCCTTCATGTGGATCAACCTAAAAGGTGGAGGTACGCAAAATCAAAACAAATCGCCAAAGATGGTAATAAATCAAAACATAGCAGACCAAATTAATGCCAATCTGAGCGAGGCTCAATCCAAATGTGGTTGGTTTCATCTTTCCTTTTTTGCCAACTCTCTTGATCTGTGCAAAAATAGATGCTTTCATTCAATTTCTAACATCACTTTTCCCTTTTATATTATGCTTTTATTAGCACCCGGGTCATATGATATTACAATAGCATTTGATAAGAGTATAAATGCCCAATCAAAATGCTTGCTTGACCATATCTCATCAATGCAATATTGAATCCTGTCAGTATTTTGCTGGTGTTTTCCTGGAGCATGCAACTACAGATGTCATCTGGAAAAAAGTGGCTTGGTGTTCTTTAATTATCTAATTTAGATTTGAATCGAATAATTGTCAGATAATATAAGAAATACTGGAACAATATTTACTTCTTATTTTTGATACTGTATTTAATGCTAAAAACCAAAAGACATTGTGTATGAGTAAATGTGTTGCAAGAAAAAATATTTCAGATAATATTTTAAGCTCTCGGATTTGTTTGTTTTTTTGTTTAATTGGGTATTTTCGCAGTCCATCCATCTTCTAAAAAAGTATAAAATGCTTAGACTTACCCAACCAGTTATTTTATTGTAGTTAATTGAAACATAATATACCTTCCATAAGTTAATTTTTACTGTTTTTTTTTTTTTTTTTTTTTAATGTTTTAAATCAAGCTTTGGAAAGAATGTCTGCATTAACAGTAACTTAAGTCAGTTTTAAGAGACAAAATATTTCTATTTTTTTCTTCTTTTTTTTTTAACTATCCCTAAAATTTCTTACAAATCTTCTAGAAAATTCACTGCACCTGCTGGGACAAAATCCCTGCACAAGGATGAACTTTAATCCTTTATTTACTGACAGGACTTATAAGTTCCATCAGTTTTCTCCTTCTACTGTATTAATTCAAACACTTTGAAGTTCGTTCTTCAATTGTTCGATGGTAGGATACGTTTATTTCTCTTCGGAAGCGTGTTGAGCCAAGTACAGTACAAGATGGATGCCAAGATGATTAAAATTTTCCATGTGTTTGCATATAACGAGAAGTAAGCTTGTATTGCCATCCAATAATTGAACAAATTTCATAGAATGAGAAATAAACTTGGGCTGCCATCCAACAATTTAACAAACTTCATAGAAATGGATTTCAAAGTCCCAATGGGTTTCAGAGCATTTACATTAACATAGGTGTCAACTTTTCAAAAAACATGGGGGGGGGGGGCGAGTTTTGACGGATGATGAAATTTTTCGAAAAATTATCGAAATCTATTAATTTTTTGAAAATCTAGGTATGACACAACTTCTCATATAATACCAACAATAAACAGTTATTATAATTTATTTGGAGAATGGAGGGAAAAAAAGGAGATAGTGTTACAAAAATCAGGGTAGGCAGCCCCCAGAATTTAAAAGTGGGGAGGTCTGCCCCCCCCCCCTACTTTACGCCTATGTACATTAATACATTACCGTGAGAAAAGTAATTGGACTTATAAGTCCCATCAGTAAATAAAGGGTTAACCATTTTAATCTGTCTTACTAATTTCCAAGATTCTCAACTTACAATACTTTAAAAGAGACACTGAAAAGAGTTTTTGTTTAGTGTTGTCATCAATTAATACAAACCAGTAATAACAATTACCATCATTCATTTCATTTTAATGACTAACTTATTTGATACAGACACATAAAAACATTACATACATTTGTACAATTCCTCTCGATAAGTGAAAATGAATTAGAGTATTCACATAATGGCAATATCCTGTTTTTGAGCACCGTTCTCAGTACCGTAGATGTGATACATAGAGCGACATGCACAATTCACAACACACTAACGTATAAAAGCACGAATGAATCGCAAGACATTTCAAAAAGCTATCATACAAACTTTAAATTTCCCGTCCAATAACATGCACAGTTAAAATAAATTATAGAATATTTGTATAAAAACTTAACATAGAGTAAAAAACTGGTCATAATCGAGTAAAAAACTATGAATCTATAAATATTATTAGTCTATAAAAAGGATGAGTCTGTACAAATTATGAGTCAAGGTGAATTGCATTATCATACTCTAGTTTTATGAAGAACTTTGCAAATACTATTCTGCTGCAAGCCAAAATTATACAAGACAATTAACTTTCCTAGTTGTCGTTATAAAAGAATCGTATGTCCAATCGTACCCTGGAGTAACGAATAAAAATCAAGAAGGGAAAATTGCTTCTTCCATCTAAATTAAAATTTTGAAAGGTTTTTTGATTGGTGTTTTATACAAAAAGGACCAAATTTTGATGTACTTAAAATATTTTTCAGTATATCAGATTTTTTTTAAGATAAGATCACTGAGCTGTATTTTTAATTTGGTAGTATTTTTTTTATTTTTTTTTTGTTTAAAGACAGACCTCTGAAATACATATTTTATTACTAAATCTAGAATTTTAACTAAACATCTCGGAAACAAAGTTGGAAGTTGAATCAAACACTACAAGTTTGACCTTGAAGTAAATCCCCCTTTCTCTAGCCTTCAAGGGGCTTATATTCTTTTGATCAGTCTATCCTCAGACACCGCTTGGTTAACCCCTTTAGCCTTAAAAATGAATACAATATTTTCACAAAGAATAACTGATTAAATAGCAAGTTTAAGTGACACAAAGCTAGTAATACGCAGCTTTTATTTTAATTAGTATTCTAGGGTTAGTAATCTTTTCATACAATTACCAAATTTTTATTTGCTCATGGAAAGAACATGTGATCATTTTCACTTAAATAATAACAGGGAATAAACAGAATGGAACAAATCTTATTCGATTGAAGAACACCACTATTTTTATAAATAAGATATAATTCTAGTTAATGGCTTGTTGCAGCAGTCATCATCAACAAATGAAGATATATGCTTAGCTTCTTAAAGATATAAACATTTGAAGCATGAGGTAATTTTATTTGTACTTTTATATACATTACATTCAACTTCAAAGATTTGATCTGTAATTAATGAACCTTTCACAAATATAGTGTTTTCTAGATGACTAGCTAAAAATATTTTACAGTGCACGATGATAAAAACAAAACACAGTAATCTGCATGTTATTTTTCGGGAAATATATTTTTACATGGAAATAGTCTATCACATAAGAAATAAAAGTTATAACAGGTTTAGTTATTTTTGACTTAGATAATTTGAGCAAAATTCTATATTAACTCGCAAATATCTTTAAATGAGTATGAAGTAAGATGGAAATAAATTTGGTAATTATTTAAAGTAGTTCCTAACGAATTTATGGAATTAATCCAGTTTAACTTTCGTAGCCTCAAGTTAAAAACAAAATTAACATAGATGTTTGACAAAAATAATAACAAAACTTTTTTCAGCAAACATTTCAAACTGAAAGGCATAAAATTTTATGTCATTATTTAAAAACTTAGTTATACACAAATATTAAATTAATGCATTAATAATTTCAGATCCCTTTAAAATTATAGAACACATTCAATTGATACATTTTTTCAACATATAAGACCTACTTATGAAATAAAACCTACCTAATTTTTATGAGATAAAACCTGCTGCATTTATTACTGAGCAGGTTTTATCTCATAAAAATTAGTTTGTTTGAATTAAAATAAGTATTTTTAACCTTTTCATATATGTAACTGAAAAAAAAACCCAGATTTTTTTTTATAGAGAATTACATTAATGAATACATTTTACAAATTTATAAACGTTAATATGACTAGCTTAATGAAAAATGAACAAGTGAAAACGATACTAAATAAAAAATAAATCATACATAATCATGGTTTTCACCAAAATAAAATAAAATCTTACAAACGTTAAAACTATGTAGGTATTATAATACATACTTTTGATTTCCCTGAAATATCGAAATGCATAACGTTGACAAATTCCTCATAAACTCAACCATAATTATTTTTGACTCATTAACCTTGTTGAAAATAGTCAAGTTCAGTGATGGTTCATAAATATACAGCATGTTCATGATTAGTTTTCCTGATAAAAACTACCTGGAGCCTTAATAAAGAACAGATCCTTCTACTATTTAGTATAAGCTTTGTATCATCCTATATTTACCAGACCTATCCCCCCTCAGATTTTCGCCTTTTCAGGTAATTTTAGAATTCTTTGAACGATCTGAATTTCAATTCTTTGGAGACTATCAAACAGCAACTCAATTAAACTCTTTACAAATAAGCCTAACGACATTTTATACAAAAAAAAAAAAAAATTTGTTTGTCTGGCAGAAAGTTATAGGCCAAAATGGTACTTAAATGATTCAATAAAATTTTCCTAAGTTTTTGTATTGCTTCATTGGAATTTATCATAAAAAAACTGGAGAACTTTCTGGAAGACCCAATATTTTTTTTATAATTGTAGTTATAATGAGTATAAATAACAGAACAGTATCTATTAGTTTACAAAGCTTATATAAATGCAACTTTTACTTATAAGCAAAAAATTTGGACCCTTTTCGGTTAATTTTTTTTTAATGGTAAATATTATAAGTTAGAATACTTTTTCTTTATGTCATTCTTCAGTTAACTATAGATAAGGAGCTGATGAAAATAAACGAACTTGTCTACA
This sequence comes from Linyphia triangularis, assembly GCA_963978545.1. NCBI lineage: Eukaryota > Metazoa > Arthropoda > Arachnida > Araneae > Linyphiidae > Linyphia > Linyphia triangularis. The sequence goes on from OZ021729.1 coordinate 66,158,163, forward strand.
ATATTTAAAAAAAATAAAAAATTTTAAGATATTTTCAAACTTAGATTTATTTACCTCTGAAATATATTTAATCGAAAACAGCTCTAAAACCCACAAAATAATTGCATACAAGATGCAACACATATACAGAATAATGTTTAACTTGAACTCTCCATTAAAAACTTATTTTGAGGCCAAATCAGGTTTTGTTTGCCAGCTCCACAAATATTGTTTCCACATAATGCTAGATTTTCAAATACATCTGTATTTATATTCAAATATTGAGTCAAACTATGTAATTAGTTACCTATTATAATAGTAATTGAAGTTGATGTTTTAAATTTGAAGTGTTATGATTAAATGCATAACAGTTATTTCTTTCATGTTCGAAGTAATTTTTAATACATACTATTACATGTTAGTAAAAATCTAGCAGAACACGGTAGATTAACAATCAACTTTAATACAATTTATTAGAAATAAAAACTGTTTTTGTTAAAGGGCAAGTAAAAACTTTCTTTGGTCATTTTGCAAAAACATGAAAAATCATAGCCGTAAAAAATGAATATCAATAGATGAATTAGAGAGTTTTAGTGCAGTTGAACAATCAAATTTGAGCAATATTCAAAATTTTGGAGCAAAGTATCTATTATAAAAAGGTTTACCATTTTCTCAAAATAGATTTTGACATTCATCATTTTTAATTTGGTAAGTAAATAAAAAAAATTATTTAGTAGCCAAAATATAAAATCACTAATTATCGGTAAAATGGCCAACTAGGCTACATTTTTGTTTCAAAACCGAATTAACATGATTATTTAATTTTTTTTTTACTTCCATAACAAAACTATTAAAAAAGAACAGTTTATTAACAATTTTGCTGAAAAAGTAATTCTTAAAAGGTGGTTGGAGCAGAAATGGTGAACTACTACAAATGCAACATCCCTGAGGTTATATATATATATATTTTTTTTTACTGCTTACACTCTTTAACCTTTTTAGCAGGAATGAGAACTTCTTGAAGAGTTATTGTTATAGAAACACTTAGAATATTATCAGAGCATATGGGAATGCTAGTGTATCTCAGAAATGTTTTATGGGTATTTGTGATGTTCTATGGATATTTGAGATGGTATTTGAGTACTAACATAACTAACTTGGTAACAAAGTAAGCCTACCTATTTAATTCCTACATTATATGTCTTTTATGATTAAACAGCATACATTATTATCTTCTCAAATACATTATTCTGAGGTTATTTGTTTTTGGCTGACGAAATTGAAATCTAGGAATTTATTGTGAAATTTAGAAGAAAATGCCATTAGTATTTACAATTTTGTTTAATTTGTTCTTTTATGATAGAAAACTTTTGTCTGTAAAAAATACTAATTGGAATGTTCACATTTTTGCAATGGGAAGCAAAGAAACTGAGCAAAACAACACCACTACAATCTCACAATTTGAATGGTTTGATAACGTCATCGTAAAAAAGCGCACAGACTCGCAGGACATTTTTGGTAATGGTATTTGTGTACGCAGGAAGAAAATATTTTTCTGGAGCCCTAGTTATGTTCTTTATGTTAACATATGGGTTACTAAACTTTACCAAGGTAGTTAGTTACCTTAATACTCAAGTGGCATTTTATGTTATGATAACAAATTACGAATAATGTTGGCACATGAAATTCCATTGTTAAGTGTGTCACAAACCATCTGACTCAGACTGTTTGGCCCCTAAAAGGGTAAAAGATAAACAAATTAAAGTCTAAGTTGTTAGGAAACATGTTGATAGGAGGCAACCTCCCAGTGAGTATACAACTATCAATGGTAGCTCTGCCTATTTGATAAACAGCTTTCAACATATTAATAAGTCCAGTAGCCTAAAGTGAGGTTTTAGCTAGAGCCAGATTCCATACGAAGCCAGTGCCTGTAAAGTGTGAAATTTCAGAATATTTTAGATTTATGTAAGAAAGAATATACGTATATGAAATTAATAAGGAGAGTGCTCACATTTTGATGATAAGAATTAAATTATATAAAATAAAACAGAATAAAGCAAACAACAAATAAAAGTTTGACAGTATAACTATTCAAACCAGTTGCCCCACTCCCCCTCCCCCCAAAAAATGGTGCTAAACAAATCTGTTGAATAAATCACAGTTTCAGAGCAAAACAATAAGTTTACATCAGTATAACTAATTGAAATTTAGCTGAAATTTTTTTTTTAGCTCAAGTTTAGTTATAAAAGTGAATTGCATAACGAGATTTTTACATGGTGGTTTGGCGTCATTGTCGACAAGTTACCAAACAATAAAAAACAAATGCTGTACATTCCTATAATATCATAATAGTCAATTCGTTAAACACCTAAAAAAGAAAATTCCCTAACACACTTTAAACTCGGACTAATTACCCATTCGTTCATTTTTAACACATCTAAAACTATTTGCAGGGTTCTCGGGACGTAAATGTATGAGTTCATCCAGTGCCTCATGTATCGCCATTACTTTTTCATGTGGAGAAGAAAGCTTACCCGCTAAATCATCGATTGCCGAATGAATTGTTTGCAACCTTGACTCAACATTGTTTTCATTTGGGAACGGATTCGGCGGCACCGCCAGCATGCCGCTGTCCGCATAAAAGCCAGGTGGCCGTGGCAAGAAACTGGCCACAGGACCGAACCCTGTATGACCCAGACTGGCTTGCAATGGCAACGCGCACGGCGTATATGGTTTGTGTTCCGTAGGATTCACCACAGTTAAGGCAGGACATTGCAGCTTGTGATCTGAGGGGTTGACGTTTATTGCCGGATTGCACAACTGCGAGCCCGGAGGGAAATTGTTCATGGGCACAAGATTGTTCTGCTGGAAGTTATTAACAGGTTGGTACTCCTGGCGTTGCTGAGAAGGCGAACCCTTGCTCTCATGTTCGCTGGGTGTCTCGCATTTTACCCTTTTTGGAGGATTCTTTCTGCGTTTGTTGTTCTGAGGTAGAGCGTTCTGGCAGTTCTGTGAGGACAGACCGTTTTGGTGGTTGCAGTTCTGTGGGGACATGTCCTCCTCGCTGGTGGCCCTGGACCCTGTTGGGGATGGGACTGTGTCTGTAGGGTCCAGAGACAGTATGAAGCTCTCCCCAGCAGACAGACCTTGGGGTGGGGGGTCTTGGGGTAGATCGGGGTCAGTGACACCATGCTTCTCCTTAAGGTGGCGCTGCATGTTGCCCTTGAGGGTGAAGGAACTGTTGCAGAGATGGCACTTGAAGGGCTTGCTATTGCGGTGGATTGCCATGTGGGCACGAAGGTTGTGCGCTCGCGACAGGCCCTGCAACAACAAGAATTAAAGGAGATCCAAAGAAGTTTTCGGATAAAAATAATTTTTTCTTAACAAAGATCCTTAAGGGAAAAAAATAAGCTCCTACTGACTTTTAAAATTAAAAACAAGACGAGTAAATACTCAATAAGGAACTATCAACAAAATAACGAAACACTTAAGGACTACTAATAAATGTGTTTTTCAAAAACTCTACAGGACCAATTAAGCATCAGCAGTCAGAAGGAGAGTCAGGATGAAAATGCGAAAGTACTTAAAGACTATTAATAAATGGATTTCTAAAAACTCTACAGGGACAATTAAGGGAAAGCATGAGGAGTTAGGAGTTTTAGGATGAAAATACGATGTTCTCAAAGGCAGTTAAAAAAGGAGTTAAGCACAATATAAGGACAATGGGTGAGCTTCAAACAGTTGCTTAGGAATGTTTGAAGAAAATTACGAATTTTTAAGTATTCCTTATATCAAACTTAAATAACAACAAATGTGACCTTTTAGGAGAAAAACATATAATGTCTAAAGCCATTCAATAAAAAACCAAGGTATGGGTCCCGAAAGCAGAAAGTGCCTAAAACTGCGACATACGTCGCAGAACAATCAGAGTCCTTGCAGAACAATTTTACGATTGAAACAAATGCCCGCGAGTGAGAAAAAGAATTTCACCTATGGGATGACATGTTCTGCAGAACAAAACGACTTTATTATCCCCTCCCCCTCAATTTTCTCGGAACAACATTTCCCCGAGATTCAGTTTCTTATAGAAAAACTCCCCGCGTTCATAGGGGGATTAATCACGTGTCCGTTTCCCGTTCTGGAGCGCTTTTCTTGCTGAAAGTCATTGATAAAGTTACAAATTTTGAATGTATGCCTTGGTTTGAAAAATAATTTTTTGTCATTGTCATTTTGCAATAAATGTGTAGTATTAATTTTATGGGTTTTTTCTTTTATGTCATAATGGAAATTTTGAAAAAATGTCAGCAGAACATTTGTAACTGTCAAAAGTCCCATTGCAGAACATTACATATTATTCTGCTTCTGGGGGTATGGCTAAGTAATTTAAGGTTCCTTTTAACATGAAACTATAATAAGTTCTTAAGGAAGGTCAAAATAAAAAGTTTAGATTTTAAGTATTGTTAAAGATACTTGAGTGCACATCCTAAATTAGATTATGACAGTATATCACTAAAAAGCCACTTTTATGCATGTTTCTGCTACAGAACGTCAGGTCGCGATACTAAGCATACAATAATTTGGTAACATTTAATGATTGAAATCATTGATAAGTGTGACAACATGTGATGTAAACAACCATCTCAATTTGAAGTTGTAGACAAGTAACATACATTTACCAAATCAGTGTATACAAGCTAACGTGAGTGGGAAAAATCATGCCTAAGCATTCACTTAACTAGCCTTTGTATTCACTTTTTACATTCGTTGGATGGTCATAAGTTTTTTAAGTAACAATGACTTTAAATAAAAATTACAGTAGTTTATTACTAGTCACTTGAAATAAGAACACATATTGTAACCAAATCCAGAGACATTAAACTTAGGAGCATCAAACACAAGGTACTGTAAGTTTATTGGGAGAACAGCTCCCACACCACATAGTCTGATCAATGGCAGTCACTATAGAAACGAGACTCGTCAATTTAGAATAGGGTATGCAGGCATCATATTGGCGTTCAAAACAGTTACATCGTAGCAAATTTAGATGTCTTGTTTCTGGAATCTGTCACGCACTCTGGTCACCAAGAAAGAACAGAGGCGAGTTCAAAGATTGCATTAGGTTTATTGTCTACCCTGCAAGCATAAGCAACAGGCCGCCACACCGAGGGGGGAAAGTAGTGAAATTCTTACGCTTACCGGGGCTGGTTGCGGCAGTGATTCCAAGGCGGTGACAGCTTTTCCGGTATACTTCTTGCCAGGTCCACCGACCAGCGGTAACCCAAACACCAACTCGGTGTATCCTACAGGCTAACTGAGCCTAAACAATAACTAAGCCACTAAATCAACAAGCAAGACCCGAAGACCTTAACTAGCTGCTTTTATCTACCAGGCTGCCTGGACATGAGCTCTCGCCGATGTTGTGGCTAACCAATCACAGTGAAGATGTGCAGAAGAGACGCGCATGCCAGGGTGAACCATCACAAATCCCCCACAAAAAATGGAGCTAGGTATCCAGAGCGCTATAAAATTCTAAACTTAGAGGCAAGAGCTATTTTTATGATAAGCAGACAATATCACTATCAACTTTCAAAGATCCCACAAACCCCAAAACACAGTTCCATTACCTTTCCACAGATATTGCATGCAAATGGCTTAACATCCGAATGCGATATCATATGCATTTTGAGTGTCTGTGGCTGGGAGAACTTTTTCCCGCATTGGTCGCACGTGAAGCGTCGCTCCGTGTTGTGTATGTATGTGTGCCTCTCCATGTTTGCCTTCAGCGTGAAGGTTCGACCACAAATTGGACATGCGAAGGGCTTCACGGAGCTGTGGGTGGCCTGATGGGCCTTGAGGTGGTGCTCCTTCATGAACTTCATACCGCATACCTGGGGAGAGAAGTTAATTTAAGTTTATACGCTTCTTTTAGCTTAAAAGTAGGTGAAAGGATGCAAGCTATTAGACAATGAATAAAAGAAAATTCAGCTTTCAAATGACTGGCAGAAAAGATGCATGCATGTTTCTGCTATATTTGAGAGCAATATCAGTACCTGGCACACGAATCTTCGTACTCGCGTATGTATGAGCATGTGGTCCCTTAGCTGGCTTGGGTACTGGAAGACGCGTTCGCAGATCTCACATCTCAGCTGCGACTGGATGGAGGGGCGGGAAGACCAGCTGGGAAGGCGGGGCTCGAAGCCCTGGAAGTTATCAGATTGGTCAGCGTGGTGCTCTACGTTGATGCAGAACTCACCCTGGGGGAAGCATTGGTTGGTGTTGTCACACAGGGGGCGGTTCCATTTCTTCTTCTTACCTGTGTGGAAGAATTTTTTTATTATTTTGGAAATACATATGAAAAAAGGTTGCGATCAGACTAGCATGTTGAGTGTTCTGTACTTGAACAATAGACAGGTGTTAATGATGTTTAATTAAAATGATTACAGTAGTAGACTCCCAAAAACTAGTCTAACTGGGATCAAGGATAATGGACAATCCCCATATTTTTATAATTTTTTTTTTATTCAATTCTAAATGCTTCGAAAAGGCCATAAGCACAAAAATTTCTGCTCAATGTGCTTTTTTTTTTTTTTTTTTTAAATTTGCGATCAAAGTTACCTTTTTAGATGTTGGTGAGAAAACGATTCATTTCGTTGGATTTAAATGTAATGTCATGGCTTCGCAAACATCTTGGCTTAAAATGCAGCAGCGGAAACCAGATTTGCAAGTTTCTTGCAAATCATGCCAACCTATACGGAATGTGGCAATGGTCTACCAATGCCAACTATTTGGCAGAAACCTCACGATAACCACAGAAACTGCAAGAACCCTTGACATCACGGATTTTGCTGAGTGTTTTGATCGGACTGGATTTGGCTCGGTTTTGAGGGATTTTCTTTTCTTAATATTTAAAAAATTAATTAATTTAAAGAACTTTTGTTTAACTATTTGGAATCAGAAAGAAATTCTTCATAAATATAAACTAATTTCACTCGTTTTAAAAAAATGCAGGAATTGTCCATTGGATGTACATAAATTAGGTCACAAGCAGAGGGGGAGGGAAGGGGTTTATCCAAAGTGAAAAGAGAAGAAGGGGATGGGGGAGTAATTGCTTTTGTGATATATCAATTTCATTTTGCGGCACAAATTTAATAAAAGTTTTTTTTACAGTTTAAAGTTTAGAAAAAATTTGGTTTCTATCATTTGGAATAGATCGATTGACCACAAATTACATTAATAAAAGTTAATTTGCAATAAGTAGGAATTTATTTTATCTCACTTAATTTAAAAAATGCAAACTATATTAAATATGTATTTATTTATTTTTTTAATTTCAGATACAGGGTGATTAAACAAAGGGATTGGAAGAGACATGATGTAATTTTAGGGGGGGGGATGGTCAAATGTAACAGAGTGTAACATGAAGGGGTAAAAAAAAGTCAAAATTTGGTGACATAATTTATGTACGTTCACTAAGCCAGTAAAACGAAAATCTGGTTAAAGCGGAGAACTCAAAAAACAGAAAGTTAATAAGGATTCATGTTTTTTTACACAGTTAAATTACAAATTTAAAAATGCATAAAAAAAATAATTATATTATTGTTTACATATTATTAAGAAGAATATTTAAAGAAACCAGTGGCTTGTTTTCCTGCTGAAATACAATGAGGAATTTTCACGTTTTTTGGTTTTATTTTTAAAGAAAAAAGTAGAGAAAAAATCATGAAAAACAATACCACTCTTTCAAAAATTTGAGCTCGGATAGATAGTTAAAAAAAAAATATTTAGTTTTTCACTATGCGATTTGGCGGGAAAAAGACACTTTTGCTAACGTCACAGTGCAGAAGGTGAACCAGTCTAATAACCTGTTTAGACGAGGATGGAGTGAGGTTCTGCTTACAAACTTTCAACGGTATATATACATAACTAAGTCATGTTTTTTTCTGAGGGTTTTGGTCCTGTGATTTTTGCTTTGATTTTATTTAATTTAAAAGTAGACTTTTAATTAATTGAAAGCATAAAGTTAAAAAATAATTGTACTGCTCAAATATATTCAAAGGTTAACACTAGAAAATGCAAAAATTATTCCTTTTTCTCACATGTGCAAGTTCCTCATTACTTGCAGCCTAGTTTTACCATTTTTAAAAAAAGTATCACATCAAAGGAAGAAGTTGACGCCTGCTGATTCACATAACATAGAGCCATTTTCAATGCTTTCAACCCATCCATATGCAATATGATGGATGTGACATTGTAATCAATTCTGGCCTCTCCTTATCACCTTGAACCACATTGGTGACGGCCTCAATGACATTGCCATCCGATAAATTCTCTTAATGGATATCCTCGGCAATGCCTAGGCACCGCTCCATGTCTCCAAGACTTTTATATGCCAATACAAACTTGTATGTAGTAAGCTCCGAGAGGTTGGAGGAATGACTTAATTGAAAACTTAATACAAAACTTTTAAAATACACATGGAAATAAATAAAGGCATTGTGTGGACTGTGGAGGTACTTTTTTGTTAATGTAAGCACCAAAAGATATGATCATGCAACATTAAATCTAATTGCAGAAACACCTGGACATTGCTGCAGGAAGGAACAGACCCCTACAGTAGAAAAGTTTAAAAAAATTTCCTTCCTTACAAAAATTTATTAAGCTGAAATTTAAAAGCAGTCAAATTAGGAATTTATGTTATCTATATAATTTTTGCAAATGATAGTAAACATTCACTACAGAATTCTTCAAGTTAAGAAAGTTTCTTAATGAAAGAACAATACTTTCGAGAGAAAATTGCAATGGTACTTTGTTATTAAAAAGATATCTCCAGGACTTAATTTCTATGCAGGCAAACAGGACATTTGCCTAAGGTCCATATTTTGCTTATTAAATGAAAATTTCTCTATATTAAATGAATGGGTACTTACGAATTATCCCGTCAAAATTTTTCATAACGAAAACTTCATAAATTTAAATTTGTCTTTCCGGTTACCAAAATAAATGTTATGATTTATCCAGCGTTTGGCCACGATGTGTTTTTACACAAAATGGCTATAAGGTCGCATGCATTCTTGTACAGCTTATATTATCTTTTCAACCGTTGGAACTTTTGTTAACCGTCCACTTCGTGAACGATATTAATTTATTGCCCGACTACGTTTGGCTAACTTTTTGTTGTGATAAAAATGTCGACTGGATAATATGTGATATACCTAGATATCTTCTGTATTATCCTGTCACTGGCTTTACATAATTTTATTTAAAAAAAGTTTAATATAAAATACATTCTAAGCAAAGGGCAATTACCAGGATTATTCTAAGCAAGTTCAATATATTCAACCACAGTTCTTGGTGTATTTATGCATTCAATGCTAATGATGATATAAAATTATTTCCAGTAGTTCCTTCAGTTTAAAAAAAAAATTAAAAAATTGGCAACAAGAAAGAAATTCACAATCAGTAAACTTTTCATTACTGATGATAAGTTCGGCAACAATCGATGGGAAAATATGCAACTCCCTATTAATGTTGATGATAATTTCAAATATCAACACAGATTTAATACAATTATTCCTTACTATAAAAATGTGCAGGAGAGCAATTAAAGAAAATGTTTGGCATGTTATCAAATACTTAGTTTCATTTGGTTAGTACCATAGGCATAAATTCACGTTAAGCCCATGGGCCTCAGACTTATCCCATCAATTGGAGTATAGTAGGCTATGATTGTTATGTGGAGCTACTTAATAACTATCTTTCAGATCGTCATCTGGCTTTTGAATATATTTCCCTACAGAGTAATGTTAGACAGAAATGCAAGAGAAACACACATACCCATCGAAGTGAGTAGAACGACAGGTTCGTAGGTTTACATCTGTTCTGTTGTTTTCAAATGCTTTTAAGGACAGTGAATTGTCACAGGCGTCTGAATTGGCAATGGGTTTAAAATAACCTGCATTTTCCCCATCCACTCTTCAGATTTCCTGAAATTATTCACACGGGTTAAACTAGAAGAGATATTTCAACCACACATAGCGAATAGCACTATAACATAGAGCACATTGGTTGATTTAAGATGCCATTGTAAAAATAAACAAGCATGCAATATAATTTACGTAACTTTATGGACGGTTGTTTATAACAATAAAAAATATCTTAGTTGTAATTCTAACATCTTGTAAGGCAAAAATTGGGGTTTTGGGGTTAAAGTTTTTTTTTATATTTCCAGACATGCCTGAAAATTAAATAAATTGTTTTGTAACCTGAGTCAAGCGCTGCAAGTATTTAAATAATTCCTTGTATCTAAAAAAACAGTAAAGATCTACAGTTTCTAAGGTCTGTTCAACAGTTCCATTTTCTCGTTACTAGGTATTAGAATTACAATGATATATTCCTTATGATTCAAATTTTAATAGCATTCAAAATTATTTCATAAGAGAATGATTATACCAGGCAATTACAGAATCAGATTGGCATCATTGAGAATGGACAATTTTTTTTCTTATTAAAACTGTTCCAATTTTTAAGAAAATTAAATGAAAATAATACTATTATTAAAATAGTTAAGTTTAAGCATGCTGCAAAGAGTTATTATAGTAGTTTAAATTGAAATGTTAGACATAGATCATACAACAGTTATCAAAAAGAATATCTTGAATGATCGATCAGAATTTCCAGTCACAGAGAAAAGGTTTAATAATTTAAATATTTTTTTCAATTCATAAGATGCTTAAAAATTTTACCCAAATGAAATGCTGACAGTGGTGCAACTTGCAATTAATTGCTATCTATTTTATAATATATTTATTCAATAAAAAATATAGCAGTAGACAATTTTAGATCATTGTTTGGACCAATATTTTAATGAAACAACAAGCAATAGTAAATTTATTTGAGATAGAACCGAAAATTCGAAGATCTGATTATTTGACAGATGAAGTTTAGAATAATCCGAAGTTTATAAATAAACTTGAATGCACTTAAAATTGGCTAGTCTTACCTATTACACTTTATGGGGGTGTTTTATGTATTGAAAATAATGGTTGTTGTATCAATGACTTTATAATTTGGAAAAAACTCATGTTTGTATATATCAACTAAAATTGTATTGGTATTACGTATATGAATCATGATACATTTGATGGAATTGTGGAAGAATTTTCGTTTTGATTAGCATGAAGCAATTTTAGAAAATTCAAAGTGAATATTGTGAGTTTAAAAGATTTTTTTTCTTGTTTTCCTCATTTGTCACTTAGAGTTCAATCATACATACAATTACAAACAACACTTTCGTATCACATTGTTGCCATATTGACAGAGAGAAATATATACTTATATATGGTTTCTATTTTTGTTTCTTCTTTAACATAAAACGAAACTTTTAACTTGATTAAAATTCTTTCGTGCATCATTATTAAAATTTGAAACTAAATAATAAAATAGACTATAAGCAAAAATAATATTTACAATGAGGGGACACAAAGTGGAAAAGATTAAATTTTATTATCAATTACAATTTTTGAAATATTTTATGGTTTTTGATTAAACCCTAACAAAATTGCTATCATTTAAAAAATTAACTTGATTTTTATGTTTTATTTTTTCAACTACTTCTATCAGCTGTTCCTTTTACTATTTAAGTCCAGGAGAATACGTGTTTGCGCTTGCATCGAGCCAAAAATGTGTTTTTGCCAACTGTAATTGTTTATTTATATTCGCATTATTTAAATAGTACCCGTTGAACTATACATTACTGAGATTAAAATACATTGTGAAAAATTTGCTTTCTAATTTTTTGGAAACCTTTGACAACTAGATTGGTAAGTTTTGGATGATTTCGTATAATCTTTGAATGTTTTTTTTCTTTTCGTATTCTATTACTATTAATCCAGGTGTACATTCTAGAACACCATTTGTTTGTTCTGATGCAATATACCTAATTATGACATATTACGCATGGTTTTATTGTGTTTCGGATGAGTTCTAATGGTATTATATTTGTTGAATTTTCGGTTTCCTAAAGTTGTCACACGAATATATACAAAACTATACAATTGGAATCTGATGTAATTTGAACTACAACAGACATAATGTGAACTGTTATCGAATGTTTGATTATTTATTGATATATCTTAATGATACATGATATCTCATTGATAAGTTCCAAGTTGTTTTTTTTCTTATGCAGCTCTGTTTTTGGTACTTGCTCAACCGTTCGATTTTGAATACGGCATACAAGTTAATTGATGTCATTATTTTGGATAATTAAGAGTTTTAATTGATAGTAATCAGTTTCGACATGTTGCTATCTTGAATTGATAGATTTCTGAGTATTTGCCGAGGCAGTTTAGAGGTAATTATTGCTTTTTTTTTAAACATAGAAACTGTGAACTGATAGAATTGGTAAATTAGAATTAGGGGTTAAGAATTCATAACCGTTGAAATTCGGCCACATTTTTTTTTGAAAATAAAATCCAGTACAAGTATGTATGGTAACTTAGTGCCTATATGGTTCCATTACAACTTGATATCCATTTTGGCAAACTTGTAGATCAATTCAGTAGTAGTGTCAATGCAACTTGGCAGCATTTTGCAAAGTTGCCAAAAGGGTGGGAGTATAATGCATTTTAACCCAAGTTGATTATTGACCATTTATAATATTTAAAATTTGGATATGAATTAAAAATTCTTTCAAAATTGCTAGTTTAAAGTAATCTCCCTATCTTTTTATTCATTCTGTTACATTCCTTCTATATTATATTTGCTTTGGCGTTTGAAATTGTATGCATCTGTTTTACTGTCCTAAATATTCATGAACTAAAATTACTAAAAAATTTTCTAGAACGAAGCAAGATTCTGGTTAATATTTACTGTTAGGTGAATTGACTGGTAAAATTTGGTGTTTTAGTGCCAAATGTGGCAACCCATTAACTTGGTTTTATGGCAATCCTAGTGGCCGTTTGGATTAGGCAACACAGCGCCATTTTAGATTTGGCGACACATCTTTTTGACATTATTTTCAATTTTGGTGACTTTTTTTTAAAAATTCGCTGTAACAGTAAATCTTAACCACAATTCCTTTTACCAATATGACTTTTTAAATTGTTTAATTTTGCAACCCATTTTCTGTGTAATGTTCAGTGTATAATTTTTTTATAATTTTACGGTAATAGTTTTTTTTTTTTTTTAATTGCAATAAAAACATTGATTTTTCTAATGAGAATTAAAATTCCCTTTTCTATTCCTTTCCTATGTTTACTTAAAGCCAGATTTACATGTGTAGATTATAACAAGACGAGTTGAAGGAGCGGAATTATTTTCCTCTCCCACTTTTGCCAGATACTTTGGGGCCCTCTTTACATGGGTAGAGCAACCTTGCAAGTGTATTTGTTGTGATGAAAGGATCTACGATACTTTTTGGAATATTACTATCCAAGTGTTTATTCATTTTAAAAAATGTATTTTAGTTGCATTTTTAAACATACGAATAACAGTATTATGAGCTCATTTACAGAATTTTCCTTCAGTGAGGCCTCAAGCAGTTGAAATATGTATTCTCTTGCATGTTATAATGTTTTTAATTAGTGTTAAAACATTATCATAAAATGTTTTAAATTATCATTTATGTTATTTCACTGTACAAAACTATGTTTTTAATAACATTTTTGTACAGTGCAATAATGAACACTTAAATGTGTTCATTTTTAATTTCATGTAATCAATAAGTACAATGGCAGCGAGTGGATGTTAAAAAGTTATTAAAACTAGTATTTGACAATATCTCACTAAACAAACACTAAGTTAAAAAATTCAAAGAATAAAAACTTTTTTGAAAATAAAGTAAATCTAGTAAAATTTTTTGTATTATGTGTAATAAAAATTTATTTTTCTCAAGAAACATTAGAGTTTGTGCTACTTGATTAAAATTGAAGCAATAATAAAGTTTTTCTCCTTATTTTTCTTTTTCTAGCAATTTTTTGCTTTTGCTTGTCGCATGTTATAAAATATTGAAATTAGAATAAATTACTGGCCCATCTAATGGCTGTGGTGTTAACGCACTGGCCACGCATGCCAAAGGTGCCAAGTTCGAATCCTGGGTTAGGCCTGGATGTTCGTTGTGGTTCAGAATCTACATTAAGCTGTAGATCGCGACCTGATTAGCCGTCATTGTGCATAAAAATAGGTTGTTGAGCGTACAAACCACCCACCACCACCCAGAATACATTACTGATATTCAACTTTCCTATTCATGATAAATGTAGACTAGTCCACAAGTTTCTTCTCTTGATAGTTATTAACTTTTTAAATCGGATGCACCCAAATCTTCTGTACTTCAGGGAACAAAATAAGTTGTTTCACCAGAATATTTTTCATTGACATTACTATATGTGCATGTAAGTGGTTCTCTAAATATTTAAATAGGATTCGCTGCAAAAAATTAAACACATGTATACTGGTGAATATCAAAACATGATCTGCAAGTACATAAACACAGTAATCATCCATTTAAATATATTTCCTTCTACGATTGAGTTAGTAACAGTAAACATACTTTTATAGATGCTAGCTTCTTGTATATCCCTTACAGTTGCAGCTTCAACAATATTTCCGATAACAGATTTTAGCTCAAGTCGGAAAACCAACTTTTTGACAACCCTGTTGGAGGAAAGGATCTGAAGACGATTTTGACGCCATTTTGGATTTGGCGATTCAGTCATGTGATATCATTTCCAATTTGTTGATTTTTTAAAATAAAGTCGCCAAGAGGTCTCGTACAGTAAATCTTAACCCAGACTTCATAATAGCCATGTCTTTGGGTTCACATCGAGCGCAATTGGTGCATCGGACAGGATCTACATGTCCTCTCCCATGTTTGCTCCTACCACCATTTCTCCTTTTCATCGTCTATAATAATAATAATATTTTTATTTTTTTTGTTAAATATCAAAAATAGCAGTCAATTTTCAGAATCAAGATGCAAAAACGTACCTAGAGCAAATTACAATAAAAATACAGTTGCACTAAAGTCACTTGGAATAACTTCAGGCCCAAAAGCAGAAAGTGCCTAAAATTGCGACGTACGTCGCAGAACAATCAGAGTCCTTGCAGAACAATTTTAAGTTTGGAACAAATGCCCGCGAGTGAGAAAAAGAATTTCAACTATGGGTACGGGATGACATGTTCTGCAGAACAAAATGACTTTATTGTCCACCCTTCCCCTCCCCCCCCTCAGTTTTCTCGGAACAACATTTCCCCGAGCTTCAGTTTCTTAGAAAAACTCCCTGCGTTCATTGGGGGATCAATCACGTGTCCGTTTCCCGTTCTGGAGCGCTTTTCTTGCTGAAAGTCATTGATAAAGTTACAAATTTTGAATGTATGCCTTGGTTTGAAAATAATTTTTTTCGTCATTATCATTTTGTAATAAATGTGTAGTATTAATTTTATGGGTTTTTTCTTATATATCATACTGGAAATTTTGAAAAAATGTCTGCAGAACATTTGTAACTGTCAAAAGCCCCGTTGCAGAACATTATATATTCTGCTTCTGGGACTTCAGGTATTTCAATTTTCGAGTTGTAACTTCTTGGTTTAACAGTTTTATAAGCAACATAGCATTCAGTTGGTTTATTTGAGTCAAAAAAGTTACTATAAAATCACCACTGCGACCTTATAGTGCTTCAGAATTTAAATTTAAAACTTTAAAATATCAAATATTTTCTCAATAGTTTGCTAACATCTACTAATTAAAAGGTGCTGAGTTTTATAGTCGCCAATGAGGCCATCTGCTGCTATACTGTGCATGGAAATTAATTTTCTGGCATTATTAATGAGAAATTAAGTAATTAAACATTTCAAATCTCAAACAACATTTTGTATCAATACAATCTATGCACATGGTTTACATCAGCGTTCGCCACTAACTTTTAGAGACTTGCCGCATGACTTATGTTGGAGCTTTTCGCGGGCCGGATACACCAATATATGTAGATTTAAATCGAACATCATTCTGAATTTTTTTATAGAAATTGGAGAAAAGTGAGTAGATTACGAATCCACTGGTCTGCCGTGGCAAAAATGGCCGAAACTTGTCAAAAATCGACTTTTAATAAGTTGAACTAAATCCAATAGCCAAATGCGCCATAACTTGCCAAATAATGAGAATTTTTTTTATTTGGTAACCCTCACTCTTTAATTTTCAATTAAGAAGGTTGCAGACGATTCAGATGTGTGGCTATGGCTTACTTGCATCTTTCACAAATGAGTCAAATTGGCAACAAACATTACGTCACTGATGACGTAACTGATGTCGCCAATTTGGCTTACTTTTAAAAGATACAAGTTTAACGAGCCAGAGATCAGAAATCGTTTGCGCTTTTTCTCATTGAAAATCAAATTGCAGTGGGTTGCCAGACGAAAAAGTTTGTTCTCATTTGGCAAGTTATGCAATATTTGGCAATCAGATTTTAGTTCAATTAATTCCAAGTCGATTTTTGATCAGTTTTGGCCATTTTTGCCACGGCGGACTAGTGAATTCGTAATCTACTCACTTTTCTCCAATTTCTATAAAAAATTCAGAATGATGTTCGATGGAGTCCAAAAATTGCAGTTGTCTCTCGGACTACAATCCATTAATCAATGCCTCTTGCTTCTTATAAAACATGTGATGAGTCAGTCATTTAGGAACGGCTTTTGTTTTTATATGCATAATTGATACTGAGACAGTAGAGGTTGGAAATATCAATAAAAAACACATACACATATTTCCACAAGAGAGAAATTTATTCATAACAAACTTTTTATCTTATTGAAAAAAATTAATGACAAACATTTCAGTAATTTATGGAAATTGAATTACAGAAATATTAAAAATCCAGTGAAATTCTAAAATCTTTAAGTTAAATTGATTTTGATTAAATTAAATTTTAATATTTGCTTTATTTAGGAAATATTTACATTTTAAATTTAATTCACTTTAATAGAACTAATGATTATATTTAACATGTACTTGAATACATATTAGGTATAAATTTAGCAAATTTCATAAATATCCAACAGTTTCTACAAGAAACTTAAAATAGAATTTTTAACTTAAACCAAAACAAGACACAAAACTCTTAATAACAACTTGCTACCTAATTTCTAGGTTGGAAATATTTCAAACTAATTAAACAATAATAAATGTGGTTGTTTAACTAAAAGAAATGTCTGAAATGTTTAAAACCAAAAACGTCAAACTTGATTGAGAGGTGACAAAATAGATGTTAAAGATAGATGTTGTGCTCAGCTATTTCAAAGGTGTTAGAAAAGGATATACCCGAAGAAATTTTTCTTAAATACCTAACAATCGGCAGAATTAAAATTCTAGATTTTGACATTTCTTCATAAGCAGTAGGCGAGTGTATGTAGATGTAGAAAATGCCCAGCACAGTATCCTTGGGCTATATCGAGAGACAGTTTTCTTCGCTAAAATAAACTGCTCATAAAGAAAAAGTTCAAGGCACCAAATTCGGAATCAATCCGTTCATGTGTCAAAAGATGAGATTCAAAAATATTGATTACTCCATCTAAAGTTTTGAATGGTTTGGAAGAATTTTGGTTTACAAATCACGGAAACAAATTCTCTAGCTGGGAATATCTTTACAGAAAAGTGTTATCTTTTATGTTAAATATCCATATCAAGTCTTTTGGCATAATCCCAGTATCTGTGATACATCAATGACATACAAATATAAGGATTTCTCCTCTAAACACCTCCAGTTACTTTTTTTTATTTCGGGATGTCTTTTAAATCTTCAATTTACGCTTTATCGTTCTCTCCTCTTTGTATACACATTTCATGTCGTTTATTACGACTAGCTTTAGTAAATTTATTTTCTTCAGAAAGATATTTCAGTAAAGATGGAATAATAACAGGTTCTGTATTTTCACGTAGTTTGAAACGCTTTTAAGGCACAGTAACTTCAATTCTATTTGCTTGTATGTAGATGTTTTTAATATCATCTTCATGAAAATGAAGGCTGTAAACAACAGTTCGAGGACCCGGCTTCCAATCTTGGGGAGGTATTTGTCTCATCCATCTGTCGTACAGTTCTGTTCCTTCGCTTGGAAATTTAAAAACTCTCACTGAGTCTGGAGCTTTGTAGTTGGATTTACATCAAGGAGCACAGCAAGAAAATGGTATTTCCTGAAAAAAATATTTATATAAAGTGTAAGGAAAATGAATAATTATTTAAAACTGAGCAGTAATACGATACGGTTCAAGCTATTTGGCTTTTAAAGCAGGAGTGGAAATTAGGATTCTTACTGCAATATATTATTGATAAATAATTATGAAAATCAATCAAATAAAATGGATGTATGCATATATAATGTACGTAGAAAATGAAATAGCAACTTTTTTTTTGTAATAATAAAAATAAACACTGATATATATGTAAAGAACTTTTGGTAAGGATTTACTGTACGGTCCCCCTTGGCGATTTTTCAAACAAAATTTGCCAAATTGAAAATGTCGTCAAAAGGCTGTGTCGCCAAATCGAAAATGGTATCAAAATACGCCGTGTCGCCAAATCCCAACTGTCATTAAGGTTATCGGAAAACCTTGGCGACGGGTTGCACATTCGAGCCAAAAAAATTATGCAGGGGTCTATCCAGATTTCAGGGGTCGCAGACGTCCTATATATCCTATAAATCCTATATTTTTTTAAAAATTGGCAAAAACGTCCTATATTGTCCTATATTTTACAATTGTCCTATAAATCCTATATTTCTATATTGATTTGATCTATATTTTCTTCGAATTCGTAATAACGGCGCCTTTCGTTGCCATTTTTTATATTTCGGATTTTTGCAGCGATCGTAGGTAAAAACACCTGACAAAATCAATGCTTGTAACGGCGGCGTTTTATCTCTTGTGACGTCACGTGCTGTATAACCTACAACTCAACTCCAGTGGAACGGCGGGAGTTGTAAACATGTGAACTTTTTCATAGTACGCGGTCTTGAATTTCTGATTTGTTTTCTCCTCCAACGTAGTAAATTAATTGGATACAGAGAGAGAGATGCAGCAACATAACTCTGCCTCGGGAAAAACGGATGAAAACGACTTGTGATTAACTTGCAGGGCTACTAAAGGACATTTTGAGTGCTCAATCAATAATTGATGAAGGAAACAAAAGGGTTAAGAATTACTGTATGATGTCGGATGACGATTTTTTTATTCCAAATCCGATACGGATTCTGCGCCACGAATTGTTTAAACGGCACCTAATTAGGGCAACCATAGGTAGTTCTCTTGCTCTTAAAAAAGTGACGGGCTGCCATTTTTTAGTGAAAATCACCTTGGCGCAGAATCCGTATCGGATTCGAAATATTAGCCACGATTTTTTCATAAAAGTCGCCAAAATTGAAAATGACGTCAATACGTTGTGATGTCAAATCCAGACGGTCATTAGGGTTTCCTGAAAACCAAATCCCCGCATTCGGCGCTAAATCTCCCACTTTTCGCCGCCAATCCAACCGACACTGAACAGTAAATCTGAACAAACAAAAGACTGCAAACAGGGATAAAAAGAAAATACTTAAAGAAATTGGAGCAGTTCAAGCAGTTATAGATACTGGGAGCAAAAGACTCAAGATTGCAAATAATGTAATTAATAAAACTTGATTTAGGGATGGAATATTGAGGCAATAACGGATGACATATTCAGGATCAGGCGATTTCTTTTTTTTTAAGGTGTGTTTTATATTCTCTTAAATACAGTATAACGAGTTTATAAATGTATAACTAGTTAATTTTTAAGTTCAGTAGCAACTATGTGCAGTTATTTGATGTTTTAAATTGTCCTATATATTTTTTTTGAAAATCCTATATATTCTTATTTTGTCACTTTGACCCCTGAGATTTTTCTCGCAAGGTCCTTTTTTTTTGTGAAAAAAAAAATATAATTTTGTGAAAAATTTCCAATTTTATATACTTTTGCAAAACTTTCATGCAATAATAAAAACAATTTTAAAAATCTTTAATGTTGAGTTGATACTTAAATATTTACAATAATATCCTTCTACTCCTAGATGATTTAATCACCTCAGATTTAAATACCTCTTATTTAGATGTACTTTTTAACATGGAATTTTGTGAAAGGTTTGTTGTGGAATTTTGTGAAGGGTCCTTTTGTTGATTATGGAATTTTGTGAAGGGTCCTTAAAAGGACCCAAATTTCCTTCTGCATAGACCCCTGTTATGCTTTATCAAAAATTTAACTAGCATATTATGCTGCAAATGTTACTATATATCATAAAATATTTGAAACTTGCACTGCCATTTACACTCGTGTAAAAATTAAAATGAGCTAAATTGTGCAAGTTTAACTTCAAAGTTACCCACTAAAATATTTCAATGAAATACGTAATGTTGGAAATTGTAAACAAAGCTATGAAGCCAGTGCTAGAAGTGTGGGTAGACGCGGGGTGAAGCTTCCCCCCACTTGTCCAGAAAATACCCATGCGTCTCCCCACTTCTAAAACCACTGAAATCCATCCCCCCATTTCTAAAACTACCGAAATCTATTCCCCCAATTTTAAAAAACATTCAATCCGTCTAAAAACTAAAAAAGGAGGGGGAAAAAATAGAATTAACCATTTTCATTACCTCTGCTTTTTCTGGCTGTTTGTTATATTTTATACTTTCATTTTTGTTTTGTTTAAAGCAGATTCAGTCGATTTTTCTTTCAAATGCGCTGCGAGTTTCGGCGCCTGTTGTCTGGGATTATTGAGGAGTGGATAGAAAAAGGACATATTTATTGCACTATCATTTCCTGTTCTATCCTCGACCATTTACTTTAAAATGGTTTGCGTTTTGTTGATTATTAGTAAAAAACCGTGTGTACCTCCAACTTAACCATTAACTCTTACTTCTGATTCTAAACAGCATTTGTATTCGTAATCCACCTAGTACAAAACAAGATGAGATTGATATATTTGGCTTCAAAACTGCAAGAAAAATGACTCCGATACACTAAGAACGTTGAGGAAGGAGCAGTGGAAAATGTGCAAGTTCATTAAATTGAAGAGACCACGTGGAGAGAGAATCTAGCACGTGGCAGCAACAGTAAGCAAAAACGCACTGCAGTAATGATTATCCAAAGTATTGGACACAAAATGATACGCACCTTCAGAAATACAACAAGTATCCATGGCTTATTTGTGAAGAACAAAAACTTGGATGAAACACATACAAAAGGCTGCTAAAAAGCTTGGAACCAGAAAAAAACAAGGTTTGAAACTTTTTAACGAATGGGTAGGGTGTAACATTTTGCCACATGGAGACAAGGAATTTGACTAACGAGAATCCTTAAGAAAGCAGATTTTTAAACACAATACCAGTAAAACTCATAAATGTGCAGGAAAAATTATCCATGAAGCCAAACGAGAAAGCTGAAAAATGCAAACATTTTCCTTTGGGAAGGTAAAATATCATTTTGCAATTTTTTTGCTTTCAATTTTTAAATGCACGATACAATACTTGTATATACTATCAATGCCAAAATTGTTGAAACAAATTCATCTCATCACTGTCTTCCGAGTCATGTAATTCAAAATTGTATAATTTTTTTTTATTTATTCCCGACTATATTTTTCAGTTTTTATCACTAATTTTGTTTATAAATTTCTTTGAATATTAAGCAATACTGGGCATGGGATATTAGATAGTACTAAAATTAATTAAGCATAGATTTTCTTCTTAAAAAATATACCAAGCATGTAGGGAAATGCGAAATGTAATGACACTGAGAAAAAGTTTTAAGTCACTGAAAAAAAAAAAAACTATTTATGTCATAGTGGTTATAAAAATGTATTATACTACTTTGTATAAAGATATAGGTATTTTCACTTGGTCAAATTTTAACTTTGGAGGAACTAGAAAAAAATATAAAGACAAAGTATTTAAAAAAAAAAATTAGAATTCCTTATTAATTTAATTTTATGAAAGTATGCTTATTTAGAGGCAATATTTAAATCTAAATAAACAGTTATGTATATAATGTTGAATTATTACTTCACTTCATCTCTTACTTCCTAGTAAAAAAACTAAGTCACAGAATATTCATTCAAATAATACATTTTGGACCCTTGTTCGTGTTGAAAATTGTTTCCTTTCTACTAGTTAATTGTTATAAATTTATTGTTATTAGAAACGAAATTATAAAATTTATCGTTGAGGGGATGCACTTGTCACCAACTTTTGGCCGTCCCCCCACCTTTTTTCCCCAACTTATGAAGCTATGTTTGGTCAAGAAGCACTGTATTAAGCTATGTTTGGTCAAAACATTAATAGAATGTTACTGTAACTATATCATAAAATAATGGGAACCTGTTGTTCACACTCCTAGTTTCAACATTTTATATTGAACATGTTTCACTAAGTTGTCAGATATATTTCAATAAAATGACCTATAAGTTGCGAACACAGTTGCGTGTACTTCTGTAGCATTGCAAGTAACGCTATTTAACGAAACGTAAAAGATGTTCAGCAAATTTTAGCAATATCTTTTTATTTTAACCACAAATAGTCCATTGAAATTAAGTAAACCAATGTTGAAAAAAGTCAATGATCAGCAATTATCCTTCAAATATTAAAGCACTATAAGAACATCAGCAGGCTTAGTTGTTCAGCAAATTACTAAAATAAGTAATAAAGGAAACTTAATTTAAAAAGAGTTGTTCAATGGTACACCAGCAATTTAACATCGATAGTTTTCAAATTTCACAGCATTGAAATAAAAAAAATATACTCCAAAACGAATTGAATGCACAACGTTTACATGCATCATGTACGAAAATCAAATCCCATTCCCATCGCTTAGCAAACGTCTGGATCTGGACGCAGGGTTGCCAGATGAAAAAAGTAAAATAAGACCAAATTGCTGACAAAATAAGGCCAAACTGTGACGTCATTGATAAATATTGATGCTAAATGGGAAAAAATGCATGATTTTAGTGTTCTGTATGACAAAGGTTTAAAAATTAGTACTCTAGATTCACTAGGATGTCTCTTTGGGGTCGTCCTTAACAACAAACAACAGCAGGAAAATGTTCTTAAGCACATGGAAATTGAAAGGGTCTGATATAATTGTAAAATATATGAATGCAATATTTTTGGAGAAACTTTTCGGGCATAGCAAACAAGATAGGATCAATTTCAGTGGCGGCATCCCCTCGAAATATTTCAAACATACACTGCCAAAAATAAACATTAAAAAAACTTCCATAAACATTTAAATATATTTTTTCCTAAATAACTGCGTCTCTTGACGTTTTTATTGCATTATCGTTTTTATATACATAATGATATTAACACCTTCCGAGTCGGTAAATCTGGGGATAAAGTTATTTTTTCGTCTTTATCTGGCGATTCTTTTTCAACTTGAACAGTAATTTCACCATATTTTTCATCTTTTCTTTTACAAAATAAAAACAGTGTCACACTTTGAGTTTTGCGTTTGCTACCTACACTCATTTTAATTACTTTCAATTACTCATTTGTTAACATAGGGTATTGAAAGGATTGTTTTCGATAAAAAAAAATCGAATTTTTTGCATTTCTCCACGTTTTGGAACATCCAACTAAAAAAAAAATGGTATAGAAAAATGTTTGCCGGGTGTGTCTGTCGTGGTCAGCATAACTCCCGAACGATTTGACCTATGATGATCAAATTTGGAGTACAGGTTAGTGGGGGCCATTGAACTTGCCATTAAGGTTTTCGTCAATATTGCGCATGCGCAAAAAATAAAAAAATCACGTTCTTTAGCAATCACTAAAAAGCGGCTCTGTCGATTTTGATGAAAATCTCTATGATAATGCTTTTTAAGATGTTCTAAACATACCCACCTCCGAAATTCCCATAGAAATGCTATAGAGGTGTAAAAAGATGAAAAACGAGTGTTTACAGCATAGAGATCTCTTCCCTTGAGGGATCGCTCATCAACAACCGTTTTTCTCCTCTCCTCTGTTGCACTAACAAGAAAGGATATTGCAAGAATTTTAGAAAAGTACATTCTCACATTCGCCATTGTTACGTTTTTTTTTTTTTTTTTTTTTTTTTTTTTTTTTTTTTTTTTTTTTTTTTTAAAGAGGAGTTATCTGTAAAAATATCACTAAGGGCCATTATTTCAAATAAATGAAAATAGTAATAACACTATTCCACGTCAAATTTAAAGGTGCTGACCATTATTATAGTGTAATTGAAAGTTGTGCAATGTGCCACTCCCCTAGTTTACATCATTCGGTTATTGTTTAGTGTTTGGGTTTTTTATACAGCGCAATGTCCACTCAGAACTTCTGTTTCCCGTGATGAAGAGTCCATTTCTTCAGCCTCGGACTAGTATAGCGCGTAATTATCATTAAATGGCAAGTTTACTCTTCTGGTGAAAAATCCATGGTAGAGTCTTGCAGTTTGATATAGCTTTTGATTACCTTAGTAAAACACTGGTCACTGAATAATCTCAATAATGATATTTAATGGATAATTTGAGTAATAATCAACAAAGAGTTGATTAGGGAAAAAATGCAGAATATTTGTTTAATTCTTTCTCAACTTAATGGGTTGGGGGTTGAAACCCCAAAACCTCCCACGTTACGCCCATGGTCTTTACATCAACTGTCGATGACTAAAGTCAAGTCTAGCACTTATGTTCCCGCGATAAAGACTATTTCTCCAGCCTGTGTAGCGCGTATAGTTGTCTGCGAACAGCATACAGCTTGCAAGACGTTCAATATGGTACATTAGTTGTATAAATGTTTTTCACTTTGGTATTGCTTTTGATTACATTAGCAAAACACTGAATAATTACTAGTAAGGAAATTTAATGGATACTGTGAGTAATAACCAACAAAGAGTTGGTCGGGGAAAAAACGTAGTAAATTTGCTTAATTTTTCTCAACCCAATGGGGGGGGGGGAGTTCGAACCCCCAAAACCCCTCCCTCTTTACGCCTATGCCTCACACCCCTCTTGTCAACTTCGGTCGTCACTGGTCAGCTCCTGAGGCCAAAAAACGAAATAAAAGAAGGTATCGCACTTAACTTCAGGCGAAAAGCGTATCTTTTCACTCAAAACGTTTTAAAAATGGGGAAAGTTTATTTTAATTGGATTTTTTTCTGACTTCGGAAGTTGTGGGGCAAAAAGGCCAAATTAAAGAAAAGGCCAAACCTAAATTCTTAAGGCCAGGCACTTCTAAAAAAGGCCATATTTCCTAAATTTGGCCTTCAGAAGGCCAACATGGCAACCCTGTCTGGACGTAAAGGTTTTAGTTTGTTCCTGGCCCGCTTAGGGAAAGAAAGCGCCATCTCGCGGCGGCCCCGGTTATACATACAAGAAACAAACCATTTGTTTTATTTGGCCTTAGAGAAGTTGCCAAGGGACTGAAATTACAAACATAAATAGTTCGATGAGAGAACAGATAAATAGTTCGATGAGAGAACAGATAAATATTTAATGAAACGTAAGGTAATATTTTACAAAAACCTTGCTGTACTTGCCTTCACTTTAACAGATGGAAGGTAATGGCGACTAAAATTATACAATGGACTCGCGTTAATAACACTTTTTGACACATTATCTGGTACTATAACATACAGGGTGGTCATAAAGAAACTTTGCCGATATGTGGACCTCTAGCTTCCTTTCAGTTTAACAGATCGAGATGAGATTTCAGGTATAGTAACGCAGAGGTATGAGCTCGGGATTCTGCGAATGATAACAAAATGTCTGCCACGGTTACGGCTATAGTTACAAAAAACTCGAAATTTTCGAATGACAAAATCAACTTTTTCCGGTCGCAAAATACTCAGCGCATGCGAAAACCCTAAAGAGTTTTAGAACGGTAAGTGTATCACAAAAAATGGACGCGTTTTGCACCCACAAAAAAGCGGCTATCTTTCTAACAGTATTTATCTGTCATGATTGACCACAACACAGAAAATTAAATAATTCATCTCTCATTTATCAGGTTTTAAATTATTCTCTAATAAAAATTTAAAAAAATAGATGAAGTCAATACGAACCAGAACACAATAACTAAATACTAATAAATTGTTTTACCTTTCATTGCATTATGCTTTCTCATCAAATGAAACCCCATGTTTGTGGTGTTCCTGGATGCTTCATATATTTTTGAACAATATTTACATTTCACTTTGATGTGGTCATTTTATAGCTTTGAGAAATGTCGTCGAACTCGAGACTTTACCTTTAGTTGATGTGCCATTTTCACTGCCTCCAGCGCAAACTTCGGTTTTTGAAAAAGCAATACTAAAGACAATCGAAAAAGCACATGAAAAACATAGAAAAATAAGGAAATAGTTTTTTTTTTTTAAATGTTTTGGTGTGTCTGCTATTTTTTCTTTTATGAGAAAAAGTGTTTGTCTCTAACGTGGTTGTGTTGGGTACCAAATAAAAGCTTTTAAGTGGAGAGGATTTCAAAAAATATATACCGTAATTTTTTTTTTAATTCTCAAAGAGTAAACGTGTTAAATGTTAATTATCATTTACCTGCAAAAAATCTGTCGGCGTCCATAGAAAGTAATATATATAATCCACATCAACAAAACATTATATCGTTTTCAGTTTAATTTGTTTTGATGCTTATTGCGTTTGAAAATGTCTACGCTAAGTGAGAAGATAGTGATTTTATTTGTTACATATTTGTTTAAATATATATTACTGGTATTCGTTTCGAGTTCTTTTGACTTTCACAATTTTATGCGAAATTAATTAAAACTAAATAATTTAAAAACAAACAAAATAATCGGTATTCAATTGTCTAGTTCATTTAACTACGCTTCAAGAAATGGACTCTTCCTGTTTATTTTACATTTTGTGTGACGCTCTTGTAACGAAATAATAATTCCCTCATAACACAAATTCTCTCTTCCATTTCAGAATTCAAAATTAGCATCAGTATTTTTTTTTCTCGCATTAAAAAATATCGATTACTTTTATCGATAAAAATGTCGTCGTATCGATATATTGCCGACCTCTACGAGACAGACGTATAAATGGTACCGAAGTGCTTATTTATATGTATAAATGATACAGAGGTACTAAAATGAAACATCAGTTGAGCTGTCGCCTGTCAGTTTGTTGTTAGTCTCCATCTCAGCTTCTATACTATGTTAATGTAGTGAGAAGGCTAAAACAAAGGATGTCTGTCCACCACAATGATACAGACACGTGTGTTACGTCAAATGAAAGTTGTCATTGAAATTAGTTTTCGTACCAAAATTCAACCAGAAGTACATGTAGTTGAAGTCAAGTTACTATTCATTAATTCTAAACCGTAAATTATACAGACTATGTTATATATCAGAGTGAAGATCTCTACGAGTTAATTAGGATTACATAACATCCAAATAAGAAATACAACCAAAAAAGCTCTTCAAAATTCGACTCTATGAGAAGTTCGAATCTTGGCAGAAGTTGAGATATGGGATTAAAAGTTGAATATTTGGAGACAAATTTTCTCACCAAGTTTGCTGCTGAAATTGCCAACTATACAACACTAGCTGAATACCCGTGCTGCGCTACGAAATTTTACCATTAGCATTTTAGCGATCAAAAGACATTCACGTATTCTACATTTCAGACGTTTGCACCCATTTCGATCCCGACAAATTGATTTATCAAAATAGGAACTTTCCTTTGTTGACAATTTTAACGAAATTTATAATTGTGAATACTATATTGGAAAGAGGCATTTGAATATCCATCGTTTAGAACGTTTAATTCCCTTCGGACCCTTTTAATTACGTAATCGAGATTGAAATAGTTTATTGTGTTTATGTTTGCTCTTTGTTCTAAATTTCGAAGTAGTAGCTGTATTGGAATTGAGACATTAAAATAATCCTCGTATAGTTTCAATGTTGCGTCGACTTTTCATCCCTTAAAAATTCATTAATCGATATTGGAATAACTTATTTTTTTTTAAATTTGTCCTTTTAACATTTGCACCAAATATCAGAATTATGACTACATTGGAAGAGGAACATTCGGATATCCCTCGTTTGGAACATTTAACCCCTTTTCGACTCCATAAAGTAGGTTAATCGAGAACGAAATAGCTTACTTTTTCTATGTTTATCTTTTTTGACATTTGTACAAATTTTCAAAGTTGTGGCAAAATGGGAAGTGGGACATTCGAATATCTCTCTTTTGGAACGTTTAACGCCTTTTCCAACCCTTAAGTGGGTTAATCGAGATCGGAATGGCTTACTTTTCTATGTTTATCTTGATTGGCATTCATACCAATTTTAAGAATTGCGACGAAATGGGAAGTAGAATGTTCGAATATCCCTCGTTTGGAACGTTTAACCCCTTTTCGACCCCTAAGCGTGGATTAACCGAGATCGGAATAGCTTGCTTATTCTATGTTTATTTTTGTTGACATTTGCCCCAATTTTCAGAATTGTGACTATATGGGGAGTGGGATATTTGAGTTTGGAACGTTTAACTCCTTTTCCACCCCTTAAAGTGGGTTAATCAAGCTCGGAATAGCTTAATTTTTCTTATGTCTGTCTTTGGTGACATTTGTGCCTATTTTCAGAGTTGTGACCAAATGGGAAGTGGGATATTCGAATGTCCCTCGTTTGGAACGTTTAACCCCTTTTCGACACCTTAAAATGGGTTAATTGAGATCGGAGTAGCTTACTTTTTCTATTTTTACCATTGTTGATATTTGTGCCGATTTTCGGAATTTTGACTATGTGGGAAGTGGGAGAATTAGTGATGAGTGAGTCAGTGAATGAGTGAGTGCGGGCTTTGCCTTATATATATAGAGAGATTTTTGTATATTAAAAATTATAGGATTACATAAGGATTATATTACATAAGGATTACATAATATAGGATACATAGCATATTAGGATTACATAATATCCAAATAAGAAATACAACCAAAAATGCTTCAAAATTCGACTCTATGAGAAGTTCGAATCTTGGCAGAAGTTGAGATATGGGATTAAAAGTTGAATATTTGGAGACAAATTTTCTCACCAAGTTTGCTGCTGAAATTGCCAACTAGGCAACATTTTTGTATATTAAAAATTACAAGCCTTTTAAGCAGTCGTTAAAAACGTTGATTATTTATTAAATGTCACTAAATTGTACATGCTTGGTATCCGAGCCTGATAAACCGCAATCTTTAAGCGATAGTTACTGTCACAATCCAACTTGTTTGTATATGTTATACATTAATTAATATAAGTCCAAAAGATATAAATTATTTTCAATCGTTAAACTCGCTTCTGGGCTGCCCGGCTTCTACATGTGCGCCTTTGATGATGCATTTTCATGTTTATAGTCCATAAAATATTACCCAGTGTTTGCTTTGATAGTCTTTTAATCGAAGCAACATTTCAAAATTATCAATAACTAAACCATAAAATTTGGGTTTCCGCATTTTCCAAATGACGTACTTGGGAAGTGGAAGAAGCAGAAGATGAAATGTCTTCAATGCAGTTTCTTAAAAATCACGAGTTACGCAAGGAATCCACATAAAGTATATTTAGATTTTATGGCTTCCTTGTTAGGATTTGCAGTTTCTTAAAACTTTATTGGTTTCTGAAAGAAATGCTCTTAACGATGGGAGGTCATTAATATAGTTAAGCTTTATCGCTGGCGCTAATGAAATTTAGATTTATTTTATTTTATTCATCTCATTTGCATTTTACACCCTCATTGTTTCTATAATAGAAGCTTTGTAAGTGGACTAGATCGTGTGCCAACAGATGTTTTTTATTTTTATTTAGTCTTCATTTAATATGCGCTCTTAATTTGCGCACTTATTTGTGCTGAACCTTTCTGTGTTACTATTTCTTTTCTGGTATTTTCCTTTCGAAATTGATATGTGCTTGTTGCATTGCATATTTTGATGAGAAATACTTTCTACCGACATTTCGCAGTTGTATATAACACTGAATAAGTTGGTGATAGGGTAAGTTTTCCAAACTAGCTATTAGTGATATTTCGAAATTTTTTGAATTGTTAATTATTATAAAAAAATTGGATTTTAATTATCATGCAAACATCCCATTAATTGGATTTTTGGTGTTATTATACTATTTTGAAAATATTCAAGTGGCGAGTTTCAAGTGCTGAGTTCTTTTTAATTATTCCTTCCAACTTCTGTCTATTCACTTATTTTGAACATGTGAACGGGAGTAAGAAATATATTTTTCATTTCCCTCAATAGATGGCGCAAGGAGTCCCATCAGTTCTTAGATGACAATTTAGGTATATTGAGACCAGTGGTGGCTGGGAATCTCTCTGTGACCGAATTTAATTTTTAATTTTTTCTCTCAGAAGTTATTGTCCTCGTCTAAAAATTTAACAATCGTTCATTCAGAATAGG
Organism: Linyphia triangularis; assembly: GCA_963978545.1. NCBI lineage: Eukaryota > Metazoa > Arthropoda > Arachnida > Araneae > Linyphiidae > Linyphia > Linyphia triangularis. Next base: position 66,188,548 of record OZ021729.1, read on the forward strand.
TTTAGAATTTTTAGTACTTTTAAAACTTAAAAATAACTTTAATTATCGAAACTAGATTCAAGAAATGAAAATCAGTGGTAGAAGTTGGAAATGAAAAGTGAAATGTTGGTGATAAGTGCACCCCCATCACCCCCCCCCCCACCCAACCCCAATATTAAATTTTATTATTTCGTATATTGTAATAAAAATATTAACTAGTAAGAAAATAATTTATACTTTCTAACACTAACAAAACATTGATAAAGGTTGTAATTTTATTGTTATTTTAATGAATATTCTGCGATTTAGTTTTGTTTCACTTTGAAATAAGGCATAAAATAAAGCGAGGTATTAATTCAATATTATATACATAACTGTTTATTTAGATTTAAATAGTGCTTTTAAATGTGCATGCTTTCATGAAATTAAATTAATAGAAAACTTTAAAATGCTTTTTTTTTTTTTTTTTTTTTTTTTTTTTTAAATAGCTTGTTTTTTGTTTTTTTTATGAAACAAGAATATAAATTTAACTTCAAAGAAAATTCCACCAAAGTTAAAAGTTGACCAAATGTAGCAGTATATGTTAATATAAATAAATACTTACTTATAACTTTATATGTAAAGCAGTATGATTGTCACTACAATTAAAGGTTATTGTTATCTTTCTACAGTAGTTTTTAGACCGATTAAGTGTTTTTAATAGTAGGGGGGGGGGGGATTTCTGTGCTTTTAAAAGTGGGGAGACGCATGTGCATTTTCTTGAAGGGGGGGGGGGGAACACGTTACCCCGCGTCTACCCACACTTCTAGCACTGCTGAAAGGTGTTTTTCTTTTTTTATAACCTATGACTTCTTGTGATTTAATTTGATTATTTTTTTAATTTAATTTTATGGTGATGTAACTTGGAAATATTTTAGAAATTGCTTTGAAAAACTGTGGAATACTTAAACTTAAAAATCAAGCAACTCATTCAAAGTTAAGAGAAAGAAAGACCGTGATTCGATTCCAGTGCAGATACCTGTGAAACAATGTTTAGACGATTTAAAAGACATTTTACACGCATCTCTTACATAACCAAATGCATAACTTTTTTAATTTTAAAGTTTAGCTGTATTTTTGTATTTGAATTTAAATGTGCAGTTTGTTAAACTTTTTCAAAATTGGCTTTAAAGGCTGTTTTCGACTGGCCTGTTTAGGTAACATAATAAAAAAATATTTGTAAAAAAAAAAATTGATCTTTATATAATCATTTTTAATCAGAAATCGTGGCAAAAGTAGCACTTTGCCTCGAAGAGTGAGGGAAAGTAACTTTCTCACATTAGTGTGAAAAAGTACCTTCTCGCACGCCTCGTGCTCATATTTGATATAGTTTTGGTATACAAATGGCATTTTTAAAAGATATTCATGGCCTGGAGTTGCCAACTTAAGTTTATATATGTATTAAAAGATATTTTTTTGCGCGTAATATAAAAAATATTGTATGCAACATGTTGGGAATCACTTTTTCAAACTCGGCAAATTATTTAACTCGTGCTATCCCACTCGTCAAATAAGCATTTTGCCTCGTTTGAAAAAACATTACTTTCCCAACTAGTCGCAAAAATAACCATTCTTCGTTTGGACACACAACTTTGATCTTCAAACTTAACTCAACTATTATTCACATTTATCACTGTACATTCCAGCAATAACTATATTTACAGTTTCGAAACTTCGGTCCTCCAGTATCGATGCCCCAAATCTTAAATTTCCACTCCTGAAAATTGTCTGCACGGCAATACTTATACAGATTTACTCTTCTTTCCTGCATATAATAGCACGGCAGTTACTTCATGGTAAAAAGATATAAAGTCCTCGTTATATATTTTTATGGTCTCCAACATTCTTCTCCTTCCGTCTTCATACAAGCCCCATTTTTCTGAGGTCAGACCTGCCTGAAGCCAGTGTGTGCTCTAAGGTTGGAAGACGGGGTAGTTGATCGCTTCATAATTTCCTTTTCCCTTCCACTTGCGGGCGATTACGTCATAAAACGGCCCTGGCGTCATTCTTTCTATGGGATAGTCCGAAAACGCTTTTACTTCGATTGTGGAATTCATATTTTGATTTTCCGCGAGGTTGCGGGTTCGACACACTCAATCCCGTGTTAGGCGTGGGTGTTTGTAAATGTATGTTGGTTTGTCAAATGACGAATGTTTCGGCGCATTATAGCCTTCGTGTTGCTGACGGCGCCAGATAATCTGAAAACAACCAACCATATTTTTATTTTGAAGTGGCCAAAAGCGTTTAAAATTGATTATTTTGGCGGAAGTTACCAATTTTTCCTACTTGAGATAAACCGGAAATGAAATTTTCAAATTTGTACCACTCTGCTCGCTAGGAGAAAAACTTTAGGCTATGTTTGTTCGAGTGACAGTTGCCTTTACAAATTAACTAATTCATTTCCACATGACTTGCTGCCCTTTCGTCTTAAACTTTATATTCCTACATCTCTTTGACCCACCTTGTGGCTGCGTGGCTGGAGCTCTGGCCTCTCATGTTAAAGGTGTTACTGTGTTTGAATCCTGGACTAGACATTGATGTTCGCTGTGGTTCGGAGCTTGACTTCAAGCTGGTATTCTCTTGATTTACAGTGGAAGGGAAAACTTAAGCTTAAGCCGCCGCTACTAATGTAACTAAAATATTTACGGCTCAACAGGGACTTTAATTTCTGAAAAAACTTGTCAACCTCGAGGCTTCTTTCGACGTCACTTTTGAATAGTCTTCTATTAAGGGCCAGTCTCATGACGTAAGAGAAACGTTGTGAAAAACCAGATCTCTTCCATAGCCTTAGCTGCTCTCATTTCTTATAGGGTGTGTTGTGCCTCTGATTTAATCCAATAACCCTGTTGTTTTTGCCTCTGTGTTGTTCTCTTGCGTCATTTTCTTACAACATTCTCATCTTTTATGCGTCTTTTTTTTTATTTTTTTATGGGCCCTTAGTTTCATGTGTTTTTCGATGGCGGGGAACATCAGTAAGTATAAGGTTTAGTGCAGGTTCTCTCGGAGGCAAACTGCATCGACGATTTTTATGCGCTTACGAAGAGGGCAGGGAGTTTCCGCATTGCAGGTATATATTGTTAAAGTAATGTGTGTGCGCCTTTTATGGTTGTAGAGGAATGTTGATGTTTTTTGAAACTCAATTAATGGTACATTTTTATTCTTAACAGTGAAAATGATCACTATTGAAAATCGGTTGCCAAATTTGAAGGGAAATTCAACTTTGCAGCAATGAGTGTTTTAAAATCCAAATGAAATATTTTTATTTATTTATTATAATACTATTATGTATTTGTTAAGAGGAATTCCATGAAAGAATTCCCTATACTCGCTATGTTACAATCTTCTGACCCATGTGTTTAGAAACTACTTTTTATAAAATCTTGGTAAGTTAGTGAGTATATGTACGAAAATTGCCACTTTTTACTTTCAATTACCCATTGTTTACATTGGGTAATAAAAGTATAAAATTCGATTAAAATTTCAATTTTTTTTTTTTTTTTTTTTTTTTTTTTCGTAAAGAACTTTTTAATTTTCTAATTTTTGTAAAGAACTTTTGTTTGAATATTTGTAATCAGAAAGAAATTCTTCATATATATAATCTGTTTTCACTCGTTTTTAAAAAATACGGGAAGTGTCCATTGAATCTTTAAATGTAAAAAGGGAATATGTCAATAGGTTTCCTATTAGGCATAACCTCTTTTTACAATGATAAATTATCCACTCGGTGTAAGTTAAGTATTTCGCCAATTTTGACGAAATTATTTTCTATTATTCATGGCAATCAGAAAATTAAATTTAAATTAAGGTTTATAGTCCAAATATGGTGAAACCTTTGAAAGTCGTGATTAGTTTTAAACTTAATGGTTGAAGAAATTTTGTCTGTTCTTTTCTGAAAAATATCAGAGATGAAACTTTTTAACAACTAAAGTAATTACTGTTATGTTCTTATCATTTTGTATTTTTCCCCTTGTTTTATATTTCTCCTGTTTCCCCCTCCGTAGAAACTGGAGAATTAATTTTGCGTCCACGCAAAGTTGGCGTCGTTTCCCAGATTTTGTATTTTAAAACTTTTTTTTCTTCTTCCCTCCCTAGGCGAAAGCATCTCAATTCTTTTCGTTTTACTTACTTTACTTGAGTAAAGGAGAATGCATTTACCTGCTAGTTCTTGAAATGAGTTCCGTGCAATTTTGGCGCTTAAATCGTGGGAATTTTTTGTTTGTTAAGATAAACTTGGATTCCGTGACTTGGCTCTGGTTTCAATTTGCACTTCTAAAATGTTTGCTTCTTGCTTTACTTTCAAGATTTTCAAGATCCTAGGAAATGAAGTGATTTTGTTGTAGTCAGTATTAACAACTTCAAAATGGTGCTCTTTTTTTTTTTTTTTTTTTCTTTTTTTTTTAATGCGTGATAACTAAATAATGTTTGAGTTAATACTGGAGATGGGTCATTCTCCACGAAGCACAAGCGAGAAAGTTATCAGGAGAGAAAAAAAATATATTGAAATCATTAACAATTATAATTTTTTTACCACCATAGAACATATCAATTACAATCCAATTATGAGTTAGGCATAGATTGTCTGATCATATGTAGAGATCGTCCATAGTTATTCCATTGGATGACTTCCAAAATGACGAAGATTTCCTTGTTTGTTTAGTGCCAAATAGAACTTTAGGTTTACAAACAAGAGTATACTAAATTGATACGTTTGCAACTAATACTATCAAATAAGTTAAGAATAATAAAATACTTACTATTAATAAGTGATTTTTGTCTTAACCCAAGATATGATGGTATGATCTCTACAGTTGCGCCTATTTCACATTGCAGAGCAATTCCGTGGTAACTCGTTCTGACCATCTCAAAAAATTAATTTGGGATTTTTTTACTTTTGATGTAAAATTGAGATACTTTACTATTTCTGAGTGATATGGATTTTCCTATTTTAAATGATATTTTACTTGTGATTTAAAACTTAATCATAAGCAAAATTTTTACTGCGTGGAACTAAATACGTTTGAGTTAAAATATTATAACAAGACTCTGAAATATATATAAAATGCATTTGTTAGAAGTATGGTGTCCCCTCCACAACATGTTTTTTTTCTTTTTTTTTTTTTTTTTTTTTTTTTTTCTTTTTTTTTTTTACTTCGAAACCCTAAAAAGATTTATCAAACAAATTTATTTCTACTTTTAGTATGTTGAGCTTTAGCATGCAAATTTCTGCTCGAAATAATTTTTAATTAATTAAATATTAATTTTTAAAAATTGTTGTGGAGGGGACATATTATTTGTTATTTCTGAAATGTGTATTCCTAAACCTACTAGCAAAGTGGAATTTTTAATTTTAAATGTGTCCAATATATAGCAACTACTAAGGCAAACCTTTTTTAACATTTGAGGACACAAGTAGCCACATTAGGTCATGGTAGCTGGGCTGAGCACATGTGTATGTAGTCAATGCAAATTTGAAATGTGAATAATAGACTACTTTCCAAAAATAATTCGATATATAATTTTATTAGATGAAAATACTTAATACTTAATCAATAAAGTATTAAATAAGGAACAGTCTTTTAAATATGGAGAAAATACCAACAAATAAATAACGAGTTTAGAAAAAACTTAAGTCCACAATTTCAAATAAAACTGAAATCCAAGAAGCGTTTCGGATGAAGAAGAAAAAAAAATCAGCTAAATGAAAAGTTAAAATTAAGACATCTTTAGAAATATCTATAAAAAAGGAAGATTAAGAAAGGCAAACTGGAGAAAGGGGAAATGCTTAATTCGGCCAGCAAATTCTCCAATCTATTAATTTCCATCAGTACTTGAGAAAAGCTGTTGCTAAAATGAAACTAAAATTACCAAACAAATCTGAAAAGAAGTTAGCTGCAATAACTAAAGTAATTGCAGATTTGTCACCATCAAAGAAAAATCGTTTGCTGCACTAACCAGCTTTGAAAAAGTCAAGAGAAGCCTTAAAAAATCTTTGCCAGACCTAAAATACAAGATCTGCTACTTAGCCAGAAACTTGAAAGAAAGTACAATTATTTTTTGAGAGAGATTATCATTAGTAGACTCCGACCAAATGGTATAGTGGTTAGCGTGCTAGCTTCTAAACCGCGAGGTTGCGGGTTCGAGTCCTGTATTAGACATGGGTGTTTGTAAATGTATGTTGGCTTGTCTAATGACGAATGTTTCGGCGCATTATAGCTCTCGTGTTGCTGACGGCGCCAGATAATCTGAATACAACCAACCAATCATTAGTAGACTGGTGTTCTGGACAAAGACATATTATAATTATTCAAAATGATAAAGACAAAACAAGTATGCAAAGACATATTTTTGTTATTTCAAAAGGCCAATTAATACTTTAATGGTGCATCGGGCACATCTCAAAAGTCGAAGGTAGAAATCTGTGCCTCGCACTCTTCATTACGTAAACCTTTGTATAAAGATAAATTAATAATTTTGAGTAATTCAACGCTTACACTTACAGAAGATGTCAAATTCGCCATGTTAATGTGAAAGAAAAAGGCAATAAAGGTTTTACATCAAAATGACATCTGCAATAGGGCAATCTCAATAGGAAGTTTTATTGTAATTAAACTTAAAATTTTTAGAATTAAGGATATATTATTTGTAGCACAAGTTACTGTAATTGAGGGGAAAAAAACGCATTAAAGTTATATTTCTCAAAAAATGCAATGAATCAGGAACAGTGTTTGATTTTCCTGCAAAAAAAAAAAAAAAAAAAAAAAAAACCATTGCCATTCACAAGTTACGCAAAACTTGGCTGCTGAACCAACATTTGATGAAAAAAAAATATCAATTACAAATTTTCAGAATATGTACTCAATATCTACAAATATACCCTTTGAAGAAGAACTAACATTTTAAATTGCAAATTGTAATTTTGCATGCTTTATACGAAATGGCCACTGTGTCCCCTCCGCAACGTGGAAATATAATTTCAAAAAATAAATTATAAGTGAAATAGATTTCTGATTTCTTTCATACTTGTTTTTTCAATAACTAAATAATCAATGATTCAAATCATTTTTTTTTTACTGATCTAACTATACTGATAAATTACAGCTGATTAATGAACTAAGTAAAAAAAAAATTTGCAGCCCCCCCCCCCCCCGCAACCGTTTGTTTTTATTTTATAATAAATTACTTTGTACAAAAAAAAAAACTTACTAGTAACTGTTTTAGCTTATCTTATCACATGGACTTAATTAAAAGTATAAAAAACATAATATTCTTTACATTTTTTAAATAAAAAATAGAAAATGATCGAAAATGTCCCCTCCGAAACAGATTAGTTATCACGGAATTGCCCTGCTAATAAAAAAAATATGATTGTTGCTTTGAAAAATGGAATACACAGTGCGTATTGGAATCAAAATAACTTCATTAGACTTCTTTACAATATCACAGTTGATCGGTTGTGTCACCTGGTGGACTGTTGAACAACTATTAACTGCTTCTCAAGGACTACTTCTTACTTCATAGTTCGCATGATGCGTCAGTCTTGCGACAAGAGATATTACATTAATTGTAAAGAAATACTACTTATACAATTTTCATACTCAGAAATAACATTGTTTAACATACATTATAGTTGAACAAATAAATAAACATCATATAAATACGAAGTGAAATTAAAATACAGATAAAGCAAGCAACCTGAAGTTGCGACAGTCCACGGAACATGTCACATTATTTCTGGTTTTGAAGTTTTTTTAATTGTAATAAAATCTGTTAACAGAAATATCCAGCTTATCTAGTGGAGAAGAAATTGCTACGACAAGTTTTTGAGAATTTTACGGAGTCAGGTTATTAGTACCATTTTTTTTAAATAGTTTTTTAAAAGTTAAACTTTATTTATAACCACCTGTTTACAATAGTGCCCTCATTTACCTTTTCGGTGGCGATTTACTTCATAGTTCACACTTTACTATTCAGTAACGAACAGAACCTCTTAGCTCGAAATTTACCGATTTCAAGATATTGGCATTCAAGCCAATAAAAGAAACAACCAATTAAAGAAATTGTCATAAAAAAAAAAATGCTCTATCGTTACAGAGATCCTTTCATCTCATTTAGGATGCATTCATTTATTATTTTGATATTACATAGTATCTAGCCACAGCATTTCTTCCCTTGTAAAACCTTTAAAATTTAAAGTCCAGCTGAAGGATTTTTAAGCTTCGAGGCTTCACTCTAAGGTCATCGATATGTAACTTTACGCCAGAGTCAACCCAATTAAGCAAAGAAGCCCACACAAAAACAGGAAACTGCAAACCCATCCTTGCATTAGAAGTCAGTACAAGACAAGCCCATCTCTGTTTTGACAACAAAACCAACCGACCCGCATCGCCTGGTAACGTCCCACGCAGCCCATAAGTTAACCCCCCAAACCATATCTCATACCAAAACTGCATGCTCTCCTGCAAAAACACAAGACCCACTCTTATATTCATACGTAATAATAACCGACGACAAAAATCACGTTTTCCCTCTGGTTCGAGACCACCCACGCTTTTGGAGGCCTGATCATTATCGACAGGGGAGAACCACCCTCTGAAACGTTGCACCCCTCCTCCAAAAAGCGACGACCGGCAACTCGAAAATTCAGACGGTATTGGCACGTCCTTGTTTTATGCGGCCCGCTTATGAATTTTTGAGCGAGTTTCTTTTTCTGGCGCTTTCGCTATCACGGTCACGTTCACTTTTTACGCTCATTTAATAAATAAGGAATAAAATATGGCCGCGTAGTGTGTTCTCCTCTTTATTTATGTAACGCTAATGAATCGGATATGTGAACTCGCTTTTTTCCCGGGAATGGTAAAAATGAGAAGAGTACTAGTCACACAGGTACTGGTGTTTCAGTGAATATAGTGCTGGAAGAAACGTTCAGACCAAGCGAAAAACTTCATTATTTCTTCCAACTACTTATTAGAATTTTATGCGAATTTAACACAGTGTAGAAAAGGACAGCCTTAATTATACCTATAAAAATATTACGACAAATTGAGTTACTTTTAAAATTAAAATTGTAATGATTTTTTAAACATGCGAAATCCTGGAAAAAATATTAGGGCCAAGCTCAAATTTATAGTTTTTTTTTTTTTTTTTGTGTTATTTTTTTGTTGTAGTATTATAGTCGTCTGCGGAGTTGCTCAAACAAATTACGCAGACGATTTAGAACGATCCTCGAGAGTAATTTAAAGATTCGTGAAACTGGGAAGAGGTGAGAAATTAACACTGATTGAACAAGGTAAGATCCTTAGTTTTAAAAAATGTGGTTTAAGTTCTTAGGATGTGTAACTAAAAAATTAAGCAGATCTAAGACTCTGATTAATAACTTTCTAAAAAGTAGTGATATTTACAATCAGTGGAAGGGTACAGGACGTCCATCTGCATTGACTCCTCGACAAATGCGAGCTGTTGTAAGCCGAACAATACAAAAGAATCTTTCTTCGACTCAAATTGTGAATGTTTTGAAGCTATCTTGCACTAGCCGAATTGTAGGAAATTTTTTATTGAAAAACTCAATTATAAAATTTAATAAAATGAAGCCTCAACCACCTCTAAGTAAGAGGCATGAAGTGGCACTTCTAGAGTTTGCAAAAACAAAACAAAAAACACCATGTTGCTTTTGGAGATAAATAGCAAAATGTTTTTTCTGACGAAAAGAAGTTTAATCTCGATGGCCCAGACGGGTTTAAATACTACTGGCATGATCTTTTGAGTGAACCCTTCTTTTCTTCTAAACGTCAGTTTGGTGGTGGCTCCTTGATGATTTGGAGCGGGTTTGCTGGTAACGGTACAACACTAATTTCTTATCTCAAAACAAAACCAAAATCGGAACCCTATCAAGACATTTTAGCAGAAAATTTATTGCCGGAGGTTCCATTAATAACATCTGGAGAAAACATTTTTTAGCAGGACAATGCGTCTATTCTCAATTTAAGCTTCACAAAAATCTTGGCTCGAAACTAATCATGTCCAAATGCTTGAGTGGCCATCATGGAAACTTGACCTGAACCGAACAGAAAATTTTTGGTGCATTATGGGGCGTGATATTTATGGAAAAGGAAAAACTTACAACACCAAATATGACCTGAAAATGGCTATTGAAAATAGCCAGAAAAAACTCTCAAAATCACTATTAAAAGATTTTCGTATTGTATGACAACGAGAATGATTAAATTAATCGAAAAGAATTGGAAAGTTTTTGAATTATTAGCAGTTTTATAAATAATTTTGAGTGTGGCCTTAATATTTTTTCCAGCTTTCTGTATCTCTATATATATAAGGCAAAGCCCTCACTCACTCACTCACTCACTCACTCACTGACTCACTCATCACTAATTCTCCCACTTCCCACATAGTCACAACTCTGAAAATCGGCACAAATATCAACAATGGTAAACATAGAAAAAGTAAACTATTCCGATCTCGATTAACACACTTTAAGGGGTCGAAAAGGGGTCAAACGTTCCAAACGGGGGACATTCGAAAATCCTACTTCCCACATAGTCACAACTCTGAAAATCGGCACAAATATCAACAATGGTAAAAATAGAAAAAGTAAACTATTCCGATCTCGATTAACCCACTTTAAGGGGTCGAAAAGGGGTCAAACGTTCCAAACGGGGGACATTCAAAAATCCTACTTCCCACATAGTCACAACTCTGAAAATCGGCACAAATATCAACAATGGTAAAAATAGAAAAAGTAAACTATTCCGATCTCGATTAACACACTTTAAGGGGTCGAAAAGGGGTCAAACGTTCCAAACGGGGGACATTCGAAAATCCTACTTCCCACATAGTCACAACTCTGAAAATCGGCACAAATATCAACAATGGTAAAAATAGAAAAAGTAAACTATTCCGATCTCGATTAACACACTTTAAGGGGTCGAAAAGGGGTCAAACGTTCCAAACGGGGGACATTCGAAAATCCTACTTCCCACATAGTCACAACTCTGAAAATTGGCACAAATATCAACAATGGTAAAAATAGAAAAAGTAAACTATTCCGATCTCGATTAACCCACTTTAAGGGGTCGAAAAGGGGTCAAACGTTCCAAACGGGGGACATTCGAAAATCCTACTTCCCACATAGTCACAACTCTGAAAATCGGCACAAATATCAACAATGGTAAAAATAGAAAAAGTAAACTATTCCGATCTTGATTAACACACTTTAAGGGGTCGAAAAGGGGTCAAACGTTCCAAACGGGGGACATTCGAAAATTCTACTTCCCACATAGTCACAACTCTGAAAATCGGCACAAATATCAACAATGGTAAAAATAGAAAAAGTAAACTATTCCGATCTCGATTAACACACTTTAAGGGGTCGAAAAGGGGTCAAACGTTCCAAACGGGGGACATTCGAAAATCCTACTTCCCACATAGTCACAACTCTGAAAATTGGCACAAATATCAACAATGGTAAAAATAGAAAAAGTAAACTATTCCGATCTCGATTAACCCACTTTAAGGGGTCGAAAAGGGGTCAAACGTTCCAAACGGGGGACATTCGAAAATCCTACTTCCCACATAGTCACAACTCTGAAAATCGGCACAAATATCAACAATGGTAAAAATAGAAAAAGTAAACTATTCCGATCTTGATTAACACACTTTAAGGGGTCGAAAAGGGGTCAAACGTTCCAAACGGGGGACATTCGAAAATTCTACTTCCCACATAGTCACAACTCTGAAAATCGGCACAAATATCAACAATGGTAAAAATAGAAAAAGTAAACTATTCCGATCTCGATTAACACACTTTAAGGGGTCGAAAAGGGGTCAAACGTTCCAAACGGGGGACATTCGAAAATCCTACTTCCCACATAGTCACAACTCTGAAAATCGGCACAAATATCAACAATGGTAAAAATAGAAAAAGTAAACTATTCCGATCTCGATTAACACACTTTAAGGGGTCGAAAAGGGGTCAAACGTTCCAAACGGGGGACATTCGAAAATCCTACTTCCCACATAGTCACAACTCTGAAAATCGGCACAAATATCAACAATGGTAAAAATAGAAAAAGTAAACTATTCCGATCTCGATTAACACACTTTAAGGGGTCGAAAAGGGGTTAAACGTTCCAAACGGGGGACATTCGAAAATCCTACTTCCCACATAGTCACAACTCTGAAAATCGCCACAAATATCAACAATGGTAAAAATAGAAAAAGTAAACTATTCCGATCTCGATTAACCCACTTTAAGGGGTCGAAAAGGGGTTAAACGTTCCAAACGGGGGACATTCGAAAATCCTACTTCCCACATAGTCACAACTCTGAAAATCGGCACAAATATCAACAATGGTAAACATAGAAAAAGTAAGCTATTCCGATCTCGATTAACCCACTTTAAGAGGTCAAAAAGGGGTTAAACGTTCCAAACGAGCGATATATTCGAATGTCCTACTTCTCATATTTTCATAATTCTGAAAACTGGTGTGAATATCAATAAAGACAAACGCAGAAAAAGTAAACTATTCCGATCTCCGGTGGATCAAGGGGTGGAAAAGGGGTTAAACGTTCCAAACGAGGAATATTCGAATGTACCACTTCCCATATGGTCACAACTCGGAAATTTGGTACAAATGTCAAAAAAGATTAAACATAGAAAAAGTAAGCTATTCTGTTCTCGATTAACCAACTTTAAGGGGTCGAAAAGGGGTTAAATGTTCCAAACGAGGGATATCCGAATGTTCCTCTTCCAATGTAGTCATTTTTCTGATATTTTTTTGCAAATGTTAAAAAATAAGTCATTCCAATATCGATATTTTTAAGGGATGAAAAGACGACGCAACATTGAAACTATACGAGGATTAACTTAATGTCTAATTAACTTAATTCCAATACAGCTACTACTTTGAAATTTAGAACTAAGAGCAAACATAAACACAATAAACTATTCCAGTTTACTATTCACAATTATAAATTTCGTTTAAAATGTCAACAAAGGAAAGTTCCTATTTTGATAAATCAATTTGTCGGGATCGAAATGGGAGCAAACGTCTGAAGTGTAGAATACATGAATGTCTTTTGATCGCTAAAATGCTAATGGTAAAATTTCGTAGCGCAGCACGGGTATTCAGCTAGTGATGTATAAAAGAAGAAAAAAAAAATAACATTCCAATGAAAAATAATTAAAATGTTTGTAATGTTTTTGTACAATATAATTAGAACTGTTATTTTTTTTTTATTGAGTTTAAATTTGCATAAATTTTATAAATGCATTTGTATGAAAAATTTAAGTATTTCAGTTGGCCTTAACGTTTTTCCAACACTGTAGTCTTTCGCAGAAATTTTAACTCATCAATGACGTCCTGATCAAAGAGTGACTTGTTAGGGTATTTTTTCCTGAAGATAAAGAGTCTAATGGGGTTCAATAGGCTTTAAATTTCACAATTATCGATTTATTGATTTTTGCGTATCTTTAAATTTTAAGCTTTCCCACGGTCATTGAAAGTCATTAAAAGTGCTTAATATTTTTGAACTTGTTTTCAAGGCCTTGAAAGTGCTTTGAGGTGCTTAAAAGTCATTGAAAATGCTTAGACGTCCTTAATTTTTGCATATGTTGTGTAGCCAACTGCAAAATTTATGAAAATACAACTCGGACTTTCTAAGCCTGCGTGATCGTCACTTATCTGAACCATATCCGAGTTTTCCGACTTATTTGTATTACGCATCCACCAATTTGTAACTTTTTTGGCAGAATATACTTAGCTAAAAATTTATATACAGACATGATGCCTGACATTTTTTTTTTTTCTTTAAAGGTCCTTAAAAACATTAATTAGGTCATTAAAAGTCATTGATTTTCTTTCTGTGATTTGAGTGGGCTGTTTTAAGATATAGTTTTGGGCTGTTCTCGTTATAGGTCCGAAGGAACGTCAGTTTTGAAAAAACGTTGTCATGTACGTTTGGCATGCCACAATTTCGCATAAAAATGCATTTATCTCAAAATGTCACTTTTCAAACTTTTAAGTACCTTTTTGAAAAAATGGCTTCTAGCTTCTTTATAAAATGTTTACCCTATATTTGCCTGTTATCAAATATTAATCTGAGGTTAACGTTCTAGTAAAAAGTTGAGTATTTTTTTTTAAAAAATTATTTTGTCTTAAAAAAAAATCGATTTTCAGACATTTTTGATGTTTTATCATTTGAGATTTAAAAAAAAAAAAAAAAAGCAAACTTACTCTCTTCATGTTATCTTCAGATTAAAAAAAAAAGAAGGTTCAAATAATATTCAGGACAAATTTCAAAAGTATCCGTGCCTTAGTTACTTAGAAAATCGGTCTTTTAACTTTAGTGGTACATAGGGCCTAACGAATCCCCTTAAGAAAGGAATCCTTAAACTTTGAGAAGACATAATTGGGAAACAGTGACAGGAAGAAGAGACAAGCGGTCCGTTGGATAGACAGGTGGAGAATTTTAAATACAGCGATTTGCAAAACTGATTAATCGGAGTAAATTTGATGACAGCTGTATATAGTCTACTTATGAGGCCAAAGTTTGGACGGATTTGTCAGTATCCAAAACTGGTGAATATGTGCTACTAAAAAGGCTCTCTGTGTGTCTTGCAAAACCACTACATTCTGCAAAAATGACCGTTTGTCCTGCACTGTCTAGTAAAAAGATCATAGGTCCCATTTTAATTTCAATTACCCATATGCATACATAGGGTAATGAAAGTGTAGTATTCGGTAAAAAAATAAAAAAATGTGTGTGTGTGTCTGTGGTTAGAATAGCTCCCGAACAAATTGACCTGCGACGTTCAGACTTGGTATGAGGGTAGGTGATGGCAATGGGACCTACTATTAAGGTTTTCGTCAAAATCGCGCATGCGCATGAAAAAATCCATTGAAAAAATCATGTTTTTCAATGATTGCTATAAACGGCTCTAACGATTTTGATAAAAATCGCTGTGGTAATGCCTCTTAAATGTTCTAAATATATTCACCTCCGAAATTACTGTAAAAATGTTTTAAAGGCGTAAAAAGTTGAAAAACGAATGCTTTCAACACAGTTTTATTTCTTGGAGCATACCTCATCAACGATAATTTTTTCTCCTCTCCTCAGTTTCACTTATAGAAAAGGATAATATAAGAATTACCGAAAAGTATGTCTTCAAAATTATCTATTTGACAAAGTTTTTTTTCTCCCCTTTTTCCCCAAGACCCATATAAGAATTATGGTATAAAATATCGCCAAACTAGCCATTTTTTCTAAATGAATGATGAAAATATAAAAACTTTAAGTGACACAAATTGACATCAGTATTATAGTGTAATTGAAAGTTGGGTGATGTTCCACACCTCTAGATATGAGGGAAATGATACTTATTCCTCTACATTCAGATTTTGCAACAATTTGTTATCATATTTCAAAATTGGAACTATTTTTGAAAACCGATGTACTTAAATTCCCTACCTGTCTACTCAATATAGCACTTGTCTCTTCTTTCTGTCCCTCACTGCTTCGTATTTGTCATTTCAAAGTTAGGAGGTCTTTTCTGAAAAACCCTGCGAATTTTACTCGAAACATTATTTGTTGATTTGAGTTCTTCTCTCTGCAGGAACTTTTCCTTTCACTGCCCAGACTCACATGTTTTCGTAATCGTAGGTGCAGCTAAAGTTCATTGTCTATTGTACCAATGATACCAGATCCATAAAAACACTATCTAATAATCCTTTAACCCCCCCCCCTCCCCAAATTTTTTTTTTAATAGTCTACGTACGATACAGAGTTATCAAGTATTGATGATAACTTTCATATCTTATCTCTATTCGGGCATTAGTTTTTGTTACACTTAAAGAATCTTTATTTCATATCTCCAAAATGAATTGCTTAATATCTCGCTACTTCTCGCCATCTTATGACAAAACTTTCTGAATTATGAGTGAAGGTTCGAAAGTTTTCCCCATTTAAAAATGTATCTCTTTCAACAAAGCACCATCTCTAAAATACAACACTAAATTCTTTTTCCCCTTAATATCTCCTGCCATACTCGCCTCTGCCATCCGATCTAACAAAACACCGTTAAAATTTTTATATCCGAAAATGGAGCTATTGAATTACCGACACAATAATAAAACGCAATTACTGATACATTTCGAGCGATAACCTCTGCTGCCTTAACAATAAAACCTTCTTCAATAACCTGTAGGTATATTCTTCATATCACCCCTTTTATTGCACTTATCGGTGACGAAAAGGAACTATTTCCGGACTCAAAACTTCTCATTTTTTTTTAAAAGACCTTTAATACTTCACCCCTTATTTCGCCGATTTTCATGAAGATCTTTCATTATAAATCGTTATTGTCATCTTATTCTTATAGAATATTAATTTTTTTTAGATATCAAAATGAATTGCCTGGTAGCTCTGATGGCGAGGGCATAGATAAGAGTTTTTTTTTTTTTAACTGTTAAATGTAATGATGTATTTTTGATAAGAGTATCCTTGGTGTTCTTCCCGAAGCTTTGGATGATAAAATGTTTTTATCTATTTGTCATCGCTGTTATAAAGATATTCTGAAGGGAAGGTCCCTTTTTTCCAGGAATATTCTATTCTGAGAGAATAATTGATATCAGGATATGTTCACTATTTTCCTTTTTAAATGGTCGATTGTGAATTGATAGTACGTTACATGGAAGTTTTTAGATGTGCGTTTATGCTTCTATAATTATATGCGGAGGTTCTATAATTAGGATCGTTTAACTAACAATATGTGATTTTTTTTTTAATCCACTTTTATGTAGTAATGTTATTTCAGCAAAAGAAAAGATAAGTACTAACGTGCAATTTCAGCAACTCAAATGTATGCTTATAGTACGTTTATTACAGGGTTCTCACGGTCATTGAAAGTCATTAAAAGTACTTAATATTTTTTAACTTGTTTACAAAGCCTTCAAATTCCTTGAAAATGCTTAGAGGTCCTTCAAAGTCCTTAATTATTGCAGATGTTGTGTGCCCAACTGCACATTTTTTAAAAATACAATTCAGACTTGCTACCTCCGCGTGACTGCCACTTATCTGCACCGTATCAGAATTCTCTGACATAATTGTATTATGCATGTTGCAACTTATAACTTTTTTGGTAGAATATACTTTAATTCAAATTTTTTATATAAACATGTTGTCTGAAAACAAATTTTCAAAAGTCCTTAAAAACATTATTTAGGTCCTTAAAAGTCATTTATTTTCATTCTGTGATTTGAGTGGGAACCTGTATTAACACACTTATTAGAAGGAACCTCATTCTATTTAACCTTTGTCGATTTTCATTACACCTAAATGATCTATTGATTTTTGTATTCTTTTTTTCAGACCATCCACTCATGAGACACGTCTCCCAATGGGCAAGAACAGGAAAGCCAAGCAGGTGGTAAATCAGGGTCATGTAGACTCCGAAGACGATGGCTTCGCGGGTGCCGAGGTACCAGCCGAGTTCCTTACTTCTGACGATTTCCAGATGGTCCACAAAAAGCGACACCACTCTAGTAAGAAGTCCCTTGACGAACTACCTTCGGAAGGCTTCTACTCGCTTCCCAGGTCACGATCCAACTCGGAACGGAACTTCGCCGACAGCAAAGATCTCCACGGCTGCCATTCTGGGTTCTGGACCAACAGGAAACACCTGTCTTCTGAAGACATCGATGGGGTGGTCACCGGTGTCATGAACTGCAACGCGGACCACCACGTCCTGAAGGCCATGCATTCCAATGGATGCTTGGTTACACCAGTGAACGATCTTGAAGCTTGCTGCCTGATGGAGCCGAAGACTTGTCCGAAAGTGAGGGCGGTTGCGAGTGTAGATTATCTGCATGCGGATGAAAGTGTGTCTTCTGGAGTCGAAAAGGATTGCACACCTGCAGATGTAGTTAACGTAACTTCGATGGAAGTGTCTTCAGAAAATCGGAAGCTTTCGGCAGCAAAAGTTGATGGAAATGGAGAGGTTCTTACCTTGAATGAGGACGCTGTGGATGGTACTCATTTGGTACAGAAGGACTCTAAGTCAGACGAGAAAGTCAATCTCGAAGGAGAACATGATCGTGAAAGGGACGAAAAGGTTAATATAAATACATCGTCTGATGGGCGTACTGTGAAATCCACCGCTCAGAAGAAGAAAGAAAAGAAGGTGCGTGACAAGCAAAAGAATGTTGACAAGTTCGACACGAGCTGTTCTAGAATAAGGAAGAGCAACTCCTCTTCGAGCAACTCCGAATTGCACCGGCTGGTCAGCAGCTCGTCGTCGGATTTCTCTGAGATGACTTCGTGTGCTGCGGACGACGAAATGGAAAACAAGTCTAAGGACGAGCCTGGACTGAAAGCGGACAGGAAGAGGCCTAGTAAGAAGCAACTAGCCGCTATCCATGAAGCTCTGAGGCGAGCAAAAGAGGACGAAGAGAGAAGAAAGCAGGAAGAAGAAACCAAGAAGCGACTGGCGGAAGAAGCAGAGAGACTGGAACAGGAGAGACTGAAACTTGAGCAGGAAAAGAAGGAAAAAAAGAAGTTAAAAGAGAAGCAGAAGAGAGAAAAGCTGAAGGCAGAAGGAAAGTTGCTGTCCAAGTCCCAAAAGCAGGCCAGAGCACGCATGGTGGCCACTTTAGAGGCTTTCAGACAACAAGGGGTGGACGTGCCACAGATAGGCGAAAAGAGGCCTAGAGGTCCTAGGTTAGGCAACTACAAACCCTCAAACAGAAGGAGGCTGGATTCTAGTCAATCCGATGTGGGCATGGGTAAATCAGAGAGACATAAGTCAGAGTCTATTTCTTCTCAGGAGTCCTCGGGAAAGGAGAGTTTGTCTGACTTGCCAAGTAGCTTCGAATCGAAAGATTCGTGGGATATGGACACGATTATAGATGCTGCGCTCACATCCGAAGATCATTTCAGTTGTTCAGAGGAGTCTGATGCGCTGTGCGAAGATCGCTCATCCAAAAGTACTAAAGAAATTGTTGCTGCCAAAGCGGAAGACTCTGTTGCAAAGGCCAATCATGCCAAAATTAATATTGGCGGAAATCAAGCTTCCGGTTTAGAGGAAAAAAAGGATTCGGTGAGACTTAGGTCTCCTGTTATATGCGTTCTGGGACATGTTGACACGGGTAAAACTAAACTATTGGATTTCATCAGGAAAACTCATGTTCAAGATTCCGAGGCTGGCGGAATAACGCAGCAGATAGGAGCAACTATGATTCCCCAAAATGCTCTGAAAGAGAAATGCAAAATGGTCAAACACTTTTCCTCTTTTGAAATAAAAGTGCCTGGTTTGCTTGTGATTGATACTCCTGGCCACGAGTCGTTTAGAAACTTACGTTCTAGGGGATCGTCTATCTGTGATATAGCCATTTTAGTCGTCGATATCATGCACGGCTTAGAACCTCAGACGCTAGAGTCTATTCACCTCTTAAAAATGGACAGAATTCCATTCATCGTCGCACTCAACAAGGTCGACAGGCTGTTTGGGTGGCAGAGTGGGAAGGACGAAGACATTGAAAGTGTCATCGGCAAACAGAGCCAGACGACACTAATGGAATTCAAGTCGCGCTGCCAAGAAATCGTTCTCCAGTTTGCGAAAGAATGTCTCAACGCCACGCTCTATTATGAGAACAAGGACCCCCGCTCCTACTTTTCAATGGTCCCTGTTTCTGCAGTCACTGGCGATGGCATGGGCAATCTCCTGAGCTTAATCACGCAACTTACGCAGTTGCTCATGCACAAGAAGCTGGTCTTCTCGCCCGAGCTGCAAGCCACAGTTCTCGAAGTAAAAGCCATCCCTGGCTTAGGCACCACCATCGACGTCATTCTAGTCAACGGTCGTCTCCAGGAAGGCGACACCATCCTCCTGGCAAGCCACGAAGGTCCTTTCCTCACCCAAATCCGTTCCCTGTTGATGCCTCAACCTTTAAAAGAACTACGAGTCAAAAACCCCTACATCGAATATAAAGCAATAGAAGGCGCACAGGGCCTCAAGATCACTGGCAAGGATCTCGATAAGACGTTGGCGGGTCTGCCCCTCTACGTGACCACTCCAACCAACCAGTCGAAAACGGACGAGTTGAAATCCCAGTTGTCGGATCTTTTGGAACAATCCACCAATTACGTCAAGACATCTGAGCGGGGCGTGTATGTGCAAGCGTCCACCTTGGGATCTCTGGAAGCCCTCTTGGAGTACCTGACTTCTGGTGGGATACCGTACTTTGGGGTGAAGATCGGACCTGTGGTGAAGAAGGACGTTATGAAGGCATCCATCATGCTGGAACATGATGTGCAGTATGCAGCCATCCTTGCCTTTGACGTCAAGGTGGAGAGGGATGCCCAGGAGCTGGCTAATACTCTAGGCGTGAAGGTAGGTGAAGGATCTGTATTTATCTTTTTAAACCTGCTAATTGTTTTATAGACATTTAATTGGTTGGTTCTATTGTTCATTGCTTCTTTGTAGATGACGATCATATTAGCGAGAGCATATTAGCGATCATACTAGCGATTATTTTGAGTTTGCTTTTATTATTTGATTTCTTTTTTATTTCCTCATATATGCACAGCAAATGTATATATTTGTTTTACTCTATATGGCGAACTATTGGTCACTGTCTTTAAACTAATGAAAGGGTCAGACACTAAAATGTTTAGAGGCACTTTTAGTCCAAGTCATTCCAGGTAAATTTTCTTCAAGAGTATTACTGGAACCCATAACCTCCAATTTAACAAAAAAAAATGTGCCGATCTATAATTTATACTTTCGTAAAGTTATCAATTTTACTTCAATTTATAATCAAGCTCAAAAGCGCTGTTCTCTTTTTGAAATCGTGGAACTTTTTTCTTCCCCAGGTATTCCAAGCAAACATCATCTACCATCTGTTCGACGAATTCTTGCTCTACCGGGATGAAGTTCTTAAAAAGCGTGGCCAGGTTGATCACGAAATGGTGTATCCTTGCATCCTCAAGATACTTCCTAGTGACGAGAACACTCCAAAAGACCTCATCAGAATCAAAGTCGAGGCGGGAACACTGTACGAGAATACTCCTCTCTGCGCACCCACTAAAGGAAACCTCGAAGTAGGGGTGGTCACCTCAATCTCGGATCATTTCAGTCTGGCCAAAGAGGGCGAGGAAGCTTTCATCGGACTGTCGTGTCCACCTGGTGGTGTCTTGAGGGTGTTCGGGGTTGACTTCGACCAGAATGACTACCTGGTGAGCCGCATCTCGAAACAGAGCATCGAGGTGTGCAAGGAATACTATCGACATGATCTGGAACCGAAGGACTGGCATCTTATCAACGAGCTCAAGAAGACGTTGCATATTCATGTGTGAGGACTGCCTGTGCCCCACATTGTGTTGGATGGTGTCTTGTATATATATATAGTGCTTGTGGTAGTTGGCGGATCTTTTTTGGATGGACGGATTCGTTTCGGACAGTGACGTAATTTCAATGGAGTTGGGGAAGAGATTTTGTTGTTATAATACGGGAGTGTAATTTTTCGGTAGAATTTAAATTTTCAAGAAAAGATGCAATTTTTTTCGGACATAGCGATTTTTGTCTTTGTCATAACATTGACGATTTTTTTTTTTTTTAAAAAGGGGCGATTTTTTATAAGTTGTGGTATTTACTGTGAAGTTCTTTTTTAATTTTAATTTAGTATGACGACTACTATTCCTTAATTCATTCAAGTATCAATATCTTCTGATGAATCCCATAATTTCTTTTTTCTTTTAAAAAAATTGTTTAAAATGTTTTTAACGGTGAGAAAGCTTTTCATTCAATTTTACTTTAGTTGAGCCAAGATGGTGTAAACTGATTTGAAAATTAAAATTTTTGTGAGAAATTTTGAAACTGTTTTTCGTCCCCCCCCCCCCCCTCCCTCACAAATTTGCTTAAAAGTACCAATTTTGTATTCAAGCATATAAAGTTCACGAATTATGATTTGTTTTAATCAAGTGCATGAAATAGTGTTTATAATTTTTTTTTTTTAATCTTAACGTTGTTTTTGTGATAGGTTACATTTTTTCAAACATTTCCGGAATTTAAAAATAATTATATGGATATGATCTAAAGTAAATAAAAAGGTAGTAGATAAGAAATTCTAAATCCATCTTTTTATTTTTTAATGGAGATGTTTTAAACAATGCAAAAGCAAAAAAAAACTACTTAAAGTTAAAAATGTCTAAAATTTGAAATTTTCAATTACTGATATAAGTAAAATGTCTTAATCATATTATTATTATTTTTTTTAATTAAATAGCTTGTAAAGATGTATAAAATTCACTTATATGATACACACTTGTTAAATAATTACCACAACATGTTCTTATTCCTGCGAAGGGTATAAAATGCACTCCCATAAAAATAAAAAAATAGTTTTAAGTAATTTTTAAAGAAGCTTTTATATTTGTTTGAAACAATTAGAACTGCTATGAGTTCTGATTCGGTAACCTTTAGATCAAACAACACTTAAAAATTATGATTAACTCTATAAAATTTTAATTATCGATGTTAAATAGTTCACGAATATAAATTGAATGAATATAAGTAAACAATAATAAGTGTTTGTAATATCTCTTAGTTATTTGTTATACTTAGTCTGATCGAATTAAAATTTAAAGGATATTTGATTATAAAATTTGAAAAATCTAGCTAATTTTTTTCCCCCGCTCCCTTCTGACATTTCAGTACATTTTAGACATAAGTAAACATAAAAATTTTATCAAATACTGTAATAAATTAGTTTTAGGATTAGTGCCTTTCTGTAGTTCAACGTGCCAAAATAATGCAACCAAATAAATGGTGCACGAAATTGAAGCACTGTCCGAGACGATCCCAATAAAAGTATTTTGCACCTAGTAAAGTGATGTTTGGATTGCTGTATTTTTACATGCCAAATGTTAAATTGTAAAACTGAAACTCATGTGATAAAGAGTTGCTTCCCTCAAGTCTTTTTACTTACTTGACTTCTTATTAAAAAGCGAAACGAAAACTGATTTTTATATTAAAAAAAAATGTGAACATATCAGATATATGTACGTTCCTAGCCGTGACTCTTTCTTCAAATTCATGTTTAAACCTGTTCGACAAGATGTACATTTTTGTGTGATAACTCCTGGAAAAAGGAGGTAGGGATTGTAAATGGTGACGTCACGGTTGTCAAGTGAGTCCAAACAATCCGTTACTACGCAAGGTTCTGTGTATGTTCAGACTAGCTCTCATCAGGTGAATTTAAAGATATATAATTTGAATTAGTCCAGCAACTTCTGATAATTTAAAACCTTGTAAACATATATTTTATTGGTTGACATGCTTGAAAGGATTTTTTAATTTTTTTTATCATGTTTGAAACACCAGAAAACATAGTCAACAAGCCTCTTGCTAATAGTGCAGCTGCAGCATCTAAATAAAAGATTCGCCAAGAGTTTTTTAAACAAGTTTTTACGTTTTGTTTTTAAATAAAATTAAATCTAAACTATGTTAAAAACTAGTAAAAATTGAAAACTGGAATATTGATTGATTTTAAATACCCCACCTCAGCACAATACATTTTTTACGCGAACAAAAAAAAGTATAAGAATAACCATTAATTTAAAATGCATAAAAACAAAAGGATTACATAAAAAAAAATAATGTTCAAAACATATCCGCTACAAACTAATATTTAATATTTATGTAATTTTATGATTATTAATATTCCAAAGTTTATGGATTGATTTAGATTGTGAATCTACCTCCACTCGATGAGTATTTGTCTAAGAATGCATGTGGTAACGGTTTGTTGAAACTCAATTGAGGACCGTGACGTCACACAGCCTCGATTAAAATAAAGCAAAACATTAGAAAAATAATTGTTGTAAAACGAGTATAATGTTGTATTCGATGCACCATTAATTCCGTAAACAGTAAGTTTGCATTGTTATAGTAGAATTTTTGTATGCTTTCTTTTTTCGTGTTAAAGTGTTACGTTTTTGTGTTTTAGGTATTAGTTTTGTTTTACTCGACAGTTTTTGTTTTAAATAGTGTCGTTTAAAGTATCATCGTTAAATTTTGCATTGTATAACTTTTTTTTAATATAGAGAGATTTCGAAATGTGCTAGCCTTTTCAGTAGCAATTAATAAACTCTTTAAAAGTTATTCATATGTTGTATATGATTTAGTTTTAGCTCTTCTTCATGAGTACCTCTTATCGTAACATTAATATTCAAGTTTTTGGCTTACTTTTTTTTTAAATACAATTATTCAAAAGATATTTCTTTCATTTTTCGTTTTAGTAATTTTTCCCTTTTTATTTTGGCCATTCTTACCCCATTAAAAATTATTTTGAATCCAATTATTAAAATTGATTTACAATTAGTTTCCTGTTATTAAGTATACATTTTGCACATTCGTAATTTCAACCAAAAACGCATTGATTTATTTTTTGTTAAAATGCGTCATACGCCCCTCCTTCCCTTCACCCTTGGCGACTGCAAAATGCCACCAAGTTGAATTGACACTACTCAGAATGACAGTTTTCCTCCTTTTTGGTTTTTATATGCAACATTTTTCTTCCTTTAGTCCTTGTTTTGAGGATCTGCATTTTTCACATCTGAACCAGTTTTTCCTGCTAAAAGTATACTTTTCTTCATGTCTAAAAAAAAGATTTTCCCTCTTAGCTCCCCTTTCCTCACAAATTACTTCATTAACTATTAATATTTGAAATGTAATTATTATATAGTATGAGAAATTTTATTGTATCGTTAAAATTATTGAATCATCCTTCCTCCATACTTATTTTGTTGAATTTTTGTGTATTCCTTCCGCAAGCTTTTATAACGAATTTTTGGATTTCCTCCTTTTTGCTCTCTGATCACTCTCATCCCTGACTACTACTGAACTAAACTACAGGTTTGCCAAAATGGATGCCAAGTTGTAATGGAACCATATAGGCTCCGGGTTACCATACTTGGCACAAATCGCCACACAAAAAAAGTAGGGGCGTATAACGCATTCTAACCACCATATCTTCTGCAGCTAGTTTTCTTTTCTAAAAAATATTCATGTTTTATTAGACGGAAGTACTTCTAGCTAAACTTTTGTAGTGAAACTTTTATGTTCTCTTTTCTTCCATATATTTAAAAAAAAAAAAAATCTCTAAATTTATTCGTAAATTAAAAGAAAAAAAAATATTTCCGTTTTTTATAAAAATATGTTTTCAAGAATGGCAACAATGTAATTAGCATTCGAAAAGTTCGAACGTGTATTTTTGAAATTGTTTTCGTCTTCATCTTAGTTGATAAGCTTTGGTGCTCTTAAACTTGTATATTATTTCAAAGTTGTGTTTTGATTTTTTCGGTTTCTATTTACTTATTTTTTTTTTTTATTTTTTTTTTTAATGATTACATTTATTTACTTAAGTACGTTGCACTCTATGCTCGCATAAGAATTGTCATTTGTTGAAACAATTGTTATTTTTGCGAAGAAAAAAAGAATAAAAATATTTAAAAAGTTATGTTTTCAAGTTTCAATTTATTAGCGCTTATAATGTCCAGGAAAATTAACTTCACCACCCTTTTAATTTTTATACGCCAACATCTCGTGAAAGTTGTATCTAGATAATTAAGTGGCCTTGTGCTATCTTATGAAACTGCTTACAACGCCGCCTAGTGGAAAAATCATAATTTAGCTTACTATCCTTTACCTATATAGGTCTAGAAGATCCTTTACATATAGATCTAGAAGGGATTTGATTGAGTTGTTTTATTTAAATTTATCGAACAGGGTTATTTTAAGGGTTTAGAGCTCAATTCGGAAGACAGGACAAGAGATCATGCTAAAAAGTTATTTAAAACACGGCTTAACTTGGAGAGTAGGATTGGTTGTTTTCAGATTATCTGGCGCCGTCAGCAACACGAGGGCTATAATGCGCTTCGTCATTTGACAAGCCAACATACATTTACAAACACCTATGCTTTACACGGGACTCGAACCCGCAACCTCGCTGTCTACAAGCTAGCACGCTAACCACTACACCGTTTGGTTGACCTTGGAGAGTAAGAAGTATTACTTCTAGAATGGAGTGACAATATGTCGGACCACATCATAAATAGGGTATTTGACAAATTTTCAAAATATGTTTTAAATAAAAGGTATGCACAAAATAAAAGACACGTATTTTTTCTTTTTTCAAAATAATGCCGCAAAACGCTAAAAATTTCATTTTAAAATGCAAGTAGAAGCCCCGCCCCTAAAACGCTGCTCAAAAACCCATCTGTCTGTGTGACGTCAATCTTGCATACACAGACAGCATCGCAATCGCGAGTGAGTTTCAACCGCGAAATGTGTTTTTCTTTTGATTTCGTTCCAAGAAATGTCTCACCGGTATCGGTATTATGCAGTACCCCACTGTACAAGTACTTCAATTAAAACTCCAGAAAAGTTGTGTACACATGTGCCCAGGAAAGCAGACATACAAAAAAAGTGGTTAAATCTTGCAAGAAAATAATCAACTTAGTTTTCAACACAGACTACGATTCACTTCTGTGAAAATCATTTTGATGCAAGTAATACTTTATTTAATTCTTTTTAATGTTTTAACTACACAATATTAAGTTTAAATACTGATGCACTATTGAAATATTGATTTTTTTTTTATTTTATTATTATTATTATTTTTTTTTTGTAAATTTGAAACCAAAATATTTGTTTTGTTTGCATGGATTGTTTTGAAAAAAAAAACATTTTTTGTCTGTCATATTAACCTTTAATTACTGTATGCGGTCTGACAGACCGCGAGTCATTTTTTGTAGAATGCTTCCAACCCCCTAAAATATTTAATCTTTGACTTTAAATTAATTTTTCCAATTCTTTGTTACTGAAATTTTAAATTGATCTTCACCAAATTTTTTGGAGCAGTATGAACCACGTGTTGCCTTTGCGCCAAAAAAGATCAAACCACCCAATCACAGTAGTTAACCTTTATTTACTAAATTTTTTATAATTTGTACTAACTCTTTTAAATATTTAATGTTTCCAAAAAGAAGCAATCTTGTGCTGTCATTCAATATGTGAAGAGCAAACTTCATAGAAGTGGACTTCAAAGTCCCTATGGGTTTCAAAGCATTTAAATCAGTACAGTACCATGAGAAATGCAGTACAATGACTGGACTTATAAATACCATCAGTAGATAAAGGGTTAAAGGATTTTGTTTGTGATTCTATTCACTTCAATGCATTATTACTTGTCTTTTTCACCTTTTTGTCTTTTTTAAATAATATCAGCTATAAATTATAACGAATGTTCCGTTTCATCCCTTTCTGCGGGGTGAATCGGAACAACATGAAAAAATCAAAATCAATGTAAGTCACCATTTTTCCAACATTTTTGGGCTTGAACATTATAGAAGAAGGTAAGACCCACGTTCCTAAATCAAAAATATGTTCGTTAACGATATTATTACACTCTATTTTTACTTTGAAAGTTGAAAATTGTTCCTTTTCACTCCGTTTTAACAGTACTCAGCGAATTATATTAATTGCTATTTTTTTTTTTTTTTTTTATCCTAATGTTTTTATGATTATTATAACTGCAAAAGTGTTGTTGTTGCTTTTCTAATTATAAGAACTGTGAGAATTGTTGATACTTTCGCAAATGTTTTAACATTTCTAAACTCTGCAGAATAAAATTCTGAGCTTGACTTGAAAAAGAACCCCACCAACAAAACATCTATTTTGGGTAAATTCGAAATGTGTACCTTTACAAAACCGTCTTCCAATGTTGCAATAACACTCCTTTAAATAAATATTTCCTAAAAGTTACCTTCAATAGTCATAATTTATCATATAGTAGGAAAAGAGATGAACCAAGCTTTAAAATAAACGTTTGAAGCTGTTAGCTTACAAATGTGGTCAACGTTGACGTCACACTCTGGGAGGAGCTTATCCGAGCGTTTCTGATCACGTGACGAGGCGCTCAGAAAAGCAATTTTTAAAATTTGATTTATAAAAATTTGAGCAATTATTTCGAGTAAAAACTGCTTGCATTATTATTATTTCGTTAAATACTATAAATATGCCGCATTTGGTAATTATTTGTTGATGGTGTCAAATACCCTATTGCATCGGAGTCAACAGTGTTAAAAGACGGATCTTTACTGGGGGATTGTTCATAAAAGTTAAATTGGACCAACCGAGATGGATCTTGTGCCTGTAAGTTGGTCGTCATTTTTGTATTTGATAAATACTAAAGTCTTCACATTTTCTCAAATAAGACTCAAGAACTTATTTGACAGTATTCATTTTTTCGTTCATAACTATGTGAGGCACGTCTGCGAGCGCCCTCTATCGTCCTCTTTAAAATGTAAGCCGGGATAATCTCTCATTCTACGCTGAGAGCTGCAACGATACGAACCTCTAAAATAAAAAGTTCTATCCTAGTCACACGGACTAAATGTTTTATTCTACGAAATATTTCATGATGTTAAGTAAATACGTCCCTACGATAGGAGGCTCCAAATAGGACAAGCCTATGTGCCAACCTCCTTACAAACTATCTTGACAAAGTTCAGTCTAGAAGTACTAGATACGAATTAACTTTTAAAGACTTAACTCACATTTCGGTCTTTAAAGTTCCATATTTCGTATCTATAGTGTCGAGAATTTGATCCGGTGTTTATTTTTCCTCTCCAGATGTCATTTTACGGGAGTCTTCCGTTAGTAGGGTACCTGTTGGTTGGTAAATGTTTAAATGTATCGCAAAGTCTAAATGTTTATGGTTTGTTTATAGGAATTATAAATGATTTGAAGGTTGTTACTTTGGATGAGTAAATCTGCAATTTAGCGGTCTTTACCTGCTAACGGAATAGCACCCATTTTACCATGGTCTAAATATCATGTATCGTATATTTTATATGCTCAAGATATTTTCATTTAAACAAGCTCTAGAAGGCCCCGAGTCGTAGTTTAATTGACAATTCCCGCATTTTTTATTTAATTCTAAATATTTCGAAAAGGTCATAAACACAAAAATTTCTGCTCACTGCATTTTTTTTTTTTTTTTAATTTGCAACTTATAATCGTTGGTTTATTTAGGCGGGAAAAACGATTCATTCGGCGCTAATATGAGACGTCACTTCTTCCGAACTTGTCTTGAAACGCAGAAGCGGAAACCAGTTTTTGCAAGTTTCACGCAACCGTCGTCCAACCGGCACGAGATATGGCATTTGTCGAAACTCACACCAAATATTTGGCAGAAACATCACGATAACCATAGAAACGGAAGGGAGTTTTGACGTCACAGCTGTATAGTTGAGTGTTTTGATAGGACTGGTTTTTGCTCGGTTTGGTGGCTTTTTCTTTTCTTAATATTTTAATAACTCTTTTTTTAGAGAACTTTTATTTGAATATATGGAATCGGAAATAAATTCTTCCTAAATATAAACTAATTTCACTCGTTTTTAAAAAGTGAGGGAATTTTCCATTTATGCCTACTATATTTACAGGGTCTTTCAGAAACTTAATCCTTAACCTTAAAATGTCATGTCATGCGAAACAGTGAAAGACAGAAAAAGACAAGTGAAAAGATCAGTTGCTGAGGGACCTGCAATTACGAGAAACTCTTTCCAGGGAATTGTCCATGGCATTATATATTTGCAACGCAATGATTCCAAAAACGTGTTTTCCTCCCAGCTGTGAAATTTGAAATACACTTGTTTTCAAAATTAATTGATAGGAGTAAATTTGCTGACGGCTGCGTATGGTTTTCAGATGAGGCCCATTTTCATTTCAACCGAATGGTCAATAAACAAAACTGATGGAGATAAGGTACTGAAAACATCTCTGTGCGTTTTGCAAAACCACTGCAGTCTGCAAAAGTGTTTTGGCTGCACTAACCAGTAAAGATATCATAGCTTTTTCCACTAGGGAAATAATAAACTCATTCCGCTGTATTCAGAACTTGCAACAATTTGTTGCTATGTTTCAAATTTGTAGCTAAATTTGCCTACCGGTGTTCAAATTCCATACCTGTTTATCCATTAAACAACTTGTCTCCTCCTTCTGTATCTCACTCTTTCGCCATCAAGCAATTTCAAAGTTTAGGGACTCCTTTCTGAAAGAGACCCTGCATCTTCCTATCTCACCATTCACGCCCGGGAGCTGTCTTTAATCCACCACAGGAACGAAACTTTCCTTACCCACATATCCCCCCTAGTCCATCGATTGTTCCATGGGGTTAATGCGATTATGCAACTGTCCACGACACCATTCATCTCTCGAACCCTTTCCATTCGAAAACGCAGCACTATTTATTATGGATCCATTTAAATCGAATGGGATGGTTTCTCCCCCATTACCGTGTAACCAGAGATGGGTATATGCAGATGGCATTTGCATAATTGAATCGAATCAACTTGTTAAAGCTCCGCAGCGGCATATGCGGCTGATGGAAAAGAGTCGACCGCATTAACACATGTAACTCCATCACTTTGGGCTACTTAAATAGTTAAAAGTTTAAGTGCTCATTGATTATTCCGGTTCCAGTTACTGAGAGACCCAGCGATTACGAAGGAATTCTTTCCAGGGAATTGTCCATTACATATTTGCAACGTAATGCTTACCCAAAGACGTGTTTGTCCTCCCCCCCCCCCCAGAAAATGCTAAACTGTAGCAGCGTTTGTTTTGGTAAAATACCAACTCAGCGCTCCTGGGACCGAGATTATGTTCGCGCGAGTTGAGTTGTGTACGGGAGACTTTGAGTTCGTAACAAATGAATGGCGACAAGTTTGCGCAAAATCGGGAAACTAAATGTTTTCGATTAATTTGTTTTTAGAGGTTTTGTTGACGAGTTAAATTGAGCGGGAATGCAATAGAGGGAGGTTTCAGTTCGATGGTAAAGGAATGCGCTGAGATTGTGTTTTAATTAAACGGAATGGAACACAAAACATTCTTCGTGGTTTACAACAAATCAATGATTACAATGGCTTGGATTTGAAACGTGCCTATTGTTTTCCTCGCTAATTCGTTTAATTATGCTTTAATGTAGTGGAATGAGGCGTCCGAAATAAAGCCCATTGTTTGGGGGGGAAATGATACGTTGTAATACGCTTGGAATTTTAATCAAGAAAATTATTTATCAGTATTATAATACTTAGTAGTAGCGTTGCATAACATCGCAATTAATTGTTCTGAGATTTTATGATAACAAGAGGAGATAATTAAAACGTTTAATGGTGATAATTTTAAAGTTTATTGACATTGAGGCGGACATCTACTTTGTTAGGGACTGCGTCCAAAATGCAATTTTTGCCAGTGAAACGAAAATTGTTACGACTGTAATGTAACAAAATACACAGGAACAAAATGCTCTTTTACTTCGTAGTAACTTGTCGTAATCAACGGATCTTCATGAGATTTTGTATACGTTCTACTTAGATCATGGGAAAAAAATATCAAAAGAAAAAATATATAAAGTCAGTTGAAATCTTCGTTGTTGGTTGTTTTCAGATTATCTGGCGCCGTCAGCAACACGAGGGCTATAATGTGCCGAAGCATTCGTCATTTGACAAGCCAACATACATTTACAAACACCCATGCCTTACACGGGACTCGAACCCACAACCTCGCGGTCTAGAAACTAGTATGCTAACCACTATACTGAAATCTTCGTGAACAGATGGAAAATCTGGCACTTATTAGATACTGAAATTGTGTCACTGGCTAGGGGGGGGGGGGGGGGGATTTTATCGGGAAAGTTTGAAATGAATTTTAGACCATAAAAAATAATTTAATGACATTTTAATACTTTTCCTGTGATTGTTGTTTTTGAAACGTCATTTGCAAAAATTTTTAGCTATTTTATAAAATTTAATTAAATTTTTTTTTTTTAGGAATAATATTTTCCATGAGATCAGTAGTACGTATACTCAAAGTTAAGGAAATCTGTTGATTTTTAAAGCTCTAGATGATTTTAAATACATGAGCTTTGCTTATGAAGAACAACCTGTTTATTGGGAATCGACATTTTGTTTATACAATTATTGGTATAGCAAATATATTTTGGTATTTATTTCTAAACGAATTTTCAAGTTAACTTTATTTATTCTCAATTTCATCGAAGCGACATAACAATTTTTAAGTCTTATTACTATAGAAATCTATTTACCACAGGGCTCCCACGGTCATTGAAAGTCATTAAAATTGCTTAATATTTCTGAACTTGTTTTCAAGGCCTTGAAAGTACTTGAAAATGCTTAGAGGTGCTTAAAAGTCCTTGAAAATGCTTAGAGGTCCTTAAAAGTCCTTAATTTTTGCTGTTGTTGTGCCAACTGCAAATTTTATAAAAATACTACTTGCTATCCCCGTGTGACCACTACTTATTCGCACTGTATCAGAATTTTGTGACCTATTTTATTACGCATGCTGCAACTTGTAAATTTTCTGGTAGAATATATTTTATTAAAAATTTATACATAGACATGATGCCTTGAAACAAATTTTCAAAGATCCTTAAAACCATTATTTATGACCTTAAAAGTCATTCAAAAGTCAGTGATTTTCATTCTGTGATTTGAGTGGGAACCCTGTAACCATTACTTACTATTTCCAGTTTGTTAATCATAGATACATTTATTAGTTATTTTAGTCAATTGGCTCAATTGTATATACGTCATTTTCAATAGAACATTTAGAAACAGATTTCCTTAAGCATACAATTGCACACCTCTTCACCCACCCACCCACATTGAATCCATACACCCTATACAATATGCATAAATTCATGTGTACCTCATCAATTTGGGATCCAGTTTAGAGGACTTCCAACACGATCCGTTTTCATCCGGCTTCGAAAACTACCCGGGTGGAAGGTTTCCCCGGCATGCCCGCAACTGCCCGTTCGTGGCATAATAGTAATCCGGCATTCCCGGACCGTGAGTATCCGGCACGGCGTAAACTCCGGCGATCAGATTCGCCGGGTCCCGGTCAATAAAATTATTATAAACTCCCAAAGTAGCTCGTAATCCCGGAACGTCTTGAGACAGGAGCCAGTCGACCAAAATCGGAAAACATTCATTAGCGCACGTTCTAATATACGGCCCCGCTCGAGTGACCAGTGAAATGCCAAAGTGGTAGAAGTTTCCGCCCTCTTTGGTCAACGGCATTTCGCATTCTTAGCGGCCGAAATAAACTGCGTGTGTTTATATTTAAACGTAGTCGAATAAGTGCTTTGATACGATTACTGGAGGAATTCTAAATTTGCAGAAAATGCGATTTATATAGTTTGCAAGCCTCAGATGCATCTTTAATAACATTTCCAAATTTTGGAGGCTAATCTCATGGCTCAGTGGTCGGGTTTATGTTAGCTTAACATTGGATATGCCTAGGTTGGTTGGTTTGTACGCTCAACGACCTATTTTTATGCACGGTGACGGCTAATCAGGCCGGGACCTGCAGCTTAACGTAGATTTTGAACCACAACAAAAGTCCATGCCTAACCCGGGATTCGAACCCGGCACCTTTAGCATGCAAGGCCAGAGCGCTAACCCCACCGCCATCACAGACTTGCCTGAGACTTAGCAATTTTTGTTTTCATAGTTTACAGACACATGGAAATAGAATTCACTCAGCGCCTTTTTCATGGTCGAGTTGCTCTTTGGGAATAAGGTACTTGACGTGGTACTATACCCTAACCCTGTTTTAATCTTTTCGTATGATATGACATACCTACCATTCTCCATTTTAACCTTCGCTTGTTCGTAGGTCCACCACCACTACATACCTACCAAATCGCAATTCGAGTACGTGATTTCGATCAGTAATTTATAACTATTTGTGTTATTTGGTGTATTGCTGGATTATTGCTCCTCAAGATGCGTGCTTGTTCCAGTCTTCTTCCACAATGAACTATTTGTGTTATTTGTTTGCTTCAGTTTAATTTTTCAAGTCATCACAGGTGTCAACAAAAAGATAAACGTTCCAGGTAATAGTTTAGAACCGCATTGAATGTAATTGATGTTCACGGAAACCATGTATCAACCTCAAAGTCGTTACGCATAATCCATACACAAAAGTAACTTACCGGTAATCTATGCTTTGAGCATCTTTATGTGTCACATATTTACTTGGATTCATTTGATGCATCATGGTTGTGGCGGTTACCTTGGTCAGGTAATTTTGAAAGTAACTATTGTTCTCTGTAATTGTAAGTATTATATTATTATTAACCATATTTGAGGTGTTGCGGATACAATGGAAGAAGTCTACATCGGTTAAAAAATTCCTTCGTATCTGTGACGCCTTATTGTTTCGCAGCTTTGTTGTTTCGCAAGCAGGCTAGCCTTCGTTGTCGTTGAGATCAGGAGTGTAGTGATTTTTTTATTAACTTTTATTATTTTGAGATTTTTTATTAACAACTAATTAATAATAACTCATAAATCTTTAGGAATGTATTGTGATAAAAAATTAATGAGAAAATAAATATTCAAATTAAGAGTATTTAGCTTTTTTTATATATCATAACTTATGTAAAATATTGTGAATTTGCATTTTATAACTAAAAAATGCCAAGCTCCAGCTGGAGTTACTGCCACGATCGTGAAGCTTGCGTACCGGAACATTTTTTTTTTTTTTTTAGCTCAACAACCCTGGTTGAGATGAATCTTCTGCACATCTCACAGTAATAGTATTCAAAGCCTTTGTTCTGGGCATTTCAATAGCCAACATACCCTTAGACTGAATATAATTTAACGTATAATTTGAAAATAGCACGTGACAATTTCAAGCAATAAGACTCACCTTGGGTTATTACCCACCTGATGGCTGTGGGGTTAGCGCTCTGGATTCGCATGCCAAAGGTGGCGGGTTCGAATACCGGGTAAGGCATGGATGTTCGTTGTGGTTCGGAATCCACGTTAAGCTGTAGATCCAGGGCCTGATTAACCGTTATTGTGCACAAGTATAAGTCTTTGAGCGCACAAACCAACACACTCGCAGCGCAATCTAATATATAGTACTGCACTGAGAAAGCTACTATTTAAAATGTTTGCCTCTACTATCGTCTTTCATAAGTTTATAGTTTCAGTACTGCATACAAATTTTCTGTTACATACAAGTGTTTTTGACATATCTTTAATAGTTATAGAGGGGAAGAGCAATTGACGACACATTTGACAAGCTTTGTTGGGTATAAAACCCTCAAATGTAATCTGAACTATTGAAATATTATTTAATACTAGCTGCGTGGCCACGCGTTACGGATACCTGTGTATGTCTCAGCTTTTGAAGCTTTGCAAAACAGGTCCGAAAGGTTCATTAGCACGTAAGCACAAGCTCGATTTGCTCGCTGAAAGTTTTAAACACAGACTATACTAAACTTCAACTTAACTAGACATCACTTAGACGGTAGATCGTGACAGTGCTCATAGGTATTTAATCCATTTTGGCGGCGTGAAAGCACAATGTTCGCCAAACCACAACCCTGTAGAAGAACAAAAGGCTATAAGGTTTGGCGAGAATTATGTCTTCACTCAGCCAAAATGGATTAAATACCTATGAGCACTGTCACGATCTACGGTCTAAGTGATGTCTACTTAAGTTGAAGTTTAGTATAGCTTCGACCACTGAAAGGTTCATTGTTGCTCAAGCATATGTTTGCTTGGCTAGATAAAATTTCATTACTGCGCAAGCATTAGCTCGCTTTAAATGGTGTAATTCATAGTTTTGAATGCTTTTATTCTGATTAATTTCAAAAATAGAAAATATAATGATAATTGCCTTAGGGTCTATTTACAATTTTACCTGGGTCTTAAGTCCAAGCACATTATAAATTTTTTATGTTATTACTTTCAATTACCCATATGTAATACATAGGGTAATGAAAATATAAGATTCGATAAAAAAAAAAAAAAAAAAAAAATCGATTTTTTTTTTGTTGTTGCATTTCTCCCCGTTTTGGAACATCCTGATCTCAAAAAAGTGATCTAGAAAAAATGTGTGTCTGTGTGTACGAGGTGTCAGCATAACTCCCGAACAAATTGACCTACGATGTTCAAATTTGGTGAGCAGGTTGGTGATGGCCCAAGGACCTACATTAAGGTTTTCGTCAAAATCGCGCATGAGCAGAAGGTAGCTGCCATTGAAAAAAATCATGTTTTTCAATGATTGCTAAAAAACGGCTCTAACGATTTTAATAAAATTCGCTGTGCTAACGCCTCTTAAGGTGTTCTAAACATCCCCATCGACCGATATTCCCGTAAATATGACGTAAAAAGTTGAAAAACGAATGCCTTTAACACAGAGTTCTCTTTGCTTGAACATAGCTTATGAGCGATAATTTTTTCTTTTCTTCTCAGTTTTACTTAATATAAGAAAGGATAATATAAGAATTATCGAACAGTATATCGCCAAATTTTTTTTTTTTTTGGCAAAGGTTTTTTTCTTTTTTTTTAAAGTATCATATTGCAATTATCACGCCATACTTACAATTTTTTTCTAAACGAATGATGGAAATATAAAAACTGTAAATGACCCAAATCCACATCAGTGGAATTGAAAGTTGTGCGATGTTCCACACCCCTAGTTTTTTTTATTTGAGTTTTACAAAACATCGATGCATCAATAAAAGTGAACACACACAACACCAGCATACATCTCTTTTTACTTTCAATTAATTACCCATATGTTTACATAAGGTAAGGAAAGTATAGTAATATTTTTTTATTTATTTTTTTTCAATTTTCCATGTTTTGAAATATCCTGACCTGATTTCAAAAAAGTGGTATAGAAACAAATTTCTATCTGTGGTTACGTGGTTGGCATAGCTCCCGAACAAATTGACCTACGATATTGAAATTTTATGTGCGGGTTAGTGGTGGTCCTGGGACCAACGATTAAAGTTTTCGTCAAAATTGCGCTTGCGCTCAAGTTGAAATCGTGAAAAAATTTAGTTTTTCCGCAATAGCTAAAAAACGACATAACCGATTTTAATTAAAAACTCAGTGCTAATGCCTCTTAAGATGTTCTAATCATCCCCCCCCCCCCTTCGAAATTCCCGTAGAAATGCGATAAAAGCGTAAAAAAAGTTGAAAAACGAGTGCCTTTAACACAGAGCTCACTGCCCTTGAGCATCGCCCATTAAAGATTGATTTTTTCTGTTACACGCACAAGAAAGGATAATGTAATGTCTATCGATAACTTCGCCAATTTTGCCTTTTGGCATGTTTTTTTTTTTTTTTTTTGCCCATGTAAAAAATTATTGACAAAAATATAACCGAACTGGTCATTTTTATTTAAATAAGTGAAAAGATGAAAACGATAAATAACACCATCATAAATGTAAATGCAATGATCAATATTATAGTGTAATTAAAAGTTGTGCGATGTTCCATACCCCTAGTTATATAAGCAGGTGGAGCAAAAACCTGCCCACACAATATCTTTACTACGCATGCCCAAACATTAATTGGAGACGGACACCGGGCCACACTTATGACCAATTGTAAACAATACCCTTGGGATTAAGGCTCAGGGTAACGATTTGTATTCTTATCACTTTCTTGAATGAAACGTACTTACTGTGTGAGTTAATGTTATGTAAGCAAACTACATTTTTTATACGAATAAACAATATACCTTTTCTTTTGCCAAATAAGTGTTGATCTGATACACATAAAATCAACTCTATGGACATCTTAAAACGGTTTTGAGTTTACAATGTAGGAGACAGTTAGTTCCAAAAATCCATATCCAGAACCAAAATGGCCGTCGCATTATCGAACATTCTCGAGTGTTGCCATTCTCTCAAACGTTAAAAGTATGCCTTAGGGAATTTTTGGTAACGTAATCGATCCTGTTGCCTCTTATTTTATCGAAGACTAATTCTAGGAACTTAATTTTAATAAAGTTCGGCTCTGAAAATAAGTCTCGATTGCCGAAATTTAGATATTCACATTGGCAACACTCCTAATCTCAGTAATAAACTACAGGGAATTCGGTTTGGGACCGGTGGCAATTACTCGTATGTCTCTTTGACTTTATCATGGCGGAATAGAAACACCACAAAGTCGCGGCGGTTATTTTGAAGTTGCTTATTCCATTAATTATTTATTAATTTGCTGTAGAGGTTGGAAGTGATATAAGTCCATATTCTGTGTATGGTTCAGTTTTAAATTATAATGGGAATTATATTCAATCATATTTTTTACTTTCAATCACTCATATTTTAATATAGTATAATGAAAGTATTGCTTTTGGTAAAACATAATTTCGTCTCTTTTTTTTTTCTTCTGCATTTCTACTTATTTTGGTACGTACTGAGCTAACAAAGTTATCTTGGAAAAAAATATGTGTTTGTGTGTATGTCCGTAGTCAGCATAAATCTGAATGGATTAACCTATGATTTTCAACTTTTGTAGATGGGTTAGTTGTAGCCATAGGACTAGTCATTAAGGTTTTCGTCAAAAGCGTATAAGGTAGCTGACATTGAAAAATGTATGTTTTTCAGCGATCGCCAAAACAGCTAAAAGGTTTTTGATCAAAATCGTTGTACTAATGCCCTTTTAAGGGTATTTAAACATCCCCACCTCTGAAATTTCCATAGAAATGCGATAAAGGCTTAAAAGGTTTTAAAATAAATCCCCCTTAACACAGAGTTCTCCAGAGAGCATCGCCCACCAGCGACTGCTTCTTCTCTGTTGCACTTACGAGAAAGGATAATGTAATATTTATCGAAAAACATATATTGCCAATTTCACAAATTTGGCGGTGTTTCTTATTACTTGGCCAATGTTACTTATCGCTACTAATACCGTCAAACTGGCATTTTTTTTTTTAAATTAATGAAAATATGAAAACAAAAATGGTAAATTATACCAATCCATGGCAAATTTAAATACAGTGACCAGTATTAAAATGGTAATTGAAAATATGTGTGATGTTCCATACCTTAGTTTAATCTTTCGTTTTGAAGCAATAAGCACCAGTGTAATAATTTATTGTTTACAGTTGCATATTTCAAAGAAATCTGCCAGTTTTAAGCCACTGCTATGTTTTAACTACATAGTTTTATTATTTCGGGTGGCAACAGATTCTATGTTCCATCAATTAAAGTGAAATGAAAACCATCTTCAATGAATACCTATCAATGAAATTTCCAATTTGAAGACATTCCTTGTGGCGAAATTGTGACAGATTTCTTTCGCCAAACCGATTACCGTTACCACTGTCAAAGCACTATAGGTAAAACTAGGGGTGTGGAACTTCGCACAACTTTCAATAACACTATAGTATTGGTCATTGCATTAAAATTTGATTAGGTGTTATTTACCGTTTTAATATTTTTATTAATTTAAATAAAAAAGGGCAGTTTGCCAAAATTTTTGGCAAAAATTTTAACGGGTGCAAAAAAAAACAAAAAAAAACCCACGCTAAAATGACGGATTTGGCTATAGGAAAAAATCAATCGTTGATGGGCGATGATCAAGGGCAGAGAGCTTTGTGTTAAAAGCACTATTTTTTCAACTATTTAGCCTTTTATCGAATTTCTACGGGAATTTCTGAGGTGGCTACGTTTAGAACATCTCTAGAGGTATTATCGCAGAATTTTTTTAATCAAAATTGTTAGAGCCGTTTTTAGCAATTGCTGAAAAACATGATTTTTGTCATGATTTTTTATGATATCATCCCTTTGCACATGCGCGATTTTGACGAAAACCTTAGAAGAATGTCCCAAAGCAGGGTCACCCCTAACACGCACATCCGATTTTGAACATCGTAGGTCAATTTGTCCGAGAGTTTTGCTACCACGTACACACGAACATACAGACACGCAGATAGACATTTTTTCTGGACCACTTTTTTGAAATCAGGATGTTCCAAAACATGGCGTCAAAAAAAATAAAAATTAAAAAACATTTTTTTTTTTTTTTTTTTTAAACTGAATGCTACAGTTTCATTACCCTATGTAAACACATGACTTTAAATGCAGTGACCAATAATAACTGTAATTGAAAGTTTCGCGATATTCCACACCCCTAATTTCTTGATGTACTCCTATAATAGTCGAAAGAAAGTGATAGTTCTAAATCTTTATCAACAATTCCAAACCTTCGAACCTCTCCAAATTATGCAAACATCCATGTAACACCTGATCATTCGGCAAAGCAAATACCTCTTTAAAAGATGTCTCTCTCTCTCTCTTCACTTCACTTCACACCACGCTTGAAGGACGACCGACTTTGGTTGGCATGGATTCGACATCGAATCAGAACGGAACCATGATAGTCAATCAATGTAAGATCTCTTTTTATTCCCCCTAAACTTTGAGGAAAACATAAACTTCCTAGGTCTCCTTTCGAAAATTCCATGTCAACACTCCAGGCTAATTGCAAGTCGCCCCCCCCCCCCCTCTTCTCCGAATTCCTTTTGTTTTGTGTGTGTGTGGGGGGGGGGGGGGAGAAGAGTCCCTTCGGTTGACAGAAACACACCATCAGGGGCAAAAGACAAATACTTCTTCTGGGGATCTTCGCTCTGTACACTTCCACAAATATGTATTGGAACAAAAGGAACCGTGGATGAGTCGCATGAAGTATAATAGAACTTGGTGGGAGTTGATTGGGGAGGGGGGGGGGGGCTTTCTTTTGGAAGAAGTCAGAGTTCGATTGAATGAGATTGAACTAACAGGCAGTAGGTTCCATAACTCTTTACAGGTAGATTGAGAAGGAGATTGCAAATTTAGGTACCCCCATCGAACATCATTCTGAATTTTTTATAGAAATGGGAGAAAAGTGAGTAGATTACGAATCCACTGGTCTGCCGTGTCAAAAATGGCCGAAACTGGTCGAAAATCGACTTTGAATAATTTGAACTGAACCCGATTGCTAAATGCGCCATAACTTGCTAAATAATGAGCATTCATTTTTATTTGGTAACCCTCACTCTTTAATTTTCAATTAAGAAGGTTGCAGAAGATTCGGATGTGTGGCTATGGCTTACTTGCATCTTTCACAAATGAGACAAATTGGCAATAAACATTACGTCACTGGTGAAGTAACTGATGTCGCCAATTTGTCTTACTTTTAAAAGATACAAGTTTTCCGAGCCAGAGATCAGAAATCGTTTGCGCTTTTTCTCATTGAAAATCAAAATGCAGTGGGATGCCAGACGAAAAAGTTTGTTCTCTTTTTGGCAAGCTATGACATATTTGGCAATCGGATTTTAGTTCAACTCATTCCAAGTCGATTTTTGATCAGTTTCGGCCATTTTTGCCACGTCAGACCAGTGGATTCGTAATCTACTCCCTTTTCTCCAATTTCTATAAAAAATTCAGAATGATGTTCGATGGGGTCCAAAAATTGCAGTCGCCTCTCGGACTCTTGGAAGAAAACTCTTTTTGGAGCGATGAATCCATACTCAATTTTTGTTTTGGAAGTGAGTGCCGACGCTATATTCGTCATCCAATAGGCACCAGAATGGATCCCCGATACCAACGCCCAACAGTGAAGAACGGAAATGGATCAGTAATGGTCTATGGAGCTTTCCATCACCATGATGGCGTCGTCTCCTTCGTACACATCGTTTTTTGTTATGGATCAAAATGTTTATAAAAACATTTTGGAAGATCACATGCTGCCTTATGATCGTAAAAACATGCCTCGTTGGTGGATGTTTCAGCAGGATAATGATCCCAAGCTCATGTCCAAAACGGTGACAAATTGGTTTGCAGCTAAGGAGATTACAGTTTTGGCCTAAGGACATTACAATTTTAGACTGGCCGAGTCAGTTGCCTGACCTCAATCCAAAGTAACACCTTTAGGAACATATCGGAAGAAAAGTCGGGACACAGAATCATTCTTCAAAGGCAGAACACCTTCTGGATCTTTAATCGGAATGGCCGAAAATCCCTTGGTCCATCTTTGAAAGCCTTGTTAATTCCATGCCCAGACGGTGTGCCGTTGACCTCAAAGCAAAGGATATGTAACTAAATAATAAATATTGCTGTATTTCCTGACATTAAAACGCTTAATTTCAATGAAAATTAAGAAAAGCTGAGTCGTCTCAAAATTTTTGATTAAGTAATTTCGAGAATTTTCAAATCATTTTTAATTCATGCATATGTCTCTATGGTTCTAATGTTGCATTTTGTTAATCTTTAAAATCTGTGGAAATTACTAATTTGTCATTAAGAAATTTTGCTTACAGAAAAAGTTAGGACAGAAAAACATGCCGCCGCAAAACTTTTGCCAGCTACTGAATGTTAACATAGGGTAAAAAAAAAGTATTGCCTTCAATCAAAAGAAAAATTTCAATTTCCTTTTTAGATTGCTACACGTTTTGGAACATACTGACTTAAAAAAGTTGTTTACAAAAAAAATATCTGTCTGTGGTGTACCATATTCCATGTCTTCCATGTTTAACTTTTGCATAGGGGTTGGTGGTGGACATGGAATCTGTCATTAAGGCTTTCGTCATAAGTGCGCAAGCGTACAAGGTAGCTGCCATTGAAAAATGTGTGTTTTTCAGCAATTGCCAAATAATTCTGAACTTTCCTGAATCCGAAAATCTTGTAGTAATTTGATACAGGCGTAAAAAATGTTTTTTCTTTCAGTCAATATTTCTTTCAGTCTTAATTTCATTACTTGTCAACGACTGTTTCTCCTCTGTTTCACTTACAACAACCTTTTTAAGATACCTTATAA
This sequence comes from Linyphia triangularis, assembly GCA_963978545.1. NCBI lineage: Eukaryota > Metazoa > Arthropoda > Arachnida > Araneae > Linyphiidae > Linyphia > Linyphia triangularis. Next base: position 66,231,268 of record OZ021729.1, read on the forward strand.
ACTGAACGTAGATTAAGAATCTCAATAAATCTGAAATATTAAACTTTAACTAAATAATATATTCAAATGGTGAATTTTTTTTTTTGTGAGATTGTTCTATTCCAAGCACCAACTGAAATTTTAGACGAAATTCTTTGTGAACAAAAAAAAAAAATTCTCGAACTTCAAAAAAAAATATATATACTTTGTTCCTGAGAGGGGAAAAAAAAAGATATTTTTTAGATTTAGTAGTAAAGCCATTTCACAGACAAATCGCCTACTACCAGAACAAAGTTCACTCAGAACTTTCAAAACTCTCCATATGTTAAAAAAACCAAGAAAAAGCCTAGAAAAAAGGGCGACCGATGTGGGGTTAAAATTCACCGGGACGGCATTCTTTCTTCTGTGAAAAATAATAGCTATAAAACAGCAGCGAAAAATATGCTCAATATAAAAAAAATATCCCTTCTTTTCTGCATAGAGTTGTACCTACACCTGACATTTTTTCCCATTTGCCTAGATCTTACAGTGTCTTGCCTTTTAAAGAAAAATGTCGGCTTTATTACAATAACAAATGCGAACGATTTAGAGACAAATCTTTTGGGACTTTTGTCGACTTTTTTGGTTGGTATTCTAGAATCCCTTAAGGTATATATGATATATATATTTTTTGGACGAGGTTTTGTGAGTTTAGGTATGCTGGAAACATTTCTTTAGGCGTAGTGATGTGTTTTTTTGTATAGATATATTTAAAAGAGCAGTAAAAATGGAATTGTAGTTTATGCTACGTTACTTGGGAAGTAGAAATTTGAATAAATGTTTAACAAATGTTTGTTGGAGATTATGTTTTTATCTTTTAAAAGGGGGGTGCTTGTGAGAGAATTCTCTTTGGCATTTCTCAAAAATTGCGTATGGCGAAGAAATGTTCGGAAAAGTAGCCATTTTTTTTTTATGAGACGCCATTTTTATAGTTCCGAGTCGTAATGTGTTACAGTTACTAATGTAATGGAATCAGAAGATATTTTGATTTCCCCGATGTGTTAAATAGCCGACCAAACGGTATAGTGGTTAGAGTGCTAGCTTCTAGACGGCGAGGTTGCGGGTTCGAGTTCCGTCTTAGGTATGGGTGTTTGTAAATGTATGTTGGTTTGTCTAATGACGAATGTTTCGGCGCATTATAGCCCTCGTGTTGCTGACGGCGCCAGATAATTTGAATACAACCAACCAACCCGATGTGTTAAACTTTAACATGTTCACCAGTTTGAAACTTTTTTACATTTATGAAAAATTAAATTTAATGAGGTTGCTCGTCCTAATACGCTTTATGCATGTCGATGTCACATGAAACTGCTTTTCGCAGTGTCTAAGTGGAAAAAAATTAAACACGGATTTTGTGATTGGTTGAATATTCGAATTTATCTTCACAGGTGTATTGTGATTGGTCTCTCGCTCGCAAATGACAAATCCCAATCCAAATAACGTGTGTGGAATAATATCTAAATCCTCTTACATCTAAACATATTTTTTTCTTAAAATTACAAAATTGTATAATGTAGAGGGGACGGCAACTTTTGTCGCCTCTTTGAACACCACTCTAAATGTAGCACAGAATGTACTGGTCTGTTCGGTAAAAATGGTAGAAAACGTTCAAAAATGGACTTCGAAAGAGTTGAACGAAATCCGATAGCACACATATATCATAATTTATCAAATAACGAGTATCTTTTTTTGTTTAGTATTGCTGGATCTAATGCATCTAATGCAAGGCGTTATGTTGAATCGGGTTGCATCGTATGGTAACGCTTAGGACACGCTTGCGACCCGTCACTATAAACCTTAAAAACAAATTCGATTATTCACATTCTATTAGCCAATCACGATAGATATTTAATTTTCCTGAGAACTTAGCAGTTAACTGTTACGTTGCCATGAATAACCTTCATTTTCCATTATGAAAGGAGCAGACGATTTGATTCCTCTAAGGACAAATAGTTTCTTTTTAAATCCTTTACATTAACTTCGATTTTGTGTGTATATGTGTGTGTGTATCGATGGTGGGTAAATCTGCGGAGATCTAATTAACACACTTGCCGTCATCCAATCGGACTGAAATTTGGCAGATGGATTCGATGTCAATGACAATGCATTCTATCAAATTTTGGGGGCTGTCACTATCACTAAACGGTCCCTTTTACGGAATATTAATAAACCAACTTGCCGTCATCCAATCGCGCTGCAACATCATTTAACAGATAATTGAGGAAACTCTTTCCTGTGGCCAAAATTGTGCTAATAAATAAATAAATAAATAAATAATAAATTTGTTGTAATCAGAATAAATAAAATATATTTGGATGTAAGTGCATAAATTCAAATTCACTTTTAATTAATACATTTTGAAAAGTAGTTTATCGCATATTTTGCTGATAGAGATGTTTTTAATATTCCAAATTAGATGCAAAAATCAAGCACACGATAACAACAGAATCGACACTGTGTAAGTGAATATAAAAATTGGCAATGCATATAAGGGATTTGTATAAAAAGCTTTGTTTTTATGGGTTAATTATTTAAAACTGAAACAAGTTGGAGAAATGTGCGATCTCAGGAATATTTTCAAGGGGGTGCAAGACTAAATTTTTTTTTTTCAAAATCATTAACTTTTTTAAAATGTTAATTAATAATTATGCATTATAAATTATACTCTTTGAGAATAATTAAAATTCATGGTATATATTTTTGAAAGCGCAACCCTGTTAAAGAGAAGAAAAAAAATACAAAATAGTAAAAATATTAAAATATACATTTTTAACGATTTTTTTTTATCATCCAACTAGATCTCACGGCATTCAAGAGACAGTGTTTAGAATAGAGGAAGTCGAAGATGCAAAAATACAGAAGAGTAAAATTTTTTTTATTTCTTCTAAGTTTCGGAAATAATGGAGGGAAAAAAATCAAAATGAGACACGAAGGCAATATTGGAATATATTCAAATGAATTCTAAAAATAGATTTCAAGATAGTATATCTGATGACTTAAAAAACAGAACATTTTCCTAGAATTTTTAGAACTACACAGGAAATGATTATACAATAAAAGGAATAAATATTTCTACTCATCAGCCTCTAATAACCATAGACAACAAGCGCCAGAAAATCGTCACGCAAGTAGCTATAAGAAACGACATAGGAAAGAAGCAAAAAACTAAATTAATAGGGGAAAAAAATGCTCATTGTAACATAAAAGTATAAACGGCATGTGCTTTCTTTATCTTAGAATTTACAACTTTTCCCTCATTTTTTAAAGAAATTTCAAGAACCAGGGGGGTTGCAAGTGCACCTCCTTGCACCCTCCTGGGGGCCCCCCATGGTTGGAGACATTATATTTTCAATTTACTGACGTAATATACATTGCCAACTGAGATCAGTTTTAAAAGGAGAAGTTATTTGGCGCGGAAGGAATTAGATCGTCTGCCCTTCCTCTTATTGAAAATTAATGAGAAGTAGTTTACCAGACGAAAAACTGTGCAAATTATATGGCAAGTTATAATCCATTTAGGCTATCGGTTTTAGTTCTATTCATTCGAAACCTATTTTTGAACTGTTTTGATTTCTTTTTAGTCATAAATTATTCAAAATGAGAATTATAGTACCAGAATTTGCGCTCGCTCCTAGTTCAAGTATTAATACAAAAAAGAAAAAGCTAAATTTTAATAAATATATCAGAGCAATAATAATTAAAAACTTTTCCACGGTGTAACACAAATAGCAATTTATCCTGAATAACGAACCAAGACGGAAAAACGTAGCTGGAGAAATGTATAAAAATTCTATTTTCGAATGAATTTTTAGTAAATTTATTCAAAGGTATCTTTTATCAAAATAATTTCTTCCTTAGAGATACAATCTTTTTAATTATCTTTTCATTTACCTGGCATTGTTTTCAAAGATTGACTTAAAAAAAAAAAGAAATTTCACAGGCTCTGAAAAGAATTTCATTTTCTTTGAAAATATGATAATTACTTTTTAAAAAGTTAGCATCAACGAAAGCGATACTAAGCGTCAATTTCGCTCTTGAAGATAAGCGAAAGTCAGCTCCAGGTTTTTTTTTCTTCTTCCAAGAGTTAAATCTTTGATCAAAAGATCTCAAAGCTCTATTCAACTAAAAATTGGAATGAAAACCAGGAGGTATAAAGAGAGCGTTATCAACGAAAGTATAAATGAATTCTCTTTTGACTTTTATAAATGTAAATTACTTTTCCATTCTTTTAAAACTGCATAAAATAATAATAAACTTTTTTTATGTCTTGATAGTTCTGTTTTCCAGAAAAGAAAGGGTATTATTTTCGACGTCGAATACTTAAAAGAATGTTCTGCAAACGATATTTTCTTTTTATTAATTTACAGACAAGGATTTGAAATGTGTCGTCATTCTTTTTTTCTTCTTTTTTTTTTCCTTTTTTTTTTGTAAACTTCTATTAATAATGAGAAGGCCTTTTATCCATTCTGCGTGTTTGAAATTTGTGAAACTTATTACGGGAAGTGGAATTTTCATTGATATATATTTTTTTTCTAAAAGTTTTCTCTGGAATTTTTCCTGAAAAAATTTCGGATTGTTATCACCAAATGTATTCGTTCCTGTTTTGAGAATATAGGATTTTGCTTTTGTGCTACTTGTTATTCAAATCATCTAAATAATTGAAAATGCATAAGTATTCATTTCTATGATTTAAATAATGGTGTCAGTTTTATTTTTCTTGTAAATCTTCAAATATTTGGTGGGGGAATAACGGTAGGATTTATGCTATATTTTTTTTGATAATTATGGTAGTAAACATTTAAAAGAACTCACATTTCAAATTGATATGAGTTTATTTTTCTTTAACATGAATTTGGTTTATTCCTTTTTAAGATGATAGTATTTAAAATAAACTATGTTTAAATAATAATAATTATTATTATTGGTTTCATACCTGTTTCAACCCACAATGGACAATTCCCGCATTTTTTAATTATTTTTTTATTGTATTCTAAATGTTTCGAAAAGACCATAAACATAAAAATTTCTGCTCAATGCGTTTTTTTTTTTTTTTTTTTTTTTTTTTGCGATCAAAATTACATTGTTAGAGGTTGGCGAGAAAACGGCTCATTTCGCTGGCATTGAACGTGACGTAAAGATACCTCAAACATCTTGGCTTGAAATGCAGCAGCGGAAACCAGATTTGTAAGTTTCTCGCAAATCACGCAATAACCTGTACGGAATGTGGCAATGGTCTACTAACGCCAACTATTTTAACGATAGCTATTTGGCAGAAACCTCACGATAACCATAGAAACGCAGGGAATTCTTTACGTCACGAATTTTGTTGACTGTTTTGATCGGACTGGTTTTGACTGGGTTTTGGGGCATTTTCTTTTCTTAATATTTAAATAACTAATTTTTTTTAAAGAAGTTTTGTTTAAATATTTGAAATCAGAAAGAAATTCTTTATAAATATGTACTAATTTCACCCGTTTTTAAAAAATGCGGGAATTGTACATTGGAAAATGGAGTAAATTGAATAATATAGCAACAACTGGTCAAAAATTAGTTTTCTTCTGTCAAAACTTTTTCTTTATGTTTTAACTATATTTTTGTACAAAGTTAAAGTTGAAATTATTAATAAAAGAAAACTATAATTACCACATTCATTAAGTTGTGGCCCCTTGAAAACTTGAATGCTTGATTTTGGAATATCAGTGCAACAAATGTCGATTAAGTTTATTTCTTTGTATTCAATAAGTCAAAGAATATAGGGAAAACAAATCAAACTTATCACGTGATTGCGTATTTTTTAAACTTTCAAAAACTAGTTGAAAAAATAAGGGCCGCTTCGCTATTTAAAGAAAGTTATCTAATTTTCTTTTCTCATATAAGACGAACCCCCCCCCCCCCCTGCCGACCAAACGGTATAGTGGTTAGCGTGCTAGCTTCTAGACCGCGAGGTTGCGGGTTCCGAGTCCCGTGTTAGGCATGGGTGTTTGTAAATGTATGTTGGCTTGTCTAATGACGAATGTTTCGGCGCATTATAGCCCTCGTGTTGCTGACGGCGCCAGATAATCTGAAAACAAGCACCCCCCCCCCCCCCAACTTCACATTACTAAGTAGACTACTCTAAGATTTTAGTAAACCCAAACTATACTAATTTTATCTCACCTCGCATTAAACCGAATAAAATAAACTATAGGTGTGAAACATCGCATAACTTTTAGCTACATTGAATACTGGTAACTGCATTTAAATGTGATGTGTGTTGGTGTAATTTACCGTTTTTATAATTTCTTAAATATATAGTTTAAATATATTGCCGGTTTGGCGATATTTTTGGCGATAATTATTATATTAGCTGAAGTGTTGTGTGGGAGTATTTTTTGTTAAATTAGATTAAGATTTCTTTTAAAATATAAGTGAATGTTTACAATGAAATTTATGTAATTTTTGTTTCAAAACGAATAATATGACCCACAAAAAAGTTTTTAATATAAGTCCTTTATATGCATTGTCAATTTTTATATTCATTAACAAAGCACCGTTTCTGTTGCCAGCGTGTGCTTGGTGTTGGCATCTAATTTTTAAATATTATAAACATCTCTACTGTAAAATATCGGGTAAATTACTTTTCAAAATTTATTCGTTACAACGAATGGGAATTTATGCACTCACATCCAAATATCTTTTATTTATTCTGATTAAAACAGTTTTATAATTTATTAATTAAAACAATTTTGGCAACAGGAAAAAGTTTCTTCAATGATCGGTTAAATGCTATTTCAGCGTGAACGGATGACGGCAAGTTGGTTTATTAGTATTCGTAAAAGCGACCTCTTAGTGACAGTCACCAAAATCTGAGAGATAGCATTGTCATCGAGCCGACCAAACGGTATAGTGGTTAGCGTGCTAGCTTCTAGACCGCGAGGTTGCGGGTTCCGAGTCCCGTGTTAGGCATGGGTGTTTGTAAATGTATGTTGGCTTGTCTAATGACGAATGTTTCGGTGCATTATAGCCCTCGTGTTGCCGACGGTGCCAGATAATCTGAAAACAACCAACCAAACAGCATTGTCATCGACATCGATTCTATCTACCAAGTTTCAGCCCGACTGGATGACGTCAAGGGGGTCAATTAGTCCTCCGCAGATTTGTCCACCATAAACATACCCAGCCAATTACCAACACCATACACACAGAATCTAAATTAATATAAAGGATTTATAAAATAACGTTGCTACTTTGGTTGGTTGTATTATAGATTTTCTAGTGCAAGAGTTACACTAGGGCTGTACTAAGCGGCAAAATTGTTGGATAAGCTAAACCAATCAATCGTTTAAAGGCAATATCTTCCGGAAGGTCTTTCAAGGGATACTGCCTTTTCAATCGAGACGTTATCTATTGCATGAATTATAGCAGTGCTAGTCTTTAGAATTTTCTCGCACACAATATTATTATTTTCAATTATCAATTTGTTAAGATAACATGGGACCTGCTATTAAGGTTTTCGTCAAAATCGCGCATGCGCATAAGGTATCTGCCATTGAAAAAATTATGTTTTCTTAGCAATTGCTAAAAACCGGCTCTAACGCTTCTGATCAAAATCAAGGCACTCTAAACATTACTTCGGAAGTCTACGTAAAAATTCGATAAAGGGATAAACATTTGGAAAATGATTGTTTTTAACACAGAGTTCCCTTTCCTTGAGCATCACTCCCCCCTGTTTGACTTACAAAAGGAAAAAAAAAAGAAAGAAAAAAAAAAAAAAAAAAGGTAATGTAATATGTATTGGTAAAAAAATCTCCAATATTACAACTTTGGCGTCTTTTTTTTTTTTTTTTTTTCCTTCTCATGTGAAAATATTGATTTTCCAAAAGGGCTTTTAGTAACACATAAAAAGAAAAACGGTAACTCACAAATCCATGGAAAACATAAATGCATTGTAAGTGTAATTGAAAGTTGCCCGATATTCCACACCACTAGTTAAGTATTTAGCCCGAAGAAATGTTTTTTACTTTCAATTACCCATATGTATACACAAGGTAAGGAAAAAGTAGTGAATTCATTAAAAAAAAAAAAAATCGATTCTTTTGCATTCAAAAAAGTGATCTAGAAAAAATGTCCGTCTATGTGTCCTACCATTAATGTTTTCGTCAAAATCGGGCATGTGCATAAGGTAGCTACCATTGAAAAAAATCAAGTGTAGTTTCAGTAATTGCTAAAAGACGACTGCAACGATTTTGTCTAAAATCGCTGTGGTAATCCCTCATAAGGTGTTCTAAGCATCTCCATTTCCAAAATTCCCATAAAAATGCTTTAATGGCTTAAAAAGTTGAAAAACGAATGCCTTTAGAACATATTTCTCTTTCCTTGAGCATACCTCATCAACGATTTTCTCTCCTCAGTTTCACTTATAAGGAAGGATAAAATAAGAATTATAGAAAAGTATAACGCCAAAATGAACAATTTGGCGAAAGTTTCTTTTTAAAGACCTATACAAGAACTATCGCAAAAGATATCGCCAAACTGGCTATTTATTCTAAATGAATGATGAAAAAATAAAAAAGATAAATGACACAAATCGAAGTCAGTGTTATAGAGTAAGTGAAAGTTGTGCGATGTTCCACACCCCTAGTTTCTAAATTCATACACCTGTTCGAGCCCTTCGGTTTCTAATACCACCTGCTTTCTAGAACCATTTCAACAACCCCACACCTTTGAAAAGAAGTCATAGTAAGAACCATTCGCTATGTTAGAATCTTCTAGTCCAATGCATTTAGAAACTACTTTCTATAAAACCTTGACATCTGGTGAGTAGGTACGAAAAAGATTACCAAATGAAATGACATAAATTGTTTTCATTCAATGTCTATCTATTACAAATGAAAATTAAAATGCCAAAAGATAAAACCAGGTGGTGCCACTGCATCTCCATTGACGTAAAGATTTCAAACATAAAATAAAATATTGTTGCGTGGACGGGTTCGAAAGATTTGAAGCCAAAGCAGATCAAAACTTGCAGGCATTTATTCCGATAGAACTCTTCGCAGATTCTCTTACAACTCCAGAACTTCTCGTTCTAGTACACTCAATACAGCTCTTTTCACAACAATAGAACACAAAACAGCAGTTAAAAACTTGACAACACAACTGCTAAAATCGCTGCAAAAGACAATGCAATACAGTTCGCTTTGGAACTACTCTGAATGCTCACTGAGACTCAGTATCTCAACTCAGTAATTCCAGTCAACTGACTCAACTCACGGCCGTCCTTATATAGGAGTCAAACCTTCTTGAAACTTCTAGAGGTAGATATTTGGAGAACTTTCCAGATCGAATTCGAAAAGTCCTATACATGTAGATGGGAACCGAAAATGTCTCCAAATGGTCACCAAACTTGGCGACATTTGGCGATTTCTCGCCAAATTTGGCTACAAAAATTAGTCGTCAAAACCGTCGCCAACTTGGCTCTATTTCGCCAATTTGGCAAGATTGCTATTACCATAATGTTAAATGCCCTGCTCCTTGTAAAACTCGCTTCCCAGCGTTATCTCTGTAAAACTCGTTAATAAGCATTAAGACACATATTACAGAGAAGCCAAGTTAAGTCAAACTATTTCACTGCCTTATGCGAAATGTACATAAATTTTCCTATTTACAAAATTAACACTACGAAATATTTAAAAATATACAAAAATTCGTAACAATATATTAGACGCTATTTTCGAGTTTTTAATTTATGTCATTTTATTAACTGATCATCGTACCTATTTAACAAATTTCAAGGTTTTATACAAAGTAGTTTCTAAACGCACCGGGCTAGAAGATTGCAACATTGCGAGTATAGGGAATGATCCTTACTAGGGCTTCCTCTTTAAATAGAAATTTACAATCATCAAATTTTTAGCGATCAACATAAAAAAAGTGAAATCGCATTTTAATGTACGGTACTAATTTCGAAGGAAAACCCTATAGAATGAATAACAGACATGAAGAAAAAAAAAGTTGCCCCGACTTATCCAACTTTAAATTGCCGTTGTAAATTTTTATACAACATTCGTTTCAGAAGACTTTACGACTTTTATAATACTGGTCCTCGTTAGCCATCAATTCTCGCGACAGGTTATTATATCCAGTTCGAATATTTTTAATAAGATTAATAAAACGGGGAAAATCTTAAAAACTCTCTTCTACACACGACAACTTCGGGGTGATGGTGATAAATTTTCGGAAAAGACCCACACCGTATAATTCGGAGGAAAAAAAAAGTAATTGTTACTATCGCTCGTTACTTTTCCCGCTTTCTATCTTTCCACATCCGGGGTTTCTATCTGTCACACTCACACATTCGCCAATCTTCATTTGGATTGTCGCCAACTATCGCCAAACACACAACTAAGAGTGTGGAACATCGCACAATTTTCAATTACAGTATATAATATTGGACACTGCATTAAAAAAATGTGTGGTGTTATTTACCATTTTCATATTTTCACTCATTTAAAATAAAAATGACCAGTTTGGCGATATTTTTTTACTATAACTTTTACGTGGGCTAAAGAAAGAAAAAAAAAAACAAAAAAAAAAAAACCGCCAGTTTGACGAAATTGGCGATGCTATTCGATAGACATTACATTGTCCTTTCTTGAGCATGTAACAGAAAAATATCATTCGTTGATAGGCGGTGCTCAAGGGCAGAGAGCTCTGTGTTAAAGGCACTCGTTTTTCAACTTTTTACGCTTTTATCGCATTTCTACGGGAATTTCAGAGGTGGGCACTGTTAGAACGCCTTAAGAGGCATTAGCGCAGAGATTTTAATCAAAAACGTTAGAGCCGTCTTTTAGCAATTGCTGAAAAGCATGCTTTTTTCATGATTCCAACCTTATGCGCATGCGCGATTTTGAGGAAAACCTTAATGGAAGGTCCCAGAGCCACCACTAATCCGCAAACAAAATTTGAACATCGTAGGTCAATTTGTTCAGGAGTTATGCTGACCACGTATACACAGACATACAGACAGACACTTTTCTATGCCACTTTTTTGAATTCAGGGTGTTCCAAAACATGGAGAAATGCAAAAAAAAAAAAAAAATCCAGAATTCAGGAAAGTATGTTTACTTAGTGCATTTTTAAAATGCAAAGAACTGAGAAGTTTTTCTAAAGACATCCGTCTATCTGTTCATCTGTACATCAACATTTCTAGATAAAAAGGATGGTACAGACATTTGCGATGTGTTAAATGAAAGGTCTTGTCCAGACGAGTTCCTACTTTATTATTGAACCAGAAATACTTGTTACGGTGACCGTAATTGAGTTTGCCAATTGTTATGCCTAAACTATAAATGTTTCAGACAGATTAATACACTCATGTCCATAAATTAAAGATAATTCAGTTTTTTCTAATAATCAGTGGAGCAGCATAGACACATGAAATTCACATCATAGAGACATCTTTATGTAACATATCTATAAGTAAAACAACTCAGTCGCCAATTAGTGTACAGTGGAGGCATATGAAAAAGAATGGAGTACCATTTGTGTACAGTTGTACATATGCATTAAAAATCCCGCAACACATGGAGTTGACTTTTAGTGTGAGATATGATCTCTTCTGTCATCAGTGTTTACTTTACACTGTATTCTTACGTTTAAAATGAGTTTCTTGATGAATACTAGTGACTAAATTGCTCGTCCCACCTTTTTGAACTGTTTGCAAGTGATGGAAAGTTCCCAATACATTAAATATTTGTACAATTCATATCGTAGAAGCGTCCCACACATGCTTGATGAAATTTGAATTTAGATGAGTGGTCTGGCTCATTTTTAGGGACGATATATACATAGCTTTTAGTCGTTTATCGAAGGCAAATGTGGAATAAAATTTGACATAAGTATCAATCAATAAACATGATTTAAAAACCGATATTTTTCCATTAAAGAGTTGTCTAGATCAAGTTAACGAAATTACAGTGAAAAAGTGGAATTTAATTATCTTATGCGCTCTTGGGAAGCTTAACGAACACATTCAACATATTGAATCTAAAGCCCAAAACTCTTTTCCCACCAAATCGTTTTTCTTGAATTGGCATTTACCATGAAATATCATGCTCCCACCTTTCTACAGATCCACTGATGTCCAATATTACTCCTGATACTGAAAAAAATTATTTTCAGTTAACATTATATGATGTTTAAAAGATTTGGTCTTTGCGTCTAATATGTAGAATTGGTTTAATAAACTTCCCAGGAGCGCAAAAGATAATTAAATTCGACTTTTTCATTGTAATTATGTTCTTTGCATATACATTCGTAGAACGAAGTCTATCCATTCAAATTCAACGGACTGCTTTTCACCTGGATTCCTTTTCAAAGCTTATCCTTTACAACTAAACTCATAATCAGTTTGAGAAAATTGAGTTAGTGATAGTTAAATAGTCAATAAAGAGTTTGAGAACGGTAATAATCATTGTTATCCTTCCTTCACCATATATTCATGTAGATCCGTGGTCACAAACCGACGTTCGGTGAATTAAAATATTTTTATTCATGTCTACCTTCTACCTTATTTTTAGTTTAATAACACAAATAAAACTTAAAACTATTGTTAAATTAAGGCAGCAAAATATCTCTTAATACAGTCGATTTCTCGCCAAAACTGTATTTCCATTTTTTCCCTTCTTCCAACTGTGGGCTAAATGCAAACGATTTTAAATCCGTTTAAATTAAGTCTGAATTTATAACCTGGCGGTAACATTTGGGGTGATTTAAATTACGAGAATCCCTATACAGTTAGTTCATCTGAGATTTATTCAAATCGCAACTTTTAATGGGGGTTTGTGGGAAGGAAATTGCTTTTGAAATAAAAATATAAAAAATGTAGAATATTGATCGTTTGCTGGAATTATTTTTCGAATAGTTTCTGTTTGGAATTACAACTCGGAAAAACCTGACTTAAAAATAGGTTTGGGTTAAATTCGGTAACGATGATATCATAATTTGAAATTTGCATGGAATTTAAAGAGTGTTAAACTTTTGGTTAGTTATTTAAGTATTGAATGAAATTTGGCATAGATAAAATGTCGCAAAATTTTTTTAAGCAATAGGAAGCAAGATATGTTTGGTAGAGGATGTTATGTTATTGTGTCATACGTAACAAAATATATATTTTAATAACATTTAAATAATTTGTCGCTTTTCAACAATCGTAAGATATTGAAAACGGAGAATATTATCAAAAAGCATCCATGTTTATACGATTTAACTAATTAGAATACCCCTGATGCAAAATATGCAAATGCACTAAAATGTATAACTTTTTTTTTGTCTAAACACTATTTTAAACAAGCTCGTTGAAGTGTTTATAAATAGTAAGGAAAGTTTAATAAAGGTCTCTTAAAGAGGTTTCAAAATATTACAGCTTCAGGTAATATGAAGAGCATCAAAAGAATTATTAGATCGGTATCTTAATTATTGATTCATTGTTACGTTTTATTTGTAGAAATAAGCTTTTATAAAATCCTTTATATTAACTTCGATTTTGTGAGTGTGTGTGTGTGTGGATGGGTATGTGGTATGTGGATGGCTGGCTGAACTTGGCAGGTAGATTCAAAATCGACGGAAATGCATTATATCGAATTTTGGTGGTTGTCACTGTCACTAAAAGGTAATTTTTACGGAATACTAATAAACCAACTTGCTGTCATCCAATCGCGCTGAAATAGGATTTAACCAATCATTGAAGAAACTCTTTCCTGTTGCCAAAATCGTTTTAATAAATAATTAATAAAATTGTTTTAATCGGAATAATAAAAGATATTTGGATGTGATTGCTTAAATTCGCATTCATTTTTAATGAATAAATTTTGAAAAATAGTTTACCGCATATTTTGCTGATAGAGATGTTTTTAATTTTTAAAATTAGTTGCCACACGCTGACAACAGAAATGGCGCTTTGTGAATGAATATAAAAATTAACAGTGCATATAAATTATTTATTTTAAAAACTTTTTTATGGGTTATATTAGTTAAATGACACTTTCTTGAAATAGAATATAGTTCTGAATAAAACATTTTCTGTAAACTTTTGTTGCAGTAATCCTGCATTTTTTACTACAAAATACGTTTATAAAGTGTCTGAGGTAATTAAGTGAATAAATAGTTTTGTCTTCTGATTTCGAAGCCAGCGCAAATCTATCAAGTTTAAAACTATTCTTCATTCAGTAATTTCTTTTCATTTCAGTTCTTAAAGCGAATTGCGAAATTCTCCGTCCATTTCATCCATTCATTACGGAATCGTTTGCTGGCGATGAGGGCGTTAGAAACAAAGAAAATCTGAAGATCGTTTGCACGCGAGCAAACGATACTTCATCTTCATCAAATATTCAAATAGTGCCAGACGACAAATTAAACTTTCCCCCTTTTCAATCGGGCTTCAGTGACGATTCCGGAATGAAGTGAGGATTGATTGAATAAGTTCGAAATTGGAATATTTTCCTTGAAAGTTTCGAGGCAATTATGGCTTTATGTTAAGGAACTGGGACATTATAATGTTCGAAATTATTCTATATGACGTAGGTATGCTTTTGACTAGACTTGAACCAAGATTCAATCAATCATTGATAAGAGAAATAACTAAAATGTGTTGAAAAAAGTATTGGTGTTCGTACCTTTCGAGTAAAAATATTTAGAAAATATTTGACATTTGAACTTTTAATTTTCTTTCCTTTTAATCTCCGCACGAATGTTGCATACAGTTTGCACTGGAATAAATATGTAGTACTTCACTTTATTACAACTTAATGATTTGATTGAAAAGTAACCATGTTGAATAATTTTTTCAATATTTATCAAACCCTTTATGCGAATTATAGTAAGTTTTTCTCAAATAGTATTTGACAACAAAATCTTGAAATTGCTTCATAACCGTATTATAAGCAAGACGTTTCTTATAAGCTTATAAGAATTATTCTAATACACGTATTGGTAAAGTTTTTAATATCAAGGTCAAAAAATTTAACGTTTAATATCTCAAAAAAGTATATTTTAAATGTTTGAGAAAAAAAATTGAAATAAATTATATATCATTTTAAAAACAATTTCTTACAACTTATGTAAATTTCATATTTCGCCCATCACTGTTTGACAAATTATAAAAATAATTATATAAATTTGGACCTTAATTGCATGGAATTGTCCTGTATTGTTAAGAGCCGCTGGTATATTTTTTTACCGTAATGTGCACCAAACAAGAGATTTTTGGAAACATTCTTGCTGTAAAGTGTTGGCAACCCTATTTAAAAAAAAAAAAAAAAAAAAAAACGTTTGACAGCTGATAGTTTAGGATTAGTAAAAATAGAGCGTTACACGATAGAACAACGTGTTTTCATTGTTGAACAATATTTAAAAAACAATGAAAGTCTGACGACCACAGTTCGAAAATTTTTACAAGTATAGTCCTCATTATTGCCGCATTTTGGGGTCAGAGAACCCACATGTGATTGTCGAAAAACAAATGCTTCCTCAACGCGTTACTGTTTGGTGCTGATTTTGGGCTGAAGGCATCATTGGACTACACTTTTTCGAAAATGAAGCTGGTACAGCTGTGAATGTTACTATACTAAACTTCAACTTAACTAGATATCACTTAGACGGTAGATCGTGACAGTGCTCATAGGTATTTAATCCATTTTGGCGGCGTGAAAGCATAATGTTCGCCAAACCACAACCCTGTAGAAGAACAAAAGACTGTAAGGTTTGGCGAGAATTATGTCTTCACTCCGCCAAAATGGATTAAATACCTATGAGCACTGTCACGATCTACCGTCTAAGTGATGTCTAGTTAAGTTGAAGTTTAGTATAGTGCTCGATATAGCGACGTGATAACACAGTTCTTTCTGCCTAAATGGACAATTCCCGCATTTTTTAATTTTTTTCTTAAATTCTAAATGTTTCGAAAAGGCCATAAACACAACAATTTCTGCTCACTGTGTTTTGTTTTTTTTTAAATTTCCGATCAAAATTACCTAGTTCGAGATTTGCGAGAAAACGACTCATTCCGATGGCATTGAATGTGACGTCACGGTTTCGCAAGCATCTTGGCTTGAAATGCAGCAGCGGAAACCAGATTAGCAAGTTTCTTTCAAATCACGGCAACCTGTACGGAATGTGGCAATGGTCTACCAAAGCCAACTGTTTCAACGCCAACTATTTGGCAGAAACCTCACGATAACCAGAGAAAAGATAGGACCTCTTTACGTCACGAATTTTGCTGACTGTTTTGATCGGACTGGTTTTGGCTCATTTTTGGAGCATTTTCTTTTCTTAATATTTAAATAACTAATTTTTTTAAAGAACTTTTGTTTAAATATTTGGAATCAGAAAGAAATTCTTCATAAATTTATACTAATTTCACTCGTTTTTAAAAAGTGCGGGAATGGTCTATTGGATGATATTGATGTGGATGACACGTGGTTTCAACAAGACAGTGCCACGTGCCATACAGCCCGTGAAACAATTCAATAACTGCATGAGGCATTTCCTGGTCGTTTACTTTCTCGTTTCGGTGATAAGAATTGGCACCCTTTGATCGTGTGATTTAACATCTCTGGATTTCTTTTTATGGGGTTATTTGAAGTCAAAGGTCTATGCCAATAATCCCGCAAACACGCGTGCATTAAAGGAGGAAATTCAAAGCTGCATCAACGAAATTCAGCCACATTTATGCAGAATGGTCTTGAAGAATATTTCGCCAAAAGAGTGCGTGTGCGCCAGTAAAGACACGCGGATGCCATTTTCCTTTTGTGTCATTCCATACATAACCCTATCCTGTGTGTTTTACGATTCAATAAAAAAAAAAAAAATAATTTAAGGGAAAAAAAATAATAATTTAAGGGAAAAAAAAAACTGTTTTTTATTTAATTCAAATCTCGCGTTAATTTTTGGACACTCTTTATTTTATGAGATATCAAAGGGGTCAAAAGACAATTATTTTTATCTTGATATTAAATGCCGTACAAATACTGAATGTTATATATCAAATGAAAGCCCAAATCAAATAATATTCAGCGATACCAAATTTAAGTAACCACTTTAATTAGAAAGAAAACCAGATCTCATTTTGAAATGTAAGAAATGTGAAAATCAACAAAAAAAGTCAATTTTTGTAAAAATTTATTTTAAGCACCAAATGGAATTAAAACATAATACATTGGACGTGTATGTCCTCTTGACCCCTGAAAATCTAACATTTCCTTTAATTTTTTCCCCAAGATTTTAAAAGAGTTGAGTTGAAAATGCAACTGAGTTGTGTTTATGTGATTAGGAATGACCCTTATGTAGTGAGAAACTTATAGAAAGTCTCTTATCATTATTACTAAAACTACAAATTCTATAAGTCACATGTGATATGACAAATGAAAGGTCACGTAGAGGCGACGAGTTCTTATACCAAATTAAAAACAAAATTACCATCGGAAATACAAGACATGACAACTGGAAGTTAATTTTCAATTCGTTAAGATGATGATATACGATACACGTGTGTAGAATGTATCAAATATCAGTTTGAAGGTCTCGACAACATTTGCAGACGCCCGTTAATATTTATTTAATATATATTTGATAGTTATCTAGACTTGATGCAAACGTGAAACCCAATATTAACAATAAGTATCACATTCCGAATTATCCATAACACATTTAAAAAAAACTGATCACAAACAAAATAGTCCGAGAGGCGACTGCAATTTTTGGACCCCATCGAACATCATTCTAATTTTTTTTTTATAGAAATTGGAGAAAAGTTATTAGATTAGGAATCCACTGGTCTGCCGTGGCAAAAATGGCCGAAACTAATAAAAAATTGACTTGGAATGAGTTGAACTAAAATCCGATTGCTAAATATGTCATAACTTGCTAAAAATAGAACAAACTTATTCGTCTGGCAACCCACTTCATTTTGATTTTCAATGAGAAAAATCGCAAACGATTTCTGATCTTTGGCTCGGAAAACTTATATCTTTTAAAAGTAAGCCAATTTGGCGACATCATTTACGTCATAAGTGACGTAATATTTTTTGCCAACTTGGCTCCCTTTTAATAGATGCAAGTAGACCGTCGCCAGATATCCGAATCGTCTGCAACCTTCTTAATTGAAAATTGAATAGCGAGGGTTACCAAATAAAAAAAAATGCTCATTATTTGGCAAGTTATGGCGCATTTGGCATTTGGATTTAGTTCGACTTATTAAAAGTCGGTTTTTGACCAATTTCGGCCATTTTTGCCACGGCAGACCAGTGGATTCGTAATCTACTAACTTTTCTCTAATTTCTATAAAAAATTCAGAATGATGTTAGATGGGGTCCAAAAATTGCAGTCGCCTCTCAGTCTAAAATTAACACAATCATGAGAACAGCCAGAAAGGCGCAAAGGGGTGCATTTGCAACCCCCTGGAATTCGAAAGTTAAATGTTATCTGAAGAAAAGTGGTATGAATCAATGCAACACAGAGATTTGAAACATAGTATTGTTATGAATTTTTCCACTGAGGCAATGATGGCACAGTTTTTACGGTATAAAAATATTTATTCTCTCTTCAGAAAACTCACAAAATTTATTCAAAGGCAACAGTGTAAGCACTCTCAAGCTTCAACACAAGCTTCAACAAAAACAACTTCGAATACAGCGATTATACAAGCTAACTCCAGTAGGTAAACAAAGCCAACTGCTTTCATCGAAGTCCGAAGTCAATCTGAAAACTTTCCCGATCGCCGGTCTTTTTATAGCAGGCACGTGAGAACAATACCGAAATTTCCAGCCAATTCATCGAAAAAGAAACATCTCGAACTTGCTCGATTGCTTTAGGTGTTGCCACCTTTTTATAACCTGTATAATCGCTTTTAATAAATAAAATAAGATAAAAATAAATTACAATAGAATTTTAAAATAATACGTCACTATTTACACTATATACAGACAATTTGTGCAACATTTCCCCCTTCTTAAAGACTGCACGTCCCGGGCAGTGAAGTCCTTAAGCCATTCAATGACTTCTACCATAATATGGGGCTAGCCTATTGTAGGGTACAACTCTAGGTTTACAGGAAGGTGTCCGTTGAATTCTCACCACGACGTCGTTGATCTTCTTAAGAAACCCATACGGCCCTTCCCAGTTCGTCTGGAGCTTAGGGGAGAGAGTCCTTTCCGACGTTTAGGGTTCCATAACCACACCTTGTCACCTTCCTGGAATGAACAGTCCGTGGCCTTGGCATCGTACCGGATCTTCATGCGCTCCGTCATGATGTTGTTTCTCTCTCTGGCGAACCGATGTACGGCTTCCAAACGTGCCTGCAGATCATCTAGATATACTGGACAGGCGAGGAAGGAGTGTACGGTGGTTGTCCAAAGAGGAGGTTGCAGGGGAGCCTAAGGTCTCTTCCAAACATCTTTAGAGATGGAGAAAATCCGGTGGTCTCGTAAGTTGCCAACAGAAGCGGTGAAAGTTTCTGATCCCCATCTTGCTGGTTACATGATTTTGAGATTGGTTGTTGATAAGATTTGAACTCCGTTTTTGATGAATGTCGTCTGCTCTCCTGACATGAACTTCCGGAAAGAGCGTTCCCCTTCCCACACCCATTCAACCGAACATCATCTTCAGTAAGATTTTCTGTGATTGCGTCTGAATCATCCGCGGGTGCAGCTGATAGATCCCGGGACCTCCGTTCGATGCTTGTAACAGGAGCACGGATGTCGATTCCCTCTTCACTAACTTTGTCCATTTTCACATGAACCACTTCCTGGGAGGGTTTCATCAACGTCGCTTTCTTCGGTTCTCTTTCCGTCGCTGGAGAGGTACTTTTCATAGATGTGGACTCTTCAGCATTCTCTATGACATTGTCTTCATGAGCTACAATCCGATATACGCACAGCTCTTTCATGTCTAGATCGTGCAAAGGAACTTCGCCTCTCCATGTTTGCAGCTTTCTTTTCTCAAAATTCAGCGTAATTCCATTTTTCTTCAAAAAGTCTAGTCCGAGAATGCACGGATCTACAATTTCGGCAACATAAACGGTGTGCCTGTAGGTGTTAAATCCAAGGGAAATGTCCACTTCCAATTTCCCATGCACAGAGATATTACCACCGGACACAGTTTGTAGCGAAACAGAGGGCGCTGTGTAGAGGAGTCGGCTGTTCAGGCGACGAGCCACGTCCGTCCTTACGATCGTTACGTTCGCTCCCGAATTTACGATTAGACGACATGGAGTTCCGTTGATCTCCATCTTCACGAATAAACCCTGGTTTCCTCCTTGTCGGGATGAAACGTGGAAACGACTGGTCGGGGCTGTTCTACATTGCAGCTTCTGCCCTGCGAGATGGCATCTTCTTAAATTCAGTTGTTGAAATTCCGTGGTAGTGTTATCCCTTCTCTTTTTCAAATCAAGGCAGTTACGTCGTAGATGCCCTTCCCGTTTGCAGTGCCAGCAAATGACTCTGGTCTTTCGATCCCTGGCTCCGGGATAGCTTCTCATCATTCTATCAATTTTGCTTTCCAGTTCTCGAAGCTTACTGGTGACAAAGTCAGAAGAATCCTCGGCTAATGCACCACACACATGTCGGTCTTTTCCAGAAGCTAGCTGTGCGGCTTCCACTCTCATGGCGTACACAAGGGCTGACTTCAGGTTTTTGTTTTGGGATAACCTTACCGCCTGCTGCACATTGGGATCTTGAATAGCGTCGATGAAATACTGCAGAGAAAGATCGTCTCGTACATCTGGGGGACAGTCAGGGAAAGCGAGGAGCGACAGTCTTTATATATCTGACGCCAATTCTTGAAGAGTTTCGTTGGCCTTCTGCTGTCTCACTTTCAATTGCAGTCTGTTGTAATCCTTTAGATGCTGCTCCCCAAACCTTAACTCCAACGCACTTGCCAGCGACACGAATTCTCCCCGCTTCTCCTCAGGTAGTGTCTGTAAAATATCAGCAGCTTCACCTCGAAGAGATGCTGCGAGATGGAATGCCTTCGAAGTATCGTCCCAACCATTCGCAGAAGCAATAATTTCAAACTGCGTTTGATAAACGCGCCAAGACGACCTCCCATCAAAAGTGGCCACTTTGATGTTGGAACGTGGCGCAATGAAGGGAGTGGAAACATTATCCCATTTAGGAGTTGCAATGGTCACAGCTTCGCGAGCTTCCATTTTCCGTAGTCTTTCTTCTACAGCGTCATGAAACTTTGTCTGCTCCTCCTTCAAGGTGGAAACTTTGTCTCCTAAGTTGTTCACTTTTCCGTTAAACTCCTCAAACTTTTCATCAACTTCCTTTCTTACTGCATTGAACACTTCTTCTTTCGCGGATTGCAGAACATTTGAGGTAGTTTCTATTATGGTTGATTCTAGGGATGGAACGGATGTGAGTTTTGCCGGATACCGGATTTCAGATATCCGGAGTACCATGTCTACCGGATACGGATATCCGAAACGGATTTTGCCGGATATCCGGCCGGATATTCGGTCTATATACTAAAAACAATAGTTATACGATATGCTATACGAAAAAAATGGTCATGATATGAAGTATTAAGTAAATTATAATTAGTGGTTAGCGCACCGCGCTGCATGCCACAGGTCCATTGTTTGATTCGCGAACTGGGCAAGGTTGACTTAGCTGTTTATACCTGAAAGAAATAAACTGAGGAGGACCATGCATGCTTGGGAACTAAACACTGGGGTTCGGCGTCAGAATGACCATCTGACTGAAACATCTGCTACGTGACACACAAATGCCACAGTCGAGAATGCTGAGCTGGGCACAGCAGGCCTTAGTCCACACGGGCTGTCACGCACTGAGTTTATTTTTTTTATTTAAACTTTAGTTGATGAGTGAAAGAGATCTTTGTTGCTGATTTTATATCTTGTAATATTGATACTTTTAGTTTTTCATATAGTTCTGGCAGGGCTTTATCACGAAAATAATTTCTACTTGGAAGCGGATAACGAGGAGCTAGGTATTTTATTAACTGACCAAAGCCTTCTCTATTCACAATGGAGAATGGTTCAGCATCAAGAGCCATTAACTCACCTAAAATTATATTAAAATTTTTTTTTACAATGTTGAAGTGCAAAATATAGCTACTTTCAATTTACTTCATGCATTGTTTATAATTGATAAATGATTACAAAATTATACCGGAGGCATTTGTTAATAACAAAAGATTTATTTTAAATATTTTATGAAATTGAAGTCTATTTTTTTTTTGCAATGCACCTAAAACATTACGGATTTAAAGAAATCTCGTAGAAAACTTAAATTGGATCTATCGGAATATTCCGTCTTTAAATATAAACTTAAAAAATTTCGAACCCAAAATTCATCAACATTATGTTATACCATATTTAAAATATATATTTAATATAAACAAACAAAATTAGTACTTACATATTTTTGCGGTTAAGGCTTTTGTTTTAGGATCATCTAAACTCCACAATTTTGGTACAAATAATTTCGATTCCAATGTTGCCTGCGTGCATTTCTTGTTTTGATGAATTGTTTTTTCTTGTTCATCAATATTTGATGCATTTAGTGAGTCTTTTAAGCTTCGGTGAATTTCCTTATGCACACTCATTAAATGGTTCCATAAGGGTTTTGTGGAAAAGGATTTTGGGCTTTTGCCGCGCACATTTTTTAAACGATTTTGTGGAGCAAGTAACACATAGGGCATTGCTTTCGTCATTTCCATTAATTTTAAAATACTTCCAAATGGGTGATTTTAAATGAGCCATTATTAAAAATTATAAATTGGAAATTATAAATTGTAATTGGAGAAAAATAAAATTCAATGCATTCTAGAGAGCTAAATATAATTCCACATTGTGGCGCTGCTTTAAAGACCTAAAAATTACAATACTTCATTTTACGTCAGAAAAAATACACCAGCTTTCAACTTCTGCCAATGAAAAATCAGAAATTAGACCATACCATTCACAGCATAAAGGGGTAGGGTATTATCGTCGATAGAACAAAAAAAAAGCATTGAGGATTGCGCATTGTCTATTTATTGCTTTTTACTCGCTAGCAAATGTCAGAAAAAAAGGAGGAAGTGATAATAACTAAAACTCTTAAGAAGTCACTTATGTTATGGAAAAAAGTACTATTTATTAGTATTTCGGTTCGAGTTTTACGGAGAAGCATTCAAATATAACATCTGGAATTAATCAGATCATAAACTTGGAATGAAAAGAACATATTGCAAAACACGTATGAAGGATGTGTATGGAAAAAGATTGGAGGAATGGTTTATGCTTATCAACTCGGCGTCAATAATACGGCGCCTCTTTCTGTTTTCGTTTTCTAACTTGACTGCAATTTATGTCCAAGAAAAAAAAATTAAAAAAAAAGTGTAGGATGCGGTGTTCCCTTTGTTCGAAAAAGATCATTATTTTTTTCAAAAAATTATTTCTTGTGGATACCTGGTGGTCGGATATACAGCCGGATATCCGAATGAAATGATCGGATGTCCGGTATTTCAAATCGGATATCCGACGGGGTTTCGGATATTGAAAAATCAGCCGGATATGCCGGATATCGGATATTTGCCGGATATCCGTTCCATCCCTAGTTGATTCCACCATTGAGGCTAGCTCTATCTTCATTTCTTCTTTGATTTCATTCACTGCTGCAGATGTTGTTTTACACTTGGCGGCTAAAGATTTAATGTCCGACGATGTTGCTTCTTGGCTGGCGGCGATTGCGGCGGCAAGTTTGGTGTTATTCGTTTCTTGGCGGGCTTGTCCGGCTTTTATTTCGGCGGCGGTGGGCTCTTGTTGGGCCTTCATTCCAGCAATCATTTCCATCAACTGCTTCATTTGGTCTTCCATCATTCCTCTAGTTGTCGGCATTCAAAATTACAATATCCCACTTCTGACACCACTGTTATGAATTTTTCCACTGAGGCAATGATGGCACAGTTTTTATGGTATAAAAATATTTATTCTCTCTTCAGAAAACTCACAAAATTTATTCAAAGGCAACAGTGTAAGCACTCTCAATCTTCAACACAAGCTTCAACAAAAACAACTTCGAATACAGCGATTATACAAGCTAACTCCAGTAGGTAAACAAAGCCAACTGCTTTCATCGAAGTCCGAAGTCAATCTGAAAACTTTCCCGATCGCCGGTCTTTTTATAGCAGGCACGTGAGAACAATACCGAAATTTCCAGCCAATTCATCGAAAAAGAAACATCTCGAACTTGCTCGATTGCTTTAGGTGTTGCCACCTTTTTATAACCTGTATAATCGCTTTTAATAAATAAAATAAGATAAAAATAAATTACAATAGAATTTTAAAATAATACGTCACTATTTACACTATATACAGACAATTTGTGCAACAGTATTCAATGGATCAGAAATTCATTGCATACCTATTTTTTAGCATTTCATTAAGAATTTACTTAAAAAAAAATATTCAAGGTTTGCACAAAATTTAACCACCTAGCACCCACCCTAAGTATGCAATCCTCACTCCCACGAAAATAACCCTGGCGCCTATAAACGCAATAAAACATTCACGCCATCATCAAAATAAACACCAGAGAAACCCCCCCCCCCCACTAACTTTCCGATTCCCTTTAACATTACTTATTCAAATATACCAGCACATCGCATTTGTAACCACAACTCCAAATCCAACACCCACACAACTTCTCCTAAATATATACAACCAGCAGTTACAATAACTTAAAACCCCCAAAATGTCTCTCCACACAGCTGCACATTCTGCGGCGCCAAATTGCCAGTATATATCCATAACACAAGCCAGCCCTTCATCCATATTCTCTCTAAAACCCCGATGTATCCCTCAAAGTCTATTTACATCTAATCTCCAGAAAATATGTATCCCCTCCCCCCCCCCCCCCCCCCTCTAACTTAACAATCTTTTCCCGCTAACCCAACATTTATCAATGAATAATTGATCGAATGTGCAACTCCGGAGAATTTGTCGCCAAATCCGGAGCGACGTCCGACCCAA
The DNA here is from genome assembly GCA_963978545.1 of Linyphia triangularis. Lineage (NCBI taxonomy): Eukaryota > Metazoa > Arthropoda > Arachnida > Araneae > Linyphiidae > Linyphia > Linyphia triangularis. The sequence continues at coordinate 66,256,295 of OZ021729.1, forward strand.
ATTCATAAAAATCGCTCTTCTGAGGGATTAGTTGCCCAGTAGTCGGTTATTTACGGATGCTAACGGACTAAGGTTAGGAAATGGATGATGGCATTGGCTCGTAACTTATAGTGCCATGGTGTTAATATGGGATAGTACTTCACCAGGCGGAAATTGCGATTGAAAGTGTGACGTCACGATCGTTTATTGCATAGACTTATTATTATCAATAGACTGCGCGTTCCCACTTCAATCATACAAAGAGAATGAAACCAAAATGAATCTCAAAATTCGTCTATCAGTCACGTGGTTTTTAATTTGGCTACGTCGTAAAATTAATCCTTTATCTAATAATCTTATTATCCTTTATCGCCTGAGTGAGGAGAAACCGGCCAAATCTGCAAACCTGCTTGCAAAAAGCCGCCAAATCTACAACCCTGCTCCAAAAAAGTCCCTACTCATGTGATTCATTTTGGTTTCATTCTCGTTGTATAATTGAAGTGGGAACGCGCAGTCTATTGATAATAATAAGTCTATGGTTGATAGAGTCTAAGCAATCCTCTGCTATGTCAGTTTCAATGTATTTTTGCTTTCAATTACCCATATGTATACATAGGGTAATGAAAGTATAACATTCGGGTAAAAAAAAAAAAATAATAATCGATTTTTTTTGCATTTCTCCACGTTTTGGTACATCCTGATCTCAAAAAAGTGATGTAGAAATAATGTCTGTCTGTGTGTACGTGGTAAGCATAACTCCCGAACAAGTTGACCAACGATGTTCAAATTTGGTGAGCAGGTTGGCGATGGCTCAAGGACCTACCAATAAGGTTTTCGTCAAAATCGCGCATGCGCATAAGGTAGCTGTCATTGAAAAAATCAGGTTTTTTAGTAATTGCTAAAAAACGGCTCAAATGATTTTGATGAAAATCGCTGTGCTAACGCCTCTTAAGGTGTTCTAAACATCCCACCTCCGAAATTCCCGTAAAAATGCTTCAATGGCGTAAAAAGTGGAAAAACGAATGTCTTTAACACAGAGTTCTCTTTCCTTGAACATACCTCATCAACGATAGCTTTTTCTTCTCTCTTCAGTTTCACTTATAATAGAGGATAATATAAGGACTATCGAAAAGTCTATCGCTAAAATCACCATTCTGGCGAAGGGTTGTTTTTTTAAATACCCATGCAAGAATTATCGCACAAAATAATACCAAACTGGCCATTTTTTTCTTTTTTTTCTAAATGAATGATAAAAATATAAAAACGGTAAATGACACAAATCCACATCAGTAATAAAGTGCAATTGAAAGTTGTGTGATGTTCCACACCCCTAGTTAGACTCACTTTCATCGAGTGACTCGCAGTTTAAATTAATCCATCAATATTTCAGCATTTAATATTATTTAACTATGGAAAACTCATTTTGTGGTAGACGCATTTTGAACAAAAAAATTTTAAGTAATTTTTTTTTTTTTTTTTTTTTTTAAATTACTAATTATTAATTTCTATTTTATTTGTTTGTGGCAGGCAAATCTAAGAAGGACTAACTAACCCTCTTGTCATCATCCTATTGAGTTGAAACTTGGAAGATAAATACTCTGTCTATGACGATGCTTTATATCAAATTCGGATGGATGCCAATAAAAGGTACCTTTATATACTCTACTACTTCCACTCCCGATGACTAACTAATCCATTTTTCGTTAACCAATCGCTCTGAAACTCAGCAAGTAGATTTCTTGTCAATAACAATTCCTTCTATCAACTTTTGGGGTCTGTCACTAAAAGACAGCTTTTACATAAGCTATTAATTATCAATTCAGGTGATTGATCAAACCATGTGCCGTCATCCAATCAAACTGAAACATGGCAAATAGACTCGTTATCGATGACAATGCACTCTATGAAGTATTGTGGGTGGGGGGGGGGAGAGTTAGTTAATGGTACGGAATCAATGGTTTTATAGAAGTTAAACAATTCGAAAACTTTTTTCGAGTCCAAATTCTCTTAACCAAATTGTAATGCCACTTAAAAGTTTTCAATGCATATCATTAATTTATACTAAAAACTTTGTTTTCGTGAGTTAATTTTATGAAAAACATTTAGCAATCGACAACGTTATCATCTCAATTTTTCAGTTTTCCACTTTACTTTTGGCCTAGGTCTTTATAGCAACCTCAATCGTCGCAATTAAGAATCTCTATAAATTTTCTAAAAATAACCCTACAACAAAGTTTCAAATTAAAGTCTTGTAAGCAGTCAAAACCCTTGGTATGGAGTTTTTTCGGTTTCTTCCTATTCAGACCCGAACGTGGAAGAATGTTAGTTTGGAAGTCCTCCCAGAAGGATCACTTCTCTCGAGGACTACTGTCAGAAGATCTCGGCCTAAAATAATGTTACGGTGAATTTGAAAAATTGGAAGATCTTAAACCAGAAAATATTTACTAATAAAACAAAGAGTCTATGAGTATGTAACTCAGTTTATAAAAACTAACTTCCAGTATTAGGAGAACTCTGAAATTTTAAGCGTTTGAAGTTTCTGACCTCTAATTTCCATACGGACATCCAGAATGTTAAAATTTTAATAAAGTTTTTTTTTTCTTTTTAATTTTTATTGCAGGAAAAACAACTATTTATGCCATTAGTTTCTAATACTTCCACCTGATGGAAGTCGTACAATTTTTGCTATTGTTGTATTCACGGAGAACGGGTTAAAAGAATTCTCGGAAGAGGTTCATGTTATTGTATTAAAGGGAAAAATGTGTTGTTTCTCGGTAGGGACGGAGAAAAAAAAAGGGGGGAGGGGGGGAGGGTGATGCAACTACCTTACCTCAGAATCTTTCAGCAAGCGAATCGTGCTTATATTTGCCTCCAATAAAATTAAACAAACCAGCAAATTTTCTGGATACACTTTCAGGTAACAACTGCAAAGTTATTAATAGTCAACGTTCATTTTTCACTTCCCAACCTTACTCCGAAGACGTCACCCCACAATTTGCATTAACATTTTCCTGGCGAACAATCGGTCGAGCGATCATTTTAATGCGCCAATAAACGGGAAAAGGGGACTAATTAGGCCCTCGAACTCTTCAAACATCCCGAGTGGAATTTAATGCGATTTAAAATGATCTACGACCATTTCCAACGGAAAAGTTATCGCCGAAGACAGTTGTCCATTGATGAATGGAGCCGCGTCAATGGCCGCCATTGATTAGGGATTAGTGAGAGGGAAACGCTTTGGGGATTTCGAAGGAAGGATTTTCCCTATTTTCTTTTGTTCTTTGTTGTCTCCCCTTTGCCTTGTTTATCGGTATAAATGACTTGTGTTCGGCGGCTTTTGCTGGCTAATTCGATCTGAGAGGGCTTTGCGCGAGTTTTGAGGGAGCTGGGATTAGAAATTTTATTGTCGTTGTCAAAGGGGGGGGGGGGGGAGATACTGCTTTTGTTTATGGTTTGTTTCGCTATGGTTGTAATCACTTAAGATATCCAGGGAGAATTGTCTTGAATTGCTTTGTTGTTAATGGAGATCTTCTGTCAGTCTTTCTTATGCGTTGTCTTTCATTAAAGGTTATATACTACAACTTATTTCAGGCGTTTAGCGACTTGACCAATATTTTCGTGGATTGCCTGATTTCGTGAATTTAAACAAAAAGTAATGTTTCATAATGATTTTTTTTTTTTTTTTTAAGATCTTCGGTTATAGGTCTTGTTATGGATAGTTCATGTAGACAAACTCAAAATTAAGCATTGTATTTTTCAGTGGCAGCTCGTGGCCAAAAATAATAGTGCAGGCGAAAACATGAGACTACCTCCTCCTCCTCCTCCACACACACACACACACACACACACACACACACACACACACACACACACACACACACACACACACACACACACACACACACACACACACACACACACACACACACACACACACACACACACACACACACACACACACACACACACACACACACACACACACTCTTTTTTTTACCCTTTGCTCTCGAGGCCTTTTTCGCGCGGAGGTACCAGCTACTTGAGACGTTTCGAGGGATTTTTGATTCGATCCGCGGTCATGGATTCGCTTCATAGAAACTAAACACAGTCATTGGCCTTGCATCGAATTTCCGCATCAAACCTAGTGGTCTTCTCGAGTTGCGGCATCCAATCATGTGGCGCCCAAGAGTCGCCCTCTCGATCGGAAAGGGTTAATACTCAAACTCGAATCAAAGTTTCTTTCAATTTGTATAAAACAATAACAATTATAAAATAACATTATAAAATAAAAACATTTAATCAAATATGATTTTGTGCAGTTTTTGATTGATCTTTTTAAAACATGGCTTCTAAATGTTAATCTACACCATATCTACCATTATTCTACACACCTTTTTTAATTCCGACTATCAAACGTGGTCAACAAACGTTTTTTGGTAGTAAAACTACCTCAAAACCAAGAGTAAAGCACATATCAAAATGAATGGACAGTTTTGCTGTCGGTCTATTTTCTTTAAGTTGTTGGCGTTTGTCCTCTTCTTTCTGTCTTCTAAAATGAGTTTCAAGTAAGACACACACTTTATCATAAAGAACTCCATGCTTCAAAATAATTCATTTAAGAAATTACGTGACAGTATATGTGTAAATATCATAAAAATTATTTCCGTTTAGAGAGATTCTTAAAAATTTCCCTACCCTACCTCCCCTCCTCACTTGATTTACAGAAAGCCAATCAGATCATTGCATCCGAAATTGTATTATTCCTTTCGGGCTGAACCATCGCCACAACGCCGTAAGCAAATGAATGGAAGAAAAAGTTCGTAGTAGCAACGGTTGCCATAGTAACACCTCAGCCGAATCGTAATTTTACGAACTGGCTGTTGTTGGCTCGGAGATCACCAGTTCGTGTTTATTTGCAGGGTCCCCCCCCCCCCTCTCATGAGTTGTGCTTAAAGGCAATAGGTTAGTTTTATTCTACTTTTGTTCACTTAGCGTAAAAATTCCATCTTCGCTTTCAATCCTAATATTCATTTAAGAAAATTAGTATAATAAATATATATATATATATATATATATATATATATATATATATATATATATATATATATATATATATTTTTTTAAACTAATAAATTTAGACGCAGCCTGGCTTTAGATGCAAATTTTTGTGTTTATGACCTTGACAAAGCTGTTAGAATTGAAAAAAAAATAAAAAATGCGGGAATTGTCAATTGGGGAATACTTGCCTATTATCTGCGTAAAAATCAAGTCACCGAGAGATCAAATAGATGGGCTGGAATTCATTAAAGTATATGACAAGTATGGTGTGGTATCGTGGTCGAGTAAAAATTTCATTTTGAACGAAAACAAAACACATTTATTTTAAGAACTTCACAAGGAGCAGGTGTTAGTGTTCCATCTCTGAATCGTCTGGTCTCTCTCGTCTCTCATAGGAGACTAATCAAAAAACAACATAAAAAATACAATCTTCAAATAACTGTTTTGTGGCGCCCTCTATATTTTACAACAGCAATTAACAATTACAATACGTTACAATGGGTGTTGCACACGTACTACCAAAAGTTGTTCGAAAACTATTTAAGAATACATTAAAAAAATAATTTAATCATTCTTTTTATGATAGTACTTTGAACATTTTCGAAAGGAATCTTGCCACATAGCTTAACTTTCATGCACACAAATTGATGGGGATTAAAACCAGCTTTTTCTTTCCCCAAGCAGAAGCGCCATCTATGAAAGATATTTGAAACTCCGCTGCGATTATCCCTAAAATTACTCTCTCTTCTACAACAACTATCCGTTTATCACAAGAAAACAGCTCCCACCAGCTTGTCTACAGCTGTCTGTTTCCATAGAAACAAGACCAGATTTGTCTTTCCTGGTGCTGAAATCTTCCACTCTTTAAAAGTGAGCCAATAAATAATACGTCACTAAATGACTAAATATTTATCACCTACTTGGCTTACTTTTAAAAAATGGAAATATTTTTATACTGAAAATAAATATATATTATCATTCCTCATCAAAAATTAAAAGTGGTGGGTTATCTCTTAAAAAAGAATGCTCATTATTTGACAGGTTATGACACATTTTGCCATAGGATCCAGTTCAATTCATTCATAGTTATTTTTTATACAGTTTCGGCCATTTTTGACCCGGCATACCAATGCATCTATAATCTACTAGATTTTCTCTACATTGTATAAAAAATGCAGAATGATGTTCGAAGGGGTACCAAAGCTTGCCTCTGTTTACTCATATACATGATATTTCCCCCCCCCCCCTTTTTTTTTTCTTATTAAATTTATTTAAAGATATAAAATATTTACTTGTCAACATAAAATGTTTCGCGTCACAATAAAGACCTACCTCTCCCCTAAATAAAGAATACCACAAACAAGTTATCATTTGAATAAAAGTATTTTTTTTTTTTTCCATCTATATCTTATCTTCGCGCCAGTAACTTTTTATCCAATTTCGCGGTGGAACAAATTTCACCTGACAGTCCAAAAGCTCCTAGGGCAAGAATGAAAAACCAACAAAATGGATTTTTATAGCACAAAAGAAAAAGCGTGACAAAAAAAAAAAGTTTACAACAACGAAATTCCTCTCGGAAGTTTTTCAAACGACTCCAAAGTCTGCCTATTTTGCATTCAATATAAGCTGTAGAACGCTTGTCTGCGCCATTTTTTCTCGATTTCCACTCCTGATTTTTCTTTTCTGCCTCTTCTGAAGAGGGCGCATCGGTATGCGAAGTGCGTGCCATCTGAAGGCGAGGAAAGGTACTACTTAAACGACATCTCCTCTTTCAAAAAATCCCCTTACAAAGTCAGATCTGCCAGGTGTCGCAAAGCATCGCCATTTTTGGCGATTTTGAAATTCATTTAAAATATAAGAGAAATTTAGATGTGTCTCAATAATTTAATACGTTGTTGTGTTTCAACTGTGCAACAAAATATTGTTGTACAGATTCGGTCCCCCCCTTTTTTTTTTTTTTAAATTTGGGAACTTACGTATTATCCCGTCGACTAGAGTTCGAACCGTTTGGGAGGAGGCCATGTTTGGCATCTTTCCGTGGAATACCTCAGTTGTGCAACCGGCCGGGCATCCGTTCGGACCGACCGTCTCAACGAACTAAGAGAATTCGTTTGGCGAACTTTTATGTCTGCAACGGTCGACTGGATAATACGTAGGAGAAGGTGACCACTGACCATATTGATCCTTCGATCACTATACCCTGTGAGACCCTCTAGCATCACTTTATGAAAATTAATGTAATTAGAGCATAGTTTGCTTCTTAGAGGTATTCCTATTCTTCTTCTTGGAGGTTCTTACCTACTATTGATTATTTTAACAACACAGGATTCTTGTGAAGAATACTAATTCATTTCTTTCATAAAAATGTATAGCCGATCAAACGGTTTAGTGATTAGCGTGCTAGCTTCTAGACCGCGTGGTTGCGGGTTCGAGTCCCGTGTAAGGCATGGGTGTTTGTAAATGTATGTTGGCTTGTCTAATGACGAATGTTTCGGCGTATTATAGCCCTCGTGTTGCTGACCGTGCCAGATAATCTGAAAAGAACCAACCAATCATAAAAATATATAAATTTTTTTAATAATGTTTTGCCTAATAGTATTTTTCCTGTTATGTCTTTGTTGATGGAAATTATTTGACATAGTATCTATACTCTTTAGAAAATATCGTGGAGTTTTAGAAAATCCTTATCTTAACCCTAAAACTGTAGCTTGCTTTTTAATTTGCGTTGTCATCGTGTTGTATTTTTGATCATGATCAGTTGTTGTTCCTTTGGCCAGTTTAAAGGGACTCGCAAGTTTAAAAGATGGAAAAGTGGTAAAACATTGCTATAAAAGACAATGTAGATAAATTTCCAAACATTATTACTACTGGTGGACTTGCTCGACAGTTAAAATGATTGTCATTTGGAGTGGACTTTTTATCATATTAAGTAGAATAAACAAACAAATACAAATTTTTTGGAACACTATCATTGACAACATTTTTATTTTATCCTGTCCACAGTTAACTTACATTGATTATTTGTACTGAATAATTTTTTTTTTTCATTGCTGACTTGTTTAATTAACTGGTCAGATATACTACAGCCCATGGTTGTTGTATCTCTGTCAATGTTGGTTGTTGTACGTGGTCAAAGGTACAACTATATGTTAGGTCGTATGAAACAAACTTTTTTATGAAAATTGCAAACTGATTAAAAGTTGCCACTATGCTCACATATTTACTAAAAAAAAAAAATGGTTTAATTGAAAAATATTTAGGTCTCCCGGAATAGACTTGAAGTTCGATTTTTTTTTTTTTTTTTTTTTTTTTTTTTGAAGTATAAAGCAAATATTTATTTTTAAGTATAAAAATGTTAAGTTTAGAATATTAATTAACAGTATTAAAAAATTGTATCTAACATATAACATTTAGTTTTCCCAGAATCTACATGAAAACTTTACATTTTTTTTACAAAATATTTATATTTTTCGATTTTCAACCAATTATTTAAGTTGATTTCAATTATTTTATTTCGAGTCTAGGTAGTGTAGTAAAGCATTTTGAAATATTGGCAATATCATTTTATGAAATGGCCTGTACTAAACTCAAATGTTAAGTCAATTCACCGTCAGCACGCCATTGGAGTCTCCAACCAACAAAGACTATAAATTTGAGACATAAAGGTAACGTTATTGAAAATGATTCAATATTACAGAGTTGGAGTGATAAAAGTGTGTTTGATAGTAAAATGCTTTTACCAGAAGAAAAACCAGAAAGTTCACTTATTTCAGTGAAACAAGGGCTGTTAGAAAATCTACTTTCTTTTTCTAGAGCATGTGCTGTAGCGCGATTTCCATTACAGCAGAAGCTCAATTAGCAAGTGGTCTTTTGCGGGATTTAAATATTGTAAACCTAGAAAATCAAGCAGTGGTAATAGATATATCGAAGATTTCTCGTGAAAGGGTAAAATACCATCAAGGTATTAGTTCAACTATGTTTTACTCGATTTATATAAACGAAAGGATGAAGTATAGAAATTGTGAGAAGTAAATATGGTCGCGTAAATAAACGAGAAGAACACCTATCTTTGGTATAAGAACTATATTCAACATATTTTGGATACACACTTCTTGGTAGTGGTTCTGGAAAAAACGTGCTTGTGTGTGAGAGGATGTTTTAAATTCCTTTCTATCACTAGTTCCTGTTTCAATTATTAACTATAGCTCCTGTTTTCCTAAGCCAGTTATGACACGTCGTTCCATTACTATTGTAGACTGCCAATTAATAAGATCTATGTAGATTATTTTTTATTTGCCTCAAAAGAAATTTTTGCTGGTAATTTTGTTTGTAGAATTTTTTTGTATCCTTTTGCTTGTGAGACATCGAATATGTTTTCGTGAGTCAAATAACATTCTCAAAAGGAGATGTTCTGGGTTTACCATAAAAGAACTTCTTTGTAGAGTTTGTTGAACAAGATACTTAAGGTCATCTTCTTAAATACTAGATGCGTTGTATTATTATCTTAAAAATGTTTTTTGATGTATAAATCTTTCTAGGATGACATTATATTGTAAACCATAAAGAAGTTTGCATTTTCATTACAAACTACTCAACTATTTTTTCAACTGTGAGGTTTGATCAAGTGATACAATATATAAACGTGAAATTCTATTTGCCAGTTTCAGTCGTCTTGAATGAGAAATGTTTCCAGGGTTTCTGCTTGCTAAACCTTGGGTGCATTTGCTTGTTAGTTCACCTTGACATATTTTCCAGTATTAATGGTCGGTGTTCAACTTCTGAAAAAACACTATCTATGTTATTGTATTCAATAACAGGCAAATCTCGATAACTTGTTAAACGTTTTCCTATTGGACAGTAAAAGAATTACGTCACGAAATTGGATCATCGAGAGTGATCATAACTTTCTTAAGAGTTAATTTATTTAAATGAAGTAAACAAACAACTACTTGTATTGGTTATTTTAAAGTATTTTCGAATAATGAAATTGATCAATTAGAGACTTCAGTATTTCATGCAATTCCATCATAACCAAGACCTTGAATAGATTTCTCATCAAAGCAGCTTTCTTTCATAAACTGTAATGACGATAACTAAGTTTCGTCTAGAGCCACTGTCTGGAGTTGTGTGTCAAAATGCGTTCAGAAGTGACATGACTTAACACTTGAGTTGAATGTACGCCATTTCATAAAATGATATTTCCGATATTTCAAAATGGTGTATACTATACCTAGACTATAAATAAAATTATTAAAACTAACCAAAAGAATGAGCTGAAAAATGAAAAATACATATTTTTTATAAAAATATTAAGGTTTTCATCCAGATTCCTGGAGATCCAAGTGTTAAATGTCAGACATAATTTTTTTATTACTGTTAATTAATATTCTACACTTTCCAATTTTAGTCTTGAAAATAATAATTTACTTTTTATTTATAAAAATTAAAATATTCGTTTTTGTCAAAAAAAAAAAAAAAAATGAATGAATAAAATTCCAGGTAAATTCCGAGAGACCGAAATATTCTTCAATTGAACTAAAAAAAATTTTGGTAAATATGTGAGCATAGTGGCAACTTTTTATCAACTTGAAATTTTGAATTTCCAAAAAAAGTTTTTTTCGATACGCCTTACTATATGTTCCAGGATTCAGTAGATTTGCCAGTCAGTGACATACACATACACACCCCACCAGCTAACCAACTATCCGCTCACACAAAATCGAAGTTAGTCTAAAAGATTTAAAAAACTAGGGGTGTGGAACATCGCACAACTTCCAATTACACTACAATAGTAATATCAATTTGTGTCATTTACCGTTTTTATATTTTCATCATTCATTTAGAAAAAATGGTCAGTTTGGCGATATTTTTTAACCATAGTTATTGTAAAGGTCTTTAAAATAAAAAATGAAATAAAAAATAAAAATAAAAAACCTTGCCAAACTTGATAATTTTGGCGATATACTTTTCAATACATCTTATATTATCCTTTCTTATAAATGGAACTGAGGAGAGGAGAAAAAATTACTGTTGATGAGGTATGCTCAAGGAAATAGAGCTCTGTGTTAAAGACATTCGTTTTTCAACTTTTTACGCCATTAAACCATTTTTACGGGAATTTCGGAGGAGGGGGTGTTTAAAACACCTTAAGAGACATTACCACAGCGATTTTGGACAAAATTGTTACAGCCGTTTTTTAGCAATAACTGAAAAAGATTGTTTTTTCAATGGCAGCTACCTTATGCGCATGCGCGATTTTGATGGAAACCTTATTGATAGGTCCCTGTGCCATTACCAACTCCCACATCACATTTAAACATCATAGGTCAATTTGTTCGTTAGTTATGCTGACCACGTACACACAGACAGACCTTTTTCTAGATAACTTTTTTGAATCAGGAATTTCCAAAACGTGTCGAATTATTTGGCGATCTTTTCATCCGTTTTGGCTCACTTCTCTCCCTTTAGCGGCAGTACAGTGTAACGTTTCGTTTTTCCTTGGGGGGGGGGGGGAGGCTGTTCTATTTTTCCTTCCACTTCTTCGAACACTTCTAAGACCTCCCCCTCCAACATCTCCAGTGTCCATTTCTTCTAAAATGCACTTCCCGTCCGGAAATGGAATACTCAGCGAGGGAGAATTTGTTTTTTAAAGCGCCCCTGGGCGTTTCGGAAACAAGTTCATGAAAAAAAAAGAGTTGAGGGGAAGGAAGGAGTATAGGTATACGTAAGTGAAGAGGAGACCTATTTTAGCATGTAGGGTACAAAGCGAGAATATATATTCTCTTTGTTCATGTTTGGCATTTTTTTTTTTTTTTTTTTTTTTTTTTTGGACACAATATTTTGAGAGTTTTTATACATTTCCGAGAGAAAGTAGGACAACTTGTGTTTGTAAATCGTGATTTTCCCCGCCAAAGCTTGAGGTTGTGATAGTGGATTTATGAATTGCATTCTAATGTTCAATTCTACTTTGTGATATTCCACGTTTTCTCGAGACTATATTGAGTTCGGTTGAGTTCTGATGGGCCTCGATTGCTAAAACTTCATATTTTAAACTATAACAATAATGATTTAATTCATTCCCGCATTCTACTTCTGTCTAACATAAGAATATCTCTCTCCAAGTAGTCTAGCGTTGTCTGTTGCCATGGAAGCAAGGTCTGTTTTCGACAAAAGGATTCCAGGGAAAAGATGTCAAAACATTGATTTATGATACCCATGATTGTGTAATGACGATATTTCATAGAAAATCAATGATTGGAGTTTGCTGAGATAGACAGGGTAAGAGTCTATTTTAAAAGAAATTATTTTTTGAATTCATAAGCCTTGTTTGAATTTACCTTTTTTAAATTTACCTTTTGAAGACATGTCTATTCAGAAGTTCAATAAAAAGAGCTTGGCAATAATGATGTTCACAGAAACCCTCAGACTTTTATCTTGAATGGATAGTTGATTTATCCACTCCCCCCCCCCCTTCTCCAACAGCCTCTCAAATTGGGATAAACACATCTTGCACTTTAAGGGGACATGTGACACAGAAACTACAAAAATATGACCGAAAATGATATTTTTTGTTTTCATTCTATAAAATTTGCTGACATCACTAGCTTTAATTTCACGTTTGAATTTTTGAAATCCGATGATTATAAGTGGTAAAATCTTTATTTTAATTAACTATTTTAACATATTGCACACTTGCTGGCAAAAGTTAAAAGTGCATTTTTCTCAGCTTCGCTTTTTTCTCATTTTATTTCTGTTTGAAAAGCTCCTTGCGATTCATTTTTTTGATAAATCCACTTAATTTTTTTGTAGAAATAATCTTTTATGTACTATAAAGAGATACACGCATGCTTTTTTATGTCACATAATTTATTTTTTTATGTTGGTAATTTGAAATATTTTTATTTCTTAATGAAAAATCATTATACTAAACTTCGACTTAACTTGACAACACTAGAAGATAGATCTTCACAGTGCTCATAGGCAATTTATCCTTTTTGGCGACGTGAAAGCATAATGCCCACCAAACCACAGCCCTGTAGAGAACAAAAGGCTATAAAGTTTGGCGAGAATTATGTCTTCACTCCGCTAAAATGGATTAATTGCCTATGAGCACGGTGAAGATCTATCGTCTAGTGATGTCAAGTTAAGTTGGAGTTTAGTATAGCTCCAAGTTTGAAATTTTATTTCTGTTCAACTATAGCACCTAAAGATAAAAGCATGAGTGAAAATGTTTATAATATATTGATAAACAACTTCAATTTTTTTCTTTTATGTTCATTAAAATATTGCTTCACGAGGGGGATTTTAAAAAAAGTTAAAATTTCGTATTATTTTAACACTTTTTTCTCAATAATTTACTCTCTATTTTATATTATCTGCTCAAAATTTGTTGTTGTAATGTAAGTCATATCTTCTATGTTTATGCCAAATTTTATTTAATTCTAAACAAAACTAAAGAATTTTGGAAAAAGTGTCCCATGCCTCCTTAAGTCTTTAAGACTGATCCCCCTCAAATATTTCCCGCTCAATTCTATCACCTTCTCCCTCGGGACTCCCACCAATCATAGCCCATTAAAGATGAAAACAACGGCCAAACTGATAACCATCCAATCGAAACAAATCTCCCCGTCTGGTCCTCCATCTGTTGCCACTCCCGATTAACTAAAAACCAACCATCCAATGAAGACAAGCAGTCTGCCTCTTTGGAGAATATTAGCCTCTTCGGAAGAATAAATCAACATCCTTCCTGGATCTCTTGGCGGTGTTTCTTTATTTACGACTTCTTGTTGGAGGAGGGGAGGGGGTGATGACGTAATCATGTCGTCACTTGGGACCGGGATTGGCCCGGGTAGGGATTACGACGCCCTTTTCCGTGATGGGCTCTGGTACTTTTTTCTTTTTTTTGTTCGCTAAGAGAGACTGTTTTTTGGACACTAGGAGATATATCTTTTGCTGAGGAAATTGATCGTTTGGCTTCTTGACGTGATTCGTTTCATCCAATCTCAGTATAAATGCTTGTGATTGGTGCTTTTTTTTCTCTCTTTTTGGTGCTACGCACCTCAAAAGAGAGATAAACAGACCATTTATAAAGTCATTTCCATATTTGTCTGATATATAATATATTGAATAACACTAGAACAGGGTTGTAGTGCTATTTTTTTTTTTTTTTTTTACCGGTACGCTAGCTTACCAATCGTGGTAATATCCCCAACTGTAGCTGCGATTTTTATTTTCAATTACCCATATGTATACATAGGGTAATGAAAGTATAGTATTCCGTCGAGGAAAAAAAAAATGCAATTTTTTTTGGCATTTCTCGCATGCGCATAAGGTAGCTGCCATTTGAAAAAATCATGTTTTTCAATTATTTAAAAAAAAACCCGGCTCAAACGATTGTAAACAAAATCGTTGTGGTAATGCCTCTTAAGGTGTTCTAAACATCCCCACCTCCGAAATTCCCGTAAAAACGCTTTAATGGCGTAAAAAGTTGAAAAACGAATGCCCCTTCAACACAGAGTTCTCTTTGCCTGAACATAGCTCATCAATGATCGTTTTTTTCTCCTCTTCTCAGTTTCACTTATAAGAAAAGGATAGTATAAGATTTATCGAAAGGTATATAACCTAAATTACCATTTTGGCATAAGTTTCTACCTTTTTTTTTTTTTTTTTAAGACTCATATAAGAATTACCGCAAAAAATATCACCAATCTGGTCATTTTTTTTTCAATTAATGATGAAAATATAAAAATGGTAAATGATACAAATCCACCTCAGTATTATAGCGTAATTGAAAGTAGTGCGATGTTCCACACCCCTTGTTTAATTATAGGTATAGTTTTACTGTTTTTCTCCAAAAACTATTTTGCTTTTTCACAACCCGATGTATATTACTAGAAACATTTTTTTTTTTTTTTTTTTTTTTTTTTAATCTTAAAAACTATTGAAAAATGAAAAATAAAATAAAATTTGAAATTTTATGAATTTTTTTTCAAAAAATTAAAAAAATTTAAATTTAGAGCACTTTGTGAACTTTTTTTTTTTTTTTTTTAAATAAAATTTAGTTTTTTCATAGTAATACTTCCAAATATATTAAAACTATAGTAGCATCAAAAGTCTGTGATGAGAATTTCCAGCTCTAAATTCATGTAAAGTATTTTCCCCCGCGAGTTAAATCACAAATTTTGTGATAAGTCAATCGCTTTTTAACATCCGATATACTCTCTCTGGATTCACATCCAATATCCAGATAAACACATCTAGAAATAACTCCACCAAGAGAACAATTCAGATGTAAAATCGGATAAGCGAACTTACTTTCCTTCAAAAACGACTCGAGTTCGCTTTCGTCAACCGAAAAACTCGGTCGATAATCGAATAAACTCGCTTATGTGTCGCATTCGAATGTTGAAAATACTTTCCTGGCTTCCTCCAAAAGGTAGTAGAAGACTCGTGGCAAAAGTCAAATAATCGATCGACTCAAAAGATCGGTTTCGTCATTTGCATTCGGAGTCAACGGATCGATTCTTCTATCTTATCGAATTTCGGTCCGAGTTTCCGTCAGTGTGAACAAGGCTTTTGCAGAATCGGTTTGAGGAGTCAAAAGTCGGATTTCCACATAATTGAATATTGTGTCGGGGAATAGCTAATGACTTAATTCCATGTCGGGGAGTTTCGCTCTAGGGTATGCTTACATTAAGTGAATTGAGAAGTTTTGGAATAAGGCCGAGGATCGAATTAAACGTGGGGGGAAAAAAAATCGAAATCGCCGCAATGGTAAGAAGATATTTTCAGCGGCGTAAGTTTATCGGTTATTTAGAATTAAAGTAGATTTAAACTGCATAGCATGGGAATAATTTTGATAAATTAAAATTGCTATGTTGAAGGAACGGAAGCTCTAAAAATGAATTTCTAATATATAATACATGTTGGAATGCTAGAATTATTATTGCACATTTATCGCGGAAATTAATTGGGTAATTTATGGAATTCTTTTATCCGTGGAATAATTTTCAAATTCATTTATACACTGATTTCTTGGCTTAGTTATGCTGACCATAGACATACACACATATATTTTTTTCTAGAAGATTTTTTTTTTAATTTAATGAGTTCCAAAACGTGTAGAAATGCAAAAAATATTGCTAATTTCCTTTTGAAAAAATGCAATACTTTCATTATGCTGTGTTAATAAATCAGTATTTAAAAGTAAAAATACACAAACAATAAGTTATTAATGTTTGATATTATTTTTATAAAAATTGAGTTCAACTCTTTTATTAAATGAGATATATTCATCGAGTTTTACGATAATCACAAGCACACCGAATCGGTACTAAATTTGATTCGATAAAGGAAAACACAGAAGGGGGGGGGGGGAGCGCTTTGCAAAAAGGACCAGGTGATAAATAGAAAATTCCGTTTGGAGTTTTCTCTTGTAACTGCTTTTGGTATACCTGGTACGATTGTAGGTCGCCTTGGTATGAATCGGACCATGCAGGATGGAGCCATGGAGGTCGATTTGTTAAAGTAAGAGAGAAATTAGTTGCCCAAGAAGAAAAAAGGGATAGGGTGGTTGCCTTGAAGTTTTCTGGTGTAAGATTTACACAATGACCATACTACGTCAAAACATTGTGACAACAGCAACATCTAGAATAAATCTCCTAATTTTTGGACACGAGGCTTCGACACCTGAGCTAGGACCTCTTTCTGCCACAGACGCCATCATTGTTCTACACGCCAGAGTTATGACAGTGCACTGGCTCGATCTCACAACCTTTCGATCATTGAGACCGATGATCCAGCTGGCCGATACAGATGAGGTCACGTGACTGATTTGCTCGAAACCAACAGTGGTTAACACTTTCACTCACTCTGTTGCAGTTACGCAATAATAACTGGCTGACCAAATGATTTTAAAAATATATATATTTTTTGCGTTATTATTAAATACAAAGTCTTTCTTTCAGAAAGGAACTGCGAAAGAGAGAAAGTTAGAGAGAGTGAAAGAAAGAGAGAGGAATATTCATAATTCTTCAAACTGAGTTCGACGATACCTTACATGCAATAATTATCTTTAAAATTGATAAACCGGAAGTGGTACCAATAGCATACCTGGTACTTTAAACATTCATAATTCGTCGAAACAAAAGCCCAACATGCCATATTTATTTTGGAAATTGATAAACCGAAAGTGGTGCTTCCTATTCTATACCTGGTACCTTAAACATTCATAATTTTTCAAGACAAGTTCAACGACACCCAACATGCCATATTTATCTTCAAAATTGATAAACTAGAATATTCATGGTACACCTACTGGTACCATGAATATTCATAATTCTTCGAGTTGAGTTCAATGATATCTTACATGCCAAAATCTTCTAGAAATTGACAAATTGGTTGAATGCGGACGGCAGTAACCATCAAAATCGATCACGAATGAGTAATAGAAACTTGTGTATGGCAACTCAACCCCCAAAACTTAATGAAATACGTTGCCATCGACAAAGAGCCTGTCTGCCAAGTTTCAGCTAGATTGGTTCATAATAACGACTAATCAGTGCGGGACCCACATCTTAACGTGGATTCCGAATTACAACGAACATCCACACCTAACCCAAGAATCAAATCCTGCACCTTTAACATACAGGGCCAGAGCGTTCATCCCATTGAAAATTTATTCTAATAAATTGTTACAATAAATATTACAAGTTTTTTACAGTCTAATTATTGCAATATAAATTATTTTTATCATGCCAAGCATTATTTTGTTTCACATAATAACCCATTGATATTTGACAAAATTTAAAATATTTTCTTAACAACAATTTTAAAATTCACTCTGAAATTATAATTTTGATGATATATGATTCAACAATTTCATTTTACAACGGAGAGTAAA
This sequence comes from Linyphia triangularis, assembly GCA_963978545.1. Taxonomy (NCBI): domain Eukaryota; kingdom Metazoa; phylum Arthropoda; class Arachnida; order Araneae; family Linyphiidae; genus Linyphia; species Linyphia triangularis. The sequence continues at coordinate 66,274,233 of OZ021729.1, forward strand.
CAAAATCAACACATCTTTAAAAACGAATGACATTTTTGCAAATTCCATTAGCCAATCGCAATGCGTGTTTCATTTAGTCCCGCTGTAATGAATTGACTGTGACGTCAGCTCGCACAACCTCCACATTTATACTTTGTATTCAGCCCATAGTACCCTGCAACAAAATATGATTATTTTCATTTTTCAACGGAGCTTTTCCGAAATTAAAATGTTTTTGAAAGTTAAATCACTCTAAATTGTCATACAGTTCAAATAACACATGCAATTTGAAGAACAAATATTTCTCTTTAATTCTGTCTCTTCGAAAATTAAATTATTTCAATTTTAAAGATGTTATAAGATATATAATTATAGTCCAATTCGTTCTGCCTATACTTTAACGATACGTTCATTCTCACTTAAGCCTAACACGTCGGAAAAACTAATTTCGAAATGATAGCAAACATGTTTAGCAACTTTTGGCATATATATCTGAACCACAATTACAAGTTGATCGCCTTTATCTGTCGCCAAATTATGAAATTAAAAAAAGTGGTTTTCAATTAAATAGAAAGAATTATTTAATGAAGTTCAAACCAGCGTAGGATTTTAAGTTGAAACATTCCGCATCCTATAATTCAATCCGTTTGAAGATCTGTAGATTAGTTAGAGCTGGACGTTTGTCTAAATTTTTACATCAAAATCGGGCTAGAACTCGTTTTTTTATTTCCGTTTTGGAAATTTCAATATTTTTTTTCTTCGTTGGTCTTTTATCCTAGGTACTCAATTTTTTTTTCTTTGAAAGATATCACCGAAGCGAATCTATGGTATTTTTTGTATAATTATGTGAAGTTTCGTAAGCGCGCTAGAAAATAGTCGATTTCGGCCTTTTCGCTGGAAATTGTGCAGAGAATAGATACTTACTGTCGTTTCTGCCTTTTTAAGGTTGGCGGCGAAACGACCGTTTCGTCTGATAACTCCCGAGTGACTTTCGAAAACTCGAAGAAATTGTTCAGTCCCTTGAACTTCGAGTTATCGCGACTTGACTGTACACTGCTTTGCAAAATAAGTATTGCAATGTGGCAACAACGTGTTGTAAAACCTAAATATAACGGAATGAGTTTATCGTTTGTCTCATGCCCTATCATTACAAAGGTGCCGGGTTCGAATCCCGGGTTAGGCATTGATGTTCGTTGTGGTTCGGAATCCACGTTGAGATATAGGTCCCAGCCTGATTAGCCAACATTGTGCATAAATACAGATCGTTGAGCGTACAAACCAACCAACCCTCATGCCCTATGACCCTTTTACTGAATTGTGGAGTCCAAACGGACACTTTTGCAGAATGTTGTGATTTGCAAGAAAAACAGACGGGTTTTCAGTACCCCATATTCTCCGGGGTTTTTTTATTGATCCAAATGAAAATAGGCCGAGTCAGTAAACCATTTGGAGGCGTCGTCAAATTTACCCCATCAATCAATTTCGCAAGCGGCTGCTTTAAAATTTCTATACTTGTCTGTCCAGCACACGACTGGTCTCTTCTTTCTGTCTCTCACTATTTCACACGATGTCATTTCAAAGTCAACGACTCCCTTCTAAAAGACTATGCAAAAGGCAGCGGCACAAAGTTTTCACGAAGAGTATTTTTTCTTATACACGTTAATGGACAATTTCCGAGGGATTTTCTTTTTTACTTTCAATTATCCAGCATTCGGTCAAAAAAAAAAAAAAAATGATTTTTATTTTTTTTGCATTTTTCCACGTTTTGGAGCATCCTGATTTCAAAAATGAGATCTAGAAAAAAAAATTTGTCTGTGTGTGTGTCTGTGGTCAGCATAACTCCCGAACAAATTGACCTACGATGTTCAAATTTGGTATGAGGGTTAGTGGTAGCCATGGGACCTACCTACCGTTAAGGTTTTCGTCAAAATCGCGCATGCGCCTAAGGTAGCTGCCATTGAAAAAAATCATGTTTTTTAGTAATTGCTAAAAAACGGCTTTAATGATTTTGTTCAAAATCGCTGTGGTAATGCCTCTTAAGGTGTTCTAAACATCCCTAACATCAAAATTCCCGTAAAAATGATTTAATGGCGTAAAAAGTTGAAAAACAAATGCCTTTCACTTACAAGAAAGGATAATATAAAAATTATCGATAAGCATATCCCCGAAATTCCCATTTTTTTTATTTTTTTTTTAAAGACCCATATAAAAATTATTACAAAAAATATCGCCAAACTGCCAATTTTTTTCTAAGCGACTGATGAAAATTTAAAAATGATAAATTACATAAATCTACATCAGCAATATAGTGTAATTGAAAGTTGTGCGATGTTCCACCCCCCTAGTTTCAATTCTAAATGTTTCGAAAAGGCCATAAACATAAAAAATTTCTGCTCATTGAGCTCCTTTTTTTTAAAAAAAATTTGCAATCAAAATTCCCCTGTTTGACTTTGACGAGAAAATGATTCATTCGGTTCGAATTGAATGTGACTTCACTACATCTGAAACAACTTGGCTTGAAACGCAACAGCAGAAACCAGTTTTGCAAGTTTTTCTCAAATCGCGCCAACCGGTATGGGATATTTCAATTGCTTTCTAAACACCGTTGCCAAACACACACCACCAACTATTAGCCAGAAACCTCACGATAACCATAGAAACGGAAGAAAGTTTTGACGTCACAGCTGTATGGTTGAGTGTTTTGATCAGACTGCTTTTGGCTAGGTTTGGGGACATTTTCTTTTCTTAATATTTAAATACTAATTTTTTAAAGAACTTTTGTTTGAATATTTGGAATCAGAAATAAATTCTCCTTAAATGTAAACTAATTTCCCTCGTTTTGCGGGAATTGTCCTTTATAGACTGAGAGGGGACTGCAATTTTTGGACCCCATCGAACATCATTCTGAATTTTTTATAGAAATTGGAGAAAAGTGAATAGATTACGAATCCACTGGTCTGCCGTGGCAGAAATGGATGAAACTGATCAAAAGTCGACTTTTAATAAGTTGAACTAAATCCAAATGCCAAATGCGCCATAACTTGCCAAATAATGAGCATTTTTTTTTTTTTTTTTTTTCATTTGGTAACCCTCACTCTTTAATTTTTAATTAAGAAGGTTGCAGACGATTCGGATGTGTGGCTATGGCTTACTTGCATCTTTCACAAATTAGCCAAATTGGCAATAAACATTACGTCACTGATGACGTAACTGAAGTCGCCAATTTGACTTACTTTTAAAAGATACAAGTTTTCCAAACCAGAGATCAGAAATCGTTTGCGCTTCTCTCATTGAAAATCAAAATGCAGTGGGTTGCGGGACAAAAAAGTTTGTTCTTTTTTTTTGGCAAGTTATTACATATTTGGCGATCGGATTTTAGTTCATCTCATTCCAAGTCGATTTTCGATCAGTTTCGGCCATTTTTGCCACGGCAGACCAGTGGATTCGTAATGTGCTCACTTTTCTCCAATTTCTATAAAATATTCAGAATGATGTTCGATGGGGTCCAAAAATTGCAGTTGCCTCTCGGACTATTACATATCGTTTCCAGAAAACTCTACACTCCCCTCCAACACAAACTCTATGTACAGTACTTACCCCTTACAATTCCACTTGACCCTCCCCCCCCCTTAACCCCCCCTCCCCAAACTCTCCAATAAAGCCGCCCCAAACGGACATACATACAAAACACGCTCCAAAGAGTTTCTCTCAATGCGACTGCATACGCGATTCCGATATTATTCCTCGACATATCAAAGGGCATCGCTTTCACTGCTACTCAGCCCCCCCTTCCTCACCCCCTTCAATTTGGGCAGTAGCACAATGGGCACTTGACCAGTGGCCGGCAGTAATGAAGTGCGGCAGCAGTAGCAATTGGACTGGAATACCTCCCCCCCCCCTCAGAAAATCGGCCCAAATTCCTATTGCCGGTGTTGCCACTGACTACAACTTGGGATCGTTTGTGTGGGGGGGTGATCTACTGATCCGATATTGCTTGGTGGCTTGACACACAAAAGGGCCGAAACTGCAAATGATTTCGCGGGTCGATGAAGATTGATTCCAATTGTGAGGCTGTTTGTAGATATCGTAGGAGGTTTGGTTACTAAGTTACAAGGTCGATTTTGTTGGGTGAGTGCAGTAGATAGGATTCGTATTTTTAACTTCAAAGTTCCAAAAGCGGAGTTAACACTTTCCCTATTATCCAGCTAAATCTGTAATAGAAGCGACTGCAATTTTTGGACCTCATCGAACATCAATCTGAATTTTTTATAGAAATTGGAGAAAAGTGAGTAGATTACGAATCCACTGGTCTGCCGTGGCAAAAATGGCCGAAACTGGTCAAAGATCGACTTTTAATAAGTTGAACTAAATCCAATTACCAAATGAGCCATAACTTGCCAAATAATGAGCATTTTTTTTTTATTTGGTAACCCTCACTCTTTAATTTTCAATTAAGAAGGTTGCAGACGATTCGGATGTGTGGCTATGGTTCACTTGCATCGTTCCCAAATGAGCCAAATTTGCAATAAACATTACGTCACTGATGACGTAACTAATGTCGCCAGTTTGGCTTACTTTTAAAAATTTAAAAAATAGTTTTTAAAAAATAGTTTTTCGAGCCAGAGATCAGAAATCGTTTGCGCTATTTCTCATTGAAAATCAAAATGCAGTGGGTTGCCAGACGAAAAAGTTTATTCTCTTTTTGGCAAGTTATGACATATTTGGCAATCGGATTTTAGTTCAACTCATTCCAAGTCGATTTTCGATCAGTTTCGGCCATTTTTGCAACGGCAGACCAGTGGATTCGTAATCTACTCACTTTTCTCCAATTTCTATAAAAAAATCCGAATGATGTTCGATGGGGTCCAAAAACTGCAGTTGCCTCTCGGACTATAATATTCTGCAATGTTTGATGAAAATTTGTTTTAAGCCAACCCAGAGTCTGTAAACCAGTTTTAATAAAAGAATGCAAGATTTAAAATGAGATGTATTATCACACTAGAGTCCTCCTCCTCCCACATTCCTCCCAAAATACCCAGAGCAAACGATCTGGCGATCAGCACGTGCTGGAAAACGAAATTTCTCCATTCGGTTAGGGTGGGCAAACTTTTTTTAGTTGGTATTATTACTGTCAACAAAAAAATAAAAAAAATAATAATAAAAAATTGAATAATATAATAATATTTAATATAAATCCCTTATATGCATCACCATTTTTTATATTCTTTACAAAGTGCCGTGTCTGCTGCCAGATTGTGCTTGGTGTTGGCATCTAATTTCAAATATTAAAAACATCTCTATCAGAAAAATATGCGGTAAATTACTTCTCAAAATTTATTCATTAAAAATAAATGCAAATTTATGCACTCACATACAAATTTCTTTTATTTATTCTGATTAAAACAATTTATTTATTTATTAAAACAATTTTGGCAACAGGAAAAAGATTCTTCAATGATCGGTTAAATGCTGTGTCAGCATGATTGAATGATGGCGAGTTGGTTTATTAGTATTCTATAAAAACGATCTTTTAGTGATAGTGACAGCCGCTAAATTTGATTGAACGCATTGTCATTGACATCGAATCCATCTGTCAAGTTTCAGCCCGATTGGATGACGGCCAGGTGATTTTTTAGGACTCCGCAGATTTTTCCGCCATCGACAAACATACACATACAAAATCGAAGTTAATATAAGGAATTGAACAAAATCGAAGTTAATATAAAGAATTGAACAAAATCGAAGTTAATATAAAGAATTTAACAAAATCGAAGTTAATATAAAGAATTTAACAAAATCGAAGTTAATATAAGGAATTTAGCAAAATCGAAGTTAATATAAAGAATTTAACAAAATCGAAGTTAATATAAAGAATTTAACAAAATCGAAGTTAATGTAAAGAATTTAACAAAATTGAAGTTAATATAAGGAATTTAGCAAAATCGAAGTTAATATAAAGAATTTAACAAAATCGAAGTTAATGTAAAGAATTTAACAAAATTGAAGTTAATATAAGGAATTTAGCAAAATCGAAGTTAATAATATAAAGAATTTAATAAAATCGAAGTTAATGTAAAGAATTTAACAAAATCGAAGTTAAAGTAAAGAATTTAACAAAATCGAAGTTAATATAAAGAATTTAACAAAATCGAAGTTAATATAAGGAATTTAGCAAAATCGAAGTTAATATAAAGAATTTGACAAAATCGAAGTTAATATAAAGAATTTAACAAAATCGAAGTTAATATAAGGAATTTAGAAAAATCGAAGTTAATATAAAGAATTTAACAAAATCGAAGTTAATGTAAAGAATTTAACAAAATCGAAGTTAATATAAAGAATTTAACAAAATCGAAGTTAATATAAAGAATTTAACAAAATCGAAGTTAATATAAGGAATTTAGCAAAATAGAAGTTAATATAAAGAATTTAACAAAATCGAAGTTAATATAAAGAATTTAACAAAATCGAAGTTAATATAAGGAATTTAGCAAAATCGAAGTTAATATAAATAATTTAACAAAATCGAAGTTAATATAAAGAATTTAACAAAATCGAAGTTAATGTAAAGAATTTAACAAAATCGAAGTTAATATAAGGAATTTAGCAAAATCGAAGTTAATATAAAGAATTTAACAAAATCGAAGTTAATGTAAAGAATTTAACAAAATCGAAGTTAATGTAAAGAATTTAACAAAATCGAAGTTAATATAAAGAATTTAACAAAATCGAAGTTAATATAAAGAATTTAACAAAATCGAAGTTAATATAAAGAATTTAAAAAGAACACTATTTACAATTATATACAGAAAAATTGCGTAACAAAATAGTATATATATATTTGTAACAATAGGTTTCCCCAACATTTTTGACATTACTCTCTCAGAATATGCAAAGTTCAATATAACGGACCACAACCCAGGATGTATTTATACATTCACGTTAAAAGAATTCTTTTTCAGAAATCGGCTTAATTCACGCCCTTGCCGACATCCAATCGGCCTGAAACTTGGCAGATAGATTTGATGTCGATGGCAATGCACTCTATCAAACTTTGGGGCTATAATTGTCACTTAACGGTCTTTTTTAGGGACTACTAATAAACCAACTTGCCATCATCTAATCCCTCTAAAATAGTATTTAACGGAATGATTGAAGAACCTCTTTCCTGTTGTCAATATTTTTTAAATAAATAAATTATAAAATTGTTTTAATAATAATGAATAAAAGATATTTGGATGTGAGTGTTTGAATTCACGTTCAAATTAGTAAATAAATTTTGAAACGTAGTTTGCAGCATATTTTGCTGATAGAAATGTGTTTGATATTTAAAATTAGATGCAAACACCAAACACGCGCTGTTTACAGAATCGGTGCTGTGTTAATTAATACAAAAATTGGCAATACATGTAAAGAATTTATATTAAAAATTTGGTTTTTATGGGTTTATTATTATTACTGTTTAACGCAAGAACATATTGTTCAGAAAAAAGTGTTGCTTTCTAAGAATTCCAAACAGAATATAATGAGTAAATTTTGCAGTTTAGGAGTTTAAAATTCCAGAGTGTATGGTTAGTCTATTGAAAGAGCCAGACTAGTTTATATTGTGGAAGTTATAACAATGCAGTATGTAGATTATTTATATGAGATTCCATAGTGATGGAGACTTGTCTAGACTACCTTCTAACTGTTTATTAATTTCCATAATACGTACTTAGTAAACAAAGTTTTTGGTAATTCATAAACTTTGTCGGCACTTTTAACTTTACAGTTAAAGTATTTTATAAATATTTAAACTTATTATATATATCTATTATACTCCCAGAATTACATTAAAATTTTTTTCTTATAAATGAACGTAAATAGTTTGATTAATATATTTTAGTAAAGCATAGAAAGCTGAAAGAATTGTGAAGAGACAAATTAATATTGTAATGTTATAAACTTTAAATTCCCGATGTAACGCTAAATAAATTAAGGTAAAAGTACACATCGGAAATTTTTCTTGTTTAATTTTTCAACTAGAATTATGATTTTTTTTTTTCAAACACTGTGTGACCTTATAAAAATGAACATAGTTTAAAAAGTATTTTGAATATCATGAAGAACATAGCAATATTTTAAATCTACGAAGCTCGAAAATATTTTATAATAATTTTTTTTTTTTATTATTTTTGTTTTTTATTTTCACTAAATTTCTCAATTTCCAATGTGTACCTTAAGATTGAAAATAATTGAGTAGAATTTTAAAAAAACCTGGTGATATTACTTTCAAGTTTATTTATCCAATTTTCTAATCAAACAAGGCTTTCAATTATTGCTGCTTCTAAACTCATGAGAGCTTTGCATTTGCTTATAACTTACGTAAGTTATTGATTTTTACTGATAGCGTGTAAAAATCTCCTATGTACATTATTAAATAATTTATAATTTTCATATTTTTTCAGATGAAAATAAATAACCTTATTCACATTACTTTTCTCCCCTTTGCTTTTAATTTTTCAAGTTAAGTGCCCCTTTCTTGTGGTCCCCATGACTTTCAGCTGCAAAAGCACACCAGCCTTTACCACAAACATTATATAGACTGAGAGGCGACAGCAATTTTTGAACCTCATCGAACATCATTCTGAATTTTTTATAGAAATTGGAGAAAAGTGAGTAGATTACGAATCCACTGGTCTGCCGTGGCAAAAATGACCGAAACTAGTTAAAAATCGACTTTTAATAAGTTGAACTAAATCCAATTGCCAAATGCGCCATAACTTGCCAAATAATGGGCATTTTTTTTTTATTTGGTAACCCTCACTCTTTAATTTTCAATTAAGAAGGTTGCAGACGATTCGGATGTGTGGCGATGGATTACTTGCATCTTTCATAAATGAGCCAAAATGGCAATAAACATTACGCCACTGATGACGTAACTGATGTCGCCAATTTGGCTTACTTTTAAAAGATACCAAGTTTTCCGAGCCAGAGATCAGAAATCGTTTGCGCTTTTTTTCATTGAAAATCAAAATGCAGTGGGTTGCCAGACGAAAAAGTTTGTTCTCTTTTTGGCAAGTTATGACATATTTGGCAATCGGATTTTAGTTCAACTCATTCCAAGTCGATTTTTGATCAGTTCCGGCCATTTTTGCTAAGGCAGACCAGTGGATTCGTAATCTACTCACATTTCTCCAATTTCTATAAAAAATTCAGAATGATGTTCGATGAGGTCCAAAAATTGCTGTCGCCTCTCGGATTATTAACTTTTGATCAGCTCGAAGGTGAATCCGCACAAGAGGCGGCCTCTGGTCAAAAATGTTAGTGTAGCCGGAACAGCGACTCTCCCTTACAATAATTCATGAATGCAAATTCTGTAATCTTAATTTCTTGAATTCAAATTTCCCTTTCAATTTTTTCAAAATGATATGAGAAAGAAAATAGAAAGAAAAAAAAATGTATTTCAACTAACTTATAACGGGACTCCATGTTTCAAAATGGCTCAATCATTAAGTTTTAATTTTAACTTAAGAAGTAACGGTTTGGTTGTTTTCAGATTATCTGGCGCCGTCAGCAACACGAGGGCTATAATGCGCCGAAACATTCGTCATTAGACAAGCCAACATACTTTTACAAACACCCATGCCTAACACGGGACTCGAACCCGCATTCTCGCGGTCTAGAAGCTAGCACGCTAACCACCATACCGTTCGGTCGGCTAAGAAGTAACAGGAAACTACATGTGTAAATTTATCACGGAAACTATTTCTTATTGGTAGAGAAAATTCTAATGAATGTTTGTTTCTCTCCTACCTACATATCCCGATTCCCTCACTCACGAACCAATCAGTAAGCCGAATTTACAAGTGTAGCCGAAGTTGCAAAATTTGTAAAGGGTTGCATGTCACCATAACGCCGTATACATTCAGCGTGGAAGGAGATTCTATACTAGCAATTGTTCCCATGGCAACAGTGCAGCTTATTTTTAACTTTCAGTCTGTGGCTGTACCTCGCTCTACGATAGTGAGACCTAGTTGATTTGAGCTGTTTCCCTCCCCCCCTCCCCATTGCGCAACAGGATTGCTATTTTTCTGAGATTTTATTACAAACGGTAGAAATTCACTTCATTTGCGATTCTAATCTACATTAAAGAAAATTAATATAATAAAAAAACAAAGTGGACTAGCAATTAGTAAATTTTAATTTTAAACTAATAATTTAGATACAGCCCGGCCTGTACTTGCTGTACCCGTCGAAAGGGTCACTGCCGCAAATATATATATTTACCCGTTTGAAAACGAATCCTTACAAAAACCAAAGACTGATCTCTCGAACCTAAATAATTTCCTTCCACTAACCGGGATTCGTTTAAAAGGTACCAAGGCAAAGACAGCGAAGATCAGTTTCGCCACTTACACTTTTCTAAAAGCTGTCAGAACCTCAAAAGACGGCGACAAGAAAGCAGAGCCACCTCGCGACTTCCCCGCGAAGCTCCTTGTCGCTGAAACTTCACTGTCACTTTATTGATTAAGTCGGAATACCTAATTAGAAATGTTTAGAGGGGCCAAGGGAAAAGCCGCTCGTTAGAACACAAAACTGTCAACGCCGGCTGCACCACACAGCTTAGCACTTAAAATTATTTTGACAGCGATCCAACTTAAGTGGACGACGAATCAGCGGGGCCTATGAAGTGGAGGAGTCCTTTTTTCAGGCACGGGACGTCATATACCCACTCCTGTAACTTTTTTTCCCTCCTCTTCACTTCCAGCCCATCGTGTGATAGGGCGTAATTTTCGAGCAATAATGAAGTAATTAATTTTCCCAGAGTGGAGTAATTAGAACGGATTTGCTAGTGCGAAGGGAGAGTAATATTCAGTGATGGGGAGTTTTTTTTATTCTCGTGTGATAAATTGTTGTCCTTCTAAAAGTTTTTCTTTTTTTTCCCCCCTCTTTCTGTAATCCCTCCGCGAAGCCGCTTTTGCAAGTGCTCCCTGGCCGAAAATACTTAATGATAGGTAGTTGTTTTCGCAGACGATAAAATTTTTCGTGAAAAGAGAAGTGAAGAGGAGTAACGGGTCGATGATGGGTTTTAGTTTTATATAAATGATCTTGAAACTACTCCTTTTTCATTCTCCTGGTATTATGGCATCTATATAATTTCGGGATCATTTTTAACGAGAAGCGACTGTTCTGAAAAAAAGAGTCGAAAGAGCTTATAGTTAGTCTTTGATGCCTAGAGATTATTACAAGCTAAAACAACATTACAATTTGGAAACACTTCAATACCAGAATTCGATGCTAGTAACGGCTCGAGATATAATAGTCCGAGAGGCGACTGCAATTTTTGGATCTCGTCGAACATCATTCTGAATTTTTTATAGAGATTGGAGAAAAGTGAGTAGAATAGGAATCCATTGGTCTGCCGTGGCAAAAATGGCCGAAACTGATCAATAATCGACTTGGAATAAGTTGAACTAAAATTCGATCGCCAAATATGTCATAACTTGCCAAAATGAGAACAAACTTTTTCGTCTGGCAACCCTGCATTTTGATTTTCAATGAGAAAAAGCGCAAACGATTTTTGATCTCTTGCTTGGAAAATTTGCATCTTTTAAAAGTAAGCCAAATTGGCGACATCAGTTATGTCATCCGTGACGAAATGTTTATTACCAATTTGGCTCCCTTTCAATAGATGTAAGTAGACTGTCACCAAATATCTGAATCGTTTGCAACCTTCTTAATTGATCATTAAAGAGTGAGGGTTACCAAATAAAAAGAAATGCTCATTATTCGGCAAGTTATGGCTCATTTGGCAATTGGATTTAGTTCAACTTATTAAAAGTCGATTTTTGACCAGTTTCGGCCATTTTTGCCACGGCAGACCAGTGGATTCGTAATCTACTAAATTTTCTCTAATTTCTATAAAAAAAATCAGAATGAAGTTCGATGGGGTCCAAAAATTGCAGTCGCCTCTCAGTCTATAAGGTTTAGTCAGTTTATGACTTGGTTATTCAACACTGTAATTGGAATTTTCCTAAGTAGCTTGTTCCTATTGGCTGTGATCCTTATGAATCTAATGGAGGCAAAACATATGCTAGCATTCAGGAAATTTTAAGAATTATTTGTTAATCGCTTGTAATTAAAAAAAAAAATTAATCACAAATTTTCAAATTACTTATGTTAGGCCTTTAACAAACTATCGTCCGAAACAAAAAATAATTATTGTCGTTTAAGCAACTATAGGGCTGGCGCTAGCAGTTTCACCGCCCCCCAGGCAAAAAGGTAAAATGCCTCCCCTTTTTAACAAAAATTAAAAGGGATAATATAAGTCCTTCCCGTGCTTAGTAGTAAAATAAAACGTGAGTAAAAAAAAATTGGTATTAAAAATGTTGAAGTTTTGATTTGCCAAAAATACGAATTTCTTGATTTATGATTATGGCACTAAATTGAAATTAAGGTTGCACAGAAAAAAAAGAAAAGACAAATCTAGTATATGATTATAAAATGCACATATTAAAAAGATAGTAAACAAATTATAGAACCATTAAAAATAAAGACCTATAAGTATTAAAAATACAGTTAAACTTAAAAGTGTTTTTTTTTCCCTCAATTTTAATTCTGAGAACCTTTTGATAATTTTTTTTTATATCAATTTCTTTTTTTCGCGACCCCATTCATGTTCAGACAAATTAAAACACACTGTAAAAAATCCTTTTATATCACTTTGTATGCGTGTCCATTTATTTAAATTTTAATAAAAAGGGTAATTTTTTTATTTTATACATTTTTAAGCGGGAGTTAATTACGCTTGTGAGCGGTTTCCTTGAAATATTTTGATATTTTATCTATAATGCTCTGTATTTTTGGTTCGGTTTTGGATTCGGTCTTTAATATACGAAAACTCTACTCATCTTTCAAAACGTGTTTTTATTTAAGACTACACACCGCAACCTTCTTAGGTCGTTCTCATGCTTGAGGATTTTTGAAGTGAATGGGTACCTATACTTAAAAGGTCGTAAAACATATTAAAAGCAAATTTTATTAAAATTCCACCTATTAATTTTTCATAAGTATTCAAATGAATTAGAAGTAATCGTTTTTCTTCATAAACTAGTTAATTTTACAGCCCATTTGCCGCCTCAGGCAGGGGCCCGGCTTGCCCCCCCCCCCCCCCCTTCTACACCGGGCCTGGCAACTAGTTGTGAAAGTAACTCTTTTGCAAAAGAGGCATAAATCTTTATCCCTACTTTCTTACTTCCAATTATCCATATGTATATACATAGGGTAATAAGAGTATAGCATTAGGTAAAAAAAAAAATTTCTTGCATTTCTCCACGTTTTGGAACATCCTGATTTCAAAAAAGTGATCTACAAAAAATGTGTGTGTCTGTGGTCGGCACACCTCCGGAACAAATTGACCTACGATGTTCAAATTTGGTATGAGGGTTAGTGGCGGCCATGGGACCTACCACTAATGTTTTCGTTAAAATTGCTCATGCGCATAAGGTAGCTGCGATTGAAAAAATCATGTTTTTCAATGATTGCAAAAAAACGGATCTAACTATTTTGATAAATGTAGTAAGCATCTTAAAGTGTTTTAAACATCCCCACCTCCGAAATTCCTTTAAAAATGTTTTAATGGCGTAAAAAGTTGAAAAATGAACACAGAGTTTTCTTTCCTTGAGCATACCTCATCAACGATCGTTTTTCTCCTCTTCTCAGTTTCTCTTATAATAAAGGATAATATAAGGAATTTTCGAAAAGTATATATCGCCAAAATCACCATTTTTTTTTTTTTTTTTTTTTTTAAAGTCCTATACAAAAATTATTGCCAAACTGGCCTTTTATTATGAAGGATGAAAATATACAAACGGTAAATGAGACAAATCCACTTCAGTATTATAGTGTAATTGAAAGTTGTGCGACGTTCCACACCCCTAGTTTTATTAAAACTATCTTTTCATCCGTTGCATCTTTTCTCTTTGAACATCTGGTGTTTTAATAGATTTTCTTTTATTTTTATTTGTTCTTTTGGTAGCATCTCCATTCTTTAAGATCTTTATTCTTCTCTTTTTTTCTTGGAACCATTTCAAACTGTATTGAATAATTTAAATCATTAATTTTTGGTAAGCCTAGGCCTAACTATATAGTAAGCAGTCACGGGTCCGGGGTGGGGGAGCAAGGGGCCATGACTTGCTTTAAAATGGAAACTTGAACATTGAGATTTAGCAAATTGTAAAAGGTAAATGGACCTTTACTTCTTACAACGTTAAATTTCAACGATACATTTTTTTATCTTGGAGTACCCCCTTCCCCCCACCCAGAAAGGGCTGCAAGGTTGAGGAAAGTTCGAACTAAGGTCTACTGTGAATTCATCTGATGTCTAAAAATATAGTTTTATAATTATGTATGCATTGACGAAGTAGCTAAAAATTTATCGAAGATTAAAATTTAGCTGTAATAGTTAAATCAAAATAGATTATAAATCTATAAATAACTAAGCCTATAACATCATACATGCATAACTTTCAATCACCTCTATGGTTATCTGCACGTCAAAAAAATGATCTAGAAAAAATGTGTATGTATGTGGTCAGCATAACTTCCGAACAAATTGACTTACGATGTTCAAATTTGGTATGAGGGTTGGTGGTAGCCATGGGACCTACCATTAAGGTTTTCGTCAAAATCTCGCATGCGAGTAAGGTTGTTGCCTTTACAAAAAAATCATGCTTTTCATTAATTGCTAAAAAACGGCTCTCACGATTTTGTTCAAAATCACTGTGGTAATGCATCTTAAGGTATTCTAAACATAGCCACCTCCGGAATTTCCGTAAAAATATTTTAATGGTGTAAAAAGTTGAAAAACGAATGCTTTCAACGCAGAGTTCTCTTTCCTTGAGCATCCCTCATGAACGATCGTTTTTTCTTCTTCTTTCAGTTTCGCTTATAATAAATGATAATATAAGGATTACAGAAAAGTATCTAGCCAAAATCACCACTTTGGCAAAGTGTTTTTTTTTTTTTTTAGACTCATACAAGAATCTTGGTAAAAACTATCGTCAAACTGTCAATTTAAAAAAAAAATGGCTATTGAAAATACAGAAACGGTAAATGACACAAATCCATGTCAGTATTATAGTGTAATTGAAAGTTGTGCGATCTTCCACATCCCTAGTCTAGATCACTTTTTTGAAGTCAGGATTTTCCAAAATGTAAAAAAATGCACAAAAAAAACAAAAATTAAATTTTTTTTTTTTTTTACCTAATGCTCCACTTTCATTACCCTATGTATACATACGTGCAATTGAAAGTAAAAATCCTTGATAAAACTTTAAATAACCGTATGGAGTTTTATATTTGTATACACACCACTTAGATAAATGAATAAATTCTAATAGTTGGAAAATACTGAAGCCTGTTTACCCCAACCGCAGAAGACATTATTTGTACGCCAAATACACTCAAGCCAACTCACACAAGTGCAGATTTGAAATATCCCCGATGTTGCCACCATCCGATATAAGCAAATAGATTTGTCCGACCGTCTTAAAAGTGTACGCAGGTTTGTTTGCGGAAAGACATGAATCTTCGAAAATATTTCTCCTCAAACATTTCTCGTTGGATTCGTTATTTGAAGGGGGGGGGGGGGGGGGGAATACTTCTTCTTTTTATATATATGGGGCCGAAATGATAGGGACATGGATAAACTTTTAAAGGACTTATTGGTAAGAAAAATTCCCGGAATCAAATGGGAAGGTCAAATTATTATGACCCCCCTCTGAAGTTGAAATCTGGGAAAAGTAGAAGTTGTTTTCCCGAAAAACATTCCCCCCCCCCCCTTTTCTATAAACCTTTGGACGTCTTTTTGGAGTTGTTAGTTTGCTTTCTTGGACAGCGGGATTGCGATGAACAAGGTTAAAGGATACAAGGGAAGCATGTCTCGTAACTTTCATTCTTTTTCCGACAGATGCGATTACGTCATGAGATAGCCATAATGTAACAGTGGCTGAAATTAGTCCACTCCAAAAAGGGTAGGGAAAAAAATAGTTGGATGGTGGCAATAACTGCTGCAAAGGTTGCTTATACAGGGTGTTCGGAAACAACCGCACTTCCTTAGTACCAGCGTATCCTATAACAAAAATAAAGCATATTTCTAATATATTGTCGGGGCCGCAAATGAAAATTTATGGGTCTAAAAAAATTTTTAAGTTGGGATATTATTCATTTTTGCTCATAATTATGAAAATATACATGAAGTGCGGTGGTTTCCGAACACCCTGTATGGTACCTTATGTGCTGATACCCAGTGTATTCAAATTGGTGACTTTTAACGACATAAATATTCACTTGTTAAAGTTGACAAAGTGTGATATAACATCCTTCTGATTTAGTTGGTTGGTTTATTCGCTCAACGACCTATTTTCATGCACAATGACGACTAATCAGGTCGCGACATACAGTTTAACGTGGATTCGGAACCACAACGAACATCCATACTTAATCCGGGATTCGAACTCGGTACCATTGGCATGCGTGGACAGAGCGCTAACCCCACAGCCATAAGATGGGCCCCTTGTGATTTAGAGTTATTTTAAAACGAAAATGTCTCCAGTGTTGACGAATTTGGCAACAAACTAAAAGATAAAAGTTGCCCCCTTATTTCTTATTTCTTTATTAGCTCGATTTCAAGTCAAGATGTTAATTGCCCATGGTGAAGGTTGGGGTGGAGAAAGGGGGGGGGTATGGAGTTACTGTGAAAGCAAAGTACTTGTGAATTTTATGTAAGCATTCTAGTTTCAGCAATACCATGAAACTGATGCTTCACATATGTCTAGTATTTATTATTTTAGGTTTAAAGAGCTGTAGATTGACTTTCGGTCGAGTTTGGGTACGGGAACTCCTCTGGACAAGACCTTTTATTTGACATATACCACGTATCTGTAGCATTTGCAGTTTTTTTTCTAAGAATATTGACCTCAAGCAGTTGGGCAGATGGATGAATGAATAGTTTTGCATTAGCTACTTTTACTACATTAGTGTTGTGAATATATAAAATTGGTGAGATGATTATAATTATGGTTCCTATCACATATGCAATGATTTCGTAACATATCACACCTAAAGAAATCTTAATTCTCCTTTTATTTACTGATCCAGTTCCTAAACTAAACTCACACGTTATTGGCTACACTTCTTAAGCCCCAGTAGCACAAATACGCTGGACAATATTCCTCGACATTGGCTGATCCCAATGTGGACGCTTGTAGACAGGTCGTTGCTACGGATCATGACCAATATTGCCTATTGTGCTAAATAAAATACACTGGAAATTTTGAAATGTTGTAGCAAAGATTTAGAATTGAAGTTTATTTTTATAAGAAAGGAAGGAGGGATAAAAATATGTTTTGTGATGGTTTTGATATTGTTACAAAAATCGTCTGTAAATTATTGTAAATAGTGACTTATTTATTCTAAAGTTCTATTTTATTTTATTTTGTATAAAATTGTAAACACTGACGTATTTATTTTAACGTTCTATTTTTATTTAATTTAATTTTTAAGCAGAGATAATTCAGGTTGGAAAAAGGTGGCGACACCTAAATCATTCGGGAAATTTCGAGGCATTTCGATCAGACGATTGGTCTGTTGGATTTTGCTAGAAATTTATGCCGTCTCTTTTTAAAGAAACGAAAAATGAAATCGAGTTCAATTGTGGTTGAGAATCGTTTGCTGTTTGTAAAACTTCCGATGTTTACTTTCTGAGCCTGAATTAACGCTGTGTTCGAAGTTGAATGTACCGTAGCTTTTGTATTGAAAGCTGATAGCGATTGTTTTGTTGTCCGAAGAAGTTTGGGAACCTTCGAAGAAAGATTAAATGATAGTTTTCATTTAGTAAAAGCTGTGTCAACCCTGAGAAAAATTCGTAACAATATGTTTTTTTTTTTTTTTTTTTTTTAATAAATCGGTGTATTTTGGAACAATGCTGTAGTTTCGGCATTGATTGGCCAATCTTTCCAGGATTCCTGTTACCGACATTGACCCCAATACCGCTGTGCTATTTGGGAGCTTGTTCGACATTTCTCACTCTCTTGCTACCTACACTAAAGTTCCCTGGGTATCCATTATTTATGGACTGATAGGTGACTGCAAGTTTAGGTACCCCATAGTTTTTAGAATATACTGGTCTGTCGCTACAAAAATGGTCGAAACAGTTCAAAAATCAACTTTGAGTGAGTTAGTTGAAGTAAATCCGATTGCAAAATATATCATAACTTGACAAATAATGAGCACCCTTTTTTATTTGGTAACACGCCGCTCTTTAATTTTCAATTATTATTGGAGCAAACGATCCTACATCTCTTTCGCCAAATACTCTTATCTTTCAAAAATGAGCCAAGTTGGCAATAAAGCTAGGCGTCCACTATCGCTGAGCAGAGCACAGCAGGGCGAAATGGATTAGAGCCAATTACAAGGCTGTCAACGTCCTTTGTAGCACGAGGCTCGTGCTATAGTAGACATTGGCAGCCTTGTAATGGGCTCTAATCCACTCCGCTCTGTTCTGCTCTAATAAGCGATAGTGGACGCCTAGCTTTAATAATACTTTACAGTTACGTAATATTTATTACCATCTTGGCTCGCTCTTAAAAGATGGAAATATTTCGTGAAAGATAAGCTGAATCGTCTGCTCCACTCTTAATTGAAAATTAAAGAGTGAAGGTTCCCTTTTAGGATTGGATTTAGTTCAACTCATTCAAAGTCGATTTTTGAACAGTTTCGGCCATTTTTGTCCCGGCAGACCTGCATATTCTTAATCTACTAGTTTTTCTCTACATTACATAAAAAACTGTGAATGATGTTCGATGGGGTATCTAACCTTACTCTCACCTCTTGGACTATTACAGAATGTCGGTGCAATCCCTTTATAATAGTAGCAATACCCTCAAATATGTTACGTAATCTTACGTTATACTCAGTTCAACTTCACTAGATGTCAGATATTTGACTGGTATCTTCTAACCTGTCACCTTGGAACACAATCGTGCTTTTCAAATCAATCAAGACTAAACTTCTCTAAGTCCTTCAGTAATCAGAATAATTATAGCAATCAATGGTAGATCTCATCCAGTGACGTCATCGTTGTATTAGCCAATGGGAGCCTTCGTCCAGTGACGTAATTTTCCTGAAGTGTTTTGCCAGTTACCTGCCAGCATACCAAGAGAAGTCCAGAGTTATTGGATGCCAGCGAGTAGAGATTTATTCCAGTGCCTGGAGAATCCAGTTTGTCTCCCGATCGCTTGTAGCTGGCAACTCCAATAGATCAAACATTTTCTATTTGCTGGCGCGTCAACTCCTATTATCCAGTCACCTGCACTCTGCATTGATCACCGATTAGCGGCCTAGTGCTTGCTAAATAGCTGGATTGGTTCGGCTTCTGACAGTGTGCAAGCGCAAAGGTGGCATTCCAATTAATGCACGCCAGTGACCTTCCAATCAGTAAACTGGCTGGAATTCCAGCCGCTGGCAACTTGTAAATTAGCCTTGAGAAAAGGAGCAATTGATGTGAGAGTACCTTCTTTAATTATTAATTAAAAACCCAATATGAGCATAATGAAATTGAACCGTTCCCTATACTCGCTATGTTACAATCTTTTAGCCCAGTGCATTTAGAAACTACTTTGTATAAAACCTTGAAATTTGGGGAGTAGGTACGAAAATGATTACCTTAATGAAATGACATAAATTAAAAACTCAAAAATATAGTCTTATATATTTTATTTTGTGTTTTTTAAACCTTTACGTCAATGCGTATGCAGGTGCACCACCTGTTTTTGTCTTTTGTCATTTTAATTTTTATTTATAATAAATAGACATTAAATGAAAACAATTTATGCCATTTCATTGAGTGATCTTTTTCGTGCCTACTCACCAAATTTCAAAGTGGTTATACCAAGTAGTTTCTAAATGCACTGGGCTAAAAGATTGTAACATAGCTAGTATAGGGAATGATCTTTACTATACTAAACTTCAACTTAACTTGACATCACTAGACGGTAGATCGTTACAGTGCTCATAGGCATTTAATCCGTTTTGGCGGCTTGAAAGCATAATGCTCGCCAAACCACAGCCCTGTAGAGAACAAAAGGCTATAAGGTTTGGCGGGAATTATGTCTTCACTCGGCTAAAATGGATTAATTGCCTATGAGCACGGTGAAGATCTATCGTCTAGTGATGTCAAGTTAAGTTGGAGTTTAATATAGGACTTCCTCTTAAAAGAGGAAATGCATTAAAGTTAAAGCTTATCTACCGGCATAAAACACTCATTTATAACAACAACTTACATATAGCTTATAAGTGATTTCTTCTCTGCAAGCAGATGTAGCCAATTGAATATTTTCCTCCATCTATGCTGCTTAATAGGTTGCCCTTGGTTACAAACACATTCTAACTAGATCTCAATGGTGTTGGTTATTGATTTGTAGTCTATGAAGGCTTAACAAAGTATGCTCTTATCCAGAAACATCAATATAGATAAACAACTGGATAAACTGCTTCGATGTCAATGCAAAGAGACAAACGTGCCTGTGGTTGATGATGATGATGGGTGAACAATTAACCAATCACACCTCACTTTTATAGCTGGATAGGAATGCGAAACACCTCGTAAGGTGCTAGAGTAGATATCTTTGCACATCTTTACTAATTAAGGTCTACTATTGATATTTTTGCTGTGTACAACCCACAATTCTATTTTCAATCCTTGCCAACCAGTATTTTTTATCCTACCATCTGCATCTGGCAACGACTTCATTTCTCCAGCGTTAAATAGTCTATCCAGTTGTTTATCTATATCGATGGTCTATCCCGTTGTTACATCGATTTCCAGAAATTGCAGTTGGTTGGTTGGTTGGTTGAACTCCCGGCTGGGAGTGGAAAGGAAGGACTTTGTGAACTAGCACCTACCTCCGTGTACATATGTGAGAGAACCAACTCTCTGGAACAGGCTGAAGTAAAAAAAAGAACTAATAAAAAAAAAAGGGGGGGGGGGTATATCAAATCATTTCGGTGCAGAAGGAATTTTGTGAAGTTGCTATTTCAATGTTTTCTCCGGGTGAGGACGTGGACACAGAAATTGCAGTTAAAAATCAGTGGAAGAAACAGCAAATAGATAGAAGCAGAAACTCCAACCAGATCATACCCTAATTGATAATGAATGTTATTCATGGTTATACGTCACAGTCAACTGCTATTTTAGCTGTAAAATTAAATGTGCATTTGGATTGGATAATGGAATGAGAAACTACTGTTTGTTTTCAAAGATTTATTGTTAATGGTCTCAGGTATGTCCTAATTGTTTCCAAGTGATGGAACATCATTCAAAATAATACCTTCCATTCGTGATTTTTCATTTTACTTAAAATACAGAGTGATCAATTTAAAAGAGTACCGCTTGTATTTTCGTATTACACTAAAATCTGATGGATGTGACAACTTTTCAAGCACTGAAGTATATATATATATATTTATAACCTTTCTTGGTTGGTTGTTTTCAGATTATCTGGCGCCGTCAGCAACACGAGGGCTATAATGCGCCGAAACATTCGTCCCTTGACAAGCCAACATACATTTACAAACACCCATGCCTAACACGGGACTCGAACCAGCAACCTCGTGGTCTAGAAGTTAGCACGCTAACCAATATACCGTTTTTTAACCTTTCTTGAGGCTGGAAGACGATTTTCAACACTTTTGGACTGTTATAACTTTATTTGTGAGCAGGTCCTGATCATGGCCTAGGCCCAAAAGGCCCGGGCGGCCTTGGGCTCCTGATTTCAGGGGGTCACGAAATTGACTATAAACCTATAACCTTTGCTTCACAAAAACTATCTAAATATCTTTTATAATCTGTATAAACGAATTTTTACATTAAAGTCATTTTGTATTGATCTTGAACCTTCTTTTTTTTTTGTTATCCCAGAGTGTATTTATTCAAATAAACCAAACCGTCATGGAAATGCGTTCTTTTTGCGCCAATCCTATAACAACTCAATTTATTGTTAGGAAAAGCTCACACAGTTTGTTTACTGAGTAGAGTAGCATTGTAAAAATGTGTTACTGTTAAGTTAACGTCTACGCAACCTAAGTGGAAGAAGCAAAACCAATACCAGATTTTACAAACATGGTGCTGAAAAGCTAACAACAAACTTCATTGAAAGATAAAGATAAAAAAATTGAAAGGACGTCTTGAGGAATTCACTGTGAAATCAGCGAATTTCGGATCTGAAGTTGGGAATAATATTGCAGGTACTGTTGTTACGGATATTACTACACATTGTGTTAGTGAAATGCTATACTAACCATAACAAAGTTTTTTTCTATTTTGATCTATAAATTTGAATTGAAATTTGTTTCTTTATTTGTGATAAAAAAAATAACTTTTAGAAAAAATTTTTAACTTTAATTTATCTAATGTACCTATATTTAATGTTTATTTATTTGACTTTGTGTCAAGCCCATTTCCAATGGATAACGTATTTCAAAGTTTTCATCTGCATAATTGGTTAATATATGTATTTGGCACCCAATATTACCAATTTAAGTTAGTAACGTTCCAGAATAAATTATTCGGAAAAGGGGCCGGCAGCATTATTCGGAAAAGGGGCCCCCAAAAGTGTCCGGCCCTTAGGCCCCAATTTGTCATGGTCGGACCCTGTTTGTGAGGTGCAACAGTAAAAGAGTTGCACAATATTACTTAATCCTACGATAGTTTTTGTTTAATTAGAATTTTTTAAATTAGCATATCTTTCAGCAAATGTTCAAACTGTTCGCCACCATTTTGAATGGCCGATCAAACGGTATAGTGGTTAGCGTGCTAGCTTCTAGACCGCGAGGTTGCGGGTTCGAGTCCCGTGTTAGGCATGGGTGTTTGTAAATGTATGTTGGCTTGTCTAATGACAAATGTTTAGGTGCATTATTGCCCTCGTGTTGCTGACGGCGCCAGATAATCAGAAAACAACCATTTTGAATGTAAACATTGACACGTCGAACCAAGTTATTCGACAAATTTCGCAACATTATTGGTCTTATTGACGAGATTTCTTCATCTATGAATTGTTTTAATTTTTCGATATTTGCAGGATTTCTCAGGAATACACGATTTTGTGATAACCCGCATAAAAAAAAAAGTCCAACGGGTTGAGGTATGTTGACATTGGAGAGAAAAGGCCTATTGAAGTAAGACTGTTCGCGGGCTTGGTTTGACAAGGTTCCAACTGACATTTTTGTCAAAAATGAGTTTTTTATACCATTGCATTTCAAATAATGAGTACTATCTTTGATAAAATTTTCATAGCACTCTTATGGATAATAATAAATTTACTAGAGTGACACAGTTCCAAGTGCCGAAAAAATTATCGAAATGTTGGTTTGACAAGGTTCTAACTGCAGTTAGAACTTTGTCAAACTATAAATAATCACGTTTTTACATTCTACCCCTTAAAAATATAAGTATATTTTTAATTGGTATTGCGCATAGAGTATAAACATTTATTATTTTAATAATGTTACGGAAGTTTTGTATCCATTAGTATGTTTTTAACATAATCTACTCAAATTATTTTCTAAATATGTTATTGCAATAAAAACTACGTAAAGTAAAGAATTTTAAAGATTCCTTTACATGAATGATTTTTCTTTTAAAAAGTTGTTATTTCAATTTATCGTTTGTCTTTAATACTGTATTATTAAATGTAAAAATCTTTTGGAAAATAAATGCCTGTAATTTGTGTTAAATATATCAATAGAACTTAGAACATTGAGTAGAATATTAGATTACTATCGAGATGGTTTACATTTGAACTGGTTGACACAGCTGCTTATAACATGCATATGCTCTTTGTTATGATTGCTATTAATTATACAAAAGTCCTAGAATCAAGATTCAGATAAAAGTTCGTAAAAACGCATTTACAAAAAGATTCGATGACAACACGAGAGTAAACGAGGTAAAAGTAGTAACAGTATACGAAAACCTGTAGGAGATCCTGATTTTGTTCAAGAACACATTAAAAGTTTTCCAGTCGTCGAGTTTCATTACTGCATGTCTTCTACTTTTAAAACGTACCTTGGCTTAGATTTGAATATTGCAAAACTGTGTGATTGTTATTTGGAGAAGATCCTTCAACAAAAAATTGATTCGATAAAGAAATCATTGTACTTCACAATTTTCGTTACCAAATTATAACTTGATGTTCATGTGCCTAAATCTGATCGCTGTGATACACGTGAAAGATACAAACTGTCTACAAGTTCGAAAATCAGTACCTACCTAGTTTGAAAAAGAAATCGAAACGCATTTAATGGGGTGAAAAAAGCTTTGAGACAGGAAAGTCATCAGGATAAACAGAATGGTACACCAGTTTTAATATTTGATTTGCAAAATGTAATAACTTGTCCTCGTGCAAATATTAGTTAATATTTTTACACTCGAAAACTTAATGTCTACAACTTAACAGCTTATTAAAGTGTTACTAAAACTATATATTGTGCAATATGGTAGAAAGCGATGTCAGAACGAGCTGGAAATGACATAGAGAGTGCATTTAGAAAAATATTCGACATAGTTGCAGAAGAGAACGAAGTAAACAATATTGTGACTTGGTCTGAATCCCTTGTGTCTCGCAAAATAGGAATTCCATAATTTCATGCGCAGGTATACATTTAAAAAAAATATTAATAATGAAAAGATTGAATCGTTAACCATGAAATTTTCAATTAATGGACATTCTTGCGTTCAGGAAGTTGACATTGCTCACAGTTTTATTGTTGCGGGTTCCGAGTCCCGTGTTAGGCATGGGTGTTTGTAAATGTAAGTTGGCTTGTCTAATGACGAATGTCTCGACGCATTATAGCCCTCGTGTTGCTGACGGCGCCAGATAATCTGAAAATAACCAACCATATTTTTATTAATTAAAAAAAAAAAAAAATTAATTTGGCGATAATTTCGGTGATAAAAACACACCAAAACGGTGAAATTGGGGATATGTTTTTCGATAAGGGTTACATTACCTTTTATTGCAAGTGAAAGAGAGGAAAAACAGTCGCTGGTGGGCGATGCTCAATGGATTAGAACTCTACGTTAAAGATATTCAATTTTCAATTTTTTTCCGCCTTCATCAAAATTAATAGGGAAATTTTGCAGGTAGGGATGTTTAGAGCATCTTAAGAGTCATTATTGCAACTATTTTGATCAATATCGCTGGAGACGCATTTTGCCAATTGCTAAAAGACATAAATTTTTAAATGGCAACTACTTAATGCACAAGCCCTGTTTTGATCATTGATCAAAACTTTAATGACGGTCCCATGGCCACCACTAACTCGTATACAAAATTTGAGCAACGTGGGTCAATCCATACGAAAGTAACTTTACATAATGGACCTTATACAAGACGCTATCACGTTATTTTGTGTGGGTTTCCATCAATGGACAATTCCCGCATTTTTGTATTCAATTCAAAAAGTATCGCAAAGGCCATGAATACAAAAGTTTCCAAGCTTTTTTTTTTTTTTTTTTTTTTAAATTTGAAACTAAAGTTCTCTTGTTAGTTTTGGCTGCACTTACGGGTCGACACATTCGGGTCGAAGCGAATGTGACATCACTAAATCTCAAACAACTTGGCTTGAAACACAGCAACGGGGAACCAGTTTTGCAAGTTTTTCACAAATTGCGCCAACCGGTACGGGATATAGCAATTGTCTACCAAACCAACCCCAACTGTTTAGCAGAAACCTCAAGATAACCATAGGAATGGAAGGATGTTTTGACTTCACAGCTATAAAGAAGCGTTTTGATCGGACTGCGATCGGACAAAGTTTTCGGACATTTTCTCTTGTTAATCTTTAAATAACTATTCTTTTTTTTTTTTTTAAAGAACTTTTGTTTAAATATTTGGAATCGGAAAGAAATTTTTTATAAATATAAACTAATTTCACTCGTTTTTTTAAAAAAATGCAATAATTGTCCACTGTCATTTCTACTCTTTTCCCAGCGGACAAAACAATAGGCTGTGGCGTCGCCCTGCATTTATAGCGGCCGTCTTGTGACGTAATCCCTAAAAAAAGGCGAAGTTTAGAGTTACGAGACTTTCTCTTTCTCCTCTAACCTTAGATGACTCAAAGGAAAAGAATTACAAAAGTTTTCAAAGGAAGGCATTGAAAAGTTTTTGCGGAGTTTGTTAAGAAACAATGTTCATAGTAAAATGAAAAAAAATGTCGGTAATATTATTTTTTATTGCAAATTTAGTTGGTAGGTGATCATGGAAAAAGAAGAAATGCTCAAGTTGGGTGTATTTACTTTCTCAATATTTGTATATGTTCTTGTTAAAGTGTTACTAAAGACACCTATAAATTCATACTATTCCTGTTTTTATAGAATAGGTCTGTGAAATGTAAAACTACATAAAAATGTTTTGCCAGTTTCAGTATCATTACTTATTGCATATACATGCATATATATATATATTTTTAAAATGTCTTTAAAATTTAATGTTGTTTTTTTTGCAATAGGTAGAAGTTATAAAATCATTTTGCAGGTAAAGATTCAAAATCGGACAATTTTTCATTTTCTAATTAAGATAGTATATTTTTATAACGTTGAAATGTAAATTTCTGATATTTTTACAAAGACAATTCCAGGAGATATAATATTATGTTTATTTTACAAATTACCAAAATCATTAATTTTACAAATTATAAAAAATATTAATTCTACAAATTACCAAAATCATTCATTCCACAAAGTACCAAAACTATTCATTTTACTAATTTCAAAAGCTATTCATTCCACAAATTGCCAAAACTATTCAATCTACAAATTACAAAAACTCAATTGAAAAGAAATTTAGCGTTGAACTAAAAATATTTGTCTCTCTAAATATGTAAAACTTTTAATTTTTAAAGGTAAATATTGTTATGAATTTCTGTATATTTGTAAATATTTCGTAGCATTAATTATGTAAAAGATAAATTTATGTACATTTCGCATAAGGCAGTGCAATAGTTTGCTTTCCTGCAAAGATTCTCTTGATGCTTGATAACTTGTTTTACAGAGATAACGCTGGGAAGCGAGTTTTACAAGGAGCAGGGCCTTTAACATTATGTAATGGAAATCTCGCCAAATTGGCGAGATAGAGCCAAGTTGGCGACGGTTTTGGCGACCATTTGGCGACATTTTCCGTCCCCATGTACATGTATGACTACGATTTCGAAAGTTCTCCAAATGTCTATCTCTAGAAGATTCACGAAGGTTCGCCTCCCTTATATAAGTCCAAGAGAGCGAGTGATGGGGGGGGGGGGGAGTTGAGTCAGTTAGTTGGACTGGAATTAGTGAGTCGAGTCCGTTAGTTGACTGGAATTACTGAGTTGAGATACTGAGTATCAGTGAGCATTCAGAGTAGTTCTAAAGCGAACTGTATTGCATTGTCTTTTGCAGCGATTTTAGCAGTTGTGTTGTCAAGTTTTTAACTGCAGTTTTGTGCTCTATTGTTGTGAAAAGAGCTGTATTGAGTCTACTAGAACGAGAAGTTCTGGAGTTGTAAGAGAATCTGCGAAGAGTTATATCGGAATAAATTTCAACAAGTTTTGATCTGCTTTGGTTTCAAATCTTTCGAACCCATCAACCCCAATATATATATATATATATATATATATATATATATATATATATATATATATATATATATATATATATATATATATATATATATATATATATATATATATATACCACCTAATTTTATTTCATTAAATACACTTTGTGACATCGTATACAATCTCTTAATACTGAAATTGATAAAATATTTACATATCTAAACCGTAATTTTCCCCGCTTCGTTAGACCCAAATAAAAACTTTGAAGGAGATATACAAGGCCTTATTCTCCCCCCCCCCCTCCCCATCTACACACCACTACTTCAGCTTAACGCCGCAACAACAGATCGCTCGAATTACCCAGCATTCCTCGAGTTTCCCCAAATCCAGAAAAAACAGCCCTGGGGCTACAAATCCGAGAATTTTTCCTTAACAAAAAAAAAAAAACCCTCTAAAACTCCCAAGTCTTTCCACCACCACCTCCTCCAAAAATAATCGACCACACAAATGCACTCGGTTTCGGGAAAAGTACAAATCGAGTTAAAGAACCTCCGAAAAGGCATATAACGAAGTTTTTTTACGGAGGAATCTTCCCTAAGTTTCGAATAACGCCCTGGCAGCGGTATTTTGGCCGTGTTTTTACGGGATCGTCTGGCGTAATATGATTTGGTCTCCCATTAATATTGCATGGGGACAAGGAGCCTTTTTCCGGTTTTCAGTGGTTGTTTCGGAATATGCCATTTTTTTTGTTGTTGTAGCAGGGGCGTTATTATACTTATGGCGGTAATTTTTGAGAGGAAACGTACTCGGTAATCTGGTTAGTAATTGCATGAATGCTAATAGGTGGTCTTAGAAGGTGATTGGATGTTTTTGTTCCTTTTTTTTTTATTTTCGCTTCATTGAGTGTGAATTAAAAATTGCGTATTAATTATATGGTTAATGATGAAGGATAAATATACCAGCTCTAGTGAGACCTGCACATTTAAGAATTAGGAAAGAATTTTTTGGGGAGTTTCCAGAGTTAGGTATTCTATTACTGACGGGTATTGGATTCCTTATAACCTTATAATTCTCGAAATGGTAAGAATGGTTTTTAAGATAAAGTCAGATGGTTTTTAAGAATATATAGAGAAATGCCAGTAGATTATAAATATACTAGTCTGCCGAGGCAAAAATGGCCGAAACTGAACAAAAATCTAATTTGAATGCGTTAAATTACATCCGATTGGCAAATAATGAGCATTCTATGTCATATACGTCATCAAGAGGCGTACTATTTAAAGCCAACTTGGCTCACTTTTAAAAGATGCAAGTATTTGGTTTCCGAAATTTAAAATTGTCTGCATCTTTCCCCATTGAAAGTTAAAGAATGCCCATTTTTGGCAAGTTATGACATATTTGGAAATAGGATTTAGTTCAAGTCATTCCAAGTCGATTTTTGAATATTTTCGGCCATTTTTGACCCGACAGACCAGTATCTTTATAGTCTACTAACATTGTATACATTCCTTAAACAATTTAGAATAATGTTTTATGGGGTATTTAAACTTTTGCAGTTATTTTTAAGTCTGCTATATTTCTCCAGTGTGCTTAAATTACGATATTCGAAATTCAGCAATAAACGAAATTGTCGTTTATTCATACTCATATCCACCACTACGCAGTTTGCCAGCTTGCTGATCAGTCAGGTTACGAAATAGTCCGAGAGGCGACTGCAATTTTTGGACCCCACCGAACATCATTCTGAATTCTTTATAGAAATTGGAGAAAAGTGAGTCTGCCGTGGCATAAATGGCCGAAACTGATCAAAAATCAACTTGGAATGAGTTGAACTAAAATCTGATAGCCAATTATGTCATAACTTGCCAAAAAGAGAATAAACTTTTTCGTCTGGCAACCCACTGCATTTTGATTTTCAATGAGAAAAAGTGCAAATGATTTCTGATCTCTGGCTCGGAAAACTTGTATATTTTAAAATTAAGCCAAATTGGCGACATCAGTTACGTCATCAGTGACGTAATGTTTCTCGCCAATTTGGCTCATTTGTGAAAGTTGCAAGTAAGCCATAGCCACACATCCGAATCGTCTGCAACCTTCTTAATTGGAAAATTAAAGAGTGAGGGTTACCAAATAAAAATAAAATGCTAATTATTTGGCAAGTTATGGCGCATTTGGCAATTGGATTTAGTTCAACTTATTAAAAGTCTATTTTCGACCAGTTTCGGCCATTTTTGTTATGGCACACCAGTGGATTCGTAATCCACTCACTTTTCTCCAATTTCCATAAAAAATTCAGAATGATGTTCGATGGGGTCCTAAAATTGCAGTCGCCTCTCAGTCTAAAAGTAATGTGCAAAAAATAAACTTCAAGCGTATTTTTTTTCACATCATTTAACTATTTATTACGCAGCTTTTCTTAAATTAAAACGATTAGGTGTAGGCACTTTTTTTTTTTATTTTTTTATTTTTTATTTTTATTATCTTTACACTTTTGTATAGGAGTGAAATTTTACCATGCACATTCATTCCTCTTACCCTGAAACAAGAGATAAAGGTGAAATCATTATCGAACGGAACAATCCTATTTCGCAGTCCATAATCAATACCATAATTGAATCATCATTTGACGCACACAGAAAATGAATTTCCCCCCGATTTAAAACAAAACCTTTCACAACTCCAGTCTTACGAGATATAAACAGTTATTATTGCCTCACAAATGACTTCCACGCATTGCTTTATTGCTCATTTTATTAAACTGACGTCCAAGTTAATGAAATGCAGCGATGATAATAATTTTCTGCGCAAACTTATTAAAAGGCTATTATTACGTGTAATTACTTCGTGTGATGAGGGGGAGGGGGGCTGGAGTTCAATTAGTTCCAATCAATGGATTGTCAGAACGAGTATTGATTGCTTCTTCAATTTGTTCTTGGCTCCAGTTTTTGATAGGAAAAATACAATGTTGCTTTTGTATTAGAGGTCGGAAATATCGATCAAAATAATTATCGATACTATATCGTTGCATAAGAAAAATATCGATAAAATATCGATATCTCAAAACCTGATTTTTTTTTTATTATTTGATTTTCAATTTTGCCAGAAACGAAGTTTTTCGGGGCAAATTTCTACTTTTCATGAATTCATGCCAAAATTGTTTTAATAAATAAATTGTAAAAATTGTTTTTATAAATAAATTATATTATCAATCGGAATAAATAAAATACATTTGGATGTCAATGCATAAATTCACTTTTATTTTTAAAGAAGAAATTTTGAAACGTAGTTTATCGCATATTTTGCTGATAGAGATGTTTTTAATATTTAAAATTTGATGCAAATTCCAGGCACACGTTGGCAACAGAATACGACTCTTTGTTAATGACTATTAATAAATGAGCTTATCTTTCCAGTACATTATGTTTTCTTTTTGGTTAGGGTGCCATTTTAACTGCAATTGTAACTAAAAAGTGTCCAAACTTTAGTTTTGAAGTTTTTGAAAAGGGAATAAAGAAAATCGAAAAAACACATGGAATTACAAAACGATCATCAAAAAACTAAAAATGTTTGAAAATATCGATATATCAGTGACTTGTATCGATAATTTTACTATCGGTATTTAAAAAAAAAAATATCGATAAAAATATCGTCTTATCGATATATTGCCGACCTTTATTTCGTATTGATGCAAGATTGTGATACTTGGAATTTCAGCATAAAGATTCTCATCATCTTAAATGTAGTTGCAAAGGATAATATATATACTGATATGTTGAATTTTTTTAATAGCAAATATTACCAAATTAGCGAGCTTGATGAAAGTATATTTTTTCCCAGCTTAAATTCGATACTTACGTATTATCCAGTCGACCGTTGGCGAACTTTTTGTTGGTGACGAAAAGTTCGAACCGTCTGGTTTCCTCTGATGTCCGTTTGGCTCGGATCATCGTTGAGGCATTTCCGTGGAATACCTCAGCTGCATGGTGGATTGGGCATTCGTGCGGACCAACCGTTTCGACGGACTAAGGGAATCCGTTTGGCGAACTTTTTTGTCTCGCCAACTATCGACGGGATGATACACAAGTACTTTTAATTCTGTCGGTAAAAGATCTCTGTTATTGAATCTTTAGAAACTTTTTCTTTTTTTATGAAGCAGGACATAGACTAATTATATACTAGACATAGGCTACTCCACTCAAGAACACTTGGAGTAATCATAAGCTCTTGTAGGAATAGAAAGATCACAAAGTCAAATTACAATAATTAAAAACGAAAACTTCATCATTAGATTTAAACGAAAAACAACCCATTCGAAAACGTAATTTATGACACTTTGAAATGTGCCTCCGTGATGAGAAAAATTAAGGAATCTAAACTGAATATTTTAATTTTCAATTCTTAAGTAATCTGAAGATTACAAATTATCTGCAGCTAAGAAGCCGAATTATTTAGATGCAGAGTATTTTTTTTTATTCAACCGAAAGTTTTTATTTAATTTTTCAAAAAAACATAATGGATCAAAACAGATTGTATAATATTGTTATGACTAGTAGGTGGGCAATTCTCTGGCTGACGCACGGGACATTTTAGCTCTTTTTTCTATTCGTAAATAAATAAGTATTATAAAATTAAGATGAATCTAATAGTTATGCTTTTATTTTATATCATATTACTTGGTGACACAATCATATGGAAAAACTAAGGGTGTGGAACATCGCACAACTTTCAATTACACTATATTGCTGATGTAGATTTGTGTAATTTATAATTTTTATATTTTCATCAGTAGCTTAGAAAAAATTGCTAGTTTGGCGATATTTTTTTGTTATAATCCTTGTACAGATCTTTAAAAAAAAAAAGAAAAAAAGATCGTTGATGAGGTATGCTCAAGGAAAGAGAACTCTTTAAGGAAATTTCGGTGGTGGGGATGTTTAGAACACTTTAAGAGGCATTACCACAGCGATTTTGAACAAAATCGTTAGAGCCGGTTTTTAGCGATTACTGAAAAACATGATTTTTTCAATGGCAGCTACCTTACGCGCATGCACGATTTTGACGAAAACCTTAACGGTAGTTCCCATGGCTACCCCCAACTCGTACACCAAATTTGAGTATCGTAGGTCAATTTGTTCGGGAGTTATGCGACCACACACACACACACACAAATTTTTTTTCTAGATAACTCTTTTTTGACGGAATGCTATACTTTCATTACCCTATCTCTATATATGTAAGGCAAAGCCCTCACTCACTCATTCACTCATCACTAATTCTCCCACTTCCCACATGTCCACAACTCTGAAAATTGGTGCAAATATCAACAATGGTAAACATAGAAAAAGTAAGCTATTCCGATCTCGATTAATCCACTTTAAGGGGTTGAAAAGGGGTTAAACGTTCCAAACGAGAGATATTCGAATGTCCTACTTCCCATTTCGTCACAACTTTAAAAATTGGTGCGAATATCAATAAAGACAAACGTAGAAAAAGTAAGCTATTTCGATCTCGATCCCACTTTAAGGGGTGGAAAAGGGGTTAAACTTTCCAAACGAGGGATATTTGAATGTACCACTTCCCACGTGGTCACATACTATACGAGGATTATCTTAATGTCTCAATTCCAATACAGCTACTACTTTGAAATGTAGAACTAAGGGCAAACATAAACACAATAAACTATTGCAATCTCGATTAAGTAATTAAAAAGGGTCCGAAAGGAGTTAAACGCTCTAAACGAAGAATATTCAAATGTCTCTTTCCTATATACTATTCACAATTACAAATTTCGTTTAAAATGTCAACAAAGGAAAGTTCCTATTTTGATAAATCAATTTGTCGGAATCGAAATGGGAGCAAACGTCTGAAGTGTAGAATACATGAATGTCTTTTGATCGCTAAAATGCTAATGGTAAAATTTCGTAGCGCAGCACGGGTATTCAGCTAGTGTATACATATGGGTAATTGAAAGTAATAATTATTTTAACTAGGTCAAATATGCATTTATATCGTCTCGTCAGACGATATAAATGCGTATTTGACCTAGTTAAAATAATTATTTTTCTATATAACTTTGTCACCAAGTAGAGCTATGTAAAACAAAAAACATAATTGCTACATTCATAATAATTTTAGAATTCTAATTTGTTTTTCAGTAGAAAAAAGACCTAAAATGTCTTGTGCTTACAGCAAAGAATTGCCCATGGTAATTTACATTTCAAAATAATAGAGGTAAGATATCCACTCAAATTTAACTCGCTACATATAAATATTAAAGATGGTTCACATTTTTAAAGTATTGTGATTTGATCGCAGAACCACTTTTTATTGACCCTTTTTTTTTCTTGAGATTGTTTAAAACTAAAAATACAAATTTAAAATATTTTCCATTAAAATTACACAACCCTTACATAATTTATAACCTTATTTATGATACCTTACCAACCCAATTTAGAAATTGATAAGGAAAAAAAAATCGAAATCTTAAACCATTTCTTTTTTTCTTAAGAAACCTACAATGAAACTTAAGACGATAAACGAATTTTTCTTCTAGGTACTTTAAACTAAATAACCAACTGATAATGGAATTTAAACTCAAGAAGACAAAAATAACTGCTTCTAAAACGTTTTTGCAGTTACCTTAAAAGCCCCAAAACCATTTACTTTTCTCCTTCTCAAATAAATAAAAAAAAAGAGCCCTTAACTCTTCTTTCCCTAAACTCATTATTTAAGTCTTTAATTGCTCCTTCCCTCAAATGATAACTTTATCGCGAAGCCTTACTTAAACCAGCGATCATAGTACGCAATTAGTATTATGGCTACACTCACTCATCATTAGCTTGCGGAGTTTAAAACGTCCGTTTAAAGGTTAAATATTTTTTTTTTTAGATAAAAAGAATTTATTTTTTATTTTAAACGAACCTTTTAAGATAAAAAAAAAATACTTTACTAAGTGGAGACAATAATAAATCAAATTAAAGAGCATGTAAGGCTCCTGATACCAAAAGAGAGTGATAAAAAAAAAATATGAATTTAGGAGTACAATCAATTTAAGTAATGTTTTAATGTGCTAGAGGTAAATGTTCTGTTTAATGACAAAAGGAAAATTACTGCAATGAGCTTGCAGAATAACAAATCTATGTATATAATTCTCTTGCGTGCCGCACAAATTCGGCTGTATTTCTGTGAGCAGAATGGCAACGACTTCAAACAACCAATCACAAATCTTCTAAATGTGCTTTATGTACGAGTTTCCAAATCCAGCCAATCACAATATATCTTTTGAAATTTGACTTCTGGCATTAGCCAACAACTTGAATTGGCTATATTTTGTTTTCTTATTGCTGGTACAAATTATTGCCTATTTAAACCGTATTGATTTAATATTTACGTTGATGCCGGAATAAATAGATGCAAGATGTGTACTGATAGACTGAGAGGCGACTGCAATTTTTGGACCCCATCGAACATCATCCTGAATTTTTCATAGAAATTGGAGAAAAGTGAGTAGATTACGAATCCACTGGTCTGCCGTGGCAAAAATGGCCGAAACTGATCAAAAATTGACTTGGAATGAGTTGAATTAAAATCCGATTGCCAAATGTGTCATAACTTGCCAAAAAGAGTACAAACTTTTTCGTTTGGCAAACCACTGCATTTTGATTTTCAATGAGAAAAAGGGCAAACGATTTCTGATCTCTGGCTCGGAAAACTTGTATCTTTTAAAAGTAAGCCAAATTGGCGACATCAGTGACGTAATGTTTATTGCCAATGTGGCTCATTTTTGAAAGATGCAAGTAAGCCATATCCACACATCCGAATCGTTCGCAACCTTCTTGAATGAAAATTAAAGAGTGAGGAGTGAGAGTTAAAAAAAAATTATATATATATATATATATATATATATATATATATATATATATATATATATTTGTTAAAACCTTTTAACAAATAAATGCTACGTAAGGTTTTGAAGATATATTTTATTGCCTGTTTCTTACGCACTTACTTCAGCTCTGCATACTTCACTCAAAACTGTCTTGTTCTATCAATATCTTACACTATTTTAACATGAGCCCGTGCATCTAATTATATGTGATGCCAACATTACAAAATCCCGTGCATCTAATTATAAGTGATGCTAACATTCGACCATCCTGGCATACAATCGTCCTTGATTTAGAGGTATAACTAATACTAATAATGTAATATACAACTGAAAACTTAAAGTTTGAAAACTAGCCTAAATACATAAATACTGAATAATAACAATCATAAACTTAGAGTTTAAAGTTCTTGGGGTTTTAAGTCTCTCAGTTTTAGTTCGGATATCGAGCAGGAATTCTTCGGGTGCGTGTAGGATTCCTCCTGGGTGGAGATTCTATGTCCTGGTCATCCGCATCCTCGTCTTCCTCGCTCTCACATCGCCACGCCTTCAATTGACTAACATGAGCGGTGGTGGAATAGAAACGTCCCTGCTCTTTAGGTTCGAGCTGGGAAATTCTGTAAGTGTCGCTTGGGAGTACTTCCGTCACTACTAATGGACCACGATATTTTAGTTGAGTTTTAGTTGGTTCTCCCGTTGGTCTCGGTGATCTTCTGACCACGACTATTTCTCCTTGATCAAACTTCATAGTTTTGCACTTCTTTCTGTCGTAATATTTCTTTGCTTTTTCCTGTTTATCTTCGATTGTTTTTCTTGCTTCAGCTTGAACCATTTCTGGATCTTTCCAAACATCAGCATCATCATCGGCCAAAATTCGTAGTATTCCGTCATTGAATCTTGGAGAATAACCATGCAGCATTTCAAATGGCGTTTTGTCTGTTGTGTTGTTTACCATATTGTTCAAATTTCTTTCGCATTGCTTAATTCTTTTGTCCCAATCTTTGTGTCCAGGGTGTGTCATGCTTGTCATAATTACAGGTAGTACAGTCCTATTTACTCTTTCAACCATTCCATTTCCTTGCGGTCGTTGGGAAGAAGTCAAAGTCTGCTGAATTCCATTTATCCTACAGTACTCTTCGAATGCATGCGATGTGAAGCACGAGCCTCTATCACTGATGATCCTTTCAGGAAGCCCGAATTCATCAACAAACACTCCTAAGGCGCTGATTACATTCTGGACTGAAGTATTTTTAGTGGGGAAGAGTCTTACGAATCGTGTAAGGTTATCAATTATGATCAGCAAATAACTATTCAATTTAGAACTTTTAACAAACGGACCTAGATGGTCTAGATGGACTATAGCAAACGGTCTCTTTCCTGGTTTGATGGGGTGCAAGGTTCCTTGTTGCTTTCCACTTGGTACTTTATTTACTAGGCACTCGAAACACATTGATATGTGCCGTCTGACATATCTTTTCATAGAAGCGAACCAGTAAAGTTCCTTAATTTTGGCTGTCGTTTTATCAACAGAAAAGTGTCCCATAAAATCGTGAAACCTAACGACTAAACTTTTCCTCATACTTTTAGGAACCACGTACAGTAACTTCTTTTCTTCTTTATGTTGAACTATTCGATATAATCTCTT
This sequence comes from Linyphia triangularis, assembly GCA_963978545.1. Lineage (NCBI taxonomy): Eukaryota > Metazoa > Arthropoda > Arachnida > Araneae > Linyphiidae > Linyphia > Linyphia triangularis. The sequence continues at coordinate 66,311,372 of OZ021729.1, forward strand.
CTGCTTATAGTCAAAGTCTTTTATTTTCTGTTTCTCCTCGGTGGTTCTCTCGTGAGGATATTTTTCAAATATCTTTATGAGTTGCCTCAGATCTTGATCAGCATGTTGCATTATTAAGACTTTTTCATCCTCCGTAAATGTTTGATAAATATCTAAGTTATTTTCGACTACTGTATCTAAAGTGTCGCCTTCTTGTAAAACAGGGGAACGACTAAAAGCATCTACATGACCCATCTTCGTTCCAGGTCGAAACTTCACCTCAAAGTCGTATTCTTGTATCAAGTTACTCCATCTAGCAATTTGAGGGTTCTGCGTCTTCTTAGTATTTAGGTAAACAAGAGCCTGACAATCTGTAACAACGGTGAACTCTATACCAATCAGGAATTGGCGTAGTCTGTCTAGAGTCCAAACAATGGCCATCAATTCTAATTTGCTGGAATGATATCTTGATTCAGCTCCTGTCGTTTTCTTACTAACACAATATACTAAATGAAGTTTTCCATCTTCACCTTGTTGGAGTAGCATACCAGCAATACCGTCAGAACTTGCATCAGTATGTACCTCTGTTTTGGCGTCAGGACGATACAACGCCAAAATAGGTTCTTCTGTCAGATTATCTCTTAACTTCTCAAATGCCTTCTGTTGTTCTTCATTCCACTGGAATTTAGTATCTTTTCGTGTAAGTCGACTCAGTGGTTCAGCATGTGTAGCATACTTAGGTATGAAACGTCTGAAAAAACTGGTGAGACCCAGAAACCTTCTAACTTCGTGCACATTACCTGGTGTCGGAAATTCAGCAATAACCTTTATTTTCCTTCGACCCGGTTTAATTCCATTTTCGTTAACCACGAATCCTAGGAACTCGATTTCTTTCTTGCCGAATTCACATTTTGGTAACTTTAATGTTAGTTTGGCTGACTTCAGACGATCCAAAACTTGCTTCAGTTTATCCATCATCTCCGACCAATTTTTTGCAGGTATGAGAATATCGTCCAGATAACATAACACAGTATTGTTCAGCAATGGTTCCAATACTACATGCATCATGCGTTGAAATTCCGAAGGAGCGTTAGTCAATCCAAAAATCATTCTTTCAAACTGCCCAGTCTCATCGGGAGTTATGAAAGCCGTCTTCTGTTTAGCGTCTTCAGTTAACGGAATCTGTAAATATCCATGGGCCAAATCTAATGTTGTAAACATTGAACAGCTGTTTAAAGACTCTAACAGATCATCTATCCTCGGTAATGGATATTTATCTTTTATCGTTTGCAAGTTTAACTTTCTATAGTCAACTACTAAGCGGTGTTCTCCCGTCTTCTTCTTTACAATCATCGCTGGACTTGCGTAAGGAGATCTTGTTTCAGTAACGATTCCGTTATCTTTCCATTCTTTCACGATTTCCTTTATTATTGATCGTTCTTCGGCATTAGTTCTGTATGGACGCATGTAAACTGGTTTGCTGCCTTCTATCTCTTTAATTTCCATCGTTATCAAGTCAGTACACCCAAGCTCGCTCAAGTTTAGAGCAAAGCAATCTCTATATTCGTTTAGAAGATGAACTAACTCTTGCTTCTCGTTATAAGTAACATCTTCGTCAGTTTTGATGTCTTCACATTTGATTGGAAGTTTTATTTCAGGAACTTCGTTTGAAGTTTTTAAAATTTGGTTGTCGAAAATTTCGAAACTGTCTGATTCTGAAGCTTCATTAACCAGGATCGAAACGACACATTCTTCATTTCCTAAACAATCATTGCTTGGAAGCAATTCTACTGCGTCACCTTTACCAACACATTGGTTTTCCGTTAAGATAATACTTTGATTTTGACAATTTGTAATAGGTATTTTTGCTTCTCCTTTAACCACTTCCAATAAACAACCTATCTCTTTATTTCTCTTAAACATGACTAATCCATCATACTGACTTTCAGTCCTACATTGAATCAAATTAACCGTATTTTTCTCGAGTACAGTAGCTTGCACTGATTTTAGAGTAATACGTGTGTTATCCAAACTTAGCTGCAGTTTATTGAATGGCGCTTCATCGATATGCAATTCGTTACCCATTCTGGCATAAGCTATATGAGGCATATCTAACCATGTTCTGCCAATTAACAAATCCACCGGTTGATTTTCATCGCCTACAATGAGAATTGTTATGTCTTTTCCTAAGACGGTATCGATTTCAATATCAACTACTGCTTTTCCAAGAGTTTTAGCAGCTGGTGTAATTTGGTTGCCAAATCCGTAAACTTCATTTATTTCAGGAATAACTTCAATGTTTAACTTCTTTGCGACTGATTCTTTCATCAAGCATCCTGAGCTTCCTGTGTCAATTAATGCACTCACCCAGTTTTCATTGTTAAGCTTGGCCGTTTTGAGGTAGAGAAATGAATTTGAACCATCTCTAATCTTCGTAGTTAAATTAGTAACGTCATTTCCTGAATTCTGCATCTTCTCGGGACAATCCTTCGAATAATGTCCATAATCATTGCAATTGAAGCATTTGGGCTCACCTTTCTCGTTACGTAAAGGTTTCCGGTAACCTTGAGTGTTGCTATTTTGTGTTGATCTCGTTTGTGGTACTCGGGGCTTTGATTTACCGTTGTCATATTCAGAACGTTGAAATTGAGCGTTACCTTGATTCTTATCGAATCGAATTGTCTGCTTTCGGTCAGAGGCCTTGACCCTAGTTCCTCTCACTGTTTCATATTCGTCTAACTTATCAGCGAGTTCTTTAGGAGTTACGAACTTCGACCACTCATCTATAAAATGATCTTTAAGTTCAAAAGGGACTTTTCTCTTCATCCGGTCTGTAATCATCAAATCTTTCAGACCTTGAAAATCTACAACACCTAATCCTGAGATCCATTCCTCAAAGAAGTTTTGTAATTCAAAAGCAAAATCACTCCATGTACTGTTTGAATTTTGATGATGAATAAATTTTTGATGGAATTTTTCTGGACTAAGTTTAAAACGTTTCAATAACAACCTTTTAACGTGTTCATAATCGCTTGCCATTTCCTCTGACTCTCTTGCGATTATTTGCGAAATTTCGTAAGGAAGCAGTCCCAACAGGTGCGAAACCCAATCCGCTTTTGATAAATCAGTCTCCGCGCTTGTCTTTCAAAAAGAACTAAATAGAGACTAATTTCCGCCTCCTTAAGATCAAACTTATGAATCAGCTTTTGAAAATCGGTATTCGGCTTATTGGCAATTGCATCCTGATTAAACAAATTCCCAAGATTCGTATCATTGGGACTATTTTGATATGCAATTCTCAACTTTTCTAACTCAAAAGCTCGTTCTCTTTCTTGTTCCCTTTCCATTCGTTCTTTTTCTTGCTTTTCTAACTCAAATGCTCTTTCTCTTTCTTTTTCTCTTTCTATTCGTTCTTTTTCACTAATCATTCTTTCTAACATTAATTTTACAAACTCTTCTTCATAATTTTCAGAATTTATAATTAATGACTTTAACTCTACAACTTTCATTCTATCATTAATTTTCAAACCCAACTCATCTGCCAACTCCAATAATTCAGCTTTCTTAGCTTTCGCCAAATAAGACATTTTGCACAGAAAAGAAATTCAAATAACAATATATGAATATTTATCCAATAACTCCTTTACTTGAAGGTTTCCACAATGCGTTGGAGCTCAAAATGTTCCGTCAATGAATTACACTAGAAATACACTTTGGATATTATAGAAGCACGTGCCTTACAAGTCAGTAACGAAAAGGTTTCCTTATTAACTGGAAAAGTTCATAAAGGCGTTGCACTTGAGAACAAGTCCCGTCAGAGCTAATCTTCGAATAAGACTTAAATCGCAATTTTTTTTGCCTATGCGATTTTTCACATAATCATAGTAGTCCTTTATACAAATTATTTCTTCGTAGGATCGTATAAATCTTCGGTGGACTTTATCGTTGTACGTCGGTGTTGCTCCGTATTGAGTATTCCGTTAGGCTTAATCGTTGCCTGTCGTAATGCGTTAAGTACGTTTACTTAAGTTATTAAAACATTTTTTTTTATCGTTGTCCGTTGGCGGATTGTAGATATCATCCCACTTCTGAAATGTTAAAACCTTTTAACAAATAAATGCTACGTAAGGTTTTGAAGATATATTTTATTGCCTGTTTCTTACGCACTTACTTCAGCTCTGCATACTTCACTCAAAACTGTCTTGTTCTATCAATATCTTACACTATTTTAACATGAGCCCGTGCATCTAATTATATGTGATGCCAACATTACAAAATCCCGTGCATCTAATTATAAGTGATGCCAACAATATATACTCATTATCTGGCAAGTAATGGCGCATTTGGCAATTGGATTTAGTTCAACTTATTAAAAGTCGATTTTTGACCAGTTTCGGCCATTTTTGCCACGGCAGACCAGTGGATTCATAGTCTACTACCATTTCTCTACATTCTATAAAAAAATTCATAATGATGTTCAATGGGGTGCCTAAACTTGCAGTTTCCTCTCGATCAGTAAAATATCCGCTTTTGTCGAAAACTTTTATTTATAATTGGGCATTGTATTGTTCGTGTGAAAACTGAAGTTAAAAGTGTGGGAAGTTGTAATAGTGTACAATAGATGGCAGCACTATAGAAAAGAGAAAATCGCAATTAAATACGTTGAAAAAATCTAAGGGATCCTATATCTCTCAGCAATAAAATACAATATCTAACTCTGATATGAACTTACAAAAAAGTAATTCCTCCAAGTAATCCTAAATGTGTAAGCTGTGCTCGGGCCTACTAGTTGAAAGTAATTCACCGGTGGTGTGCATTCGTTCTTAAAAACTTTGCTTTTAAAAAGTTGGGGGGGGGGGGGAATATTACACAACCAATTTTAAATAATTTCAACCAGGGCAACTTATTCGGAAAAAGATATAGATGGATAAGTCAAACCTTTTTTTCCTTCCTATTATTTTCAAAATTATTGCAGATAATTTTTGAATCTCTGTAATGTAATCCCATACGAACATTTATTTGATTTGCGACGTTCGTTTAGTTTGATAAATTTCATCTGGATCCAATTTCTCTCTTCACTTCAAGTACTTATTTATGCAACTCTTATATTTTTTTAAACGACAATCTAAAACAAAAAAAATCTCTCAAATACATATTTGAATTATGACATAACGCAAATTCAATTGAGCTAGGTTGATTATAGAATTCGATTTAGCTTATTATGCCTAAAAATATCGTCTGCTTCTTGTAGGTAAAGAAATAGCAAAATGGAATAAACACAATTTGATAGAATAATATTCCACTTTTCTTGAATTACTCCTGAAAGAAATATCTAAAACATAATGATTATAATGGAATGCCATTAGTGATGTGGAATAAACCTCGCCCTGTGAGGTAGAATTATTTAAATTTGAATGGCAACACTAATAAAAGAAAGTAAGCTTCTAATTGAATTCGAATTCTTTCCTTTTTTTAAAGTACGCATATACTCTGTGAAAGACTAATGCTAATACATCATTAAAATGCTTTTCTAAATCAATTAGGAAAAAATACAGATGATTCCATTCGTTAGCATTTTTTAGTGAAGAATAAATGTAAAAAAAGGGAAAAATAATAAATATTTTTTTAAAATCTTTGATGATGTAAGGAAAAAAGAATAATGTATTCGAAACCCTACGGTAATTTTGTTTTTTCAAACCGATTTCTTGTTCTTTTTTAAAATCTTCGAAGGATTCTTTTAGATTATTCGTTCAATTCTTTTTAAAGAATATTTTCCTTAAAGGTATGCGTTCTTTTTCAAAACGTTTAAACTCGACTTGATGAGCGGGAAACTTTGTCTCTATCGCTTCAGCAATCGATTTAGAATAAATTGTTATTTTCATCTGTCATCTGGGAATTAAAAAGTTGCAGGTTTTTTTTTACCAGTTCAAAAGATTTCGTGTAGTATTCGTTTGGGTCGATTTTGGTCCTTTCGACTGTATTATTATTATTTTTTTTCCTTTTAGTTTTAAAATATTTTTATTGAAATTTCAAACTTTTAATGCTCGCCATTGACTACTGTTTAAATTTTAAACTGAAAATTTTAAATCATAATATTTTTATGAGCTAGAGTATCTGTTTCCTTAAATAAATTTAAAAAAAATTTGAGAAAATTGTCAATTCCATTTTCCATTAAATTTCCCCTTTATCGGTGAAATTTTCTGTTTTTGTTTTCATATTTTCATTAGTTAAAAAAATGCCCAGTTTAGCATTGTTTGTGGTGGAAATTACTATCTCTCCAAACAGAGCCTACTGCCAAACAGAGGTGAAACAGTCGTTGGTGGATGATGCTCAAGGGAAAAATACTCTGTGTTGAAGACATTCGTTTTTCAACTTTTTATGCCTTTATCGCATTTCTACGGAAACTTCGGTGTAGGGAAAATTTAAAGCACCTTAAAAGGATTACAACAAAGATATTTTTATCAAAATAGTTACTGCCGCTTTTCGGCAATTGCTGAAAAACATACATTTTTAATGGCATCTACCTTAGACGCATGAGCAATTTTGACGAAAACCTTAATGATAGGTTCCATGGCCGCTACCACAAACACCCATACCAAAGTTGAAAATGGTAGGTCAATTCGTTCAGCAGTTATGCTGACCATGGATAGACAGACATATTATTAGACCACTTTTACAAAACGTGTAGAAATGTAGGGGGGGGGGGATCGATTTCCCCCCCCCCCCCCCCGAATTCAATACTTTCGTTATCCTTTATTAAGATATGGGTAATTGAATAAAAAAAATATATGGACATTTTTTTTCAAAATGTTATTTTATGTGTTTTCAACATCCTCATCACTTAAACACAAAAGTAAAACTCAAAAGTGAAATTTTTAATTCAAGTAAAGCTTTTGAAAAGACTATGTTCTTCAGTTTTCTATGGATTAATTTTCTCAGCCAAAGATAGAAATTGAAAAGTGTTTTCTTTTTTTGTGTGTGTGTCTGAAATTTCAGAAGCTGGCCAACTTTGGCGACATGTTTAAAATAGTTATAGCCAAATTGGCGGATGATTTTTTTTTTAAATTTAAATTGTTATAGCTTAATGAGTGGGGAAACTGTAAATTTTGCCCGTTCATTCAAATATAGTAACTAGCATTATAGAGTTATTAAAAGTGTTGCGATGTTCCACACTCTTAGCTTTGGTTTAAACTGATTTACACTTTAATTTGTAAATATGCAGTACACTAAAGCGATAAGTTAGTTAAAATTCCAGGTACGGTACGGATTCTGCGCCAAGAATTGTTTTCATAAAACTACGCCAAATTATGGCAACCATAGGCAGTTCACTTGCCATTAAAATAAATGGTGGGGCTGCCATTTTTTGGCGAAAATCACTTTGGCGTGGAATCCGTACAGGACTTGGAATTTTAACCTATATTTTGTTATTAAGAATTTCACCAAAATGCTAATTTGCTGAATTTTGTTATTTTTAAAAATATAACACACAAAATAGTCAATCCATGGAGAAATTTTTATAAAAGTGTAAATAAAAGTATAAACTTGGGGTGGGAAACATCGTACAACTTTGAACTACACTATATTACTGATGTGTGAATTTGTGTCATTTGCCGTTTTTATATTTCCATTAATCGTTTAGAAACTAGGGGTGTGAAACATCGCACAACTTTCAATTACACTATAATACTGACGTGGATTTGTGTCGTTTATCGTTTTAATATTTTCATTATTTATTTAGCAAAAAATGCCAATTTGACAATATTTTTTGCGATATGGGGTCTTTAAAAAGAAAAAAAATCTGCCAAAAAGATGATTTTAGCAATATACTTTTCGATAACTCTAATATTATCCTTTCTTGTAAGTAAAACTGAGGAGAGAAGAAAAAAAGATCGTTGATGTGGTAAGAAAGAAAACACTGTTAAAGGCATTCGTTTTTCAACTTTTTATCCCATTACAGCATTTTTACGGGAATTTCGGAGGTGGGATGTTTAGAACACTTTAAGAGGCCTTACCACAGTGATTTTGGACAAAATCGTTCCAGCCGTTTCTTAACAGTTACTGAAAAACATGATTTTTTTCAATGGCAGCTACCTTATGCGCATGCGCAATTTTGACGAAAACTTTAATGGTAAGTCCCTGAACCATCACCAACCCGCGCATCAAATTTGAACATCACAGGTCAGTTTGTTCATTAGTTACGCTGACCACATTCACACAGACACACACAGATATTTTTTCTAGATAATTTTTTTGAAATCAGGATGCTCCAAAGCTTGAAAGAATGCAAAAAAAAAAAAAAAATCGATTTTTTCCCCTTTGGACCGAATACTATACCTTCATTACTCTATGTATAAATATGGGTAAAGTAAAAGTTAAAATGTATATTATGCTTATCCATTTAAAATATTGTTGCGTGGCTGGGTTCGAAAGACTTGAAGCCAAAGCAGATCAAAACTTGCAGAAATTTATTCCGATATAACTGTTCGCAGATTCTTTTACAACTCCAGAACTTTCACTTCTAATAGACTCAATATAGCTCTTTACATAACAATAGAGCTCAAACAGCAGTTAAACACTAGATACACAACTGCTAAAATCGACGCAAAAGACAATGCAATACAGTTCACTTTCGGAACTCGCTGAATGCTCGCTGTCAGACAACCAAATCAGTAACTCCCCTCAGTCAACTAACTAGTCAACTAAAACTAACTCCACTCACAGCCGGCCTTATATAGGGAAGTCAAACCTTCGTGAATATTCTAGAGATAAAAATTCGGAGAACTTTCCAGATAGTAGTCAAAGGCCCAATACATGTACATGGGGACCGAAAATGTAGCCAAATGGTCGCCAAATTTGGCGACATTTGGCGATTTCTTGTCAAATTTGGCGACAAAAATTAGTCGCCAATTTGGCGAAATTTCCATTACCATAATGTTAAATGGCCTGCTCTTTCTAAAACTCGCTTCCCAGCATTATCTCTATAAAACTCGTTTTCAAGCATTAAGGGTCACATTGCAGGAAAGCAAAGTAAGACAAACTGTTACACTGCCTTATGCGAAATGTACATAAATTTATCTTTTTACATAATCAATACTACGGAATATTTACAAATATACAGAAATTCGTAACAATATAAAAGCGTTGACTAATATTAATGGTGAAATTGAAAGTTGGGAGATTTACATTTTATTATTTCACAAAGATATCCAAATAAAAGGTTTAAAATATCACCAAACAGCCAGTAAAAATCTGTAAGTTCTTTTAATGGCATATATGCCCTTCTTAGCGTGCTAGCTTCTAGACTGCGAGGTTGCGGGTTCGAGTCCCGTGATAGACATGGGTGTTTGTAAATGTGTGTTTGCTTGTCTAATGACGAATGTTTCGACGCATTATAGCCCTCGTGTTGCTGACGGCGACAGATAATCTGAAAACAACCAACTAACCAACCAACCAACCATATATGCACTTCTTTACTCTGTATAGTATGTCTTTATTTCTTTTCTTTTTTTATTAATCCAGGGATATATCCATCAAGTTGTTTTTCCCTACACTTCTGACGAAGAGTCTTGTACGGACCAATCAGGTTGTTGCATTTGTGACTTTTCCCTTTTGGGAAATTCCCAGACTAGGGGGAAAAAAAGAAAAAGAAGGGAAACTAAGGAAAATAAAAAAATCGTTTGGCATTTTTCTTCATTTTAAATCCACGAGCTTTACAAGTCCATTCAGATTGCTCGTTTTGATTAAGAAATGACATCATTTAAGACTTCAGAAGTATCAGATTCGAGATTAAATTCTTTCTTTAGAATAAAAAGTATTAGGTACGAAAGAGAACAAAAAAAATATCGACATTTTGATAAACTTAATCATTCTTTTTTTTTTTTTTTAATGATGTAACCATCTCCAACGTCGGTCTTGTGTATCAAGTATATTAGATTAAGGATTGAAGCGATTTATCAAACTTTAGTTTGACACGTGGATTCTTCAAGGCTAAAAACTTATAAAGTAATTCAATAAATGCAAGAAAAGGCTTTGATAAATTATATTAAATGCGGGATAGTAAGAATAAATTCTGAAAAGAAAAATTACTTAACACGGACGTATTTTGTTAGTTTTACATTATTTTCAATATATTGCTTTTATTGATTTCTTTGCATTTTTAAAAAATTCTGTGCCTTAGTTATATTAACTTGATAAAAAAAAAAGAACAATTTGGAATATATTGACTTTCGTGGAAAATGTAGTAGTCAAAAATGTTATCTGAAGAAAAAATAATAGAGCATATAAAGACAAAGTTTTTTATATATATCCTTTATATGCATTGCCAATTCTTTTGAGAAATTGCAACTTATTGAGCTCAAATTGAGTATTCATAGTGTTTGACCACTACAAAGAAAACATCCATACCGAACTATTTACAAACTTTCCTATGCCCCTAAAACTTGATTGAATACCTTGCCATCCACAACGAATCTATCTGGCAAGTATCGGTTCAGTTGGATGACCGTAAGTGAGTTAGTTAGCCCTCCGAAGATTTTGCTTAGTCAGCTTCAATAGGGGAAGATTTCAGTCATTAGATATCACCAAATTATACTCGTTTGAGTTAGGCTTGTAGACTGAGAGGCGACAGCAATTTTTGGACCCCCTCGACCATCATTCTGAATTTTTTATAGAAGTTGGAGAAAAGTGAGTAGATTACGAATCCACTGGTCTTCCGTGGCAAAAATGGCCGAAACTGGTCAAAAATCGACTTTTAATAAGTTGAACTAAATCCAATCGCCAAAAGCGCCATAACTTGACAAATAATGAGCATTTTTTTTTATTTGGTAACTCTCATTCTTTAATTTTCAATTAAGAAGGTGGCAGACGATTCGAATGTGTGGCTATGACTTGCATCTTTCACAAATGAGCCAAATTGGCAATAAAAATTACGTCACTGATGACGTAACTGATGTCGCCTATTTGGCTTACTTTTAAAAGATACAAGTTTTCCGAGCTATAGATCAGAAATCGTTTTCGCTTTTTCTCTTTGAAAGTCAAAATGCAGTCGGTTATCAGACGAAAAAGTTCGCTCTCTTTCTGGCAAGTTATGACATATTTGGCAATCGGATTTTAGTTCAACTCATTCGAAATCGATTTTTGATCAGTTTCGGTCATTTTTGCCACGGCAGACCAGTGGATTCGTAATCTGCCCACTTTTCTCCAATTTCTATAAAAAAAAATTCAGAATGATGGTCGATGGGGTCCAAAAATTGCAGTCGCCTCTCAGTCTATTGGTATCTAAATAACAGAACAAGAGCAAAAGCTGATGAAAGGCAATAGTTATTGCCAGTACAACATGAATGAATCTTTTTTTTTTCTTTTTTTTTTTCTTAGTATGATGAGTTCACAATCCAAATAGTATTCCACTATATAGTTATTTTAAAAATCAAAAATTTAAGACTTAACTCATGAATAGAAGAATAGTTATCTGCAAGCGAAGTGTTTTCACGAGCGTGTGGTAGCCACTGAGCTTCGAAAATAGGTCTGATTGCAACCTCCAGGGGGCGACCTTGAGAATGCGACAGACGATCGTCCCCGCCAGAGTGCAAACAAGCTACGTCTGGCAATGTGTATCTTACACCAGCTTGTCCGTATTTTGTTGCTAATTTTCAAGCTGCGTTTCTTCTGTAAAACTCGCGAAGTGTCGATACCAGTTTTCTTGAACTTTTTGAACTGAACTTTTTTTTTTAACTTGTACTTGGTTGTAAATTTTCTTTGAGTCGCAATTGGGCTGTTATTGCTCAAATAGTAGGCTGTATTTTGATTTTTTCAAAAAAATAAATAAAAAATTAGCAACAATAAAAGTGCGAATGTTAGAAAAAACCATAACATACCCTGTCAAGTTTTTCCAAGAATCGCCAAGTTTCAACTGAATCTCGCCAACTCTTCAAGTGTTATCAAGTTTTTAAATTCTTTATATTAACTTCGCTTTTGTCGATGAGTAAGGAATCTGCGGAGACCTAATTAACCCCTTGCCGTCATCCAATGGGTCTTAAACTTAGCAGATAGGTTCAATGACAATGCACTCTATCAAATTTGGGGACTGTTACTATCACTAAAAGGTCGATTTTACGGATTACTAATATAATGGCGTTAAAATATCATTAAACCGATTATTGTTGAAACTCTTTCCTGTTGCCATTTTTTTTTTTAATAAATAATAAAATTACTTTAATCAGAATAAATAAATGATATTTGGATGTCAGAGCATTCACGTTCATTTTTAATGAATAAATTTTGAAACGTAGTTTTCAGTACATTTTCTGGTAGAAATGTTTTTGAAATCGGCGCTGTGTTAATGAATATAAAAATTGACAACGCATATAAATGATTTTCTTTAAAACTCTATTTTTATGGGTTATATAATTTTTTTTAACTAGCTTACTATTTGTCACTCTTTATAAGAAAATGTTTGTAGCATCAATTACAATTTGCTTAATAAACACTTAAAGAGACATTGAGACTTAAGAAAACAAAATATTTTAGCCGGAATTATGAATGGATTTCACATTGTATTACTTTTTGTTCCATTGAAATTTAAAATAATTATATATTACTAGATGAATACCAGTGCTTCGCTATGAAATTTTAACATGTACAATATTTTAGCTAGCTGTGAGGCCTCGCCTTACGGAAATCCGTCATTGGTGTATAGGTCCCAGTTTTTGGCGCTTCGATCGCAGAAGGCTCATCTCTAAGCAAAATCGAGCTTGCTTTGTTAGCTGAAAAGTTCATTGACACATAAGTACAGGCTTACTTCCCTCGTTGAAAGGTTCAATACTATGCAAGAATAGGTTCGCTTCTCCGCTTAAAGGTTCATTGTTGCGTAAGCTTAAGCTTGCTTCACTCACAAAAATCTAAATTCTACGTAAAGCTTTAATATTGGAAGCCTCTCCCTCGTCGAGAAAAAAAAATTCCCCGTTAATACAATAATACAACACCCCTTTAAGATTATTTTAGTACGTGATTAATGGAAAGCAAAATAAGAGGCCAAAACTACTTATGTTGAAACTGTCAGAGCTCTAGGCCTATTATAAGTCGCTTTTAGTGAAAAAATTAATTTCAAAACAAATTTAAATTTTAACATTATTTTTGTCAGTCCAATCAGAAGGCCAAAAGTATTTATGTTAAATATTTCAGAGCTGTAGCCCTGTTAGAAATCATTCTGTAAAGTATATATTAATTAAAAAAGAACTAAACAAAAATTTGAAATTCTGTTTTTCAAAAGTCCAATTAGAAGGCTGAAACTACCTATATTGAAAATTTCAGAGCTGTAGCCCTATTAGAAATCGTTTTGTAAAATATATATTAATTAATTAAATTTTTTTATTAAAATAGAACTAAATAAAAATTTGAAATTCTGTTTTTCAAAAGTCCAATTAGAAGGCCGAAACTACCTGTATTGAAAATTTCAGAGCTCTATATCTATTCGAAGTCACTCTGTAAAAAAAAAAAAATAATTAAAAAAATAACTTTTTTAAATTTTAACCTTCTGTTCGACATATGTACAAATAGAAGGCCAAAACTTCTTATGTTTAAAATTTCAGAGCTCTTCTCAAATTTTAAATAGGTTTCTATAGATCCACAGACACACAGCTTGTTATATTATTATAGATTTGCTATCATTACAAATTATATATCGTTGAAGTTTATCAATGGACTTTCATTTATTTTTATTACCCCTAAATCGTTCTTCAAGTCATTGGGAACGTCTAATAATAAATTTAAGAAATTCTACAAACATTAAAAACTTCGATCTTAATAAAATTCAATTCTTCCGAAGCTTATATTTAACTTTAAACTCTACGAATGAATAATTTATTTTTCCAAAATTAAATGCCAAATAGCAAAATAACTTTCTTTCGTCTTTTTAAATCATAGATAAGTGGATTTTTAATTCTACTTAATTTGAGCCTTATTCAATACATTTCAACTAAGACAAAAATCTAAGAAAGCATGTATTATTTATTCCTACGCATTTCTATTTATAAACATTTGTTTTCTTATAACTTCTATTGTCATCTATTCTAAAGTTCAGATCTAACTTTATTTAAATTGTAATGCAATTTTCCGCATAAAATTAAATACAATATAATATTTTATCTAATGATGTTATTTAATATAATATTTAAGGTTATGGTTCGGAATCCACTTTAATCTGTAGGTCCCGTCCTGATTAGCCTTCATTGTGCATAAAAAATAGGTCGTTGAGAGTACAAACCAACTAACCAAGTAACTGATGATTATTTGGTTGGTTTCCTCTAAGCAAATATAAATGTGCAGGCTGACTCGAGAAAAAAACTTTGTTTTAATAAATAACACCTTACTTTTATCTCAATAATTTATTAAACCCTGTATTGGTTTTGAGAACGGAAATTTATTCTCGAATTAAATTATTTCAAATTATTATTATTATTATTATTATTATTATTATTATTATTATTATTATTATTATTATTATTATTATTATTATTATTATTATTATTATTATTATTATTATTATTATTATTATTATTATTATTATTATTATTATTATTATTATTATTATTATTATTATTATTATTATTATTATTATTATTATTATTATTATTATTATTATTATTATTATTATTATTATTATTATTATTATTATTATTATTATTATTATTATTATTATTATTATTATTATTATTATTATTATTATTATTATTATTATTATTATTATTATTATTATTATTATTATTATTATTATTATTATTATTATTATTATTATTATTATTATTATTATTATTATTATTATTATTATTATTATTATTATTATTATTATTATTATTATTATTATTATTATTATTATTATTATTATTATTATTATTATTATTATTATTATTATTATTATTATTATTATTATTATTATTATTATTATTATTATTATTATTATTATTATTATTATTATTATTATTATTATTATTATTATTATTATTATTATTATTATTATTATTATTATTATTATTATTATTATTATTATTATTATTATTATTATTATTATTATTATTATTATTATTATTATTATTATTATTATTATTATTATTATTATTATTATTATTATTATTATTATTATTATTATTATTATTATTATTATTATTATTATTATTATTATTATTATTATTATTATTATTATTATTATTATTATTATTATTATTATTATTATTATTATTATTATTATTATTATTATTATTATTATTATTATTATTATTATTATTATTATTATTATTATTATTATTATTATTATTATTATTATTATTATTATTATTATTATTATTATTATTATTATTATTATTATTATTATTATTATTATTATTATTATTATTATTATTATTATTATTATTATTATTATTATTATTATTATTATTATTATTATTATTATTATTATTATTATTATTATTATTATTATTATTATTATTATTATTATTATTATTATTATTATTATTATTATTATTATTATTATTATTATTATTATTATTATTATTATTATTATTATTATTATTATTATTATTATTATTATTATTATTATTATTATTATTATTATTATTATTATTATTATTATTATTATTATTATTATTATTATTATTATTATTATTATTATTATTATTATTATTATTATTATTATTATTATTATTATTATTATTATTATTATTATTATTATTATTATTATTATTATTATTATTATTATTATTATTATTATTATTATTATTATTATTATTATTATTATTATTATTATTATTATTATTATTATTATTATTATTATTATTATTATTATTATTATTATTATTATTATTATTATTATTATTATTATTATTATTATTATTATTATTATTATTATTATTATTATTATTATTATTATTATTATTATTATTATTATTATTATTATTATTATTATTATTATTATTATTATTATTATTATTATTATTATTATTATTATTATTATTATTATTATTATTATTATTATTATTATTATTATTATTATTATTATTATTATTATTATTATTATTATTATTATTATTATTATTATTATTATTATTATTATTATTATTATTATTATTATTATTATTATTATTATTATTATTATTATTATTATTATTATTATTATTATTATTATTATTATTATTATTATTATTATTATTATTATTATTATTATTATTATTATTATTATTATTATTATTATTATTATTATTATTATTATTATTATTATTATTATTATTATTATTATTATTATTATTATTATTATTATTATTATTATTATTATTATTATTATTATTATTATTATTATTATTATTATTATTATTATTATTATTATTATTATTATTATTATTATTATTATTATTATTATTATTATTATTATTATTATTATTATTATTATTATTATTATTATTATTATTATTATTATTATTATTATTATTATTATTATTATTATTATTATTATTATTATTATTATTATTATTATTATTATTATTATTATTATTATTATTATTATTATTATTATTATTATTATTATTATTATTATTATTATTATTATTATTATTATTATTATTATTATTATTATTATTATTATTATTATTATTATTATTATTATTATTATTATTATTATTATTATTATTATTATTATTATTATTATTATTATTATTATTATTATTATTATTATTATTATTATTATTATTATTATTATTATTATTATTATTATTATTATTATTATTATTATTATTATTATTATTATTATTATTATTATTATTATTATTATTATTATTATTATTATTATTATTATTATTATTATTATTATTATTATTATTATTATTATTATTATTATTATTATTATTATTATTATTATTATTATTATTATTATTATTATTATTATTATTATTATTATTATTATTATTATTATTATTATTATTATTATTATTATTATTATTATTATTATTATTATTATTATTATTATTATTATTATTATTATTATTATTATTATTATTATTATTATTATTATTATTATTATTATTATTATTTGTGTGTGAACAATTCGTATATTTAACGAATAAAAAATGTAATTTATTTATTTAGTTATATCATAATAAATACGAATAATAAGTACGTAATCTCCATAGCAGGCCTCTAACCAGAACAAATGAATCCAACACAAAAGAGCCCCGAAAAAGTTAGATTTCATTTCAAATAAAAAAAATCAAAAACCCCGAAGTTTCCATAAATCTCAATTTGCACAGCACCATACATTACACGAAGCTTTACATTCCCACAAATTGAGCAAATGAAAAATAACCCGGGCATTTGCTGACTTAAGCCACTACATATCCCAAACAAAAAGAAAAACCGCCACTAAAAATCAAAAAAAAAAAAAAAAAAAAAAAAAAAATAGAACCCTTCCATTCAGATATTCAAAGTGGAAAATGTAATCCACCTGAGGAAAATTCGCCTTTTTGGCATCAGCCATTTTGCCCCATTTTTCATCTCTTGGCGCGGTTTAATTTTGCAACTTTTTTTTTTTTTTTTAATTTTATTTCCAGTGTCTTAACTTCTACATTCTCACATACACATACAACGTGACTTATTTACATACCTTCTCATCCGAGTAACTGGAATGCATACCTTATACTTTAGATTGCTTTTTGACGTTTCAGATATATTACGTCAGAGTTCTCTCTTTTTCTCTGGCATCATACGTTCTTACTCCGGATTATTAAAGGACCATAATTTAATTGAGATCCGCTTTTTTTTTTTTTTGCTCTTCTGTTAGATTTTTTTTATATAAAGTTTTTCTCCTCCTCAGTTCCATTTCATTTATCTTATTTTTTTTTTTTTTTAATATGCAGACCTTTTCTCCAGCGTAAAATAAGAAATGAAGTATTAGGGAATTAAAAAAAAAAGAAAAAAAGTGGATCATGAAAAAATTGGCGACTGGGGAGATTCAGAATTTTTTTCATCGAAAAATATATAGATAGATGGATACGAGGTTTGGATAGTAAAAAAAAAAATGCCAATTTATTGCATTTGGCGATATTTTTGGAAATATTTAATTGCAAACAAATATCGCCAAATTGGCGATTTTGATAACAATTGTGGCAAAAACGTTTTGTTTTGGCAAAAAAAAGTTTTAATGGAGAGAGTAGCACACAGTCATTGAAAAGGTTTATTTCTGCATAATTTCTGTAACAAATATAAAATTGAAACCAACAATTTTGTAAGCATTTTATATCTTCTATTATACTAAATTGTTCTTGAACATCATTGTCACGGAGACTACTTATTGTTGGCATGCAATAAGGAGGCAAATCTTTATTTCTTAACATCCATACCTTTGCACATACACGAATTTTTGGACCCAATCGACCCCTAATCGCACATACTTGTAGAGAAATGTGTTTAACCAATATAAAGCGCGATTCTTTATAATTCTGTAGATTGGGTTAATCCTTAAAACCTATAATACAAAAAATTGTTTTTAACTTTGTCAAATGTGTGAATTCAGTAAAACTTTTTGCAAAATTAATATTAATTGTGATGACTTAGGAGGAAGACTTTAATTCTAAATATTTAATATCTATATATTTAATAGGCAATACGTTTTTTGGGGTTAGTCCGTCCGACTAAACTGCTCAACCAATTTCAATGATCAAGGTGTCATTTTAAAGGAAATAAGCTGTAGATTTGCCAAAACGTGCCAAAATAATTTATTAACACTTTATTAATTAGTTAAATTTCAATATTTTTCATCATTAAGCTACTACAAAGCCTCAATGATTTTGAATATATGATTGGCAACATCCTTACGTATGTAAACAACAAACCGGCTGCTCGGGGGTTCAACCAACCAACCAACCAACCGTTGCTAATTTTAAAGCTATCCTTACGTATGTAAACAACAAACCCGTTGCTAATTTTAAAGCTCTTTTTAAACTCTTCGTTTCAAAGTTGATTTTTTTCTATTTTTCTGAAGCATTTTTGTATTAGACTAATTATTATTTTGTAGTATTTCTATCCAGAAAATGCTTCACGTTGAACGTCGTTCTCTTTGGGGCGACTTATCAGAATAAATAAAAGATATTGGGACTTCAATGTAAGGGCATAGCTAATGAAGTTTTAAGTCAGAATGTTGGCGGATAGTATATTTAACTTTCTATTATGAAACTAGCAATTTGGGTGTTTTCTCTTTTAGGCCTTACATTAAATTTATAAAAATTTGGTTACATTTTTTATGGCTGGCAAACCTATTCGAGCGCAGCAAGATGTTTTAACTACGAATTCGAACGTTTGGGGGTTGGCGAGCGTTAGCGAGCAGGGGGCGAAGCCCCCTAGTATAGTATTATCTAAACCAGCGTTTGCCACTACACGGCCCGCCAGCATGACAAAAGGTAGAATCAAATTTCATGGTATGGAATTTTTGTTTGTTTACGTAATTGTAATTTTTCCGAAAGGATATGTGTTAACTATGTAGAACAAAGTTCTCCGCTAATGGGCCCGAAAAAACTATGTGAAGAAACTTTCACCAAGTTGGTTTTCATCAAGCATAAATACAGGAATAACTTAACTGACTCTCATTTGGACAATTTATTAAAATTGACTGCAACAAATACTCCGAAAGACATCGACTCTATCAAAAAATAAACTGAACTACTTCGACCGCCATCATCTCACAATTGATATAGACTAAAACGGAAATCGAACTGATATCGAAGTAAACTGAAAGTACTATTATTAATACTATTATTAAAAGTTAGGTTAGGTCGCATTGTCTCGTTGAACAAAAGATAAAATTCTTTTTTAGGCTTTGATTTAATAAAAATGAAAACTATGATGTTTTTTAATTATTTGAAGGAAAAAAAAAAATACTCAACTATCAATTGTAATTTTATTAAGGTAAAAAAAAAAAATTTAATAAATTATTTTTTCCAGTTTTCTGAAGTGCTATGTATTGTTAAATTGATAATAATTCCATATGCAGGTGTATCGGTCCTGTGAAAAGCTCCAGCATAAGTCTTACGGCTCGCCTCTAAGAGTTAGTGGTGAACGCTGATCTAACCTATCTAAATAAAATTAAAACTTACGTTCAACCTTGAAGTTTTAAATGATTATAAAACTTTTTATATTTCTATGTCTGAGTATCATTCAGTGCTAAATATAGAATAACAAGATTTAGGAGGATAAGTAAAAAAAACATAGAATCACCTTTATTCTATATAACCAATAGAATTATTCCTGTCAATTTTTTTAAATTTTTTTTATTATGTTTATTAATAAAAATCCCAAAATTTATTTCATAACGTTATTTAATACGGTTTCTTACTAATAAAAGTTTAAATTTATACTCTTAAACTGACAATATAATATTTTAACTAAGTTCCAAAATCCATTTAAAATAAAACAAGTTCTTGCAAATTCTTTGTTTACAAACTATATCAATAATTAAGAATAGTATGGAAAACGATATTAATAGCGGAGAAAGATGTCAATACAAATTCCACACCGATGTTTAACATTTGTAATTCTTTCAATTGATGACGGAAGGCAAAATAATAAAATATCTCATTAAAGAATTTTTTAAATAAACATTTTTCATGTTTATATTTGTCGATGAAAAACAGACTTTGTACAGCCGCATATACCGCTTTTAACTTGCGGCTCTGTAGAACTCGTTTTTCCTTTCAGTTATAAAGTACGCAGCAAAACCACTACTACCGCTGCTTTGGGGGTTGAAACCAAGGTGTTCTTCAGTTGAACGAAACATTATTTTACATTTAGCGCGTCATTGATCTCTTTGTTTAATAAATTATTCGTTTACAATATTTAATGTATTTACTTGGGGGATCTAAATCCTGCTCTCTAACGCTCGCTAACTCCAGAGCTCCGGATTGCTTCGCAATTTCCAAATCGCCTGTTTTGTTAACGCTCGCCAAATCCCAAGTCCGCTACGCTTGAGTAAAAATTACATAATAACTGAAAACCGTTCGTCAGTAAAAGCTTTGTGAAGGGATCCTGGAATTTAATAAATTATGAATTACTATTCTTAAAATATCGAACACATGGTTTTTGCAAGCAATAGCCTTCAAATCGATATTGTATCTAACTCAACTTTCAAAAACAATGTTGACAGATTTTCAGCCATAGTAATTTTTACTACTATCTAAAAAAAAAAAAATGCATATATATATATATATATATTGTATACTACATAAAATATATTATACGAGTTTTTGATAATAATATCATAAATCTGCCACATTTCGAAAAACTACTACTTACTTAAAATACTGCTTTATTTTTATTTGTAAGATGTACTAGTATCCAATAATCTATACGAAAACAACAATTTATTCTTTATCATTTTGAACAATGCTTTTTAAAGTCACCAAATTAAAAAACAAAACCAACAAAAAAATCTATGTAATAAGAAATGTTTTGTAATTTTAATTAAGTTTCACAAAAACATGAAACCTTCTACAACATAACTGCCAAGTAAATAATAATAATAATTACGGTTGTTTAAATTTCAGACAACAATAACAATGATAAAAGGAACCTTACGAAAAAAACAAAGAACCCATCTCCATCTCTGTCCAAACCAAAAACCCCGACACAAATTCCCCAACTCAAAAATATAGAGCCCCCCCCCCCTCCCCATCCCCACAGGGATCAACTCAAACCACACAACCCTCATTACACACCTCTCCAGAACTCAAAAACTCTAAAACTCTCCGAGTTTACCGCAGCGCGAGTTTTTAATGAGGCTAATCACTTTCCTAATTGCGGCCGACATGGATAATCCTCAGAGTTGGCTCTCCGAGAAACCGTCGAGGCCGCAATCAAAGCCGACAGCCAAATAACTCCAGCCTAATTGAACGCCGCGTGTTTCCCCAACAAAAGAATCGCCAACAACGAAGACAAAAACTCGGACTCATAAAACAGGAGTTTTGTAAAAATAGTCGGGGGGGGGGGGGGGCTTTTCTACTCCTTTAAGTCTTAAGTCTTCTGTTCTAAGGTTGCGAGATGGAAATGTTCGTAGTCTCGTTGTTTTTGGTTGGGTGGTTTGTACGCTCAACGACCTATTTTTTCGCAAAGCATGCCGGGACCTACAAATTTAATCCTAAATTCCGAACAACAACGAACTTCTATGCCAAACCCTGGATTCGAACCCGGCACCTTTTACCAGCAAGGTCAGAGCGCCAACCCCACATTCTTCTGGTGGGCCGCGTATTTTTTCACAAACCAATTTTTGGTATGAAAAAGAGATTTTTGCGGTGTTATTGTAATTGCTTGGTGACAGGCTTCTATTCAAGTACAAAGTAGTAAAGGGTGTATATTTTAGTAGTTTTAACTTTTTATGGTGAACGTAAAACTAATAAACTGTCGGCGGTATACTATGTAGCATTTTTTTTAATGATTATTTTTACTTTCAATTACCCATATGTATTAAATAGGATATTGAAAGTATAGTATTCAATAAAAAAAAAAAATCGATTTTTTGCATTTTTCCACGTTTTGAAACATCCTGTTCTTAGAAAAGTAATATAAAAAAAAAAATGTGTATGCGGTCAGCATAACTCCCGAGCAAATTGAACTACGATGTTCAAATTTGGTGTGCGGGTTGGTGATGGCATAGAGACCTACCATTAAAGTTTTCGTCAAAATTGCGCATGCGCATAAGGTAGCTGCCATTGAAAAAATCATGTTTTTCAGTAATTGCTAAAAAATGGCTCTAACGATTTCGTCCGAAAACGCTGTGGTAATGCCTCTTAAGGTGTTATAAACATCCCCACCTCCGAAATTCCCGTAAAAATGCTTTAATAGCGTAAAAAGTTGAAAAACGAATACCTTTAACACTGAGTTCTCTTTCCTTGAGCATACCTCATCAACGATCGTTTTTCCTTCTCTCCTCAGTTTCACTTACAAGAAAGAATAATTTTTAGAATTATCAAAAAGTATATTGCCAAAATTGTCATTTTGGTGGAGATTTTGTGTGTGTGTGCGCGCAAGAATTATCGCAAAAAATATGGTCCAACTGTCCATATTTGCTAAATGAATGATTAAAATATAAAAACAATAACTAACACAAATCCACGTCAGTATTATAGCCTAATTGAAAGCTGTGCGATATTCCACACCACAAGTTCTTCTCCCGATGGACTCAGCAGTGCGTATTTCACCGAAAAAAGCAATTTCAGTTAAGTTCCTATACATTGGAACAAGCTTATCAGAACTCATTGACTACGTTACACTGATACGTAAACCGGTATTACAACCTTGATAGACTGATTTGAACGATGTGTGACCGAATCGTTAAAACTTATGGTATCCGTGGTTAGAAACGTTAAATACTAATTAAAATTTAAATTTAAAAGCGCTTACTTTCTTTTTGTCATCAACTTATATTTAAGTTTAATACAAAACTGTGCTCGCAGGTCATCAATATTACTATAACAGTTATGATTTGTCCAGGACTATATCTTGACACGGAAGTATACATTCCATAGCGTATACTCAAGGTTCAACTTAAGTTGTCTATAGGTATAGAACTGGTGATTCAATAATACTATTTTGGACTTGTTTACTAATGTTTAGTGATACAGTGTATCAAAAACAATGACTCGATTCAGTATCAGGCGACGGAGAAACAGTTTCTTCAATGATCGGTTAAATGATATTCAAGCGCGATTGGATGACGGCAAGTTGGTTTATTAGTATACCATAAAAGCGACTTCTTAGTGACATGACACTTTAGTGACAGACCATAAAATTTGATAGAATACACTGTCGTCGACTTCGAATCTATCTGCCAAGTTTCTGCCCGATTGGATGACGGAAAGGGGGTTTATTAGGTTTCCGCAGATATGCCCGCTATCGACATACACAGCTAACCACTCACCCACCCACGCACAAAATTGAAGTTAATATAAATAATTTAAGAAGTGTTTGAAATATATTTTTCCTTGTGCCATACCGTTGCCACCTTCTTTGAGTAAATACAGGTCCAATTTCAGATCATTCTGACCTTTGGTTCTTTTACAGTTTTCCGGAAGTTGAACTTTAATTCTAAACACACTATGTATAAGATATGTCAAAATGAAGGTCTGGTCGAAATGAGCTCCCACAAAACTCGACCAGATGTTATGAAAAGAAGTATCGGAAATCTTTACGAGAAATAAGCCCATCTGATGGCTGTGGGGTTAGCGCTCTGGCCTCGCATGCCAAAGGTGCCGGGTTCGAATCCTGGATTAGGCATGGATGCTCGTTATGGTTCGGAATTCACGTTAAACTGTAGGTTCCGGCCTAATTAGACGTCATTGTTCATAAAAATAGGTCGTTGAGCGTACAAACCAACCTATCAACTTTATCAGAAATAAACTTGATACTCATTAAACCATAACTATAAAAACTACAACTATGTCGTATATTAGTGTAAACAACGTTTATAAATAAACTTCAAGATTTCAGTCATTAAATATCGCCAAATTAGACATGTTTTGCATCTGGATTTGAAGTATCTTAATTGGAACCCTGGTACTACAAAATCACTGACCACTATTGGTAGACGTTGTTCAATACCGATGTTGAATGTTGTAGACCAGCCGTTATTTCTGATATTGGTCAATCTCTTACAATACTGGGTAAAAAACATCTTGGGAGTTTTGGAATGTTAATGCACAGTTTTGAAATTGAAATATTTTTTATGTATAAGAACGAACTGGGAGGAGAGAGGGGGGGGGGTGATATTTTTAACACGTTTATTTTTTTTTTTAAATAATCGTGTATTTTGAAAGGATGCTCGAATTTGTCAATTTTTCTAGAACTCCTGTTACCTAAATCGACATTTCAGTGGCGTGACTGTCCTGAGCCAAATAATTTAACAAGTTCTTCAGACCACTTAACTTCGGTGACGTCACGCTGAAATTGACCAATAACCTATTCCTCCCAATGACGTATTACCCAGGGGACAGGTATAAATTACGAGCCGTACTTCTCTTATCTTCTTTATCCTTGTTTTCAACTCCCTTCAGAAATGTAAAATATGACACATATGAGAACACGATTCCCATTTCTTGGTTCGGTGAGCAAATCCTTTGAAGGGGAAGGAGAAGGGGGGGGGGGGGAGGCTGTTCTGAAATGCAAGTACCCCCACTCCCACCCCCTTCTCCGTTGTTGCATTTAATTCACTTCGCTCCACCGGTTCTTAATTCCTACATGATCAGACGATATACGCGGGGGGAGTGTTTCGAACTTGTTAAGAAGGGGGGGGGGGGACTAATGAATATCTTTTGGTAAGATCCCCAGCTTGTAGTTTGGGGCACGCTTCCTTCCGATGGGGGGAGGGGGGGGGAGGAATTGGAGATTAAATTTTGGTTGTACGATGTTAAAGTAAAGGATCTGGATATACGAAGAAATTTTTGCCAATCTATATGCAGTGTATTTTCAGAAAGGAGTCCTTAACTTTGAAATGACATAATGGATGATTCCAGCATTTTTTAAAAAACAAGAGAAATTAGTTTATATTTATACAGAATTTCTTTCTGATTCCAAATATTTAAACAAAAGTTCTTTAAAAAATTTAGATATTTAAATATTAAGAGAAAAAAAAATGAGCCGAAACCAGTCCGATAAAAAAACAACAAAAAAACCTATGACGTCAAAGCTTCCTTCCGTTTCTATGGTTATCGTGAGGTTTCTGCCAAATTGTTGGCGTTGGTAGACCATTGCCATATCCCGTACAGGTTGGGGCGATTTGCGAGAAACTTGCAAAACTGGTTTCCGCGGCCGCATTTCAAGCCAAGTTGTTTGGAACCTCTTGACGTCACATTCAATTCGAGCCGAATGAATCGTTTTCTAGCCAACGTCTAACAGGAGAACTTAGATTGCAAATTAAAAAGAAAAGAAAGAAAAAACGCATTGAGCAACAATTTTTCTGTTTATGCCTTTTTTTAAACATTTAGAATTGAATAATTTTTTATTTTTTTAAATGCTGGAATTGTCCGTTGTGAAACAGTGAGAATCAGAAAGAATAGATAAGTGCTATGGTGGGTAGACAGGTACAGAATTTTAAACACACTGCTTCGTAACATTGATTAATGGGAATAAATTTGATGTCTCCTGCATATGATTTACTGATGAATCTCATTTCAAATTAGACGGATTTGTCAATAAACAAAACTGTCAAGTACGGGGTACTAAAAACCCGTCTGATCGCTTAGAAAACCACTGCATTACACTAAATTGACCGTTTTAGTTACTGCAATATTTAGTAAAGATATCATAGGGCCTTTATCGTGAAAGTAAACATTACACTCATTCCTCTAGATTCATACGACAATTAGTAGCCACATTTCAATATCGCAACTAATTTTACAAACCAGGGTATTTAAAAATTCTCTACCTGTCTATCCTACACGCCACTTGTCTCTTTTCTGTCCCTCACTGTTTCAGAATCATGATATTTCAAAGTTAGGGAGTCTCCATTTACCACAACGGTATTCGCCAATGTCGGAAATTAGAGGTCGGAAATATCGATCAAAATAAATATCGATACTATATCATTGCATAGAAAAACTTATCGATAAAATATCGAGACATGATTTTTTTTTTTTTTTTAATTTGATTTTCAATTTTTCCAGAAACAAAGTTTCTCGGAGCATATTTCTACTTTTCATGATTGTTTTTTTGTAAGGTGACTACTTTTTCAACTGAAATGGATCTACTACAAAAAAAAAGTTATGTTTTCGCTTAATTGGTGCAGTGATTTTAAGAAAAATTCAGATAATTTTTAATAACTTTTAAGTGTATGGAAAAATATTGAATAGGCTGGTGCCATTTTATCTGTCATTCAGCCAATTTCAAACTTTATTTTTGAAGTTTTTGAAAAGGGTATAAATAAAATCGAAAAAAACACATGGAACTACAGAACGATCATCAAAAAACTAAAAATGTTTGAAAATATCGATATATCGGTGACTTTTATCAATATTTTTAATATCGATATTTTTTTAGAAATATCGATAAAAATATCGATATATCGCCGACCTCTATCTGAAATACAGGTTCTGGAAGTGCGACCAATCCTGAAGGAATTCGAGCAGCATCGTTCCAAAATATGCGATTTTTTACTTTCAATCATCCATATGTTTACATAGGGTAATGAAAGTACAGTACTATTCGGTAAAAAATTTCGATATTTTTTTTTTACGTTTCTGCACGATTTCGAAGGTCCTTTTTTCAAAAAAGTGTTCTAGAAAAAATGTCTGTTTGTGAATACGTTGTCAGCATGACTCCCAAACAAATTGACCCCTAGGATGTTCAGATTTTGTGTGCGGGTTAGTGGTGGGGGGACCTACCGTTAAGGTTTTTGTCGAAATCGCGCATGCGCGTAAGGTAGCTGCCATTGAAAAAATCATGTTTTTCAATGATTGCTAAAAAATGAATTCAACGATTTTGATTAAAATCCCTGTGGTAATGCCTTACAAGGTGTTCTAATTGTCCCCATCTTCGAAATTCCTGTAAAAATGCGATAAAAGAGTAAAAAGTTGAAAAACGAGAGCCTTTACCATAGAGCTCTCTGCCCTCGAGCAACGCTCATCAACGATTGATTTTTTTCTGCTCACGCAGAGGAAAAGACAATTTGGTGTCTTTCGAATAACAACGCCAATTTTACCGTCTTGGCGGTTTTTCCTATGCATATATTATTAATAAAAATATCGCCAAACTGGCCATTTTTATTTGAATGAGTGAAAATATGGAAACGGTAGATAACACCATAAGTTTTAATGCAATGACAAACATTACAGAGTAAGTGAAAGTTGTGCGATGTTCCACATCCCTAGTTGTTGTTCTTTTTAAACAAATATGTAAAAAAATATAATCAAATATATATTTATTTTGCTCTCCGTCCTTTCTTATAAATAAAATATTTCAATTTTAAAGCTACATAACTAAATTTCAAAACTTCCGGTATATTTTATCTAAAGAATGACAAAGATCTACAGCGGTTGGCCAATGTCGTGCGAAATTGGCTTCCATCTTTATGCTACTGGGGTCCGTCCCACCTTTGCAAAAAATAACCTACGATTTTGTCAATTTTCTTGACATATTTTTTGGGGGTATGCTTGATTAAATCTTTTTCATCACAACGATAAAATATTTTTAACATGTTTGAGAATCCATATTTAAAAAAAAAAAAAAAAAAAAAAAAAAAAAAAAAAAAAATACTTGTAGCATATGCACATTTTTTATTAGTTTCATTATGTAATAAAACCGAGATTGGTATAAATATAAGGTTTTTTTTTTATAAGGAACGTGCAACGATGTAACTGCAAGAGTTATAGTAAAAAATGTACTTACGTCGGGACATATGAAAAAAAGTGACCGGAAAATGACTATTTTGTGACAAGCCTGGACTGATATGAATAATGACACACATTAAATGTGTCACATTGGACATCCGAATTCAATGCTAGGTTTTCACCAAATATCAATTCAAGAATTGTGGAACGCTTCATCCACGATGTGGGATTTAAAGTGTACTTTCCTTTGATAAGAATAGAAGTATTAAACTAGGATCCTAGTTGTTCTACCCCCTCCAGTATTTTCTTTTCCTGCTAGTCAGCTAAACTGGTGAATTTTTTTTTTTTTTTTTACTTCTGTTACATTTCAAAAATCAAGCATAGATAAATTCTAAATTGTATGATCTCAGTATGATACGCATTGAAAATTCCAGTCCAATGTAATGAACATTTCTTGTACGTCCCGTCCATCTTGCATGACATTCCTTGAATACCGATGGTGTTTGTTTCGGTGCAGCTATGCCCCCGTGTATTTCTTCCACCAATAATAAAAATTATTCTCTTTCTAACATCACAATTATCAAATATAATAAATTCAAGCTCAAAATAATCCTACTTTCTTCTCTTTCTTTCTCAAGATGCTTAAATCTTATTTTTTTTTTTTTTTTTCCCTTATCCCAAGAAATCAGTCATTCCACAATATGTCTCGCAATCCATTATTTAACTGTGATGTCCGCCCCTCGCTTGTAATTCTTAATAAAGCACACCCTTTACGAAATAAATGTTTTTACGAAGGAAGGTTTTCAGTGCAATAGTGGCGTAACTCTAATTCTAATCCTCTGAGGTATAAAATGTGGGAAAAGTTATTTCAAAAATATCAATCAATAATCAAACTAGAAAAATTAGAATTTGTATTTGGATACGAAGTTCCCACAGTTAAAGTAAAATGAAATAAGTCTAATTTAGAAAGTTATTTTAAATATACTTCAATTCCAATAAAGGATGAATCCAAAAGATCAGACTCTCTCATCTTTTCAACGGACTGCGTTCATGGCTATTTCTCCGTCTTTCACACTTAGAAAGCCATCGTCGAGATTTCTTAAAATTCTAGGCCACGCCTCGTCTTACAACATTTCATTCACGACATCTTCGTCATTCCATAAATATAGCGATTCCTAATTGGGTCATTCATTTTATACATCCTGTATATTTAGAGGGAACTATATTATTTTATAAAGAAATATACTTCCTGGTAATCTATAAATGATTCATTCATTTTCAAAACGCTATATAATCAAAAGTATTCACGTAAAAATCTAACACTTGAAACCGAAGTTTTTAATATAAATCTTTTATACGCATTGCCAATTTTTATATTCACTAACATAGCACCGTTTCTGTTGTCAGCGTGTGCTTGACGTTTGCATCTAATTTTAAATATTAAAAACATACCTATCAGCAAAATATGCGGTAAACTACTTTTCAAAATTTATTCATTAAAAATTAAAGGGAATGTATGCATTCACATTCCACATATCTTTTATTTATTCTTATTAAAACAATTTTATTATTAATTTATTGAAACAAGGTTGGCAACGGGAATTTTTTCAATGATCGATTAAATGGGATTATTAGTATTCCAAAACATTGATAGCAACGGCTGTAAAACCAACCTTTTAGTGACCGTGACAGCTCCCAAAATTTGATAAAATGCATCGTCATCGAATCTATCCGTCAATTTTCAGACCGACTGGATAACAACAAGTGGGTTAATTAGACCTCCGCAGATTTGCCCGCCATCAACAAAAACAACCCCCCACCCCTCCCCCCACACACAAAATCGAAGTTAATATAAAATATTTAAAAATACAGAATGTCGCAAAATGGACGAATGGCTTTCAAAAATTAGCCACAATGCCAACTGCCATACATGCTGACAACATTGATATACGTATAGGAATATTTTCCTAATATTCTTATATATTAATTTACAACCAAGATATGTTTTTTTTTTTTTTTTTTTTAATTCAATGACAATAAGAACATGTTTTTGGTTACATTTTCTAGCACACTTTCTTTTGAATGGTATATACTCTCTAAATCTCTATATATATAAGGCAAAGCCCTCACTGACTCACTCATCACTAATTCTCCCACTTCCCACATAGTCACAAATCTGAAAATCGGCACAAATATCAACAATGGTAAAAATAGAAAAAGTAAACTATTCCGATCTCGATTAACCCACTTTAAGGGGTTAAACGTTCCAAACGGGGGACATTCGAAAATCCTACTTCCCACATAGTCACAACTCTGAAAATCGGCACAAATATCAACAATGGTAAAAATAGAAAAAGTAAACTATTCCGATCTCGATTAACACACTTTAAGGGGTCGAAAAGGGGTTAAACGTTCCAAACGGGGGACATTCGAAAATCCTACTTCCCACATAGTCACAACTCTGAAAATCGGCACAAATATCAACAATGGTAAAAATAGAAAAAGTAAACTATTCCGATCTCGATTAACCCACTTTAAGGGGTCGAAAAGGGGTTAAACGTTCCAAACGGGGGACATTCGAAAATCCTACTTCCCACATAGTCACAACTCTGAAAATCGGCACAAATATCAACAATCTCTATATATATAAGGCAAAGCCCTCACTCACTGATTCACTGACTGACTGACTCACTCATCACTAATTCTCCCACTTCCCACATAGTCACAACTCTGAAAATCGGCACAAATATCAACAATGATAAAAATAGAAAAAGTAAACTATTCCGATCTCGATTAACACACTTTAAGGGGTCGAAAAAGGGTTAAACGTTCCAAACGGGGGACATTCGAAAATCCTACTTCCCACATAGTCACAACTCTGAAAATCGGCACAAATATCAACAATGGTAAAAATAGAAAAAGTAAACTATTCCGATCTCGATTAACCCACTTTAAGGGGTCGAAAAGGGGTTAAATGTTCCAAACGAGGGATATCCGAATGTTCCTCTTCCAATGTAGTCATTTTTCTGATATTTTTTTGCAAATGTTAAAAAAATAAGTCATTCCAATATCGATTAACGAATTTTTAAGGGATGAAAAGACGACGCAACATTGAAACTATACGAGGATTAACTTAATGTCTAATTAACTTAATTCCAATACAGCTACTACTTTGAAATTTAGAACTAAGAGCAAACATAAACACAATAAACTATACCAGTTTGCTATTCACAATTATAAATTTCGTTTAAAATGTCAACAAAGGAAAGTTCCTATTTTGATAAATCAATTTGTCGGGATCGAAATGGGAGCAAACGTCTGAAGTGTAGAATACATGAATGTCTTTTGATCGCTAAAATGCTAATGGTAAAATTTCGTAGCGCAGCACGGGTATTCAGCTAGTACTAGATATAACAATGTCTGTTTTTTTGAATTTTTGTCATTTATGATGAGAATTTTTTTAAATGTAGTGCTTTCGAAATGCCTTGCAACTCTGATTATATTTCTGTTTCCGAACGGATCTTACGAATCTTTATAAGAAACATATTACTATAAATTTTTTCTGTTCTTTGTTAAATTAAATATTAAACTTATCAATATTCTTAAAAATTTCTGTTCTGTGATTTTTGGTGTTAAACAATCCCTTTTTTTCTCTTTGATACAAGAAAAAAACAAAGAAAATTAGGGGTGTGGAACATCGCACAATTTTCAATTACACTTAATACTACCCACCGCATTTAAATTTGTCACGAATTTTTTTAATTAACCGTTTTCTTTTTCATATTTTCAATATTATTTTTAAAAAATACGCTTGACTAGAATTATTTCAATGATAAAAAAAAGATTTAAAAAAAAAAGTGAAATAAGGAATATGCTCTTTGATTAATATTACATATTGCATTATCCTCTCTTGTAAGTGAAACAGAGAATAAACAGTTGACGAAGAGCGATGTTCAAGGAATGATAACTCTGTGTTACCTACATTATTTTTTCCTCTTCTTCACCCCTTTAATATATTTCAAAGGAAATTTCAGAGGTGGTGATGTCTAGAGCACCTCAAAACGCATTATAACAGTTAGTTCGATCAAAACCGTTAGAGCCGCTTCTGCCAGTTTCCGAGAAACAAATTTTAAAAAAGGCATCTCTTATGCACATGCGCAGTTTTGACGAACACCTTAAATGACAAATCTTATTTCGTTCCATTAATGTGAAAAACAAAAGTTGAACATCGTAGGTCGGTCTGTTCGGGAGTTATGCTGACCACGTACACAGAAATTTTTCCACACCACTTTTTTTTTTTAATTTTTTTTTTAACTTAGCCCGTACATGTATAAATGTGCAAAAAAAAAAAAAAAAAATCGGAAATTTTTATTTTGATCGAATGCAATACTTTCATATAGACAGAGAGGCGACGCAATTTTTGGACCCCATCGACCATCATTCTGAATTTTTTATAGAAATTAGAGAAAAGTGAGTAGATTACGAATCCACTGGTCTGCCGTGGCAAAAATGGCCGAAACTGGTCAAATATCGACTTGGAATGAGTTGAACTAAATCCAATTGCCAAAATGCGCCATAACTTGCCAAATAATGAGCATTTTTTTTTTTATTTGGTAACCCTCACTCTTTAATTTTCAATTAAGAAGGTTGCAGACGATTCGGATATCTGGCGACGGTCTACTTGCATCTATTAAAATTGAACCAAGTTGGCAAAAAATATTACGTCCCTTACGACGTAACTGATGTCGCCAATTTGGCTTATTTTTAAAAGATACAAGTTTTCCCAGCCAAAGATCTGAAATCATTTGCGCTTTTTCTCATTGAAAATCAAAATGAAGTGGGTTGCCAGGCGAATAAGTTTGTTCTATTTTTGGCAAGTTATGACAGATTTGGCAATCGGATTTTAGTTCAACTCATTCCAAGTCGATTATTGATCAGTTTCGTTCATTTCTGCCGCGGCAGACCAGTGGATTCCTAATCAACTCACTTTTCTCCAATTTCTATAAAAAATTCAGAATGATGTTCGATGGGGTCCAAAAATTGCAGTCGCCTCTCGGACTATTTCCTTACCCTATGTCAACATAAGGGTAATTGATAGCGAAAAACACCTTACATGCTCTTCCAACGCATCAAAAAAAAAAAGTTGAGTTACACCACTACTAAAACAAGTCCACACGATTTTCGGCCATTTCTTCAAAATCGATTCTACTAAATGAAAGCAGATGGAGAACTACTCACTTCATTCCTCACTGTCAGTGGCGGCGAAGAAGGGGATCACTTTTAGGACGCCTCAAGGACAGAAGACTTTTCTTTCCTCATCTCCATTCATCGCAGCCAACTCAACGGATTTGAATCAAGGGAACAATGTTTAGGAAAAGGACAATTTATGGTGTTAGTCCTTGTAGAGGAATGTGTTTGGGGTTGAAGTGAGGATCGGGTGGGTTGAAAGGAATTGCTGCCTTAAGGTAGAAATGGAATAAATTATCTTTGTGAGTACCGTTCGAGATTCATAATTCTCTGGACTCACTTATGTCGTTTCTAGAAATAAGTAGGGGTGTGGAACATCGCGCAACTTTCAATTACACTATATTACTGATGTGGATATGTGCCGTTTACCGTTTTTATAGCTTCATCATTCATTCATTGAGAAAAAATTGTCAGTTTGGTGATATATATATATTTTTTTTTTGCGATAATTCTTATATGGGTCGTTAAAAAAAAAAAAAAAAAAAAAAACCACTTTCGCCAAATTGCGGGTTTTAGCAATATTTACTTCTATATTCCTTATGTTGAAACGATCGTCGATGAGCTATGCTTAAGGAAAGAGAACTCTGTGTTAAAGGGATTCGTTTTCCAACCTTTTACGCCATTAAAGCATTTTTACGGGAATTTCGGAGATGGGGATGTTTAGAACACCTTAAGAGGAATTACCACAGTGATTTTGAACAAAATCGTTAGAGCCGTTTTTAGCAATTACTGAAAAACCTGTTTTTTTTTCAATGCCAGCTACCTTATGCGCATGCGCGATTTTGACGAAAACCTTAATGGTAGATCCTTGTGCAAACACCAACCCTCACACCAAATTTGAACATCGTAGGTCAATTTGTTCGGGAGTTATGCTGACCACGTACACACAGACAGAAATTTTTTCTAGATCGTTCTTTTGAAATCAGAATATTTCGAAACGTGGAAAAATGCTTAAAAAAAAAATCGGTGGGAAAACAGAGTGCTAAACTTTCATTACCCTACAATGTGGGTAATTGAAAGTAAAAATATGAGTTGGTGTCATTACTTTTTACTTTGAATTACCTATATGTTTACATAGGGGTAATTGAAGTATAGCATTCGGTCAAAAGAAAATATAATATTTTTTTGCATTTTTCCACATTTTGGAACATTCTGATTTTTAATCACGTGGTCTTGAAAATATGTCTGTCTGTGTGTACGTGATCGGCATAACTCCCGAACAAATTGACTTACGATGTTCAAATATGGTGTGCAAGTTGGTGGTGGCCATGGAACCTACTATTAGAGTTTTTGTTAAAATCGCACATGCGCATAAGGTTGAAATCATCGAAAATCATGTTTTTCAGCAATTCCTAAAAAACGGCTCTAACGATTTTAATTAAAATGTCTGTGCTAATGACTCTTTAGGTGTTTTAATTGTCCCGACCTCCGAAATTCCAGTAGTAGTATGACAAAAGCGTAAAAAATTGAAAAACGAGTCTCTTTAACACTAAGCTCTCTGCCTTTGAGCATCACCCATCAACAATTGATTTTTTATTTTTTATTTTTTCCGTACAAGAAAGGACACTGTAATGTCTATCACATAACATCGCATGAGTGAAAATATGAAAACTATAAATGACACCATTTATCAAATTTTAATGCAATGATCAATATTATAGTGTAATTGAGAGTTGCGCATTGTTATACAACCTAGTTTAATATTGTTGCGTGGATGGGTTCGAAAGATTTGACGCCAAAGCAGATCAAAACTTGCAGAAATTTATTCCGATAGAACTCTTCGCAGATTCCTTTACAACTCCAGAACTTCTCGTTCTAGTAGACTCAATACAGCTCTTTACACAACAATAGAGCACAAAACAGCAGTTAAAAACTTGACAACACAACTGCTAAGAATCGCCACAAAAGACAATGCAATACAGTTCACTTTCGGAACTCTCTGAATGCTCGCTGAGAGACAGCTAACTCAGTGACTCCAATCAACTAACTCAATTAACTCAGTAATTTCAGTCAACTAAGTGATTCAACTCACGGCCGGCCTTGTATTGGAGTCAAACCTTCTTGAAACTTCTAGAGGTAGATATTTGGAGAACTTTACAGATCGTAGTCGAAAAGTCCTATACATGTACATGGGGACCGAAAATGTCGCCAAATTTGGTGACAAAAATTAGTCGCCAAAACCGTCGCCAACTTGGCTCTATCTCGCCAATTTGGCGAGATTGCCATTACCATAATGTTAAATGTCCTGCTCCTTGTAAAACTCGCTTCCCAGCGTTATCTCTGTAAAACTCGTTATCAAGCATTAAGACACACATTGCAGGAAAGCCAAGCAAAGACGAACTATTGCACTGCCTTATGCGAAATGTACATAATTTTTCCTATTTACAAAATTAACACTACGTAATATTTACAAATATACAAAAATTCGTAACAATATCTTTTATATTCGATATTGTTTGTGTGTTTGTGACGAAAAAAATCTTCGGAGGACTAATTAACCCACTTATTATCATCCAATCAGGTTGAAGCTTTGAAGAGAGTCAATATATTTTATCAAGTATTAGGGCTGTCACTGTCACTAAAAGCCGCTTCTACACCTGCACCTGTTGCCGCTTCGAATTTACTAATAAAGCAACCAATCAAGCTGGAACTTTCAAATTTGGCAAATACGCTTGATGACAATGTTTTCTATCATGTTCTGGGGCTGTCACTAAAATGCCGCTTTTACAGACGTTTCTATTGTTTTACTTCAGATTTATCAGTTTTTACTCACGTTTTATTATCCAGTTACCAACATGGTTCGTACACTTGAATGAAAAAATAAAAAAATTCAAGGACTTTTTAAGTACTTTTCAAGGGTGTGTTATCAACACAAATATACAATAATAAAAAATTCCAAATTTTTTTTTATTGGCAAATGGTGCATGTTCAAATCAAGTAAATAAAAAAAAAAAATATGTTTCAATAGATTGGTTGTTTTCAGATTATATGGCACCGTCAGCAACATTAGGGCTATAATGCGCCGAAACATTCGCCATTAAACAAGCCAACATACATTTACAAACACCCATGCCTAACACGGGAATCGAACACGCAACCTCGTGGTCTAGAAGCTAGCACGCTAACCACTATACCGTTTGGTCGGCATGTTTCAATAGAAGAAAACTTTAAGGTTAGAATAGATGAAAAAACATTTTCAAGTATATCACAAGCAGGATAGTATCCCTTAAAAACAGAAGTGAAGTAGGTAGCACTCACTTGGTTATTAAGCAAATTTCGGATGTGAATATCCATTTATTTTTCTTGGTTTCATCGTATTGAAACTTTCATCAAATAATAAGATTAAACTGTCTTCTAATACACCATGAAGATAAAACTTGATTCCAAATACGGCATAATTTTCTTTTTTTTCATTACATGAAAATTTAGATGAAATCGTGCTATCGGCGAACATGCGATGATATAATTTATCAATGTTTTCATGTGAAGAGCCGTGATTTTTTTTTTTTTTTTGTGGTTTTCAATATCCATAGTATTTCAGCATCTAAAACTTTGTTTTAAACTACATGCATCTCCTTTTGGTGTATTTTTTATCGTTAAAAATAGTTATAATAATGCTCATTGAACTATTTCTTGTAGAAACTAAGTACATGCGCTTTTTGCTCCTCTCATGGCTTTTAAAAGTACTTTCTTTACTATTTATGCTGTGCTGTAATTTTTGGAACACGAAGTGCATCGTACAAAATGCGGATCCAACACGTAGGCTCGCCACCATAGACTAATTATTATCAATAGACTGCGTGTTCCCACTTCAATCATACACCGAGAATGAAACCAAAATGAATCACAAAATTCGTCTATCAGTCACGTGGTTTTTAATTTGGCTACGTCGTAAAATTAATCATTTATCTAATAATCTTATTATCCTCTATCGCCTGAGTGAGAAGAAACCCGCCAAATCTGCGACCCTGCTCCCAAAAAGTCCCTACTCGTGTGATTCATTTTGGTTTCATTATCGTTGTATAATTGAAGTGGGAAGTCTATTGATAATAATAAGTCTATGGGTACAACCATGTCCATGAACTACATTCCAGCTTGAATTGCAAATGCATTTTCCTGCTATTTTTAAACAGCGTGCAAAAACGAAACAAGAGATCACGTGATTTGATCGGAGTAAACAGTTTACAAATGTTATAGTTGTGGATGCCTAGTTGTGGATTGCCAAATGCCTAGTTGTGTATTTTGCTCATTTTGTAAACCAAAATTTATAAAGAGGCTATATTTTTAGGAAATAAAATTCAAGCACTCTAAACATATTTTTTAAGAAATCAAGTTCTTTAAGCACTTGAAAGTGAAAGTTTTTTTCCAAGCACTTTTCCAGGTTCTTTTGAAACGTACGAACCATGTACCAAGCTTAATTAAAACACGTTTAATTTGGCAATAGTTAAAGACTGAAACCTTTCCCTATTAAGTTTGACAAGGCAAAATCTTCGGAGATTCGGAGAACTAATTGGCCAACTAGTCTTCACCCAATTGATCTGAAACTTGACAGATAGACTAGTTGTCGATGACACTGCGTTTTATCGAGTTTTGGGGCAAATAAAAATTAGTCAATGGTACGGAATGGATGTTTTCTTTGTATTGTCAAACACTATTAAATTCGATGTGAGTTATAAATCGCTTAAATAAGTTGCAATTGAACACAAATGTTTCCAATGAATATAAAGAATTTACAATAAAACTTTGTTTTTTTTAATTAGATTTTTTTTATTGGTATTGTAACAGAAAGTTTTTTTTTTTACTAAATGATGAGAATTATCAAATGTATCGTTTTATAATTGCCAAATATTTCATTTGATTGAACTTTATAATTGCAGTACTACTTTATTAGAATACCAAACTTATCGTAGAATTTTTTTTTTCCCCTTTCTGGATCTATTCAAATTTCAAAAACAGAATTAATTTTTTTTTAAATATATTCTTCACAGACTAATTTAAATTAATTGATGCTAAGTTATTAATTATTTATCGATATGGATAACAGTCGAAAAGGCGATGTAAAAAATAAATGTGTTTTTAATTATAATAAAATGGTATAGTTCCCGCCCAGCGATAAATTTAAAGCAAAACTAATTAGTACATATTGCTATTGTTAAACTTGCTCCTGGAATTTAATTTTTGTTTAAACTTTCCTTTAGTTTAGAAAAAATATCGTACCTTATTTATTTTTAGTTCTTATGGAAAATGTAGATTCTCATTAAGAATACCATTTAATCAACAACACAATTTTAGATTAGTTCACTCAAAATATTTCTGGAAATATGGTATCATTTATCCTCAAAGTTTCCTGCACCATTAATTTTATTTCCAAATTAACTGGTTAATATAATGATAATAATGGAGCTCTTTTGGT
The DNA here is from genome assembly GCA_963978545.1 of Linyphia triangularis. Taxonomy (NCBI): domain Eukaryota; kingdom Metazoa; phylum Arthropoda; class Arachnida; order Araneae; family Linyphiidae; genus Linyphia; species Linyphia triangularis. The sequence continues at coordinate 66,350,354 of OZ021729.1, forward strand.
TAAAATCCTTGATTAATCTTATTTTGTTTGTCCATATTACCAGAAAATATGTAGGGTTCTCGGCTTATTTTATATTAACAAATAAAAGAAGCAATTCATTTGTTAGTAACTAGAAAATTAATTTATCATGTTAGAAAAAAAAAAGTTAACTAATTTTTTGTAATTACACTTTTTGTCAAAAATGACACTTCGATAAAGTTATAAATGTCAGAGAAAACGCATTGATTAATAATAGCTGCAACTTGATAACTGATGTAAAATTATGCTACATGAGTTTTACTTTGCTGGTTGTTTTCAGATTATCTGACGCCCTCAGCAACACGAGGGCTATAATGCGCCGAAACATTCGTCATTTGACAAGCCAACATACATTTACAAACACCCATGCCTAACACGGGACTCGGAACCCGCAACCTCGCGGTCGAGTTTTACTTCGCATTTTTATATCCTTTATATTAACTTCGATTTTATTTGTTGTTTGCTTGTGTGTGGCTTGCTAGTCTGCGGAGACCTAATTAACCTACTTGCCGCCATCCAATCAAGCTGAAACTTTGCAGATAGATTCTTTGTCAATTGCAATGCATTTTATATAGGTTTTGAGGGCTATCACTATCACTAAAAGACTAATTTTACACATGCTTCTATTGGCGCTTCGTTTTACTTAAAAGCCTTCTGCTCGTCATTGAATCGAGCTGAAACTTGGAACTTGGCAGATACACTCGCATTCAATGAGTGTGATTTTTATTAAGTTTTGGGGCTGTCACTAAAAGACCGCTTTTACACGCGTTTCTTTTACCTTATGACCGATTTGTGCAAACATGTGCAATTTGACGATATTTAATGACTGAATCCTCTGTTGAGGTGAACAAGGCAAAATCTTAGGAGGGCAAATGTACCCACTTACCGTCATCCAATCTGGCTTGAAACTTGGTAGATAGACTCGTTGTAGATATCAACGAATTCAATCAAGTTTTTGGGGGCAAAAAAAAAAAAGTAAATACAGGATGGTTATAATTAAAGTTAGCCTGTTTTGGCCTACGTAGAATTCGTTCTGGTTAAAGGATTTTGATGAAACTTGGTACATATGTTACATGGGCTATAGGAAAAAGAAATCCGCAATAAAAATAATAGCTCGAATTTCAACACCACAAATTGGAAACGCAGATCTCTTCAGCTTTTATTAATCAATGGGTTCTCTCTTCCTATTTAGAACTATAACAAAATGTCACTTTTCACCAAAAGTGAAATTAGCACTTTTTTTCACTATTTTTCAACACAAAGTTAAAAAAAAAAGAAAACAGAAAACTTTTTACTACAACGTGATAAACTAATCCTCTAGTTACTAAATAGTGAATTACTTATCTAATTTGTCAACACAGAATTAACCGAGAACCGTACTCCTGAAATATGGTCGAACTAAATACGATTAATCAAGGGTTTTAACAGCGAAAGAGCACGATACATACATATATCAATATATTAGCAGTTTGAAAATAAAATAAATGGTCATTGGCAAAAATAGCAGTCATTGAACATAGACTGTAATCAAATAAAGATTGCTGTTTCCAATTTGTGTTTTTTGTTCTTCATCCTCTCTCCTTTTACACCTGGTGGCTGATATTTGAATACATGCATGCATACGTACGTACGTATGTATGTATGTATGTATGTATGTATGTATGTATGTATGTATGTATGTATGTATGTATGTATGTATGTATGTATGTATGTATGTATGTATGTATGTATGTATGTATGTATGTATGTATGTATGTATGTATGTATGTATGTATGTATGTATGTATGTATGTATGTATGTATGTATGTATGTATGTATGTATGTATGTATGTATGTATGTATGTATGTATGTATGTATGTATGTATGTATGTATGTATGTATGTATGTATGTATGTATGTATGTATGTATGTATGTATGTATGTATGTATGTATGTATGTATGTATGTATGTATGTATGTATGTATGTATGTATGTATGTATGTATGTATGTATGTATGTATGTATGTATGTATGTATGTATGTATGTATGTATGTATGTATGTATGTATGTATGTATGTATGTATGTATGTATGTATGTATGTATGTATGTATGTATGTATGTATGTATGTATGTATGTATGTATGTATGTATGTATGTATGTATGTATGTATGTATGTATGTATGTATGTATGTATGTATGTATGTATGTATGTATGTATGTATGTATGTATGTATGTATGTATGTATGTATGTATGTATGTATGTATGTATGTATGTATGTATGTATGTATGTATGTATGTATGTATGTATGTATGTATGTATGTATGTATGTATGTATGTATGTATGTATGTATGTATGTATGTATGTATGTATGTATGTATGTATGTATGTATGTATGTATGTATGTATGTATGTATGTATGTATGTATGTATGTATGTATGTATGTATGTATGTATGTATGTATGTATGTATGTATGTATGTATGTATGTATGTATGTATGTATGTATGTATGTATGTATGTATGTATGTATGTATGTATGTATGTATGTATGTATGTATGTATGTATGTATGTATGTATGTATGTATGTATGTATGTATGTATGTATGTATGTATGTATGTATGTATGTATGTATGTATGTATGTATGTATGTATGTATGTATGTATGTATGTATGTATGTATGTATGTATGTATGTATGTATGTATGTATGTATGTATGTATGTATGTATGTATGTATGTATGTATGTATGTATGTATGTATGTATGTATGTATGTATGTATGTATGTATGTATGTATGTATGTATGTATGTATGTATGTATGTATGTATGTATGTATGTATGTATGTATGTATGTATGTATGTATGTATGTATGTATGTATGTATGTATGTATGTATGTATGTATGTATGTATGTATGTATGTATGTATGTATGTATGTATGTATGTATGTATGTATGTATGTATGTATGTATGTATGTATGTATGTATGTATGTATGTATGTATGTATGTATGTATGTATGTATGTATGTATGTATGTATGTATGTATGTATGTATGTATGTATGTATGTATGTATGTATGTATGTATGTATGTATGTATGTATGTATGTATGTATGTATGTATGTATGTATGTATGTATGTATGTATGTATGTATGTATGTATGTATGTATGTATGTATGTATGTATGTATGTATGTATGTATGTATGTATGTATGTATGTATGTATGTATGTATGTATGTATGTATGTATGTATGTATGTATGTATGTATGTATGTATGTATGTATGTATGTATGTATGTATGTATGTATGTATGTATGTATGTATGTATGTATGTATGTATGTATGTATGTATGTATGTATGTATGTATGTATGTATGTATTCCCCATGGTCGTATGTATGTATGTATGTATTCCCCATGGTCGTATGTATGTACCCAGTGTCTTGAACATGGGAGTCAGTTAGAAGCCAACTTTCTTTTTTGTTGTTTATTTGTTTAAAAAGGATTCAAATGTTATTAATTAAGTACCATTTGCATGTATAAGATAATTAAAATAAGAAATAAAAAATATCACTCACCAGCGCGAGACCAGTCCCTCACCGTACACCTCGCGGCGGCGCGAAACCGGCAGCTAAGTTGTTAATTATAACCACCCTGTTGTTCGAAATGGATCTTTTATTCTTAGTGGTCAAACACTATGAAAACTCGATTTCAGATCGATAAGTTGCAATTACTCACAAAAGTCGGCTATACATACAAAGGATTTATACTGAAATATTTTGTTTTATGAGTTATATTAAATCTAAAATGAAACTATTTTTCAACTAAATAGATAGGATAAAATCTCCAGTTTCGGACAGCTTTAGAGAAAAATAGAAAAAAAAGTATTGCATATTTCTTCTCCAAAGTAATAAATTTTACGTGTCGTCTGGAATTATTTTTCTTTCCTATTTGCAATCCTTTAGAAACATTAAAAGTAGTAAGAGACAAAATATTTTAGTAGTAGAAACAGATGATTTTGAACATTACATTTAAACTAATACATTAAGTGAATAATTTTTTTTTGCAGAAAACCTGTCAGAAATGTTTTAGCGAAATTTGCAGTTTGCATAAAATATAGGTAAGTTAATTTTTTTATATTCTTTACTATTTTATTCTTAATGTTTACTGTTGCTTATTCTTACTGCCAATGTTGTTTTCTTAAGAAGTTATTATTCTTCTACTTCTATATTTTTTTATTATTTAATGTTACTTTAGATTGTTTATTGTAGTGTGACAAATGCTAGCTTCTCTTGGCATTGCACTAGTAATGGACGGTATATTAGTTAAGCAGGATTAACATGCCACCAGTCGGGGTTGCAGTTTATATCGCCAGTCAGTGACGTCATGTGACGTCACCAGGCTACTGGTTCCAGTAAACCAAACATTTTCTATTTACTGGCGCTGGCGACTCCGATCAACCAATCACGTGAGCTCTCCGTGATCACCGATAGACGGCGCAACGGTCACTTAGCTGACGTCACAGAACTGGCGTTCTGAACTGGAGGCCCGACTGGTAGCGTGTAAATCCGGCTTTAGTTAATCAGGATTAACAGGCCACAAAGTCGGGGTTGCAGTTTATATCGCAAATTCTGTGACGTCACCTGGCAACTGGTTCCACGCATTCATATGAAATTCAATTGAATTCTGTTCATTAATCTATATATTTAATAGGCAATACGTTTTTTGGGGTTAGTCCGTCCGCCTAAACTACTCAACCAATTTCAATGATCAAGGTGTCATTTTAAAGGAAATAAGCTGTAGATTTGCCAAAACGTGCCAAAATAATTTATTAACACTTTATTAATTAGTTAAATTTCAATATTTTTCATCATTAAGCTACTACAAAGCCTCAATGATTTTGAATATAAGAATGGCAACATCCTTAAGTAAACAAACCCGCTGCTCGGGGGTTCAACCAACCAACCAACCGTTGCTAATTTTAAAGCTATCCTTACGTATGTAAATAACAAACCCGTTGCTAATTTTAAAGCTCTTTTTAAACTCTTCGTTTCAAAGTAGATTTTTTCTGTTTTTCTGAAGCATTTTTGTATTAGAGTAATTATTATTTTGAAGTATTTATATCCAGAAAATGCCTCGCGTTGGACGTCGTTCTCTAACGGAGCGACTTATCAGAATAAATAAAAGATATTGGGACTTCAATGTAAGGGCATAGCTAATGAAGTTTTAAGTCAGAATGTTGGCGGATAGTATATTTAACTTTCTATTATGAAACTTGCAATTTGGGTGTTTTCTCTATTAGGCCTTACATTAAAGTTATAAAAATTTGGTTACATTTTTTATGGCTGGCAAACCTATTCGAGCGCAGCAAGATGTTTTAACCACAAATTCGAGGGGCAAAGCCGCTTAATCCGAGCGCAGCGAGGTGTTTAGGGGTTGGCGAGCGTTAGCGAGCAGGGGGCGAAGCCCCCTAGTGGCAATTAAAACTGTTATTTTTACATTTTGATGCATTTATAACAGAATAATAAAGAATGGTAACAGCGACTCTGGAAATGAAGAAGAAAATAAACCCACAATAAACAGGTCTACTAAAAAAAAAAAAAATGCTACTTGAAAATTGTTTTAGTTTTAATAACTGATTTTTATAGCAATTTCAAAATTGATTCAAATTATGAAATTCATTTTTTCATTTTTTTTCTATCACGTAAGATTGTATTGAAAAACGATTTTGAATTTGGGGAGAAATAACTGAAATAAAGAAATGTAGACATTTATGTTTTTATCTATCAACTCATAAATTCATTTTACACTTATACCTTAGCTTTGTTATAATGCGAATGATGAATGAATTTAAGCAAAAATTTACAACTAATTTTAGAATAATTTTATCTTTCTCTCAAAACTTCTTTTGAGCTTTTCTTCTTCTAAACTTGCTGAGGATCGTATATTTTCAATACTCATCAGTAGTCACGCCTGTGATACTAAAATTCAACCTTTCTTAATATCCCCTTTCCATTTCCTTTAAACCTGGATGTAATCATCTTGCTCCTCACTGATTGCCTGGAACATAATCCAGGAGCGAAAGAAGAAAACGATTTTTAACCTCATATATAACTCCCTAATATTTTTAAAGTTACTAACATGCATAATACATTGATAATTAATCTTTTTGGTCTTCAAGAAAGCTGATTACCAAAATGAAAGATCTCTAAGCTTTTTTTTTTTTTTTTTCTCTCTCTCTCTCTCTCTACATTTTAAGATTAAATTTTCATTCTTCGTCCAGTTCCTTAAATCGGAACATACATATAATTCTTCCTTCAGCTTTGCTTCAAATAATCCGAGAAACTCCCCCCCCCCCCAAAGATACTTGAAACATTCTCTTGAACTAATAATGCTCAAACAAATTCTCTTATAAGGCTTAACTTTATTTGAAGTGGTGAAAGTAGAACTTTTCGTAGATTAATCAAACTCCCATTTGGAGTCAGGTTACAACGATTTCCACTTTTTTTTTTTTTTTTTTTGCATTGAATAAATTTATGTTCTTTTCTGTCATAGCTTACTTATTCGTACAGAAAACACGGAAATTTGATGTCCTCACTCCATTGATCAAGCGACATTGTTATCCCTTTCAAATTACTTTATACTGCAGCAGATATATCTAACCGCAATGTAAACTAAAACTAAAAATCGTTTCTAACCAAAGCTCGGAATTTTCAACACTTGCAGAACACTTAATTAAGAAAGACATTGACGTGGGCAATAAAAATCGCAGGCTAGTGAAACGTGAATGATGGTGGATGACAGAGGAGGACAGACATGCACCATCGAATTAGTTATCCGATTTTAACTTGTTCATATTTTAATGTGTCAAATATTCGAAATTAACAATGATGTCATGCTTATCTTTTATAACTGTCAAATTTATTTACAAATTACGTATATTCATCGCTTAAAATAAAAAAATTAAAAAAATTCTAGCACATTTGTCGAATAACAAGTTCGAAATCATGAGCAACAACTCAACTTGTGTTTGTCTTCACTGCAGTAGTGGATTGATATTAGAGGTCGGCGATATATCGATACGACAATATTTGTATCGATATTTCTAAAAAAAATATCGATATCAAAAATATCGATAAATGTCACCGATATATCGATATTTTCAAACGTTTTTAGTTTTTTGATGATCGTTTTGTAATTCCATGTGTTTTTTCGATTTTCTTTATTCCCTTTTCAAAAACTTCAAAACTAAAGTTTGAACTTTTCTGAGAGATAGTTAAAATGGCACTAATATTCAATATTTTCAATACACTTAAAAGCTATTTCTTAAAATCACTGCACCAATTAAGCGAAAATATAACTTTTTTTTTTTTTTTTTGTAATAGATCCATTTCAGTTGAAAAAGTAGTCACCTTACAAAAAAGCAATCATGAAAAGTAGAAATTTGCCCCAAAAAACTTTGTTTCTGGCAAAATTGAAAATCAAATAAAAAAAAATCATGTATCGATATATCGATAATTTTTTTCGCTGCAACGATATAGTATCGATATTTCCGACCTCTAATTGATATCTCACTAATTCACTTTTCAAATAGAATCTCATTGCTGAAGAAGAATAACACAAATAAAAATCCAAACAAAAACAAATTCCAAACAGATAATTCTTTTCCCCGAGTGTTTCACCTGAAGAAGCGAATCCAAACAAGACAATCCTCTTCCCCATAATAAATAAAAGCGCGTCCAATATTCCCTTCTGCCCTTGTCGACAGGGGCCACTTTTCATTTCCGGCACCAGATGGCGCAGCCAGCCGACAGCTCCCGGGAAAAAGATTTACGATTCGCAAACGTTCCGTGCTATTACATCATAAACCAACCTTAGAGGGGCCATAATGGTTAAAAGAAAAGGAGGCCGGAATAAAAATAAAAAAAAAAAGCTAAAAACGTGAAGAAATTTCAGGTGGAATTTTTCTTTTCACCCCTTTTTGCCGAGAAATGTCGTTTTTTGATGGATGGTGGGAAGAAATGTATTTTCGGTCACTGGGATCTCTTTCCTTTATTGCTACCAAAAACTTAGTTTCAGTTTCCGTACCGGATCCCTTTTTGATTCTTCCGACCTTTTTCGCTTCATTTCTTCACACGTTTCGGATGGCGGGAGAAGTAGTAGTAGTAGTTTTTTTTAATATATTTCTTGACGATTCTTATGATATATTAAATGGAATTGGTTTCGGATATTTTTGATGGAGAGCTTTTTTTCGGGTATACATTAATCTAGACGAGTTTGGTTATTTTACGAAAAGTTCGCTTGAGTAATTTTGCGTTTTCATTTTTTTTTTATGGAATGAAATGAAGATTTAGGAGTTGGTTCTGATGGTTAAAGTTTTACTGGTTTTCTTAAATTTCCTGCGAATGTGGCGTTCATACATTGCTGTATTAAGCATAGAAATAGTATCAAGCAGTGAGGGCCCGAAATCAAATGATAGTGCCGCCGGAACAGTCCGCACTTTCCAAATTCATTCACGAACGGAAATCCTATAATCTTAATTACTCAATCGAAAAGTTTCATTTCAACAATTACAAAATGACACGAGAAAGAAAGAAAAATTATTTTAACTGACTTATAACTGGGCTCCATGCTTCAGAATAGTTCAATTATAAGTTTGAATATTAACCCTTTGCACTCGAGGCCTTTTTCGCGCGGTGGGACCAGCAACTCGAGACATTTTAGGTTCGGTTGGCGTTTATGGATTTGCTTCATAGAAACTAAACACAGTCATAAAATTTCCGCATCAAACCTAGTGGTCTTCTCGTGTTTCGGCATCCAGTCGCGTAGCGCCTGAGAGACGCCGCTCGAGTGCAAAGGGTTAACTTAGGAAATAACAAGAAAACACATGTGTAAACTGATCAGGGAAACTATTTCCGTTTAGGGGAGAAAATACTATGAAGTGCTTGTTTCTCACCCACCCCACATATCCCGACTTATTCAAAAACGAGCCAATCAGTGCATCGAATTTACAAGTACAGACGAAGTCGCGAACTTATTAAGGGCTTCCTTTGGCACCACGCCATATAGATTTAACGTGTAAAGATACTAGCCGTTGTACCCATGGCAACGGTGCAGCCCTCATCGAACTTTCATTATCTGGCTGTACTCGCTCGACCATTGTCAGATTTAGTTCATTTGAGCGAGGTTTTTTTCTTCAGTCGTGCATTGCGCAACATGTTTGCTATTTGGAGGATATTTTTTTTACTTACTTTAGAAATACCATCTTCATTCGCGATTCTAATCTACATTTAAAAAAATTAGTAAAATAAATAATCAAAGTTGACTAGCAATTAGTAAACTTCAAATTTTAAACTAATTATTTGGATGCGGCTCATCTGTAGCCACTGTACCTTACAAGCCGCTACATGTATTAAGAACTGAGCTCAAAGTAATAGTCCGAGAGACGACTGCAGTTTTTGGACCCCATCGAACATCATTCTGAATTTTCTTTATAGAAATTGGAGAAAAGTGAGTAGATTACGAATCCACTGGTCTGCCATGGCAAAAATGGCTGAAACTAATCAAAAATCGACTTTTAATAAGTTGAACTAAATCCAAATGCCAAATGCGTCATAACTTGCCAAATAATGAGCATTTTTTTTTTTATTTGGTAACCCTCGCTATTCAATTTTCAATTAAGGTTGCAGACGATTCGAATGTGTGGCTATGACTTACTTGCATCTTTCACAAATGAGCCAAATTGACAATAAACATTACGTCACTGATGATTTAACTGATGTCACCAACTTAGTTATAAAAGATACAAGTTTTCCGAGCCAGAGATCAGAAATCGTTTGCGCTTTTTCTCATTGAAAATCAAAATGCAGTGTGTTGCCAGACGAAAAAGTTTGTTCTCTTTTTGGCGAGTTATGACATATTTGGCTATCATAATTTAGTTCAACTAATTCAAAGTCGATTTTTGATTAGTTTCGGCCATTTTTGCCACGCAGACCAGTGGATTCGTAATCTACTCACTTTTCTCCAATTTCTATAAAAAATTCAGAATGATGTTCGATGGGGTCCAAAAATTGCAGTCGCCTCTCGGACTATAAGAAATATTGGCTTAGAGGTTAACAACTTCCTATAGATGAGGCTATTTTATTGTGGCCTTTCTTTGTTGAAAAAGTCAATTTTGAAGAAAATTTCCAATTTTTAAAAAAAAAAAATTTATTATTATTTAACTTTTTTTTCCCCATAACTTTGTGTTTTCTGTTTAACTTTCTGAAACAGTCTTTACTTTTTATGTGCATTAATTAAAAGCGAAGTTATAAAGTTAAACATAAATACAAGTACATAAAGTTACACATAAATGAAAACTTAAAACGCGTTTTCAGGAAAATGAATTTTTCGTTAAATGTTGTGCTAGCAAATCAGTATTTCACAAAAAGTTGTATAGATTTCTGAAGGAAATTTTCAGGAAATGTTTATTACTGTATTAAGAAGGCAATGAACCACAAATTTAGCATTAACATTATTTACTTTTTAATTAATAGCTGTTTTTTTAGAACGGTAGACGTAATTTTTAAAAAAATTCATGAATACCAATGTACATTGCTCAACATTTTTTAACTGTTTAGTTAGAATATCTCTTACAGATTTTTGGTTCATTTCGGTCTCTACTATCATACATATATGATTGTAAAAGGAATTCGGAATATGTAAAATATATTTTTTTGTAGCGCATTTTTTTTTTTTTTTTTTTTTGTGTGTGTGTATGTTAAATTTTTTGTTTTTAAATTTGTCTAAAATTGCTATATTTTTATTAAAAAAAAAAATATCTTTGCTTTATTTTTTGCTTTACTTCATACTTTTGTATTATAAACTTAAAAAATAAATAAATAAAATAAAAAAAAAAAAAAAATTGTTCTTAATAAGGCATTTTCAAAAAAGTTGCGTCGAACGTAGTCAGATTAACGTAGTCAACCTTAAGTTTTTCTGTATTTCTCTAGCACACATACGACCATTAAACCTTACTATTATGTAGAATAAATTACAGAAAATCGTATAAACACTATATCAGTTTAGATTTTTTTTTTTTAAATGAAGATGCGAACGTTGTGCTTAGCACTACTGTAGTAATTTAAAAACTATTCTTGAAAAAGTTACTAATGTCCAAGAAGTATCGTGCAATTGTAAATATTTTGAAATGCTGTTGATATTAAGTAATTATTCAAATATTAAGTAAACAGTCAGATATATTGAATTCAGATGTTTTAACGTTTAGTTCGTTAGCACTACTTACATTTTTTAGTTTTACCTCTAAAATCATAAAAATCTAGAACCGATATTAACTATTCCCAATTCCCTTTACAAATAGCTGAAGTGAAACTTTAGGGAAAAAACCGTAGTCACAACATACATTTGGAAATTCAATATTAGAAAAAAAAAGACCTACTCATATAAAAAAAAAAAAAAAAAAAAAAAAAAAAAAACTGTAACTAATATTTTTAATAAATCCTTAACAATATTCAAAACATTTTCCATTCACTAAACATTTCCATATTCAAAATAAATAATGAAAATGCACAATAAACTGTTAGTAAAATCCGCAATATATACTTTTCAAAATGTAACAATAAACACTTTCTAATATTAGCAATAAACACTTTCTAATATTAGCAATAAACACTTTCTAATATTAGCAATAAACACTTTCTAATAATCGCAATATACAATTTCTATTATTCAAAATGAAGACTTTCTAATATTCACAATAAAGACTTTCTAATATTCACAATAAAGACTTTCTAATATTCACAAAAAACACTTTCTAATATTCATAATAAATACTTTCTAATGTTCACAATAAACACTTTCTAATCTTCACAATAAATACTTTTTAATGTTCACAATAAATACTTTCTAATATTCATAAGAAATACTTTCTAATGTTCACAACACTTTCACAAACACTTTCTAATCTTCACAATAAATACTTTATACTATTCACAATAAACACTTTATAATATTCCCAATAAACACTATAATATTCCCAATAAAAACTTTCTAATATTCCCAATAAACACTTTCTAATATTCCCAATAAACACTTTCTAATATTCCCAATAAACACTTTCTAATATTCAAAATAAACACTTTCTAATATTCACAATAAACACTTTCTAATATTCACAATAAACACTTTCTAATATTCACAATAAACACTTTCTAATATTCACAATAAACACTTTCTAATATTCAAAATAAACACTTTCTAATATTCACAATAAACACTTTCTAATATTCACAATAAACACTTTCTAATATTCACAATAAACACTTTCTAATATTCACAATAAACACTTTCTAATATTCACAATAAACACTTTCTAATATTCAAAATAAACACTTTCTAATATTCAAAATAAACACTTTCTAATATTCCCAATAAACACTTTCTAATATTCCCAATAAACACTTTCTAATATTCACAATAAACACTTTCTAATATTCACAATAAACACTTTCTAATATTCACAATAAACACTTTCTAATATTCCCAATAAACACTTTCTAATATTCAAAATAAACACTTTCTAATATTCACAATAAACACTTTCTAATATTCACAATAAACACTTTCTAATATTCACAATAAACACTTTCTAATATTCACAATAAACACTTTCTAATATTCAAAATAAACACTTTCTAATATTCACAATAAACACTTTCTAATATTCACAATAAACACTTTCTAATATTCACAATAAACACTTTATAATATTCACAATAAACACTTTATAATATTCACAATAAACACTTTATAATATTGACAGTAAAAATTACTATTCACTGTAAACTCTTACTAGAGTTCATAATAAACGCCAACTAATATTTAAATGACTCTATTTTTGTATATTCTCTACCGTGTTTTAAGGTCTCTATTGACTCATAATAGATTCTTTCGCCATTAACATCGACAAATATAAGGAACTTGGTACCCCTTGTGTTCACCAAAAAATTATAAAAATATCGACTTTCTATTTTTTGTGTGCTTATGATTTTTGAAACCTTCTCCTTATTCTGGCAAGTTTTTGAGCTGATCCGATAATTGCAGAAAAATTATATTTTTTAGCATAGCTGCAATAGCAGCTCCTTCGATGTTTCTAACGCATTTTTCTCAGTTCGTGTTTTTTGGAATTCCCACTTTACTAAAAAAAACTAAAACTCCAGTAAATATAAATGACAGGACTTGAAAAAAAAATGTGTGTCATTTTTAAGATCGATTTGACAAAAACAGTCATGAATAAAATATTAAGGTTTTTTTTTTACAAATTTAAATGTTGAAAACATCTTTTTTTGCAATCTTTTTACCTATAGGTATAATATTCATTGTTTTTCTAGAAAACTATTTTACTTATTCAAAATACCATGTATAATAGTTTAAAGTATACCAATAGAAACATTTTTTTTTTTTTTTTTTTTTTTTTTTTTTTTTAAATCAGGAAAAAAAATATTAAAAAATGAAAAAGAAGATAGAATTTGAATTATTATTATTATTATTGTTATTTTTTTATTTTATTTTTAATTTGAAAATTTAGAGCACTATGTGAACTTTTTTTATAATGAAATGTAGTTATTACCAAGTATTACTTCCAAATATGTAAAAATTATAATTTTGAAGGTTTAAACTAAGAAAAAAGTTTTAAAGGTATCAAATCCCTTACCACACATAGACAAATATTCACAACTAACTTTAACATAAATCACATCAAAATGTACACAAACTACAATAAATACTGACACAAATCCTTACAAACATATTTTCAAAATAATGCTGGAAAGTATTCCCAAAAAACCCCTAAAAAATATTCACAATTATTGAAGCTTGGCGACATTATGCGTGCAACAAATATTCGTCACTCCTTCAAAGCTGCTAACTATTCGACGGATTTTCCGTAGTTTTACGGGATTTGACTTTTTACTTTCAAATTACTCCCATGTTTACATAAAGTAAGGAAAATATAGCATTCGGTTAAAAAAAAAATTCTTGATTTTTTGTGCATTTCTCTACGTTTTGGAATTCCCTGATTTCCAAAAATTGGTCTAGAAAAAATGTCTGTCTATGTGTACGTGGTCAGCATAACTCCTGAACAAATTTAGCTACGATGTTCAAATTTTGTGTGCGGGTTTGTGGTGGCCATGGGACCTACCATTAAGGTTTTCGTCAAAATCACGCATGGGCATAAGGTTGAAATCATAAAAAAAGCGAACGTCTGTTAAGGTGTTCTAATCGTCCTCACCTTCGAAATTCCAGTAGAAATGCGTTAAAATAGTAAAAAGCTGAAAAACGAGTGCCTTTAACTCAGAGCACTCTGCCCTTGAGCATGAGCATCGCCCGTCAATGATTGATATTTTTCTGTTTCGCGAAAACAAGATAGGGCAATGTCACATTGTCAATTCCACCAATTTGGAGGTGTTTTTTTTTTCTTTTTCTTTTTTCTTTTCCTTGCAGCAAAAACAATTACCAAAAAAATAATCCCCAGACTGACGTAACAGTAAATAATATCATGCATTTTACTGCAATGACAAATATTATAGTGTAGTTAAAAGTTGTGCGATGTTCCACACCCCTAGGTTTTTTTTTTACTGTTTACCAATGACTAATACTCTTACATTTTAATGAATGGATACGAGATATAATGGCATGTATTACATCAACGTAGCACTCGGAGAAAACAACGTAAATCTCGGCAATAGCTGAAAAGTTCATTGGCACATAAGTACAGGCTTACTTCACTCGTTGAAAGATTCATTACTATGGCAGAATAGGCTCGCTTCTCTCGCTGAAAGGTTCACTGTTGCGAAAGAATAAGCTCGCTTCACTCACTAAAATCTAATTGCTAAGTAAAGCCTTAATATTAGAGTCCTCTACCCTGTCGAGACATGAAAAAAAAAACCGTTAATACAATAATACAACACCCTTTAAGATTATTAAAACACGTGTTTGTGGAAAGCAAAATTAGAAGGCCAAAACAACTTATGTTGAAACTTTCAGAGCTCTAGACCTATTAGAAGTCGCTTTTTGAAAAAATTTTAATTAAAAAATAAATTTAAAAAAAAGTAAAATGTTAACATTCTTTTTGTTAAATAGTCCAATTAGAATGCCAAAATTACTTGTGTTGAAAATTTCAGAACTGTAGCCCAAGTAGAAATCGTTTTGTAAAATATTTGTTAATTAATTAAAAAAGAACTAAATAAAAATTTAAAATTCTGTTTTTCAAAAGTCCAATTAAAAGGCAAAAACTACTTATGTTGAAAATTTCAGAGCTGTAACCCTATTAGAAACTATTTTGTAAAATATTTATTAATTAATTAAAAAAATTAATTAATAAAAAACTAACTAAATTTTTTAAATTCTGTGTTTTAAGAGTTCAATAAGATAGCCAAAATTACTTGTATTGAAAATTTTAGAGATGTAACCCTAATAGAAGTCGTTTTGTAAAAATAATTGTTAATTAATTAAGAAAATTAATTAAAAAATAACTAATTAAAACTTTAACATTCTGTTTTTCAAAAGTCCAATTAGAAGGCTAAAACTACTTATGTTGAAAATTTCAGAGCTGTATCTCTGTTTGAAGTCATTTTGTAAAAAAAAAAAAAAATTAAAATATTAATTTAAAAATAATTAATTAAAATTTTAACATTCTGTTTGACGTACATAAAATTAGAAAGCCAAAATTTGTTATGATGAAAATTTCAGAGCTCTACTCCAATTTTATGTAGGTATCTATAGATCTACTGAGCCATAGACAGACAGACAGACACACAGCTTGTTTTATTATTATAGATATGGGTTAGGTATAGAATTTGTAAACAACATAAATCCTGTAGGTGTTGCCATTCAGATTATCGAAACCCAGTGTCAAGGTAGAGGCATGCTCGATAACTTAATTTTGAAAAATTATCGTATCAAGTGTTCTTTTTGTAAGTAAAAAGTAAATATCAAATGTTCTTTTTGTCACAAATTCTCTTCGACTGGCATTATCTTTCAACATTTTTAAATAGCTCGCACCCTTTTATATTTCTGGAATTTTTTGAGTTGTTCATATCTGCAATACATTTTAATTTTTCTTTTGTTGAAATTCTATATGAAAATATAGCCTAACCAACCAATTCATTTGAAAGATACCACATATGCTTTTTCAAAACTTTTCCAGCTGCAATTCCAATATTAGAATCAATTATCTTATACTTTTTAGCGTTTTTCCACAAGTTCAGGTCACCACCAGAAGCTTCAGAAGCAAGTGGGGATTCTATCCATGTCTTTACTATACGAAAGAGCATTAAACTGTACAAATCGCTGGAGCTGCATTTCTTCTCTCTATTAGTTACATGGAAAAACTTCTTGCTGATCTCCGAATAGAAGGATTTAAAAATCCACGGTGGGTGATGAATAGCACCTGCTGGCTCTCCAAACGATTTTCTCTAGTGGATTGCCCAGAACGATTATTGTCAGGTAGATTACTCTTTTTAATAATCATTTCTAATCCTCATAGATTTATCCACAGTTGAAAGAAAGGCTACATTTGAAATTTTAATCTCTGTAGCGTCTTCTTTCGGTTCTAAATCCTGAAAATGTATTTGTGCAATTCTTTTTCAAATGGTTTTAAGTCTGTTAAAGAGAGAAACTTCTGGGGAACATGATGGCTTATAGCACAACTTAAATAACTTTGCTAATAGAATTTCTATGACATGGTACCAGCAGGATAACCACACTAGTTCACGTCCGATTTTTTCTCCGAATTAATGCATGCCTCTTATACACAACCAGTAGTTGTATACGTAGTATCAAAACTTTGTCCAAATTTAATTCTCAACTTGCCATCGCCTAGCATAAAAACAGTTTTTAAAATATATTTCGGTGTTCTTCCACCACTCAACTTTGAGATACTAAGAAGTTTTTTGATACCATCTCCCGAAATATAGGCAAACGATCAATCTTTCTGAATCCAAAAGATTTTGGCAGAAGTTTGCCGTTCCAATGAATGGCTATAGGATAGTCAGATTTAAATTTACCCATTGCTTGAGTCAGCGTATTCTTTTTTAGCTTTTGTTCTTTGATTTTTGACCCCTCTTTAAAAAAGAAACGTTCGAGGAACATACCCCAAAGTTGCGACTACTGGAACAATTTAACTAAGGGCTTCACGATCACGATCAGACGGTGTTTTTGATAATATGGATGTTGCTAAATACAGTACATAACTGTTGCCAAACTATATTGCACGTATTAAAAAACCATAAAAACTTATTTTAAAAAAAAATATATAGATATGCGTTCTTATCAGCATAAAACTCGAAAATCATGCGAAATTACAAAAAAGTGTAAAAATTAATGGTCATTGAGCGCCACGTTCTTATAGGAGTAGGAAGCTAAATTTTTAGGAAAATAATACTATGGGTAAATGTAAAAAAATTAGGGGGTGTCTTGGTCTGTAACTGAAAAAAAAAAATGTGTACCACCCTAATACATAGGATAACGAAAGTATAGGATTCGGTCAAAAAAATTCAATTTTTTTTTTTTTTTTTTTTTTTTTTTTTTGCATTCTCCATGTTTTGGAACATACATCCCAATTTCAAAAAAGTGTTATAGAAAAAATATTTCTCTGTGTGTCTGTGGTCAGCATAACTCCCGAACAAACTGACCTACGATGTTCAAATTTGGTGTACGGGTTAGTGGTGACCATGGGACCTACCATTAAGGGTTTCGTCAAAATCGCACATGCGCATAAGGAAGCTGCCATTAAAAAAAATCATGCTTTTCAGTAATTGCTAAAAAACGGCAGTAATGATTTTGATAAAAATCACTATGGTAATGCTTCTTAAGGTGCTCGAAATATCCCCTCCTCCGAAATTTCCGTAAAAATGCTTTAACGGGGTAAAAAATTGAAAAACGAATGACTTTAACACAGAGTTCCCTTTGCTTGAGCATAGCTCATCAACGATCGCTTTTCCTCCTCTCATCAGTTTCACTTATAAGAAAGGATAATATAAGAATAATTGAAAAGTATATCGCCCAAAACAACATTTTGGCGCTGTTTTTTTTTTTTAAAAAGGCTCGTATAAGAATTATTGCAAAAAATATCGCCAATCTGGCCATTTTTTCCAGAAACTGTAAATGACACAAATCCACATCAGTATTATAGTGCAATTGAAAGCTGTTCAATGTTCCACATATAGTTATGCCTGGTATGACAACAATATTAAACACTTCATTAACAAAAATATGAAGAGAAAAATATTTAATAATTTTTTTTAAAGTTTTTTTTAGATAGCTTATAAAAAAAATTAAAGTGTAATTAAAAATTAGCCAATTTTTTTTTTCTTCAAATTTTGTCAATGACTTTTTATACTGATGTTATAACTGGAATTCATAAGAAAAATTCATGAGTCTTAATATAATATTCTTGAGTACAATTTTTCCAAGACTGTAGTTTATCCCATTGAACATCATTCTTATTTTTTTTTTTTTTTTGTAGAATTTAGAGAAATGTTAGTAGATTATGAATATAATCTGGTCTGCCTGGTCAAAAATGGCCGAAACTGTTGAAAAATTGACTTTGAATGAGTTGAATTGAAATAGATTGCCAAATACGTTATAACCTAGCAAATAATGCGGATTCTTTTTTATGTGGTAAGCCATCCCTCTTAAATTTTCAATGAGGAAGGATGGAGACAATCTCACCTTGTTGGCAAAAAACATCCCCACCTTTAAAAAGTGAGCCAAGTTGGCGATAAATATTACGTCATCAATCACATAATATTAATAGCCAACTTGGCACACTTGTGAAAGATACAAGTATTCGGCGCCAGCGAGCTTAAATCATCCGCAACACCAGATTACAAAAAAAAAAGGGATAATTCGGCAAATTATGACCCATTTGGTTATCGGTTTTAAAAAAAGCTGATTCGAAATCGATTTTCGATCAATTTCGGCCATTTTTTTTCCGGCAGACGGTAATATTCTTAGTGAATTATTATTTATCTACATTCTATAAAATAAAAAAAATCATAATGACATATAATGAGTTGCGGAATCTTTCGGATTCTTCCCGGTCTATTAGCCAATTACTGTTGAAAAACTAACCTTTCTAAAAGACTCGATGATAAGCGTAGCAAAGAGCAATTAACTAATTGAAACTCACATAAGTCGAATATTTCCAAGCAGATCTAAATTCACTTACACACACTGTTAATGATCAAATTGACTTTCTTTTTTAACTGTAATTATGTTTAGGAAGCTATGTTGTTGTTTTTATTATTATTATTATTATTATTATTAGTTTTTTTTAAATAAATAACTTGAGAAAATAATTGATAAATCCACAAAAGATGAAACTAATTGTTAATTTATATCACATGTTGAATTAATTGATGAGTTCAAAGGCCAGAAGTTAAAAATGTTATTTACTAATTGTAAGATAATGGAATTTATATACAATTTTTCACCGTATTTGTGACTCGTAATTATTACATATAAAACAAAATTAAGGTTTGTTTGTAAGTTCAACGACATATTTTTATGCACAATGACGGCTATTCAGGTCGGGACCTACAGCTTAACGTGGATTCCGCAAGCATGCAAGGTCAGAGCGTTCTAATTACACAGACATCAGGCCAAAATAAGCGACTAGCAGATTTTAAATATCGCATACAGTATTGTTGAGTGGATGGGTTCGAAAGACTTGAAGCCAAAGCAGATCAAAACTTGTAGAAATTTATTCCAATATAACTCTACACAGATTCTTTTACAACTCCAGAACTTCTCGTTCTAGTAGACTCAATACAGCTCTTTTCACAACAATAGAGCACAAAACAGCAGTCTCAACTCACGGACGGCCTTATATGGGAGTCAAACCTTCTTGAAACTTCTAGAGGTAGATATTTGGAGAACTCTCCAGATTGTAGTCGAAAAGTCCTAATTATGAACATGGGGACCGAAAATGTCGCCAAATGGTCGCCAAGTTTGGCGACATTTGGGCGATTTCTCGCCAAATTTGGCGACCAAAATTAGTCGCCAAAACCGTCGCCAACTTGGCTTTATCTCACCAATTTGGTGAGATTGCCATTACCGTAATGTTAAATGCCCTGCTCCTTGTAAAATTCGCTTCCCAGCGTTATCTCTGTAAAACTCGTTATCAAGTATTAAGACATACATTGAGGGGAAGCAAACTAAAGACGAACTATTGCACTGCCTTATGCAAGATGTACATAAATTTTCCTATTTACAAAATTAACACTACGAAATATTTAAAATATACAAAAATTCGTAACAATATGATTATTTTGGTTTTTGTTTCAACGTCCCTTAATTTACATTGACGGACATTAGGTAGAAAATTTAAATTATACCATCATACCTCGATGGCATTTATTTTTATTTAAACTCATCATTAACGAAAAAAACCCGGACATGCCAGTTTCAAATTCCATCATCAGTGATCTTATACATAGTATATTTCCAAACAAAACAAAATTCCCACGAATACCCACTGCCACCTGAAAAAAAAAGTTTTCCTTCAGTTCACAAAAAGGCGTCCGATTTCCATAAGAAGGTTTAAAAAAAATAAGCAGAGTTTATTTTATTTTGGAAGCAGAACAAAAACAGCACAACTCCTAGCCGTTATTCCAAGCCACGTTTACCGTGCCCTAACATCGTTTGCTTCGGAAAAATTGTTTTCTGAATTTCTATTCAGCTATAAAACCAGAACCATAAACAAAGAAAGAATAAAATAAAATTATGCACTTTTCTTTTAGAAGGAAAATGTCGGGACGTGCGCTTGTTACTGGAAACTATTTTTTTTTTTTTTTAAAAAACTGTGCAGGGTTTTTTTTTTAGAAAAATATCTGGTGGTTTTTTCCGCTATGGTGGGTTTTCAATCTGCGCTGAGTAAATGCTGAATGCGCGTAAAATCAAATGTTTCTGTTCCGTTTCTGATTTCGTTTTTCACGTGTGCCTTTTTGGTTTTTACGCAAAAAGTTCGGTTTCGATTTTCTTTCTTTTTGATTCGGTCCAATCGTTTTGTATTTTTTAACATCCAGTTTCACTTTTTGCAGCAAAATCTAAAATTTTCGGCAACGATTTTAAATGCGTTTTTGTTTGAATAAAATGCTTTTAATTTAAAAGGTTTTTCGAAAAAAATGCATCATTGAGATTCTCCGTATAACTTGGATAAGTAACAGATGCAATGTTACACCTTTGAATTCGAACTCTTATATTTTCCCGCTTTATGTCTGGTTTTATGTCACTTTAACCTGTTATTTGCAGTTCTTTCATGGAATTGTATTACTTTAAACGCTTTTGAGACGATGTAATGCCAAGACATATGCCTAGAAGATTGAAAATCGTCCATGTGTTTACATATAAAGATAAATAAGCTTGTGCTGCCATCCAACAATTTAAGAACGGACTTTATAGAAGTGTTACTGAATAAAAGGTTAAAGTACTATAACATTTAATGTAACGTCTAATGATACTTTTCAATAGCCGTGCAATATATGAAGTGATCGCTATAGTTTAGAGAAGGTAAGGACAAACAAGATGTATATGGTCGCATTCGCAACCGAGGCGCGCTAGAGGGCGGGGTTTGTCGGAAGGGAAGGTGGCCAGGATGAACAGATGGGAAAAGTCATTTGGGTAATTCCATAGTCGATTGAATGATGTAGGCTTTAAATACCTGCTTTATAAGTTTATTAAATAATCGTGCTCAAACTCCTTTTTGATTAGTTAATTATCATTATGTGTGCACTGTCTCTGTCCGCGTTTGGGTTACGTATATGTTCTTCTGCGTGATTCTTCGTTTCTATGGTTACCTCTATTTCTGACTATGGTTATGGTATATTTCTGACACTAGGAGATTTCCAACTTGGAAAGCCACCAACACTTAATTGGGATACATGCTAAATCAGTGAAAATTGGAAGAATGCGAGTTCGAACCTCGGGGTCCACAATTGACAGATAATATTTAGTAAAATTATATATCCCATAAAAATAAAGTTTTTGATATAAATCTTTTATAGGCATCGCCAATTTTTATATTAATTAACAAATTTCTTTTTTTATTGCAAGCGTTGGTTGTTGGTGTTTGCATCTAATTTTAAATATAAAAACAAATTTTATCAGCAAAAATGTGCGCCAAATTACGTTTCAAAATTTATTTATTAAAAACTAACGTGAATTTATACTCTCACATCCAAGTATCTTTTATTTATTCTGATTAAAATAATTTTATTATTTATTTATTAAAACAATTTAGAAAAGAGTTTCTTCAATGGTGAGTTTCAGCGCGATTAGATGACAGCAAATTGGTTTATTAGTATTCCATAAAAGCAACCTTTTAGTGACAGTTACAGCAGCTAAAATTTGATAGTATGCATTGTCATCGACATCAAATCCATCTGTCAAGTTTTAGCCCGATTGGATGACAGCAAGGGGGTTAATTAGGCGTCCGCAGATTTTCCCGTCATCGACAAACATAAACACACAAAGTCGAAGTTAATATAAAGGATATAATAACGTTACCTTGCTTTGACGAAAACATTAATGGTAGGTCCCATGGTCACCACTAACCTGTACACAAAATTTGAATATCCTAGGTCAGTTTGTTCGGGAGTTATGCTGACCACAGACACACGTGCAAACACAGACAGACATTTTTTCTGCATCACTTTTTTGAGATCAGGATGTTCCAAAACTATTTTTTTTAATCGAATATTCATTACCCTATGAATACATATGGGTAATTGAAAGTAATAGAGATCTAGAAAAAATGTTTGTCTGTGTGTATGTGTGTGCATGGCCAGCATAACTCCCGAACAAATTGACCTATGATGTTCAAATTTGGTATGATAGTTAGTGGTGGCCATGGTACCTACTATTAAGGTTTTCGTCAAAATTGCGTAAGGTAGCTGCCATTGAAAAAATCATGTTTTTCAATGACTGCTAAAAACCATTTTGGCGGAGTTTTTTTTTCCCCCATACAAGAAATACCGAAAAAAATATCGCCAAACTGGCCATTTATTCTAAAGAATGATGAAAATATAAAAACGGTAAATGATACAAATCCACGATAGTATTTATAAGGTAATTGAAGGTTGTGCTATGTTTCGCACCCCTAGTTTCAAATTGCTTTGTATTAGTTTTTATTCATATTGTTCATTTTTATCAAAATTGCTATGACAATGCCTATTAAGCTCTTTGAAATTCTTCTACCTCCGAAATTCCCGCGAAAATGCGATAAAGGTGTAAAAAGTTGAAAAACGAATGTCTTTAACACAGAGTTCTCTTTCTTTAAGCATCGTCTATCAACGAGTTTTTTCCTCTGTTTTACTTACAAGAAAGAATATTACAAGAATTATGAATAAGTATACCGCCAAATTCGCCATTTTAACTTCTCTTTTTAACCATTGAAGAATTATCGCCAAAAATATCGCCAAACTGAGTATTTTATTTAATGAATTACAATATGAAAAGGGTAAATTAAATAACACCAATCCACGCCAAATTCAAACGCAGTGACCATTTCTGTAAAGTAATTGAAAGTTGTGCGATGTTCCACACCCTTAATTCTTAAACCTAGAAATCATTAAATTACGAGTTATGAGGTTTCACTGTTTGGTCACCTTTAATTTCAACGACATAATTTAAAAAAAAAAAAGAAGAAAAGAGTCCAAAAAAATAATTTCCTCTTCCCCCAATAAACCCAATTACAAACTACACCATAAACCAATTCCAAAACACCAAACTCCATAAATGAAACCGCCGACCAAACGGCATAGTGGTTAGCGTGCTAGCTTCTAGAGCGCGAGGTTGCGGGTTCCGAGTCCCGTGTTGGCATGGGTGTTTGTAAATGTATGTTGGCTTGTCTAATGAAGAAATGTTTCGGCGTATTATAGCCCTCGTGTTGCTGACGGCGCCAGATAATCTGAATACAACCAACCAACCAACCATAAATGAAACCAAATAAGTTACACCACACCATTTAACTCAGTTTTCCCTCTAACAAATATAAAACAAACCAGCTTTTCGTCTAATGAAGAGAAACGATCGTTTCTCGTAGCATTTTGGTGAAAAAAAGATTACATCACTGAATAAAATACAAGCACTGATAAGAAAAATAAAGGATTGCGTGCAGCAGATACATAATATTCTTATCCCCGAACCAATAAGCCTGACAAAATTCACTATTTTCTCAATCTAGGGGAGATTTCGAAAATTGGCGAACCGATACGAACACCGCTTATCCAATCAAATCTTCGCTTATCTCTCGTAAGTGACTGCTATTGATTGCTCGGCTGTAAGTGGGCATCTGAATTATGCCTCGTGCATTCATAATAGGTAGATGCTTTCAGATACTCTGTAGGATATAAGATTATGGGGCAGATCAGTACGTGGTACTTACGTACATGGAAAAAAGTAGTATTTCCGTAAAGATTTTTTTCATTTTCGATTACCCATTTGTTAACGTAAGGTAATGAAAGTACAGTAAAACCCGGTTAACGGGAAATCGCCTAACATGAAATACTGTGTAACACGAAGTAAAAGCATCTCTCCGTACTTAAAACTTAACGTTAATTTATTCGTTTAACACGAAATTCGGTTAACGCGAACAATTTTAGCGCCCCCATCGACTTCGCATTAACGGGGTTTGACTGTATTGTATTTAGTTAAAATAAAAACAAATCTATTTTTTTCATTTTTTTTTTCATTTCTACACGATTTGGAACGTGCTGAGTTGAATAAAAAAAAAAAGTGGCCAAAAATAGTTTTGTGTTTATGGTCAAAACTTCCGAACGGATTGACCTGCGATGTTCAACTTTTGTATACGTACGTTGTCCTAAATTCCGACTAATTTTCACTACTTCTGTGTCGTAGTCTATTATGTCAAGATCAAGATCAGACTCAATTAAGAAAAATAATTAACGAGTTTAATATTCGACATTTCTATTAATCCAACCTTCACAAAGGCAACTAAAAAAATGGCTTATTCTAAAACAGTTAAAAAAGAACAACAGAAAATTAATCATTGTTGCCATTTAAACTAAACTAAAAACTGAAATTATACAAATTTATATTCATTGTAAAAATGACGTCACACCTTAAAGTTCTTGGGTGTAATTAAAATAAAAATAAGTTTACATGTTCGTTTATTTCCGACATACGTGTTAGTGGTGGTTTTTGTCAGAAATGCGCATTTGCTAAAGGTAGCTCCCATTGAAAAAATTATGTATTTTAGCAATTTCCAAAAAATGTCTCTGGTGATTTTTATCAAAGTCGCTGTGGTAATATCTTTTGAAGTGTTCTAAACATCTCTACATCTGATATAGGTAAAAAGAGAGGTAGATTTTTACAGCGGTAGAGATAGATAGAGATAGAGGAGTAGAGAGAAATATGTAGAGATAAATTATATAGAGAATAGAGTGGTAGAGAAAGGGAAAATGGATAGAAAGGGAAAGCGAAGTAAAGGGAGAAAAATGGAGAGAACCAAAGATATAGGTAAAAAGATAGATTGTTACAGAGGTAGAGATAGATAGTTTGAGATAGTGGAGTAGAGAGAAATATATAGAGAGAAATTATATAGAGAATAGAGTGGTAGAGAAAGGGAACATGGGTAGAAAGGGAAAGCGAATTAAAGAGAGAAAAATGGAGAGAGCGAAAGATATAGGTAAAAGGATAGATTGTTACAGAGGTAGAGGTAGATAGTTAGAGATAGTGGAGTAGAGAGAAATATAGAGAGAGAAATTATATAAAGAATAGAGTGGTAAAGAAAGGGAAAATGGATATAAAGAGAAAGCGAAGTAAAAAGAGAAAAATGGAGAGAGCCAAAGATACAGGTAAAAAGAGAGGTAGATTGTTACAGAGGTAGAGTTAGTTAGATATAGCGGAGTTGAGAGAAATATAAAGAGATAAATTATATAGCGTATAGGTGTGGTAGAGAAAGGGAAAATGGGTATCAAGGAAAAGAGAAGTAAAGAGAGAAAAATGGAGAGAACCAAAGGTATAGATAAAAGGAGAGATGGAGCTTTACCGAGGTAGAGATAGTTAGAGAAAGTGGGGTAGAGAGGAGGTAGAGAGGGAAGAGTAAGAAGAAATGGGTATTCCTCCACCCTGCCAATGACGAAATCTGCGATAGAAATTCCAACACAGAAAATCTTAAACCCCACTGCAGCTCCTGTCTCCAAGTAAGGCAGCAACTTATCTAATCTAGTTAGCTCTCTCTCATAACGCATTTGGGGCATTCCTCACAATTATTCCACGCATCTCTCACGTCCTAATGACTCGCATAACTTTGATAATGATACTGCCTTCAAAATATTTCAAGACGGTGACGCTTGGCTTATTTACGTAGGACGTACTGAGTGGTACAAACTGAATTAACCATTAGAGAGCGTTCCTCTGAAACGGTCAGAAAACTTCCAAACATCTCGCCAAATTATCTTCAACAAACAAGCAGCATCTTTCCTTTAATAAACTATACAAGGCTGGCAGATGATGATAGTACATGCCTCGTACGTCTGGGTGCGAGGCTGAAATGTTATGTGTTTAAGAATTTCGAATTCGGAGACCGTTTGACTAATTTTTCAACAAAAGCTATCTTGCTTCAGTGAAATCTTAAATGAGAATAGCTTTATTTCCATCATTGATAAGATTCAGCGATTTTGTGGATAATTTTGAAAGGAATTCAAAGGGAATATTTACATTTTTTAAATTCTTTATAATAACTTCGATTTCGTGTGTATTTTCTGTTTCTGGGTATGCCAATTGCAGGAATTTCTGTGGAGGCCTAATTAACCCATTTACCGTCGTTCAATCGGACAGATAGATTCGATGTTGATGACAATGCACACCATCAAATTTTGGGTCTGTAACTGTCACTAAAAGGCCGCTTTTACGGAATACTTTTAAACCAGCTTACCATCATCCAACCGTACTAAAATAGAATTCAACCGACCATTGAAGAACCTCTTTCCTGTTGCCAACATTTTTTAATAAATAAAGAATAAAATTGTTTTAATCGAAATAAATAAACGATATTTGGAAGGGAGTGTATTAACTCATGTTCATTTTTAATAAATAAATTTTGAAACGTAGTTCGTCGCACATTTTGCTGATAGAAATGTTTTTGATTTTTAAAATTAGAAGCGGACACCAAGCGCAAGCTTTTTACGGAATCGGAGCTGTGTTAATGAATATAAAAATTGGCAATGCATGTATAGGATTGATATTAAAAACTATACTATTTGTTCAGTTTTGAGAAATAATGGTTTGTGGTAATTATTGTTTCTTTCTTTCTCAGTTTATCAGTTGTAAGTTGTAATTCTTTAACAGAAACACTAATGCCTTACTGAAATAAAAAAAAAATGTAAAATAAAAAATATGAAGAATTTGATTTACTTAAATCGTAAGATAACTTATGAAGATGGGACAAGACACACCTATCTTAGAACATGCTTTTCGAATTGGAAAATTCGATGCTCCAAGAGTTTACAAATAAGTAAAAATAAATAGCGTTGTAAATTTGAAAAAAAAAAAAGAAAAAAACCTGCTGTTCATTTAAAATTTTTAATAATATTAAATTAGAATAATTTCCGAATATTATTATGTTGAATTGTATTGTCGAAAACATTAAAATGTAGACAATTTATTAATCTTTTTTATTCTGAACAGGAAATTAATCATAAATTTTTTTTAATATAAATTCTTTATATACAATGCCGACTTTTATGAACAATTCTATCTTATTATACGGATTCTTAGTTCAGATGGACTTTTCATAGTGTTTGATCACTATGAAGAAAATTATAGATTCCCTTACCATAGACTAACTTCTTTTGGCCAAAAATAACTTGGCCGAATTGATGATGAAAACGCATTCTATCAAGTTTTAGCTAGATAAATAAATGTGTTAATTAAGACGTGTGTAAAAGCGGGCTTTTAGTGACAGACCCCAAAACTTGATAGAATGCATTGTCATTATCAAGTCTGCCAAGTTTTAGCTAGATAAATAAATGGGTTAATTAAGAAGTGTGTAAAAGCGGGCTTTTAGTGACTGTTCCAAAACTTGATAGAATGTAATGTCATCATCAAGTCTGCCAAGTTTTAGCTAGATAGATAAATGGGTTAATTAATCTTTCTAAGCGACAATAGACATGTGTAAAAGCGGGCTTTCAGTGACAGAGCCAAAACTTGTATAGAATGCATTGTTATCGATAGCGAGTCGATCCGTCAAGTTCCAGCTTGATTGTATGACTGTAAGTGGGTTAATTAGCCCTCGGAAGATTTACCCATCACAAACAACAAACACACAATCGAAGTTAATATAAATTATAAAAAAAAGTCCAGAATTATCAATTATAATTGATGAAATAATTGAAGTGTATGGATATAGATCATGAATTGATTGGCGGAAACAAATCTACAATTACAGTCTATGAATATAGTTTTTGAATTAATTGGCTGAAACAAATCTCCCAATCGCCGATTGGAATTTATGGATATAGATGGTTGTTTTCAGATTATCTGGCACCGTCAGCAACACGAGGGCTATAATGCGCCGAAACATTCATCATTAGACAAGCCAACATACATTTACAAACACCCATGTCTAGCACGGGACTCGAACCCGCAACCTCGTGGTCTAGACGCTAGCACGCTAACCACTATACCGTTTAGTCGGCGGATATAAATGGATGAAACAAACCTTCCAATGCTCAAATTTAATTTCTTCAAAATTCAAAGCATATTCTTCGACAGTTTTCATTTAACACGTAAAATCATTCGCTGTCTGTAAGTTAAGTAACCAGTCAACAGTCCAATATCTAGATAATTAATACTCCGTGATCTTACCATCCTTACACACAAACAACTCAACTCCTTTTCTTTATAAGTGACTCTTTTTCTCTTGACCGTTACCAATTACCATGGTAACGAAAGAGGGAATTCTTCAAGCACTTCGCCAGAGGGAAAGATTTCGCATTCCTAGGGGTGCAAGCCGATCCCACAAATTGGTGGATGCCTTCATTACGTTCCAATAAATAAGGTTAATCGACAGAACGAAAGCTTCCCTCAAAACTTTTCGCAAGTTCGATATTTACAGTCCGAGAAAGTCATGTTGTGGTAAGTCCTCAAACATCATTCTGAAATACAAGTAGTTGAATGGAACGTCATGATCTGTTGAGAAAATATAGGGCCCAATGATTATGGCTAAATATAGCACCGAACTCGCCAAGTTGGCGATCTACTTAGATTTATATAGTATAATGGACAATTCCAGCATTTTTTTAAAAAACGAGTGAGGTAAGTTTATATTTATGAAGAATTTCTTTCCGATTTCAAATATTTAAACAAAAGTTCTTTAAAAAAAAATTTAGTTATTTAAATATTAAGAAAAGAAAATGCCCCAAAACCGAGCCAAAACCAGTTTGATCAAAACACTCAACAAAATCTGTGACGCCAAGAAATCCTTCCGTTTCTACGGTTCTCGAGAAGTTTCTGCCAAATAGTTGGCATTGATTTGGTATACCATTGTCATATCCCGTACAGGTTGGCGCGATTTACGAGAAACTTGCAAAACTGGTTTCCGCTGTTGCATTTCAAGTCAAGATGTTTGGGATCTCTTGACGTCACATTAATTTCGAGCCGAAGGAATCATTTTCTTGCCAACGTCTTACAGGAGAACTTTGATTGCAATTTTTTTTTTTTTTTAAGCGCATTGAGTAGAAATTTTTGTATTTATGGCCTTTTCGAAACATTTAGAATTGAATAAAAAAAAAATTAAAAAAAAAAAAAAATACGGGAATTGTCCATAGTACGTCGTATGGCATTCAAGAGGCTTAATTGTGACGTCACTTTCTCAATTGAGTCTAAACAATCCGTGGCTCTGCTAGATTTTAAGAATTTTTTTAACAACTCTGGACTCCAATTAGATTCGTAGTTGAAGTTGAACCAGCAATATTTGAGCATTTAAAACACTGTATTCGTATAAATGGCAAAAATCTTATTTTTCAGTAAATGTATTTCAACTAGGCTCCATCTAGTTTTGCCCTTTGCTATTTTAATTTTCATTTATAATAGATAAACATTAAATGAAAACAATTTATGTCATTTCACTGAGTGATCTTTTTCAAACCTACTCATCGAATTTCAAGGTTGTGTGCATAGTAGTTTGTAAATGCACTGGGCTAGGAGACTGTAACATGTCGAGTATAGGGACTTATACTAAACTTCAACTTAACTTGACATCACTAGACGGTAGATCGTCACAGTGCTCATAGGCAATTTATCCATTTTGGTGGCGTGAAAGCATAATGCTCGCCTAACCACAACTCTGTAGAGAACAAAAGGCTATAAGGTTTGGCGAGAATCATGTCTTCACTCGGCTAAAATGGATTAATTGCCAATGAAGCACGGTGAAGATCTATCGTCTAGTGACGTCAAGTTAAGTTGGAGTTTAGTATAGCACTAAAAGTTTCGAGACGGCCTACCCGTCTTAGCTCCAAGCCTTTCGGAACCTACCCGAACACCGTCAGAAATTCTTGCATCGTTACGGTTTAAGGTTAAACTAGAGATTATTGTGGGGGCTTGCCGTGGAATGTGCAATGCGAGGAAGTACGCTGTAACTGTGACTGGTGTAGGCTTAGTTGGATTAATTTTAATTTTTTGTGTTACCATTTGACAAATTCTCACATATTTTAAATCTAGTTATGTGAGCGGTGGTTTGTGGAGGTTTACGCTTTGAGATAGAATTTTGGAATGCTTTGATGTTGTAAATAATTCCTGGCATACCTGGAGATAATTTCCGTAATTAGGGTGCTCGCTGTAAGCTCTAAAATTGTTATGCCATGGCCTATGCTTGCCTGATTTTGCGTATGTTATGCGGGGTGTTTTTAAAGAGGTGGTTAACGGGGTGTGATTTGTTAAATATTTGAAAATGCAGTTTAAATTGTAAAAAATTTCAAAATGAAGAAAATATATGATTAACGTTCGTGGTTTAATCTGTTTTGAATGTTTCAAAATTTGAATTATCGTACAGCCCTGTAGGGAGGAAATGGCCAATTGCAAAGGCATTTTTTGAACTCAAATAGCATAAACTCAAAAATTAATTAAAGTTGTCTTTATGATCAAATTGGCAAAATATTAATAAATTAAAATTATCTTTAAAAAAATTATTTTAAAATAATTATCAATATTATTTTATAATATATTAAAATAGATATATAATATATTAGTTTATCATTATATTTAGTTTTTGTTATAATATAAAATAATATTGATAAAATAATTATCTATTATAGTTGTATAGTATACATAGTATAGTCTTGACATTGTATAGTATAGTCTATTATAGTTGTCTTAAGAGTAATCAAATTGGCTAAATATTAAAAATTAAAATTATCTTTTTTTTTTTAATCCTTTTATTTTTTATAAATTTTTTTTAAAGATAAATTAATAAATTAAATTTATTGTTAAAAAAAAATTGAGCAAAATATAACGCATTTGAAAATGCGATTTGTACTATTCCTGATGAGCTATGTGGTTAAAGAAATTGGGAAAGTAACCAAATTTACTATTTTAGTTTTTGATTCTAAGAATTGTGAATAAGTTACATCTAAGAAATCAGGCCATCGGAAATACCGAAATTTGTAACTATAAGTCAATTTACAATTCATTAAGATAAACTTTAATTACTACTGACATATGTCATACACAAGGTTGAAGATCTCGGTAAGATTAATAAGATAACATGAAGTTCAATCAGATATTACTGCCGAAAGCATAGGAAGTTTCAATCTTGGCTATGGAAAGAGATATAGGATTAGAACTTGGATAATCGTTGATAAGTTTTCTTGCCAATTTTATCGCCAAGCTGTAAACGTAATATTTCTTTCGTAAAAATAATTCTAAATCAGCGGGGTTTTTTTTATACGTCTTTCACTTTTATAGAGAGAGATTTCGGTTATTAAATGATGCCAAATTTAACATGTTTGTTTGGAAATAATTCTATAACTTTGTTTCTTTCAATTACTCAATATACTGCA
Organism: Linyphia triangularis; assembly: GCA_963978545.1. Lineage (NCBI taxonomy): Eukaryota > Metazoa > Arthropoda > Arachnida > Araneae > Linyphiidae > Linyphia > Linyphia triangularis. The sequence continues at coordinate 66,382,447 of OZ021729.1, forward strand.
TAGTCCGAGAGGCGACTGCAATTTTTGGACCTCTGCGAACATCATTCTGATTTTTTTTTTAGAAATTGGAGAAAAGTGAGTAGATTACGAATCCACTGGTCTGCTGTGGAAAAAAATGGCCGAAACTGATCAAAAATCGACTTGGAATGAGTTGAACTAAAATCCGACTCCCAAATATGTCATACCTTGCCAAAAAGAGAACATACTTTTTCGTTTGGCAACCCACTGCATTTTGATTTTCAATGAGAAAAAGCGCAAACGATTTCTGATCTTTAACTCGGAAAACTTGTATCTTTTAAAAGTAAGCCAAATTGGCGACATCAGTTAGGTCATCAGTGACGTAATGTTTATTGCCAATTTGGCTCATTTGTGAAAGATGCAAGTAAGTCATCGCCACACATCCGAATCGTCTGCAACCTTCTTAGTTGAAAATTAAAGAGTGAGGGTTACAAAATAAAAAATAAAAATGCTCATTATTTGGCAAGTTATGGCGCATTTGGCAATCGGATTTAGTTCAACTTATTAAAAGTCGATTTTTGACTAGTTTCGGACATTTTTGCCACGACAGACCAGTGGATTCGTAATCTACTCACTTTTCTCCAATACCTATAATAAAAAATTCAGAATGATGTTCGAAGGGGTCCGAAAATTGCAGTCGCCTCTCAGTCTAGCAGAGATGCTGCGGTAGTACAAGTCATCGTGGATCATTGGTAAAACACGGGGCTGCGAAACAGCAGGTCCCGGGTTCGATTCTTAACGTGAAAATTTGAATGTATTTGTTATTGGCAAGAAACCTCCCTTGACCCTACACGAGGAGTCCATATATCATGTTTTATAGTACAAATTCGCAGAAAACTTGACTCGTGCTAATTTATTTTTAAATCCTTTATATTCACTCCGATTTTGTTTACAGCGGGCAAATCTGCCAAGGGCTAATTAAACCACTTGCCTTGATCGAAGCGAGCTGAAATTTAGAAGATAGACTCGTAGGGTGTCACTAAAAGACCACTTCTATATACGCTTCTATAATACTTCGTAGGATTAATTAACCTAATTGCCGTCATCCAAACGAGTTAAAATTTAAGAGATATATTCGTTGTCGATGACAATGCAGTCTGTCGCGTTTTAGGGGCTATCACTAAAATGCTGGTTTTACACACGCTGCATATTTCCGCTCCTGATGACTAATTCATCCACTTGTCGTTTTCGAGTCGAGCTGTAATTTGGCAGATAAATTCATTTTCGGTTACAATGCATTTTATCACGTTTTGCTCGCTATCACAAAAAGGCTGCTATTTATTACACATGCTTCTATTGCCTCTTCAGAGGATTATTTATACTATTTTCCGTCATCCAATCAAATTGAACCCATGCAGATAGATTCGTTTTCGATAACAATGAACTCTATCAAGTTTTTGAGACAAAAAAAAAAGTTAGTCCATGAAACGGAATTGACGGTTTTCTTCATAATTAATGGACTAGACGCCCCGATTTTGGCGGGACAATTTTTGTTAATTAAGGCGTTTTCTCACTTTAGGCACCTCGAAAATAGGCTATTTTCGCGATTTTTTTTCGAGGATTTTTGCAAACAATTATGGGATAAAATGGATCCTATATAATAAACACATCTTTCAAGTACAAGAAAAATTTTATTTTTTATTTTTTTGAACAATTATTATAATAAAACAGTAGCATCGAAAAACCCGTGTAGAAATGTAATGTTCGTGGCTTGTTGATGAAATTTCGGAAACTATCCGGCCGATTGTCATGAAATTTGAATGACATATTCTTCATAGTTATGGCTATAGCGCATATCATCAGATTTTTGAAATTTTGATTTGAAGTATTTTTTTTTTACAAAAAACTGCAAAAAAACGCGTTTTTTTTTTACTTTTTCGAAAAACATGCGCCATTTTGTTATTTTCGCGGATATCAAAAATCTGATGATATGCGCTATAGCCATAACTATGAAGAATATGTCATTCAAATTTCATGACAATCGACCGGATAGTTTCCGAAATTTCATCAACAAGCCACGAACATTACATTTCTACACGGGTTTTTCGAAGCTACTGTTTTATTATAATAATTGTTCAAAAAAATAAAAAAATAAAAATTTCTTGTACTTGAAAGATGTGTTTATTATATAGGATCCATTTTATCCCATAATTGTTTGCAAAAATCCTCGAAAAAAAATCGCGAAAACAGCCTATTTTCGAGGTGCCTAAAGTGAGAAGACGCCTTAAACACTATAAAATGTCGATCTGATATTAAAATAGCTTAGATAATTTAACTATGGACAAATCCCGCATTTTTTTAAAAACGAGTGAAATTGGTTTATATTTATGACGAATTTCATTCTCATTCCAAATATTTAAACAAAAGTTCCTTAAAAAAATTAGTTATTTAAATATTAAGAAAAGAAAATGCCCCAAAACCGAGCCAAAACTAGTTCGATCAAAACACTCAATAAAATATGTGACGTCAAAGCTTCCTTCCGAATCTATGGTTATCATGAGTCGTCTGTCAAATAGTTGGCGTTGAAATATTTGGCGTTGGTAGAACATTGCAATATCCCGTACAAGTTGGAGCGATTTGCGAAAAACTTGGAAAACTGGTTTCCGCTGCAGCATTTCAAGCCAAGATGTTTGGGAAATCTTGACGTCACATTCAATTCGAGCCAAATTAATCGTTTTCTCGCCAATGTGTAACTTGGGAACTTTGATTGCAAATTTAAAAAAAAGAAAAAGCGCATTGAGCAGAAATTTTTCTACTTATAGTCTTTTCGCAACATTTAGAATTGAATAAAAAAAAAAAAATGAGGGAATTGTTCAATGCACATAAAATTGGTAATGCATATAAATGATTTATTTTGTTATTATGGGTTAATTTTTTTTTAAATTCCCTTATCATTGGCTTTCATTTGGTATTCTTCAAAGTTTGTTCATTTATTATTTCTTAAATTAAGACAAAATTTAAAAAAAAATAACTCTTAAAATGGCATTATGGTATCTAAATAAACATACCAGTAATAAAATAACCAGTTAAAATCTTCTTTAAATGATTGGAGTAGTTTTGTTTTGTACTGAAAAGTCATATTATTACGAGTTTACAAACGTGTATTAGTACGAGTTTACAAACGTGCAAAAAACTGTTATATGAAAAATCGCAAAACTTTCCATTGTACTTAATACTGAACATTGCCTTTAAATTTGTTGAAGATTGGTGTAATTTACCTTTTTCGTGTTCATATATTCCTTAGTTTAAGAAAAATGGCCGGATAATTATCTCATTAGAAAAAAAAAAAGAAAAAAAAAAAAAACTCTGCCCAAATGGTGAAATTGACAATGTTATTTGATAAATATTACATTATCCTTTCTTCTAAGTGAAACAGAGAAGAAACAGTCGTTGATGGGCAAAGCTCAAGTGAAAAGAACTATGAGTTAAAGTCATTCGTTTTTCACCTTTCGAGGCCTTTATAGCATTTCCACGGAAATTTCTGAGGTGGGGATGTTTATGGATTTTGGTCAAAGTCGTTCGATCCGTTTTTTTTGGACATTGCTGAAAAATTTAAATTTTTGAAAGGAAGATACTTTATAAGCATGCGCAATTTTAACGAAAATCTAATTGAGAGGTCCCATGAGCACCGAAAAATGTACAAAAGTTGATAATCGTAGGTCATTCCATCCGGGAGTTATGCTGACCAGTGACCATACACATATATTTTTTCTGTGCCACTTATTTGAACTCTGCATGTTCCAAAACATGTAAAAATTATTAAAAAAAAAAAAATGAAATTATGTTTACTGAATGCAATGGTTTTATTACCATATTTTACACATAGTAATCGGAATATTTCATATAATATTGGCTATATGACATATTAGATTATACTTTCATTATGCTATATTACATATAAAATTGGTTGGATAATTGGTTAATACACCCAACGCCCTATTTTTATGCACAATGACAGCTAATCTGGCCAGAACCTACAGCTTAATGTGGGTTCCGAGCCACAACGAACATCCATGCTTAACCTGGAATTCGAACCCGGCACTTTTGCCATTTGAGGCCAGAGCCCTAACCACACAGCTACATATAAAGTAATTAAAAGTAATAACCCATACAACTTTGAAGTAAGTGAATTAATACTGAAAGTAGTATAAATAATTTCTTCAAAATACCCGAAGCAGTGTATTTCTAAAAACCATATTGTTGCGTTTATAAACTACTTGTTACGTCGATAAAGATTCAGTAAATAATGTGTACAAAGCAAAATAAAGAACAAAAAAAACCCCACTGTAATCATTTTTGAAAAAATAGTAGAAAATCGCAATAAACTCAACAAATGGCCTCTCAGTTGAGCAACACAAACTCTCTAAACTCGATAACGTCCTGATCATATTTTACCAGAATATTCTCAAACTAATTTTTTTTTTATAAAAAAAATGATGTTTCTGCCTCAAAAACGGAGAGGGGGGGGGGGAACATAAACAAAATTAAGAGTTCAGATTTCCCAGGTTATTTATTAAAGTGCGCGCTTCGTCGATAAGAAAAAAAAAAAGTAAAATATCAAAACTCCATCTTAAATTTTGTTTTTCGGTAATTCTGCCATAACGTGTTCCAATAACTTGCAATTCTCAAGTCGTATTTTATCAATTTTTCTTTTCTCCTGTGAAGTATTGATTTCAGTTCACTTCACCGATATCGCTTTTTATTTTACCTATGCCACTTTTATGCTCGAAGTAATGGTGATCTTTTTTCACAGATCACAATCTCTGACGTAAAACGTATTTCCGCGGCGAAAAAGGAAAACAAGTTATAGAGAGCTCTTATTTTTGCGATAAAATTTTGTTATTCTTGTTCCGAGTTCGCGAAAATTTAGTAGCAATAAGTATCGTTTGGTGTGATAGATGTATGAAAAATGAGTTTTCATTATTATTTATTTGTTTCTATACAATTATCTCAAATTTATAACATTGAAAATTCTTTCTGTAGTATGATTTAAAATTCTTAGCAAATATAGGATATTTAAAAAAGCATAACAGTGAGTGACACAATGTAGGGAACAGATTTAATGTAAGATTTAATAAGAATTCATTAAGTATTTTTAGAAATTGTGGCGGATCCGGAACTTTTAAAGATTTATTTAAAAACTTTTCTTGAATATGAACTCACATTAATTGTGCGAGTATTCGAATTCGAGAGTTTTCTGGGAATTGTTTCGAGTTTCAACACGAGCTAGAACCCAAACTTTTTTAAATGAATCTTTAAAAGTTGTTCTAATTGTTTTTATTAGAGATTCGTACGTCTCAATTGAAATTCGTACCTCAAATCGAAAAAAAAACTCTTCTAAAGTTTTTTTTTTCTTTTTTTTTAATTGAGTTTAAAATGCTATAAATATAATTAAACAACTTTCATCAGATATTTGTTTTATGCTCATTAGACTGTTGTGAAGATTTATTTTGTTTGAATATAGAAAAAAACTAAAAAATATTCCATAAAAGGTTTGTCTCTGTTCTAATTTTTTATTTTTTTTTCAATATTCTTGATAGTACATTTTTCTTGACCTTTATTCTATTAACTTGTTATAGTTTTTTGTTTAATATAAATTCTCTGAAACCAAGTTTTGATCTAAATGTATTGGAGATGTATGAAAAGAACACCCAAAAAATTGTTTTATTGGTTATTACTTACATTAAAAAGAGCTTTAACGTCTAATAGTTTTTGTACCACAGATCTGTTCTGCATGAACAAAAAAAAATATTTTTGTTATTTTAGAAGTATTTAGATTTGTACTACCACTAATTACCAATCGGAAATTTTAGTCTTTTAACAGTTTTTTTGCGTAGAAGAATTATAATTTTTTTTCTACTTCTAGTACCAATAAATTTAATTTACAAGAAATTTATCGAGTCTTTGAATAAACAAAAAGCATTTGAATGCTGTAAAAATACAATCCAAGAGTCAATATCTATAAAATTTATTTTATTAAAATCAATAGTAAACGCAAATTAAATTAATGAAAGACTTAATAAAGTTGTAATGAATAATTATATGAAATAAATAAAATCATCTAGTAGCATTCAAAGTGAACCGTATTTAGCCTTACCCGAATCCCAATTAAAAACTAACCAGGGGGCATTTTACCAGCAACCTTTTACCCCAATTAGGCAACCCAAAAGCCACGTTGGAAACCAAACACAAACACTAATTATCGATCGGTTGCATCTCCAATTACGATTCGTTGCCACCACACCGCAAGAAGAAGAAGAAAAGAAAAAACGTAAATAAATTCCAAAAAAAGAACAAAATAAACCCCCTAACTTTTGATTCAACAGCCAATAAGAATCCAGAAAATAAAAAAAGAACTTCTCAAAACAGTTTCCGTTTTGGAAAAGGCGGTAAAATCCATTGCTGCCTTTATTGATAGAGGTGTAGAAGTTAGCGAATTTCGCCTTGGGAGCAGTCGTGTTTGTTTGAGGATTTCTAATTAATTGTTTTGAACTTAATTAGCCTTTGTTTGGACTTCTCACGCCCACGTGAAAGGATTGGAAGGATGGGCCAAATTCTTTCGAGAATTCCCAAGAGGTCCGAAGAAAGCCGATATTTTCAGTACGATATGTGTTTGACGATGGATTTTTATTCGGTTTTATTCTTTGTCGAATGGCAACACCTCTAAGTGCTTGTAGTAGGGTAAACCTTTGGGGGTAAAACTGAGCTCGTATTGGGGGGCTAAGGGATTATTTACACACTACTTGTCGGCGTGCTAGTTCACATCACCAGTTATGTGACGTCAGCGGACTGACCGTTGCGCCCCCGTGTCAGAGCATCACTGGAGAACGCACTTGATTGGAGGATGAGAGTCGCCAGTTCTAATATATAAAGAATATTTGATCTACTGGAACCAGCAACCAGGTGACGTCACAGACTGGACACTACAACTGATACGCTGACGGGTAACGTGTGAATGAGCCTCAAGTTTAGGAAACAATATACATATACCAGTGATCCGGGGCATTTTAATGTACTTGCCTACGTTCGGAGCACTTTAAAAAAAAAAAAAAACTTTATGTAGGAATATTTTAAGTACCTTTTTATATTTAGTACTACTATAGATTAGTAATACAGTGAAAAAAATTCAAATTTATTATTATTATTTTTCAAAAATTGCAATTTTGCATGAAATTTTGATGAAATATTTATAAAACTTAAAATAAGATAAATGAAAAACGATTAAGTTTCTTAGGAAATAAATTGTATATAAGTAAATTACATGATTTTATCTAGGGCATATACTACATTAAGAAAAATATATTCATTAAAACTTTTTTTTATGGATAGTCGAAAAATAAGTTAGTGATTTTTTAACAGTTTCACCTTGTTTATATTCAAACTAAAGGTTGTATTTCATAAAATAACAATCCAATCTCAATTTCGATAGCACATTCCCTAGAAAACAATCAATAAGAGAAGTACAAACAATTTTATAATGATTCGTGAAAAAAATTTTGAGTTATGACATTTTAAATTAGCAATATTTGTATGAAAATCAATTCCGAGAAAAATGCATTTAAACTTTAAAACACACAATTTCTATATAAACCATATTACTTACACACTTAAAATGCACCTTATCCTTTTTCAATTTTTTTATTTATTAAAAAGAAGAAAATATTAATATTTATAGGGGAATCACTTTTTAATCGGCAACTTTTGGTTTTGGTGTGCTATTTCCGGTCATTTCCGGTTATAATTTACAGTTTTAGATCAGTTTCAAATTGTCATAACTTTTGTTCAAATCAATGGAGAGTTAAAAAGAAGATAGTTTTAGAAACTTAAAGATTTGGGTTAAAATATTCACGAATAATATTTTTTTTGCCAGATTTCCTCAAAATCGACCTTTTCAACGTAGGCAAGTACCTTAAGATTCCTTAGAAGAATTACTTTATTAGAAATTACCCAGAGTTATATATTGTATTCTATAACTGAAAGATACGAGATTTCTTAGGTTTTCTCAACGTACTCAAATTACGGTTTTCTCTTTTCTGTAGGGCTGCCATCTACTGTATACTTTCGCAAATTCTCAAAAAATGTTCCGAGTGTTTCTGATTTTCTTTAACTTCATTTTCTTTAACTCATATAGTCACAGCTCTCAAAATTGGTACAAATGTCAACACAGACAGACATAGAAAAGTTAAGCTATTCCGAGCTTGGGATGGAAAAGGGGTTAAATATTCCAAACGAGGGACATTAGAATGTCCCATTTGCCATTTGGTCACGACTCTGAAAATTGGTACAAATGTCAAAAAAAGATAAACATAGAAAATGTAAGCTTTTCCGTTCTCGATTAACCAACTTTAAGTTATCTAAAAGGGGTTAAACGTTCCAAACGAGGGATATCCCAATGTTCCTCTTCCAATCTAGTCATTATTTTGATATTTAGTGCAAATGTTAAAAGGGCAAATGTAAAAAAAAATAAGTTATTCCAATATCGATTAACGAATTTTTAAAGGATGAAAATTCGACGCAACATTGAAACTATACGAAGATTATCTTAATGTCTCGATTTCAATACAGCTACTACTTTGAAATTTAGAACCAAGAGCAAACATAAACACAATAAACTATTACAATCTCGATTACGTAATTAAAAATGATCCAAAGGGAGCTCAACGTTCTAAACGAGGGATATTCAAATGTCTCTTTCCAATATACTTTTCACAATTATAAATTTTGTTAAAAATGTCAACAAAGGAAAGTTCGTATTTTGATAAATCAATTTGTCGGGATCGAAATGCGAGCAAAGTAGTAGAATACATAATAGAATACAAAGTACACGTCTGAAGTGTAGAATACATGAATGTCTTTTGATCGCTAAATTGCTAATGGTAAAATTTCGTAACGAAGCACGGGTATTCAGCTAGTACATACATACTGTTACGAATTTTGTATATTTGTAAATATTTCGTAGTGTTAATTTTGTAAATAGTAAAATTTATGCACATTTCGCATAAGGTAGTGCAATAGTTCGTCGTTAATTTGTTTCCCTGCAATGAGTCCCTTGATGCTTGATAACGGGTTTTACAGGGGTAACTCTGGGAAGCGAGTTTCAAGGGGCAGGGCATTTGACATTATGGTAATGGTAATCTCGCCAAATTTGGCGAGAAATCGCCAAATGTCGCCAAACTTGGCGACCATTTGGCGACATTTTCGGTCCCCATGTACATGTATAGGACTTTTCGACTACAATCTGGAAAGTTCTCCAAATGTCTACCTCTAGGAGTTTCAAGAAGGTTCACGTACGTTCACCTCCCCTATAAAAGCTCAGGGAGCGGGTGATGGAGTCAGTTAGTTCTTGGATTTTGAGTCACTGAGTTAGTTAACTGAAATTACTGAGTAGTTCTAAGGTGAACTGTATTGCATTGTCTTTTGCGGCGATTTAGCAGTTGTTGTCAAGTTTTTTAACTGCTGTTTTGTGCTCTATTGAGGTGAAAAGAGCTGTATTGTGTCTACTAGAACGAGAAGTTCTGGAGCTGTAAGAGAACTGTGAAGAGTTATTTTGGAATAAATTTCTGCAAGTTTTGATATGCTTTGGCTTCAAATCTTACGAACCCGTCCCACGCAACAATACATACAATCTATACTCACACACATAAATCGAAGTTAATATAAAGGATTTAAAAAAAATAATAACTGAGATACCAATGTAATAAAAGTTCAATTATCTCATCTGTACTCTCAAGACTAGACAAGATTTCTAATTTACACAACGGAGGTAAAATACTGAAGATAATTTCACACACATTTCTTACTTAGAGATCCCTGCTTTTAATTAAAGAGAGAGGATGCTATGAGCTTCCCATCAAATTCAATTTCCACCGTCGAAGTTCTCTTCCCCCCCCCCCCAAGAAACATTTAAAAACTGGGCAACATAACGGGAAGGGAAAAAAGAAAAAAAATTGTTAAGGAACCCTCCTTAACAAAGCTGTTGATACAAACCTTTTCCACGCACTGGAAATTTCATCAACAACACTGTTGTTGAAAATTAATTACATTCCAAAAGACTCAATCCCTCCCGCCCCCCCACTCCCCCCCTAGAACATTCTCATCAAAATAACACCGCTCGTTTTAAAACGATATATTTAATTAGCTCGTCTTGTGAGAAAGGATCAAGTGTTTCTTTTTTTTTTCTTTCTTTCTTTGTGGTTGGTACTGCTATTTTTTTTTTTTTTTTATTTTAATTATTAAGATACTTCCGATTGAAACTTCATAATTTAAATGAACCTCGAACAATTCTTGAGTCGTCCGTTCGGCTTTTGTGGTTATTGGATGATAAAAATAGAACGTTGCGTGTTCTTATTTTGAGAGAAATCCCCCCCAAGGCATTTTGTTGTTTTTTGAAGAAGAGTCATAGGTACTTTATAAGTTAATTAAATTTCTCAGATTCCATTAGAGAAAGGAGTTAATAATAGTCAGAAAGGCGACTGCGAGCTTAGATAACCCAACAAACATATTTCTGAATTTTTATAGAATGTTTAGTAATGTTAGTAGATTTTGAATTTACTGGTCTGCCGGGAAAAAAATGGCAGACACTCTTCAAAACTCGACTTTGAATAAGTTGAGCTAATTCCGATTGTCAAATATGTTATAGCCCACCTGATGGCTGTGTGCTTAGTGCTCTGTTCGCCGATTCAAATCCCGAGTTAAGAATGGAAGTTCGTTGTGTTTCGGAATCCACGTTAAGATGTAGGTCCTGGTCTGATTAGCCGTCATTGTGCATAAAAATATGTCGTTGAGCGTACAAACCAGGCAAATATGTTATAACTTTCCAAAAAATGAGATTTTTTTGTTTGTTTGGTAATCCCCATTTTTTTAATTTTCAATGCGGAATATGGCGTTATGTTTATTGCTAACTTGGTTCACTTTTAAAGGATGCAACTACTTGGCGCCAGATATCTGAATTCGCCAGCACACTTCCTCATCGAAAATTAAAGAGAGGTGAGTTATCACATAGAAAAGAATGCCCATTATGCTTAATGCACATTTGGCCAGTATAATTATTGCCAAAAATATCATCAAACTGGCAATTTTTTTTTATTAATTGATGAATAAACGAAAATGGTGAATTACACTAACCAAATTTAAACGCAGTGACCAGTAATAAGTGTTGCGATGATGAAAGTTGGGCTATGTTCCGGACTCCTAATTTAGCAAGAGGGTACTACCAGATTCTTTTCCAATTAGTCCCCAGAATTTATTCTTATTATAAAAAGACTTTTTCCGGAGAAAATCATTTATTCCAATCACTGCGATATTTGCAATACAGGAATCACAAAAATGGATATTTCTTGCCCCGGGAAGGTGGTATCGTTCGCCGAGTTACTAATAGAGTTGAACGGTAAGATAAAAATCGGGAGGTTGTGACAAGGTATCATTCGATCCCTGTAGATGTCGCCGCCCCGGGGTTACGAAGTTTCGTGAAGGATTATGATGATGATGATGTGATTATTTCTTATTGGATGGAATGGTTATGCGGATTTTTGTTCTGTGATTCAATGTTGTTTCTGTGGAAGTTCGTCAAACATCGCTAATAGAAGGTATACCTTCGAAACGTTATTCTGAATAATTTTTTTTTAAGAATGAAGAGTAGATTATGAATGCACTGGTCTGCCGGGGTAAAAATGGCCGAAAATTGACTTTGAAAGAGTTGAAATAAATCCGAATGCCAAAATGTGTAGCAACTTGCCAAATCATGATCATTTTTTTTTTTTTTTTTTTTTTTTGCATGGTTAACCCATCCATCTTTAATTTTCAATTATGAATGTTGCAGACGATATTTATTCTCTGGCGAAAAATTCTTCCAGCTTTTGAAAATTTTCAAATAAGTATTTTCCCTCGTTTGAAGGAGTATTATTTTTGGAGCTAGTTGCATAAATAACTATTTTTTGCACGAAGTAATTCACCTCGTTTGAAAAAAGTATTTTTTTTCGTAATAGTCGCGCAATTTCGCGGTGATTGCAAGTTTAGATACCCCATCGAACATCACTTTGAATTTTTTATAGAATGGAAGAAAAGTTAGTATATTACAAATCCACTGGTCTGCCGTGGCAAAAATGACCGAAATTTGTCAAAATTTGACTTCGAATGAGTTGACCTAAATTCTATTGCCAAATATATCATAACTTGCTAAAAAAGTGAACACTCTTTTTCTTCGGTGACCCACCGTACTTTGATTTTCAATGAGATAGGGCGCAGACGATTTCTGATCTTTTGCTTAGAAAATTTGGAATATTTTAAAAGTAAGCCAAATTGGCGACATCAGTTACGTCATCAGTGACGAAATATTTATTGCCAACTTGACTCACATTCCAATGATGCAAGTAAGCTGTCGCCAGCCATCTGAATCGTTTGCAATATTCTTAATTGAAAATTATAGAGTCATGGGTTATCAAATAAAAAAAGAATGCTCATTATTTGGCACCTTATTGGAGTATTTGGCAATCGTATTTAGTTCAACTCATTCAAAGTCGATTTTTGATTAGTTTAGGCCATTTTTGCCTCGGCAGACAAATGGATTCATATACATAAACTACTAACTTTTCTCCATTTTTCATAAAAAATTCAGAATGATGTTCGATGGCGTACCTAAATTTGCAATCCCCACTCAATGTACAACTACTTGCATAAATATCTATATTTTCACGCAGCATTTTGGCTCGTTTGAAAAAGCTTTACTTTCGCCACTACTTGCATAAATAAACCCCTATTGCATTTGAATTTAATTATTAGACAGTATTTGGAAATCTGTATTATTTGGACTTACTAGCTTTCGCCGTATTACTACTTGTTACTAGATGTGGAATATCTCTACGTCAACAAATTCGAGTTCGATTGAAAGTTCGCAAAATTTGGAGGTATCTGTTTCGTTTAGATTGATATTTTTAGCTTGTTCACTATACTAATACAAATACAAAAAAAATACTTTTTGAAAGTACTATCCGTCTTGTTCAGATCAATATTCCCAGATAAAACAGCAGATGCATTTTCGGCATTAACATTGGTAATTAAATTTATAGCGTACGAATAGAACGAACACCATTAAAATGATTGTGTTTGTTCAATCAGTGTCTCATTCTAGACCGATACATGCAAGATAAGACTAAAGAAAATGTGTAAGGAAAGACTAAATCTGATGGATCAGAAAAGACTAGATATAATGGTTAGAAAAGACTTAATGTAACGCATATGAAAATACTAAAACTAATTGATAAGAAAAGACTAAATCAAATGGATACGAAAATTCTAAAACTAACGGACACAAAAAATATTAAATCTTATTGATAAGAGAAAAGACTAAATCTAATGGTTAAAAAAATAAATATAATAAATGAGAAATATATAAATCAAATGTATAAGAAACGACTGAATCTAATGGATAAGAAAAGAAAAAAAAAACATTAAATGGATAAAAAAAGACTAAATCTTATGGATTAGAAAAGACTAAATATAATTGGCAAAAAAGATTAAATTTGGTTAATAAGAAAAGACTAAATCTAATTGATAGAAAAAAATCAGAAAAGTAAAAATTAAAAACTCAGTCGGCTCATAATATTGAAAATTGTGTATCCCATTTGTAAAAGCAAGGTTCTAATTGATTTTTCTTTTCAAAGGATACATTTAATAACCAGAGTTTCAACAATTTCAATTATGAAACAGGTGTTTAAGAAAACTAATCTTCACTTATATTTTTGACTTAAACGAAACCAAATTTTTCAGAACCCGACGGTCAATTTCAAAATGAAAAGCATTTTGCAGCTTTGTTAATAAATGACTCTTCCCATATTAAGAGCTATTCCGTTCGTCGGGTTGATATTAATTTCCGAACCAAAGTTGGCTCCGGGTGCTATTCAGAAAAGAACTTCGGGAAAAGGCGCTATTTTAATAAAAGAGGATTTTTCCCGAACCGGATTAAAAATGGAAACACGCCTTTTGCATTTGATTAAATAACGACATTGGATTTTTGAAAAGCCCCTAAGGATATTGTGTTCCCAAATAACGTAATTGAAACTTTCAAAATAATTTAGTTCATGTCTACAAAGATGCAAATCAGTTAACAGTTAAAATTATTATTTTGTCTTCTGCTTTACGCGAATGTAGAGAGAAACATTCAAAAGATAATAGTCCGAGAAGCGACTGCAATTTTTGCATCTCATCGAACATCATTCTGAATTTTTTATAGAGATTGGAGAAAAGTGAGTAGATTACGAATCCACTGGTCTACCGTGACAAAAATGGCCGAAACTGATCAAAAATCGACTTGGAGTGAGTTGAACTAAAATCCTATTGCCAAATATGTCATAACTTGCCAAAAAGAGAACGAACTTTTTCGTCTAGCAACCCTGCATTTTGATTTTCAATGAGAAAAAGCGCAAACGATTTTTGCTCTCTGACTTGGACAAATGGGTATCTTTTAAAAGTAAGCCAAATTGGTGACATCAGTTACATCATCTGTGACGTAATGTTTATTGCCAACTTGGTTCCCTTTTAATAGATACAAGTAGACCGTCGCCAGATATCTGAATCGTCTGCAACCTTCTTAATTGATAATTAAAGAACGAGGGCTACCAAATAAAATAATAATGCTCATTATTTGGCAAGTTATGGCTCATTTGGCAATTCGATTTAGTTCAACTTATTAAAAATCGATTTTTGACCAGTTTGGCCATTTTTGCCTCGGCAGACCAGTGGAATAGTAATCTACTCACTTTTCTCTAATTTCTATAAAAAAAATCAGAATGATGTTCGATGGGGTCCAAAAATTGCAGTCGCCTCTCAGTCTATAACGTAAATATTTTTGGAAAAAAAAAATTGCAAAAGCTATAGTCAAATGATATGTGTCAAATGAAAGGGCTCATAGTGGTAAGTTCACACACAAAAATTCGACAGGAAGTTACAATACCATAAATGACGATCCGAAGTCAATTCTCTGCATACTGATAACCTAAACAATAAATGCTAACCAAATTATAAGCCTATTCTATAACGACAGGAAATCCCTTTGCGCTCGAACGGCGCCTCTCAGGAGCCACATGATTGGATGCCGCAACTCGAGAGGACCACTAGGTTTGATGCGGAAACGCAATGCAGGGCCAATGATTGAGTTTAGTTTCTTTGAAGCGGATCCTTAACCACGAACTGAACCAAAAATATGGTGAAATGTCTCGAGTTTCTGATTCCTCCGCGCTAAAAAGGCCTCGAGTGCAAAGGGCTAGTTAGATAGTATCACCAAATTTCAGTTTTAGGTTGGCGTCGAATTTGGCGAGAATGTGCTTTTCATTTTTTCAATTAATATTAGTCCGAGAGGCGACTACAAATTTAGGTACCCCATCAAACATTATTATGGATTTTTTTTATAGAATGTAGAGAATTGCAAATAGTTTTTAATATACTGGCCTGCCAGGGCAAAAATGGTCGAAACAGTCAAAAACTCGACTTTGAATGGGTTGAATTAAATCCGATTACCGAATATGTCATAACTAACCAAAAAAATTGATTTTTTTTTTATTTGATAACTACCACACTTTAATTTCCAATGAGGAAGGGTGCAGGTAATTCCAGATATCTGGTGTCAAATACTTGCATTTTCTAAACGTGAGCTAAGTAGGAAATAAATATTTCGTCACGCTGAAATCCTTACAGTTATCTTTTCGTTAAAACGACTCGCTAAACGACTTCCGGTCGCTATTTTTGTTACTTCCGGTCCAAAATTCCATCGTAGTTTAAGTATCGGAACTCTACGCAACGAGACCCTTATTTTGTCATACAGCTCGTGTCAATAACATTTGTAGTTTTGTTTAGGACTGTCGAAGATAGGTGAATATAGCCTTTGCACAAGCTTCTCCCTTTTGCGTAGTGACAAATATAAAATCAAATTATTGCACGCAAAACACTTTACTGATTTCAAATTTCAAAACAGCAACAAGCAATCTTCAATATGTTTGAACCCCACTTCTTAAATATAAGTTGTTCTTTTTTTTACATTTTTATTTCAAGTCTGAATGTCTCTAAGCTTATTCCCGTCTGTTGCCCCTGTAAAACGATTTGACTACCTTAAGCCTCTTAGAGGTGGAAAGGAACGATTTAGGGGTAGGTGTGTCGTTGAGGAATTGTAATCCCTACTAATTGGTTCCAAGCTGGCGGAAAAGTTTTGAAAGTGTCCCGAAACTTCAAAAAATGTTATTTTGATACGAATAAAGGGGTGGGGTGGGGTAGAGTTAAGTTTTGAGAAAGCTTTCCATATTTTCGTATTTTTCTAGTTTGGAAAAAAATAACTCTTTTCGATCATTAATATAAATTATTTATATGCAATATGTATTGATAATTTTAAGTGAAATTGCAATTTGTCTAAGTGATTTTGAGTTAAGATAGATTTTTTATAGTGTTTGACTACTAGTAAGAATTCCATAAAAACGGCCGTATTGAATAACTCTTTTTTTTTTTTTTTTTTTTCCCTAGAAAAGTTTATAAAATGCATTGTCATCGACAACCAGTCTATGTGTCAAGTTTCATCTCGATTACATGACAAGTGAGTTATTTAGCTTTCCGAAACAGCAATAGAATCGTCTGTAAAAGCGATTTTTTAATGACCGCCCCCAAAACGATATAAAGTATTTTCGTCGACAACGACTATCTGCCACGTTTCAGCTCGATAGGATGACGGCAATTGGGTTAGCTTGCTCTCCTCAAACTTACAAACAAACACACAGAAAATCGGAGTTAATATAAAGGACTTAAAACGAAGGTTGAATAGATGCTCTACCCGGCTGAGATTAGTAAGATGGTGAACCGAAAATGCAACAGTTACAAGGGTCCGGTATATGTCAACTTGAAGGTCTCGCAAAGCCTGTACCAAATAGTAATCAGTGGAGTTGGTTTGTTGTTTCCAAATTATCTTGCGCTGTCAGCAACACGAGGGATATAATGCACCGAAACATTCGTCATTTGGCAAGCCAACATACGTTTACAAACACCCATGCCTTACATGGGACTCGAACCCGCAACCTCGCAGTGTAGAAGGTAGCACGCTAACCACTATATTGTTTGATCGGCATAATCAGTGGAGAAAACTTGCACAACTTGAACTACATATGCTATAGACATGTTGTATATGCCATAAATATACGCTGTTATGAATTTTTCCGCTGAGGCAATGATGGCACAGTTTTTAAGATAAAAACTACTATTTATTCACTCTTCAAGGCACAAAATTTATTCACAGACAGCAGTTTAATCACCCTCAAGCTTCAACACACGCTTCAGTAAGAACAACTTCGAATACAGCGATTATACAAGTTCACTCCAGTAGGTAAACAAAGCGATCAGCTCACATCGAAGTCCGAAGTCAATCCGAAAACTTTCCCGATCTACGGTCTTTATATAGCTGGCACGTGAGAACATTCCCGAAATTTCCAGCCAATTCATCGAAAAAGAAACATCTCGAAATTGCTCGATTGCTTTAGGTGTTGCCAGGGACGGAACTAGGTCACTTTTTACCCGGGGCAAGAATTCATTTTGGCGCCCCCACACCATAATTTTTTAGATTTGAAGCTAACTATATATACATTGAAAATTAACAAAGGTTTTTCCTTTGTAAAATTCTGTTTTGAAACAAACAATAAAAGAATTAATTAATTGAAATTTTAAATAAATATATTTGACAAGCCCTTATTAATGACCAGGGTTCATTCTGCTTGCATAAAGATTTGCATAAAGACAAAAAAAACAACTAATGAATCAATACAAATAATGTCAGTTACAATGAAATAAAAGAACATAGTTGAATGATATGTAACACTTTTTAACACAAAATCTGGTTAACCTGGTTTCAAAACGTCTTAGATCATAAACAATTAAGCTGTTTTACATTTCAAAAAATATTTTCTTCTGTAAAATACTAATACAAAAATTTAAAAAGCTTCCGAATATTACCAGAACTCATTGAACACAAAAGCAAATTAATTTAATGACTTGTCTACAAAAATCATTGAATAGTTGGTAAACACATAAATGTTTATTTTAGAACAATTAATTTAAACTTATTGAAACTCATTTTAATAATAGAATGAATAATATATTACTTACTGTGCTATGTGTGAGTTCTCCATTTTCTTGGAGAATTTAAAATTCTCACCAATGCAATGGACAAAATTTGACGAACATGACATCTGTTTGGTGAAAAATAATGCCGTCAAAATGACAATATAACTCACGCTGAAAATTGGCGCCTTTTTCTCGTAGCATGGATACTGGATTCTTTTTATTTTATTTATCACTTCCTGGAAATACTTTCTTTTTCGTTATTTTTTATGAAAAATAAGGCCTTGAGATCTATTTTTAGAATTCATGCCTTGATGTTTTATTATTTTTTCATTATTTAGGAATATACCAGCATCCGCAGATTTGTACGCCAGGCTCAAACACACACTCAAACAAAAGTGAAGTTAATATAAGGGATTTAAAAATATATAGTAAAATATATTGTTAAAAATATACAGTCACATATTTAGTCAGTGCATTTAAATTGAGATTTGGATAGGATGTAATTTACTGTTTTCGTTTTTATTTTTAAAAAATCGATATGTTTTGCGATAAATAGGAATTCTTGTGCTCAATAGGAATTCTTGTGTCAACTTTTTATCGCATAATTTTTTTGCATTTCTTCACGTTTCAGAACATTCTGAATCAAAAAAGTGTTCTAGAAAAAAAGTTTGTGGGTCCGTGTGTTGTCTGTGGTCAGCATTACTTTCAAACGGATTGACCTACTTTGGCCATTACACCTGGCGTTACGGTTTTTGTCAAAATCGTGCTTGCGCTGTCATTTTTACAGCCAAAATAATTGCTAAATTAAATGAAGGAAACAGTGGGAATTGAAAATTGTTCAAAGTTCAACACCCCCAGTTTTTTTAAACTCAGCACGATTCAAAATGTGTAAAAATGAAAAAAAAATCTGTTTTTAGCTGAAGAAATACTAAATTATTCTCTTAAAGAAAACGTTTCAATCGTTAATTATTTCAATTTTTAATTAACTTTTTGCTAATTAATTTTCATTAGGAATCGCAATGAACCTTTAAAGTTAAGGATAATCAACCTCAAAAACAAAAGTAAACGATTTCTAAACAATTCAACATCTTGCAGCCCCCTGTAAAAATTCCTGCGGACTCCTAGATAACAATAAATATATTTGGCAAGAGATATATCCCAAACGTAACCCTTGTCCTTAATACACATCTTCCGAAGTTTATTAGGTTACAAATTTAAAAAAATTCTTACCTTCATTGGTTTCAGTCTCGTGAACTAGCCAAGATGATAAAAGGTTGGGATATTCTTGCAGTTTCTTTTGCTTTTCTGCGATTCTGCGCCCCAGATAATTTCTTCGACATATTTCAATTTATGAAAATTTCAACAGCATTAAATTGTTGTAATTCTAAATTTTATCTAACTACATTGCGACTATATTACCAATGCGATTTTAAATTAGCATTTCTGGCAGCCTGCCATGTAGCACAAACCTATTCTTCATCAGCGGGTAGGGAGAATTCGTTGTCATTCTTTTGTAAAAGGATAGATTATTACTTTCTTTGTACAGAAATGTATTATTTTTTTTTCTAGTGGATTTTTTCTTCTGTTGAATATCTTAAAGATCATCCAGAATTTTAAGAAAAAATGAAAAATTATCCTTTCGTCCAAATATTAAAATTTATACAACAAATAGTGCTTTGTTGGCTTTTCGGCGCCCCTCTGGTTAGCGCCCGGGGCAGCAGCCCCGCCTGCCCCCCCCTAGTTCCGGCACTGGGTGTTGCCACCTTTTTCTAACCTGTATAATCGCTTTTGATAAATAAAATAAGATAAAAATAAATTACAATAGAATTTTAAAATAATACGTCCCTATTTACACTATATACAGACAATTTGTGCAACAATATACATGCTGTGTATATACTTTAGACATACTTAATATACCAATTCCAAATTTCATTTGGACACAATACTTGCTGATCAATTTAAAACATACGAATTTTTACACTAGGTAGAAAAACAGTAATAACTAGCAACGTGGAACAAACAAACACAGAAAATTGAAGAGATATGTGAAAATATAACCCATAAGAAAAAAAAACAGAGTTTTTAAAAAATCCTTGTCAATTTTTAAATTCATTTTAACGCAACTCCGATATCAAAACATTTCTGTCAGCAATATATGCAGCAAACTATGTTTCAAAATTAATTTATTAAAAATAAAAACGAACGTCATCCAAATATACAGGGTGGACAGGAAATAACTTTCCCTGTTTGGCGGCATCTGCAGCTAAAACTAATGAATGAAATGAAACCATATTTTATATGCAGGCTAATGAAGGCATGGGGAGATGAATTCCAACAAACAAAAAAAGTTAGTTCCAAAAGTTGCCGCTAGGTGAGATTTTGGCGCTACTTGTACGTACGTTTGAGGAAATTTACATATCGAGATCGCAATTATGCAAAATTCTAATGCGTACAAGACAGCAGCGCAACGCATTCCCTTTAAAAAGAAAAGAGCGAACGTCCAAACAGAGATTCTTTCATCGACTGTTGGCGACCTACCTTACCTCAACGTGCTTTGCTAGTGAAACTGTACTACACCAGACAGTGTAATGCTGTGGTGGCTCTGTGGGGAATTTTTCAAGACTTCGTAATCTGCGTAAAGGTCTGCTGCAGCAGTAAAAGCGATGATTAAAAAATTCGAGGAAACTGGATCGCTTGGACTTAGAGCTGGCAGAGGACGAAAAGCAGTACCAGAAGATGCAGTAACAGATGTTGCTACAACGGTGTTCGACGACACAGGAACGAGCAGTGGTCCAAGCGCTCGTGCAATCACTCGTCAAACCGATATGACTTATTCTACTGTATGGAAAATCTTGCGTAAAATGCTGCATTTCTATCCGTATAAGATCAGTCGTGTGCAAGAATTAAAAATAACAGATTACGATAAGCGCCTAAACTTTTGCGTTAACGTTTCTTGCCCCGAATGGAGATAGACAATGATTGACCTAAGAAAATATTGTGGGGAAATGAGGCTCATTTTCATCTCAATGGATCTGTTAATACTCAGAACTGCCGTATTTGTGAGCGACCCGCAGTGATGCTAGAAATGCCATTGCATTCCCCAAAGGTAACCGTGTGGTGCGGTTTCACGGCTAATTTTACAATAGGACCATACTTTTTTAAGAACATAACTCAGGCTGGACCTATTACCTGTTCCATCAACGGCGAAAAATATGGGGAAATGCTCCAAACTTTCGTTATTCCGCAATTGCAGCAAAGACAATGCTTAAACTCAATCATTTTTATGCAAGATGGAGCTCGGCCACATATTCATCGTTCAGTGCAGCGCCATTTACGCCAGAATTTTGGTAATGACAGAGTCATTAGTCAATATTTTCAGACGGAATGGCCGCTCCGTTTCCCGGACATCCCCCCATGTGACTTTTGGCTATGGGGGTACCTTAAATCCGTTGTGTATGCTGGTGGCATTCCAAACTTGCATGTCTTGAAGCAGAGCATAAGATGGGCCGTTGCGGACATCCAAACAGACAGTTTGCACGCAGCTGTAGAGAACGTTATTCACCGGATGCAATATGTTGTACACCAGGAAGGTCAGTATATTGAAAATGTTACGCGGCGTCCAGGGGACCCAAATGTTAATGACTAAAATCTTATTTTATGTATTCCAATAATTTATTCATAACTGTATAGTATTGACATTCTGAAAAATCAAATTTCCATGGTTTCATTGAAGTTATTTACGTGTTTCGTTTCCGATAGCGCCACATTTCCCCCTATCGGCAACTTTTAAAACTAAATTTTTTTTTTTTTTTTTGGTGGAATTCATCTCCCCATGCCTTCATTAGCTTGCATATAAAATATGGTTTCATTTCATTCATTAGTTTTAGCTGCAGATGCCGCCAAACAGGGAAAGTTATTTCCTGGCCACCCTGTAATTTATTTATTCTGATTGAAGTAATTTTATTATTTATTTATTAAAAAAAATTGGCAACAGGAAAGAGTTTACACAATGATCAGTTAATGGCTATTTTAATGGGACTGAATGACAGCTAGTTAATTTATTAGTATTCCGTAAACGCGACCTTTTCGTGACAGTGACAACCCCCAAAATTTGATAGAAGGCATTGTCATCGACATCAAATCTATCTGCGAATTTTCAGATCGATTGGAAGACAGAAAGTTGTTTAATTAGATGTCCGCAGATTTTTCTCCCATCGACACACACACACTCCCCATTACACATAAAATCGAAGTTAATATAAAAGGTAAAAAAAAGCACTAAAAATGTATAGTATTAAGTGAAATAAAAAACGACTATACATTTTACTAAATACTGATCATTGCATTTAATTTTGTCGTGCATTGGGGTAATTTACAGTTTTCATTATCATTAACTTAAAAAAATGGCAATTTGTTTTTTTTGGCGATAATATTACATTGGCCAAAAAAAAAAAAATCACTTTGAAAGTGGTGAAGTTGGTGATATGTTTTTCGATAACATATTACATTACCTTTTCATGTAAGTGAAACAGAGAAGGTTGGTTGTATTCAGATTATCTGGCGCCGTCAGCAACACGAGGTCTATAATGCGCCGAATCATTCGTCATTAGACAAGCCAAAATACATTTACAAACGCCCATGCCTAACACGGGACTCGAACCCGCAATCTCGCGGACTAGAAGCTAGCACGCTAACCACTATACCGTTTGGTCGGCTGAAACAGAGAAGGAACAGTTGTTGATGGCCGACATTCAAGAGGGGGGAAAAATTGTATTAAAGATATTCGTTTTTCAACTTTTTACTCTTTTATCGCATTTTCAAAGAAATTGTGTGAGTGGGAATACTTAAAAAATCTTAAAAGGGCGATTTTCAAGCATCGATTTCAATCAAATTCATTAGAGCCGCTTATTGGCAATTGTTGAACAATGGCAACAATGTTTTGGCAATGGCAGTTACCTTATGCGTATGCGTAATTTTGACGAAAACCTTAATGGCAGGTCCCATTGCCACCACTAATACTTACGCAAAAGTTGAACATAGTAGATCAATCCATTCGGGAGTTCTGCTTTACACTTCCGAAGCTATACACACATTTTTTCTAGACCACATTTTTAAACTCAGAACGTTCCAGAACGTGAGGAAATGTGACCGAATGCGATACTAGCATTACCGATATTACCTATAGTGCAATCGAAAATAAACTTTATACACTAATTTCACGGGGAAATTACTGACTCTTTCTTTATTACTCTTTAAAATTAAAAAGTTTACAAAAACTAGCATATATAATTTTTAAAACGTGATGCAAAAATCCATATGCTTTAAAGCAACACTACCACAGACATTGCAGCAGAAAAAAAAAAAGAAGTTTTGGTTCTGTGGAGCAGGAAAAATCTGAAGAAAGTAATTTTTGTGCTCTAACATTCGAAATAATTCAGTAATCATAGAAAACAATCTTGTCCTGACAAAAATCAAAAACCGGAAAAGAAAAAAAAAAATTACAAAACTACCTTTTCCCAAAACTTACCCCAATCCTTCTCTTCCCAAAGAAACGGTTCATTCACAAAAGGTAAACACATCAACACACCCTTGATCATCAGCCCTTCCCCCTCCCCCCTTCTCCCTCTAGAGACTAAGCAATCAGAAAAAGAATCTTTCTCCTTTTTCTCCTACAGGAGTCCCTTTCTCCTCCTTACATGCTCCTTTGCCTCCAAATGGGAAATGCCGATGACAAGCCGGCCTTTCACTCATTTCATTAACTGTCTTCGAAGAAGGAAAAAAAAGAGGTTTTAATGCTCTCTGATTAGGAGTGGATACCTATTAGGAGCCCCCCCCCCCCCCCGCTGACTTTAACGGTTATATTCTCGTACTTAGTAAAGTATTTTCTCTGGATTGTGTAGTTTTTTATTTGAAGTGGTGTTTAGAAGAATAAGGAGATATCACTGTGTGAATATTTGTGAATTTTTAGCTAAGATAGTTTTTTTTAATTTTTTATTTCCGTAACCTATTTCAATTAGCGGGTAATACTAACGCTAAGAGGTGACTGCGAATTTAGGTACATCATTCGGAATTTTTTTTTATAGATAGTGGAGAAAAGTGAGTAGATTACGAATCCACTGGTCTGCCGCGTCAAAAATGACCGAAACTGTACAAAAATCGAAACTAAATCCGATTGCCAAATACGCCATAACTTGCCAAACAATGAGCATTCTATTTTATTGGGTAACCCATCTCTATTTAATTTTTGATTTCGAAGGTTGCAGACGATTCCGACGACTTACTTACATATTTCACAAATGAGCCAAGTTGGCAATAAATATTTCGTCACTGATATCGCCAATTTTGGCTTACTTTTAAAAAATGCAAATTTTCCGATCCAGAGATCAGAAATCGTTTGAGCTTTTTCTCATTGAGAAACAAAGCACGATGGGTTGCCAGACGAAAAAGTTTGTCCACTTTTTGGCAATCGGATTTTAGTTCAACTCATTCAAAGTCAATTTTTGACCAGTTTCGGCCATTTTTGTCACGGCAGACCATTGGATTCGTTATCTATTCAATTTTCTCCACATTTTATAAAAAGAAAATTCAGAATGATGTTCGATGGGGTGTCTAAGCTTGCAGTTGCCTCGTGGACTATAAACTAATCAGCAGAATATAGACTACTAGCTGAATGCATATTGAATTTTAGTACACTAGTAGCAGTAGACTACTAGCTGAATACTGCGAAATTTTATCATGTGCATTTTAGCGATCAAAAAACATTCATGAGTTTGGCATTTCGTACTTTTGACACCTTTTCGACCCCTGAAAATTGTTTTTTCGAAATTGGAAAGAGCTTTTCTATGCTGGCCATTTTTCATATTTATACCAAATTTCAAAGTTGTGACTACATCGGAAGTGGGACAGTTGAATATCCCTCGTTTGGAAAGTTTCGACCCCTTTTCGACACTTTAAAAATAGATAAATGAGATCGGAATAGCATGATTTATCTATCCTTGCCCTTAGTAAGAAATTTGAGAGTTGTGACATTGGGAAGGTTTCCTCAACGTGCTCAGGTTGTAATTTTCTAATATCCTAGTGCTGCCATCTATATATGCTCATTTTGGGCTTTAAATTGCCCGGGCTAATTTGTAAGCAGTAAATTTAAAGTGAGCTGCTAAAAAAATATATATATATATATATATATATATATATATATATATATATATATATATATATATATATATATATATATATATATATATATTGAAGAAGTTTTAGAAATGAAATAACTCTTTTTAATTTCATAAACAATGTAATAGTTATCGTTAAAAATATTGCCCAACTGGCCTTTTTTTTTTTTTTTTTTTTTTTTTTTAATTCTATAATGAAAATATTAAAGATTCTCACTTCTGTCAGTTTTCCACTGAGATTAAAAATCTCTAGAAAAATCGTTATCTAGAAAAAAAAATGTCTGTGTGACAGTGTATATGGTCAGTATATTTCCCAAACAGATTGGCTCAATAATGCGGTTTTGTGGAGGCCATGGAACCTGTCATTAAGGTTTTCGTTGAAATTGCGCATGCGCATGAGGTAGATGCCATTGATAAATTTATATTTTTCAACGATTGCCAAAAACAGCTCGAAAGATTTTGATCGAAATCGCTATAGTAATGTCTTTTGAGATGTTCGAAGTGACCCTTCGAAATTTTCGTAGAAATGCATTAAAGGCGTAAAAAGTTTTGAAACGAATGTCTTTAATACAGAGTTCTCTTCGCTAGAGCATCGCCTACCATCAACGACTGTTTCTCCTCTGTTTCACTTACAAAAAAAAAGGACAATGTTATATTTGTCGAAAAACATATCCCAATTTCGCCATTTTGGCAGAGGGTATTTTTTTGTTTTGTTTTTTTGCCAATGTAACTGTTATCGTCAAAGTTATTGCCGAACTAGCCATTTTTTTAAACTAATGAAAAGAGGAAAACAAAAATTGTAAATATCACTAATCTATGGTAAATTTAAACATAGTGACCAGTAATACGTGTAATTGAAAGATATGCGATGTTTCACAACTAGCTTCTTTTCTCTATAGATATTACAATTGTACAAAATTTTATTAACTTCTGAATAAATCTGGTTATGTTGAATTGACATGTAATATAATTGCAATAGTTAACAGTACAAAAAAAAATTTAAATCTGAATTGTACCTTCTCCGTTCATGTCTAAATTCAATAAAATTCTTTGTTTGCAAACGTATCCACCAAAATTTCGCACTGAAAATATATTCGCAAAGTGTGAAAAATGACGAAAAATTCCAAATATAATAAAAAAAGAAAAAATAATAAAAAAAAGACCTCCACCAGCCATTATACTTTGAGAAATAAAATAAAAAAACTATATATTCCAAACCGATCTAAGAGATATTCTTTTTTTGGAACTCTTCATATATTCACCTGCTCTTCTCGGACCATTTGCAGCCGCCATTTTTGCAAATCCGTCTGAAGTCTATATGCGCACATTTCTCCCCCTTCTACTTCGTCACGTGGTAAGGGGGGGGGGGGGAATCCCTTTTTCGAGGGGAAATCATCATCTGCGGTCCTGCACATCTTTATTTATTTTCCCTCCCAAATATATATAAGTTTGTATTTTTATTTTATTCCGAAAAAAAAAAAGAACTCGGCCGTGTGATTTATGTGAAATGTCTTTCAAGATAGCCACGGCGTTCGTCTTTGCGGTATCATTTATAACTTCGGCAAAAGATCTTTTGCCATTTCTTATCGGGTTATATATATTTTTTTTGTTTGTGCGCCTGTGGGGAAATATTACGGGCATTTATTTCACTTATTTTATTTTATCGTGAAATTGGTTTGTTGTTGCTTTTGTGATGGCTGTAGAAAATTGTCGAGTGCGACCGTTTTGATGAATGGAAATGCAGCTTATGAATAAGAGGTATTTGCTTGAAGGGATGAACATCTGTGTAAGATATCGGGGAAAATTCACTAATGTTGGACCACCAATAAGCATAATTTAAATCATTTAAATGTATCACAAGTATTTAGAGCATTTATTTTAAAGGATCTTTAATGTATTTTATTTAAATTGTTATAGCAGATCACGTAAAGTTAAATGTTTTACGTATATAGTGTATGCGGTCGTTTCTGAATACCTGCATGTATCTCGAACTATAATTTCTGGATACTACATGGTTATTTAGCCATTAGAAGTCGGAGAAGGGCTAAGCAATCTCTATAGAAATTTGTGTTAGCATCTGTTCCCTATCTTAATTAAGGTTATTGTTTATTCTTAACCGAAGTAAAAAAAAATCAAAAATAGTCCAAAACTTTTCGAAAGTTTCAATAGCATACAATAGATGGTAGCACTATAGAAAAGTGAAAATTTGAATTTAAATACGTTGAAAAAAACTAAGAAATCTTATATCTTTCAGTAATAGAAATACAATATACAACTTTGATGAACTTCCTAAAAAAAAAGACATTCCTCTAAAAAAATCATAAATGCACCCGTGTTCAATAGTTAGATTTTATTGTGTTATTCAATTATAGTAAAATTATGTCAATCAACCCCGAAAGGGAGTCAGACGGCTCTATCGAGTAATAAAAAAGATTTTTATGCTTCATTTTCTCATAAACTACTCGTAGCGTTAATTTAAAACTGTGGTCATCCAATATTAGAACACTTTTACATCGATTGACAAATGCAATTTTTTATTTTTAAAATTCAATTTATAATATTTTGAATTTCTTTTTAAAAAAATTTTGAAAAGAATTTATGCTTAAGTAAAAAAATAAAATGTATTATAATTCATATTTTTATAAAAGCATATGAGTATTTGTACAAAAGTACACTACGTTAAAAAAAAAAAAAAAAAAAAAAAAACTTTGCCAAAATGATGATTTTGGCGATATACTTATCAATAATTCTTATATTACCCTTTCTTTTAAGTGAAACTGAGCAGAGGAGAAAGAACAATCATGAATGGGGTATGCTCAAGGAAATAGAACTCTGTGTTAAAGGCATTCTTTTTTCAACTTTTCGCCGTATTAAAGCGTTTTTACGGGAATTGCATAATTGGTCCCTTTTTTTTTTTTTTTTTTTTTTTTTTTTTTTTTTTTTCGAAGAAGTCACACAAACGGGTTTCAAAACAGTTTCCGTCACTGGTCCGCGATATGCTGCACTGTTACAGAACAACATTATTCCTGAACTGCAGGCGAGACAGGCACTCCAAACAGTCACCTTTCAGCAGGATGGAGCACCACCACATATTTTTCTGCCTGTGCAACGCCTGCTACGTGCAACATTTGGGGAGGATCGCATTAACAGTCGCGCCTTTAAGCAAGCATGGCCTCCACGATCTCACACCCTGCGACTTTTGGCTGTGGGGATTCTTGAAGTCAAAGGTGTACCGCGAACGACCGTCATCATTAACTGCACTTAAGGGGGTCCGGCACCTCCATAGGAGCCCATGTTAAATTCAACAACTTTTTGGGGCATCTCATTTAATAACCTATTCTTCAATCATTATGAAACTTTCGCAGTATAATATTTGGATACTTTTGAATACTTTAACTCGAGATTTTTGTTATTTTTTAAAAATTAAAATAATTATGATTTTCTAAAAATATGTTTAAGAAAAATTATAAAATTTTAGACTAATTTTTTTTTTTTTTTAAGTATGCTACTTATCAATAATTCCTCGTGTTAAAGTACTTAAATACATTAGAGAAACATGTCAAAAAAATTTCAAGCATTTATGTCATATAGGTTTTAAGCTATGTGCCCCCGAACATGAAAAAATGGCATTTTGAGAAATTCGGCTTTGAAGTTAAGAAACATGCATTAAATACCTACATTTCGTTTACTTCAAAAAATTATTAAAAATACTTTGAAATAAGATATAATTACAAATGTGGCATCATTTTAAAGACATAAATTTATATTTTAATAAACAGTAATAAACTCGAAATCCATAATCTGAAAATTTTTCATGTGCCGGACCCCCTTAAAGATGCCATCCGGCAACATGTGTCTGCCATAACGCACGAAATGCTCCTAAATGCTGTGAATGGTGTGGTCATTCGTCTCACAGTTGTACTTCTGAATGATGGACAGCACATTGAACATTTACTGTAATTAATTAACTGTAATAAAGCTGAATTGTAAAGAATCTCATTTTTTTTTTTTTTTCTAAATCAGCTTTTCGTGACATAACACACTACAGCGCCATCTGTTGGTCGGCAAAAAAACTATTTTTTATTATGTTGCGACACAAAACCCGGTTTATTTTTCATGCGTTTGGTGCAAACCACATCTTTGTATCTTGCTTCGTTTTCGAATTATTCATTTTTAAAGTTGGTCCTGACTTCTGGATCACCCGGTATATTAAGGAAGTTTACGATTTTAACCTGAGGTTTGTGTTTCTACAAGACACTAAAAATATTTCAGATGAACACATTTCCCACCAAATTATACCGTTTCGTAAGTAACGTTTTAAATTCTGCAATACACCATAAACCTCAAAATAGATTTTGAGGGAAAATTTGCTCTTTTACGCCCCCCTTAAATATTGATTAATTAATTTTGTCATTAGAATAAATAAAAAAAAAATAAAAAATCACATTTTATTCAGGCTCACAATTTGACTCAATTAAGGCTCATACAATCCAATAAATAGTTAAAATGTTATCCCCTTCTAATTTGCCAAACCCGGTATTCAAAAACTCTCTTTAACAAAACAAAAAAAAGAAAAGTAATATAACGTCACTCCGAATTCATTAGGAGAAACCCATTCAATTTACAGTCGGCCAAACGAACGACAAAAGTCGCAAACACGACTTTCCCATTTGCCGTCCTCTTCCCCGCCATCAAAAATGAATGAAGGCCGAACACGTACTTCTTCCAAGAAAAAGAACGCTTCGAATTGCCGTCCTCCACATTTCGATATCGATTATAAGAATCGTAATCGCAGGAGTTCACCTGATTGCGAAAAGGGGTCATTACGGTTTCGGAGGGGGCAAGAAAAGGGAAAAGCCCTGAGATTTATGGGGAGAAACTGTTCTTACCGCCCCTCTCCGGTAGTTGCCCCGTTCGTCATTTTGTGATGTGTGGAGCGATTAAAAACACCTGTTCGGTTTTTTTTTGGGGGGTGATTGGGTATAACGTGGTGTGTGTTCTTATGTTCTGATTAAATGCTAGAATAACTCGTCTATAAAAACAACAGGAATTGTGAGGGAATTGTCACTAAAAAGACGCTTCTGCAGTAGGGTGGACCGAAAGTGGCCAAAAGAAGAATAAAAAAATTCCTTTGAAATCGGTATTTGCATAGCGGGGAAAAGTTGTCAAATGGGTCAGTTAAAACCCACAAAAAATGTCGTCAATTTTGCTTAACACTTTGCACTCGTAATTATGCTTTAGAAAGTTAGCAAATAACTTGGAATTTTTTTTTATGTTCGATCAAGAAGAATTTTTTTGATGGAAATGTGTTCCAATTTAACTAGAAGGTTTACCATCCTTAAATCAAAAATTTATAAATATAGCTTCTGAATACACCCCTTGACCTAGGATGGGAATGTGGCCACATAATATTTTATTTTTCAACGTGTCAAAATAATTTATTGAAACTACTAAGAATACTTAAGTATATTACACTACACCGCATTAACCCTTTGCACTCCGCTGTCCCCTCTCAGGGGACATCGTAATTCTAGCATATCACTCGGATGTGCCCTCTCAGGTGACATTAAAGTTTATTAGTGATTTCGGAGAATTAACTTTTAACAGCCCAACTTTTTGAGAAATACATGTTTTCCTGAAGCTTTCTCTTGAAATGGCACAAGAAATCAAATCAAAATATGGTAAAATTACCATGATGTATAAAAACAACAACATTTGAGCGGGGTTTTGTGTCAAAAGAGAAAGTGAGAAGTGTTGGTTCACGACAGTACGAACACTTCTCTGCGCCACTGAAAGGAGCGATAAGGAGAGTTTGTCGATGGTTGGGTTTGTTAAAATTTACTGGTACAAGGTCAAGATGCGATGTCCCCTGTACGGGGACATACGAGTGAAAAGGGTTAATATCTAGCCGCGCCCCTGTGGCATTGAAAAAGTCCAAATAAAGACAAAAAAAGGCCCTGTTTTGAGAAATTACTTTTTGGAAATTATTTTTTAGACCCGGAATTCGCATAGCATGGAATGGCTGCCAACTGTTTCAGCAAAAAATTTTATCAATTTCGTTCAATATCTAGTCACGATCCTCTAGCATTGAAAGAGTTCAAAAAATTTTTTTTTTTAAAAAATGCAATTTTTTGAGAAATTACTATTTGGGAATTATTTATAAAAACCGGCATTGGGCATAACATAGAATGATTTAGTATTAAAAACTTTCTGTGTCCTAAGTGACACATTAGCCAACTATTCCATGCTATGCCAATGCCGGTTTATTTAAATAATTTCTAAAATTTTCCAAAAAAATAGCTTAATTTTTTTTTTTTTTTTTTTTTTTTTTTTTTTTAATGCCAGAGGGGCACAGCTAGATATTGAGCAAAATTGACGAAATTTTGTATGTGTTCTAATCATCGATATAGATAAACAACTGGATAGACTGCTCCATTGTCAATGCAAAGAGAAAATCGCGCCGGGGATTGCGAAGCTGGTGGGAAGATTAACCAATCACAGTTCACTTTTATAGTTGGAATGAAATGCGAAAAACCTTGTAAAATGCTAGAGTATATATCTTTTTGCACATTATTACTAATTAAGGTCTACTATTGACATTTCTGCTGTTTACAACCCAAAATTGTATCTTCAATCCTCGGCAATCCGTATTTTTTATCCCACCAACGGCATCTGGCAACGGCTTCATTTTCCCAGCGTTAAGCAGTCTATCCAGATGTTTATTTATATCGATGGTTCTTATTGACCCAATATGCAACTTTTCAACTCTATATTGAAAACTTGCAAGTTTTATGACAATTTTGACGGCAAATTTAAACAGCAAAAGCAAATTTAAATAGAAAATTTAAACAGCCGAATGAATCTTTTTCTCGCCAAGTCTAACAGGTGAACTTAGGTTTGCAAATTAAAGAAAAGAAAAAGCGCAGTGAGCAGAAATATTTGTGTTTATGGCCTTTTTGAAACATTTAGAATTGAATAAAAAAAAATTAAAAAATTAAAAATGCGGAACTTGCCCATTGTACATCCATACCATTCGAGAAAAACCTTCCAAAAAAGAACTCAATTTTTTAAAAAAAATCTTAAGACAATACTAATTTGTATTTGGTAACTTAAAATAAAAAAATCTTATGTTGTAGCCAAACATATCAGCCGCTGTAGATACAGCGACTTGGGTTCATTTTTTTTTTTTTTTTTACATGTTAAGGTGACACTTCTATTGTCACTTTGTGACAAGCTCCAACCACAAGGGTTGCAACAAAAGCCGAGAAGAAGTCCGGTTGTGATTTTACGCTCACACGGGCAATAAATAAATGTGGAATTGTAGAGAAAAGAAAATATTAATAATAGAGTAGGGGGAGGTAGTTGAGGTGGAGGGGGGGCACAGAGGGTCATGATATGAAGTGAAACGAAGCGTCCAATCTGTACGCCCCACCCTCCCACCCACCTGAGAAGGGAAGAGCCTCGAAATTGGTTTTAGATCCCCCGGATCAAAGTTTCTCTCGATGAGATGAAGTTCTATCCTGACAGGGTTACATGATCATAGATGTTATCGCTCAGTTTGGCGATATGCAGGGTTCTGTTTTTTTTGTGGGTTTTTTTTTTTTAGTATTTTGGTGATTTGGCGAATCTGTTTAAGGAACCAAGCTGGAATCGAACCAGGGTCATACACCATACGATGCTGAAATTACAAGATTTCAAATCAATCAATAAATTCATCAATCAATTAATCAATCCATAAATCCATCAATCAATAAATCCATCAATCAATAAATCCATCAATCAATAAAAGTATTAATTGTTCGCGGAAGCATTTGAAGGGTTTTAAGTAAACTCCATAATACTCAACTCGGAGTGAGTCGGACGGGAGGAGGATGAAACTAAAACCTTGAGGAATGTTCGTGTGTTCAGCTACAGCCGATATCTTTTACCGACTCATAAAATAGTAGCAATGTGATGGTAAATGGGTTAGGTTGAGTAACCTTCCGAGAAGACTTTCGAGAAGGATCCATCACACTCTAGCATCTCGAATAGAAAAAGAAACCCTGACAACTCTCTCAAGACAACATGACAAATGAGGGCAGGTAATATGGCTTTAATAATCTTCACGTGTAGCACTTTTTGGTAAAAATTAAGTTAATGTACTGGTATGAAATTAAGTTAATGCAACAATGTGATTTATTTTTTATTAAGTTCCAAAAAAAAAAAATGTCTGCTATAAATTTATCTAAGAAATTGCTATATTTATTTTAAAAAAACAACAACATGCGAAGTGAATGAGCGTAGTTGAAATGTCACAAGATATCCGGGTGCCGGGTTCATATTATCCCGTCGACCGTTGATGACAAAAAGTTCGCCAAACGCATTTTCTTCAGTACGTCGAACAGACGGTCCAGGCAGATGCCCTATCCGCCGTGCAGTTGAAGCATTCCACAAGAAGGTCCCGACGCTGGTTCGAGCCGAACCGGACTTCCAAGGATACCGCATGGTCCGATCTTTTTGTTTCCAACGGTTGATGGGATAGTAAGTAAGTCAAGAGAAATGTTGACAATTTTTCGAGAAACTTTTTATCGAGTATTTAAATTCTAATCTAATATGTCTATTAAGGTCCCAGATGCGAAACTTTCATTGTATTATTCTGGCAGCACTCTTTCGATCGAATTTTTAAGCACTTCCGGTTGAATTCAAAGCAATTCTACAAATGGTGTTCAGACCTTTTAACAGAAGTATGATACAAGTCCAAGTCATTTTGTTTTAGCTCAAACAAATACAGAAAGACTTCCGGTTACCATTTTCGGTTATTTCCAGTTGCAACTTCGAGCTTAATATGGAACTCGTCTCAAAGAGACCTTTCAATTGATATATCGCATGGGTTTGTAGCATTTGCACTTTTGTCTGGGAATGTTAACATCTCAGGGGATATCATTTATATTGACTTCTCTCTACATTTATCTGTTTTAGAAACTGAAGGGGGTACTTTCGTGTTATCCGGTCGACAGATTTTCGTTTGCGACAAACAGTTCGAATCGCCTGGCCTCTTCGGAGATCCGGCTCAGTTGGGACCTAGATCGGGCCTTCTCGTTAAACTGAGAGGCGATTGAAAGTCTAGGTACCTCCATCGAGTAGCATTCTAAATTTTGTTTATAGAATGTAGAAAAATGGCAAGTAGATCCTGAATCTACTAGTCTGCCGGAGCAAAATTGGCCGAAACTGTTCAATATTCGACTTTGAACGAATTGAACTAAATCTTATTGTACGTCGCTATATATCTAAATCGTACTTCTCTGCCTTTTATAATATATTCAAAATGATGATCGATATGGTGCTTAAATTTGTAGTCGCATCTTGGACTACGTAAAATGCCTCAGTTGCGGGATGGACCGGTAATTTTTCCGAACTGACCTTTTCGAGGGACTAAGGAAATCCATTTGGCGAGCTTTTTGCCTCGCCAACGATCGACGTGATAATACGAAAGTACCCATTTATTTAATAAAACGGCACAAATTTATTTTTCCCAAGGTAGATATTTTTACTTTTAATGTTTAACTCATAATAACATATGTCGTTTATGATAACATCTCCAATAAAGAAAAATTAACCCTGAAAGAGTTAGAAATATATCCTTTACATCTATTGCCAAGATTTATATGATACTGAAACTTATTTAAGCGATTTTAAGCCCTGATTCTTAGAGTTTGATAGAATGCATTGTCATCGACTACTAGTTTAATTGCCAAGTTTTAACTCGATTAGATGAAGGCAAGATGATTAATAAGACCGCTCATTACAAACACATCAAACACAAATACACTTAATTTAACTTAATATACAGGATTTAAAAATTGAATTTCTCATTGAATAAATAACTTACTGATTAATTTCATCGTTATACACATCGTTACTTACGTATGAAACTTAATACCCTTTTGCGTAAATCTCGCCAATTACTGGTTGGTTGGTTGGCAACACGAGGGTTATAATGCGCCGAAACATTCGTCATTAGACAAGCCAACATACATTTACAAACATCCATGCCTAACACGGGACTCGGAACCCGCAACCTCGCGGTCTAGAAGCTAGCACGCTAACCACTATACCGTTTGGTCGGGCGCCAATTGCTGAATTTCTTTCTTGTTGTCAAAATAACAAACAAAAAAAAAATTCTTATTGACTGCTTGGCCAAGATTCTCTTGCATTGATTTTAAGATCAAAGATAAAGCGAACTATAAAAAGGTAACCGATTTATTACATACTAGCTGAATACCCGTGCTTCGCTACGAAATTTTAACACGTGCAATATTTAAGCTAGCAGTGCGGCTTGCTTTGCGGAAATCCGTCATCGGTGTATAAGTCCCAGTTTTTGGCACTTCGCTCGCAGGAAGGTTCATCGCTACGCAAAATCGAGCTCGCTTCGTTCGCTGAAAAGTTCATTGACGCATAAGCACAGGCTTACTTCACTAGTTGAAAGGTTGGTTTATTACTATGCAAGAATACGCTCTCTTCTCTCGCTGAAAGATTCATTGTTGCGTAAGCATAAACTAGCTTCACTCACTAAAATCTATAATTACTACGTAAAGCCTTAATATTAGAAGCCTGTCGAGACACAAAAGAAAATACCCCCGTTAATACAATAATACAACACTCCTTTAAGATTATTTTAACACGTGTTTGTGGAAAGCAAAATTAGAAGGCCAAAACTACTTATGTTGAAACTTTCAGAGCTCTAGGTCTATTAGAAGTCCCTTTTTGTGAAAATATTATAAAAAAAAACTAATCAAAAATCAGATTAAAATTTTAACATTCTTTTTGTCAATAGTCCAATTAGAATGTCAAAACTACTTGTGTTGAAAATTTCTGTAGAAATCGTTTTGTAAAATAAATTTCAAATTGTGTTTTTCAAAAGATCAATTAGAAGGCTAAAACTACTTATGTTGAAAATTTCAGAGCTGTAGCCCTATTAGAAATCGTTCTATAAAATATTTATAAATTAATTAAAAAGGAACTAAATAAAAATTTGAGATTTCAATTTTCAAAAGTCCAATTAGAGGGCCAAAATTACTTATGTGGAAAATTTCAGAGCTGTAACCCTTTTAGAAATCGTTTTGTAAAAAAAAAAAAAAACCACCTAATTAAAGTCTCAACATTCTGTTTTTCAAAAGTCCCATTAGAAGGCTATAAACTACTTATGTTGAAAATTTCCGAGCTGTATCTCCGTTTAAAGTCACTTTGTAAAAAAAAATTGATTGAAAAAGAACCAATTAAAGTTTTAACATTCTGTTTGACATGTATACAATTAGAAGGTCAAAACTACTTATGCTGAAAATTTCATAGCTCTACTCCAATTTTAAGTAGGCTTCTATAGATCCACAGAGCCACATACAGACAGACAGACAGCTTATTTTATTATTATAGATGATACCAAAAGATCATAAATATTAAACCATCTACCTTTGAGGAATTTAAATTGTCTATTTTTTTTAATAACCTTTAAAGAAAAAGAGTAAAGCAATTATTTAATTTTAAGAAAGTTAAAAATAACATTATCAGCACAAAGGAATTTCCGAAATTTTTCACACAAACTTCAATGTACTGGATTACAATCCATACAAGATTTAATGATAATGTTGATGAAACGGATATAATACTAATTTCAATAAATAGTTTATTCCAATTTGCAAAAAAAAGTTGGCAACAGAAAAGCAATTCTACAATTGGCTAGATTTCCACTACGACAGAAAGGGTATGAGGTTATTAGACGTAAGTATTTTCAATTGAAATTGTTTTTACTCTTTAGGTTCATTGGATTTAATACATTAACTTAAATACTCTTTTCTTGATCTTAAACTTCTTTGGAATTTTCGCCAATAATGGGGCCCTTGGCTACATCCTTGGCGACAATTCCCATCAAGGCAACCCTTCCGCCAAAGTCCTTCTGATTGTCGCCCTTATAAAGAGAGCAGAAAAATAATCTAGAACCAGACTCATCACCAGACTCCGCACCAACGACAAAAGTTTCCAACAATTTTTTTATTTTTTTTTATTTTTTATTAGTATGTTCTCAACCCAAAAAAGAAATAGGTCCGAAAAAAAAAAAAATAGTCGTAATAAAAAGTTCGATTCTCTGGTTCAGGGAACTGCGAAATTTAGATCTAAAAAAAAAAAAGTTTTTTGTTCCTTCTTTTTGGCAGAGTAAGTAACATGAACCGGCTAGTTGGTCACCGGAAACTTTTTGTTAGGTCACTGTAGGGGGGTGATTGCTCAAAAAAAAAAAAAAAAAAATGTTTAGTGTGAAGTTGTTCTTCTATTTTTTTTTAACCTTTTAGTTTTTTTATTGTTCTGTTTGGAAGAGTTATTCGTCATGGAGTTATGGAACTAGTTAACAAAAACTTGTTTTGAGGGCTAGAACAGAGAACGAAGTGCGAGAAAAGATTTTTTTTTTTTTAAATATTTAAAATGTCGAGTGGGTTTTAAAATATTATTTCAAAATCTGATTTTTTTTTTTTTACTTTCAATTACCCATATATACATAGGGTAATGAAAGTAAAGTATTCGGTCGAAAAAAACAAATCGATTTTTTTTGCATTTCTCCTCGTTTTGAAACATCCTGATCCCAAAAAAGAGATCTAGAAAAAATGTCTGTCTGTATGTCTTTGTGTACGTGGTCAGTATTGACCTACGATGTTCAAATTTGATGTGAGGATTGGTGATGGCACAAGAATCTACCATTAAGGTTTTCGTCAAAATCGCGCATGTGCATAAGGTAGCTACAAGTGAAAAAATCATGTTTTTCAATGATTGCTTAAAAACTTCTTTAAGGACTTTGTTCAAAATCACTGTGGTAATGTATCTTAAGGTGTTCTAAACATCCCCACCTCCGAAATTCCCTGAAAAATGCTTTAACGGCGTAAAAAGTTGAAAAATGAATGCCTTCAACACAGAGTTCTCTTTCCTTGAGCATACCTCATCGACGATCGATTTTTCTCCTCTCCGCAGTTTCACTAATAAGAGAGGATTATATAAGAATCATCGAAATAAATATCGCCTAAATCCCCATTTTCACGAAGTTTTTTTTTTTTTTTTTTTTAAAGACGCATATAAGACTTATCGAAAAAAAATATCACCAAACTGGCAATTTTTTTTTCAATGAATGATGAAAATATAAAAACGGTAAATGACAAATCCACATCAGTAATAAAGTGTAATTGAAAGCTGTGCGATGTTCCACACCCCAAGTTTTAAATAATGGTACGAATTTCTGTATAGTTGTAAATATTTCGTAGTATTAATTATGTAAAAAGAAAAATATAAGTACATTTCGTATAAGACAGTGCAAGAGTTTGTTTTTACTTCGCTTTCCTGCAATGCGTCAATTAATGCTGGAAAACGAGTTCTTCAGGGATCATGCTGGAAAACGAATTTTACAGGGAGAAGGCCAATTAACATTATGGTCAATGGCAATCTCGGCCCCTTGGCGAGAAATCGCCAAATATCGCCAAACTTGGCGACCATTTGGCAACACTTTTGGTCCCCATGTACCTGTATAGGGCTTTTTGACTACGATGTGGAAAATTCACCAAATGTCTATTTCTAGAAGATTCGCGAAGGATTAGCTTTCCTATATAAGACCAAGAGAGTGGGTTATCTAGTTAGTTAGTTGTCTCTCAGCGAGCATTCAGAGTAGTTCCGAAAGTGAACTGTATTGCATTGTCTTTTGAAGCGATTTTAGCTGTTGTGTATCAAGTTTTTAACTGATGCTTGTGCTCCATTGTTGTGTAAAGAGCTGTATTGAGTCTATTAGAACTGAAAGTTCTAGAGTTGTAGAAGATTCTGCGAAGAGCTATATCGGAATAAATTTCTTCAAGTTTTAACCTGCTATCGCTTCAAGTCTTTCGAACCCATCCACGCAACAATATGTAAGGGGCATATGTTTTTTTGAAGAATATGTCAATATCTCTTTCAATTAGGAAGCAATTTTCTCCCTTCACATGGTGTTTTAAAAAAGGACTCCCCAACTTTGAACTGCGAAACGGTGCAAAACAGAAAGAAAGGACAAGTTGAATGTTGGTGAGACAGGTATGGAATGATGAACACAACGGGTTGCAAAATTGATTGATGGGAGTAAATTGGATGCATATTGGATCACCTAAGATTTATCAATTAGGTCCAGTTTTATACAGTCAGAATTGTCTGTAAAAAAAACTGGTGAATATGGGGTATTGAAAAGCCGTCTGAGTCTCTTGTAAAACCACTCTATTCTGTAAAAGAGTGCTGCTCTATTCAGTAAAGGATTATAGAACCCTTTTCGTGTGGAAAAAGATGATTTTTCATTCAGCTTTACACCTTAAGGGGTCTTGGTACCCTTCGAACTTTTTTTTTATTTAAGCATTTAAAATTATAATTTTTATATATTTGGAAGTATTACTAAGTAAAAACTACATTTTATTTTAAGAAAAAGTTCACATAATGCTCTAAATTTTCAAAATTTTTTTACTCAATTTTATAAAAAAAATTCATCACATTTAAAATTCTATCTTCTTTTCCATTTTTCCATATTTTATCCTGATTTTTTTAAAAAAAAATTTCCTGGTAATATACTTTAACTTTTTAGTCATCGGATTTAGAAATAAGTAAAATAGTTTTCCAGAAAAACAATTATTACTTTACCTATAGGTAAAAAAAGCTTTAAAAAAACGGGTATTTTTCAACATTTAAAATTGCAAAAAAAAAAAAAAAAAAAAATTATTAAAAAATCCATGCTAATTTTTGTCAAATAGTTATTAAGAATAACACAGAAAAAAATTCAAGTCATTTCATTCATATTTGCTAAAGTTTTAGCATTTTGAGTAAAGTGCGAATTTCAAAAATCACGAATTGAGAAAAATGCGTCCGAAACATCAAAGGAGCTATTGCAGCAATGCTAAATTCTCCATAAAAATACAGTTTTTCTGCAATTACAGTTATCGGATCATCTCAAATCTTGCCAGATTAAGGAGATGGTTTCAGAGATTATAACACACTAAAAAAATAGAAAATTGATATTTCTATAATTTTTTGTGAGAACAAGGAGTACCATAAGTCCCCTTAATAATTTTTCTATATTCAGATTTTATAGCAGCTTGTTACAATATTTTAATACTGTAACACTCACTTTGCAAACCGATGTATTTCAATTCCATACCTTTCTGTCCAACATTCAACTTGTCTCATTTTTTCTATCTCTAACTATTTCACAATTACGTCATTTCAAAGTTAGATACTAATTTTCTGAAAAAGCCTGTAAATATACAGAGAACAAAATATGTTGGGTGTTCTACAAAAATCAATTTTTAACCTCTTAAGCGGGTCTGAGACTCAAAATTTTTTAAATTCTCACAAAAAAATTTACTATAGTAAAAAATAACACAAATATTTTTAAACAAAATGGCATAAAAGCTTTGTTTCTATCTTTAGTAGAACTTGAAATATTCAAATGTTTGTTACATGACAACTGTATCTCAGACATGCTATCTTGAAACTTTGAAACGGTATTTCTCAGTGATGGCTTTTTATCTTTTTTTTAGTTTAAATTGACATAACTTAAAAACTACTTGTTATAAATCTATAAAACTTTCCGCAATTATTTTTCATATATATTTCTTTATTTTATCTTTGGGAGTTATGTTGTTTTTTTTTATGTAACTTTTTTTTCAAAAGCTTTTGAAGCTTAACATACTATGGATTTTATACAGTTTTTGCACAAAATATAAATATTTTTTTAAATATTTTTTAATTAATTTATTGAAAAATCATGAAGACAATTTTTGATATGAACTATAAGAAGTAGTTTTATGCAAAAATGAAAGAATTTTTCATAAAAGTTTTTTAGAAATATAAAAAAATTTGAAGTTTTTTTTTAATATTTAAAATAAAAAATATTCTTTAAATTTGAAAATTTAAATTAGTTTTTAAAGTTTCAAAGCATCATACATTACTGCATAAAAAATTTCAGAAAAATATTTCTAAAAATAAAGATATTAGAATTTTGAGTATCAGACCCCCTTAAATCTCTTGTAGGTTCAAAAGTATCAATTTAAACTAGTCAGGATATTGACCGAAAGAATTCCGAACCTTGACTGAATTTAAATATAAAGTTTACGGTGTGATCAAGAATCAAAGCGTAAAATTAAATCTCTCCGTGTTATTCTGCCTCAAACTCATGTCACCCGTGTCTGAAATATTTATAGTTAAAGGTTAACTAATTGCTAATTGACTACCCAATTCTATTTCCAACACTTCCGGGATCAAATTCTTGTTTAATTTTTAAATGAAAATGTTCAATTTTGATAAATCCACCAGTGTCTGTACTATTTGTAGTACTATCTGAGATTGATGAACTCGCACGATCAGTACTTTTGTAGTCCATCGAACATTATGCTGAATTTTGCATAGAATGTAGAGAAATACTAGTAGATCACATAAATATATACTGGTCTGCCGGGACAAAAATGGCCGAAACTGAGCACAGTTCAACTCTGAGTGAGTCAAACAAAATCCGATAGCCAAATATTTCTTAACTTGGCTACCAAATGAACAATCTCTTTTTATGTCATAACCCAACCTATTTCATTTCAACTTTCAATGAAGAAGAGTACAGATGATATTTGATGTCGTCTGAAGAAAATTACTTCAATTTTTTTTAAAGAGAGCCAAGTTGGCAATAAATGTTGCTCATAAGTAAAGTAACATATTTTACCAACTTGACTGACTTTTAAAATAGTATGAGAGGCGTCAGCAATTTTTGGACCTCATCGAACATCATTCTGAATTTGTTATAGAGATTGGAGAAAAGTGAGTAGATTAGGGAATCAACTGGTCTGCCGTGGCAACAATGGCCGAAACTGATCAAAAATCGACTTGGAATGAGTTGAACTAAAATCCGATTGCCAAATATGTCATAACTTGCCAAAAAGAGAACAAAATTTTTCGTCTGGTAACCCTGCATTTTGATTTTCAATGAGAAAAAGCGCAAACGATTTTTGATCTCTGGTTCGGAAAATGTGTATCTTTTAAAAGTAAGCCAAATTGGCGACATCAGTTACGTCATCAGTGACGTAATGTTTATTGCCAACTTGGCTCCTTTTTAATAGATGCAAGTAGACCGTCGCCAGATATCTGAATCGTCTGCAACCTTCTTAATTGAAAATTAAAGAGTGAGAGTTACCAAATAAAAAAAAATGCTCGTTATTTGGCAAGTTATGACTCATTTGGCAATTGGATTTAGTTCAACTTATTAAAAGCCGATTTTTGACCAGTTTCGGCCATTTTTGCCACGGCAGACCAGTGGATTCGTAATCTACTCACTTGTCTCTAATTTCTATAAAAAAATCAGAATGATTGATGTTCGATGGGGCCCAAAAATTGCAGTCGCCTCTCGGTCT
This sequence comes from Linyphia triangularis, assembly GCA_963978545.1. Lineage (NCBI taxonomy): Eukaryota > Metazoa > Arthropoda > Arachnida > Araneae > Linyphiidae > Linyphia > Linyphia triangularis. The sequence continues at coordinate 66,425,141 of OZ021729.1, forward strand.
ATTAGCAAGTTATGACAATTTGGCAATTAGATTTAGTTTAATGATTCAATGTCATTTTTTTTTTTTTTTTTTTTTTTTTTTTTTTAGAGTTTTAGCCATTTTTGTCTCTGCAGACCAATATATTCAAAATTTACTAACATTTCCTCATATTATATTAAAAAAAAATTCAGAATAATGTGTGTTGGGATACCTAAAACACACAGTCCAGGGGTCTATGTAGAAGGAATTTTGGGTCCTTTTAAGGAACTTTCACAAAATTCCACAACCACCAAACAGACCTTTCACAAATTCCATGTTAAAATGTACATCTAAAATTGAGATATTTATATCATCTAGGAGTAGAAGGATATCATTGTAAATATTTATAAGTATCAACTCAACATTAAAAATTTTAAATTGTTATTATTGCATGAAAGTTTTGCAAAAATATATCAAATTAGAAATTCTTCACACAATTGATTTTTTTTTTCACAAAGTTTAATTTATTTTTTTTCACCAAAAAAGGACCCTGTGAAAAAAATCTGGATAGACCCCTGCAGTCTCTTTTTGGACTATAAATCTTGAGCAGAAAACTACTTACAACAAGTAAAGTATATTTCCAGTCAATGATAGTTGGACAGATACTTTATCTACTAAAAGTTAAAAAAAAAAAACTAGATCAACTTGTGCTATTTTGGAAAGGCTAAACTGACTGATTGGTTTTGTCATTTAGTTGTGTAAAAATAAATAGTACACGCCTAGAATAATGGGACTTCCAGGTGTGAGTATGTCCCAGTGACAAATGGTCTCGGCACGTGCTCTTGTAAGCTTAGAAAATAGCCTTAACACCAAGATATCCTCCCAAGTGAAAAAAGAAAAAAAACTAAGTATTACGTGACTTCTTCAGAATATGCTGGAATGCGCTGCCCTCCCGCAGCCAAAAACTTCTCAACATGGAAAACGATAAGATTCGATTCAATAGAAGAGCACGTGTAAACCTCTTCTTCCCTTCTCATAAAGAAGTGACCGTGGAATATTTCTGTGTTCCGAGAAAAAATGGCAGAGATGTTGGAATTTTTTTTTTTCTTCTTATTTTTCTTTACTTTCTTCTTTTATTTCTGTACAAATAAATGAAAGTCTAAAAATCGTCCCCCCTTCTTCTTGAAAATATTTAATATGATATAATAATGTGAAGGCGACGGCTGAAGAATGCAATTGGAAAAAGAGAAGAAGAACACTGCGTGAAAAAAAAAAAAATATTTTTATTTAAAGGGACAAACGATTTTCTTTTCTATCTTTTTAGTGTTTTTTCCCCCTCTTCTATTTCATTTGGTGGGAATTTGGGATTTAATAAATCCCTGGGACGAAAAAAGTTAAGAAATCGTTTGGTGGTAAACTTTGGAAAAGTCGTTTCAGTTGGGGTCGGAAGGGAATTATTACGGACGGAAAAATAGAACGTGGTTTAGAATTAGGATTCGGAATTTGAGTGTTTTGATGGAAAGTTCGCAATGCTACGCTATCTATTTTTATGTAATCTATTTTAAACGTTCAATTAAAACTTTTTAAGGATACTTCGATTCAAAATATTCTTTCGTAAACGCCAACAGTTCACAAATAAAATATAACAAAATTTAAAATAATCAATATCTTTATAGAGCCTATTTGCCCTCAACACGAAGCTTCTCTGAAGTAAGATAAGTCATTATACGTTACATTTTATTCAAATTTATAACTGATACATTAAATTTTTACTTTTAATTACTCATACGTTAATATAGAGTAATAAAAGTATTGCATTCGATCAATAAAATTAATACGATTTTCTTTCATTTATAGAAGTTTTTAAACATGCTGAGTTAAAAAAAGTGATCTGGAAAAAATGTCTGTGGTCAGCATAACTCCCGAAAGAGATTGACTTGCGATGTTCAAATGTTGTGTACGGGTTAATGGGGGCCATGGAACCTGTCTTTAAAGTTTTTGTCAAAATTATGCATGCACGTAAGGTAGCTTATTGAAAAATTAATGTTTTCAGCAATTGAACAAAAAAAAAAAACGGCTCAAATGATTTCGATTAAAATCAATGTTTTAAGGCCTTTAGGTATTACCACATTGATTGTAATTGATTCGCATTGATTCTAAACATCAACACTTTCGAAATTCCTTTAGAAATGCGATAAAGGCATAAAAAGTTGGAAAACGAGCATCTGCAACACAGAGTTCTTTTCTCTTGAGCATCGCCCATTAATGACTGTTTCTCCTCTGTTTTTCTTACAGAAAAGGATAACGCAATATTTTTCGAAAAAAATATTGCTAATTTTACCATTCTGGTGGTTTTTTTTCTTTGTATATGTAATAATTATCGCTAAATATATCGCCAAACTTGCCTTTTTTTAAAATAATAATGTAAATATGAAAAGAAAAACAGTAAATTACACCAGTCTATGACAAATATTAAGGTATTGACCAGTATTAAGTCTAATTAAAAGTTGTGCAATGTTCCACACCCTTAATTATATTAATGTTGTTTGCCGTCAAAAACAATTTTGCTATTTACTTTTCCTCTTATTTGAAGCGTTTTTACAATTTACATTAATGCTTTTGACAAATAGTTAAAGAATTAATTCCTACAACAAACACCTTTTTTAGAACGCCTTGTATATTTTGAGGTACAGAAATCAGAAATATAAATTTTATTGAATTCAAAAATCTCCTTCCATTTCAATCTATTTCCAAAGAAAAAGAAGGAAAGAAGTCATTTGATTTCATATAATACTTTGGCAAAAGTTGGAGCACTTTGTTTAATCACTTGAACTAGATGCGAGGAACAAATTAAAACATCATCTATAATAGTAAAACAAGCTGTGTGTCTGTCTGTGGATCTATAGAAACCTACTTAAAATTGGAGTAGAGCTCTGAAATTTTCAACATAAGTAGTTTTGGCCTTCTAATTGCATACATCACAAACAGAATGTTAAAATTTCAATTAGTTCTTTTTAAATTAATTTTTTAATATTTTTTTTTTTACAAAGCGACTTTAAACAGAGATACAGCTCCGAAATATTCCACATAAGTTGTTTTAGCCTTCTAATTGTAGTTTTGAAAAACAGAATTTTAAAATTTCGATTAGTTTTTGTTTTTTTTTAATTAATTTTCTTAATTAATTAACAAATCTTTTTGCAAAATGATTTCTAATAGGGCTACAGCTTTGAAATATTCAAAATAAGTAGTTTTGGCCTTCTTATTGGACTTTTGAAAAACAGAATTTTAAATTTTTATTCTGTTTTTTTTTTTTTAATTAATTAATAAATAATTTAAAAAACGATTTCTAATAGGGCTACAGCTCTGAAATTTTCAACATAAGTAGTTTTGGCCTTTTAATAGGTCTTTTAAAAAACAGAATTTTAAATTTTTATTTACTTCTTTTTTAATTAATTACATATATTTTACAAAACGATTTCTATTTGGGATACAGTTTTGAAATTTTAAACACAAGCAGTTTTGACATTCTAATTGGACTATTGACAATAAGAATGTTAAAATTTTAATTTGTTTTTAATTAATTTTTTCACAAAAAGCGACTTCTAATAGGCCTAGAGCTCTGAAATTTTCAACATAAGTAGTTGTGACCTTCTAATTTTGCCTTCCACAAACACGTGTTGAAATAACTTTAAAGGGGTGTCGGATTATTGTATTACAGGGGAATTTTTTTTCTCGACAATGGAGAGGCTTCCAATATTAAGGCTTTACGTAGCAATTAGATTTTAGTGAGTGAAGCAAGCTTATGCTTACGCAGCAATGAACCTTTCAGCGAGCGAAGCGAGCCTGTGTTTATGTGTCCATGAAATTTTCAGCGAATGAAGCGAGCTCGATTTTGCGTAGCGATGAATCTTTCTGTTAACGAAGAGCCAAAAACTGGGACCTTTACACGAATAACAGATTTCCGCAAAGCTAGGCCTCACAGCTAGCTAAAATATTGCGCATATTAAAATTTCATAGCGAAGCACGGGTATTCCGCTAGTATTAAATATATTTTCAAATGCTATACACATAATTTTTAGACAAACTAACTAATTAAAAGACAATAGTAAGAAAGCAAAGTACCCTAAACTAGCTTAATGAATTAAAATGATTGAAATTAGTTTATAAATATGAAGAATTTCTTCCTAATTCTAAATATTCAAACAAAAGTTCTTTAAAAAAATTAGTTATTTAAACATTAAGAAAAGAAATTGCGCCGAAACACCGTCCGATTGCAATCCGACCAAAGCAATCCACTATAGCTGTGACATCAAAACATTCCTTCCGTTTCTATGATTATCGTGAGTTTTCTGCCAAATTTTTGATGTGCGTTTAGTTGCAAATTGTTATATTTTGTACCGGTTGGCGCGATTTGCAAGAAACTTACAAAACTGGTTTCCGCTGCGGCGTTTCAAGTCGAGTTGTTTCAAATCAAGTGACGTCACATTCACTTCAAACCAAATGTGTTGTTTTCCCGCCAAAACTAACAAGCAAACTTAAGTTGTAAATTTAAAAAAAAAAAAAAAAAAAAAAAAAAAAAAAAAAAAACGCAGTTTGCAGAAAGTTTTGTAGATTGAATGAAAAAATAAATAAATAATGCAGGAATTGTCCATTGTGTTGCATATATTTTTAAATATAAAAATTAAAATGTTATTTGTAGGACAGGCCTATATATTATAGTTTAATGTATATAGAAAAACATTTTGATAAAAAATTTATTATAGAGTTTTTTTTTTTTTTTTTTTGTTAAATAACAAAATTAATAAAAAATACATAAAACTAAAATTTATTTATCTACTTATATAAAAATTAGATGCTTGCATTATGATAACTTTGTATGCCAATCCTTCTGTATTATAGTTTAATATATCTAAGAACACTTTTTAAGTGAGAAAAATACAAGTATTTAAATGAGCTTTAGTTTTTAAAAACGTTAATTTTGAAAAATTTCCATATGGTTAAAAAATTTGTGTGAAATTTCGATCTTTTATGTACACTACCTGAATACTCATGCTTCGCCACGAAATTTTACGATGAACACTCATGCGTTCCACACTTCGAACGTTTGAACCGATTTCGACCCATGAAATTTGATTAATAGAGATAGGAATAGTTTACTTTTTCTATGCTTGTAACATTTGTACCGAATATCACAGTTGCTATTACATTAAAAGTGAAACATTGGTATACCTCTCGTTTCGAACTTGCGATCTCTTTTCAACCTTTTAAAGTTGATTAGTCGAGATCGGAACAGCTGACTTTTTCTATGTTTGTCCTTGTCGACATTTGTACCAATTTTCAGAATTGTGTCTATTTGGGAAGTGAGGGAATTAGTGATGAGTGAGTCAGTGAGTAACTGAGGTCTTTGCCATGTAGTGAAAAGATGCTTTAATAATATAACCCATAAAAATAAATTTTTTCATATAAATCCTTTATGTGTATTGTCAATTTTTATATTCATTAACAAAGCGATGATTCTGTTGCTAGCGTGTGCTTGTTTTTAATACTTAAAATAAGATGCAAAGACAGTCTCTATCGGCCAAATATGCTGTAACAGCTTTTCAAAATTTGTTCATTAAAAAATGAAGGTGAATTTATGCTCTCACATCCAAATATCTTTTATTTATTCTGATTTAAAAAATTATTACTTATTTATTAAAACAACTTTGGCAACAGGAAAGAGTTGATTGCTATTTCGGCGCGATTGGATGACAACAAGACATTTAGAAAAATTTTCTGCAGCAATACAGACAGACATTTTTTCTAGATCACTTTTTTGAGACCAGGATGTTCCAAAACGTGGAGAAATGTTTTTTTTTTTTTTTTTTTTTTTTTTTTTTTTAAATCGATATATTTTTTTTTTTTTTTTAACCGAATGCTAGTAGAATGAAAGTAAAAAGTGATCTCGAAAAAATGTATGTCTGTGTGTCTGTGGTCAGCATAACTCTCGAACAAATTGCCCTAAGATGTCCAAATTTGGTGTGCGAGTAGATGGTGACCATTGGACCTACCATTAAGGTTTTCGTCGAAATAACGCATGCGCATAAGATAGCTGTCATTGAAAAAATCATGTTTTTCAATGATTGCTTAAAAACGGCTCTAACGATTTTGATAAAAATCGCTGTTCTAATGCCTCTTAAGGTGCTCTAAACATCCCCATCTCCTAAATTCCCGTAAAAATGCTTCAATGGCGTAAGAAGTGGAAAAACGAATGCCTTCAACACAGAGTTCTCTTTCCTTGAGTATACCTCATCAACGATAGCTTTTTCTTTTCTCCTCTGTTTCACTTATAATAAAGGATAATATAAGGACTATCGAAAGGTCTATCGCCAAAATCATCATTCTGGCGAAGTTTTTTTTTTTAATACCCATGCAAGGATTATCGCACAAAATATTGCCAAATTGGCAATTTTTTTTTTTTCTAAATGAATGATAAAAATATAAAAACGGTAAATGACACAAATTGACATGAGTATTATAGTGTAATTGAAAGTTGGGCGATGTTCCACACCCCTAGTTTTAGTTTCAAGAACTTTTTTCAGCTAAAGCACAAATTTTTAGCAAAAAAAAAAAATTCTATAACTTGAGTGTGTGTAAATAGACACACATCTTGTCCATTCACTCGTTAGCACTAACAGTAGGAAAAAAAATTCGATTTTTTTTTTTTCTCCAAAACTTCTTCCGAAAAAAAAATTCCAAGTCGACTTTCGTTCAAAGGAATTGGACTACTTTAGCCCCTCTACTCTTTTTATCCACTAGTAAGTCGCAAGTTAGGAACTTACTCATACAGAAAATCGGAAATAAAAATAATAAATCGAGTTTAAAAAAAAATAGAAATAAAAGATTCGAATTTTCCTCCGAACCATTAGCTGTAAGAATTTCTCGTCTGTCTTTTTCGAATCCTCTAATTCCAATTTGTGTCTCCGAGTTACGCACAGGAAAAAAGAATCAGACGATAATAATATTTTTCTACTTTTAACTCTCTTTTTAAAAGAATATTGCCAACAGTGGAAGTTCGAAGTGTTTAATTGGAAAATTGATGTAAATAAAACAATAATACTCCTTTTAAAAATAAAAAGATTAAATCGGCGATCTTATGAAAACGAAGCGAATATTATTTTTAAGCTTTTAAAAGTTTATCCGCTTTGTAAGCTGTAATATCATTGGACATGAGGCGTCATCCCCAATTATTTCTTAAGTAGCAGACGTCAGCTTGAAATTCGACACCGCCTTTTAAATTCCACTGTTTATTTTGTCTTGAATATTCTTTTCTTTATTTAATCATTTCTATGTCACCATTATTGACTTTTTAAATTCCAACGTTGAAAATAAAAAAAAAAATTAAAAAAAAACTCTATTCTAAATTGAACAGTAAACCTTAAAAGCTCCACGTTTAAAATTAATTTAATTCCGTTCGTTTTAGAGAAATTTTATCTTTTATTTAATGCAAATCGCGACTAAATCTTGTATATATTCTGTGTTTTAGTCAAACTGAATCTATTTTAAATCATTTATATTAACTTCGATTTTGTGTGTATATATGTGGATGACTGGCAATCTGTGAAGGCCTAATTAACCCCCTTGCACTTGACTGAGAGGCGACTGCAATTTTTGAACCCGTCGAACATCATTCTGAATTTTTTATAGAAGTTGGAGAAAAGTGAGTAGATTACGAATCCATTGGTCTGCCGTTTCAAAAGTGGCCAAAACTGATCAAAAATAGACTTTTAATAAGTTGAACTAAATCCAGTTGCCAAATGCGCCATAACTTGCCAAATAATGATAATTTTTTTTTTTTTTGGTAACCCTCACTCTTTAATTTTCAATTAAGTAGTTTGCAGACGATTCGGATGTGTGGCTATGGTTTACTTGCATCTTTCACAAATGAGCCAAATTGGCAAGAAACATTACGTCACTGATGACGTAACTGATATCGCCAATATGTCTTACTTTTAAAAGATACAAATTTTCCGAGCCATAGATCAGAAATCGTTTGCCCTTTTTCTCATTGAAAATCAAAATGCAGTGGGTTGCCAGACTAAAAAGTTTGTTCTCTTTTTGGCAAGTTATGACATATTTGGAAATCGGATTTTAGTTCAATTCATGCCAAGTCGATTTTTGATCAGTTTTGGCCATTTTTGTTACGACAGAGCAGTGGATTCGTAATCTACTCACTTTTCTCCAATTTCTATAAAAAATTCAGAATGATGTTCGATGGGGTCCAAAAATTGCTGTTGCCTCTCAAACTACACGTCATCCAATCGGGCTGAAACCTGGCAGATAGATTCGATGTCGATGACAGTAAATTCTCTTAAATTGTATGAGCCGCCACTATCACTAATAGTTCGCTTTTTCGGAATACTAATAAACCAACTTGTCGTCATCCAATCGCGCTAGAATAGCATTTAACCGATCATTGAAGAAACTTTTTCCTATTGCGAAAACTGTTTTGATAAATGAATAATAAAATTGTTTTAATCAGAATTAATAAAATATATTTGGATGTGAGGGCATAAATTCACATTCATTTTTAATGAATAAATTTTGAAAAGTTGTTTACCTTATATTTTGTCAATAGAGATGTTTTTAAAATTTAAAATTAGATGCAAACACCAAGCATATACTGGCAACAGAAACTGCGCTTTGTTAATGAATATAAAAATTAGCAATGCACATAAAGGATTTATACTAAAAACTTTGTTTTTATGGGTTTATTATTCGTTACTCGTACAATACGCTACTCATTTTAGCTGTTGCACAAATGTAATGAGATGCTTTTACAAAAGATCCTTCCCTCTGAGATCAATACATGCTGACAAAACTATTGTTGCGTGGACGGGTTCGAAAGATTTGAAGCCAAAGCAGATCAAAACTTGCAAAAATTTATTCCAATATAATTCTTCACAGATTCTCTTACAGCTCCAGAACACAATACAGCTCTTTTCACAACAATAGAACACAAAACAGCAGTTAAAAACTTGACAACACAACTGCTAAATCGCCGCAAAAGACAATGCAATACAGTTCGCTTTCGGAACTCTCTGAACGCTCGCTGAGACTCAGTAAATCCAGTCAACTAACGGACTCAGCTAACAACTAACTCAGTGACTCAAAATCAGTCAACTACTACCCTACTCACGGCCGTCCTTGTATAGGAGTGGTGAATCTTCGCGAAACTTCCAGAGAGATACATTTTGAGAACTTTCCAGATCGTAGTCGAAAAGTCCTATACATGTACATGGGATACATGTACCTGTACATGTACCGAAAATGTCGCCAAGTTTGGCGACATTTGTCGATTTCTCGCCAAATTTGGCGACAAAAATTAGTCGCCAAAACCATCGCCAACTTGGCTCTATCTCGCCAATTTGGCGAGATTGCCATTACCATAATGTTAAATGCCCTGCTCCTTAAAACTCGCTTCCCAGAGTTACCTCTGTAAAACTCGTTATCAAGCATCAAGTGATTCATTGCAGGGAAACAAACTAAAGGCGAACTATTGCACTGCCTTATGCAAAATGTACATAAATTTTCCTATTTACAAAATTAACACTACGAAATATTTACAAATATACAAAAATTCGTAACACTATAAATACTACAGACAAGAACCGTAAGTCAGTTGAGAGGCCAAAAGGTATTCGGTTGAATTTGTACCAAAATTCAACCGAACGAGCTTAAAAATTTATCCGGGAAAATACTTCGAGAGAATTTGGATGGGAAGTTCTCATCTTGGCTGCAAATGAGTATCGGATTAAAACTTGGATATTCTGCGATAAGTTTCTCTTCAAGTCTGTGACCGGTACTTACGGATTATACCGTCGACCGTTGGAAAACTCTTTGTTGGTGACAATAAATTCGAACCCCCTGGCCTCTTTGGAGGTCCGGTTCGATTCGGACCAGCGTCGGGGCCTTCCCATGGAATGCCTTAGCTTCACAGCAAATTGGCCCTCCGTATGGGAAAACTGCTTCGACGGACTGATTCAATCCGTACGACGAACTTTTTGTTTCACCAATGGTCGACGGTATAATATTTAAGTACCGGGGAAAAAAACTATCGGCTATTAAAACATGAAACTTTCAAGCGGCACCAGTTGTTAAAATTTCTTACTAATTTTAAAACTTCTTAATCATATATTTGCGACTTTCCCAATACACATACATACAATATTGTTTTATGTTTTCTATTGTCATGGTTTCCATGTTATTTCAATTTTCAATTCAAACTATAAGGACTTTCTGGATTTTCTAGTTGTCACTAAGCCTAACTCTTTAAACGATAAAATGTATTGCTAAGCCTAAATGTTTAAGGTTTGCTAAAATGATTTGAAGGTTGTTAATTTGGTTGTTAGGTCTGCAATTTGGGGATTTTCATCTGGGACCCGACTAACGGAATAATACCTATTTTTTTAAACACCTTGTCCCCAATCCGAATTCCCCTATCAGTGTTCTACTCGCTGTCCCATTCCTAACGTCACTTCACGACTACAAACACATCCTCCCACCCTTTGAGCACTCTTCCATAAACAACAGGTCGCATTCCCGCCAAAGTGCCGCCAAATCAATGAATCGTCCGTTCCTGACTCAGCAGAGACTCTGTGTTAATTGACGTGTGCCGGACTACTAATGAAGACTTATCTGTGAAGGGGAGATGGCATAAGGCTCCCCCAGACGATTTGGGGGTGGGAGACCACGATTTGTCTTGCACCCTGTTCCTAGAAATTGAATCTTATAGGGATTTCTACTCAGGAATGAATTGGTTCTCTGAAGAAATTGAGTATTTATTTGTTTGTTTTTGTGTCCTCTTAGCGTTTTGTGTGGTTTTGAGTTACTTTACCAGAAACCTCTAAAAATCGGCCAAAATTCGATTTTCGAAAATTCCATTTAGAATATTGGAATTTTGAGCACACTTACTATAGAAACTTAACTCTGTATCTATTTTTTCAATCTGAGATCCCAAAATATGATGGTGATTGATCGAAAGTTGACGTTTGCATTTCTCCTTTCTGTTACCGATGCTAGCATAATATTTTAACATTCAAAATTTTAAACTTTTTGTGTCAATTTTAATTTTAACATGATGTGTCTTCTTAAGGTCTATGTTTAACGATTTTCTCATTTAAAATATACATTTATAAAAATTCAAAACTGTAAAAAAAAAAAAAAAAAAAAAAACGCTGGTCAGAATAAAATTTTACCTGTTTAAACTCGAAAAAAGGGAAATGGTATGGAAAAAAAATAACTATTTCGAACTATTTTCTTATGCCACATTATTGCTTCTTGAAAACCATGATTTTGGTTAAGAAAAAATGCCATCCTTTTAAAATCATGCTTTTTAAATTATTACTATAATTAAATTTCAACTTTCAAAAGCTTGTAAAAATTAAACTTGTCGGAATGACCTAAAATTTTATGTTAAGAGGTTTATTCATTTCCAATTGTCGCTATGTTACAATCTTCTAGCACAGTGCATTTAGAAACTACTTTCTATAAAACCTTGACATTTGGTGAATAAATAAAAAAAAAAGATTACTTCATTAAATGACATAAATTGTTTTCATTTAAAGTCAATCTACTATAAATGAAAATTAAAATAGCAAAACACAAAACCAGGTGGAGCCACTGCATATGCATTGAAGAAAAGATTTTTTTTATATATAAAATAAAATAAATGAGACGTTATTTTCGAGTTTTTAATTGATGTCATTTCATTAAGTGGTCATTTTCGCACCCTACTCACCCCAAATTTCAAGGCTTTGTAGAAAGTAGTTTCTAAATGCACTGGACTAGAAAATTGTAAAATAACGAGTCTAAGTAATGATCCTTACTAGACATTCTTCTTAAATACACGCGAAAAGGGAAAAGTGGTGTTAAAAGAAAAGAAAAAATTGTTTGAAATAGGTTTTTTTTTTTTTTTTTTTTCTTCTGATGGCATTAAGTTTTTACTTTTTTAGAGAATATACAAATCAAACTGCAAATCATTTCAACTTATGTTTTTTTTTTTTTGTTTTTTTATTTTATCTCAGCTATTTGAAAGTTGACCATTAATTTTGGTCACTCTATGTATCAAATTACAAGTGTTTTGCAATTAATACAGGTGCAAAAATGACGTAACTGTAACCCATTCAATTTTGTAGATTTTTGCAACTCCACTAAAAGTTGTTCTTTACATAATGTCCATTAAGACAACTTTTTACATATTTCTGGAATAGATTATTCTTTTCAAGCATTATGTAAATCGAATTACGGAATTTCGAAATTAAATTTTAAATTCATTATTCATCACAAAAAACGATAGTTAATATAAAATAAAAATTTATATTTATTAAATGAAGTTTATGCATGATGATGTGCAACTGTAAAAGCAATGTATATAAAAAGATATTTTAATTATACTTATTGTTTATTCTTTGTTCTAAATATTTGAAAATTATAAAAGCTTTGATATTTCTTTTAACTATTCTCTGAATGCTAATTAAAATTTGAAAGAATACTTATTTTTTTGTTAAACATGTTTAATAGTTTAGTTAAAAATACTCTTCTTAAAACAAAAGTTCTCTTTTTAAAATTGTTTTTATTTGTACTAAGCATAACTTGTAATCATAAAAACAATATTTGCTTATAAGTGGATATTCTATTCAAAATATTAAAATGCAATAATTATTTTGTAAAATTAATTTTTTTTCTCATTATGTCATAAATAGTCAAATACCACTTTTGTGACCCTATAACAAAGTTTAGTTTTTACAGACAATTTTTTTTTTCACATTCGCGACACAAAGAAAAAAAAATATTTTGAATACATTTCCGAAGAGTGTTTAAACATTTAACAATAATATTTCCAAGATGATTTAAAACGGTGGGGGGGGGGGGGGGGCAGGAAAGGGCTCAAAATCATCCCACAACATAGGGTGAGGTTTTGCCATAAAAAAAAAACAATGCAGCTCTGCCTGACTCTCTCTTAAAATTTAATTTTTTTTTTAAATTGAAGTTTAGATTTACATCTACGCTTTATTTTAACGCCTTACGTTTTATTCAACGTTTTACATCTACGTTTTATGTTCAAAAACATCCGTCAACTAGACGTGTGGAACATCTTACAAATTTCAATTACCCTAAAATTCTGGTCACTGCATTTAAATTTGACATGAATAGTAATTTACGATTTTAATTTTAATGTTTTCGTTAATTAAAAAACATTTGCCAGTTTGGCGATATTTTTGGCGGTAATTATTACACTGTCAGATTGACGAAATTTGAGGCGATCCATTACACTATTCCTTTCGGGAAAATGAAAAATTATATAGGGTAATTGAATGTAAAAATATTGTTACGACATCTTCTTTTATATAGTTGAAAATAATGTGTGTATATATATATATATATATATATATATATATATATATATATATATATATATATATATATATAATGTTTGTGTATATATATATGTGTGTGTGTGTATTTTTTAGTTCTGTTTTCTTAAATATATTTGTTAGTTGCACTAATAAAAGCTTGCAAATATTGGCAACACCCGAGTTGAACAAGATCTCCAGATTGATTGGTCTGGAATTTTCCGGAAAGTTCGCGTGCGGGAATATAAAAACCGACGAACCTTGGAATTTGAGTCTGTTGGAGGTTTAGAGACGTTTTGGAAGAAGCTCTGCGCTAATTTGTCTGAATTATTGATGTATCTGAAGCTGTATGCAATGAACCTTTTGCTAAATGAAGCTCTGGTTTAAGGAAGTTTTTTGAGCTTCTGGAACGAAGACTTAAGTTATCAGTTTTTATTCTGTAAAAGCTGTGTAGTCATTTCCTGTGAGAAAATTCGAAATAATATTAAGGTAGGTATTAAACACAAAACCTAAAACTAGGGGTGTGGAACATCGCACCACTTTTAATTGCACTATAATATGGGTCATTGAATTAAAATTTGATATAGTATTAGTAACCGTTTTCATATTTTCACACACTTAAATAAAAATGACCAGTTTGGTAATATGTCTAGCAATAATTTTTACGTGAAGCAAAAAAAAAACAACAAGAGCGTTTTTAGAGCGTAAAACAGAAAAAAAATCAATCGTTGATGGGCGATGCTTAAGGGCTCGTATTTCAACTTTTTACGTTTTTATCGGAATTTCTACTGGAATTTCGGAGGCTGGGACGTTTTAAACACCTTAAAAGGCATTAGCACAGAAACTTGAATCAAAATCATTAGAGCCGTTTTTTAGAAATTGTTAAGAAACATGATTTGTTCATGATTTTTCACGATTTTAACCTTATACGCATGCGCGATTCTGACGAAAACGCTTTTGGTAGGTTCCATGGCCAGCTCTAACCCGCACATCAAATTTGAATACCGTAGGTTCGATTCGTTCAGGAGTTATGCTGACCACGTTCACACAGACAAATATTTTTTCTAGACCACGTTTTGGAAGTCATTATGTTCCAAAACGTAAAGAATGCAAAAAAATAATAATATTAATAATAATAAATAAAAAAATATTTATCGATTTTTTTTTTACGGAAAACATTACTTGCATTACATATAGGTAATTTAAAGGAAAAATTGCACTAAATCAGCACTCAAGTAAGTTCTCTAGTACAGCTTCCCTGTACTAAGACTGTAAAAATTTGTGTTGGGGTTACCAAACAAATAATTCTAAAGGAAGAGGGGGGGGGGGGGGGAGGGGATATGGCTGTTTACACCAAATCTCAGTTCTCCGTTGTGAGGCACGTTCGCTGCACTGGCAAGCTTTAGAGATTTACACTTGGGTTCGGTACCATAAAATAGAAAAAAAATAAAAAGTTCTACCTAAATTCCAGGAAATGCAAGTTAAACAAACCAAAACAAGGATGTCATTGCCTCCCTTCTAAATTATAATTTCTAATTCCACCTTCAGGAGCCATTCTTTTCAATTCGAACCCCCCTCTCTTCCAATCTCATCCAACATCTCTTAAGGAGTGGATGATTGCCTAAAGGGGAGTGGGGCAAAAAATATATATATAACGGATCCATTATGAAAGGAACTCCCCTTCCCCCTGTCCCCCTTCGCGTGTTTGACTCGAACGCATCCCTTTTCGAACATTCGAACAAAAACATGCTCCGCGGGGATATTAAAGAAGAGGAAAGATTTCATTTGTTGAAGACGACAAGAGAGATATTTCTCTTCTAATTTGGTGGCATCGGTCGAAATGAAAATTCGAAAGCAAACTGTTGATTTCGTAGGAATTCGAAATTAAATTGCGCCATTTTGTCGTTTTATTGCTCTTTTCTTCTTTTTTTTTTCATTCAGAATCGTTTGCGTTTCGAATTTTTCCTCCTTGTTATTATTTTGTTGAAGAAGCATCCGTCGAAAAGTTCTTTTTTTTTTTTTTTCTAATAAAATAGAATATGCAAAGTAATTTATTTGAATAATATTTATTCCCAGGTGGATTTTTCCGAACCTTGTCGACGCTTCCTAATTGAAATGTCCCATTCAGGTAGTTTCTTACAGCATTTCAAAGTCAATTGCCAGCCAATTTTCGGTTTTGTTCCGATTCTTCCTTTTGTCGTTCAGTGATTGGTTAGTTTGGGTCACGTGGTACTGGAAGAGTTCACTTTCAAACTTCCGGAGTACATTTCTCGTAAAATAATTGATTTATTTTTTTTAAATCTTAAATATATTTACTCAAAATACAATAACAAGGATTCTTGGAAAAAAGCCTTGCATTTTAATCTGACTGAAATCTTTCCTGAACTGATATCCTGTCATATAAGGTTCGTAACCCACAATCGCGTTGTTTTCTCATATCAATTAAGTCTTTTTTACACGCTACCAGTGACTGAAACGCCAACCGTTAATGTAATTAGAAGGACCCTGTCACGCGTTAATCGGAATGCCATCTTTGCGTTTACACAGTGCCAGCGATTTGAGCAATCCAGCTGTGGAGCGATCGTTAAGTCGCCTGTTAGAGATCACGATAGAGCTCAGCAGTGTGATTGAATGATGAGAGTTGACGGGGTTGTAAATAGAAATTGTTTGATCAATTGGAGTCACCAGCTAGAGGTGATCACCTGACAAACATGCTTCACCTGGGACTGGAATAATGCGTTTGCACTGTTTTAAGGCGGGTTTACACCCTACCAGTTGGAGTTCCAGTTTAGATAGCCAGTCGGTGACGTCAAGGGGATACTGGTTCCGGAAAACCACACATTTTCTATTTACTGGCTCCAGTGACTTCCTTCAACCAATCACGTGCGCTCACCGATAGATGGCGCAGTGGCAGTTTAGCTGATGCCACAGAACTGGGGATCTAAACTGGAGCCCCGACTGGTAGCATGTGAATCCGCCTTTAGCTTTGAGATCACATGACTGGCAATCAACTGGTACGCCGACTTGTAATGTGAAAAACAACCTTTTTAACGATGGTTGTTTAAGACATAGAGTATAGTCTCTTTCGGAAGGCTGTTGTTAGTCGGAAATTTTATCGAATTCGTGTCTCGAATGGGAGGAAACCCCGATTACTTCTCTTCATGTGAAAGTGCAAAAAATACCTGTTGTTCATAATTACTTCCTTATTTACACATTTTCTATAAAAGATATTACACTACCGTGAAGTATGGAGCAAATACTCCTCGCATGCTTGTCACCTGTAGGCCTCCAATCCATGAGTTCAGAGTAAAGATTATCTAATGAGAAAAGAAACGCTACCGATCATTCTAGGATAATACATTGTTGACCGGCAATTTTACCGAGAATTTATCTCATGTCATCGGCTATTATTTCGTAATTGACCAGGGCTTGGGGCATTCAAAATTTTTAAAGTTGTTGTAATTAAATTGAACACTAAGTTCTTTTTTTTTTTTTTTTTTAACATTTTTAATTACGTTTTGAAATCAAATAAACAATCAACTTACACTGATTTTAAGAGTAGCAGTCCATAAACAACTGAATCTCGGGGAAGGAGCGGGGGGGGAATTCGCTTAAAATTAAGGTGAATTACATTTTGGATTGATTTTTTACTTTAGAAAATGGTTATCAATAAACTTACTGACTACAGCCGAAAATCCATCCGGCAAACACTGTCAATATAACTATTGGTCGCCCTCTCCAAACTTTTGTATAGGGTCCCGAAAACATGATGTGCTTTGGACTCCCGAGTTTTCTCGTGGCCGTTCGTCAACGTTTGACCATGAAAACACAAATTAACTCGTGGCCGGTCATCAATGTAATAAGATACAACTGTGAGTCCTTTCACATGCGGACTACTATCAATTTTCTAGAACTTGATCTAAAAACGTCCCCAATGCAATCTTATTCTTCTAATAAATCACAGTCCGAGAGGCGACTGCAATTTTCGGACCTCATCGAACATCATTCTGAATTTTTTATAGAAATTGGAGAAAAGTGAGTAGATTACGAATCCACTGGTCTGCCGTGGCAAAAATGGCCGAAACTGGTCAAAATCGACTTGGAATGAGTTGAACTAAATTTCGATTGCCAAATATGTCATAACTTGCCAAAAAGAGAGCGAACATTTTCGTCTGGCAACCCACTGCATTTTGATTTTTAAAGAGAAAAAGCGCAAACGATTTCTGTTTTATAGCTCGGAAAACTTGTATCTTTTAAAAGTAAGCCAAATTAGCGACATCAGTTACGTCATCAATGACGTAATGTTTATTGCCAATTTGGATCATTTGTGAAAGATGCAAGTAAGCCATAGCCTCACATTCGAATCGTCTGCAACCTTCTTAATTGAAAATTAAAGAGTGAGAGTTACCAAATAAAAAAAAAATGCTCATTATTTGGCAAGTTATGGCGCATTTGGCAATTGGATTTAGTTCAACTCATTCCAAGTCGATTTTTGACCAGTTTCGGCCATTTTTGCCACGGCAGACCAGTGGATTCGTAATCTACTCACTTTTCTCCAATTTCTATAAAAAAATTCAGAATGATGTTCGATGAGGTACATAAACATGCAGTCGCTTCTCAATCTATCAGGTCTTAATTAAAATTTGCGGTCCATGGTAATAAACCTCGACTATATCTTGTACCATGAAAAATCCAAAATCAAAGAACCCGTGTCACCTTGTTTAACATCATAAAAGAACTTGCGTGACTGTATACAGAAGTGCAAGACATCTTCCATCTCCAATAGCTTCACAAATCTGTAATCAAAAATAATATCGAATATTCGGGCAAAGATCAAAGGGATGTGAATATTCCTGAATTCTTTCGAATTCTTAAAGAACAAAAAAACAAAATAAAAATCTACGCGCTTTTGAGCTTCTG
The DNA here is from genome assembly GCA_963978545.1 of Linyphia triangularis. Lineage (NCBI taxonomy): Eukaryota > Metazoa > Arthropoda > Arachnida > Araneae > Linyphiidae > Linyphia > Linyphia triangularis. The sequence goes on from OZ021729.1 coordinate 66,443,413, forward strand.
AATCTTCCTTTCGCGAATATTCCTCTGAAATTCGAAGGAGAATATCTTTTCTTGGATAATGTTAGAAATACAATTGATATCTTCTGTTTCATACCGCTTTCTTATAGACTCGGAATTTTACGAAATGCATAAAGAAATAACGACAGATGTCCGGTGAACGATATATAGCGGAAACAAGTTTTATTTTTTTACTCGGGTGTTTTGTGCTTTCCTCGTCTTTCGATGTTTGTATAAAAAAAAACTACTTAGTATTTTCTCAAATAATATTTTACAAATAATTATACATCATGTAAATACACTTCTCAAATTCTAATTTTATTCTGCAATAAATTTTAGCTGTAGCTTTTTATCAGTGTTGCTATTTTAAAAGAAATACTTATAATAGGAAAATAACAGTTTTTAAATCCTTTATGTTAACTTCGATTTTGTGTGTGTGTCAATGGGGGCACATCTACGGAGGCCTAATAACCCCCTTGCCGTAATCCAATCGGACGAACACTTGGCAGATAGATTCGATGTCGATGACAATGCATTCTATAAAATTTTGGGGCTGCAACTCTCTCTCTAAAAGGTCGCTTTTACACACGCTTCTATAATCGCTTCGGAATAATAATAAATCCTATTTAACAGATCATTTTTTTTTAAAAACTCTTTCTTGTTGCCAAATTGTTTTAATCAAAATAAATAAAAGATAATTAAACGTGAATGCATAAATTCATTATGGAGTGACGTCCACCCAATTTAACTTTGAGTAGTATAGCAACGCTTTAAGTGAAATAGTTTTAACCGATTATTGTTGAAACCCTGTTGCCAAAATTGTTTTAAGTCAAATTAAATAAAAGGTATGTGATTTTAACGCCTTACGTCAGACTACTTATCAGCTTTCGTAGACCGTTGACTCGTTGTAGATGACAATACATTCAATCGAGTATTGGGGGAGAAAGAAGTTATAGTCCGAGAGGCGACTGCAATTTTTGGACCCCATCGAACATCATTCTGAATTTTTTTTTATAGAAATTGGAGAAAAGGGAGCAGATTACGAATCCACTGGTCTGCCGTTGCAAAAATGGCCGAAACTGGTCAAAAATTGACTTTTAATAAGTTGAACTAAATCCAATTGCCAAATGCGCCATAACTTGCCTAATAATGAGCATTTTTTTTTACTTCATAACCCTCACTCTTTAATTTTCAATTAAGAAGGTTGCAGACGATTCGGATGTGTGGCTATGGCTTACTTGCATCTTTCAGAAATGAGCCAAATTTGCAATAAACATTACGTCACTGATGACGTAACTGATGTCGCCAATTTGGCATACTTTTAAAAGATACAAGTTTTCGGAGCCAGAGATCAGAAATCGTTTGCGCTTTTTCTCACTGAAAATCAAAAAGCAGTGTGTAGCCAGACAAAAAAGTGTGTTCCCTTTCTGGCAAATTATGACATATTTGTCAATCGGATTTTAGTTCAACTCATTCCAAGTCGATTATTGATCAGTTTCGGCCATTTTTGCCACTGCAGACCAGGGGATTCGTAACCTACCCACTTTTCTCCAATTTCTATAAAAAATAAAGAATGATGTTCGATGGGGTTCCAAAATTACAGTCGCCTCTCGGACTATTAATAAATAGTTCGGAATGGATTTTTTGTTCTTAGTGATCAAACACTATGAAAACTCGATCCGAGCACAAGGAATTGCAAAATAAAAATTGGCAATGCATATAAAGGATTTATATTAAAAGATTTATTTTTGAGGGTTGTATTATTTAAACCACATTTTAATCTGCAGGTTATGTAATGTACAATTCCATCGAAAAATGTATACTATATATACTATACTAAACTTCAACTTAACTAGACATCACTTAGACGGTAGATCGTCACAGTGCTCATAGGTATTTAATCCATTTTGGCGGAGTGAAGACATAATTCTCGCCAAACCTTTATAGCCTTTTGTTCTCTATAGGGTTGTGGTTTGGCGAACATTATGCTTTCACGCCGCCAAAATGGATTAAATACCTATGAGCACTGTGACGATCTACCGTCTAAGTGATGTCTAGTTAAGTTGAAGTTTAATATAGTTGGTTTAAAAACGTACACAGGAGTTTAAAATTTCGCGTTCGGAGGAAATCAAAGTTGAATTTAAAAGTCTTATATAGTTAATAATTGATAGTTTACTTCTAATTTTCGGGTACAAACAGAAGTAATACATTATTGGAAATGCAAAAAAATAAAAAGCTTAAGACAATTTGAAATAAAAATCCCAAAATTGATTGTGTTTTATTTGAAATTAGGATTCAATGATTAGATGTTTTGAAATAGAGCCAGCATCTATGCTTGCTTCATAACAGCTACAAGATTGTATATTCACCGTTGTTGAATTGATGATGACTGAAGTTAGTTGCTACTGGAATAAGAACTACACGATCCTCGTAGAATAGTAGAAGAACAGTTATTGATTGATTGAATGAATGAATGAACGAATAATTTATTTTTTTCATCATATATCGTCAATGATTATAGAAATATTATCATTGGATTACATCCGGTCATTCTGAAAGATAAAATATATGCTAAAGATGTGTTTCGTCTACAAGTGTTAAAAAAGAAAAAAGAAACTTTAAAAAAGAAATACATGCACTATTTAAATTATATTCAACAAAATTGTTTAACAGTATTTAGCGAAATAATATCATGCCCTTTGACCACTATCATATTCTCTTTGTCGCCCAACACTAAAAAAAAAAAAAAAAGAAGTGAAAAGGGAACACCGAACCCGAATAAATCCCCCATCATTGATTTCCCGCATCAAACGAAATAAACAAATCCCCCCTCGACCTCTCAAACCAGTCCTTCCAATCTCTGTTTGTGTCAAGTTGCCGCCAAATCGGTCGTATAATAAGCCTCGCCAGATGTTCGTGACAAATCGGCACGTGACTAAAGAAAATCGTCCCTTATGCGCCAAAAGCGCGGAGTTCGTTCTGTCTTAACAATATACTGCCTTATCCAAATATTGTAATTGAAGATTAGTGATAAAAAAATTCGTCCTTTTGTTCTCGATTGTAAATGAGTCATCGTGTTGTGATGGGTAGAGTAGAGTAAATAACACGCCTAGTGTTCCGTAAAGTGCTTTTTAGGCATTTGACTGTAGTTTTAAGAGGTATAAGTTGGTTGTATTCAGATTATCTGGCGCCGTCAGCAACACGAGGGCTATAATGCGCCGAAACATTCGTCATTAGACAAGCCAACATACATTGACAAACACCCATGCCTAACACGGGACTCGAACCCGCAACCTCGTGGTCTAGAAGCTAGCTCGCTAACCACTATACCGTTTGGTCGGCTTAAGCGGTATAAGTTCAGTAGACCAACAAACACAGGCCCACCTTATGGCTGTGTGGTTAGCGATCTGACCTCGCATGCCAAAGATGCTGGGTTTGAATCCCGGGTTAGGCAGGGATGTTTGTTGTGGTTCGGAATCCGCGTTAATCTGTTGGTCCCGGCCTTATTAGACGTTATTCTGCACATAGGTCGTTGATCGCACAAACCAACCAACCAACTGACACAGAATGTATATTTATTATTTTATTTTTAGACAGTGTTTTTCGGAAAGGACACTTATAACTTTGCAGTGACGTAGTTGGGAAATAGGGAAAGACAGAAGGGACAAGTGATGTGTTGGATAGACAGTTATAGAAATTTAAATACACCGGTTTTCAAAATTGATTGATCTGTGTAACTTTGATGGCGATGAGTCCAATTTCCATTAGGACGAATTCATCAGTAGACAAAGCTGGCTCATATGGGGTACTAAAAACCCATCTGTGTGTCTTGCATACTCACTGCATTTAGCAAAATTGTCTGTTCGGGTAGCACCATGTAGTAAAGGGATCAAACCATATTTTTTCATGCAGGAAACAATAAACTCCTTCCTTTACATTCAGATTTTACAACACTTTGTTGCCTCATTTCAATATCGTAACTAATTTTGCAAACCCGTGTATTTAAAATTCCATACCTGTCTCACCAACGTACCACTTGTGTCTTTTTTCTGTCTCTCGTTGTTTCACAAAGTTTTAGGGAGTCTTATTTGAAACACACTGTATCTTTCCACTGTTTAAATTATTGTCACGAATTTTTCGCAGAATTTTTTTTATGGCGCAGTATTTACTAAATAAAAAACTGTAATTTATTCTTCCTTCGAAGCTAAGCTTCTAGAAACTTCTTCGAACAACAGAACAATATGCTATCAAGCTTCGGTAGATAAAACTTCGAACACAGCGTTAATTCAGGCTCAGAAAGTAAACAAGAGATCCAGCAAACGATTCTCGGCTGAACTGAACTGGCGATTTAATTTTTCACCTCTTTAAAAAATGTCGCAGCAGAAATTTTTAGCTAAATCCGCCAACAAATCACGTGATTGAAATGACTAGAAATTTCACCATGGATTTAGGTTTTGCCACCTTTTTCAAACCTGTATTATCGCTGTTTACAAATTAAATTAAATAAAAGTAGAATGTTAAAGTAAATATTTCAATGTTTACAATTTTATACAGAATGAAATAAAATAGAACTTTCAAATAAATACGTCACTATTTACAATTATTTACAGACGATTTTTGTAAACACTATTATAGCAAGCAAAAAAAAAATCATTCAATATTTTTATGTATTTAAAACTAAAATTATACACTGAATCAAAAATGATTAACTAAAAAATTTGTAAGACACCCTTTGAAAAATGATCAAAATAAAAAACACTTTAATTTAATATACTCAAAATATTTATCACAAATTCAATTTCTCTTTTAAAATAGTGTGCAAGTAAAAATTATTTCTGATGTTTATTATATGATAATTTTTTTATTTTTTTTTCCAATTCATCAGAATCTTACAAAATAAAAAAAAAAAAAATATGTTGAAATTAAAATTTTCCTTTTCGTAATTTTACGCATGTGAACGTAACTCTTAAATTTCTTAGAATCTTACAAAAAACCATTATCCTCCACTGTTGCCACAATGAAAAAAAAAATTATTATTTTGAAATTGAAAGATTCTTCTGAAAAGAAAATTCGTCACAATAACAATCTAATTTCCGTATTAAATTAACGGAAATAAATTAAAAGACGCAGCGTTACAGAATGAATCAATTAAATAGTCAGTGATGAATGTAATTGTTATACTAATTATTTCTGTCTGTTTTTCCGGTTTCATGATGGTTTGTCGGAGTTAAAAGTATAGCTTTTAATAAAAGCTTAAATATATTAAATATAACATAAAAATTAAGCTGATAAAAGACGGAAACCGCATAATTTAGGGGGCAGATACCACCTTTGCTCTCCCCCCCCCCCACTTCCCCCCCCATTTCGATCCGCTACTTTCTGAAACTACCGAACTGGTTTTATTGAAACTGAAAAAGAGTGTGTGTTTGTGGTTTTCTGATTAGTCCTAACGATAATGCTACACATATACGTGAGCGTCTGAGAAAAAATTCATATTTCGCTTCCTTCAACATCCAAATAACTTACTTTTTCTATGTTTGTCTTAGTTGACATTTGTATCAGATTTCAGAGTAGTGACCACATTGAAAATGGGTCATTTGAATATACCTCGTTTGGAATATTTGACCCCTTTTCGATCCCTTAAAGTTGGTAATTACAAATAGCTTACTTTTTCTATGTTTGTCCTTATTGACATTTGTACCGATTTTTAGAGTTGTGGCTATATTAGAAGAGATACATTTGAATAACCCTCACTTAAAACATTTGACCCATTTTCGATCCCTTAAAGTTGGTAATTGCAGATCGGAATAGCTTACTTTTTCTATGTTTGTCCTTATTGACATTTGTACCGTTTTTCAGAGTTGCGGCTACATTTCGAAGTGGGAGAATTAGTGATAAGCAATTGATAGCTTTTAAATGAGGTAAAAATTTAACATTGTTTAAAACAATGAATCCCCCGACAATATGCTTTAGAAAATATCACTTTACACCACGGCATGGCGAAAGACAGAGCATCACTCTTAAACCAGTATCGAACTCAAAACCCATTCTTTAAGGCATCAAAAATCTCTCCCACCATACCACATAAGAGGTTAAGTGTGCAACTACAGAAAAATATAAATCCAAACCAACCATGACAGGGGCCTTTTAAAAATGTGGCACAATAAAAGCCCACATTTTTCCCAAAGCGATATCCACGGATGTTAAATCAACCCCCCAACCCTTAAAACGTCATAACAACGTCACTTTATGACCTTTCTTCGATGAGCAGGGCCAACTTCATAAAAGTGCGCTTTATTGCGCGCACACAACCAGCGCATTCTTGGCCCCCTTTGATTTAACACCGGACTGTGCGCTGATCCGAATTTTATGGGCACTTTTTATGGGTTTTAACTCAACAAGTGTCAGGGATGGTGAAGGGGATTTAGGGGGTGGTCCGCAGGTGGGGGAGGAGAAGGGGGGGGTATGGAATGTTCGAGAAGTTGGGGATGACCTATGAACTGGTTTGGAGGGGACTGTTGGATGTGATGTACTGTTAAAATAAAGTACTTACAGGGTTTTTCAGGAAGGATTTCATAGCTTTGAAAAGACAATACTTGTGAAACCGTTTGTAAGTAGGGGTGTGGAACATCACGCAGCTTTCAATTACACTATAAAATTGATCATAGCATTAAAATTTAAGGTGTTATTTATCGTTTTCATATTTTCACTAATTTAAATTAAAATGGCCAGTTTGGCGATACTTTTGACAGTAATTTTTATTTTTACATGGGCAAAAATAAAAAAAACAAGCCAAGATGGCAAAATTCGCGATGTTATTCGATAGGCATTACATTGTCCTTTCTTGTGTGTGAAATAGAAAAAAAGATCAATCGTTGATGGGCGATGCTTAGGGCAGAGAAATCTGTGTTAAAGGCAATACGCGATTTTGACGGAAACCTTAATGGTAGGTCCCACGGCCACCATTAACCAGCACACCAAATTTGAACATCGTAGGTCAATTTGTTCGGAAGCTATGCTGAACACGAAAACACAGACTAGCATGTTTTCTAGATCACTTTTTTGAAATCAGAGATGATTTTTTTTTTTTTTTGTACCAAATGCTATACTTTCATTACCCTATTATACGTAAACATATGAGCATTTGAAAGTAGAAAGTAAGGAAACCAACATATCTAAGAAACACGAAACAATCGGAAGCGTTTTCATTCTTTTGGTGCAAATAATTTGGTTATAGTGAATGGACAACTCCTGCATTTTTTTTTTTTTTTTTTTCATTTTTTTTATTTAATTCTAAATGTTTTGAAAAGGCCATAAACAGAACAATTTCTACTCAATGCGCTTTTTCTTTTTTTTTTTAATTTGCAATCAAAGTTTTCCTGTTAGACGTTGGTGAAAATACAATTCATTCAGCTCGAATTGAAAGTGACGTCAGGACTTCCAAAATATCTCGGCTTGAAATGCTGTAGCGGAAACTAGTTTTGCGAGTTTCTCGCAAATCTTGCCAACCTGTACTGGATACGGCAATAGTCAACCAAATCAACGGCAACTATTTGGCAGAAATCTCACGATAACCATAGAAACGGAAGGAACTCTTGACGTCACAGATTTTTTTTAGTATTTTGATCGGACTGGTTTTAGCTCGATTAGGGGGCATTTTTTTTTTTTTTTTTTTCTTAATATTTCAATAACTAATTTTTTTAAAGAACTTTTGTTTAAATATTTGGAATCGGAAGGAAATTCGTCATAAATATAAACTAATTTCCCACGTTTTTTAAAAAAAATGCGCGAATTGTCCATTGCGCCGTTAACACTTTTCGAAAAATCTCCACTCCATTTAATTCGCGTCCGCGTTCAGTGTCTCCCAACGCAATCAGTGTCGCGTTCTTTGACACTTGACGGACAAGAATCGGCTAACTTAATCCCGCCACTGACACTCAAGTGTCTCCATATTCCGCATCTTGACATGTTTGTACCGCTCCGCAAACATTCATTCCAGAAAAGAGACTCGAGGGCCGGACAGTGAAGCTTCCCCTTCTCCCCTGTGTTCGATGGAATGCTGGTGTTCGAAAAGTGAGCGATTGAAATGTCGTGGGACTTTATGTGGCCAGGTTCGAAAAGCTGAAAGTTTTAGGTTTAGTTAATGTTGAAATAATATATATAATAGGGGATGATAAATAATTTTGAATTTATGTATATAGTAAATATCTAAGACGGTCCGAAAAAGTTTTCTCAAAGAAAATTTCTTTCAGTATGAGAAATCTTGAATAAAAGTAAATTGCAGAAATGATCATGAAAATGAAAATAATCATTAATAATCATAAAGAAAGATTAATAAATCGCAAGATAGAGTAAATTTTCCGTATAACTTATTTTGTACAAAAGTTCTGTACAAGTTACAGAGCTTTAGTTATAGTACACCCCTTGTAGAGCGTACAGACCTTTGTAGAGTGTACAGTCCTTGTACTATATAGCCTCTTGTACAGTGTTGAGCCCGTTGTAAGGCTGTACAGTTCCTTGTTGGAGTGTACAGCCCCTTGTAAGAGTGTTGAGCCATTGTAGAGGAAATATTTAAAATGTTCTTGAGGTGAATTAACATTTATTAACCCTTTGCACTCCAGTGGCGCCTCTCAGGCGCCACACGATTGGATGCCAAACCACGAGAGGACCATTAGGTGTGATGCGGAAATTCGATGCAAGGCCAATGACTGTGTTTAGTTTCCATGAAGCAAATCCATAAACACCAGCCGAACCTAAAATGTCTCGAGTTGCTGATTCCTCCGCTCGAAAAAGGCCTGGAGTGCAAAGGGTTAAAATTAAATACATAGATATCTGTAAAATTGAATGGAATATAACATTTTAAAAAAAGTGACTTATTATTTAAGAAGTATTATGTGGTGAGCGAATATGGGGATTATCACCAAATTGATTCTTTTAATTTCCAGATCTAATTTATTTAAAAGATTGCGATTTGAATTTAAGAAAGCGTTTCATCCAGCAGAACGTTTTTGTAAAAGTGTTTTAAAAAATTTGTATAACGTTGTTATCAGCAATATATCAATTTACATTTTCTAAAGAACGATACAGTCCTCTCTATTTAAAAAATCTTTATATTTCGGTCAATTTTAAAGATAGACTGGTAATTTTTTTGCACTAATGTGATTTGATCACATGCAGACTTTTATGTAACCATATGTAGGGACTGTAAAAAAATCTAAAAACTTAAAACCTTACAATGTTACCCATCAAAATAACATAATAGATATTTTTTTCGTCACTTTACTTTCAACTTTTTGCTATTATCATTGATACCATGTTTTCTAATAGTTAGATATATACACCTCATAACATCTTTTTGTTAAAAACCTTTTAGAGAATAGATACGTATAAAATGAAATGGTAAGAAAATATATTGTGTTACTGTATTAATAAAAACAATTATTTTCACCCAGTCATAGTAAGAACGATGAAAACAATTATTAAAATCCGTTTAATCGATATTGAGTTACTAAGACCCGAAAGAAAACATAAATTTCACTGAATATAATGTAAATAGCATAACCCCAGTAATCATTGGGTAATGGGAAGGGGTGGTAATTACAATGACGAAGCACTCATTTGACGAGGTACTCAGAAATAATAAGTACTTATTGTTAAGTAAATTTGGTATTTATCATACAGATCTGAAAACAGGAATTTCAATTTTAAGTTAAAGGCTTACTCATATGCTTTTTTTCTTCTTCTGCACGTTTTGGAATCCTGATTTCAAGAAGTGATCTTGAAAAAATGTCTGTCAGTGTGTATCTGTGTCTATGGTCAGCATAACTCACGAACAAATTGACCTAAGATGTTCAAATTTGGTGTGAGGGTTGGTGATGGCACAAGGACCTACCATTAAGGTTTTCGTCAAAATCGCGCATGCGCGAATAGGGCAGCTGCTATTGGAAAGAATCATGTTTTTCAGTAATTGCTAAAAAACGGCTGTGGTATTGCCTCTTAAGATGTTTTAAACATCCCCACCACCGAAATTCCCGTAAAAGTGCTTTAATGGCGTAAAAAGTTGAAAAAAACGAATGCCTTCAACACAGAGTTTTCTTTGCTTGAACATAGCTCATGAACAATCGTTTTTTCTCATCTCCTCAGTTTCACTTTTAAGTAAGGATAATATAAGAATTATCGAAAAGTATATCGCCAAAAAGCACCATATTGGCGAAGGTTTTTTTTTTTTTTTTTTTTTAAATACCCATATAAGAATTATCGCAAAAAAATATCACCAAACTGGCCATTTTTTTTAAGCGAAGGATTGAAATATAAAAGCGGTAAATGACACATATCCATATCAGTTATATAGTGTAATTGAAAGTTATACGATGTTCCACAACCTTAGTTTTTAAATTAAAATGAATACATTAATGTGGCCAAAGTCTCAAATTAGTATAGAATATAGATTTTTTTTTAATTCCAAATTAAAATCGTTTGGAAAATGTTAATTCCTTAGTGTGGGGTCCACGTAAAAAAAAGTACGAATAATGCGAACAGAGGAACATTTCATTATTCTTAATCTCCCCTTATTGCTTGCTTTAAAATATTATTGAACATAAAAGTTAGTTTGACCTCCTTAATTCATGTCTTTAACTAAATATTTAAAAATTTGCACAAAGTGCCCTACAACCGCTTTACTAGATGGTGCAGCTGAAACGATCACTTTTGCCAAATGCAACGGTTTTGTAAAATACAAAGATGGGGTTTTCAGTACTTCATGTTCACCAGTTTTCTTTATTGACTGATCCGTCCAAATGAAAATGGGACTCATCGGTTAACCATATGAAGTCGTCATCCAATTTTCTCCTATCAATCAATTTTGCAAGCAGGTGTATTTAAAATTCCATACCTGTCTTACCCAACACAACACTTGTCTCTTTTTTTTTCTGTCTCTCACTGTTTTGCAGTATTGTCATTTCAAAGTTGGGGATTAGTTTCTGAAAGACCCTACACCAGAGTGATAGGCGTTCTCAAATGTAAGTGGTTTTGCTTGGTATGATTATCATCTATATCTTACATTGGTCTTTGTAAAGAAAAAAAAGTTTGAGAACCTTTATAATATAATGTACAGTTCTTTGTAGGGTGCTATACCAACGCCACCTACGGAGTGTACAGACCCTTGTTAGAGTGTACAGTCACTTGGAAAGTGTACAACCCTTCCTGTCTGGTACACTGTACCTGATATAACGGAAGAATAAATAATTATTTTGGGTATTTACAAACATTTAAATATCTTATCAAAAAATATACTGTGCCTTCTAAATTTTTTTAAAACATCGCTGAATTAACCCTTTTAAGTACAATTTAATTTATTTTTATTTATTTATTTTTTAATCGTATTTTTTAATTTAGTTTTTATTTGTTTTATTTTATTATTTTTATTTATTTTTTATTTACTTTTTATTTTACTTATTATTTTCTTTGTTATTTTATTTCATTTACTATCTTAAATACATTCAGACTACTTAAATGAAGTGTTTCTATTATTTATTATTAAACTCCTTACTACACTCTGTCCATCACAGAAATGTAACTCCCGTCACTTTGTCTAATATTGCATGTTAGCATTTCAACAAGACAAGCTCCCCTCTGGATTAACGGTTTAAAGTAATCTTCATTCGTCTTCTTTTAACCACTTTGGACGCCAATCTCCTGCATGCAACACCCCTTTTCTAAATCTACGAGCCTTATTTCAATAGCGACCACCACCATGCAAACTATCTGACGGAAAGTATTCTTCTAATATAGAAATAGAAGAGAGGTGAAAATAACATGGCTAGTTTATGCGACCACTTCGTGTAAAATAAAGGTTAAAAGTGTACAGATTCCAAACCACAACCATCGGCCAAGTCTACGTATTCGAATCCAGAACCTTTCACATATAGGCTTTAATTCTTCAGCATAAAAAGTGCCCTAAATAATTTAAAAGGCAATATTTTAGTTAATTTTTTGACAAAGTTAATAATAACATATTTGTTATGAATATTACAATTTTTATTTTATTTTATATATACTTTATGTAATTAGCCTATATTTGAGATTCACAATTTTAAAATTATTATACGGCAACTTTTTGTTAAGTACACATTTCTCAAATTCTATTGAATATTTTAATCTAATTTTTTTTGACAAATTCAATAATATCATTTCTTATGGTTGGTTGTATTCAGATTATCTGGCGCCGTCAGCAACACGAGGGCTATAATGCGCCGAAACATTCGTCATTAGACAAGCCAACATACATTTACAAACACCCATGCCTTACACGGGACTCGAACCAGCAACCTCGCGGTCAAGAAGATAGCAAGCTAACCACTATGCCGTTTGGTCGGCTCATTTGTTATGAATATTACAATTTTTATTTTATAAATACTCTATGAAATAAGCCTATATTTGAGACTCAAAATTATAAAATTATTACATGACAACTTTTTGTTAGGTACACTTTTCTCGAATTTTATTGAATATTTTAATCTAATTTTTTTCCTAAGTTTATTTTCATTTGGTAAAATTTTTATGTGAATTTATTGTGTATTTACTGTGAAAAGTGTACCTAACTAAAGGTTGCTGAGTTGCTGTATAATAATTTTAAAATTTTAAGTCTCAAATATAGGCTTATTACATAAGTTAATTACGAAGTTAATATAAGGGATTTAAAAAATATCAAAGAGTATACAAATAATAGAAAATGAATGGACAGAATTTTGCATTTTTAACCATGAAAGAACTAAAGTAAAATAAAGCATTGCAAACAAACTTTTGAAAGACAAAGCTAGGTCCTCTGTTTATTATTAATTTTTAATCTCATTAATTCATGTTTATTTCGACGCTATTAATTTTGCTAAGCATTCATTGACGTTCTAACAAAGAAAAAGGCATTGATTTCCACAGAACTCATTCATTAAAGCAACAAGAATAAAAATAAAAAAATCATGGGGAAAAACTCTCTCCATCCATCGGATGCTGATCCCCAAACAATTCCGAAAGTCAAGGAGAAAAATCCCCAAGAAAACAAACCAAGGGACCGTTCAAACATTGCATTTCAGACGTCACTCAACCACAACAACATCTCACAAACATTACTCAATATGTGACCGTTCCCTCCGCCAAATCGATTGCCCATCTCACAGCGCCATCTGTGGGCCAAAACATATACTACACTCTCGCGGGAAAAATACAAGGATGGAAGCTCAGGAACAATGGGGGGTAAAGGGGAGGTGATCCAAAGAAACTGCAAACGATCCCGTGTTGCCAACAGAGTGGAGGTAGTCTTTGCGGCTGGAGGGCCGTCGCGTTGTTCTGTTTATTCTCTGGCAACTGGCAACTCGCGTGTGGTTTTGAGCAGACGATTTTCGTAGTTATCGTTTGCGCTGGTGTTTTTTGTGAATTCAGTTGACTTTTCCGCGGCTTGCCAAAAGAGTCGTCTGACAGTGGAATAATGATGAAGTGAAAACAAGAAAGGTGAGTTTGAATTAACGATTGTTTTCATTGCTTGTAGAATTGTTTTTGCGTGAAATGTTAGAACATTTTTTTTCAGTTCGTTTATTCAAGTATTTTAGCATTTGTTGTGATTTCTAATGACGCATTGCGTTTTCTTAACTGTCTAACTTTAGGAAAACATTACAAGGCGTGCTTTTTTGTCGCGGAAACTTGTTTTGTTTTAAATAGTTTAAAAAGATTTGTTGCATCACTGGGATTCAGATTTATAGATGATTTTGGAAAAAGCGACGTTTTGAAAATACTTATGTAAAGATTTATAAACCTAAAACTTGTGAAAATGTTGCATTAGTATGAATAGATTATTTGTATAAAGACTCAGTTGAAATAAATCATATGTATGTTTTCAAAATTTTGATACATGCTCTTTAACAATAAAGTATATTAAAAGTTTTCTTCATTGTATTTTGTGACAGGTGTGTACAAAGTTCTAGAAACTCTAAATTTTGTAACTGCAATTGATAATTTCAAATATTGAAATAAGTTAACTTATTTAAAATATATATATATATATATATATATATATATATATATATATATATATATATTTATTTGCTGACTATTGTAGATACACGATAAATGAAAAATCACAATAAGTTCAAAGACTGCATTTAAACTTGAAATCAAAGTCTATATTTTGTGAAGGTACAATTCAGCAGAAATTTAACATGTTTTAAAAATGTGATATATGTGCGTAACAGCTTGAAAAATAAATTCAACTAATCAGTGATATTTCATGATAAAGTTATATTTGTAAATCTAATTTACTTATTTTCCAGAAATGAAATTTAGTTTTGAATTTCTTAGTTTGTTGATATGACAATATTTTAACCCATTTTTGTAAAGCAATTGATATTTAAATTATCATAGCTTCTTATCCATCAATACTAAACCAACCAAACCAGAATATACAAGTTCTTGCTTATCCAATATCACTATTTCAGCCAATATATGAACTTCCCATAATGTTAGTTACTATGGAAAGTTTCTTCCAAAAAAAATCTTTTCCACTGTGGGTGCTAGCTTCTAGACGGCGAGGTTGCGGGTTCGAGTCCCGTGTTAGGCATGGGTGTTTGTAAATGTATGTTGGCTTGTCTAGTGACGAATGTTTCGGCGCATTATAGCCCTCGTGTTGCTGACGGCGCCAGATAATCTGAATACAACCAACCAATCCACTGTGGGTGCATTGTGATTACTAAGTTTCCAAGATATTTTCCAGCTCAAATTGAGAATTTTGGAAACACAACTTTTTTATGTATTTAGTAGGCGGGAGACAAACATCAAGAAGAAACCTAAGGGATTTTTCCGGGTTTCCTCCCATTCGGGAAAAAATGCGATGCAGTTTTCCTCTTAAAAATCACTTTTGTAAGACGTTCTCTTCTTGAAAGGAGAATAACACTCAATAGTTTAGAAATTACTATGAGGTATTGGCAATATTATAGCTCTTTATTACAACACAACCAAACAGCATTTTTTTAAACTTGGTCGTGGGGTGACAAAAAATATCTTCATTACCTTTTAGACGTGTAATTCCGAATCCAGAAAAAAAAGCAAATTTTTCGTTTAACACTTCTTCGAAAAGAAAATACTGCATTGTGGCAAATGATATTCAATAAATAGCTTTTTTTTTTCATTGCTTTGTTAAGGTGCAAAGACCACAAGAACTAGTTGTGTGGAACCTCGCACAACTTTCAATTGCATTATAATGTTGGTCATTGTATTAAAATGTATGGTGTTATATACCGTTTTCATATTTGTCCTTTATAGTGCGTGTAACAGAAACAAAAAATCAATCGTTGATGGGCGATGCTCAAGGGCCGAGAGCTCAGTGTTAAAGGCACTCGTTTGTCAACTTTTAAAGCTTTTATCGCATTTATACAGGAATTTCGAAGGTGGAGACGATTAGAACACCTTAAGAGGCATTAGCACAGAGATTTTAATCACAATAGTTAGAGCCGTTTTTTAGCAATTGCTGAAAAACAAGATTTTTTCATGATTTCAACCTTATGCGCATGAGCGATTTTGACAAAACCTTAACGGTAGGTCACAGGGCCACCATTAACCCACACACAAAATTTTAACATCGTAGGTCAATTTGTTCGGGAGTTATGCTGACCACGTATACACACAGACAGACATTTTCCCATACCACCTCTTTTAAATCAGTGTGTTCCAAAACGTGAAGGGCCGACCAAACGGTATAGTGGTTAGCGTACTAGCTTCTAGACCGCGAGGTTGCGGGTTCGAGTCCCGTGTTAGGCATGGGTGTTTGTAAATGTATGTTGGCTTGTCTAATGACGAATGTTTCGGCGCATTATAGCCCTCGTGTTGCTGACGGAGCCAGATAATCTGAAAACAGCCAACCAACCAAAACATGAAGGATTACACAAAATCGATTTTTTTTTTTACCGAATGCTAATACTTTGTGAACATATAGGTAAATGAAAGTAACAAAGGACATTCTACACCAAAATGCAGTATCTGAATTTCAAAAAGTAGTCCAAAAATCACTGGAGAAAGCTTCCCTTGTGAACTTTTTAAACCCTTTACACTCGTAATTATGCTTTAGAAAGTTAGCAAATAACTCGGAATTTTTTTTCATGTTCAATCAAGATGAATTTTTTTTATGGAAATGTGTTCCAATTTAACTAGAAGGTTTACCATCCTTAAATCAAAAATTTAAAAATATAGCCCCCGAATACACCCCTTGACATAGGATGGGAATGTGGCCACATAATATTTTATTTTTCAATGTGTCAAAATTATTTATTGAAACTACTAAGAATACTTAATCCTTTGCACTCCAGTGGCGCCTCTCAGGCGCCACACGATTGGATGCCAAACCACGAGAGGACCATTAGGTGTGATGCGGAAATTCGATGCAAGGCCAATGACTGTGTTTAGTTTCTATGAAGCAAATCCATAAACACCAGCCGAACCTAAAATGTCTCGAGTTGCTGATTCCTCCGCGCGAAAAAGGCCTGGAGTGCAAAGGGTTAAGTATTATTACACTGCACCGCATTAACCCTTTGCATTCCGCTGTCCTCTCTCAGGGGACATCGTAATCTTGCATATCACTCGGATGTACCCTCTAAGGGGACTTTAAAGTTTATTAGTGATTACGGAAAATTAACTTTTTCCAGCACAACTTTTTGAGGAATACCTGTTTCCCTAAAGTTTTCTTTTGAAATGATACAGGAAATCAAATCAAAATATGGTAAAATTATCAAGATATATATTAAAAAAAACTCATTTCAGCGGGGTTTTGTGTCCAAAGAGAACGTAAGAAGCGTTGGTTCACGATGGTCCGAGCACTTATCTGTGCCATTTGAAAGGAGCGATAAGGAGAGTTTGTCGATGGTTGGGTTTGTTGAAATTTACTGGCGCAAGGGCAACACTAGGGCTGAGCTGCTGGTAGCCGCCCAGAATGGTTCGGAATGCAAAAGGTTAAAAATCGAAGAAATGTAATAATATGAACAAACTATATAAACAATATTTAGGGGTGGAACGTAATGCCGGCACCTCCACCAAAGCAAATCAACTTAGAAATACTTCGAACAGAAATGTTTTGGTTAAGTTATCACAGTTTGCCCAATACAGATGCGATGTCCCCTGTACTGGGACATACGAGCGTGATGGTAAACCGAGTGATGTCCCCCATACGGGGATATACGAGTGAAAAGGGTTAAATATAACTTATCCGTTTTGATATTGGCTTTGCACACAATTAAAAATGTAAAAAGTTATTTTCAAACAACTTTAAGTATCGCAAAATATTCCTTTTGAAACCGATGCTTGTTAATATTTCTCTTTCTAAAACTCCAATCCGTCTTTTCGGCCCTAACGACTGTGTAGTTAGCGCTCTGGCGTTTCATGCCAAAAATGACGGGTTCGAATCCCGGGGTTAGGCATGGATGTTTGTTGTTATTCGGAATCCACATTAAGCTTTTGATCTCAGTCTAATTAGACGCTATTGTGAACGAAAATAGGTCGTTGAGCGCACAAACCAACAAATTAACCTACCAATTCGTCGCCGTCGCCAATGGCTTGATTGTGATTCAACTTGGCGACATTACTTTTTACTGGGCAGCATAAGTGTCGCTTGATTACTATATTAAAAAATGCACTGCAAATAGCCGCTATATCCAAAAAGAATCACTACTTTATTTAACAACGTCAATTCAACCCAGACAACGCCTGGCCGCACACCTACATCCATCCAAAAGACTTAACTACCATCTTCCAATAAAATCACCTCCCCCCCCCCCTTCAAAATCTCAAACATAACACTCCCCCCCCCCCCCCTCACACCTACCATCTATAATAACCATCTCCATATGATCCCTTATTCGGCCTTTCTGTGAAACAAAGCCCCTGCAATTAATTCGCAGTCCCCCACCCCTTCCCCTTTTCCACCTCGATGCGTTGTGTCGTTTCTGCCCCCTCCCCATGCAAATGAGTAGGTCTTCCTAATCAACTGCGACTCGCCTCCGGCTCCTCACTAATTGAGCCATAAGCCCACCTCGCGGCCATACACACTGGGCTGTGTGTTGGTGGAGGTTTATATGTGAGGCCTCCCCGCCCCCCATCTCCCTATCTCCCTTTGGAACGCAAGGTGGTGTATGTCGAGTTCAAACGATATTTGCGAATTAAAGAACTTTCTTTAACTAACAGTCCGTGAGGCGAATACAATTTTGGTACCCCCATCGAACATCATTCTGATATATTTTTTTCCCCCCTCAAACTGAATGAATGCTGGGAAATTATGAATATACTGGTCTGCCGGGAAAAAATTTCCGAAACTGTTCAAAAATCGACTTTTAATGAGTTCAACACAATGTGATTGCCAAATATGTCATAATTAGTCAAATAATGAGCTTTTTTTTTTTTAATTGCTTTCTAACTGCGCTTTAAATTTCAATGAGAAAGTGTGTCGATGATTTCACTTTTATGGCGCCAAATACTTGCGTTTTTTAAAAATTATCCAAATACAGATACGGAAATTTATACAGAAACGAACAGCTAGAAAGAGACTTAGTATAAGCATTTACTACATAGTAGTAAATGCGGGTGCTGCAAGAAATAATTTACCTCATTAAAACTATGGGTGTGGAACATCGCACAACTTTAAATTGCGCTAGTTAGTGTATTTGAATTTGTCATGGATTAGTGTAATTTACCATTTTCATATTTTCAATAATTAAAAAAAAAATGTCGGTTTGGTGATAATTATTGTGTTGACCAAAAAACACTGCCAAATTAAAGAAATTGGTTTTGTGTTTTGCGATCATTATAACAGTATTCCTTTGAGGTAAGTGAAACAGAGAAGGAACAGCAGTTGGTGTGCAATACTCAAGGGAAGAGAATTCTCTGATAAAGGCATTCGTTTTTCAGCTTTTTAATGATCTATTGCATTTCTAAAGGAATTTCCGAGTTGTGAATATAGGAATATAACACATATATAATATATAGGAATATAATAGGAATTCTTCGGCCTGCCTATAACGAACTAATTTTGATCAAAATAATTAGAAACGTTGTATGGCAATTGTTGAAATGCACAAATTTTTCAATGACAGTTACCTTATGCACATTGCGCATGCGCTGTTTTGACAAAAACCTCAATGATCGGTGTCATGACCTCCACTAACCCGTATACAAAAGTTTAACCTTGTAGGTCAATCCGTTGTAGAGTTATGCTGACCAGAAAAACACGTAGATAACATTTTTCTATAACACTTTTTACCTAATAATTCAAAGTAAAAAACGATTATAAAACAATTTCAAAATTAAAAAAGAAAAAAAAATTTAGTTTGAGCCCCTTTCAAAAGATGGCGCTGCTTACAAATAGGGCACGCAAATTTAGAATGAGCGATTTAATGAAAAGTCCTTATAATATGTTTAACTAACTCTTATTTTTGAAACCACAAATAAACCATATGATATAATATATCGTTAATGTATAGTATTTGTGGGAAGGAGAAAAAAAAAAACTGCGCACAAACTCCTGGCTCGTAAGCAGAATACGCGTCTAACCTGCAAGATGTTGTTTCAATTCCTAAGGTCGCACATCACCTAAGTGCATTGCTCGCCAGTGATTGCAAGTAGGCAAATTAATTGTTATTGAGGCCTTTAAATTGATATATAGCACAAGTATATATACCTTCGTAGTACGTATTAATAAATTAATAAATGTGTCGCGAGTGACACTACGGAAATTGTAACTACATTTTCTAACTGTCTGGTATAGAATTTTCCCGCTTTTCTCCCTTTCGAGACACAAATGCGGGGTTGGAAAAACCCACTCCCTTCATAGTCCAAGACGTTGTTGAGATTTTTCTCCTCAGCATATCTTTCGCGCGACTTGCCAATGAAATATGCAGTCAGAAACCAACTTATATCACTTCATACAAACAACCCTTCCAGTTGACATATACCACTTTTCCTTTCAAGTACCTGCTATGTCGTTAGTGCTTATTGTTTGAGGAGGAGTGTCGAATTATGGAATTTGGCAGGTGTGATTGTTAAGGAATCGCGAGGAATTTAGCGCGATTCCTAAAGGGATCGAATGAAAGGGAGTTTTGGGGAAGTGGGAGGGAGGGGGGGGGGAGCTTTAAAGGGATTTTAAGATGGGGATTTGATAGGTTTGGGTGGCGCGTTAATATTAAATAATTGTGGCTCGTTATTGGTTTGATTGTGGAACTTTATCGGATTTGGTGGTCACTCATAGATCGAGAAGAAGCTGTATCCTATCGAACTACATTTTGATTATTTTTTTTATAGAATGGAGAGAGATGTTCGTGGATTATATGAATACACATTGGTCTGCTGGGAGAGAATTGACCGAAACGGTTCGAAAATAGACTTTGAATTAGTTGAACTAAATCCGATAGCTCTTTCGTCAATGAACGAATGTGTCATAATTTGCTAAATATTGAGTATTCTTTGTTATTTGGTAACTTGTCACTCTTTAATTTTCAATGCGGAAGAAGTGCAGAGGATTTCGTCTGGCTGGCGAAATATATTCGCATATTTCAAAAGTGCGGTGGTAGGATGGCTGTGTAGTGTGTATGTCAGTGACGGACAAATCTGCGCAAGCCGAACAAACCCCCTTACCGTTATCCAATCGGACTGAAACTTGGCAGATAGATTCGATGTCGATGACAATGCATTCTATCAAAGTTTGGGGGTTGTCACTGTCACTAAAAGGTCTCTTTTACGGAATACTAATAAACCAACTTGCCGTCATCCAATCGCGCTGAAATAGCATTTAACCGATCATTGAAGAAACTCTTTGCTGTTGCCAAAATTGTTTTAATAAATGAATAAATAATAAAATTGTTTTAATCAGAATAAATAAAAGATATTTGGATGCGACTGCACAAATTCACATAATTTTTAATGAATAGATTTTGAAAAGCAGTTTACCGCATATTTTGCTGATAGAGATGTTCTAATATTTAAAATTAGATGCAAACACCAAGCACACGCTGTCAACAGATTCGGCGCTAAGTTAACGAATATAAAAATTGGCAATGCATATACAGGATTTATATTCAAAAACTTCTTTTTATGGTTTTTATTATTTTTTTACTCTATATTAACACATGGTGAGTGAATGTAAAAACCTCAATTTGTCATTCACTTCTGAAAAAAAAGAGGAAGAGGCCCCATAAAGCAAACAACCCAAAAGATTGCTAAAATGTTTTTCTTCTTTCAAACGAGAACACCGCGTGGGGTGTTAAACACGAGGTATCTCATTCCAAAGCACCCTCCTCCCCCAACCGCAGAGAGGGTGCACCGAGATTTGTTTCCAACACCCTCGAGTGACAGACGACAACGGAAAAAAAAGAAAAGAAAACAAGACCTCCTTAACCCCTTTTTCCACCCTCCCACTGCATTCGAACTTCACCATTCTACACTTGATTCGCCCCTATGACCCTCTGCAAAATCGTCTGCACCCCCGCTTTTCGAACGTAGGGGGTCTTCACTCCCTAAATCCCTTGATGAGAATGGCAGCTGCAGACGACATCCCCCTCTCTTGATCCTTTCTATCCCAGGCATGAAATGGTCTTTTGGTACATCCCCGGATATGAATCCGAAGCAGACGATAGCCGGATTTTTTTTTTTTTTTTTTTTGTCTGCTCAATATCACCTCTTCACTCACCCAAATGAATTCCTTGAAACTTTACTTGTTTTTCGTTCAGATTGTGTTAAGAATTATTCATATGAAAAGTAAAAAAAATAAAAAAATTGCATGAATTTTAATTTTTATCTTTGTATAAATATCTTGTAAAATAGATTTCATGCCCCCCCCCCCCCTCCCCAAAAAAAATATTAATATTTCGCCCTATGTCCCCACACATATTAAAAATTAGACCGCTGAAAATGACCAGTATGAATGTGTATCAATATTTCCAGGTTTGGTACCCTGAATGACCTATTTTTGCGCACAATAACGCCTCATCAGGCTGGAAAATATAGCTTAACGTGGATTCCGAAACAGATTGAGCATCCATTCTAATAGTCAGAGAGACAATTGCACCTCATCGAACATCATTTAGAATTTCTTATAGAATGTAGAGAAATGCTAGTATTTTATAAATATATTGGTCTGCAGAGACAAAATGGACGAAACTGTTCAGCAATCGATTTTGAATAAGTTGAACTAAATCCAATTGCCAAATAAATGAAAGCATGCCAAATAATGAGCATTCCTTTTTATTTGGTAACGTAACTCTCTTCAATTTGTAATGAGAAAGAGTGCAGACGATTTCACTTCCCTGTTGCCAAATACGTGCATCTTTAAAAACTGAGCCAAGTTGGCGATAAATAATACGTCACTGATTACGTTTGTGAAATCATCTGTACCATTCTCCTTGAATATTAAAGAGCAATGGATTACCAAACAAAGAAAAAGAGTGCTCATTATTTAGTAAGTTACGACATATTTTTGCCACTGGATTTACTTCAACTCATTCAAAGTCTATTTTTAAAATGTTTCGGCCATTTTTCGACCAGCAGACCAGTACATTCATAATCAACTAACATTTCTGTATATTCTATAAAAAATAAAAAAAATCAGATTGATATTCCACGAAGTACCTAAACGTAATCGTCTCTTGGACTCATGATCTGAACCCGGCACCTTTGGCATGCGAAGCGAGAGCTCTAACTAAGCAACTATCGGATGAGCACCCCATTTCCGGAATCAGAAGACACCATGTTTCCATCCAACCAAAGAAATGCTTATAACGATGTGGGAAGACCTTCACCGCAAATGCCAACCTCAAACTTCAAAACCGTCCGTCAATCTCAAAAACCACCGCAGTACCATCTGCAGCAGCTGCGGGTTGTTCTCTGTTGTTCGGATGTCCATTTGCATTGACATTCGATCTCTTCCGCTCATCCTCCCACCTTGGGGCCAATTGTTCTTATTTCGGAGTGTGGTCCACACACATGGAAAACCCCCTCGCATTGTTCGATAGAACAAAGGGTTCTGTTATTTTTTTTATTTTTATTAAGTCCCAATATAAAGGTGTAAGGAAGTGGTATTGAGTCGCTCTTTGTAAAGTAAAATTTTTTGCAATGTCTGCATTAAGATTAGTAATTTAAATTAGGTCTCTTGTGTTTTAAAGAAGCCTTACAATAAGCCCACCTGGACTTAGTTTTCACCTGGACTTAATGCAATAGTATATGATTACTTAAAACTGAAAATTTGAAATCTGTCTTTGAATGCCTAAACGTGAATTATATCTTTAATCTTTTAGTATTTTTGCTTATTTACAAGGCTTTATAAAATAGACCCTATCAAAGATTATTTTGAATTTTTTTATAAAATTTAGCGATGTGATAGTAGATTTATCAATTCACTGGTCTGCCGACTTAAAAATAGCCGTAATAGTTCAATCGACTTTGAATGAATTGAACTAAATCCGACTGTCAAATATGTCATAAAATGAAAATATTTTTTTATTTGGTAGCCCATTCCATTTAATTTTCAATGAGG
This sequence comes from Linyphia triangularis, assembly GCA_963978545.1. Lineage (NCBI taxonomy): Eukaryota > Metazoa > Arthropoda > Arachnida > Araneae > Linyphiidae > Linyphia > Linyphia triangularis. The sequence continues at coordinate 66,466,958 of OZ021729.1, forward strand.
AAGGGTGCAGACCATTTCACTTGTCTGGCTCCAAATACTCTCATCTTTCAAAAAGTGAGCCAAGTTAGTAATAAATATAAAGTCATCCATCAGTGATGTGTACCTGAAAGTTTTGATAGGTGAAATGCAAAACTATAGTAGGAGCAACCTAGTTTTGCGTTGGTGTTGTTGAAAAGCACGATACTGTTCTATGCAGGAAGTTTGTTCTTTCGGTGGAGCACACTTCTGTTAAAAAAAAAAAATCTCTCTGGAAAAAATACTACAAAATATGTAACTCTGCAAAATATTTATGCCAGACGTATTCTGAAGGCGTCAATTCTCTTAGCGAGCAATGCAAGCCTGGTTCACCACCACGGACTGGGGAGCGTTCGAGAATATTATATTCAGAATAACACTGCAAGTCTCACAGGGATTCCATACCAAAACCGCATCTCTCTTATCAGATAAGACATGCACCATTGAGTTAATCCAAGGATGAAAGTTGTATAAATACAGTCTGGAGTCATATATTCAGTGGCTGCAGCAATAACATGCCCCTCCCCCACTACCTGACTCACGTGGGGGGGGGGGGGGGGGTGATTCCCTCTGTGGTCATATATATAAAGGAGGGGGGAGGATCTGATATAAATTCTGACCCCTCGTGATAATTATGGAGAATTGTGTCCCGGGATTTGCACGAGGGATTTTATGGCTTTGGTGTATAATATGCTGCCTGATGAGATTGAAGGATTTCATTTAGTGTGGTGAGCGTAGCTCTTAGTTTATGATTGGAAGGGGAAATAGGGAATGTGGAGTGGCTTTTTGATAGGGATTTTTGTTTTTGATAGGGGAAAAACTGTGTTGGTTTTTTGGATTTAAAAAAAGATTGATGATTTCTATTGTATAGTAGTATTTATTTTTCTATCTAGTATTTATTTATTGGAAATCTTCCGGTACATATTGACCAAACAAAACATTGCGTACTGCACGTGCTCATTTGATGGCTGTGTGGTTATGCTCTGACCTCGCATGCCGAGGGTGCCGGGTTCGAACCTCAGGCTCAGCATGGATGATCGGAAACCACGTTAAGCTGTAGGTCCCGGCCTGATTAGCTGTCATTGTGCATAAAAATTGGTCGTTGAGTGTACATACAAACCAACCATACTGTACAGAAATTGACTTTGGATGAGTTTAGCTACATCCGATTGCCAAATATGTCATGACTTGCCAATAATGAGCATTATTTTTTATTTGGTAACCTGACGTTCTTTAATTTGCAATGAGGAAGAGGACAGACGATTTTGCCCGGCTGGTAAAAAATATTCGAATCTTTGATAAAAGTGAGCCAAGTCGGCGATATATATTACGTGACGTAATATTTATCGCCAGCAATTAACAGGTAGACGACATAGCCTTCGTATAAACCTTATCGCTACATTTATGTAGAAACTCGGATACAAAAAAAAAAAAAATAACTTTAAATTAAATAAGTTTATTAAATTGAAAATTAGAAACATGAATGTTGTCTTTTTGACTCCCCCCACTCCCACAAAAAGATTAAAAAAAGACCCCTAAAAAGCTTTTGCAGCGTTTTAAAACAGTATTTCCTTTGCATACTCATTGCACCAAAATACATAATTGACATTTGTATTTTAAATTTTTTTAAACGCTATTTTTACTTGCAATTACCCATATGTATATGCATAAGGTAATGAAAGTATAGCATTCGGTCAAAAAACATTTCGATTTTTTGCATTTCTACACGTTTTGGACAATCCTGATCTCAAAAAAGTGATCTAGAACAAATCTATGTGTGTCTGTGGTGAGTATATCTCTCGAACAAATTGACCTACGATGTTCAAATTTGGTATGAGGGTTAGTGGCGGCCACCTACCATTAAGGTTTTCGTCAAAATCGTGCATGCGCATAAGGTAGCTGCCATTGAAAAAAATCATGTTTTTCATTAATTGCTAAAGAAACGACTCTAATGATTTTGACCAAAATCGCTAATGCCTCTTAAAGTTATCTAAACAGCCCCACCTTTGAAATTCCATTAAAAATGCTTTAATGGCATAAAAAGTTGAAAAACGAATGCCTTTAACACAGAGCTCTATTTTCTTGAGTATAACGAAGACCCATACAAGAATTATGGTCAAAAATATAAATTGGTTATTTTTTTAATAAGTGAATGATGAAAATATAAAAACGGTAAATGACACAAATTGATATCAGTAGTATAGTGCAATTGAAAGTCGTGCGATGTTCCACACCCCTAGTTTTATAAATAATTGAATTATAAATAATCAACACGATAATTTGCAAATTAAGTTTCCCCTGTACGTTACTTTTGCGACCTTTTAAATTAACAATTCATGAAAATAAATAATTGCTGGGATAATTCCAGCAAGGAGCAGGTTTAGCTGAAAAAGGTCATGGTCCCTTGAGAAGGCATGATCTGAAAATGACTTAATTTACGAGCGTTTGTTTGTAAAAAAAAACAACTTTTGTTTACGCGCTGAAAGGTCGAAGTGTGAACAATCGTTTGCAGTTGTTCATCGAAGTGCAAGTCCTGAATTGCATCGCCCGAGCGAATCGATGCGTTCTATCGATACGCGCCATCCTAATCGATTCAGGGTTGAGTGACAATGTGTGTTGGCGACGACAAAATATTTTCCGGTCTTATTGAGTTAAAAATTTGTCGAAAGGTGGCTAGCTTTCACGTGTCGTACTCACGTGCTGTTGGTAATTAGTTTAAAAAAAAAAAATTACCTGTCATCATGGCGAGGATTTTCGCACAAAGCTCTCTTTGATGTCATTTATGTGTAGCCAGAGTTCAAGAGTTAAGGACACAGAGTTTTTATGCATTTAACTCTGTAGTCAGTGAACGCTATTGTCAAGCAACTGGTTTTTCTCTGCAACTTCTATTAGAGGTCGGAAATATCGATCAAAATAAATATCGATACTATATCGTTGCATAGAAAAAAATATCGATAAAATATCGATATATCGATACATGATTTTTTTTATTTGATTTTCAATTTTGCCAGAAACAAAGTTTTTCGGGGCAAATATTTCTACTTTTCATGATTGCTTTTTTTGTAAGGTGACTACTTTTTCAACTGAAATGGATCTATTACAAAAAAAAAAAAAGTTATATTTTCGCTTAATTGGTGCAGTGATTTTAAGAAAAATTTAGATAATTTTCAATGGCTTTTAAGTGTATGGCAAAATATTGAATATTAGTGCTATTTTAACTGTCTCTCAGCCAAGTTCAAACTTTAGTTTTGAAGTTTTTGAAAAGGGAATAAAGAAAATCGAAAAAACACATGGAACTACAAAACGATCATCAAAAAACTAAAAATGTTTGAAAATATCAATATATCGGTGACATTTATCGATATTTTTAATATCGATATTTTTTTTAGAAATATCGATAAAAATATAGTCGTATCGATATATCGCCGACCTCTAACCTCTATGCAGTGCGTACTTCGCTATTTATTTGAAGCAAAAGAAAGCTTAAGTCACCATAAGGATCTATATCAGCAACTCTTCCCCCAAAGTAGTTAACGCCTGGTGGTAACCAAGAGAAACCAATTACACAACATTTAATGGAGGGACAGCTATTTAATTGGAACAATATGCTTCTAGAGCATATACTCTCTTATGAGCAGTACAAAAGTTTCAGTTAGAGATCAATTAGTTTCGACATCGTTTTTAAACAAAATTGGTAAAATATTCTGAGTGTCAATTTTGAGTTTTAATCTTAGATTCTCCTTAAATTGATATCGGATGTAGATAAATATTTAGATTAAAAAAATTACAAAGCCTTATCTAGAGATGTTTTTTTTTTTTTTTTACTGAAATTGAGCTCGTGAAGCTTTTGTTAAAACTTGATAATGAGTTGTTACGCAAAGTTTGTTAAAAGAAGTTGTTTTAATGAAGTTTTGTGAACTTCTAAACGTATATTAAATAATCAGTTTTAATTTGTTAAGCTGAGTCATCATTTCCTTTGAAAAATTCTTAACAATGGAATTTCAAAAGTGCATCTTTAATGTTTGTTTCGCAATTTTGAGGAAACTTCTATTGCGAAGTAGATGCATGGCCGGGATTCGAATTTTAAATTAATGATGACACGGAGAGTTCCTTTAAAAGGCTGTCCTTGTCATCATTGGTTTTATATTCAAATATTTTTAAAACTTTCCATAAGGGCTGTTTTCCGAGAAATAATGATATAAGTAGTTATGGGGGTAAGGGGTGATTGTTTTAAAAAAGAATTTGAATTGTTTTCTCTTTTTGTAATTTTTCTAATTAGCTTATAAACTAGGGGTGTGGAACATCGCACAACTTTTCAATTACACTATAATGCTGACGGGGAATTGTGTCATTTACCGTTATTATATTGTCATCATTCATTTAGAATAAATGGCCAGTTTGGCGATGTTTTTTGTGATAATCTAAAAATGGATTTAAAAAGAAAAAGGGGAAAATATAAAAAAAAATTAAAAAAAAAAAAAAAAAAAAAAAAAAAAACCTCAGCCAAAATTGTGATTATGGCGATATACTTCACGATAATCCTTATATTATTCTTTAGTATAAGTGAAACTGACTAGATAAGAAAAAACGATCAATAATGAGGTATGCTCAAGGAAAGAAGACTCTCTGTTGAAGACATTCGTTTTTCAACTTTTTACGCCGTTAAAGCATTTTTACGAGAATTTCGGAGGTGGGGATGTTTAGAACACCTTGAGAGGCATTACCACAGCGATTTTCAACAAAATCGTTTGAGCCATTTTTTAGCAATTACTGAGAAAAACATGATTTTTTCAATAGCAGCTACCTTATGCGCGTGCGCGATTTTGACGAAAACCTTAACGGTAGGTCCCGTGGCTACCACCAACCCGCACACCAAATTTGTACATCGTAGGTCAATTTGTTCGGGAGTTATGCTGACCACACACACAGAGACAGAGATTTTTTCTATATCACTTTTTTGAAATCAGAATTTTCCAAAACGTGGAGAAAGGCAAAAAAAAAAAACGATTTTTTTTTAATTATTATTATTATTATTTTTTATTTATTATTATTATTATTATTTTTTTTTTTTTTGACCGAATGCTATACTTTCATTAACCTATATATACATATGGGTAATTGAAAGTAAAAATGGGTTTCAAATTTCCGCTATCTAGATTTGTATGAAGTGCTAGACTTTTATAGTATTCCTAACTATCTTATAAGAAACACATATGCCAAATTTCAGAATCACCGAAATTCGTCAGAAGTGTGTGTAAAAAAACACTGATAAGTGAGTGTTTTAAAAGCCTTCGATTTTATGGGGGCAAATTCTGTGAAATAATAATAGTAATAAACATTACAAATTTTAGTTTTTTTTCTAAATCCATTATTTTATTTTGTTTTAATTATTTATAATTAATTAAAACAAAATTCAACGCTTAATTTACAAAATGGACTACATTTTAGACTAAGAAAAAAAGAAACTATATATACTGTTTTATGTCTAACCTATGAATAAACCCTAGCAAAGAGAAACCTGCAACCCAACAATTTTTTTCAAAGACGCGGTGGCAACATGATCTTAGCTCATCCTCAAGGTGCGGTAATACCCCTCGGGCGGTACCTTTTCTAGAACCCCCCCCCCCTTCATCATTTTTTTTCCTTTTTACGATATCATCGTCCGATAGTGGGCTTGCCAAGTATTTTTTATCGTCCAGATATTTTCTTTTTTTTTTCTTTTACACACCGTAACATCGTCATTGTTTTTTTCTTTCTTGAATCATTAATGCTTGGCTCCAAGAGCAGTTCTTATTTATTTTTAAGATGAAATGGTTGACGATTTTTTTCTTGTTTTTTTTTTTTTTATAGAGTGACTAGGGGGGGGGGGGGGGTGCCCATTATGTGTTGCGCTTTCGACGCAGCGGGGTCGTAATGTCGTGTAATTTCTAGCAGAATTATCGTTTGACAAAAAGAAGACGCTGCCTTTCATCTTTTGAGTGGCGGGGTTGTCCCCGCGGTGTGATTCGTTTTGTCGGTTCATTCGAATTATGGTGGCAACAGCGTTCCATGTCACGTTCTATTTTATTATCGTTTGTAATTATTGCGATAATTTGTAGCTTATTACACTCATGCTCGAAATTTAGGGATAATCAGTTTTTTGATGATAATTTACCTGTGGAGAGGCTTAGACACATAAAATTCATAATAAAGATAAATTTTTACGTATTATAATGATACAAGGTGTTTCAAAAAGTACTAACACATTTAAAAAAAATTAATTTAAATAAAAAACGAAAGATCATTAAAATTTATCGTTTGCTGCATCTAGGGCGACTACCGAATTTTATCCATCAATTTTCAAAAATAGTTACAAAGTTCACTAACAGATGGCGCCGTTGAATAAAAAAAATTCATCTGAACGTATTCCAAAAACTGCAAAAGCGGTGTTTTAAATTGTGTCATGTTGTTGTCGGAAATGGTGGTTAATTTTGAAAACAAAGTCATCGTATTGAATGTAGTTTACGCAGCATATTCAGACATATTTCTTTCTTATAATTTTTCTATCAACAGCGCCATCTGTTAGTAAATTTTGAACTATTCTTAAAAATTGATGGGGTAAAGTTTTCGAGTTTTCTTAGTAGAATGAAGCATAAAATACAATTCTATCATGTTCTTTTTTTTAAAAAAAAACTCATGTTTTTAGTACCAATAGTGTGCAGTAATGCAGATGTGCTCATGTTATAAGTCACACAACTCTAAAAGTTAACTTTCAACAAGAGATATGGTCTCTCCTAACATAAATGATTACCTTGCAATGTATTCTGTTCATCATAAGCTTATTTACGAGTTCAAAGCTATTTTGAAGTGTTGGAAAGTTCCTAAGTTGTTTATAAATATCACGTCCTCAGTGACGTCATATTTATTGTTATTTTGGCTCGCTTTTCAACGATGCAAGCATTTGACGCCAGAGATCTAAAATCGTATGCACCCTTTTTCATTGAAAATTAAATAACTGTTGTTCCCAAACAAAAAAGAATACTAATTATTAGGCAAGTTATTACATATTTGGCACTCTGTTTCAGTTCAACTCATTCAAAGTCGATTTCTGAACAGTTTCGGCCATTTTTGTCCCGGCAGACCAGTATATTAAAAATCTACCAGCATTTCTCTACATTTTATGAAAAATTCAGATTGCCGTTCGATGGGGTACCTGAATTCGCAATCGCCTCTCGTCCAACACCTTTATGTACAGAGATTTTAACATTTAACCCCCCCCCCCATGAACCCCATTTTGTAACATTTAAGACACCTCCCCCCTTGAAACTTCCCTTAATTAGAAATCTCGTATCAGAGTAAACCATCCACAGAGATTCCTACCAGATACTACAACTTTCGGCCTCAATCACCATCGTGTCTACTCTTTTTTGATGTCAGATTTAGTAGAACGAATAGCACGGTTGAATATGTAGAATTCTTTAATGCTATGCATTTTTTTCAACACCTAAATGAATTTTTTTTTATCGACAGAAAGTTTAGCTTGTGAACCACATTGATGTTTTATTTTTAGTGAAATCTGTCAGCGAATTTTTTCCTCGGCCGTGTTATTTCGATTTAATAATAATTTTTGGGGGAAATTTAATTTATTAAATTATTAAACAAGTTATCTAAATTCAGTAATTTATATCAAACTTTTGTAACCAAGATCTTGATGCTTGTTATATGTTTATTAGTTTCGTTTACAAAAAGAGGGGAAATGGGGGCGCGGGGGGGGGGCGAGTTACTTGCCGTTTGTTCAAACGGCTTTCAACGTTTCCATCGTTAGTAACTATTTTGTCATTTTAAATTACTTTTTATTCATAAATAACAAAATTAAGGTGCTAATAAAAATAACTTTTGTAACCAAGATCTTGATGCTTGTTATATGTTTATTAGTTTCGTTTACAAAAAGAGGGGAAATGGGGGCGCGGGGGGGGCGAGTTACTTGCCGTTTGTTCAAACGGCTTTCAACGTTTCTATCGTTAGTAACTATTTTGTCATTTTAAATTACTTTTTATTCATAAATAACAAAATTAAGGTGCTAATAAAAATAACTTTTGTAACCAAGATCTTGATGCTTGTTATATGTTTATTAGTTTCGTTTACAAAAAGAGGGGAAATGGGGGCGCGGGGGGGGCGAGTTACTTGCCGTTTGTTCAAACGGCTTTCAACGTTTCCATCGTTAGTAACTATTTTGTCATTTTAAATTACTTTTTATTCATAAATAACAAAATTAAGTTGCTAATAAAAATAACTTTTGTAACCAAGATCTTGATGCTTGTTATATGTTTATTAGTTTCGTTTACAAAAAGAGGGGAAATGGGGGCGCGGGGGGGGGCGAGTTACTTGCCGTTTGTTCAAACGGCTTTCAACGTTTCCATCGTTAGTAACTATTTTGTCATTTTAAATTACTTTTTATTCATAAATAACAAAATTAAGGTGCTAATAAAAATAACTTTTGTAACCAAGATCTTGATGCTTGTCATATGTTTATTAGTTTCGTTTACAAAAAGAGGGGAAATGGGGGCGCGGGGGGGGCGAGTTACTTGCCGTTTGTTCAAACGGCTTTCAACGTTTCTATCGTTAGTAACTATTTTGTCATTTTAAATTACTTTTTATTCATAAATAACAAAATTAAGGTGCTAATAAAAATAACTTTTGTAACCAAGATCTTGATGCTTGTTATATGTTTATTAGTTTCGTTTACAAAAAGAGGGGAAATGGGGGCGCGGGGGGGGCGAGTTACTTGCCGTTTGTTCAAACGGCTTTCAACGTTTCCATCGTTAGTAACTATTTTGTCATTTTAAATTACTTTTTATTCATAAATAACAAAATTAAGTTGCTAATAAAAATAACTTTTGTAACCAAGATCTTGATGCTTGTTATATGTTTATTAGTTTCGTTTACAAAAAGAGGGGAAATGGGGGCGCGGGGGGGGGGGCGAGTTACTTGCCGTTTGTTCAAACGGCTTTCAACGTTTCCATCGTTAGTAACTATTTTGTCATTTTAAATTACTTTTTATTCATAAATAACAAAATTAAGTTGCTAATAAAAATAACTTTTGTAACCAAGATCTTGATGCTTGTTATATGTTTATTAGTTTCGTTTACAAAAAGAGGGGAAATGGGGGCGCGGGGGGGGCGAGTTACTTGCCGTTTGTTCAAACGGCTTTCAACGTTTCCATCGTTAGTAACTATTTTGTCATTTTAAATTACTTTTTATTCATAAATAACAAAATTAAGTTGCTAATAAAAATAACTTTTGTAACCAAGATCTTGATGCTTGTTATATGTTTATTAGTTTCGTTTACAAAAAGAGGGGAAATGGGGGCGCGGGGGGGGGGCGAGTTACTTGCCGTTTGTTCAAACGGCTTTCAACGTTTCCATCGTTAGTAACTATTTTGTCATTTTAAATTACTTTTTATTCATAAATAACAAAATTAAGTTGCTAATAAAAATAACTTTTGTAACCAAGATCTTGATGCTTGTTATATGTTTATTAGTTTCGTTTACAAAAAGAGGGGAAATGGGGGCGCGGGGGGGGCGAGTTACTTGCCGTTTGTTCAAACGGCTTTCAACGTTTCCATCGTTAGTAACTATTTTGTCATTTTAAATTACTTTTTATTCATAAATAACAAAATTAAGTTGCTAATAAAAATAACTTTTGTAACCAAGATCTTGATGCTTGTTATATGTTTATTAGTTTCGTTTACAAAAAGAGGGGAAATGGGGGCGCGGGGGGGGGGGGGGCGAGTTACTTGCCGTTTGTTCAAACGGCTTTCAACGTTTCCATCGTTAGTAACTATTTTGTCATTTTAAATTACTTTTTATTCATAAATAACAAAATTAAGTTGCTAATAAAAATAACTTTTGTAACCAAGATCTTGATGCTTGTTATATGTTTATTAGTTTCGTTTACAAAAAGAGGGGAAATGGGGGCGCGGGGGGGGCGAGTTACTTGCCGTTTGTTCAAACGGCTTTCAACGTTTCCATCGTTAGTAACTATTTTGTCATTTTAAATTACTTTTTATTCATAAATAACAAAATTAAGTTGCTAATAAAAATAACTTTTGTAACCAAGATCTTGATGCTTGTTATATGTTTATTAGTTTCGTTTACAAAAAGAGGGGAAATGGGGGCGCGGGGGGGGGGGGCGAGTTACTTGCCGTTTGTTCAAACGGCTTTCAACGTTTCCATCGTTAGTAACTATTTTGTCATTTTAAATTACTTTTTATTCATAAATAACAAAATTAAGGTGCTAATAAAAATAAAATTAGTTCAATGTGATGTGTCTAAATAGAAACCTTATTTTTTTTTAAAGAAAAGTTAATTTAGAATAATTTTTTACCTTAACTATAAATAACTTACCAACATTCAACCAATAGCTGATTTACCAGCTCAATTCAAATTAGCTTGACAATTCTACCAACATTTACACTCCAAGTTTCTTAACGCCAAACGACAATTCAGCCACAAACTACAAGAAACATTAAAAAAAAAAAAATCCTTAAAGAGAAGCATATAATAGAACTTTTCCGTGTGGGCACAAACCCTCCTATTCCAGAGCGACCCCAGACATCCGTCGTCACTTGTAATTCCTTTTTGATGGATGACCCTCCCCCCTCAGAAAAAAGTCTTAAGGACCCCCAACACAAAAATAAAAAATAAACTTCCTCACCGCACTTATACGATCACAGTAACCGCGGCTTAACCGTGATATTTCGCTTTGCTAGACCCATACTCCCCTATCATGGAATTCAAAAAAGTTATTTTATTTTTTTTATTCTTCTAAGGGGACAAGTGACATTTTTTTTTTTTTTTTTATAACTTCCTTGAGAGATTGTTCTTAACTTAGTTTATATGATCAGGAAAAAGCCCTGCCAAACGATTTTTGCCGAAGTCTCTGTCAAAACGCTGAGATTAAAATGAAACAAATCTATTAAAAAGAAAATTCGAAATTTCAATACCGTTCTCGCGTTGGAAGATTTATTCTTAGAAAAAGGAAAAAAAAAAAAACTTTTTTGAGAATTCTTTAGAGTTTTATGTTGTGTTTGTTATGCTGTTCAGAGATATAAAATTCCTTCCCCGAACGAGTTTAAAATGCTATTTTCTCTTTTCTTTAGTGCTGCCCTCTAGTGCATACTTTCACAACTACCCCAAAGTTTTGGACTATTCTTTAGCTACACAGTAACCAAAAAAAAAAAAAAAAATCTAAAAGTTGACCCTTATCAATTTAGATAAGAAAAATATTAAATATGTTTGAATATTTTACAGCTGATTTTTCCAGTCTCAAACTTAACCTACTCCTGGTTACATACAAATTTGGAAATATTTAACTAGATATTATGAAGTTTTTACATGCTGCTAAATTAAAATAATTTCTCGGTTTTTAAACTTAAATGCGAAAAAAAGTACATTTTATTCCATCTCGTCTATTTACAAACAACAAGTTTTGTATTTTTAATACCGATATTTACATTTCACCTAAAACTACGGAACACTAAATTGTTTTAAAACTAAAACTGTAAACAACTTTCAATTCCATTATAATATTGGCCACTGCTTTTACATTTTACATGAATTGGTGTAATTTACAGTTTTCAACTTTTCACTCTTATATTTTCATTGATTAAAAAAAAAAACGGCCAGTTTGGCGATATTTTTGACGATATTTATTTCATTTGCAAAAAACTGAGTAAAAATGGCGAAATTGGTGGTATGGCTATCGATAATTATTATATTGTATTCGGGTAAGTAAGAGAGGAGGTTCAGTCGTTGACGGGCAAAGCTCAAGGGAAGGAAACTATATTAAAAGACGTTCGTTTTTCTACTTTTTACACCTTTATGGAATTCCTACGGTAATTTCGCAGGTGGGCATGTTCAGTGATTTTGATAAAAATCGTCAGGGACGGGGGTTTGTTTTGCCAATCACTGAAAAACATGAATGTTTGCAATAGCCGCAACCTTATACGCATGCGCTATTTTGATGAAAACTTTTGTGACAGGTCCCGTGGCCACCACTAGTCCATGTAGAAAAGTTGAAACTCGTAGGGCTATTTATTCGGGAGTTATGCTGTCCACAGACACACATACACTTATTTTTTACTACATTATTAAACTCAGAAAAAACGGGTAGAAACTCATAAAAAAAAAAATTAAAAAAATCCAAAACTTATTTTTTCCCCCGAATACAATACTTTTATAATTTTGATATCACATATAAAGTAATTGAAAGCAAAAATAAATGTTGCCATTCATTCAAATACCTTCCATAAAAAAGGGCATTATTTATTCCAACATTCTTTCAAAGAAAAAGTTTGTCATGGCAGACGACATTTATCCACATTTTTTCTTTTTTGAGCCAAAATAAAACCAGCTGTTTTATTCCAAACTTTATGACGCTCTTTCGACCCCAATAACAATTACGAAATGGTCTTTGGAAATAAGAAATGGCTTTGAAATTTTAGTGCATATTATTTCCTTTAAAGTTTTTTTTATATATATAACTAGCATGATAGAAAGAAGCTATTTTTATTTACTTTTGTACTGCTGGAAGCATTTTTTGGGAAAACATAGAATTTATTCTAAAATATATTCCAGTATTCAAGGTTCAAAGAGATAGTGATCAAATCATTTTTTTTTTTTTTTTTTTTTTTTTTTTTTTAAATCTGTAGCGAAATTAAAATTTTCATTGTAATAATATGTTGGAAGGGGAAAAATAATTTAAAACGAAAAACGTGGAATTTTGACAAAGAATTTTGTTTACCAGAAAAGGAAGTTTTCTTCTCCATATGATGAAGCCAATTCGAATATTTTTTCCGTATTCTATTCGAAAACAAAATTTTAAGCTTTAATATTTTGCTTAACTTTGTTTCATAGAAAGAATTTTCCAACGCTACGTTTTCATAATGCGGCACAACTTATTTCACAAATATCGCGAAAATATTTTAAATAAAGTTGTAAAAAAGAAAGTAGACTTTTTTTTATTATTATTATTATTATTATTATTATTACTTTGTACAGATTTTTGAATCACAGAGTTTTATGCATACTTTTAATCTACAATTGGCAAAATAAAAAAATAAAAAAAAAAATAAAAAAAATTGGAATTTAGTATTAATAGTACCTTTCTGAACTTAAAGCGATCAATAAAAATTCTCTTAAGTCTATTACAACTCTATTCTAGAATTTCCATCGATGTGATGACATTTGTCATCTAATTAAATTTAATGAAACATTATTTTTAAATAAAGTTACTGAAAAACATATGAATTTATTATAGCAAAAACGAATTTCACGATAGTAGATAGAAAAGCACAGTTACGCATCAGTTGGAAGTATGACTTTGGAATGACCTATGACGTCATTAGGCAAGGTCGTACTTCATAATCCCACCTGAGACAGAACTGACGTTCTCTATTTATTCACGATGTTATTCGGTATTTCGTCTTTTATAGACGCTAGCTGTAATTACACTGACGATATAGACCCTGTCAAAACAACAGACTTGCAAAAAATATATAGGTATTACTACGGCGAAATTATTTCTAAAGAACGAAAAAAATTAAAAAATTTCCCAAGTGACGTCTTAAAAACAGAAATTTATACGAAAGCTATTCAAAATCTTATTAGATTCTTGTTGTTGTTTTTTAGCCTAAAACTTGATTTGAAACTTTCCCATTAGAGCTTATAAAGTTTAGTTCCATACATGTCCTCATTGTGACATACTTCCATCTGATTGCGAATATTTGACCAGGTATTTTTTTCATGGATTATTTATCCATGTTCTAAATAGTGTATATGCCAAATTTTATGAGGATACGTTTATTAGAACATGAAGCTCTAAAGAAATACTATTTAAAAATCGACACCCAGAAACTTTAATGGTTTGACATGTTCTAGAAAAAGTTATTGTCAAACAATTTTTACTGTTGGTCATGCAGCACTATTTGACCACAAATAATAAAAAATTAGGTCACAAAGTTATATTGTACATGTTAGATTTTTTCTATATCTTAGATTTTGTTGCATAGTTGTAATACAACTTCGTAAAAGGTTGATGTATTCCCATGTTCTTTCTGGTTTATTTCATTCGTTCATTATTAATCTACATTCGATGTTTAGAACTTTTACATTAACACCTGAAATTTTACGAAAACCTTTTAACCTTTATAACCTACGATCTCAACACCAGGAACTTCCAAACTAGTTACAAAATTTTATACGCAAGAACATAATGATGAATTTCAAAATACAAAGTCCATTCCATCCGAGAATAATATTGCTTTTAAAAATCAGACGATTCACTAAACTTTTGTTCCTACTCGTAATTCCTGTTTCCTATCTAAAATCGTTTGAGACAAAGAGATATCATTAACTTTAACTTTTTCGATAAAAGAAGAAAACGGCGAAATTTAAAACAAAGTCGAATTTCGAATTCGACGACGCTGGTGGAATCGAATAACAACGACAGATCATTTTGTCTTATGGAATTATTTCCTCTAAAAAGAAATCGTTCGCTTTTCTTAACTGACTTGGAGGAGGTAAACCTCGAAATCGTCTGAACTGAAACAAAGTTCCAAATTTTATATTTATACAGTATATATGTCTTTTTTCGGAAGAAGGAAATGTTCCAATCCATTTCCGTGTTCTAAAACCTAAAATATACTTTCCACTTTAGTTGGCGAATTCTTTTATTTTTTTTTTTTTTTTTTTTTTTTAAACGGTCATTTTTCAACAAAAAAAAAGTTTTTTTTGTCTGTTTATATTTTGGAATGTCGTGTATGTTAGTGACTTGGAAACAGAAAAGAGGGGTATAAGAAGTTTTTCGTGTCTTATTTATGGTGGGGAGTTATTACTTAAAACCTTGTGGCATCATAAGTCTTTTTCGTTGTTCGATCGTCCCTCCTTGTAAATCTTTCATCAAATACCTATCAGTCTCTACCGTAACCGTAACGCAGAAAAAGAGTTTCCTATTACTTTTTCCTCTTTATCAGGGTTTTTTGTTCGTGTTTTTCTCGTGTATTCCCTCTGACCTTTGGTGATTTGTTCTTGGTTTCTAAATAGTTACGTTAGGATTAATGTGTATAACTTTCAGGTTTTTACAACATTGCCATGACGACTAGTCAATAAGAAAAATTTGATTAACTGGTGTCAATATCTCTTTTTCATTTCAATTATATTTGATAAATAGCAAAATTAAGAGATTAATAATTTTTTTTGGAAGTATAGAATCATAACTTTAGTTAGAAATCATTTTTTTCTATGTAGAAACTTTTCTTAAATCAACGGGAAAATAAAATATTTGATAAATTTAAATTTTTCAATAAAGCACAATCCAGCCATTTTTTTTTTTATATATATTGTTGCGTGGTTGGGTTCGAAAGATTTGAAGCCATAGCAGATTAACATTTGCAGAAATTTATTCCGATATACTCCTCACAGATTCTGTTACAAAACCTGAACTTCTCGTTCTAGAAGACTCAATACAGCTGTTTACACAACAATCGAGCACAAACAGCAGTTAAAAAACTTCATAACTGCTACAAATTGCCACAAAAGACAATGCAATACAGTTCGCTTTAGAACTACTCTGAATGCTCACTGAGACTCAGTATCTCAACTCAGTAATTCCAGTCAACTAACGGACTCAACTGATTGACTCAACTCACGGCCAGCCTTATATATGAGTCAAACCTTCTTGAAACTTCTAAAGGTAGATATTTGGAGAACTTTCCAGATCGTAGTTGAAAAGTTCTATACATGTACAAGGGGACAGAAAATGTCGCCAAATGGTCGCCAAGTTTGGCGACACTTAGCGATTTCTCGCCAAATTTGGCGACCAAAACTAGTCCTCAAAACCGACGCCAACTTGGCTCTACCTCGCCAATTTGGCGAGATTTCCATTACCATAATGTTAAATGCCCTGCTCCTTGTAAAACTCGCTTCCCAGCGTTATCTCTGTAAAACTCGTTATCAAGCATTAAGACACACATTGCAGGAAAGCAAACCCTTGCACTGCCTTATGCGAAATGCACAGAAATTTATCTTTTTACGTAATTAATGCTACGAAATATTTACAAATATACAGAAATTCGTAACAATATATTAACAATTATTTATATTTACTTCGATTTGGTTTGTATGTGTCATGCAAATCTAAAGAGAGCTAAATAACATAATTTGCCGACACTCAATCAGACTAAAACTTGGCAGATAAATTCGATGTTGAATACAATGCATTCAAGTTTTGGAGGCTATCTCTATCACTTAAAGACCACTTTTTATACACGCTACTCTTATCACTTCGGATTACCAATTAACTCGCTTGTCTTCATCCAACAGAACTGAAAATTGGCATATAGATTTGAAGTCGATGACAATATATTCTATCAAATGTTGGGGGTTGTCACAGTCCGCTTTTAAACACGCTTCTACTGACGCTTCGGATAACAATAAACCCACTTTCCGTCATCCAATCGAGCTGAAACTTTGATACTTGGCAGATACACTCACTGTCGATGACAATGCTTTTTATGATGATTTGGGTATGTCACTAAAAGGACGCTTTTACACGCGCGTTTCTATTGTCTATCAATCAGACTCATCAGTTTTTTCTCGCGTTCTATTATCCAGATACCCAGCGTAATTCAAACATATATAATTTGGCGATATTTAATTACTGAAACCTGCTTCTATTAAGATTGACGGGTCAAAATCTTCGGATGGTTAATTAATCCTCTTGCCATCCTCCAATCGAGCTGATACTTGTTGAATAGACTCGTTGTAGATGACAACGTATTCAATCTAGTTTTAAAGGCAATTGTCCAGAATGAATATTTTCTTAGTTATGGTCGGTCACTATGAAAACTCGATCTGAATTTGCTTAAATAAGATCCTAGTACACATAAAAGTTGACAATACTTAAAAATGATTCAATATAAAAACTTTATGTTTAGGGTTAATTTTTTAATATTTCAGATATTTCAATTAATTCTTCACAATAATCAGTTCATAAACGCAAACAAATGAAAAATATTTTTATTTTCAAAATTTAATTTTAAATTTGTTTACTCAGTAATTTTTGATAAATTTTAACTTTTGTACTCATTTATTGGCAGTTGAGTTTTTTAATAGTTGTTAAACTCAAAATTTTTAAATGCGGTTTTAAATTTTTTCCCAAACACTTTCAAGCTTTTCCGAAAATCGTCTGCAATTGAAGATCGAACAAAACTCATCCTCTGACCCTTCACTGACTCTAAAGCACATCCCCTTAACCACTTCACACACCAAAAAATCCAGCCTCTTCACTTCTTTTCAGGTTTTAAATCGCTTGGTCCCTTTCTTCGCATTCTATCCACTCCCTACCCCACCAAAAAAAAAAAACTTCCTGCATTTTTTTCGCATAAAAACAAGTAAAAAAAAATCTCTTATTTCGAATGGAATACGAATTCAGAGGGTGAGGGTGGAATCAATTTTCATTGGGGGGAGGGGGACACACAGTAACGAGGTAATCAGTGGAACCCCCCAGTGAGGGGGTGCGGAGAACTGAAGAGAGAAATACCCCCAATCAATGTAGGGGAGGATAGAAGAAAAACTGAGCATTCGAAATACACAATAAATTCAATCACCATACTTCGGGTCCACCCCCTACAGTGGTCCCTTAATTTGTACTTGAGGGACACAACTAGCAATTTTTTATTTTCCCCGTGACCGTCACTGTCGACGATTTTTTTTTTTTTTTTTTTTTTTACAAACGATCGTGCGTGGGACGTTATAAATCATGCAGTGTTCTCTTTCAACCCCCCCCCCCCCCCTACTCCCTTCGGGCGGAGATGATTTGTAGATGAAATTAAATTAATCCGGGGGGTAAGTTAGCCTAGAGGAGGGAGGGGATACATGGCCTTGAGTTATACACCCCCTACGCTTGTGAAGTTGTTTTGAATTTTTGATGAAATCGTTTGGAGGGGGAGCCATGCTGTTGTTAGACAAACGACTATTTTCATGTTTTGGTATTTGATAAAAGAAGCTATTGTAATTCCCTACATTCGTCGTACGAAATAACCACCCTAGAGATAAATTTATCCGTTGCTGCGTTTGATTTCTCGACATACGGGTCAGTCTATGACCTAGGTAGTAAAGGTCTTGCTGTAGCATATTTCGGAGCAGTGTAGTTATTGCGCCAGGAAATATTTTATGCAATCCTCTGACTGAAAATACCATTTTCTTAAGAAACGCGATTTAATATTAACAATTTTAATTTATTTAATATTTTATTAACAAGTTGAAATATGTTTTTGTTTTTTTTATAACAACGTGCAGAAAATTTAACATTTCTTAATCGTAAATCGTAGAGAGTACGTGAACGTAACTTTCTCGAGCTAGTGTGAAAAAATACTTTCCCACGCAAGCCACGTGCTCAAATTTTATATAATTTTGCTCTATAAAAATGACATTTTTAGAATAAATTCGTTGTCTGGAGTTGCCGACTTTAATTTGTATATGTATTGTTGCGTGGATGGATTCGAAAGATTTGAAGCCAAAGCAGATAAAAACTTGCAGATATTTATTCCAATATCACTCTTCACAGATTCTTTTACAACTCCAGAACTTCTCGTTCTAGTAGACATAATACAGCTCTTTTCACAACAATAGAGCACTAAACAGCAGTTAAAAACTTGACAACACAACTGCTAAATCGCCGAAAAAGACAATGCAATACAGTTCGCTTTAGAACTACTCGGAATGTTCACTGAGACTCAGTAATTCCAGTCAAGTAACTGACTAACCAACTCAGTCAACAACTAACTGTCTAAGCCCCCAACTCCACTCACGGCCGGTCTTATATAGGGGAGGCCAACTTTCGTGAATCTTTTAGAGATAGACATTTGGAGAACTTTCCAGATCGTAGTCAAAAAGTCCTATACATGTACATGGGGACCGAAAAATGTCACCAAATGGTCGCCAAGTTTTACGGAATTTGAAGATTTTTCGCCAAATTTGGCGACAAAAATGAGTCGCCAAAACCGTCGCCAACTTGGCGAGATTGCCATTACCATAATGTTAAATGCCCCTCTCCTTGTAAAACTCGCTTCCCAGCGTTACCTCTGTAAAACTCGTTATCAAGCATTAAGACGTACATTGCGGGGAAGCAAACTAAAGACGAACTATTGCACTGCCTTAGGCGAGAAGTACATAAATTTTCCTATTTTCAAAATTAACACTACGAAATATTTACAAATATACAAAAATTCTTAACAGTGTTAAGGATATTTTTTGCACGTGATTAAAAAAAATATTGTATGCAACTCATGAAAAATCACGTTTTCAAACTCGTCAAATAAACGTATATAATCGTTTGAAAAAATATTACTTTCCCCACTAGTTACATAAATAACTATTCACTAATTTATTAACAATTCACAATTTATGTTCAAAATTTTTTTTCCCACTTTTGTATTGTGGCTTCTAGACCGCGAGGTTGCGGGTTCGAGTCCCGTGTTGGCATGGATGTTTGTAAATGTATGTTGGTTTGTTAAATGACGAAATGTTTCGGCGCATTATAGCCCTCGTGTTGCTGACGGCGCCAGATAATCTGAATACAACCAACCAACCACTTTTGTATTGTTATTTTGATTTTTCATTGCTAAGTTTAATCCATTGCAAGATTTATTATTCTTATTCTACTATAGGGTGTAAAATAAATTTGTCCCCGTCAATGGATTTAAAAAGCTATAAACCTTCGGCTTAGATGTGCGGACTGTGTTGTAAAATAGTTGGCACAAGTTTTTAAACGAAGGGCATGATTGGCGATTGTAGGGAAGTTAAACGATTTTGCTTCACGTTGAAAATAAAAGAGAGTTAAGTTGATAGACAAAAAGTTTGTTTTCTTTAAAACTTGTTATGAGTTTTTCCCGTTCTTGATTCTTCAAATTTTTGTACGTTTCAGAAATAAAATTAAATTTGGTTTCCAAGTAAATCAATTTTCATTTGTGTGTTTCTAAGTTTCAACACCCACACACAACTATTATAAACATTATTTTTTTTTTTTTCTTGAAACTTATGATATAAAGAAATCTAAATATTTCAAAATCCAAATATATACAAGCCCCTCTTGAGTGTACCAAGTTCTTCCAAAAACATATTTCCACCTTATATTTTTTCCCAACCAAACGATCTTCCTTCTTCATATACACTGGAACTACCCCCAACCCCCGCTCTATCGATTAATCGATGACGTTGCCCCCCTGATGGACTTCCCCTCTCTTCACTGCCCCCCTCCCCAAATGGGACTTTGCTGCGGGGGAGGGGGGTATAGTGAGGGGCTTAACCCCCCCCCCCTCTCCCTTCTGCTTATCTGGCCGGCAAATCGAAACTGCTTCCAACAGACGCACAGAGTTTTTATGTTTGGACGTTAGTATAGAAGAGTCTAGAGGAGTTGGGTTTTTTTTACCTCTCTACTTCTGATGGATTTGGCGATAAAAAGTTGGCGGGATCTCTAATGGCATTGTCGCCGAAGCGAGATTCGATGCCGATGTCGAGAAACTGATTCCGTCGTGGTTGTTTTCAAGCGTATCGTTTGGAAAGTTACTATCGTCTGGTGATGAGGGGGAAGGAGAGGGAGGGGGGGGGGGAAGTTACCTAGGTAGATGAAATAGTGATTGTCGAGGTAGGATTTGTAAGAGTGTAAAGGGTTGCTGGAAAAAAAAAAAAAAATTTGATATTACTGACGCTTATTTGCTGATTTTCATTTTCTGAGTTTACTACACACTGTAATAGGCAAAAATTTGACTAAAAATACATTATTTTTGTCAAAAACTAGTATCGGTATAATTTTATAGTGCTATTTATGTTCAATAACTTATAAATGTTATAAAAATATAAAACAATTATTTTATATAATATTAGATACTTTGTTGGGTACTTGTGTATTATCCCGTCGGCCGTTAGTGAACTTTTTGTTGGCTACAAAAATTTCGAACAGGTAGGCCTCCTCGGATGTCCGGTTTGGCTCAAACCAGAGTCTGGGGCCTTAACTGGAAATGCTTCAACTGAGAGGCGGACTGGACAGCGATTCGGACCGACCGTTTCAACTGAGTAAGGGCATCAGTTTGGCAAACGTTTTGTCTCGCCAACCATCGACGGGATAATACATAAATATTTGCCTTTGTTGTATAACTATGAACTATAACATTTATATACATTTCTCCAAAATTGTCTCTTGCATATCCACCTCCATTTTTATTGGCAAAATTTTAAGATTTTGTCTTTTATAATTTTTTTAAAACTAATAACCAAAACCTTCCCCCTGACACAACAAACGCTATAAAATCATAATTATCAAAAAATACTTTAAAATTTTTACTTTGTGTAGCAATTTGGCGAAATTTTAAAATTTTGTCGCCAAAAAAATATTTCAATGAAAACCATCCTCCGACTCCATTAACCATATTAAACCATTATTATATCCAGGGGTTTTAAAATTTTACATGAGTAGCAATTTGGTGCAAATTTTAAAATTTTGTCGCCAAGAAATTTTTTAATTAAAAGAAAACCTTCCTTCAACTTAATTAAAATTATAGTACCGTACTTATCACAAATGTCTCTAAAATTCAACATTTTTAACAAGTACATGCTTGGCGCAATTTAAAAAAAATCTCACTCCAAATGCCAATTCCTCAATTCAAACGACCGTTATTCTCGCCAATCTTAAAGTTATAGTCCGAGAGGCGACTGCAAATTTTGGACCCCGTCGAACATCATTCTGAATTTTTTATAGAAATTGGAGAAAAGTGAATAGATTACGAATCCACTGGTCTGCCGTGGCAAAAACGGCCAAAACTGATCAAAAATCGACTTGGAATTAGTTGAATTACAATCCGATTGCCAAATATGTCATAACTTGCCAAAAAGAGAACAAACTGGCAACCCACTGCATTTTGATTTTCAAAGAGAAAAAGCGCAAACGATTTCTGATTTCTGGGTCGGAAAACTTCTATCTTTTAAAAGTAAGCCAAATTGGCGACATCAGTTACGTCATCAGTGACGTAATGTTTAGTGCCAATTTGGCTCATTTGTGAAAGATGCAAGTCAACCATAGCCACACATCCGAATCGTCTGCAACCTTCTTAATTGAAAATTAAAGAGTGAGGGTTACCAAATAAAAAAAATACTAATTATTTGGCAAGTTATGGCGCATTTGGCAATTGGATTTAGTTCAACTTATTAAAAGTCGATTTTTGACCAGTTTCGACCATTTTTACCACGGTAGACCAGTGGATTCGTAATCTACTAACTTTTTTCCAAATTCTATAAAAAATTCAGAATGATGTTCAATGGGGTCCAAAAATTGCAGTCCCCTCTCAGTCTATTAAATTAACCGCCACGAAATCTCCCCAATCTTAATGCAGCTACACCCGATTCTATTCTGACTTTTAATCAAAAGGCCGTACAATCCGGACTTGGAACAAGACTTCCGTACAATTCCACAGGGGGGGGGGGGGTCAATTTTGCCTCCAGCCGATTTATTCCGGAATGGCATCGGTAATGGCGCTCAATTGAGTGTTCTCTCCAAATACCACCCGGAGTATGTCTGGCCATGACGGGAACGGATTTCATTTGCATTTCAATTGGGGAGATCTCCTTTTCGAACCATTTCCATGAGAATATGGAGGGGAGGACTCTCATGCTGGAATTTGCAACCAGAGATGGGGCTTCGAGGAAATGTCTTATTTAGCAGCGGAGGTCAACTACTTTTTGTAAAATAGCAAGTATAGTTTTAAGAATTAACCCATTCAAACAGTGTTTATATTATAAATCCAAGTACATTGAATAACTTTTATGTGCAATTGTAACTTATTTAAGTAATTTTTTGCTCTGATAGACTTTTTACAGTGTTTGTCCACTACGAAAAAACTATTAATTCTGAACCATGGGCTAACTCTTTTTTTACCCCCCAAAACTTGACAGAAAGCATTGTCATGGACAACGAGTCTATCTGTGAAGTTTCAGCTCGATCGGAAGACGGCAAGTGGATTAATTAATCCTTTACAGGATCAATAGAAACATAGAGTATGTAAAAGCGGCCTTTTAGTGACAGACCCAAAACTTGATGGAATATGCATTCTCATCGACTGCGAGTCGATCTGCCAAGTTGCAGATCGGTTGGATGATGACAGCTGGGTTAATTCTCTGAAAAAGCGTGTGTAAAAGTGGCCTCTTAGTGATAGCCACTAAAATTTGATAAGAATGTATTTTCATCGATAAAGAATCTATCTGTCAAATTTCAACTCGATTGGATGATGCAAGAGGTGTAATTAGCCGTCCGCAAACAGTTTCCCACCACTCACAAAGCAAATTGAACTTTTTAAATTTTGAGATATTTTGGTATTGTGGACTGCAATTGCTCCTTATCTACGCTATCTTTTAATATGTATTTTGATACCCATTTTACAATTTCCCCATTTTCTCACTTAGTCCTTGATTTTCGAGCTGCTTGCTGGAAGATATTCTTGTTTGTTCCAATGGACAATTCCCGCATTTTTTAAAAACGAGTGAAATTAGTACATATTTATGAAGAATTTCTTTCCGATTCCAAATACATAAACAAAAGTCCTTTAAAAAAAATTAGTTATTTAAATATTAAGAAAAGAAAATGCCCCAAAACCGAGCCAAAACCAGTCCGATCAAAACACTCAACAAAATTCGTGACGTAAACAGATCCCTGCGTTTCTATGGTTCTCGTGAGGTTTCTGCCAAATAGTTATCGTTAAAAAAGTTGGCGTTGGTAGACCATTGCCAAATTCCGTACAGGTTGGCGTGATTTGCGAGAAACTTGCAAATCTGGTTTCCGCTGCTGCATTTCAAGCCAAGATGTTTGAGATCTCTTTACGTCACGTTCAACGCCAACGAAATGGGTCTTTTTCTCGCCAACCTCTAACAAGGTAATTTTGATAGAAAATTAAAAGAGAGCATTGAGCAGACATTTTTATGTTTATGGCCTTTTCGGAACATTTAGAATTAAATATAAAAATTAAAAAAAAAAAAAATGCAGGAATTGTCCATTCTCAATTGACGAACAGTTTTCTTTTGAAAGACCTCGGGGAAGAGATTTCTCCTTGCTATTCTGAATCGCATTATAATAATATTTGGTGTACTATAAGCCCTTGTGAAAGCCCTTTTAACTTCCCATTTTTTCTCTTCATCTTTTCCTCATCTTAAATGTCTTGTTTTTCATCTTGCTCTTCATCATCTTCCGACATTTCATCATCTTCTTGCATTTCATCTTTCCGCTATTTATATCCTCGCTTCCATTTATCCTCTCGATACTTATTCGTCTCTTTCTCATCATTATCTTCTCACTCATCATCATCATCTTCCCGCACTTCATTATTTTCTTGCAATTCATCTTTTTGGTATTCAATTTCTGCTCTTCAGTTTTTCACTCTTTATCGTGGTAATGATTAGCCCGAGCTGCTTTACCCTTACGCATTCTATTTTTTTCTATGCTCAGTTTCTTGCATCTTGAACTGAACTCATTAACAAGAGAAAGACTACAACTTTGTTCCCTGATTTATAAGTTTAATAACGACACAAAACTACATTTAATTTTTACTAACTTCTCAGCCCACGAATTTTTTCATGCCTTCCTTCCATTTCAGTCCATTATTGCAAGTCTAGTTTTTCTTCCAACCACCCAAAGCTACTAACTTTACCCCCTAGATAGTTCTTTATTTGCTATTTTTCCTTAGTTGGCAAACGAATCTTACAATCATCTTTTCGCTTATCATCTTCTTGCTTATCATCTTCTCGCTCATCATCATCTCGCTAATCATCCTCTCCATAATAATATTATCACTTTATATCTTCTTTCTTCATCACTTCCTCACTCCTCATCTTCTCGCTCTACATCATCTTGCATTTCATTTTTGCGATTTTTATCTTTCCGCTCATCTTCTTCTCGCTAAGCAAATTGTCACTTTACATATTTTTACTCGTCATCTTCACGCTTTTCTCATCCATCTTATCTTCATCATTCTACTCTCTTATCATCATCATTCTTCTCTCTTGTCATCATCATTCTTCTCTCTTATCTTCATCATTCTTCTCTCTTGTCATCATCATTCTTCTCTCTTATCATCATCTCCTCGCTGTTCATCATCTTCTCGTACTTACATTAGCTTCTTGCATTTAATATTTTCAGTCCTTATCTTCTCCATCTTCGCCTTTTCTTTCTTCATCACCACCTCGCTCATCATCTTCGCGCTCTACATCATCTTCTTGCATTTCATCTTTGCGATTTTCATCTTCTCGCTCTTCGGCTTTTCACTCTTCATCTTTTCGCACACCCTCTTCTCGCCAAGCAAATTGTCACTTTACATATTTTTACTCGTCATCTTCACGCTTTTCTCATCCATCTTATCTTCATCATTCTACTCTATTATCATCATCATCATCTCCTCGCTGTTCATCATCTTCTCGTACTTACATTAGCTTCTTGCATTTAATATTTTCAGTCTTTATCTTCTCACTCTTCGCCTTTTCTTTCTTCATCACCACCTCGCTCATCATCTTCTCGCTCTACATCATCTTCTTGCATTTCACCTTTGCGATTTTCATCTTCCCGCTCTTCGACTTTTTACTCTTCATCTTTCTATCTTTATAGCGACTGTCTAATGACCCAACATCACAACATGAATATATATAAAATAAAAAAGTATGATGCGCAAAACCTTCTCCCCTTCTCAACCTTGGAAAAAAAAACGATTGAAGCGACACCATCCTGCATATCTCCCTGAGGATTTATGTTTTTGCGGACTGCCATCTCTAAATAGGAAAAGTCACTCAAACTTTAGACGATTTTTTTTTTTCCGTTTCCCGTCTCCCCCCTGTAAGAATGATTTCTTTGTAGAATTCGCGGCCGATCCTCCGTCCCTTCGAAGGAATTTCCATCCCCCCCCCCCTCTTTCTGAATCGGATAAATTCAGGAATAAAATATATGGAATCCGACAAGGAGAACTCTTTTAAAAATATCCCCGTGGCTGTTTTTTTTCCCTTCTACCTCTGACGTATAAAATGGAATTTTTGAAAGGTCTGTTTCGTTATTCGCTGTATAGGCGAATTTTAATAAAACTCTTTTTAGATTTGTAACGGATAAAACGATCCGAATGGAAGTATACAGAGATGATTGACTCTGATTGTCTGAAGAAGTAACCCTTTTTTCTTGAAGTTGAAATTCACCTTATAAAACTAGTAAATTCCTTACCTCTTATTTTTCCCCTTCCTTTTAACGTAGCTGGTCTCATTATTTCCTAATAACATAGATCTGCAAAAACATATTATTTTTTTTTACTGCATCAGATGTTTTTGCTAAATATTATGCTTTCCAGTCCACTGAATCCAAAAATGATCTTCATTTCACTCCATCACGTACAGATTCAATACAGGTTGTTTGCATGAAAAAAGCATAACACTAATGAAAATTAGGGGTGTGGAACATTGCACAACTTTCAATTGCACTATATACTGTTGTGGTATTGATTAATTTCCTGTTTTTATATGTTCATCATTCATTTAGAAAAAATGCCCAGTTTGGCGATATTTTTTTAGATAATTCTTATATGGGTCTTCAAAAAAATATTCGCCAAAATGGTGATTTTTGCGATATACTTATCGATAATTTTATATTATCGTGTGTGTGTGTGTGTGTGTGTGTGTGTGGGTGGGTGTGTGTGTGTGTGGTCAGCATAACTCCCGAACAAATTGACCTTCGAATTTCCAATTTGGTGTGCGGGTTGGTCACACAGGGATCTACCATTAAGGTTTTCGTCAAAATCGCACATGCGCATAAGGTAGGTGCCATTGAAAAAATCGTGTTTTTCAGTAATTGCTAATAAACGGCTCTAAGGATTTTTTATTTTTTTTCAAAATTGCTGTGGTAATGCCTCTTAAGGTATTTTAAACGTCCCCACCTCCGAAATTCTAGTAAAAATGCTTTGAAGACGTAAAAAGTTGAAAAACAAACGCCTTTAACACAGAGTTCTCTTTTCTTGAGCCAAACCTCATCAACGATCGTCTTTTCAAATCATCATTTTATTAAAGTTAAAGGAAAGAAAGGAAAAAAAAAAAAAAGGGGAAAAAAAACACCAGCCATACAAGAACTATCGCAAAAAATATCGCCAAACTGGCAATTTTTTCTGAATGAATGTGGAAAATATAAAAACGTAAAATTACTCAAATTGACTTCAGTATTATAGTGTAATTGAAAGTTGTGCGATGTTCCACACAGCTAGTTTAAATCATTTTCAAATAAAAGTTTTGCTGTGGTAAGCGAATTTACCTATGACAAAATTCAAATCACAAACTGTTCGCAAATTCAACAGAAAAGAAAACACAATTTATTGGGCAAAACTCAAAAGAAAAAAATAAATTCTTGCAGCATATCTTTCCCGCCACATTTTGCAGAACATTGAAAAATCTTTCAAAAAGCTTTTATGAATTCACTTCGCGTCAAGTGCAAACGATTTTTATTTGTTTTTTATTCACTACCACGTCTTGACCTTTTCACTTTTTATATAGATGACGAAAAAGTTTTTGAAGAAGCCTCTTCGAAATGGAATTGAAAGAAGCCTTTGTAGGAATACTCGTTCGTTTTCATTTTCATGCATTAATTTCTTCCGTGTGGCAACAGTAATGAAAGCTAAGCTTTGTTTTTCTTTTAGGAACCTTTTAGATCGGCTTTGTGCGATTTTTTTTTTTTTTCCTCTACTTAAGGTCCTATTTCGACATTTATTATGAAGTTTTCGTGTTTATTATAATTTTATTTCGTTATTAGGCGGCGTTTTCAAGAAATATAAAGATTTCTTGAAAAGGTGTGCATTTTGTCGATCACCTCTCATAGATCATAAAATGTGTAAATAGAAATTTGCAAACTTAGCCCAAATATTAATTACAAAGCTTGTCAGTGAAAATCAATATTGAACGATAAAATCACACATTTCGTGTTATGCTTAATGTTGCCATGTACAAATAAATAAGCACATATATACATATACTTTTTTTTCTTGTCCTAGTCCTATCAGCTGAAACCCACAATAGCGTTTCAAACCGTCATTTAAATACTGTTACGAATTTTTGTATATTTGTAAATATTTCGTAGTGTTAATTTTGAAAATAGGAAAATTTATGTACATTTTGCATAAGGCAGTGCAATAGTTCGCCTTTGACTAGTTTCCCTGCAATGAGCCTCTCAATGCTTGATAACGGGTTTTACAGAGGTAACTCTGGGAAGCGAGTTTCAAGGGGCAGGGCATTTAACATTATGGTAATGGGAATCTTGCCAAATTGGCGAGATAGAGCCAAGTTGGCGACTAATTTTTTCCGACAAATTTGGCGAGAAATCGCCAAATGTCGCCAAACTTGGCGACCATTTGGCGACATTTTCGGTCCCCATGTACATGTATAGGACTTTTCGACTACGATCTGGAAAGTTCTCCAAATATCGACCTCTAGAAGTTTCAAGAAGGTTCGCAGCCTCCCCTATATAAGGACGGCCGTGAGTAGGGTTAGTCAGTTCTTGGATTTTGAGTCACTGAGTTAGTTGACTGGAATTACTGAGTAGTTCTAAAGCGAACTGTATTGCATTGTCTGATGCGGCGATTTAGCAGTTGTTATCAAGTTTTTTAACTGCTGTTTTGTGCTCTATTGAGGTGAAAAAGAGCTTTATTGTGTCTACTAGAACGAGAAGTTCTGCAGCTGTAAGAGAACTGTGAAGAGTTATTTTGGAATAAATTTCTGCAAGTTTTGATCTGCTTTGGCTTCAACTCTTTCGAACCCGTCATACGCAACAATACATACTTACGATGTAAATTGAACGTTTCAATACTTCTAAAACAGCTTCCTGAACTGAGAAAAAATGGATTATGACAAACACTGTTACCAAAAAGTCGCTTCTAAGCACGCTCCTATTATAAGGTATATCAGATCTAAATACCAAGCATGTATAATTTGGTCACATTTAATAACTAAAAACTCCCCTTTCAGGTTGAGGACATAATAATAACAACAAAACTCTTCCAATTCGGGTTTGTTTTAGAAACAAATATCGCCACGTTGATGAGTTTGGCAACAAACTTGGCGATAAAACTTGTCACCGAATATCCGAGATCCAATGGTATGTGTGGTGAGTTTCATAACTTGCCAAGTAATGAACTATCTTTTTTATTTGGTAACCTACCACTCTTTAATTTTCAATGAAGATGTGTACAGATGACTTAACTTTTTTCGAGATAATGACTCGCGTCTTTTAAAAGCGAGCCAAGTTGGCGATAAATATTCTGCCACTGACGACGTAATATTTATTGCTTGGCTCGATTTTAAAAGACGGAAATACTTATCGCCAGATATTTCAAAATGATGTCCAACGGAGCACCTAAACTTGCAGACGAAGATATGGTAACTAATCTCGATTGGACCTTCCATATCATATATCGCACTTCTCTGTAATATATTGTTACGAATTTTTGTATATACTTTTTAAGTATTTCGTAGTGTTAATTTTGTAGTTAGGAAAATTTATGTACATTTTGCATAAGGCAGTGCAAAAGTTCGTCTTTGGTTTGCTTCCCCGCAATGTGGGTCTCAATGCTTGATAACGAGTTTTACAGAGATAACACTGGGAAGCGAGTTTTACAAGGAGCAGGGCATTTAACGTTATGGTAATGGGAATCTCGCCAAGTTGGCGAGATAGAGCCAAGTTGGCGAGATAGAGCCAAGTTGGCGAGATAGAGCCAAGTTGGCGACGGTTTTGGCGACTAATTTTTGTTGCCAAATTTGGCGAGAAATTGCCAAATGCCGCCAAACTTGGCGACCATTTGGCGACATTTTCCCATGTACATGTATAGGACTTTTCGACTACGATCGAGAAAGTTCTCCAAATATCTACCTCTAGAAATTTCAAGAACGTTCGCCTCCCCTATAAATAAGCCCGGTTATGAGATGGGTTAGTTAGTTAGTTGTTAACTGAGTCCATTAGTTGACTGGAATTACTGATACTGAGTTCCGAAAGTGAACTGTATTACATTGTCTTTTGCAGCAATTTGAGCAGTTGTGTTGTCAAGTTTTTAACTGCTGTTTTGTGCTCTATTGTTGTGAAAAGAGCTGTATTCTGTCAACTAGAACGAGAAGTTCTGGAGTTGTAAGAGAATCTGAGAAGAGTTATATTGGAAAAAATTTCTGGAACTTTTGATCTTCTTTGGCTTCAAATCTTTCGAACCCGTCCACGCAACAATATGTAATTTTCTTTAGAATTGCTGGACAGAACAGTATAAACTTCTCACTGTATTATAGTATTGAAGTAAAAACACCAACTGCGTATGGATTACATTGAACTGCACGTCACATATGTTACTTTCTGACGTCACATCCATCACTTCTTAAAATACCTCGCCAAAAAAAAAGAGAAGTCGCACTTGTTTACTGAGCGTTACAATTTTTTCTTCGCCAAGAAGGCGAAAGCTTACGTATTATTGATTTTATGATGAGCGCTGAGGAGAAAAAAACCATTCCGTTACTTCAAATATTTTTTTCTTTCTTTTTTTTCCCTGGAATTCTATTCCTTGGAACAAGGGGAAAAGTATAGTTTTTTCTGCGATTTTTTTTCCGACTAATATTGTCTCCAAAAATCGCCAACGGGAGAGGTTCTCGAAATAAATAAGTAAACGGGAAATGGACTCTGGTCGATTAGAATTAGGTACTGGTTGTTGCTACTGAAATACTAAGGAAAAAGGGGATTGTTCTAAAAATAAAAGAATTCTGTTCGACACTGAATGAGATATTGATATTAAAGTTGAGTATTTTGAAGTGTTTGTGGCATTTTGTTCTTTGAAATGAATCTTGAAAGATTTAAACTCTTTTAGCTATCTATTTTGGGACACTGAAATTTTAGGACATCTTTTTTAAATTTAACTAGGGGTGTAGAACATCGCACAACTTTCAATTACACTATATTACTGACGTGGATTTGTGTCATTTACCATTTGTATATTTTCCCCATTTATTTAGAAGAAATGGCCAGTTTGACGATAATTCTTGTATGGGTCTTAAAAACCTCCGTTAAAAATGGCGATTTGGGTGATATACTTTTCGATAATCCTTATATTATCCTTTGTCATAAGCGAAATTGAGAAGAGAAAAAAAAACGATCTTTGATTAGGTATGCTCAAGGAAAGAGAACTCTGTGTTGAAAGCATTCGTTTTTCAACTATTTACGCCATTAAAACATTTTTACGAGAATTTCGGTGGTGAGGATGTTTTGAAGATCTTAAGAGGCATTACCACAGCGATTTTTATCGAAATAGTTAGCACCGTTTTTTAGTAATCATTGAAAAACATGATTTTTTCAAAGGCAGCTACCTTATGCGCATGCGCGATTTTGACGAAAACCTTAATGGTAGGTCCCATGGCCACCACTAACGCTTTATACCAAATTTGAACATCGTAGGTCAATTTTTTCAGGAGTTATGCTGACCACAGACAGCCATTTTTTCTAGATCACTTTTTTGAATCGGGATATTCAAAAACTTTGAGAAATTTAAAAAAAAAAAAAAAATCGCATTTTTTTTTTTTTTTTTTTGACCGAATGCTATACTTTTCATTACCCTATGTATACACAGGGATAATTGAAAATAAAAACAATCCATCTTTGAGAAAGTTAAGATATCTTGAAATCTTGTTGTTGCATCTTTAACTAAAACATATAACCTTATAATAATAATATTATACATCGTGAAGTCAAAGACAACTGCAATTTGCGATGTCTGCCTGGGGGAAAAAATGCGACTCGCGTTTGTGATTGGCTAATGGAATTTGAATCTAATTAATATTTTAAGATATTATTGCAATTGGTTATAATTTTTGGTTGCTGATCAAAAACAAACAAACAAAAAACGAGCTAATAAAGTCACGGGTACATAATAGTTATTTATGCAACTAGTGGGGAAAGTAATATTTTTCAGACGGAGGTAAAACGTTTATTTGACGTGTGCGATAGATAGCATGAGTCAAATAATTTACCGAGTTTGAAAAAGTATTTTCCCACGTGTTGCATACAATATTTTTTATAATCACGTACAAAAGAATATTTTAATACGGATATTTATTAATATTGACTACTCCAGTCAATGAATTTCTTACGAAAATCGATGACAATACATTCTATCAAATTTTGGTGGTTGTCTCTATCACTAAAAGGTCGATTTAACGGAATACTAATAAACCTATTTGCAGCTATCCAATCGCTCTGAAATAGCTTTTAATCAATCATTAAAGAAACTCTTTCCTGTAGCCAAAATTGTTTTAATAAATAGTAAAATTGTTTTAATCAGAACGAATAAAAGATATTTGGATGCGAGTTCAAAAATTTACATTCATTTTTAATGATTAAATTTTGAAAAGTAATTCTCCACCTATTTTGTTGATAGAGTTGTTTTTAAAACTTAGAATTAAGATGCAAACACCAAGCGCACACTGGTAACAGAAACGGCGCTATGATAATGAACGTAAAAATTAGTAATGCATATAAAGGATTTATATTAAAAACTTTATTTTTATGGGTTATTATTCCTTTCCCTTTTTTTAGTATCAAGAGATTTAATAATATATAACTTAAATTCCAACATGGTATAACAAAGCGTTACATATTCCAAGTCATTGTTTAAAGCAATTTTGCTCCACGTCATAAAACTAAAAAAATCAAATGCAATTTTCTTTTTTTTCGCAAAAAAGTACAATACACACAGCACAGATATTCATCCGTAATAACATACACCAAATCTAAAGTCTTCATTATCCTGTTCAGGACCGGCGAAAGGAGAAAGAAGCGCTTCCCCAGGCCCGCGCGCTCAAAGAGACTACGCACGCACGGGACCGGGCATTTTTCCCGGTTAAGCATTTTGCCCCTTTAAATTCAAATAAAACGTTCCAATCTGAAATCACGTCTGTGTGATGATGGGCCGGCTGGCACGGAAACACTGATCACAAATACGATATCGCGGGCCGTGAGGGAAGAATCGTCTGATCACATATACGCGATCACGGTCCTGAACAGGTTATACGTCTGCGCCATTTCATTGCGACAATGAATCGGGAACAATAATTACGAAATTTCTCTTGAACTATAAATTTCAATTCGCCGCCAAAGAAATCTCCACTTAATTGAATTCAGTTTCGACTTCTACAGACAGTAATCGTACAATATATGTAAAAAAAAATAATAATAATAACTCCACACCACAGAAAATAAAAGAAAAATCTATACAATTTCCCAACCGCCCATCTTGAAGAAAATAAAGCCATCACAATCTAAAAAGCGTGTGTGTGTGTGTGAAAGGTAACATTTAAACATTAAAAAAAAAAAAGAATTCCAGAATTTTTATATGAGAATGAAAATATCAAGCTCTACATCCGGTTTAAAAGCGTTGAACCGTGTACTGGTTCTTCTTCGCTCGCATTACCTGTTGCTACTACTAGAACAAAAAGAAATATCTTTTTTTTTCGTTGGCGATCTGTTTGAGAAATTTATCGTCTGCTTTTGAAAAAAAATAAAAAAAAGAAGATAAACATATCGGACGTCAGCCTCTTTTGGTTGTTTACACCCATGATTCACCTGTTGCTTTACCCCTCTAGTTTATTAGTGTAGCATATATGCTACACAACTTGGAAGTAAAATTTGAGTAATAATTCATATATTTTACTACAATTTGAAATTGCAATGAATTATATCAGTCATTCTATCATGAATTTTATAAGATTGCTTATGACTAAAAAGTATTTTTATTACAAAAATGGCTGAAACTGTTCAAAAATCGATTTTGAATTAATTGAATTAAATGATATTGCCAAATATATTGTTGCGTGGCTGGGTTCGAAAGACTTGAAGCCAAAGCAGATAAAAACTTGAAGAAATTTATTCCGATGTAGCTTTTCGCAGATTCTTTTACAACTTCAGAACTTTCCGTTCTAATAGATTCAATACAGCTCAAACAGCAGTTAAAAACTAGATACACAACTGCTAAGATCGACGCAAAAAACAATGCAATACAGTTCACTTTCGCAATACAGCTTTCTGAATGCTCACTGCGAGACAACTAACTTATATAGAAAAGTCAATCCTTCGTGAATCTTCTAGAGATAGAAATTTAGAGGATTTTCCAGATCGTAGTCGAAAAACCTTATACATATACATGGGGACCAAAAATATCGCCAAATGGTCGCCAAGTTTGGCGACATTTGACGATTTCTCGCCAAATTGGGC
The DNA here is from genome assembly GCA_963978545.1 of Linyphia triangularis. Lineage (NCBI taxonomy): Eukaryota > Metazoa > Arthropoda > Arachnida > Araneae > Linyphiidae > Linyphia > Linyphia triangularis. Next base: position 66,501,299 of record OZ021729.1, read on the forward strand.
GACCAATGTTAGTCTCAAAACCGTTGCCAACTTGGCGAGATTCCCATCAACCATAATGTTAAATAGTCTGCCCCTTGTAAAACTCGTTTTCCAGCATGATCCCTGTAGAACACGTTTTCAAGCATTAAAGCTTGGCGTCCACTATAGCTAAGCAGAGCAGATCAGAGCGGAGCAGATCAGAGCGGAGTGGATTAGAGCCAATTACAAGGCTGCCAATGTCTACTATAGCACTAGCCTCGAGCTACAATGGACGTTGACAGCCTTGTAATTGGCTCTAATCCTCTCCGCTCTGATCTGCTTAGCGATAGTGGACGCCAAGCTTAAGAGACGCATTGCAGGAAAGCGAAGTAAAGTCAACTCTTGCACTGCCTTATGCGAAATGTACATAAATTTCCCTTTTTACATAATTAATACTACGAAATATTTACAAATATACAGAGATTCGTAACAATATCATAAAACTTGCCAAATAATGAGAATTCCTTTTAATTTGGTAACCCACCACTCTTTTATTTTCATTGAGCCAACTTGGCGACAAATATTACGTCATCAGTGACGTAATATTTATACAAATATTTAAACAAAACATAACCGAGTTTGTAAACTTGCACCGCTTCTGAATTTGGCGAAGAGAGAGCATTCAAAACAGCGCGAACATGTCGTAACAGTGTCTATATTGTCTACTTTCACCAAACAGACTATTTGTGCTGGTTGGGAACGCATTTTGTTGTTATTGTTGTTGTTTTACCCAACAAAATTAAAGTTGTTTTTGGTTAGTAGAACTTATACTTTCTTGTTGTAAGAACAACACAAAGGGATATACTGCACTTAAATATAATTGCAACATAATCTGAATTTCAAGAAGTGTACGTCGTATTGGATATCTTTTTATTCTCACACATTTGCGTCTCGAATAGGAGAAAAAAGGTTTTACAAAACATACAAATTTTAAAAAATGATGTCATGTTCTAGTGATATCTGTTCTATTCAACAAAATCTCAACACTGTCATGTTTACATTTGTTATAATTTTTTTTATCACCAAATCCGCCATCTTTGTAGTCAAAGCACATAATTCACATCACTATTTTCTTACATGCCAAATGTGCCGGATTCGAATCTTAGGGTTAGGCATGGATGTTTGTTATGGTTCGGAATCCACGTTAAGCTGTAGATCCCGACTTGATTATCCGTTATTGTGCATAAAAATAGGCCGTTCAGGTACAAACCAACCAACCAATCATTTCTCTATTTTGAATAATATTTGCACCGAAAACTAAAAAATTAAAAAGATAAAATAAGTCTTTTGTTTTTAAAAATGGGTTTTCTAAACAAGCTCAGCAGTTAAACATCTCAGTATGTAACCTTGCTCTTAACCTTGTACTGTTATTACGCTCCAATTCTTTAATTAAAATTTTAAATAATTTCTAACTGAAACGAAAATAACTATTAGTTATAGTATTCTTTAGTATTTTTATCTGATTGAAAAATCTTGCTGGCCTTGAACCTGATTTTAATTATCTTTTTTCTTTTTTTTTTCAGGTAAGACATTTTTTGAAGATTTTCCCTCAGCGGTAAGAATTTATTTAAACAACTTTTGTAGTAGCATCGTAGTTTTTAATGTGAACAAACTCCAAGCTTGAACTCCATTTTATTATTTTTACATTTTAAAAACATAAAATTTCTAAATTTTAAAATGAAGTCTTAATAAGGATCATTCTCTGTGCTATCTATGTTACAATCTTCTAGCCCAGTGCATTTAGAAACTACTTTGCATAAAACCTTGAAATTTGCTAAGTAGGTACGATATGATCACTTAATGAAATGACATAAATTTAATAGTCGAAAATAGCGTCTAATATATTTCATATTTGAAATCTTTATACCAATGCATATGCAGTGGCTCCATCTAGTTTTGTCTTTTGGCATTTTAATTTAAATTTATAATAGATAAACATCAAATGGAAACAATATATGTGATTTCATTAAGGGATCTTTTTCGTACCCACTTACTAAATTTAAAGGTTTTGTAGAAAGTAGTTTCTAAATGCACTGGGTTAGAAGATTGTAACAGAGTGAATATAGGGAATGTTCCTTACTAGTAGTTCTTCTTTCAGGCTTCAGAAAACCATTTACCATTCTATATTGAATTACTATATTAACACTTAGACTGAGAGGCGACTGCAATTTTTGGACCCCATCGAACATCATTCTGAATTTTTTATAGAAATCGGAGAAAAGTGAGTGGATTACGAATTCACTGGTCTGCCGCGGCAAAAATGGCCAAAACTAGTCAAAAATCGGCTTTTAATAAGTTGAACAAAATCCAATTGCCAAATCCGCCATAACTTGCCCAATAATGAGCATTTTTTTTTTTTTATTTGGTAACCTTCACTCTTTAATTTTCAATTAAGAAGGTTGCAGACGACGTTTTGGCTTACTTGCATCTTTCACAAATGAGCCAAATTTGCAATACATTGCGTCACTAAAGACGTAACTGATGTCGCCAATTTGGCTTACTTTTAAAAGATACAAATTTTCCGAGTCAGAGATCAGAAATTGTTTGCGCTTTTTCTCATTGAAAATCAAAATGCAGTGGGTTGCCGGACAAAAAAGTTTGTTCTCTTTTCGGCAAGTTATGACATATTTGGCAATCGGATTTTAGTTCGACTCATTCGAAGTCGATTTTTGATCAGTTTCGGCCATTTGTGCCACGGCAGACCAGTGGATTCGTAATCTACTCCCTTTTCTTGAATTTCTGTTGAAAATTCAGAATGATGTTCGATGGGGTCATAAAATTGCAGTCATCTCTAGGACTAACCATAACATTATATCATTGCAATAAATCTGTTTTTCATTTGATAGTTTTTCAGATGAGACTCAAAAAGGTTTTTAGCCAACGTCAAATTATTTATTTTTTCAATAATGTTATATGATAGTACGTATGTCAACATCGTAGATGTGTTGCTCCTGTATTTACAAAGATTTAATCGTAAAATATGCCATTAATTTACAATTTGGATTTCTATCTAGGGACACTGTGATGTTGTACTAAAAAATTCGAACTTATTGCATGATACTTTTTACAAAAATGTTTCAAATTCTAAGCAATTCTCCTCTTTGAAGGAACGCCCATGACCTTAAGATTCGTGTTTGATTTATATCCCTACTATTAAAAATAGACCTGACGGTGATTGTAACAAATGGTTCCGGCGTCGGTTGCTGCTATGCCTGGTGGAACTTTTTTTTTTTGTATTACTCTCCTTTGACAATGGTTTGCGTTTTGGCCTCGCATGCCAAAAGTGCCGGGTTTGATTCCTGGGTTCGACATGGATGTTTGTTCTGGATCGGAATCCACGTTAAGCTGTAAGTTCCGTCCAGATTAGGCGTTATTGTGCCAGAAAAATAGTCGTTAAGCGTACAACCAAACCAAACCTCCAACAATCCAAAGATACCAAGTTCCCCTTCGAAAAACCTCCCGGAAGACATTTCTTTGAAAATTCTTTTTACACTTTATAGTTCATTCAGTGCCACGATATTTTGGGACTGCCATTCTTATGTTTTGACAATTGTAATACAACCACACAAACCATAGTTGAGTATATCGCTTTTTTACTTAATCTTTGCGAAATTAACCATTGTTGATCGAATATGACTCCGTATCTGTGTAAAAAGCTTATAGGCTCTCTTCCAGGCGATATTTCAAAGTGCGATTTTCCATCATATTTATACCTCGAAAGGGAGAAAACCCGGGAAAGGCAGTTCAACGCCAGACTATCCATCACCATCACCTCCGTGTCTATTTACTCCGAAGGGGGATTCCAGAGGCTCGATCGCGGGACGTTTTACATGCTAACCGCTCAGTCAGCAGTGAGTCGGAGGGGGGGGGGGGGGATCGGTGAAAGAGTGACAAACCCCCTTAATCCAGTTATTTCGACGAAACTCTCTCCAAAATGCAACTTCCGACGCAATTTCAAATTCAACGTCACCCACATCTCAAGCAAGAGGACTAACCCTTCCCCCCCCCCTCCCCAAGGGGTACAAGACAACAATTACCCCCCGCGCAAATCCTTCGCCGTAATACATTACGAATGGGGCCCCCTAATGCTTCATACCGTGTATACCGAGTGGACCGAATTTTTTTCGACCGAACGGAGCTCGCCAGAATTTACTCGTTAGAAAAACGCTCATCAGAACAGGTTTTCATCAGAATGAATTTGGGCATACATAAAATGGTTAGAATGTTATTTCATTAGAATAGTTTGGACAGAATGGAAGTCACCAGAAGTTTTTTTGTCAGAAGTCTTTTCATTAGAAACTATTCGTTAGAATCTTACAAATTTGGCGAAACTTAAAAGCTCGGAGGAGGTTTGGCGATAAAAGTGGTTAGTGGGGGGTTAGTCGTGACCTTCAAGGACGTCTCAGAGGTCAGGGTTTAGTCAGCAGAGTGTTTTATTTCGGTACTGTTATTTTACATACAGATTTTCAATTCGCCTTACTTTTAATTTCGCACAGTCACGTTATTTTATTCTTGAATACTAACACATTTTTGTACGCATTCATGTTTTTCGGCATGCGTCAAGTTCGTATTCATTCCGGAAATACCATTTTGAATACAATTATAGTTTTATATTTTGCTTTTATTTGTGTTCCCTGTTATCATTTTGTGCGTAAAATACTGGAAATATAATGATGCGAAAATAAAGTCATTCTTGATCTCTTTTGCAAGTGTAATAGTATAATCGTTTCGATTAGAATTCAAATGAAGATACCATTATATTTAATATATTTAACATAAAACATTACAACATTACGAAAATTTTTGTATGACTTTAAATCCATAATTATGCCTTGGATATTATTTATATATTGTATCTTACAAAGCAAACATTATTTGATTATAAATATAATGAAACACTTTATATTATAAGGAGTAGTAAACAAAATTTACAAACATTTACCAATTTGATATATGTTTCAAATAATTATAAATTTTATTTGCTATTTTTACTTGAAATTAATGGTAATTTGTACGATTATAACTTTAGTTATTAAATACAAATGAAAAAATATTATTTTATTAAAAGTGTTTGAAGTTTTTAATATTTTAAAATCTTTCTAATGCAACCATTGGATATAAAATTAAAAAAAAAGCATACCAACATTTTATGGTATCGAGTATGTTATATAGTACCAAACTTTTGAAACTTTTTTGATCTTTTACTAGCTTATTATTTTTGAAATTACACTTTCCAAAACTTTTTTTTTTTCATTGTGCATAGATAACAAATACTCCTCAGTATTTAAAACTATTAAATTATTTATCCAAAAATATAAATGTTTAAAACATTTTTAACGATTTTAGAATTTTTACTTTTTTATTTTTCAGTTTTTTTAAATAACGATAATTAATTACGAATAATTTTTTAATAATATAACGATTTCTCCCCAAAGATGCATAAAAAAAATTGAGAATTTAAAAAAAAAAAAAAAAGTGGCATAAATAGAAAACTTGAATGCATATATCTATTTAGTATATTGTTGGGGGAAAAAAGTTGGATAAATAAAACGATTTTAAACATAAAGCACAAATGTCTATAAATTAAGAATTAATAATAATTCAGTGTTGGTCTAAAATAACTTTGTAGTGGAGCAGCATAGACACATGAAATTTACATCAAAGACACATCTGTATGTAACATATTGAAATGCAAAATGTACAGTGGGGGCATATGTAAAAGAATGGAGAACCATTAGTGTGCAGTTATACAAATGAATTTACATTAAAAAATCACGCAACTCATAGAGTTGACTTGGCTAGCCATTGACTTTTAGTGTGAGACATGATATTCTTTGTCATCAGTGTTTACATGACAATGTATTCTCATACTTAACATGAATTTCTTGATGATTTCTAGTGACTAAATTGCTCACCCCACATTTTAAATTGTTTGCAAGTGATGGAAAGTTCCCAATACATTAAATCTTTACACAATGCATAATGTAGAAACAAGCGGCCCACGCATGTTTCATGAAGTTTGGATTAGAGGAGTAATCTAGCTTAGTTATAGGGGCAATATTCATATTTTTAATCGTTTATCCAAAGCAAAAGTGGGATAAAATTTGCCATAAGTGTTAATAAACACGATTTAGAAACTGATGTTTCACAATCAAAGACTTGTCTAGATCAAGTTAACTTAGTTATAGTGAAAAAGTGGGATTTAATTATCTTTTATGATCTTGGGGAGCTTTTTAAACAAATACAACGTATTGAACATAAAGACAAAAACTCATTTTCATCAAATCTTTTTTCTTGAATTGGAATTTACCTTGAAATATCATGTTCTCACCTTTCTGCGGATCCTCTGAAGTCCAATATTATTTCATGAGACTGAAAAAATAAGTTTCAGTACACAGTATCTGATGTTAAAGAGATTTGGTCTTTAGGTGCAATAAAGTTAAATTGGTTCAATAAGCTCCTCAAGAGAGCAAAAAATAATTAATTCGACTTTTTCACTTTAATTACGTTAACTTAATCTCTACAAGTCTTTAATGGTGAAATATCGGTTTCTAAATCATGTTTATTAATACTTATGACAAATTTTATCCCGCTTTTGCTTTGGATAAACGATTAAAAAATATGAATATCGCCCCTATAAGTAAGCCAGATCACTCCTCTAATCCAAATGTCATCAAACGTGTGGAATGCTTCTAGATAATGCATTGTGTAAAGATTGAATGCATTGGGAACTTTACATCACTTGCAAATAGTTCAAAATGTAGGACGAACAATTTATCCACTAGAATTCATCAAGAAACTCACGTTAAGTATGAGAATACAGTGCAAGTAGGCACTGATGACAGAGGATATCATATCTCACACTAAAAGACAACGGCTAGTCAAGTCAACTTAATGAGTCGCATGATTTTTAATGTAAATGCATCTGTATTAGTGTACACTAATGGTACTCCATTCTTTTGCCTATTCCCCACACTGTACACTTTGCATTTCAATTTGCGGCTGAGTTGTTTTACTTATCGATATGTTACATAAAGGTGTCTCTTTGATGTGAATTTCATGTATCTATGCTCCTCCACTGAGAAATTATTATAGAAAAACTTAATTATCCTTAATTTATAGACATGAGTATAGTTAAAACGCCTGGACATTCTTAATGTTGTCGAAATTAGAAAGCCGTGTGAATAAGATATGCGTTTTTGAAGTTTAGTTACAGTTAACAACTATGTTTAAGGAAAAATAAGTAAAAAATATATACTTTTAAGAGTATAAATACTTTTGTATCAGTTTTATTAATTGGTAAGAAATGTTGGAATATTATCTTTAAATTATGAAACAGAATTTGATTTTTTTAAGGTATCGGACACATTTAATTGAATTTTTTTTCTATATTGTAATAAATATTTCTCTACTCTTAGACTTTAGTTACGTGCTGCTTCCAAAATATTAATACATCCAATCATGATGTAGAATGTTGTAAATCGGCCTTTGTTACAGTTATTGGCTAATCTCGTCCAAAGCTGGATAAAGTAAAATGGAAGATTTGAAATGTTGATGCACTATTTTAAAATTGAAATATTTCATTTATAAGAATGGATGGAAGAAAAAAAATACATGTTTTTGACATATTTATTTAAAAGAAAAAAAAAGAAAAAATTATCGTGTTATTTGGAACGATGTTCGAGTTTTAGTTAAATTTGTCCAATTTTCGAGAAACCTTGGTTACGACATTTTCCAATTGCTGTGTTACCTGAGATTGCTATATATGAAACAAATATTTAATTTTCTCATTTAGATAATGTAGTCAACGAAAATTGCTCTTTTTTCCTTCCGTAGTAGTGACAGAGAATTAAATACAATTTTTAGTTCAAGCTTACAAAAATATAATCAGTCGAATAATTTTTGTTTAGATTCAAAGCAAGGATTGGCGGCTTAGAAAAGTGGTATAGGGAGATTTAACATGTACTTCGTGAAGTACAAGACAAGAAGTTTGCCCCTGAATATGTACAAAAATCAGGAGGTCTGACTGTGACTCCTTATTTCGTCTTTACTTTTATTTTTTTATATTTTATCCTTCTCTTTATGCCCTATTAATAAGGATTTTTCAAAAGTGGCTTAACATTCGAATTCCTTCTTAACAAGAGGAAATATATCGTGAAGCTGTGTGAGGATGAATTTTTCTACAAACTAATCTAAATAATACTGCGAATTTGAATATTCTCCGGCCCTCTCTAAGAACAAAATCCTCAGGTACTATTCTTTATATGTAGATTGAGTTTTAGAGCTAAAAATTAGGGTATGCCTTATTATAGAGCTGAATATGTTGTCACTAGTTCATAATGTTAGTGAGTTAGTTGAAAATAATTTATCTTGTAAAACAAAAAGATCACCTTGAAACTAAAACTAAAGATATTAATACTTAATATTTATATTAATTTATATATTATATTAATACTTATAATATTTGTTTCTGCTTATAAACAGTATTATAGTTTGGTTTAACGCTAAAGTGAGCCATTTCAATTTTAGTTTTACTTCCAAAAATTAGAAATTTCAAAATGTAGTAACAGTTAATTATAAATTAATTAACAATTAATAAATACTTTGATTGATACTTTCTACTTTTACACGAGAATTGCCTTGATTTCAGTCGGCAAAGAGATGTCTAACGCTCATTCTCCCCAATCGAAATTCTTAGCGACGGCTCTGCGGCCTTATCGTCATCGGCAATCAACCGCAGACTATGACACGAATTGAACACAAAGACTACTGGCTCCCCAAAATATTCCTAAAGAGGATGTGTAGGTTAATATACATTCCTTTATTTTTAACAGAAAAACAGTCACACTTATTTATCGCCAAAAGTGGGAAGAAGGAAAATTTTCATTGCCTTTCTAAGCTCTTTGCATTCTAACCAACGAATTTCGAACGAGAAAAATTCTAATGACAATAATTCTAACCAATTTCATTCTAATCGCGTTTATTAGGTCGAAATTAATTCTGTCCAATATCGTTCTGTCGAAATTCCTTTCTGATGAGTACGATTCTAACGAGATTTTTCTGGCGAGTTTTTTTCGGTCGAAAAAAATTCGGTCCGTTCGGATGTAGCCCTTCATACACACCGCCTCACCAAATGATTACTCCCAGTACACACAATCTTAAAAGGGGGCAGGGAGTGGGGAAGGGTTGTGATGATGAATACACTGCAGAATTAATGCTTAATGTGAAATTAATTTCGGTAATTCCCCTGCTTCCTTGCGCAACTTGCGCCGCGCACTATCCGTCTTCGAATCCCAGCAGTCAAGTTCTAGAATCTTCTCATAAATCACGGACGGTCTTTGTGTGTTGTCCGTAAGACGGCCATCTTGCAACAAGGCTCAAAGGAAGCAGGTGAGGTTGCCTATTAAGTTATCCACCGTGATTACGTCAGAAGACGGCCTTTTGAATGAAAAACACGAGGTTTCATAACTGTCCAGCAACTTTCCAATAATAAATTGTTTTCATTTTTAAAATCCTGTGTATTAAATTCGATTTTTTTGTTTGTTTGTGGTAGACGAAATCTTCGGAGGTCTAATTAAGTTCACTTGTCGTCATCCAATCGAATTGCAACTTGGCAGATAAACTCGTCATCGATGACGATGCATTTTATAAAGTTTTGGAGGCTATCATTAAACGGTCTATTTTACATACATTTCTATTTAACGCTTCGCGGAGCTAATTAACCCACTTACAGTTATCCAATCGAGTCAAAACTCGGCACATACTCTCATTATCGATGACGATGCATTCTATAAAGTTTTGAAGTCTGTCACTAAAAGGTCGCTTTTACCCACTTTTCTATTTCCGCTTCGGAGGGCTATTAACTCACTTGCCATCATCCAATCGAGCTGAAACTCGGCAGATAGACTCGTTATCGATGCCGATTCTATTATGTTTTGGCTCCCGTCCCAAACGTATATAATATGTTGCTTTTACACACGTTTCTATTGCTGGTGCGGTGGATTTATTAACCCACTTGTCATCATCCAAATCGGTTGAAACTTTGCAGATAGACTCGTTATAGATAACAATGTATTCTGTCAAATTTTAGGTTTAAAAAAAGTTAAAAACCCAGAATCGATAGTTTTCTTCGTAGTCGCTATGAAAGCTTAATTCGAGTTTAATATTACTTAAATAAGTTGCAATTGCACATAAAAGTTGGCAACGCAAAGGAATTTTAGTAAAAACTTTGGTTTTATGGGTTAATCTCTTATACATGTATGTATTTATTTTATAAATCTCAATACCTTACCAGCCACTTTGATGGCTGCGTAGTTAGCGCTCTGACCTTACATGCCAAAGGTACCGGGCTCGAATCCAGGGTTAGGTATGGATGTTTGTTGTGGTTCAGGATCCACGTTAAGCTGTATGTCCTGTCCTAATTAGCCGTCATTGTGGATAAAAATAGCTCGTTGAGCGTACAAATCAACCAACAGAATACCCCACAGCGGATAAACGTCTGTTTTATTACATATTTCCTATATACAACAGGGGAAAGAAATTTCACGAGGCAATCACCCCTTTTCATCGTAAGCCTTTACCTACCTAATCCTTGATCTTTGGATTACCGCTGCCAAAAGTTTCGGCTTTAGGACACCGCCAAATAATAATACCAGGAAGATGAGAGAGATAAAGTTTTGCTCACCGGAGTTGGCAACGAGGATTATTAGGTGGAAGTTACGCTCAGAGGAATTGGCAACTCTTAATAAACGCCAGGTGCAAGAGTTGGGGAATTATTTTTCCCCTAGAGGCAACTTCTTGGCGATTAACGATTCTGGTCCAGAAGTTGCTGTAATCGACGATTAGAGGAGTTTTCGCCAACTGATGAAAATGGTGGGTTTTGATATAAAGTGGGGAAGGGGGGGGGGGGAGAACAGTCAGAATGTTTAATGACTAGTTAACAATGTCGGACAACTTTATTCGGAAAGTTCTCAACACATTCGAATTTTCATTCGAAATCGAGTTTCGTGATCAAATAGATCGTTCGATGAAAAGGTTCGATTTTTCATTCTTTTTTTTTTTTTTTTTTCCTGCGGATGTTTCTATGGAAGCGATTTTTTTTCTGGAAGAAATAATCGAATGATTTAGATTCTGGAATCCGATGCCATTTATATTGCTGCCCACTGTAAATGGCTTCATTAGGCTGGGTGCAAGATAAATCGATTTGGAATTAGGCGCTCAATTCTAAATGTACTCAATTAATCGTCTGCACTTTTTTCTTCTTTTTTTTTTATTAACATCTGTTGCTTGCATTTGCACCTGGAAAGATTAGAAGTTAAGCTGACAGTGAAGAAGCATTGCATGCCAAGGAAATATTGTTGTTTCCTTAAGTTTTAGCTTGTCACATAAATTCCGTTAGAAAAAAAGGCTCAACAACGTTGTTCAGGTTATAATAAGTTATGTTTTTGTTACAGGTTACAAAACCTGTTTAAAAATGTGATGAGTTGTACAATTTTTTTTGGTGCATTTCCTATTCCTGTGAGGTGAAATAGAGTTAAGACAACTTTATTGTTGAACAATGTTGTATAATAAATCGAATTAAACAATGGTGAATTTTGCAAGATTTTAGCATTAAAACACATTATTAATTTAAAAAAGAAAATTAAATCATCATATCGCCTGCTTAGAATAAAAAAGAACTGTTATTTTTTTTCAGAAGAACAAAAAAAAAAAAAAAAAAAAAAAAATTCAATATTAGTTAAGCAGTTTTTACGTATAATTTATGTACCATTTAATTTAATTTATTGATCAAGTTGCAGTGGATATTATTTCCCATTTTCTAAATGTACCAAAAAATGATTTGAAACCAGAAATATAGTTAGCACGTTTTCATTTTAAGGCGACATTTAAAAATATTAAAGTACATTTAAATAAATTAATTCCAAGTTCTACCCATGCTTAAATATTATTTATTTTCACTTATGTTTTATTTAAAAAAAAAAAAAAAAAAAAGCTATAAATGGATTTTAGAATAAACAATTGGAAGCATATATTTTTAGCTTTGAAAAAGAAAAAGAAAAGATTAATTGTTAAGCTTATTACAAATTTAGAGTTTAAATTCTACTTCTGATTAAATTAAATTAAATAAATAAGTTAATTCAATGTATTAATCTTCGAACTTCTCCTATGGCAAATAAGTTTCATTCCTATTTAAATTGTTAACAAAAAGAATGTAATCAGTTATTAAATTAAATTGATTAATTTTTCAAACTTGTTTAATTTTAACGTCGCTATATTTTTCTTTTCCCATACTAATGATAGCGCATTTAAATGGAATTTAAATGTATATTTGCATTTTATTTAAGGTTTTACATAATAGATTAAAATTATACGACCAGAATTTATTTAATCGAATAAAAGTTCCAAAGTTTTGGAAACTTTAATCGTATTTGCTGTTATGTTTATGTAATTTAAACCGAAATTTGCGAGTTATATTTGTTTTTAGTTGGTAAACTCGCTAATAATATAAATAAATGCTTAAATTATCAAAATGACAATCCTTCTTTTCTCCATTACGAGATACAAATGCAAGTTGATATATATTTCTCATAATGCTCTGTTGGATGCGTGTTGCCTACGTGGATTATATACACATACAACCTCATAGCCTAGAACACAATGTAAATATCCTGCCTGGTGGCTCGAAGGTACAGCGTCTGACCGAAAATCCAACGATTGAGGAGTTAGTGTCACAGTGGTGTATACAAAAACTCTTTAAAAATCAGTTAATGTGGTGGTTATTGAACTTGCTTGTCAGGTTTGACGAGATTTTATGGGTTTTCTCCCATTCAACTCGAAAATGCGTGTCAATTGGTCTATTTTTTTCCATTTCAAACTGTAACTTTCTTGCTACTTTAGTATTTCGGAGCAGAATGACCCTTGGAAAAAAATCCAATGCACTCAACCTAAGTACGATGTAAATATTAACCTTTTCGCCCCAACCCTATCGTTCATGTGGTCACGAAATCCAAAAACCACTCGTTACGAGAATGTAACATTGACAAATTATCCAGGTACGAATAAAATCATAACCAGCCCCCCCCCCCCCCTTCTCCCTCCCAACAAGTCTGTCCCACGACTTCATTACATTCGAAAACAGATCTTCCACGTGGCCAAGGTCATTTAAACAATGGATTTTAGCCGCCATTTTTCATTTGCACTTGGACAGTTGTGCTTTTTGTTTTTGTTGTTTTTTTCTTTTCTTCTTCCTCTAATTCTTTTGCCACTTTGGTTCTCATTGCAGCTCGTGTTTTATCATTGCTTTTGAACTTTTTTTTCTTGTTCTTCTTTTTGTTACCTATTTGTTCCGAAAAGGCTCATGGTGTTGTCGAATGAATTGTTCTTTTTTTATGCACCTGATCTAAATCCGGGTTTTAATTCTCTTTTAATTTGCTGTTGCCATTTCTTCTATTCTCTTTGTTTATATCACATCGTACGGGTTCACCTCTGCATAGACGAGTCGAGTTTTTTTTTCTTATGTTGATGATACTAATTTGAAGGAAAAGATACTTGCGCAATTATCCTTTCGATCTTTTTATCGTAACAAAAAGTTCGTCATTTATTGAATTTCTTTCCTGTTACAGTCCATAATATATTTAAGACTTCAATGACCAATGCTTTTTCTTTTTTCAATAAATAAAATATTCAAATTTGTAATAACGTTGGCAACAGAGAAGAAATTCAATAATTTGGGAACATTTAGTCCCCCTCCAAAAAAAAAGTACGCCGACAGTCGACGGGATAATGTGTAATTACCAAGAAAAATATTGATGTGAGCAGTTGAAGTGATTTTTTAATTTTTGGTAAATCAAAACTTGCGATCGGTAGGGATATCGTTCAAAATTGTAAAATCACAGAAAATATCAGTGTTTTCAACTTTTGTTGGCAATATCTGTATTAAAGAGACCTTACGATGACATACAGTTAAACAAGTTGTATTGTGACTAAGCTGCTATTCTAAACGGCAACTCCTACACATATTTCTGAGATGCTAAGCATGTACAATTTGGCGACATTTAGTGACAGAAATCCTTCTCAGTTATGGTTGACGACATTATGATAACAAACGCCTGGTCAATTGAAAGTTTTTCATAAACAAGATTGTCGTGATATTTGTGCGTATGGCGGCAAACTTGGCGAGAAAACTCGAATTTTTGTAAGGTGAACTCGTCTCAACAAGACCTTCCATTTGACATATCGCACAGCGCAGTGTAATTTGTAGTGTTCTTTGGGAGTGTTGAAGTAAGACAGACGAACTGACGGCCACAGCCTATGTATAAGAGTGATAATTGGGAATTTTTCAGGTTTCCTTCCATGCTATTCAGACTGAGAAGCGACTTCACTAACTTACATCACTTTTAAAAGGTGGAAGTATTTGATACCAAAGAAGTGAAATTGTCTTCACCCTTCCTCTGCTGTAGGGTAGCCAAATAAAAAAGAATCCTCATTATTTGGGCATGTTATGACATATTTGGCAGTCGGATTTAGTTGAACTCATTGAAAGTCTTTTTTCGGACAGTTTCGGCTATTTTTTCCCCGGCAGACCAATATATTCATAATCTATTAGCATTTTTCTATTCTATAAAAAAAATAATTCAGAATGATGTTCAATGAGGTAGCTAAACTTGCAGTTGGCAATCTATAAAGGGCACCAACTTACTTAATGCTCCTGACTGGACTGTAAATCGGGATCGTAATACAAGGATCCACTACTCACAGTCATATTCTTCATTGCTGTTCACTGCGCATGCGCCAAAAACTCGCCCCTTCATTGACTTATAACTAAATGTCGTCTTCGAACAAAAGATCACAAGATAAAAGCTTGCATACCTGAATGAATATATCCGTACACCGCACTGTTCATCAATATCAACTACTTGCCTATTCCAACTAGAATAAATTCATCAACCTCCCATCTCCCGCTTCTGACAACATTCCAAACTCTTTCACGCCCCTCTCCCCCCCCCCCCCCTTTTAAAACTTTACAAAAGTTACTTCCTCGCACCCATTATCTTCTGAAACAGCGCGCTTTTCACGACGTTTTAAGCTTTCCGGGGTGTTTGGTGCATAAATTCGATGATGCCCCCCTCCTCAAAATCGCGGCCTAAGTGCAACTTGCAGACGCAAAAGTGATTGGGGTTGACAAGACGCTGGGAATTCCTCGGGAGTTTCCGAAGAGCCGCTCTTTTGGTTTTTGCGTCGCTGGATTTTGCGTCTGCGTCGCTGGACATATATTGGAAGGGATGGATTTCGGGATGAATTATGCCGGGTGATTTGCGTGGGGTGTTTATTTTTAGGTGGAGAGTTGGAGGGGTTAGGGGGGGGGGGGGCTACGTTTTCTCGGATGAGTGATTGTTTATTCTCGCAGGGGTATGTGAGGTGTTGAAAATTTCACTTATGTGAAAGTGGGAAGGGGGGGGGGGGTAGGGTTAAAAGGGGTTTGTTCTTGATGGAGACAATGTCGTGAGTTGCTTTTTTACTTTCAATTACTTATATGTATACATAGGGTAATGAAAGTATAGTATTCGGTCATAAAAAAAAAAAAAAATTTTTTTTTTTTTTTTGCATTTCACCATGTTTTGGAAACTTCTTGATCTCAAAAAAAGTGATCTAGAAAAAATGTCTGTCTGTGTGTACGTGGTCGGTGTGACTCCCTAACAAATTGACCTACGATGTTCAAATTTGGTGTGAGGATTGATGATGACATTAGGACTTACCAATAAGGTTTTCGTCAAAATCGCGCATGCGCATAGGGTAGCTGCCATTGAAATAATCATGTTTTTTAGTAATTGCTAAGAAACGGCTCTAACGTATTTGTTCAAAATCGCTGTGGTAATGCCTCTTAAGGTCTTCTAAACATCCCCATTACCGAAATTACCGTAAAAATGCTTTAATGCCTTAAAAAGTTGAAAAACGAATGTCTTCAACACAGAGTTCTCTTTCCTGGAGCCACACCTCATCAACGATTGTGTTTTCTTTTCTCCACAGTTTCAGTTATAAGATAGGATAATATAAGAATTATCGAAAAGTATATCGCCAAATCATCATTTTGGCGAAGGGGTGTTTTTTTTTTTTTTTTTTTTTTTTTTTTAAAGACCCATACAAGAATTATTGCAAAAAAATATCGCCAAACTAGCCACTTTTGCAAAATGAATGAAGAAAATGTAACAGCGGTAAAATCCACGTCATTATTATAGTGAAATTGAAAGACGTGCGATGTTCCACACACCTTTAGTTTAAATTGTTTGCAATGAAATAAAGATATATTGGGGTAAGGTATTCTTTGGGTAAAGATGCTTAGGTGTAGGGTCTTTCAGAAATCACTCCTTAAATTTGAAAGACTAAGATGGTGAGAGATAGAGAGAAGACACAAGTGATATGTGGGTTAGACAGGTACGGAATCCTAAATACACCGGTTTGCAAAGTTAGTTAAACCAATATTTAGATGTGAGTTCATAAATTCACATTCTTTTTTGATGAATAAATTTTGAAGTGCCGGGTTCGAATCCCGGGTTAGGCTTGGATGTTCGTTGTCGTTCGGAATTCAAGTTAAGCTGTCGGTCAAGGCCTGATTAGTCGTTATTGTGCTTAAAAGTAGGTCGTTGAGTGCACAAACGAACCAACAAATTTTGAAAAGTAGTTTACCGCTAACTATCACTAAAAGGTCGCTTTTTCGGAATACTAATAAATCAAATTGCCGTTATCCAATCGCACTGAAATAGTATTTGTCCGATCATCGAAGAAACCCTTTCCTGTTGCCAAAATTGTTTTAATAATAAAAAAAATTTAATCAGAATAAATAAAAGATATTTGGATGTGAGTGCATAAGTTCACATTCGTTTTTAATGAATAAATATTGAAAAGTAATTTAACGCATATTTTGCTGATAGGAGATGTTTTGAATATTTAAAATTAGATGCAAACACCAAGCACACGCTGATAACAGAAACGACGTTTTGTCAATGAATATAAAAATTGGCGATGCATTTAAAAACTACTCTGTTTAACCTTTTGCACTCGAGGCCTTTTTCGCGCGGAGGGACCAGCAACTCGAGACATTTCTCGGCATTTTTTTTAGTGGTTAGCGTGCTGGCTTCTAGACCGCGAGGTTGCGGGTTCGAGTCCCGTGTTGGCATGGATGTTTGTAAATGTATGTTGGTTTGTTAAATGACGAAATGTTTCGGCGCATTATAGCCCTCGTGTTGCTGACGGCGCCAGGTAATCTGAATACAACAACTCGGCATTTTTTATTCGATTCTAGGTTACGGATTCGCTTCATAGAAACTAAACACAGTCATTGGCCCATGCATCGAATTTCCGCATCAAACCTAGTGGTCATCTCGCGTTGGGGCATCTAATCATGTGGTGCCTGAGAGGCGTCGTTCGAGCGCAAAGGGTTAAAAATCTTGATATTTAGTGAGTAGGTACGAAAATGATCACTTCGTGAAATGACATCAATTAAAAACTCGAAAATAGCGTCTAATATATTTTATATTTGAAATTCGTTTGCCAATTCATATGCAGTGGCTCCACCTGGTTTTGTCTTTTGGCATTTTAATTTGTATTAGATAAACATCAAATGAAAACAATTTATGTCAGGGATCCTTTTCGTACCTACTTACTAAATATCAAGGTGGTTAAAGAAAGTAGTTTCTAAATGCATTGGGCTAGAATATTGTAACATAGCGAGTGTGGGAAATGATCCTTACTATACTAAACTCCAACTTAACTTGACATCACTAGACGATAGATCTTCACCGTGCTCAGAGGCAATTAATCCATTTTAGCGGAATGAAGACATAATTCTCTCCAAACCTTATAGCCTTTTGTTCTCTACAGGGTCGTGGTTTGGCAAGCATTGTGCATTCACGCCGCCAAAAGGGATAAATTGCCTATGAGCACTGTGACGATCTACCTTCTAGTGATGTCAAGTTAAGTTGGAGTGTTGAGTTCCTCTTAATCAAAGATGAACTAATCCTGTCTCTCGTGTCACTCTAGACATATATTTCAACTGCGCTAAACGGACTTCTCACCCAGAAACCAAAACTAACAAAGCCACGACAAGACAAAAAAAAAAAAAAAAAAAAACTTTCTAAACACTCAACAAAAAACGGCTGATAAGGTCAAGCAAGCTTTCTCCTCGGCTCTTCCAAAATTCCGTCACCTGGCATGACAGCACCGTTCGATCATCTTGGACCATCCGAAGGAATCTTCAGACTTGTGCCAACTGGTCCCCTTCTGGCGATGCCCATCAATTCGTTGGTTGAGTGATGGTCTTTCGATAACTTCTGATGGGGGTGAGGTTTGGGGGCACCCCGACTCGGCCATCTTAACTTCCAATCTGAATCTTCCAAACTAGTTTTGGCTTTCTTTGGGAGGTGCAGCCCGTGATTGCGTTTGATGTTTGGATGTCCTGATGAATGGAATCATCGCCAGGTGGTCGTGGTCGCATCTTTTTTTTTTTCGTGGGAGGGAGGGCTTGGGTCGAAGTGGACTTGTTGGGAAAGTTTGGGTTTTTTTTTTTTGGTAGTTGGATGAATCATGCAACGAATTTTGTTGTAAAACCGTTGTTGGTTGTTTTAAAGGGAAAACTGATTGGGGGGGGGGGAATTTTATAGCAAATGTTGCAACGGATTTTGTGTTCCGGTACTGTATAATATCACTGCCTTGCCGTAAAAGTAGCGCAACTCAATGATCTTTGTTTTGAGTTAAAATGTGTACAAAATTGTAGACGGCATGTAGTACTTGTAGCTGGTTGACTAAACTTAAATTAGTCTGTAACTAATAATTCGACTCATAGACTATGAATAAATAAAAAAAAAAAACTAGATCATTAGTTTTGAGCATTTTTCTTTTTAAAATGTAGAAGTATTTTAATGATTGAGTATCTTTTGAAATATTAAAATAATTAGCTTAGGGCAGATGTAATTAATTAAGGCCCCGGGTACCAACTATAGTTTTAAATAATCTCCTTTATTTATTTAAAATAAATGCGTCTATCTTAAGAGCAGCATTATAATATTTTAATTAATAAATAGAAATGTGCAAAAATGAGCGTTTCGATGAGTGAGAGAGAGTTAGTATTATGGGGGAACATCTGTAATCGGCTAAACTGGAAGTCTATTAGTATTAGATAATTGACAAATGGTTAATTATTTGGGTATAAACAGTATAAGATTGTTTACGAGATGAGTTCAAGTTTAAACTGACTGTTGTTCTAGCTTGAAGTCCATGTCGTCTGTAATTGTGTACAAAGTTTAACTCAAAAGAGAAGAACTTTGATTTGTGTCACTTTTGTAGCAAGGGTTGCGATATGTTTTCAATCCAGAGTTGGTAAATCTGAACTTGTGGCTCGGAGGCATTTTTAGTGCTTAGCATGTGAAAGATTTCGGGTTTGACGTTCTGTTATCTCTGATTTCAAAAAAATGGGTAGATACCAAGAGAATGTGACTTGTAGACTCTAATCGATTGTTGGAATGTGCGGTGGGAATTTTTCTGGTTTTCTTCCATTCGAGACGCAAATACGAGGCCTCTCGAAAAATGATATTCCGGAAGCCTTAATTCGAATTAGGAGTGGCATTTTACGATCTTTTGGGCGCATTAGGGGGGCCTTCAAGGAACAAGTTAACTAAGCTGCAGGTCTTATTACCGAAATTTCGTGCGATCGAGCCATTGCGCTCTCCTAATACTGGCGTGTTGAATTAATGGTGGCTGCTGCATGTCAAATCCGTCGTGTAGAGAGAGGTGCTAAATCAGAGGTTAATGCATTGCCATCTGAACAAAGTTCGAAATTACGAGGCGTGGTAGTTCATGTTGTTAATATGTTATGGTTGTCGCCCATTCATTATAGTGGTTAGCGCATCAAACTATCACGCTGGTGGATCTCGGTTCGATTCCGGGGTAAAACATGGATGTAAGACGTAGATGTCCTAAGTTAAGGGCAACGATGGCTCACCCACTGGTTTCCCCCTCACAAGTGGCCATCGCTAGTGGCCACGTGACTGCGAGCACTAGAAGTGAGTGTAAGTGCTTGAGCCCGTCATTAGAAGAAAAAAAAAATATGTTACGGCTCAATATTAGAGGTCGGAAATATCGATCTAAATAAATATCGATACTATATCGTTGCTTAGAAAAAAATATCGGTGTATATCGATACATGTTTTTTTTTTGTTTTTTTTTTTTTTTTGACAGAAACAAAGTTTTTCGGGGCAAATTTCTACTATTCATGAATTCATGCCAAAATTGTTTTAATAAATAAATTACAAAAATTGTTTTTAAATAAACTATAAAAATTGTTTTTAAAAAAACTATAAAAATTGTTTTAATAAATAAATTATGAAAATTGCTTTAATAAAAAAAATTATAAAAATTTATTTTTAAAGAAGAAATTTTTAAAAGTAATTTATCGCATATTTTGCTGATAGAGATGTTCTTAATATTTAAAATTAGATGCAAATTCCAGGCTCACGCTGGCAACAAAAACGGCGCTAGGTTAAAGATTACTAATAAATTATCTTATCTTTCTATTACATCATGTTTGGTTTTTTTTTTTGTTTTTTTTTGTTAGGGTGCCATTTTAACTGTCTCTCAGTCGAGCTCAAACCTTAGTTTTGAAGTTTTTGAAAAGGGAATAAAGAAAATCGAAAAAACACATGAAACTACAAAACGACCATCAAAAAACTAAAAATGTTTGGAAATATCGATATATCGGTTACTTTTATCGATATTTTTAGTATCGATACTTTTTTTTAAATATATGGTCATATCGATATATCGCCGACCTCTACTCAATATGGTTCTCATATAAACCTTGAACAAGAAAGCACTAAACAACTTTAGGGGGAACTATTGGATACTTGAACCTCTAGTGAAAAGTTAAATGAAATGAAGTCGATAATCTTGAAAGAAGATATTGCGTGTGTAATATTGTATATTCATCGCTAACTAGTTAAACAAAGTCGTTGAAATACACATTCTTGTTCTACAACTTCAAACGGGCACAATTTTAACTATTTACTCGGCGAATTTTAATTGAACTTAGTTACAATTCAATTGAGAACAAAAATTATACTTCAAAATATTTACACATCGATTATTTCTCAACAAAACTTCAAAGAATGTAACCCCAATTAATGAATTTATGAGTCAGTAATGATTAAAAAATAATTAATAACTAATACGCCCCATTTCCCCTAAAAATTCCGACTTCATTTAACTAATTAGAGGATCATTAATTAAAAGCACTCCACAACCAAAAATATATTTTTACGCCCCGACAGAAACCACATCTTCGTGGCAACTCGTATGAATTCCGGCGCCATTTTTGCACCAGGGGCGCTTTTGCAACAACAAACGCAACACCGTTCGATCTTTTACAGAATCGGGGTTTATTAAAATATCCCTTTTAACTGCGACAATACAGTTGCGACAGCTGGCAACAGTGGACCTAGCCTTAGGTGAGGGGGGGGGGGGGCTCCCTTTGTGTTTGCTCTCTCTCTCTCTCTCTCTTTTTTTAATTTAAATAATTTCGTGTCGGGTCTTAGCTGCAGCTTTTCAGACGCAGCTGCAAAAATCAACTTTTCGAAATCGACCCCTTTTAGTGTATCAGGCACCTTAATATAGTATCAATGGCTCGGGTTTGTGCTTTCTTGATGGAAGGTTAGTCATTTCGATTTGTTTTTAACGTTGAGCTGAATACCGAACTCGATTTTGTGTGCCTAAATTTTTGTAGTGATAATGTTATAAAATTAACCCATTTTTTTCTTCTTTCAATTACCCATATGTTAACATAATATAATGAGAGTGTTGCATTAGGTAAAAAAAATCGGGATGTATTTTTTTTTTTACTTTTAATTACCCATATGTATACATAGGGTAATGAAAGTATAGTATTCGGTCATAAAAAACATTCGTTTTTTTGCACTTATCCTGTGTGTGTGTGTGTGTGTGTGTGTGTGTGTGTGTGTGTGTGACAGCATAACTCCCGAACAAATTGACGTACGATGTTCAAATTTGGTATGCAGGTTGGTGATGGTACAGACACCTACCATTAAAGCTTTAGTCAAAAACGCGCATGCGTATAAGGTAGTTGTCATTGAAAAAATCATGTTTTTCAGTAGTTGCTAAAAAGCGGCTCTAACGATTTTGTCCAAAATCGCTGTGGTAATGCCTTCTAAACAGCCCCACCCCCGAAATTCCCTTAAAAATGCTTTAATGGCGTAAAAAGTTGAAAAACGGATGCCTTTAACCCAGAGCTATATTTCTTTGAGCATACCTCATCAACGATCATTTTCCTCAGTCTCACTTATAAGAAAGGATTATGTAAGAATTATTGAAAAGTATAAAGCCGAAATCATCCATTTGGCGAAGCTTTTATAAGACTCATACAAGAATTATGGTAAAAAATATTGCCAAACTGGCTATTTTTTCTAAATGAATGCTGAAAATATAAAAACGGTAAATGACACAAATTGATATCAGTATTATAGTGTAACTGAAATTTTTGCGATGTTCCACACCCCTAGAAAAGTCACTTAGACCCCTTTTCTTCTCAGTCCCCCAATTGTCTTTAAAATTTCGCCAAAATTTAAGCATGTCCATAAGGCATGCTATAAAAAAATTCGTTTTTCGACAATTGCCAAAAAAAACGGTCTTGATCTCCAAAATTTCCGCAGAAATGTGATGAAGGCATAAAAAGATAAGAAAAAATTTCTTTAGTACTGAATTTTCTTTCCCATTAACGACTGTTTATTCTCTGTTTCACTTACAAGATAAAAGAATGCAAATTTGAAAACGAAAACCATAAATTAAACCAATCAATGGCAAATATAAATCCCATGACCAATGTTAAGTGTAACAGAAATTTATGCGATGTTCCACACTTCTAGTTGTATAAATCAGCTATGTGCATTAAAAACTTTTATGTGCAATTACAACTTATTTAATCGATTTTGAGTTGATTGTCTTGAGTTGGTTTTTGACCACTACGAAGAAAATTATCGATTCCATGCCATTGACTACCATTTTCCTCCCCAAAACTTAATCGGCAGCAAAGTTGTCGACAACGAGTCTATCTGCCAAGTTTTAGCTCGATTGTAAGATAGCAAGTGAGTTAAATTGTCCACCGAAGTACCAATAGAAGCGTGTGTAAAAGCGGTCCCTTAGTGACATTTCTTTACCAAACACTTAATAGAATGCTTTGCAATCGACAGTGAGTATCTGCAAAGTTTCAGAAAAATTGGATGACGGCAAATGGGTCAATTAGCCATCCGAAGATTTGCTCACTAATAAACATACAAAATAGAATTTAACAGAAAGGCTTTTACAAGTTTAGAGGATAAGATATGTATTCTAAATGCAAAGTAAATTAAATTCTGGGTGGGTTCCACTATTTAAAAATCCAGACTGGGCTTGCAAACATTTTTAAAATAAGACAATATCATTCAATCACAAAAAATCCATAAGAACTTTTCTTATGGATTACTATGGAAACTTACTATGGATTACTTACTTATGGAAACTAATTTCTATAAAACTTTGAATTTCGATGAGTAAATAAGAAAAAGATCACATAGTGAAATGACATAAATTGTTTTCATTTTATGTCTATCAATTATAAATAAAAATTAAAATAGCAATAGACAAAAACAGGGGGAGCCACTGTATATGCAGTGACATAAGGATTTCAAATATAAAATAAAATATATTAGACGCTATTTTCGAGTTTTTAATTTATGTCATTTCATTAAGTCATCATTTTCGTACCTACTCGCCAAATTTCAAAGGTTTATGGAAAGTAGTTTCTAAATGTACCGGGCTAGAAGATTTTGGGAAAAAGCGAGTATAGGAAATGATCCTTATAGTCCGAGAGGCGACTGCAATTTTTGGACCTCATCGAACATCATTCTGAATTTTATATAGAAATTGGAGAAAAAAGAGTAGATTACGAATCCACTGGTCTGCCGTGGTAAAAATGGCCGAAACTGGTCCAAAATTGACTTGGAATTAGTTGAACTAAAATCCGATTGCCAAATATGTCATAACTTGCCAAAAAGAGAACAACCTTTTTCGTCTGGCAACCCACTGCATTTTGATTTTCAATGAAAAAAAGCGCAAACGATTTCTGATCTCTGACTCGGTAAAATTTGTATCTTTTCAAAGTAAGCCAAATTGGCGACATCAGTTACGTCATCAGTGACGTAATGTTTATTGCCAACTTGGCTCCCTTTTAATAGATGCAAGTAGACTGTCGCCAGATATCTGAATCGTCTGCAACCTTCTTAATTGAAAATTAAAAAGTGAGGGTTACCAAATAAAAAAAAAAATGCTCATTATTTGGCAAGTTATGGCGGATTTGGCAAATGGATTTAGTTCAATTGATTAAAAGTCGATTTTTGACCAGTTTCGGCCATTTTTGCCACGGCAGACCAGTGGATTCGTAATCTACTCACTTCTCTCCAATTTCTGTAAAAAATTCAGAATGATGTTCGATGGGTAAAAAAATTGCAGTTGCCTCTCAGTCTATTACTAAGCATTCGTCTTAACATACTCAATCTTCAATTAAATTTAAGGACAGCGTAAAGAATTCAAAGTTAGCTTCATTCCCAAAATAAAATTTAATTTCTCAATTATTATTCTTTTCATCAGACGAATTTCGAGAGCAAAAAAAAAAAAATCCTTCACAGAAAATATCTCATTCAACGTTTCTGCCGTTTCATCATCAAAAGTTTTACCTTTTCTAAAAGAGTTCAAGAACACCTCAAACTAAGTTTCATCGGCAAAATTCCATTTCACGGAGAAACGCTTCAAGTTCTTGCCTCAGAAATAATTGTCGTTAACAATCCGCCATTTTATCAGGTAAATATGCCTTAATCGTGCCTGTCCCATTTAAAATATCTCCAGACAGATATACTTGTCAAAGAGAAGAGAGTTTCTATTTTTACGAATGGCAGCAGTCCTCGGTTTAACGGCATAATTGCTGTGCGTGGGAAAAAAGAAACGATCTCCAATTATCTTCTTCTAAATGCGGCAAGATGGCGGCTAATGGGTAGGACTCGAATTCTTCTTTTTTGTTCTTTTGTTCTATTTTCTTTTTTTTATATATATATATATAATTGCAATTCAACTTGACTGTTTTGGAATTTCCTTTCTTTGCAGTTATGAATAGTTGAGTTTACTGTGTCATCTAATCAAGTAAGAAATAACTCGGAGAAACTAGTGTTCTTTTTTTTTCTTCTTTTCTGGGGGGTTCTTTTTGGAATTCGAACGTGAATATTCTTGGCGGGAAGGAAAACAAGGCACATAGGTGTGACGTAATCGCACTGATGTTGTTATGTTAATTTTATATAATTATTGAGAGGTTTAACTTAAGGCGAATTTTCCGGATGGAAATTTTAACGCCTAAGTTTGTCACGATTTGATCACATGGACAGCCAGAGCTCGCTTTCTTTAAGGGTTTAGTCTTATTATTAATTATAAACTTCTTTTAAATGATGTGAGTCTCAATTAATTAGACTTCTATCAATATTAATAATAAATGTAATTATATATATAATAATAATAAATGTGATAATAATAATAATAAATGTGATGATAATAATAAATGTAATAATATATATAATAATAATAAATATGATAATAATAAATATGATAACAAATAGTAAAATAATAATAATCAATGTAATAATAAAAATTGATAAATAATAATAAGATCATTTGTAGCTAAAAATGAGCAAAAGGCGTATGTTTATTACTTTCGATTACCCATATGTTAGCGCCGACCAAACGGTATAGTGGTTAGCGTGCTAGCCTCTGGACCGCGAGGTTGCGGGTTCGAGTCCCGCGTTAGGCATGGGTGTTTGTAAATGTATGTTGCCTTGTCTAATGACGAATGTTTCGGTGCATTATAGCCCTCGTGTTGCTGACGGCGCCAGATAATCTGAATACAACCAACCCATATGTTAGGGTAATGAAAGTATAACATTCAATCAAAAAAAAATTATTTCTTTTAATTTTTTTTTTTTTTATATCTCTACGTTTTGGAACATCCTATCTAAAAAAAAATTATCTAGAAAAAATGTCTGTGCGTAGGTGGTCAGCATAACTCCCGAACAAATTGATCTACGATGTTCAAATTAGAATGCAGGTAGGTGATGACTCAAGGACCTACCATTAAGGTTTTCGTCAAAATCGCGCATGCGCATAAGATAGCCTCCATTGAAAAATTTATGTTTTTCAGTAATTGCTAAAAAAACGGTTCTAACGATTTCGATAAAAATCACAGTGGTAGTGCCTCTTAAGGTGTTCTAAACCTCCCCACCTCCAAAATTCCCGTAAAAATGCTTTAATGAATTAAAACGTTGAAAAACGAATGCTTTCAACTCAGAGTTCTCTTTGCTTTCATCAACGATCGTTTTTTCTCTTCTCCTCAGTTTCACTTATAAGACAGGATAATGTAAGAAGAACTGAAAAGTGTATTGCCAAAATCACCATTTTTGCGAAGGTGGTGGGTTTTTTTTTTATTGTTAAAAAAACCCATTTAAGAATTATCGAAAAAAAATATCGCCAAACTGGCCTTTTTTTCTAAACGAATGATGGAAATATAAAAACAGTAAATGAGACAAATTGACATCAGTAACCTAGTGTAATTGAGAGTTGTGCGATGTTTCACACCTCTGGTTTTCTACAGCAATATACAGTTTCATTCCGATCTGGACGAAAAATTTCCCACTTGATCTTGAAACAAGATGAAT
Organism: Linyphia triangularis; assembly: GCA_963978545.1. Classification (NCBI taxonomy): domain Eukaryota; kingdom Metazoa; phylum Arthropoda; class Arachnida; order Araneae; family Linyphiidae; genus Linyphia; species Linyphia triangularis. The sequence continues at coordinate 66,528,106 of OZ021729.1, forward strand.
GTCACTGGCTAGTTCAGATTTCGAAAACCAACATCAACCCCTAAAGGAGAATTCCATAACTGGAGATCTATTGAACCAATTTGAACCGGGTTGGCGAAAAAGGTATAACTTTGAACTATATAAAATCCTTAACGATGAGGACATTACCAAATCCATAAAATTGGCTAGGCAGGCCACCTTCTAAGAATGAATGCAGAGAGAACATCTATTAAGGTTTTCAATGCAATTCCTTTTTTTTGGTGGGGGGGGGGGTGGAATGCTAGAGACTTCTGAAGAAGGCACACTAAGGGCTGTCTCGTGTCAATGCTGTTGATGATATTGTCCAATAATGATAATTCTTTTTTATTCTTCTTCTTCTTTAATTTTCAATGAGGATACTTGCATTTTTTTTAAGGTAGTAGTCTGGTAACTTGGGTTAAAAAAAAAAAATCGATTTTTTTTTTTTTTTTTTTTTTGCTTAATTTGAAAGTACAATGTCTTGAGAATATACTGTGAAAATTTCAGACAGAAATTCGAAATATTTCGGGAGTTATAACGAGTTTCCTAGAGCGCCTCGGAGTCCAACCTTTAAGGTCGACCGGCAGCTGCAACCGCTTGGACCCTTCTATTGTTTGCGCTTTTAGTATATTTAAGTTAAAATTCACAGTACTCTGTTAGTATTTGATCGTACGTTGACACGTAAGCATCTAAGATGGATAGGAAAGGGAAAAAAAGTGGTACGAAAAGTTCTGGAGATCCAGGCATTAAACGCGTTTTTCTCAAAACATTGTTTTTCTGGTCGGCCCGGGTCCTAACTTTTTTTCTACTGAACCGATTGCTTTCAAATTTTAACAGGCTGTTCTACACACTTATAGTTCTCGTCGGTACTAACGAGAATTTTTTTCACCCCTAACTTTTTATTTTACAACCCTTTCTTTGCTAAAACAAAATGACTTTTTTTTTCAAAGCCCGCCATTTTGTTATTTACACTTGAAATTTAACTTCAGTAGTTCCGACCAGAATGACATGTCTATAGATTAAGAATAATCAAGAATATTTGATTTCAGATAACATCAAGAGTCAAAATCACCCGGGCCACCCACGTGCATTTTTTTTGAGGTTCCAACTTCGAGGGACAATAATAATAGTAATAAACTATTAAATTTTTTCAAATAATTTTTTTTTTTATATTTTCAATATGTAAATAAAAACACTCTAAATATTCAAGATAATTCATTTTTATTTTCCTATAAAAAACCACCCTCCAAAGAAGTCATGAAAATAGGCATAAGTTACTACCTTAAACTGAATCAAGTTGACATTAAATATTATCTCACTGATGACGTAACTGAATTCTGGCTCGCTTTTAAAAATTACAAGTAAGATGTCGTCAAAGATCAGAAATCGTCTGCACATGTACTCGTTGAAAATTAAATAGCAGTATGTTGCTTCGTAAATAAAAACTCTCATTATTTGACACGTTATGACATATTTGGAAATCGGATTTAGTTCAACTCATTCCAATTATATTTTAGAACTGTTTAGCCATTTTTGTCTCGGCAGACCAGTACCCAATGCGGTGCCTAAACTTGCAGTCAGCTATTAGTCTACACTGTTAAAAGTTTCCACCAAAATTTGGTTCCCATTTAGCTGTAATCAACATTTGGTGCTTAGTTTCACGATTTAATGGTGCTACCTTGGACCGTAAGCACCATTAAATCATGAAACTAAGCACCAAATGTTGGTTGCAGCTGAATGGCAACCAATGGACAATTCACGCATTTTTTTTTTAAAACGAGTGAAATTAGTTTGTATTTATGAAGAATTTCTTTCTGATTCCAAATATTTAAATAAAAGTTCTTTTAAAAAAAATTAGTTATTTAAATATTAAGAAAAGAAAATGCCTCCAAACCGAGCCAAAAGCAGTCCGATCAAAACACTCAGTAAAATATGTGACGTCAAGACATCCTTCCGTTTCTGTGGTTATCGTGCGGTTACTGCCAAATAGTTGGCGCGATTTGCGAGAAACTTGCAAAATTGGTTTCCGCTGCTGCATTTCAAGCCAAGATGTTTGAGATCTCTTGACTTCACATTCAGTTCAAGCCGAATGAATCGTTTTCTCGCCAAAGTAAAACAGGGGAACTTTGTTTGCAATTTTTTTTTTTTTTTTTTTTTTTTTTAAAGCGCATTGAGCAGAAATTTTTGTGTTTATAGCCTTTTCGAAACATTTAGAATTGAATAAAAAAATACAAAATAAGTACGAGAATCGTCCATTTTTGGGGCAAGGTGGAAATTTTTTTTGAATAGTCCAATATAGTTACGCTGTATATTCATAGAGAAAGGTCAATTACAAAATTACTTGTACAATAATAAACCGTTTATTTCAATTCTATTTCAATCCATTCCCATTACATTCCTTTTCGCCGACTGCTTAAAAGTTCCTTCCAAACCTAAACCTAATGAAATCAAAACGGAACAAAATACCTTTTGGAGTGTGCAAGCTTAAAACAAAAGTCCCCCCCCCCTCCCCCACTAAAACGTAGATTTCAAGAAGCATTAATAACAACTCCAGACGATATCAGTGCTTTTATTTCCGTCCACCCATCCACGTTCTTAAAAGACTTTCGTTTGTGGAGGTATAAGTTTACAAAGATCTTAAAATTTTCGAATTTTCATAACAGGGGAAAATTCCACAGCCGGAAGCGATGTTGGGATGCAGACGGCTTTGTTTAGAAATCACAATAGAACTCTTGCGGCGTAAACTCTGATTAAAATTAATTGCTTTGTTTTAAAGATACATAGGTTAGGGGTACAGGGCTGTTTGAAGGAGAAGGGGTAGGGGGAGTGGTTTCGGTTTGCTAATGACATTCATTCTTGATTGTGACGTTACATGTTACTCAGAGGGTATGAATATTACTGGTATTAAGTTACTCAGTTGTAACGGAATCATTTTTTTTCTCCTTCGTTGGTGAATGAAATGTGTTAGGGTAATGTTTTGAAAGAGAGAAAATATTCTTGGTAAATGCGTTTATCTCATTTGCTCATTCCGAAAGTTAGAGAAATTGATAAAATAAAATAACTGTTGAAATTCTGAAATGAAGTTTTAGCCCATCTGATGGCTGTGGGGTTTTTCACTCTGACCTCGAATGCCATAGGTGCCTGGTTCGAATACCGGGTTAGGCATGGATGTTCGTTGTGGTTCGGAATCCAGGTTAAGCTGTAGAACCCGCCCTGATTAGCCGTCATTGTGCATAAGAATAGGTCGTTGAGCGTACAAACCAACTAATCAGCTTAAATGAAGTTTTGAAGTAGTTATTTTGAATTGAAAATTGTGTTCGAACTCAATTCTTTTGATTTTGAGTAAGACGTGCAGCTTTTTTTTTTCCTTTTTTTTTTTTTAAATAAATTAGTTTAAAAATTACATTGTTCCGAAAAACCGGTTTTGATCTAGATATCAGTTCAACAGCTTGTTGTGTTATGAATTCAGCCACTAGAGCTAATTTATTCTTGCTCTAAATACTAGAGCAATTTTTAGTAAGACAGGCATTTATATTTAAATATTACAATAAAAGCTTGATTGCTAATAGACAAAGGATAACAATGAATGACTTTCAATTCAGCAGTTTTTTCGTCTTAACCTCTCAAACACCGGTACTCGCTTATTCCCCCCCCCCCCCCCTCAAAATACAAGACAATATTATTCCCCGAAATAACGAAAATCGTTTGGCAAGCTTTATCTCTTTCGAATCAATCCCATAAATTAAAAAGGTGCATAAAATTCAAATAGGTGAACTTCACATTACGAAATGATTGCATAAAACAAACAAAATTACTGTTTGTATCAGTAGAGAAGCTCTCGACAGATAGTCTAGCAGATTGTGCTGTCACTGCAGAAACAACACACGTCGATTTAGAATAAGGGTTGATGCATGGAGGAAATCGGAGTCCAAAACAGGTTGCAGTACTGCGAATGCAGTCTTTCTCCTGGAATACTCCGTAGAAAATAGGACTAGTCTTATTTCTACAGCCAAAAGACAAAGCTAGACAATGTTGTGGGAGCTATTCTTGTGATTTAGTGACATGTCTTTTAGTTGCATCCCCCAAAACTTGATAGAATGTATCGAAAGCTAGACTATCTGACAAGTTTCAGCTTGATTGGATGACGGCAATTGCGTTCATTATCCCACCGCAGGTTTTCCCACCACGCACAAACACATAAAATCGAAGTTAATATAAATGACCTTAAAATATAAATGGATGGATAGTAGACTGAGATGCGACTGGCAATTTTTGGACCCCATTGAACATCATTCTGAATTTTTTATAGAAACTGGAGAAAAGTGAGTAGATTACGGATCCACTGGTCTGCCGTGGCAAAAATGGCCGAAACTGGTCAAAAATCGACTTTTAATAAGTTGAACTAAATCCAATTGCCAAATGCGCCATAACTTGCCAAATAATGAGCATCTTTTTTTATTTCGTAACCCTCACTCTTTGATTTTCAATTAAGAAGGTTGAGGACGATTCGGATGTGTGGCTATGGCTTACTTGCATTTTTCACAAATGACCCAAATTTTCAATAAACATTACGTCACTGATGACATAACTGATGTCGCCAATTTGGCTTACTTTTAAAAGATACACGCTTTCCGAGCCAGAGATCAGAAATCGTTTTTGGTTTTTCTCATTGAAAATCAAACTGCAATGGGTTGCCAAACGAAAAAGTGTGTTCTCTTTTTAGCAAGTTATGACATAATTGGCAATTAGATTTTAGTTCAACTCCATTCCAAGTCAATTTTTGATCAGTTTCGGCCATTTTTGCCTCGGCAGACCAGTGGATTCGTAATCTACTCACTTTTCTTCAATTTCTATAAAAAATTCAGAATGTTGTTCGATGGGGTCCAAAAATTGCAGTCGCCTCTCGGACTATAGTGGGTACTGATGGATAGTACGGATAGTGGTTGAGTGGTTGCTTAGAAGAATTCAATGCTGTAAAAATTATTTGGTTGAATTTTCCGGATTTTCTACTATTTGAAACGCAAATGCTGAAAGGTTGGTCACCTTCCGGGAAGTGCTCCCGGAAGGTAACTTTTTGAAATTTAATTGATGTGATAATGATCTAGTGCGTAGTATTGCGGTTAGTGTAAGAAATTACAAAGAAACACAATCCCAAGACAGCCAATTATGCAAAATTCTCTCGAATTCTTGATCAGTAGAATTCTATTTCCGACCAGGTCTGTAACGACGTCTAAAAATAAAAGACGAAGTCCTATGAATTTCTTTCGAATGTATTTTAAATCTTATCGCAGCACCTATAACTTCTCCTTAAATAACCTTTCAACAACATGGGCGCGTTCGAAATTGAAGGCGTGTTCCCCCCCTCAAGCGGCTTTACACCTCGTCACAGTTCCTCAACTGTTTATTGAGGCATTTGACTGTGCGCTCTTAAAATAAATAAATTAACGCGAGTTTGTTTTGTGGGGGTGGCATCGAGGCATAAACCTCGTTTACCTTCAATCTTTTTTTTTTTTTCTCTTTTTTTTTTTTTCTTCTATAACATGTAGAAGTCGTCCATTTTCGTGAAATGGTTGTTTTAATGAATAATGTATTGCGGACATAAAGAGCATGAAATCTTTATGGGTGTCCTGTAAATCATATAGGATCCAGTTCTTTTCGGCGTTTGTCCTGTAATGAGCGGCGTGTTTTTTTTTTTTTTTTATGGTTGTGGTGGGGTGGGGTGGGGGGGGCTCGGTAATGAGTTGGTGTTAAGCAAACTGAATGTCGGGTTTGTTTGTTTGCTGGTGTTATCCCCGAATTTATGGTTTGCGCGGGTTTCTTTTCGGCTGCGTAGGTGTGTCGTGAGTTTTAACGTTGCGCAAATGGATCTTGTATTGCGGAATTAAACTCGCTATTCGTTGACGGTCGAACTTATGCCTCGGAGGCATAATCCAAGCCTGTATGTAACTAAAGGTCTCGGGATTAAGCCTTGCTGGCGCTCTGCGTTCTCTCTTTTCAAAGTGAGGGGTCACGGTGGGGATTGCGACGAATGATTTCGTGTCGTTGTTGGGACAATGGACAATTCCCGCATTTTTTGTTAAAAAGCGTGTTATATTTGTTTATATTTATGAAGAATTTGTTTCTGATTCCAAATATTTAAACTAAAGTTCGTTAAAAAAAACTAGTTATTTAAATATTAAGAAAAGAGAATGCCCCCAAACCGAGCCAAAACCAGTCCATTCAAAATACTTAACAAAATCTGTGACGTCAAGAGGTCCTTCCGTTTCTATGGTTATCGTGAGGTTTCCTCCAAATGGTTGGCGTTGATTTGGTAGACCATTACAATATCCCGTACAGGTTGGCGCGATTTGCGAGAAACTTGCAAAACTGGTTTCCGCTGCTGCTTTTCAGGCCAAGATGTCTGAGATCTCTTGACGTCACATTCAATTCGAGCCGAATGAATCGTTTTCTCGCCAACGTCTAACAGGCGAACTTTGATTGATTTTTTTTTTTTTTTTTTTTTTTTTTTTTTTTTTTTTAAAGCGCATTAAGCAGCAATTTTTCTGTTTATGGCCTTTTCGAAACATTTAGAATTGAATAAAAATAAAGTGGGATTTGATCATTGGTGGTTTCAGGATAATAATAATAAAAAATAAATAAAAAAGAATAATAAAAAATAAAAAAAATAAAAAAAAAAACATCATGGGAAATGAGTTGTGTTTTAAAATCCACGCTTTGTATAAATTTCTTTGCATAAGCTAATCTGAAATATTATAACCCATAAATAATTATATAAATCCTTTATATGCATTGCCAATTTTTATGGGCAATTGCAACTTCTTGAGCTCAGATTGAGTTTTCATAGTGTTTGACCACTAAGAACAAAAGACACATTCCGAACTATTTATCAACTTTTTTTTGCCCCCAAAACTTTACTGAATACATTGTTGTTTCTAATTAGTCTATCTGCGGTTTCCGCTCGATTAGAAGACGGCAAGTGTGTTAGTCATCCGTTGCAAAATGCTAGCTTGTGTAAAAGAAGTCGTTAGGTAGCAGTAACGGTCCCACAAAACTGGATTCAAAGCATTGTCATCGACAACGATTTATTCTCACAAGTTTCAGATCGATTGGATGACGGCAAGTGGGTTAATTAGTCAGAAGCGTCAATAGAAATATGTGTAAAAGCGGCCTTTTAGTGATTTCCCCAAAACTTGATAGAATGCATAGTCAGCGATAACGAGTCTATTTGCCCAAGTTTCAGTTCGATTGGATCACTGCAAGTGGGTTAATTTGCTCTCTGCAAATTAGCACGCCACTCCTAAACACACAAAATAAAACCGAAATTTAAGGGATTTATCACATGAAAGATGTTCAAAGCTGTACAAGAAATTTAGTAGCTTTTTCCCTATTTGGTGGATAAAATTTTATCTGGCAATTATTTTTTATTCAGATATAATTTTTACGTGTTTTAAATAGTTTGTATAGTATTTATGAATATATGTTACAGATACCGTTTGATTAGGACAATTCCTTTATTTATATTTTTTGTTTGTGATGTTATGTTTGGGTGTATGATAAGCATGCATGATCCTATATCTATAGTTTATGCGGACGTTTCTGAACACTCTGTATAAGTTTCTTTTCTATATAGATTAGAATTAGAGGTTAAAAATAAATTAAGAGAAAATGGTAGAATCAATGTTTTATTGAGGTGCATAAAACTTCAAATATATTCAATACCAATTTCTTCAGGGGTTTGGTTTTTCCCGAATGGTGATTTTGATTAAATAGTAAAAGATCTAAAACTGTAAAGCATTTCGATTATTCTCGTTGAATTCCATTTAATGCATTTCATTCATCATAATATCTTTAGAGAATGGAATTAAATTCAAAAAAGTTTATTCCAGAAATAAACTGAAACAAATTTCTTTAAAATAAATTTTCCCAAGTCGAGTCGAAAATTTTAATCCCCCATTTTGTTTTGCTTTTCCATCACCCTTTTTCTATTTTCTCGCGAAATCGAATCTGTTGCCATTCCACTCCGAGAAATAATAAGAGCTAGAATGAATACACCTTATTTGAAGTTGTGTGTTAAGTATATCCAATTAATCCATTCAAGGAATATCGTCTGCAAATGTTTTATTTTTACTGCTTTTAAGATAAGCAAAGTCGGAATCGTCATTTGGAGTGTAACAGATTAATTTCTTGGATTTTTCGTTCTATTTTTGCTTTCGAACACCTAATCTATTTGAGCAAACGATATGTGACTTCAGAGAACGATGAGACGATTGAGTTCGATGAAAAAGAACGTGCTGTAATTGAAATTCTTGTCTCTTTCGGAAGTGTTTATTTTGTTCTTCTTTTTATTTCTTCAAGAAAGCGGAAGAAATCGAACAACTTTCTCTGTTTTCGACAAGTGCAAATAAGGGAAAGTGTATAATCCTCACTTGATCTTCCGTGGAAAAATATTGCCAAACGATTTCTTTTCAATTTTATTCTTTGGAATTGAGTCATCGTAGGATGTTATTTAAGTTCGAATTTTGAGTTTTGTCGCAATAGCACGGAGAATTTCGAATGTGTTTCATTATTAAAATGTCAGCTCCCCCTTCACTAAAAAAAAAAAAAATCCAGTGAATAATCGAGCTTGAAAAATCGCTCCAATATACTGAAAGATGCCTAATAATTGAATAAGAAATGTCTGTTAGACGACTGGCACATTTTTACTCAACCTTAATTGAGTTTTCTGGACAGGTACGTCAACAAGCTATTTTTAATAAAAGTTCTTATTTGGTAACATTTTTATTATTTGCTTCGCGTAATTATTCTTCTGATGTCATTTTCATCAGCGGGACTAACCGATTGAGATGATTAAAAAGCTTGATAAATATATGCAGACTCGGAAATGAAAATTAGAAAGAAAGAAAAAAACTGTATAAATAAATAGAATTTTTACTTTATGAATAATTAAACACTACACAATATAAGTGCATGGACTTCAATTCTCTTTCGCTTGAGGGCATAAATTGTCATACTAATCTTACACTGACACTGTATGTGGAAATGGCAGCTACAAAGTTTTGATAATAAAAAAAAAAATGGTACTTAAGTATTATCCCGTCGACCGTTAGCGAACTTTTTGTTGGCGATATTAAGTTCGAAACGCCTGATTTCCTCGTAGGTCCGGTTCGGCTCGGATCAGTGTCGAGGCTTTTCAGTGGAATGCTTCAGCTTCGCTGCTAACCGGGCATCTGTCTGGACCAACCGTTTCAACAGAGTAAGAAAATCTGTTTGGCGAAAATTTTGTTTCGCCAACGTTGATGAATGGCATGATAGGTACGTACCAAAAAATGGTGCGGTGTTTTTTTTTTGTTTTTTTTTATCTTTTAGGTCACATTTGACCAATGGTGCCTGTCTTATCTAAAACTTGAGAACTGTTTAGCGTTGACTTCCAAATAAAGCGAAACAAAAGTTTACACAAAAAACATCTTTATTGTATCTTACACCATTTAATTGTTAAACCTCTCTCTCTCTCTCTATGTTCAAAGGTGTAAGAAAACGTATCATTTGCATAGATTTATCAATAAACAAAACTGATGAAAATTGGGTACTGAAAACCCGTTCATTTGTTTTTCAAAAGCAGTGAATTCTTCAAAAGAAGTTGTTTTGGATTCGAGTGAGAGCATCTGCCCGAAGCATCCCATACATGGTTGATTAAATTTTTATCAAACGATTTTTTTTGACGAAAGACTTGAATTTTGATATAAAATATGACTCAAAACACAGTTTACAACAGTAATTTTATTATCAGCCGACTTCAAAGAACCACATAAGACTCGACGTAATATCATTTGAAGATGTCATAGGAAATCTCCTCTCACGGCGTACAAAATTCCCCGAACAAAATACAACCAGTACAAAACAGCAGTTAAAATGCTAGTTTCTATACAAGAAAATATAACCTTTAGGACAGATGTAGTGTAGGACATTTAAACATTCTTCTTTTTCATTTGGCGACAAAAAATACCGCCAAAATCAAAAACATGGTTATTAAAATAATAATAAAAAATAAATACAAATAATAACAAAATTAAGTTAAAACATATATAATAATATATATAATAATAAAAATACTAGTTTCTATACAAGAAAATATAACCTTTAGGGCTGATATAGTATAGGACATTTAAACATTTTTCTTTTTCATTTGGCGATAAAAAATATCGCCAAAATCAAAAACATGGTAATTTAAATAATATTACAAATAAATACAAATAAAATACAATTAATAACAAAATTAAGTTAAAACATATATAATAATACGTATAATAATAAAATATAAATAACATATATAATAATAAAATATAAGTTAAAATATATATAATAATATGTATAATAATAAAATATAAATAACATATATAATAGTAAAATATAAATAACATATATAGTAATAAAATATAAGTTAAAATAAAACCTTTTGCCAGAAACCGCATTTATTCGGAAAAAAAAAACATACAAAAAACGCAAAAAAAATTGCACCGAACAAATGTCCAATACTACATCTATAACAAATTTCTCATATTCATTCATAATTAATTTTCTTAAGGTATCTAAAATTAAAAAATATCCTACGTCATCAAAATGGACTAACCCGAAATTAAACAAGATCCGAGGCACAAAACAAGTGCGTCCCTAAAAATAGCAGCTATTAATACCCATCAAAGTGATGTTTACAAGTTTATCCCTCCCAAAGAACCTATCTCCAGAGACCTTGGCCAAGGTGCTCCACCCCTAACAGATCACTCTTCCCACCTGGCCTTAAAATCGTCTGCTAAAAGGCCATTTCTTAAAACTGGGCATTTTAATTCCTCTAATAGCCGCCCCTCATCCCTCATATTCTCGTCTGCCCCGATGACGTTTGGGCGGCGCCCGTGGCCTCTTTTTCCTCGATGGCGTGTTGCCACTGGACCGGTGGTAATTCTTAGGTTGGAATCGTTTGGTGGAAGGGTTGAGGTTTTATCTTTTATTTATAGGGTAAAAACGTTCTGCATTTTTTTTTTTTTATTTTATTGGCCAATTGAAGGAGGTAGATTAGGATGATGGATAGATTTTGATTTGGTTTTGTGCTTGTGGATTTATGTAGTTTGATGAAAACGCGTTTTGAGCTCCGAATTTGGCCCCCATCTCTCCCCCCCCCCCATTTCCTTTGCTAGTGTTCGAACAGTAAAGGTCAAAATTGGAACGCTCACCTAATGGCTGTTGAGTTAGGGTTCTGGCATTGCATGACAAAAGTGCCGGGCTCGAATCCCGGGTTAGGCATGGATGTTGGTAATGGTTCGGAATCCACGTTAAGCTGTAGGTCCCGACCCGATTAGTCGTAAAAAAAAAATAGGTCGTTGAGCGTACAAACCAACCAAAATTGAAACACATATTTAATCACATCTAAGCGTTTTCGAAATATTAAATATAGAAAAACACTAGATTTGGTAACACAGAGTTGAAGAAAATGTTAGGCCAAGTGAAAAACTTTATTATTTATACAATACCATATTCGGAAATATGAATATACTGGTCTGCCGGGACAAAAATGGGGAAAGTATTAAAAAATCGAATTTTGAATGAGTTGAACTCAATTCTATCGCCAAAAATATCATAACTTGCCAAATAATGAGTATTCTTTGTTTTAAATCCTCTATATTAACTTCGATTTTGTGTGTATGTTTGTGCCTGTCGATAAATCTACGGAGGCCTAATTAACCCCCTTACCGTCATCCAGTCGAGTGGAAACTTGACATATAGATTCGGTATCGAGGAAATGCGTACTATGTATCAAATTTTTTGGGGGAGAAAAAAAATGTGTCAATGGCAAGGAATCAATGGGGTTTTTTGTGGTAGTCAAACAATATGAAAAATCAATCCGAACTCAAAATCGTTTAAAAAAGTCGCAATTGCGCATAAAAGTTGACAATGTAAGATTTAAAAAAAAAAAGATTTGCAGTAAAAACTGTGTTTTATGTTTTCATTTGCAATTTTTTTTTTTATAGCTTATGAAGCATACAAAAGAGTAGATTTGAAATATTCAGGGTAAGGCCAGGGTGTTAAAAATTCAAGATCACCAGTTTAGAGTAATCAGCATATTTTCACAAAAGTTTACCTGAACAATCGAGATCATAAAAAAAAAAATATTGTATCTTAAAAGACTATTTTTATGTTTGAATTAAACAGATTTATAAATTTACAATTTTTTTTAATTTACAATTTTTTTAAACTTCTGTCTCTAATTTGCACTCCATGTTTGCTTTTAACAAAACACTACCCCAAATTTGGCACTACCTAAAAAAAAAAAAAAAAAAAAAAAACATGTCCAATAAATAATTCAGCAATTTACAGCAAGACAACTTGCTAAAAGCAATCCTCTCACACAGGTTGATTGGAAAACAAAACAAAAAACTTATCATTCCATCTGCAAAAAAACAAAACAGAAAAAAGAAACAATCAGCGCCATTAAAAATCGCCTGACTCTCCCTAAAACCAATTTGTATACGACGATCCACCTTTCAAGACCCTTAACTTTTTTTTATTTTTTATTATCGTCGGTTTTCATCGCTCAAAAAGCTGGCTTCTCCTGATGCCAACTCCCGATACGAAATAATAGAAGGGGACTCTCTTATCACGGCTGTCCATCGGTCCGCTGCACCCCACCTCAATCGTCTGCCAGCCTGCAGACGATATCGCGGGTCCACTAAATACAAGAAAATAATAACCGTATACAAAGCTAGGATAAATGATAGACGGCTATCTCTTACATTTTTCCTGATGACGTCTCAAGACGGTCGCTTTAAAAGTAAAAGGTGAGCTAAAATGTTAACACGTTTTAAAAGATAAATCTTCATATAACTAAAAACATAATACTTGTATATTATTTGCCAAAATAATATAATTGAAACGACATTTTTTACCAGATATAGTAATTGTGTTTTTGTGACTAAAATTGGAAGACAATATTTTAAAGGGGTTTTTTACTTTCATTTTCCCTTATGTAAACATAGGGTCGATTTTTTTTTTCTTCCCTTATTTCTCCAAGTTTTGGAATATCCTGATCTCAAAAAAGTGATCTAGAAAAAATGTCTGTGTATATGTGGACAGTATAACTCCCGAAAAAATTGACTTACGATGTTCAAATTTGGTGTGCAGGTTGGTGATGGTCCAAGGCCCTACCATTAAGGTTTTCGCCAAAATTGCGTATGCGCATAAGGTAGCTGCCATTGAAAATATCATGTTTTTCAGTAATTGCTAAAAAACGACTCTAACGATTTTATTCGAAATCGCTGTGATAATGCCTCTTAAGGTGTTCTAAGCAACCCCACCTCTGAAATTCCCGAAAAAATGCTTTAGTGGCGTAAAAAGTTGAAAAACGAATGCCTTTAACACAGAGTACTCTTTGCTTGACCATAGCTTATGAAAAATCGTTTTTACTTTCAATTACTCATATGTATATATAGGGTAATAAAAGTATAGCATTCGATCCAAAAAAAAATAGGTTCCCCCCCCCCTCCCAACGTTTTGGAACATCCTGATCTCAAAAAGTGATCTAGAAAAAATGTATGTGTGCATATGTGTACATGATCAACATAACTCCCGAACAAATTGACCTATGATGTTCAAATTTGGTGTGAGGGTTAGCGATGGTCCAAGGAACTACCATTAAGGTTTTAGTCAAAATCGCGCATGCGCATAGGGTAGCTTCCATTGAAAAAATCATGTTTTTCAGTAATTGCTGAAAAACGGCTCTTACGATTTTGTTCAAAATCGCTGTGGTTATGCCTCTTAAGGTGTTCTAAACATCCCCACCTCCGAAATTCCCATAAAAATGCTTTAATGCCGAAAAAAGTTGAAAAACGAATGCCTTTAACACAGAGTTCTCTTTCCTTGAGCATACCTCATGAACTATCGTTTTTTCTTCTCATCAAACTTTCACTTACAAGAAAGGATAATGTAAAAATTATCGATAAGTATATCGCCAAAATCAGCATTTTGACGGAGATTTCTAGACCCATACCAGAATTATCACAAAAAATTTCACTAAAATGTCCATTTTTACTAAATGAATGATGAAAGTATAAATACGTTAAATGACACAAATTCACGTCAGTAATATAGTGTAATTGAAAGTTGTGCGATGTTCCACACCCCTAGTTTTTTTTTTTTTTACTATTACAATTTTATTCCTAAGAGCCTTATTATACAGAACCACTCAAGTGGCGAACTCGAGGCATCGCATCTGGCCTCTACTGTGGCTCATTATAATAAGATATATAGTATTTTATGTTTCGAAAAGAGTGGCTTGTCTAAGTAACTGCAGCGGTGGCCTGCGTTCGCCACAAGAGTGGCTTTGTGTAATAATTTTGTCACTGCGATTTCGTCAAAGAAAAAGTTTTTAAGTTACAATTGAGGGACGGAGAAACAAAGAGGTCTAAGGGAGTTTTCTTAATTTTTGAGAAAATACACTTTCAAGTTTCTTATTTATATTAAAATTTTATGAAAATTAGTGATATCTTCCTCCCAGAGGTTAGTATATGAACAAATAATTTTCATACAAATTTAATATAAGTAAAAAAAAACTTTAAAGTGGATTCCCCCCCCCCCCCCCTCCAAAAAAAAAAAATCACTAGGATCCCTTTGCTTCTCAGACCCTCAATTCTGATTTTCCCATCCTACGATGTATTTATAGGATAGAAACCAACAAAAAACTCGCTAATTTAGTATTTTTGGCGATATTTTAACAATGAATATTATTTTCAAAACTTTACTCCAAGTTGGCGAATTTGGCTGCAAAAATAGTTGTCGATTTTTAATTTTGACTCGGAATTTTTTCGTACATGACAGATGATAACATTGACATAACTTTTGTATAAACTTCTATATTAGTATAGAAGCAAAACTTGAAGAAAAAAAAAACTCTCAAATAAATAGGTTTATTAAAAATAAAAAGTATTTTGACAAACGAATTTTTTAATTCCCTTAGAATTTTATTTTCAATGTGTTTCTCCATTCATTGTCATTACAATTATCATTGTTACCATGATAAAACACGAAAATATCGATTTATGAGCTTCCAGAAAGTCTTGCATATACTTAAATTTTTGCTAGGGACCCAACTGTCCAGCAACCCCATGCACTTTCTTATCCAATATCATTAAAATCGAATTATTATTTTCATCTGCAATTTATAGCGTAACGTATGGACCGACGGACCAGATCAAGATTTTTACATTTTTATAATCAACGTACCATATTACTCTGATATAAAAGCAAAAAAAAAAAAAAAAAAGAAAGAAATAAGGGAGATTTTTTGAACAATTACGAAAATTTCAACAACTTATGAAAACTTAAAACTGTAGTATTTATCATTCACATTTTTGAAACAATAGCTTATCACTGTTATATCATTCTATTTCTAAAATCCAACACTAACGTAGGTCTTGAGATTTTTATCAATCTATATTGATTTTTGAAGATAAAAATTAAATAATTTTTTTTTTCGAAATACAATACATTGGAAGATAATATATTAAGGGTTTTTTTTTTACCAGTAAGCTAAGAAATCTCCAGACCAGGAAACCACTGGAGGAAAAAAATTAGACCAACAGTGACGTCATCGTTCATCTTGTGACGTATTCCAAGAGGGCATAAAGTTAAGAGTCAGCAACTCCTTATCTCTTCTCGCCTGGAACCGCAATAACAAAGTTAATTTCACTCTTCACTCTGTGTGTTCGTAGGGAGAAGGGGAGGGGGGGGGGGTCTTTTGATCGGTTGTCGTCACACCTACTTGTAATTGCATTCATATACACGCTAACGAGCTACACGAAAAGATTGTTTTTGTTTATTTCATTCTTTTTTTTTTAAGGTTTGTTTGTTCGGCGGTGGTAGGGAATTTAATGAGGCTTCGAGTCTTTTGTTCGAATGACCGTTTTAACCCTTTTCCACGGTGACTCCTGTCTCTTGAAGAATGGAGGTCAGGTTTCGTCCATTTATGTCTAGACTGGGGAGGGTGGACTATGAATAACAACACATGATATGAGTAATCCAGTTGCAAAAAAAAAAAAATGAGTTGAAGCCTCTATTCTGTGGAGTTTTTCTCTTTTAGACTGAGAGGCGATTTTAATTTTTGGACCCCATCGAACATCATTCTGAATTTTTTATAGAAATTGGAGAAAAGTGAGTAGATTACGAATCCACTGGTCTGCCGTGGCAAAAATGGCCGAAACTGGTCAAAAATCGACTTTTAATAAGTTGAACTAAATCCAATTGCCAAATGCGCCATAACTTGCCAAATAATGAGCCTTTTTTTTATTTGGTAATCCTCACTCTTTAATTTTCAATTAAGAAGGTTGCAGACGATTCAGATATCTGGCGACGGTCTACTTGCATCTATTAAGGCAAAAAATATTACGTTACTTATGACGTAACTGATGTCGCCAATTTGGCTTACTTTTAAAATATATAAGTTTTCCGAGCCAAAGATCAGAAATCGTTTGCCCTTTTTCTCATTGAAAATCAAAATGAAGTTTGTTCTCTTTTTGGCAAGTTATGACATATTTGGCAATCGGATTTTAGTTCAACTCATTCCAAGTCGATTATTGATCAGTTTCGGCCATTTTTGCCACGGCAGACCAGTGGATTCCTAATCTACTAACTTTTCTCCAATTTCTATAAAAAAATTCAGAATGATGTTCGATGGGGTCCAAGAATTACATTCGCCTCTCGGACTATTTCTATAAGTCGAGCAGAAACGTATTTTGATTAAAAATATGATGAAAACTTAAAACGTGGTTCCAGGAGCATGGCTCCCTCCAAATAGTCTGGATGGTTGCGGTTACTATAGAAACAAAGGAAGAATGGGGGAGGGGGGTGCATGCTGGAAGTTGGCGTACGATATAGTTATTATACTGCAAATGTTCTTCTTCCTGGAATTCTCCTTGGAAAGTCGGGTAGTTTTGTTTGTGGGGAGCTGGTACCCTGAAATTTATAAATAACCGATTTGGAGTTTATTATTGTTTATCCAAATTTAAATTCTACCCCTTTAAAAGGATACCTCATTTTTAATACTACCTAAACTAGAAGTATTTTTGATAATTTTTGGAAGACAAAACTGGTAACTATTATTCTAAACTTCAACTTAACTAGACATCACTTAGACGGTAGATCGTCACAGTGCTCATAGGTATTTAATCCATTTTGGCGGAGTGAAGACATAATTCTCGCCAAACCTTATAGCCTTTTGTTCTCTACAGGGTTGTGGTTTGGCGAACATTATGCTTTCACGCCGCCAAAATGGATTAAATACCTATGAGAGCACTGTGACGATCTACCGTCTAGTGATGTCAAGTGTTATAGTGTAAATAAAGTTTTATTTAAAATGCGTTTTTCTCAAAACTACATTTTTCATTATTTATGTAGCTTTATCTCAGAAACTGCGCAAACTATCTTCCTAACATTTTTACAACTTATTCCTTTTATGTATCTGTATATACTGAAGTAAGGTTTTGTTGTTATTTTAAAAATATTTTTTTTTTTTTGGCTTTTGCTTTTTTTTTTTTTTTTTGTGCAAAAAAAGAACTTTTGTGATTTTTAACAAATTTGAGTGACTTTCACGAAAATTCTTTGTTAAAAAAAAATTAAATGCATTACAATCAAAAGCTAACTTCAGCAGAATAACAAGTGTCTGCTAAATGCACTGAAAAAAATTAGGCCACTATGACATTTTCTTTCTGAGAAAAAGGTACATGAAATATGTTATGTATGAGTTGAACTAAATCCGATTTCCAAATATGTCAAAGGAAAGGCGCAGACGATTTCTGATCTCTGGCTTAGAAAACTTGAAATATTTTAAAAATAATCCAGATTGGCCACATCAGTTACGTCATCAGTGACGTATTATTTATTGTCAATCGGCTCACTTTTGAAAGATGCCAGTAAGCCGTCGCCAGATTTCTAAACCGTCTGCAACCTTCTAAATTGAAAATTAAAGAGCGATAGGGTTGTCAAATAAAAAAAAAAAGAGTGCTCATTATTTGGCAAGCTATGGCACATTTGGCAATCGGATTTAGCTCAACTCATTCAAAGTCGATTTTCGACCACGCCCCGGCCATTTTCGTCGCGGCAGACCAATGGATTCGAAATCGAATGACTTTTCTCTACATTCTGTAAAACATTCAAAATGATGTTCGATGGGTTATACCTAAACTTGCGATCACCTCTCGGACTATAAGGGGAAAAAAAGGAACTTAAGGAGTAAGATGCAAGAATAAATATGACCTAAGAAATAAGGCTTAACGAAATGTAAGAGATACAAAAATATATAAATTTGTTCAACCTACAATAATAAAAAGCAGGGGCGTAGTCAGAAATTGTTACGGGAGGTTGTATGAAATCATATAAATACATTATAAAAATCGACATTAATGTGACAGATACTAAATATCAGTGATTGCAATCAATGATATGAATAAATACATCGTTTTTAACTTTCGGATTCCAATAAGTTGTAGAACTAATTTCGGATTGAGGTAAAAGCTTCAAATATTACGTCATCTATGACTCGATATATATCGCCAACTTGGCTCACTTTTAAAAGATGGAAATATTTTTCGCCCGATAATAAATATCGTCTGCACTCTTCCTCATTGAAAAAATAAAGAACGATGATGGGTTACCATATAAAAAAAACAACTCATTATTTGGTAAGTTATGACATATTTGGCAATCGAATTTAGTTCAACTCATTCAAAGTCGATTTTTTTTTTTTTTTTACAGTTTCGGATATTTTTGACCAGACAGACCAATATGTTTACAATCTATTTACATAGGGTAGATAGGGTACGCCTCTCAGTCTTGTAGTTTTTAATATGATTCGAGAAAGGTACGTTTAGTGCAGCATAAAATACATCAATTAATACGGACAAAGAACAAATAATTTATTGAAAGACTTAGTATTACCAAAGAAAACGAAGAAGAATAAAATCGTCTGTTCAAAGACCGACCTTCACAATTCCCATCCACTCTCCTATTTCAAAACAAAATCTCCCAAAGATCAGACGATACTTTATGAAAAAGGGGGGAGGGGAGAGCGGGGGTGACGACATAAAAAATGACAAATTGCCACCATAACCTCACCTCCTATATCCCCGTTCCCTAAATATCGTTCAGGGTTCGAACCTCTGATGTACACCCCCTGCCATAAATATACCTTGTTTCGCAGGGAACAATGGGAGGGGGGGGGGTTGTAAAAAATATGATCGTTTGAGTATGGAATAAAATGAAGTATGAAAGGATACATTGGAGTCATAAAACTCTGCCCCCTGGAACATCCCATTGTTGTTCGAATCGTTTGGCGTGACGTCATTTGATAGACTATCTCCCGTCCCCTGTTTAGGTTCTAATGTTCTCGTGTGAAGGAGAATTTCGAAGAAAGGTTCCATCTGTGTAGAGTTCTTTTTTTTTTTTCAGGGTAGTTTTATACCCGGTTCTAGCGGTTGGGAAAAAGTGAGTAGTGTGTAAATGCCGGTTCAGCGACTTGAGGAGTGATGGGCGGGATTTAGTGACGTCTGGTCAAGTGATCGGAAAGAGGCGTGGTTTGTGACGTTGTAGCACGTGATAATGTAGTGTGGGAAAAAGTTCATTTGGCAAACTTCACGTGTGAGTGCTTCATTAGTTAGAGCAAAACTGGAAAATATTTTAGGGTTAGCCGTATTGTGAATTACCAAAAGTGAATCAGGGTGAAGAGATTCTAAAGTGAATTTGCAACTGAAATGTGTTGATTGGAAAAATTTGAACAGAAGCCGTTTGCAAAGTATAAAAAATAACAGACAGCAGTATGAAAGTTACCTTTCTAAATCCTTTATATTGACTTCTCTTTTGTCGATGGGGGTAGAAACTGCGGTGGCCTAATTAACCGCCTTGCCGTCGTCCAATCGGGCTGAAACTTGGCAGATAGGCTCGATGTCGATGACAACGCATTGGGGCTGTTATTGTCACTAAAAAGTCGTTTTTACGGGATACTAATAAAATCGTTTGAAAATATCATTGAACCAATCATTGTTGAAACTCTTTCCTGTTGCCAAAAAATTTTTGATAAATAAACAATAAAATTACTTTAATCAGAATAATCAAAGGATATTTGGATGTCAGAGAATAAATTCACGTTCATATTTTTATTAAATAAATTCTGAAATATAATTTGCCGCTGATTGAAATGTTTTTGATGATGGCGCTGTGTTAATGAACATAAAAATGGACAACGCATGTAAAGGATTTTTTAAAAACACTGTTTTTATGGGTATATTATTTCATTTTGACAAAGAGTTACATAGTAGATGATTCCATGTAGTAGGAAATTCTATCCAGTAGAGTTCCCTATGGTAAAGTGTTGCATAGAGTTCCCTGTAATAAAGTGTTCCATATGGTAGAGTGTTCCATATAGTACAGTGTTTCATATAGTTGTGTGTTCCATGCGGTAAAGTGTTCCATGTGATACAGCGTTCCATATAGTAGTGTTCCGTGTGGTACAGTGTTGCATAGAGTTCCATGTGATACAGCGTTCCATATGGTAGAGTGTTCCGTGTGGTAAAGTGTTGCATAGAGTTCCTTGTGATAAAGTGTTAGAGCATTCCATGTGATACAGCGTTCCATATGGTAGAGTGTTCCGTGTGGTACAGTGTTCCATGTGATACAGCGTTCCGTCTAGTAGAATATTCCATATGGTACAGTGTTCCATTTAGTAGAGTGCTTCATATAGTAGATTGCGAACTCTCTTTATAGTAAATCACCATGTGACATCTTAACCAACACAGGGAGGGAGGGGACAGCTGCTGAAATGTGTTACCAATGTATTCAAATTATTGCTGTTCGAAATTATAAACTAAATAAAAATGAAAATCGGTCTGGTTGAAGTTTAAATTCGAAACTTGCTGCTAGCAAAATTTTCCGTTTCTACCAAACCAATCAAAAGAGTTCATTTGATTGATCAAATCAACTATCTATAGAACCTGTTTCGAGTTCCATCTCAACATTATAGCGTAAAAAAAACAAAAAAAAACGCTCATTAGAAAAATGGCGAAGTACAGCCATTATTCATGCAAACGCGCGTGTTTGATTCAACATATTTTCTCAAGTGTGCAATAACTGATGTGTTCAAATGGACGCAATGTAAACTTTGAGCAAGTTTGCAAAGCCCTCGAAGCTTTTTTTTTTTTTCTCTCGCATGGAGTTCCCAGCGACATATGTGGCGTCATACACCCATTTGCGTTTAAGCCCCACTGTTATGCAAGTGTACCTACCCCAGCCATAAATCGAGATTGGGCGGAAAAAGTTCCATAAAACCGACACCCACCCTATTTTTTATGAGTTACAACAAGGACCCCTTACCCCCGGGTCGTCCATAGATCCCCCCCCCCCCATGAGGGACTCTTCCCCACATAATATTGTTGACGTCACGCGCATTCTCAAGTGAGTCCGCACACTCCCGATTTTATGTATTCAGGTGGCCCTGGGCGCATAAATATAAATATCCGTGATGCCCTCTTTTCAATGCAGCGTTCTTGTGCGCTATGACGTCTGTATGGGGCAAGATGGAGAATATTATTGGTCCAACGAGAAATGTGCACCAATCAGATTTCTTGACGCATAGACTGAGAGACGACTGTAAATTTAGGTACTCTCTCGGACATCATTCTGAATTAATATTTTTTTTTTTTTTTTTTTTTTTTTAGAATATAGATAAATACTAGTAGGTTATGAAAATACTGGTCTCCTGGGATAAAAATGGCTGAAACTGTTCAAAAATCGATTTCAATGAGTTGAATAAAATCCGATTGCCAAATATGTCATAATTTACCAAATAATTAGCATTCCTTTTTTATTTGATAATCCACAGCTCTTTAATTTTCAATGAGGAAGAATGTAGACGATTTCGAGATCTCTGGCGCCAAATACTTGCAACTTTTAGAAGTGAGTCAAGTTGGCCATAAAAATCATTTCAAAACGACGAAATTTAGAGATTTTAATTCTAGCTGTTCATACTTTTTCTAGATCAATTTCATCTGCACTCTGCATTCTCGACGAAAAAAGTCAAATTGATTGTTCAGAAGAACAGCAACCTAGAATATGGCGGAACTTGGCATCGATCCCTCCCCCCCCCCATCTCCTCTTTTATTACTATAACCCTTCTGCAATCTAATAATTTCAAAACTAAGTAGACACAATGGCGATTGTGACAGAGACTCGTGACGAGCCACAAACTTCCTGGTGAAAGTTTTCCCGAATGCCACACAATCTAAACGGAAAGGCGGGAGAGTTCCTTTTGAAAGACCTTCCGGAATGCGTCCCTTCTTTGATATTCAGTACACCTTTGTCAAGTGTATTTTGTTAAAAACAATGTTTCGGGGCAGTACAGACCTCGTGTAGCTATTACGTCATAACAAATCCAGTAGATCCCCATTAAGTAGGAAAATATGGTTTAGTTTTTTAACACTCACTTAAAGGAGAGTACAAAAGAATGTTGAACTCTTTTAGTAAATTTTATTGATTTCTAAGATTTAATATTTTTGAGGGAAAAAAATTAGATTTTTTTTTCAATGTGCTGATTACTTTAATTTGTATTTTTGAATTGTTTAATTTTTAATAATTATTTCCTTTTTTTTTTTTTTTAGGTAAGAAAGAATTGAAGTTATGAACCTTCTAATAAGAATGTTTGTGATGTAATTTAAAAAAAGGTATTTGCTTATTTTCTTAAGTAGTCAATAGAAACAATAGCTAACTTGATTGATCTGCAGAAAGAGAATTAGAAATTAGAATGCGCTTATTTTCGAGTAAATTAGATGCTTGTCATAATTCCGAAAACATTGTTTCAGTTTCGAATGACGCACATTTTCAATTTTCGAAACTTAAATTGAAAATAATTCATGCGCCGTGAGCCTGGTTTTGAATTGAGATCCTTCTGATTAACAGCTCATCGTCATCTCTATTTGATCAGCGTTGTTCATAAGACACTTTTTTGAAAGAATAAATAATACTTTTAGAATTTCTAATAAAAAATAACTGAAAAAAAAAAAGTTTATAGAGTTGGATAGTTATACAGTTTTTTTACATTACATGCCATAGGAAACAAAAATTTGATACTGGGCAGCGTGATCGATAACGGATCATTCTGACTAGTTTCAATTTGATTGGATGACGGCAAATGGATTAATTAGTCAGAAAAGGCAATAGAAACATCTGTAAAAATGGACTTTTTAGTGGCAGTTCTCAAAACTTGATATAATGGATTATCATCGACAACGAGGTTTTCTGTCAAGTTTCAACTCAATTAGCTGACGCCAAGTTGGTTAATTAGACATCCTCAGACCAGCCATACACAAGCACATAGAATCGAAATTGTTATTATTATAAAGGATTTTAAAACCGTTTTGCGAAAATTAGTTCTGCAACTCGGAGTCCAAATTTGGCGATTTTCGTTTTATTACAGATTGTCATTAATGTTCGATGTTTACGAATTAAAGAACTTTTTTTAAGTAATAAAGGCGATGGCAAGATTAGGTTCCCCATCGAACGTCATTAATTTTTTTATACAATGTAAAGAAATGCTAGATTATGAATCCACTGGTCTGCCGTGGCAAAAATGGCCGAAGCAGTCCAAAAATTGACTTTGAATGAGTTGAACTAAATCCGATTGCCAAATATGTCATAACTTACCAAACAATGAGCATTCATTTTTATTAGGTAACCCACAACTCTTTAATTTTCAGTGAGAAAGAGTACAGACGATTTTACTTTTCTCACTTCTCTAGCGCCAAATTTGCTTGTATCGTCTAAAAGTGACCCAAGTTGGCGATAAATATTGTTAGGTATTATTTTATTATTTTGCAATTACAGTAGAATCTCGATTAACCGACCTAATTCGGACCAAAGGTAGGTCGGTTAAGCGAAAATTCCAGATAAAAGAGAGTTGTAAAAAACAATAAAAAGTACATGATTTTTTTTTATTGAATACAGGACTTTTAATGTTTTTTTTTATGACATAATTCTTAGAAATGAGTTTTTGTTGTAATAATCTTGATAATCTTTGTTTCGCTGCTCTATCCCGGAGTCTTTTTGAAGACAATAGTTCAGTTTGATCTGCATCCGAAGGTTACTCTAACCATGTCAGTTCTTTAGAAAAACAGTCAAAAGCCTCACTATTACTGATGTAACTTTAGAGCAAGGGAAAAGATTACGGTTTAAAAAAGGAACAAATGATTTATTACTCATTTGGGAGATTTTTGATGTCGACTAAATGATTGCCGGTTAACAGAGAGTTCCGGATAAAGGAGGGATGGTTAATCGAGGTTCTACTGTATATATATATAAAAAAAAATTAGATTCTTTCATTATTATACTTATTAAAATGTAACAAGCAAAACATTAATAGTAAGTTCTCGGAACGAATTATCGTAATGGAAAATAATTTCTCAAAAATGAAACAGAATTTAAAGCTTACTGTTTAAAAATATGTGAATATTTATAATCTGCGTCTGAAAAAGATGGGGAAAAAAGTTGAATTTTTTTTTTCATTCGATTTGAAAAAAATTTAAATAAAAAAAAAACCTGGAGCTCAAAAAACAAAACATAATCGTGGGAATCCCCGACCATCTGCAGCGTTGCCAAAATTTTTTTACTAAAAACACTTTTCCTTCTTTTTTCCCCCGTCGGCTTCGTGTCAAATACTGTCAGAATTTCGAAAAAGATCTCAACCCTGATAGGTAACTATTTTCGCCCTGTTTTTTTTTTTTCCTTTTCTCAAACCACCATTTTTTCTTCGTCTTTTTAATCTATTTTTTTCTACTTTATATTATTTACTCCTTTTTTTTTAACACTATTTCTTATAGTTTTGCCTTGCTGGTTGGCTTAAGTACCATAAAGATTACGTACGGGCGGTGACGGCTTTTTTTTTCCTGGGTTTTGTCTCGGTTGGTTTTTTGTGTGTTCGAAATTGGCCATTTCCCCTTTTATTCTATGGCAAGTCTGCATTTTTATTTTTAGTAAACGTGTTCTTTTATTCTTTTTTTCTGCATTGGCGCTTCCAAATGACGGGGTTCGGCCGTGGATTTACTTAGCAATTTGTCATCGATAGTGTTGATTGAGATTTCAATTGTCATGACTGTCATGGGACTTGTCATCTGATTGCAAGTTGTGAGAAGGAAATGGTAGTGTTGGTTGTTGGCGAGGGAATCAGTTAGGGAGTGACGTTTCTGTTCAACGAACTTTAATTTCGTTGAAGATAATAATTTATGTGAGATTGTATCTTTATGTATTTTTTTGCAGCGTGTGTTGTGTTGAATGTTAATGTTGCTTAGCCATGCATGACCTCCAAGTTCTAAATAAAGTAGAAAAAAAAAATCCTTAACTATGATTGAAGAATATTGCAGCAATGTGTAAAATCGACATATAAACATAAATGGTTTTTTAGAAATGACACCTTAACTTTGAAATGGAATAACTGCAAAGCAGTGAGAGAAAGGACATTGCGCATGCGCATAAGGTAGTTGCCGTTGAAAAATTTATTTTTCAGCAATTGCCAAAAAACGGTTCTAACTATTTTGATAAAAATCGCTGTGGTTATGCCTTTGTGGCGGTCTCGCGTATAAATAACAGATAAAGCTTCTATGCTCTGGAGTTCTCTTTTGCATAGCGGTAGAGTATCTGTCGAGGAATCTAGGAGTCCCTGGTTTGACTCCCGTAAGCCACATCGCTTCATTGGTGACTATCGGACAACAGAATCATGCTGCCATCTATCGGCGCTTTTTGAAATTACTGAACGACTTCCACAGTATCATCTCAACATCTTTGGAGACTCACTGCCCCACGCGCTGGCCACTCAATCGTTAGTCCCTTCGCGACTCACTGGGATGTGGCTATGTGGCGTTCTCGTGTATAAATAACAGATAAAGCTTCTATGCACTGGAGTACTCTTTTGCATAGCGGTAGAGTATCTGTCTACGGATCTAGGAGTCCCTGGTTTGACTCCCGTTAACTATATACGCTATACCTTTTCATATGCTCCCCAACGCATCCCCAACTGCAAAATTTCCCATAAATTTGATAAAGGCTTAAAAAAAAAATTTAAATGTCTTATACGCTGAGTTATCTTTCCTTGAGCATCGTCCATCAACGACTGTTTCTTCTTTGTTGCACTTACAAGAAAGGGTAATGTAATGGAAAAATGTATTGCCAATTTTGCTGTTTTTTTTTTTTTTTTTTGTTTTTTTTTTACCAGTGTAATAATTTTATCCAAAAATATTGCCAAATTGGCAAATTTTTTTAAATAATCAAAATATATATAAAAAAAAGGTCAATTACACCAATCCTTGACAAATTTAAATGCAGTGACCATTATTAAGTGTAATAGAATGTTGTGCGATATACCACGTCCCTATAGTTTTTTAGTAGCGATGCCAGGGAGAAACAAAAAATGCATTAAATAGTGCAGTCCAAAAAATCGTATAACTAAACTTCAATTAAATAACGAGGGATTAAAAAAAAAAATTAAACTTTAGCAAATTATGTTATTTAAAAAATGCAAATGTTCAAGTTCAGCATAATAATCAAACAGAGCAATTAAATATTCACAATAAATTTTCCATTCAGAATAAAATATTCTTTCGGAAACATATCTAAGAGAAACTACTTCATAAAAAAAAAATAACAAAACCACACGTCACTATAATTACAAAGAACAACAATTCCACGCGGCCGAAACCCGAGCAGACGCTGTCAGTTGCAGTTACGGTCAACCCAGAACGAAACCCTCGGGGGATTTGGGGAGGGGGGGGGGGAAGGGACATAAATAATAAATCTTTAAACCTCCAGCAAAGTCCAGAATATGCAGCAAATTAACCAACTCCATTTGCGGCTGTTAAAAGAAACTTTGTTGAAAAACTTGCAGACGATAATTGTTCGTAATTAACTTTGTAAATAAATCGTTTGGATTAAATTACCGCTCGCAAGGGATAAATGTTACGTTTAATAAAATCGCTCTTTTTTTTTTATTATTTATTTATTGAAATCTTACGGGGTTTGGGAGTGTATGTGATGCATGTTATGTGGGAGATTCGGTGTTATGTTCCCTGTTTGGGTTAAATGTGATTAATGATAATTAATCCAAGTTTCGGTTGAGGATAAAAGTGTGCTTTGTGGAAAGACATTCTTAATTCAATTGCCGATATATGCATGCGATAAACCATGGATTAATGAAATTATAAATAGTTTTGTTTGGTTTTATATGGCTTTCGGAATACTCTGTGGGATTGAATGACGCGAGTAATAGGGTAAGACGGGGTAATCTTAGGGCAGTTTATTTGTCTTGGCCATTGAAGCTGTTTTTTACATTACTGGTTCATAAAAACCCGTTAGTGCAGTTTTTTTTTTTTATTCTGTATTGGGATGTAAGTTTAAAAAAATGTCGTAGTTACAATGTTTGGAAAAAACTAGTGATATGGTTTTGAAATTACACCCCCCCCCCCTCCCCTTCTCCTTTCCTACTTGGTAGTTAAAAGAAATTGTGTTGATAAAAATTGTTTTCATTAGTTATAAATGTGTTTGTGCAAAAATTTCCTATTTAAATCTATAAATTAACAAGATGTGAACGTTTAAGCAAAAAGTTTTGTTGAGAATAGTGCATATTTTAAAATTGGTATCTATCACCTAATTATCCCAGGTCCAAAAATTACCATGGTAATTCTATACTATTTTTTCAAATTAATATCACTCACAAGAAACAGCACTTAACATTAAACATTAATTCATTCAGGTGTCAACCCAAAGTGATATTTTTACTTAAAATCTATTTTTTTTTTTTTTTTTTTTTGTATTGAATTACTGAATCCGTCAAAAAATGTTTGGTTTGTAAAACACCATGTGCAACAAGTACAATAAATAAAAAAAAGATTTATACCATGAAAATGTTCAATCAAACGATTTCGTGAAAAGGACATGCATCTCCTTCCCGCTTCTCAAGTTCCCCAACTCGAACTTTCATAAGCACAATAGCGGTTTCGCGCGAAAAAGAATTCATCTCTTCACTTCTTCACTCCACCGACAAAAGCGGACGACAATACAAAATTGAAAGAGTAATTCTTCCAAAATAAAGAAGAAAAAAAGAAGACGCCGATCCCAAAGTGAAGTCTTGCCTTTATTTCCCTTTTTCGAAGTAGGGAGGTTTCTGGATATTATCCGGTACCCCCTCCCCGTGAAGAAGTATCGTCTGCCATTTTTATGAGAGAGATATATCCCCTTTCTTAGGAAGGAAAGGTGGTTCTTTATTGTGTGTTGGGGAAGGGGGGGTCGTTATTTGGTGTGTTGCGAAGATGATTTCAAAGGGGAGATTGGACTTTTTTTGCAGAGGGGGGTCGTTTTGCAGAGAAGAGGTGCTCCTTTCTTGGATTGGCGGGGATTTCGGTTGGGTCCTTAACACGTATTCGAAATGGATTGGCAATTTTTACGCTGGCTATAAAAGTGACCTCTTCAAAACCTTCTTCAATTTCTTTAATGGTTATGGCTAGTTTCCGTACGTTCTACTTGCGTAAAGTATATTCTGCATTTCCGTACCTGGAAATAAACAATCTCGAGTTTTTTTTAATTTTTTTTTTTTTTTAGTTCAATTTCATCACGATTGGAGAGTTTGGCGACAAACTTGGCGAGAAAACATGTTATACGAATACCCAACTTCTTATCCAATATTTCGATATACATAAAGTTATTGTGAATGGACTTTTCCGGTTTAATTTTAAATCACATTTAGTTATATTTTATATATAGATTGATAGGCGACTGCAAGTTTTGGACCCCATCGAACATCATTCTGAATTTTTTTATAGAAGTTGGAGAAAAGTAAGTAGATTATGAATCCACTGGTCTCCCTTGGCAAAAATGGCCGAAACTGGTCAAAAATCGACTTTTAATAAGTTGAACTAAATCCAATTTCCAAATGCGCCATAACTTGACAAATAATGAGCATTTTTTTTTATTTGGTAACCCTCACTCTTTCATTTTCAATTAAGAAGGTTGCAGATGATTCGGATGTGTGGCAATGGCTTACTTGCATCTTTCACAAATAAGCCAAATTGGCAATAAACATTACGTCATTGATGACGTAACTGATGTTGCCAATTTGACTTACTTTTAAAAGATACAAGTCTTCCGAGCCAGAGGTCAGAAATCGTTTGCGCTTTTTCTCATTGAAAATCAAAATGCAGTGAGTTGCCAGATGAAAAAGTTTGTTCTCTTTTGGCAAGTTATGACATATTTGCAATCGGATTTTAGTTCAACTCATTAAAAGTCGATTTTTGATCAGTTTCGGCCATTTTTGCCACGGCAGACCAGTGGATTCGTTATCTACTAACTTTTCTCCAATTTCTATAAAAAATTCGGAATGATGTTCGATGGGGTCCAAAAATTGCAGTCGCTTCTCGGACTAATAGTCTTACAAACTTAATCGAGACTTTCAAACTGATATATACCACAAATCGTAATTTGTTTAAAGGAGATTAGCTTAAAGGAGATTGTTTAGATTGACTTCCGGTTTTCTTTTCTGGTACTTCCGGTCTTATTTTCGTATGACAAATATTTTTTGAAGCGACCTATCATTTCACATATTGCAGTTGTTATCTGAAGCATTAGTAGCTACGTCAGGAAACGCTGCCCTTTTAACAAGCTACTCCTAACATAACGTAGGTGGTAAAGTTATATATTTTAACAATGAGGAACTTGCACAAGTGAGAAAAATGAATATTTTTTTTGTATTTTTTAGTGTTATCCAACGAATATATTTGAGCAGTGCAATTATTTTTTAGCTTTATGCTTTCAATTAATCAAAAATCGAGTTTGAAATTAGCCGAAATCAAAGCAAAAGTCACGTGACCAAAAACGCATAAAAAACCCGTGACGTGGTTACGCAGAGATAAAGTCGCAAAACGAAGGAGAAACCTCAATCATTCCTCGTCTAAAACAGGTTTGTAGACTGGTTCATTATCTGCGCGTTAACGTTTCACGCAAAAGTGGCTTTTTCCCGCCAAATCGCCAAAGTGAAAAACTAAATATTTTTTTTAACTATCTATCCGAGCTCAAATTTTTGAAAGAATGGTATTGGTTTTCATGATTTTTTCTCTACTTTTATTTAAAAATGAAAACAAAAAACGTGAAAGTTCCTCATTCTAACTTTGCTCTTGCATCTTACTATCAATACTAGTCTGTAAACAATCCAAGTAGAACCGCCTTCTTCTCTCTCTCCCCCCCCCCCTCTCCCCCTTCTCCTTACCATTCAAAATAGTCGTAATATGTCACCATTTCAGACGTTACTCTCCTAGCTCGTTTTCAAGCTGCAGATGCAAACAATTTACGTATGACGATAAACCGGGGAATTTTGTGTCAGACGAACAGTTCGGTCTAACGATGCGCAACAACCCAACCCCCCCTCTCCGTCCCCCCGGAACCCCACTTGAGGTAAATGTTGTTGGCATTGTGTTGGAAAGCGGGAGGTGGATTCAGGGCTACATCCGAACGGACCGAATTTTTTTCGACCGAAAAAAACTCGCCAGAAAAATCTCGTTAGAATCGTACTCATCAGAAAGGAATTTCGACAGAACGATATTGGACAGAATTAATTTCGACCTAATAAACGCGATTAGAATGAAATTGGTTAGAATTATTGTCATTAGAATTTTTCTCGTTCGAAATTCGTTGGTTAGAATGCAAAGAGCTTAGAAAGGCAATGAAAATTTTCCTTCTTCCCACTTTTGGCGATAAATAAGTGTGACTGTTTTTCTGTTAAAAATAAAGGAATGTATATTAACCTACACATCCTCTTTAGGAATATTTTGGGGAGCCAGTAGTCTTTGTGTTCAATTCGTGTCATAGTCTGCGGTTGATTGCCGATGACGATAAGGCCGCAGAGCCGTCGCTAAGAATTTCGATTGGGGAGAATGAGCGTTAGACATCTCTTTGCCGACTGAAATCAAGGCAATTCTCGTGTAAAAGTAGAAAGTATCAATCAAAGTATTTATTAATTGTTAATTAATTTATAATTAACTGTTACTACATTTTGAAATTTCTAATTTTTGGAAGTAAAACTAAAATTGAAATGGCTCACTTTAGCGTTAAACCAAACTATAATACTGTTTATAAGCAGAAACAAATATTATAAGTATTAATATAATATATAAATTAATATAAATATTAAGTATTAATATCTTTAGTTTTAGTTTCAAGGTGATCTTTTTGTTTTACAAGATAAATTATTTTCAACTAACTCACTAACATTATGAACTAGTGACAACATATTCAGCTCTATAATAAGGCATACCCTAATTTTTAGCTCTAAAACTCAATCTACATATAAAGAATAGTACCTGAGGATTTTGTTCTTAGAGAGGGCCGGAGAATATTCAAATTCGCAGTATTATTTAGATTAGTTTGTAGAAAAATTCATCCTCACACAGCTTCACGATATATTTCCTCTTGTTAAGAAGGAATTCGAATGTTAAGCCACTTTTGAAAAATCCTTATTAATAGGGCATAAAGAGAAGGATAAAATATAAAAAAATAAAAGTAAAGACGAAATAAGGAGTCACAGTCAGACCTCCTGATTTTTGTACATATTCAGGGGCAAACTTCTTGTCTTGTACTTCACGAAGTACATGTTAAATCTCCCTATACCACTTTTCTAAGCCGCCAATCCTTGCTTTGAATCTAAACAAAAATTATTCGACTGATTATATTTTTGTAAGCTTGAACTAAAAATTGTATTTAATTCTCTGTCACTACTACGGAAGGAAAAAAGAGCAATTTTCGTTGACTACATTATCTAAATGAGAAAATTAAATATTTGTTTCATATATAGCAATCTCAGGTAACACAGCAATTGGAAAATGTCGTAACCAAGGTTTCTCGAAAATTGGACAAATTTAACTAAAACTCGAACATCGTTCCAAATAACACGATAATTTTTTCTTTTTTTTTCTTTTAAATAAATATGTCAAAAACATGTATTTTTTTTCTTCCATCCATTCTTATAAATGAAATATTTCAATTTTAAAATAGTGCATCAACATTTCAAATCTTCCATTTTACTTTATCCAGCTTTGGACGAGATTAGCCAATAACTGTAACAAAGGCCGATTTACAACATTCTACATCATGATTGGATGTATTAATATTTTGGAAGCAGCACGTAACTAAAGTCTAAGAGTAGAGAAATATTTATTACAATATAGAAAAAAAATTCAATTAAATGTGTCCGATACCTTAAAAAAATCAAATTCTGTTTCATAATTTAAAGATAATATTCCAACATTTCTTACCAATTAATAAAACTGATACAAAAGTATTTATACTCTTAAAAGTATATATTTTTTACTTATTTTTCCTTAAACATAGTTGTTAACTGTAACTAAACTTCAAAAACGCATATCTTATTCACACGGCTTTCTAATTTCGACAACATTAAGAATGTCCAGGCGTTTTAACTATACTCATGTCTATAAATTAAGGATAATTAAGTTTTTCTATAATAATTTCTCAGTGGAGGAGCATAGATACATGAAATTCACATCAAAGAGACACCTTTATGTAACATATCGATAAGTAAAACAACTCAGCCGCAAATTGAAATGCAAAGTGTACAGTGTGGGGAATAGGCAAAAGAATGGAGTACCATTAGTGTACACTAATACAGATGCATTTACATTAAAAATCATGCGACTCATTAAGTTGACTTGACTAGCCGTTGTCTTTTAGTGTGAGATATGATATCCTCTGTCATCAGTGCCTACTTGCACTGTATTCTCATACTTAACGTGAGTTTCTTGATGAATTCTAGTGGATAAATTGTTCGTCCTACATTTTGAACTATTTGCAAGTGATGTAAAGTTCCCAATGCATTCAATCTTTACACAATGCATTATCTAGAAGCATTCCACACGTTTGATGACATTTGGATTAGAGGAGTGATCTGGCTTACTTATAGGGGCGATATTCATATTTTTTAATCGTTTATCCAAAGCAAAAGCGGGATAAAATTTGTCATAAGTATTAATAAACATGATTTAGAAACCGATATTTCACCATTAAAGACTTGTAGAGATTAAGTTAACGTAATTAAAGTGAAAAAGTCGAATTAATTATTTTTTGCTCTCTTGAGGAGCTTATTGAACCAATTTAACTTTATTGCACCTAAAGACCAAATCTCTTTAACATCAGATACTGTGTACTGAAACTTATTTTTTCAGTCTCATGAAATAATATTGGACTTCAGAGGATCCGCAGAAAGGTGAGAACATGATATTTCAAGGTAAATTCCAATTCAAGAAAAAAGATTTGATGAAAATGAGTTTTTGTCTTTATGTTCAATACGTTGTATTTGTTTAAAAAGCTCCCCAAGATCATAAAAGATAATTAAATCCCACTTTTTCACTATAACTAAGTTAACTTGATCTAGACAAGTCTTTGATTGTGAAACATCAGTTTCTAAATCGTGTTTATTAACACTTATGGCAAATTTTATCCCACTTTTGCTTTGGATAAACGATTAAAAATATGAATATTGCCCCTATAACTAAGCTAGATTACTCCTCTAATCCAAACTTCATGAAACATGCGTGGGCCGCTTGTTTCTACATTATGCATTGTGTAAAGATTTAATGTATTGGGAACTTTCCATCACTTGCAAACAATTTAAAATGTGGGGTGAGCAATTTAGTCACTAGAAATCATCAAGAAATTCATGTTAAGTATGAGAATACATTGTCATGTAAACACTGATGACAAAGAATATCATGTCTCACACTAAAAGTCAATGGCTAGCCAAGTCAACTCTATGAGTTGCGTGATTTTTTAATGTAAATTCATTTGTATAACTGCACACTAATGGTTCTCCATTCTTTTACATATGCCCCCACTGTACATTTTGCATTTCAATATGTTACATACAGATGTGTCTTTGATGTAAATTTCATGTGTCTATGCTGCTCCACTACAAAGTTATTTTAGACCAACACTGAATTATTATTAATTCTTAATTTATAGACATTTGTGCTTTATGTTTAAAATCGTTTTATTTATCCAACTTTTTTCCCCCAACAATATACTAAATAGATATATGCATTCAAGTTTTCTATTTATGCCACTTTTTTTTTTTTTTTTAAATTCTCAATTTTTTTTATGCATCTTTGGGGAGAAATCGTTATATTATTAAAAAATTATTCGTAATTAATTATCGTTATTTAAAAAAACTGAAAAATAAAAAAGTAAAAATTCTAAAATCGTTAAAAATGTTTTAAACATTTATATTTTTGGATAAATAATTTAATAGTTTTAAATACTGAGGAGTATTTGTTATCTATGCACAATGAAAAAAAAAAAGTTTTGGAAAGTGTAATTTCAAAAATAATAAGCTAGTAAAAGATCAAAAAAGTTTCAAAAGTTTGGTACTATATAACATACTCGATACCATAAAATGTTGGTATGCTTTTTTTTTAATTTTATATCCAATGGTTGCATTAGAAAGATTTTAAAATATTAAAAACTTCAAACACTTTTAATAAAATAATATTTTTTCATTTGTATTTAATAACTAAAGTTATAATCGTACAAATTACCATTAATTTCAAGTAAAAATAGCAAATAAAATTTATAATTATTTGAAACATATATCAAATTGGTAAATGTTTGTAAATTTTGTTTACTACTCCTTATAATATAAAGTGTTTCATTATATTTATAATCAAATAATGTTTGCTTTGTAAGATACAATATATAAATAATATCCAAGGCATAATTATGGATTTAAAGTCATACAAAAATTTTCGTAATGTTGTAATGTTTTATGTTAAATATATTAAATATAATGGTATCTTCATTTGAATTCTAATCGAAACGATTATACTATTACACTTGCAAAAGAGATCAAGAATGACTTTATTTTCGCATCATTATATTTCCAGTATTTTACGCACAAAATGATAACAGGGAACACAAATAAAAGCAAAATATAAAAC
This sequence comes from Linyphia triangularis, assembly GCA_963978545.1. NCBI lineage: Eukaryota > Metazoa > Arthropoda > Arachnida > Araneae > Linyphiidae > Linyphia > Linyphia triangularis. The sequence goes on from OZ021729.1 coordinate 66,563,163, forward strand.
TATAATTGTATTCAAAATGGTATTTCCGGAATGAATACGAACTTGACGCATGCCGAAAAACATGAATGCGTACAAAAATGTGTTAGTATTCAAGAATAAAATAACGTGACTGTGCGAAATTAAAAGTAAGGCGAATTGAAAATCTGTATGTAAAATAACAGTACCGAAATAAAACACTCTGCTGACTAAACCCTGACCTCTGAGACGTCCTTGAAGGTCACGACTAACCCCCCACTAACCACTTTTATCGCCAAACCTCCTCCGAGCTTTTAAGTTTCGCCAAATTTGTAAGATTCTAACGAATAGTTTCTAATGAAAAGACTTCTGACAAAAAAACTTCTGGTGACTTCCATTCTGTCCAAACTATTCTAATGAAATAACATTCTAACCATTTTATGTATGCCCAAATTCATTCTGATGAAAACCTGTTCTGATGAGCGTTTTTCTAACGAGTAAATTCTGGCGAGCTCCGTTCGGTCGAAAAAAATTCGGTCCACTCGGTATACACGGATTCAGGGACCAACAAAGTTAAAAACAGACAGGCAATATAACTAGGGGTGTGGAACATCACACAACTTTCGATTACACTATAATACTGACGTGGATTTGTGTCGTTTGTATATTTTCATCCTTCATTTAGAATAAATGGCCAGTTTTGCGACATTTTTTGCGATAATTTTTGTATGGGTCTTTAAAAAAAAAAAAATTGCCAATATGGTGATTTTGGCGATATACTTTTCGAAAACACTTACATTATCCTTTATTATTAGCGAAATTGAAGAGAGAAGAAAAATTATTGTTGTTGAGGTATGCTCAAGGAAAGAGAACTCTGTGTTGAAGGCATTCATTTGTCAACTTGTTACGCCATTAAAACATTTTTACGAGAATTTCGGAGGTGGGGATGTTTAGAACACCTTAAGAGGCATTACCACAGCGATTTTTATCAAAATCGTTAGAGCCGTTTTTTAGCAATCATTGAAAAGCATGATTTTTTTTAATGGCAGCTACCTTATGCGCATGCGCGATTTTGACGAAAACCTTAACGGTAGGTCCCATGGCTACCACCAACCCGCACACCAAATTTTAACATCGTAGGTCAATTTGTTCGGAAGTTATGTTGAGCACAGACACACACATTTTTTTTAGGTCACTTTTTATATCAAGATGTTACAAAACGTGAAAAAATGCAAAAAAAAAAAAAAAAAAAAAAAAAAATCGAATTTTTTTTTGACCGAATGCTATACTTTCATTACCCTATGTATAGATACATATGGGCAATTGAAAGTAAAAACCAAGTTGGATTGTGACTGTCGCTAAATAAGCACTTCTTCACACGCTTTAATTAAGTAAATCACTATATTAAAAGCAAAATCCTCACCGACTGACCTGTCACTATTTCTACCATTTCCCGCATAACCCCAATTCTAAAATTTGGTACACATTTTAGCAAGGGCAAACATAGAAAAAGTAAGCTATTACGATTACGATTAACTCATTTTAAGGGGTCGAAGCTTACCAAACGAGGATATAATATAGTACTCTAACTAATTGAATGGATGGTTTTACTTGTTCTAGAATGGCGCTTAAATTGAGGAGGAAATCATTAGAAATTCATCATATACAAGCCTGATAGAGTTGGCAATATTTGATAGCAGGATCTCGCCAATTTAGCAATTTTTTAGAATAAGTTTAGCAACTCAGATATTGGAAACAACTTTTTACAACCAAACATCTAAATTTTAAACCGATATCACAATTTGTAGCCAATATGCGAACTTTCCAATGTTACAATGGAGAAACAATTCAGTTAACATTTCAAGCAAATCCAATAAAAACTTTTGGTTGAATTTTTGATTACTAACCTCGACATGACATTTCACGTATTACACGTACCTATAGCATCCTCAATTTACGATAATCCCCCAAAAGTTATTCAAGTTGGCGATAAACATTAAATCACTGATAACAAAATATTTCGTATTTATTTCAAGAGGATGTTCTATACTAAACTTCAACTTAACTTGACATCACTAGACGGTAGATCGTCACAGTGCTCATAGGCAATTAATCCATTTCGGCGGAGTGAAAGCATAATGCTCGCCAAACCACAACCCTGTAGGGAACAAAAGGCTATAAGGTTTGGCAAGAATTATGTCTTCACTCCGCCAAAATGGATTAATTGCCTATGAGCACGGTGAAGATCTATCGTCTAGTGATGTCAAGTTAAGTTGGAGTTTAGTATAGTAAGGATTATTCCCTATACTCTCAATGTTAAAATCTTCTAGCTCAGTGCATTTAGAAACTACTTTCTATAAAATCTTGAAATTTGGTGAGTAAGTACGAAAAAGATCACTGAAAGAAATGACATAAATTGTTTTCATTTAATTCCTGTATATTAATTACTATGAATGAAAATTAAAATGCCAAAAGACAAAACCAGGTGGTGCAACTGCACATGCATTCCCGTAAAGATTTCAAAAACAAAATAAATTATATTACATGCTATTTTCGAGTTTTTAATTTATGTCATTTCATTAAGTGATCATTTTTGCACCCATTCACCAAATTTCAAGGTTTTATACAAAGTAGTTTATAAATGCACTAGGCTAGAATCGGCCATTTTTGCCGCGACAGACCAGTATATTCATAATCAACAAGCATTTCCCTACAATCCGTTAAAAACTTTAGAATGATGTCCGATGGGCTACCTAAACTTTCAGACTTATACAACTTCAGAATAAAAAAAAGAATACTTAAAAAGCAATGTTGCTGTTCGACTTAATCATGCCTTGATCATCTTCTTCGAGTAGCACCCATACGAATTCGGTGGGAAGCCCTCCCTGTCTGTCAAAAACAGGAATTCTCCCAAGCGGAAAGAACAGCAGACGATTTTTGACACGATCGTCTGCGCTCCAGAATCTGTTCTTGTTACAATGTATCGCAGTGCGACACTGTCACAAATGTGCATGATAATTTTCTTTCATCTGAAAAATATTTCTTCTTCTGGATTTTACAATTAGGCCTCGTAGCTGTAGGCTATTTACAAGGTATACATTATTATGGATATTAAGGAGGATATTCTTAAGGAGGATAAATAATTGCTAAGGCGCTAATTGAAAAGTACTTATTAATAAAAGAGTTTTTAGTCTTGCTTCACTTGATATCGCCGACCAAACGGTATAGTGGTTAGTATGCTAGCTTCTAGACCACGAGGTTGCGGGTTCGAGTTCCGTGTTAGGCATGGGTGTTTATAAATGTATGTTGGCTTGTCTAATAACGAATGTTTCGGCGCATTATAGCCCTCGTGTTGCTGACGGCGCCAGATAATCTAAAAAAAATAAAAAATAACACTTGATATCACCTGTTATCCGTTACGTAATATAGCGTAAAGAAAAAGTTACATTAAATATTATTAATTCATTATACAGACTACATTATGTATTATTAATGCATATTATTACATTGGTATTTTATTATGCAAAGAATTACGTTACGTTATTTAAAGTAATGAAATCATTGCATTATGTATTATATCATGCGTATTATTACATTAGTACTAAATTTTGTGAAGTATTAAGTTATGTAATAGTGGGTAATGAAATATTACATTATGTATTATTATTACATTATGCGCATTATTACATTAAATATATACATCACCAAAAATCGCAAAACTTTTATAATCAATGAAAATATGAAAATGAAAACGGTAAATTACACTAATCCTCGGTGAATATAAATACAGATGATCAGTATTAAGTCTATTTGAAAGTTGTGCGATGTTTCCCACCCCTAGTACATTATTTACCTCTGCTATGTTACAATATTGAGTTATCGTAACTCTACGCAAATGCTATTGTATTAAATTTAAATCAAATAATGCAGACAAAAAAACAAAAAATAAATTGCATAAAACCATCGTATAAAATTTGGAATTGAAAATAACAAAGAGAAAAAAACAATTAGAATAACTTTATTTCCAAGAGGGTTTTTAAATGTTAAATTTTTATGCGAAGTTAAGTATTCAAGTACTTTTTACTTACAACTTTTTACGCGCTTAAATACAACTCAAGTTTTAGGAAAACAATTTAAAAATAACCTTCGTTTCGAAGCTTCAATTTCGCAATAAAACACCTGGGGACATTTCTAACATATATTTCCAAACAAAATATTATTCCGAAACAGAATATTTTAAGTCGTTTCAGTTTAAATGACGCAAATATGTAAAAACCACCAAACGATAATTTTTAAGTACTCGCAACTTTTGAAAAATATTTTCCTTTTAAGTAATCCTATTTTATTCTTAACTAGATCTATTTCCATAAAGAGGAAGAAGACAAAAAAAAAATGTCTGATTTAATCAAAAGGTTATTTATAATCGTTTCACCTTTTTATTAGCTTAAAGATGTAATCTTTAAAAACGCATAATTAAATTAAACTTTGCATGTTAATCTATTTATTTATTTTTTTTTAATTTTAATTGCGTTACGTTTATTATTATTATTATTTTTATTTTTATAGAGTAATTGCATCATCGTCATGTTAAATTATTTAATTCCAATTTTTTTTTTTTTTTTTTTTTATTTTGATCTCTTTAAAGATAAAAATGAAATTGATATGCTAATATTGTTTGTATCGTTTTTTAAGAAAATATTAAGAATTTCTGAATAGCTTTGTAAATAGCAATTTTTAAATTTCCCTATACGTTTTAATTTTTCAAAGGGTTTTAAGACTCCAAAACTCTGCAATCCCTAATCCCTTAATATAATACTTCAAAATGTTGTACTAATTGTGAAAAAGCATTTTTATTTCAACAGTCTCTTCGAAATTTTAATCTTTATTTTTGTCCATATTTATTTAACACTTTAGAAAATTTGCAAGTATAATCGCATATTGTGGGCGACTGCCTCTTTAATGTAAAATAGATGATAAATATTGTCATATATATAAAAAAAAAAGAATTGCTTTGTGTATGACTTACACCCATCAATTAATTGCCATACTTCACATAAAACTATAGAGCTGAAATTTGGCACAGGATTTCCTTGAAGGCTACTTATTAAAAGTAAAGGTGTTTCATGCTGATATTTTGCTGTTAAAGGGTAAATTCCGGAAGTAAGCTCATAACTTGAGACATACTTCTGTCTGTCTATCAAAGGAATAGCTCCCACCAAGTAGTCTAGCGTTGTCTATTGCCAATGCCATGGAAACAAGACTGGTCCTATTTTTAAAAAGGGACGCGAGTAGATAGACATCAACATTGGCTTACTGAATGCCCTGATTGGGTTGCATCCATGGGGGGGGGAGGGGGGCTTTAGGGTTCAAACCCCTCACGAAATATGCTCCATTATATATTATGCATTGAAGTACTATATATGTGGCATATTAGACTGCTGAGATACATAATTTCTATGAAAACATTGGAAGTTGAATTGTTCCTTTTCACAAAGTCTTCCATTTTTATGTAGATGAGGATTAGTGTTTTTTTTAGCCCTCCCCCCCCCTCTCTCTCCCCATTCTCCTTGAAATGAAAGCCTAGTTACTACTATTACCTTGACAGACAGTAACACTTTATACATTTATGTAAAAAAAAAAAATAATAATAATAACATAGAATACCAGATCTACGAAATTAAAAAAATGATGGAATTGTTTGAAGTCGTCGGCTTTTTTAATAGTCCGAGAGGCGACTGCAATTTTTGGACCCCATCGAACATCATTCTGAATTTTTCATAGAAATTAGAGAAAAGTTAGTAGATTATGAATCCACTGGTCTGCCGTGGCAAAAATGGCCAAAACTGATCAAAAATCGACTTGGAATGAGTTGAACTAAAATCCGATTGCCAAATACGTCATAGCTTGCCAAAAATAGAACAAACTTATTCGTCTGGCAACCCACTTCATTTTGATTTTCAATGAGAAAAAGCTCAAGCGATTTCTGATCTTTGGCTAGGAAAACTTATATCTTTTAAAATTAAGCCAAATTGCCGACATCAGTTACGTTATAAGTGACGTAATATTTTTTGCCAATTTGGCTCCCTTTTAATAGATGCAAGTAGACCGTCGCTAGATATCTGAATCGTCTGCAACCTTCTTAATTGATAATTAAAGAGTGAGGGTTACCAAATAAAAAAAATACCCATTATTTGGCAAGTTATGGCGCATTTGGCAATTGGATTTAGTTCAACTTATTAAATGTCGATTTTTGACTAGTTTCGGCCATTTTTGCCACGGCAGACCAGTGGATTAGTAATCTACTCACTTTTCTCCAATTTCTATAAAAAATTCAGAATGATGTTCAATGGGGTCCACAAATTGCAGTCGCCTCTCAGTCTATAATTCTTCTCGTTCAATAAGAAGAGCATCTGTCAGGTCCGCTGGTTTACGTATTTCTTTGTAATCAGCAAATCCTACAATTTCATAATTTACTCAAAATGTTTTTTTAAAAAAAATAATTTAAAAAAAAAAAAAAAATTGCTGCGTTTGACGAAGGAAAATTACATTGCCAAACATAACTTAACAATCCAACAATATTGGCGTTATGCGCTAACAGAACTTTGGCGGGATCTTCAAACTTTGGCGACACTTGTGTGCAACCTTATTCTAAACTGAACCTCGACGCAAATTGTCAAATGCATGTCTGTTTCTTCAGCTGTCAAAAAAAAACACCTTTCAATCCGTTACTTTCTTGAGGCGAAACTAAATTAAACCCCTTTTTGCCTCCGATTCGAAAGAGATTTAGACAAAACCGTAAATCTCGTTTGCGAACTTCGTGGGGCACTTGCCAAACCTAAATCAAAGCGCCCCGTCGGCTTTCTGCCACCACATCTTAATGGCTATTTTATGATCCCACTTCACTTCATTTCGGAAGGACTTTTTGCCACCGGGCCTTTTTATTGTCGCTTTAAGATAAAGTTCTTGTCCTTTTTTCCTTTTTTTTTATTTTCTAAAGTCGATAATGGACCAAATTTATCTCCACTTTGGCGAGATTAACTGTTTAGGGGTTTAAACAACCTGTCTCTTTTATTATACCTTTTTTTGGTTTTCTTTGTCAATTATAATGAGGAACAGGTTTTTGTATGAGCTTGGCCTTGTGATGATGATGTGACAACTGTTTGTCACTTTGATGAGCGGAGTACAGGTTGGAGTGACATTGACTGGTTTGTGAGTGACATTTATGCGTTAAAATTAACGTTCGAGTAACATTTTTATTGAATGGGTGAAACCGGTATTATTTGTGACACTTTTTTTTTAAGAAATAGTCACTTATCTTTTATCGTGCCTTATATTATTTTCTGAGTGTAATCTTTGTTTCAAGAACTGAAATAATCGGTAAAAAGCATTTACATTAAAAAGCTGCTTTTTGTATGTCAGATCCTGATACAATCAGTGAACAATTTCTGGAAGCTATTAACAACTTGAATCTTTCCTTGTTAAAGTTGACAGAACTGAACAGGGAAAACCTGGAAATCAGGGAAATGTCAGGGAGCTTTCTGATTCTGTAAAAAAATCAGGGAAATCTCAGGGAACTTTCTAAAATTTCATGAAAATCGGGGAAATTTTGTATTGTTTAAGGCACGTTCATCCATATTTTGGCGCTATTTACATGGAGATTTGTAGTGGTAAGCCATCAGAAGTTTAATGTTACGGAATAATTTAAACTTTTCATTACCAGCAAAACTATTTTTTTTAATAATTGCATATTATCTCTTTAGCATACATGTTCTATTTGATCAGGGTGTCTAGACATCTGGAAAACTTAAGAAAATTGGGGAAATTGGAAAAAAGTTTGCTCTAAAATCAGGGAATTTTTTAGAAATCTGTTAGGGAAATCAGGGAATTATCAGGAAACTTTTTTTCCTGAATTTTGTGGCCACTCTGAGTTGAGCACATGTCATAACAAAACCTTGCCAACTTGAAAAGTTATTATTTATAAGCAAAAATACCGCCTAGTTAGTGACTTATTTAATTTTTAATTATGTACGTTATTTTTAAATCTTTTATATCAACTTCGATTTTGTGTGTTTGTTTGTCGATGGGAACGGAACCTAGGGAGACCTATTAACCCCCCTTGCCGTCGTCCAATCGGGCTGAAACTTGGCAGATAGATTTGATGTCGATTACAATACGTTCTATCAAATTTTGGGGCTGTTACTGTCACTAAAAGGTCGCTTTTACGGAATACTAAGAAACCAACTTGCCGTCATCCAAACGCGCAAAATAGTATTTAACCGACGATTGAAAAAACTCTTGTTGTCATTTTTTTTTAATAAATAATAAAATTACTTTAATCAGATTTAATAAAAGATATTTGGATGTAAGAGCATAAATTCCACATTCATTTTCAATTAATAAATTTTGAAGTATAGTTTGCCGCACATTTTGCTGATAGAAATGTTTTTAATATTTAATATTAGATGCAAGCAGACGCTGTTTACAGATTCGGCGCAGTGTTAATGTATATAAAAATTGAGAATGCATGTAAAGACTTTATATTAAAAACTTTGTTTTTATGGGTTATATTGTTAACTTGTAAAACTTGATTGAATACATTGTCAACTATAACGAGACTATCTGCCAAGATTTAACTCTATTGGCAGCCTATTAAAGCTGACGTGGCAAAACCTGCCACGTCAGCTTTAATAGGACAAGGTTTTGGTCATTAAGGTATACATATACGTTAGGAATCGTAAAAATTGACCCAAACAGACATTTTTGTTTCTTCATTCTAAAATGTTCTCCAATTCATTATCTTTAAAATAATACCAATAACTTTCTTATAGTTAAAATACTTTTTTAATTACATGCAATTTCGTAAAGGTCGACGTTTAAAACATATTGGAAAAAAGAAAATTTCGAAAACTTCGAACTCAATTTCTGGAGAACTGCTTTTCATTGTTGAGTGAATGTACTTCAACGTTGATATCTTAAGAGTTAATTAACCGATTTTTAAAATTTGAACTGTATAATTTAGATAGCATTTTAGAGCACGGGACCTAGCTGTTTACAAAAATTTTGGTAATAAGTAGATTTTTTTATGTATTTTAGATTATTTTTATTTTTAGAAATTTTTTATTTTTTTCTAGTACTTTTCATGTTAAATGTTAAAATTTAAAAAAATATTTAAGTTATACATTAAATTTTGCTTGGGAGGATGTATCAATACCTTGTCTTTAATTTACAGTAAGAAATTTGCTTAAAAATTTATTAGATATTATTTTATCATCGTTGCAATTAAGCCTTAATTAGTGAATTAAAATTCAATTAATTAAATAAATATTTTATTTTTTTACTTTTAGCTACTGCAAATACATTACATTTTTTGCTCTTGTAATTCTCACAAAAATTTGACACGCTGGCATAAGAATTAAAAAAAAAATTGTCCAACGTATATGTATACCTTAAACGTCACCACATTGTACATGTTTAAAGTATGCTTGGTATCTAGATAATAGAAAGTGAATAAAAACGGATAAGTCTTACGTAAGGCAATAGAAATGTATGTAAAAGCGGCCTTTTAGTGAAAGCCCAAAACTCAATAGAATGTATCATCATCGACATCGAATCTACCTACTAAGTTTCAAAGTTTCAGCTTGACAAGATGACAGAAATGGATTTAATAGGAATCGGAAACTCCAACAGCATGTCAGGATTCATTCAAATTACTTAAAAATACCATATACGATTACATATACATTTCATGCAAATAGCATATATGATTACGTGAAAATTACACACAAATAGCATGCGATTACATACAAATACCAAACATGATGTGTTATTTGATGCAAAACTATTTGTAAATATGTTTAAAAGAGGAAGTCCATGTAAGGATTATTCCCTATACTAGAGGTATCTTCTATCCCAGTGCATTTAGAAACTACTTTGTATAAAACCTTGACATTTGGGAGAAGGGACGAAAAAGATCACTTATAGACTGAGAGGCGACTGAAATTTTTGGACCCCATCGAACATCATTCTGAATTTTTTTATAGAAATTGGAGAAAAGTGAGTAGATTACGAATCCACTGGTCTGTCGTGGTAAAAATGGCCGAAACTGATCAAAAATCGACTTTTTATATGTTGAACTAAATCCAATAACCAAATGCGCCATAACTTGCCAAATAATGAGCTTTTTTTTATTTATTTTTATTTGGTAACCCTCACTCTTTAATTTTCAATTAGGAAGGTTGCAGACGATTCTGATGTGTGACTATGGCTTACTTGCATCTTTCACAAATGAGTCAAATTGCAAGAAACATTACGTCACTGTTAACTGATGTCGCCAATTTGGCATACTTTTAAAAGATACAAGTTTTCCGAGCCAGAGAAAGAGAGAGCTCGGAAATCGTTTGCCCTTTTTCACATTGAAAATCAAAATGCAGTGGGTTGCCAGACGAAAAAGTTTGTTCTCTTTTTGGCAATTATGACATATTTGAAAATCGGATTTTAGTTCAACTCATTCCAAGTCGATTTCTAATCAGTTTCGGCCATTTTTGCCTCGGCAGACCAGTGGATTCGTAATCTACTCACTTTTCTCCCATTTTTATAAAAAAATTCAGAATGATGTTCGATTAGGTCCAAAAATCGCAGTCGCCTCTCGGACTATTAATGAAATGGCATAAATTAAAAACTCGAAAATATTTTCTAAATATATTTTATTTTATAATTGAATTCCTTACGTCAATGCATATGAAGTAGCTCATCCTGGAATTGTCTATTGCTATTTTAATTTTTATTTACAATAGATAGACATTAAAGGAAAACAATTTATGTCATTTCATTAAATGATTATTTTCGTACCTACACACCCAATTTCAAAGTTTTATAGAAAGTAGTTTCTAAATGCACTGGGCTAGAAGATTGTAACATAGCGAGTATAGGGAAATTATCCTTACTGTAACTTCCTATTAAATTTTTTTGTGCCGCCATAAACTTATACAAAACTTAGGAGGCATAAGTCTGGAATCCATAATCACTTTCCTTCTACGCCACTGATATATGCTGTCCCTCCTCCCGGACATTCAATCTTGTGGCCAGCACAATTGTCAATTCTTTCGCGATTAATGCCCCCTACTCTGTCACCCTCAACAAGGAGAAAAAGCAACCTTCCCGCCAAAAAAAAAAAAATTCCGCCCCGGAAAAAATAACTCCCACCCATAACAAGAAGAAAAATTCATCCTTTTTCGCGGACATTTCCCAAGAAGAAAAAAGAAGAAAAAAAGAAAGAAAATATGAAGAAAACTTTTTTCGATGTAATGACGCCAGAGAAGCAAAAGTTGTATGATGTCCCAGCGGTCATTAATTTACACCTGTAATAACAGTCCTACGCCCCCCCCCCTCCCCCTTCTCCTTCTCGTATATATACACCCTAAAAGAACTTCTGGAAAATATATCAGAAATGGTCGGTAACGGTTGGTCCAGAAAAATCAAAATAAAAAAAGTGTAGGGAAAAATTAACTGGAATTTTTTGGTGAGAGCGGAAGTATTATTTAGGGAGTGGATGGTGGAGGGGGTAATGACCACACCACGATGGGGGTTCGATGGGTTGATCTTTCACGTTGTCTTATGATTGTGATACATGGGTGAGTCGATTGTAGACTCCGAGTAAAATTAGGAATGAATTGGTCAAGGTCAAAGTGATTTGGGGGAAGGAAACCAAAAGGAATGGAAATCTAGCGAATTCTCAGACTTATATTTGTAGAGTGTGGGAGAAAAGAATAAGAAGAACACTTGGGAAATCAGAATAGGAGACTGATTTTTTGATTTTTTTTTATCACACTCGTGATTGATGTCTTTGCCTTTCGAATAAAAGTGTATGGAGCGGAACTGATGGGAATCGAACCCAACGCTACTCAGAGTTAGGCGCGAATTTTAACTATGAGATTTAAACGAATTTTGCTGTAACAATTGATTTTGAAAAACGTTTTTACGTTTGTTAGTTCCGATCTTGGTAGTTGATTTAATATATATTTTTTTAATTTTAAATATTAAATTTTTAAAATTGTTTTTTGTCTTAGCTGCCAAATCTGAAAATAACATAAATTAGTGTTATAATAACATAAATTAGTGAAAATAACATAAATTAATCTGAAAATAACATAAATTATTGTATCATCTAAACTCGAAAATAAATATCTCAGTTGTCTAAAACGCATGATTGAAAGATCCAAAGGATCGAACCAATGCGCATGCCATAACACTGTCGTGTAGAGTTAATGGTGGCTGCTGCACATTAAATCCGTCGTAGCCTCAATATCCTCTCATTGATGTAACGTAGATGGAGAGAGAGAAGTGCAAGCTCAGGTGTAGGCGTCTCACCATCTGACCGGGTTCAGTATTTCACGATGTAATGGTAAATATTGTTAAAAATGTTACGACGTAACGTGATACCCGTGTAGCCATTGCGGCAGAAAACCAAAACACAATTAATCTTGAAATCGACTTTATCAATTCGCAAGTTTTTCGCTGTCTTTACATTAACGTTTTTCTTTTGGGCTAATTATTATTATTTATTTTTTTTGTCTTAAACACTTCACGGGTTAGTCGTGAATAATCCAGGTAGATAGAGATGGGTACCGTCATATTGCAATGCGCAGCCTGAAGCTTTAGAAAAAGCGCAATACATTAGAACTATACTGTCCCGTGCCTATACAAACTAATAGTCCAACCGGCGACTGCAATTTTTGGACCTCATCGAACATCATTCTGAATTTTTTTTTTTTATAGAAATTGGAGAAAAGTAAGTAGATTACAAATCCACTGGTCTGCCGTGGCAAAAATGGCCGAAACTGATAAAAAATCGACTTGGAATGAGTTGAACTAAAATCCGATTGCCAAATATGTCAAAACTTGCCAAAAAGAGAACTAACTTTTTCGTCTGGCAACCCACTGCTTTTTGATTTGCAATGAGAAAAAGCGCAAACGATTTCTGATCACTGGCTCGGAAAACTTGTATCTTTTAAAAGTAAGCCAAATTGGCGACATCAGTTACATCATCAGTGACGTAATGTTTATTGCCGATTTGGCTCATTTGTGAAAGATGCAAGTAAGCCATCGCCACACATCCGAATCGTCTGCAACCTTCTTAATTGAAAATTAAGGAGTGAGGGTTACCAAATAAAAAAAAAATGCTCATTGTTTGGCAAGTTATGGCGCATTTGGCAATTGGATTTAGTTCAACTTATTAAAAGTCGATTTTTGACCAGTTTCGGCCATTTTTGCCACGGCAGACCACTGGATTCGTAATCTACTCACTTTTCTCCAATTCCTATAAAAAATTCAGAATGATGTTCGATGGGGTCCAAAAATTGCAGTCGCCTCTCAGTCAATTGACTGAGAGGCGACTATGTGGTCAAAAAATTCACCATCCGATTCTAAAATTAAGCCCACATTTTCCTTTCAATGGGGTTGATTTCACAATTCGCATACGATTTTCAATAAGTCCGAATTCAAAATTCGCGTAGAACATATCACTTCTCAATCGAAATTTACTTCCTTTCAAAAAATGGAAATGCTTCTAGTGCCTCGAACATGAAACCAATTAAACGGAAGAATCCCAGATGTCTTACATATTTATTCACTTCAGTTCGCTCCACCAAAATATTCTACTCTTTCAAGGCAGACGATATTTTTTTTTCTCTAAAAAGGGGAATTCAGGGCCTTTTGTAGACTCGTCTGTTTTCAATCCTCCCTTCCTTTTTATTCATCTTTATATGAATGAGATGACGAGATAGCTCCTCGAAAATATCGTCCTTTGGGGAGGAGGAGGGGAGTGGAAAACGTTCTCTAGACAAGGAGTGGGTGTGAGCCTTTTTAAAATTGTACTACCTGAAGAGAATCGATGAATTATTTATCACGGAATGTGTTGTTATACTTTGTATCTTCTCGAATCGTCTGAAAATAGATCTTTCGTTTGAAAAAGGGAGGTTGGAAGGCTGTGGGGTGCATTGTTCCATTTTCGTTAGGGAAGTGGGAGAGAGGAGGGATTGCAAAGTAGATGGGATTTGTGTTTCCGAAAGATTATAATCTTTTCAAAATTCGCGGGGAGTTTTGAAACTAATTAAAACTTGTGGAAATTGGATGATGTCAGGTGAGAATATTGAAACTTTGAAACACTTCCGCTTCACACACAAAAAATCAATTAAGATTGTGTCAGACACTGTCAATAATAGATGCTTCAATATATGTTTTTCTTTAAAAAATACCTAACATATAAAATTTGGCTACATTTTATACAGAAACCTTCTCTTTGTTAAGGTTTGAAATATGATTTTGAAATCCTCCCAATTTGAAGATTTTTGTAATGAAAAAATCGCCAAGTTGGCGAATTTAAAGACACATTTGGCAAAAAAAATATAAATTATCGCCAAATTTTCAAGTTTTATTCCGATATTTCTCTTTGGAGCCAATATGTTAACTTCCTAAATCCAATAAGGTAATTGTAAATGATGAAAAGTTTCAACATAAACAGCTTTTTTGTATACTTGAAATAATGCAGGACAGCCCTTTTGTAGCATGCGCCAAAGACAAACACAACCAATTGTGTTGAAACTATTGCTATAAAAGCAACGAAATTAAATAAATTTGTTGGATGGCATTTGAATGATTTATACTAGGCAAGAGTATCTGTTCTGTTCAAACAGTTTTACAGTCAATAGTCACCAGTGATGAAATATTTATCACCGACTTTGCTAACTCTTAAAAAAAGATGCAAATATTTAGCGCCAGATATCCGAAATCGCCTGCACCCTTCCTCATTGAAAATTAAAGAGCGGTGGGTTGCCGAATAAAAAGAGATGCTTATTATTTGGCAGCTTATGACATGTTTGGCTATCGGATTTAGTTCAATTCATTCAAATTCGCCCCAGAACAGTTTCGACCATTTTTATCCGGGCAGACCAATATATTCGTAATCTACTAGCATTTTCCTAGATTCTATAAATAAATTCAGAATGATGCTCGATGAGAGATACTGAAACTTGCAGTCCCCTCTTGACTTCAAGTTTTGGAGTGCTAAGTTGTTCAGATAAATTGAAATATTTCACTCATTTCATTTGTTCTTCTACCAATCACAATATTGCACGTCATTCCAACCAGGTATAAAATATACACCAATTCGAGGAGCTTAACTTTTACTATCGATTTTTTTACAGCACTTTCTACAATCCAAGATGAAGAAATATCGCCGGAAAATGACACCAACTCCTGCGACATTCCCATTCCGAACTTCCGAAATCGTCTGCAGCTATCGAATTTATTTCGAACTTTCCAAAAAAAAAAAATCCTCCCATATCCGAACTTCGTTCTCGTCGTCTAGTAATCCGATTTATATACCGTATCGGTTCTGGGAAGCTGCCCAATTTCAACTCGAATCGCTACCCTGTTTTGTTCTATATCTCCCTCCCCCCCCCCCCCCTCCCCCTTCCCATCTGGAACATTTCAATATGATTCCTAAATCTGAAGCTTCGCAAAGAACAATGACTTGTGGAGTGGGTAAAAGAGGGGCCACACTCGTATCGTAATAAGGTCCTCCTCCATACCAAACGATAGTGAAAGGGGATACGGGGGGGCTTTCAGGATAATTATCGTCTGAGAATATGAGCGGTGGACGCTTCGATTTTCAAAAGGCCTCTCCTTCAATCTGGAGTTCGAATCATACCCCTTTTGACTTTTCCCCCCTTTGAAGTTCAATGATTAATGTTAGACCTCCTATTTTGTTTCGAATAGGACTATTCTATTCTTTTGGGAAATATGACTTTGAATGAGTATATTCGAAAGGGGAGGGGGGGGGGTTCTTTTAGCGTGTTCGTTTGTGCAGGAATAATTGATTTCCGACTTATTGCAAAATCCATAATTTCAATTTGTCTTTAATGCGGTCGTTTTTGAAGAATGGGTAAAATAAAGAATTGGCTTCTTTTTTTTCTTCTTTTTTTTTCTTTTAGGTTCCTTTATCTGTGATGTTGTAGCTTCTATTTTTTTTTTTTTTTTTTTTTTTTTTTTTTTTTTTTTTTTAAGTGACTAGATAATCAGAGATAGATGGAAAAGAGATGTTGATAAAGGACATATAATGAAAAGCACGATAAGTGAAAGGCGCCACAAAAAGGAAAGTGTTCTTTTTTTTATTTTTTATGTTTGCTCATTGAAAATTTTGCGGGTCTAGGGTTGATAAGAATCGGAAATCAAAAAAAAGTTGTAAAAGTTGCGGATTTTTCCTCAGCACTCTTAACAATGAGCATTCGAATGAAATCAATAATTGTAAATGATTCTAGGCCAAACAAAACTTAATATGTTTATTTTAGGCATCAATCTTAACACACAATTTCAAATCTCGGGGTGTGGAGATGGGGGAGGGGGATGCGCTTGACGCTCATATGTAAGGCAGCACAGATTCGAGTGACTACTTTTCCCCTGATTGTTGGTAGACAAACACGTAATGGGAATATAAAATATAGAGGTTTAATGGGGATATGAAACTGATGATACAGTAAAGATATACGATGGTTACATAACAGACTGAGAGGCCATTGGAAGTTTAGGGAGTTCATCGAAAACATTCGGAGTTTTTTTTTATATAGAACGTCGAGAAAGGTTAGCAGATATGAATCTACTGATCTGCCGGGGAAAAAATGGCCGAGACTATTAAAAATTTGACTTTGAAAGAGTTGAACTAAATACGATTGCCAAATATGTCATTAATTGCCAAAAACTGAACATTCTGTTTTATGTAGTAACCCACCACTCTTTAATTTTCACTTCAGAAGATTGCAAACGATTTGTCTATCCTAGTGCCTAGATTTTGCTTTTTTTTTTTTTTTTAAAGTGAGTCAAGTTGGCAATAAATATCACGTCATCAGTGACGTAATATTTATCGCCAACTTGGCTCACTTTTAAATGCTGGAAACAAATTTCGCCAGAGAAAAAATATCTACCATATAAAAAAAAAAAAATGCTAATTTTTCGGCAAGTTATGACGTACTTGGCAATCGGACAACTCTTTCAAAGTCGATATGTGAATAGTTTCGGCCATTTTTTCCTCTGCAGACCAGTAGATTAATGGATTTTTGCCTCTCGGATTTTAAAGATAAAATATAAGAAACATACCATGAATCAGCTTAAATTGAAAATCTTTTGTTCATGTTATAGAAGATATCTGCCTCAAAGAGAGATTTCAAATTTAAAGGTTGTAGCTCTGAAACTAGAATTTTGGAATCCAATATCTAATTTCAAAGTGCTGCGGCGATTGTGGTGGATATGGTATCTTGGACTAAAGAACATTTTGAAAAAGAGAAGAATTCAGAATTTAATTATAAAATTATTATGTGACAGTTTTGAAAAGTAGCACTTGAAAGTCTATATTATAGAGAGGAAAATCATATGAAAAAATTATCAAAGTACATTTTGTGTTGCAAAAATTGGAATAGGAACTAAACATTGAAATAAGTACCCATTTGAAAAATGTTTGGACAGTTACTTAATGGACAATTCCCGCATTTTTTTTTTTTTTTCATTATTCGAAATGTTTCAAAAGGCCATAAACATAAAAATTTCTGCTCAATGCGCTTTTTCTTTTTTGTAATTTGCGATTAAAATTACCTTGTTAGAGGTTGGCGAGAAAACGACTCATTTTGTTGGCATTGAACGTGACGCGAAGAGATCTCAAACATCTTGGCTTGAAATGCTCCAGCGGAAACCAGATTTGCAAGTTTCTCGCAAATCACGCCAACCTGTACGGAATGTGGCAATGGTCTACCAACGCCAACTTTTTTAACGATAACTATTTGGCAGAAACCTCACGAGAACCATAGAAATGCAGAGATCTCTTTACGTCACGAATTTTGTTGACCGTTTTGATCGGACTGGTTTTGGGGCATTTTCTTTTCTTAATATTTAAATAACTAATTTTTTTAAAGAACTTTTGTTTAAATATTTGGAATCAAAAAGAAATTCTTCATTAATATGTAATAATTTCACTCGTTTTTAAAAAATGCGGGAATTGTCCATTGTAAGGTAATAAATTCTAAATGGATTTATTGTAACACTTTTCAATTTATTTGTAAATAAATGCAAAAAAAAATATATAAATGCACTTATAACTAGGGGTGTGGAACATCTCACAACTTTCAGTTACACTTAATTATTGTCACTACATGTATATTTGCCATGGATTGGTGTAAAAGTTTACATTTTTCTGTTACTTAATTTTTTTAAAAAAATGACGTTTGGCGATAGTTACTTCATTGGAAAAAAAAATCGCCAAAATTGGGATATTGGCGATTTTTCCCCCGATAAATATTACATTACCCTTTGGTGTAAAGTGAAGTAGAGGAGAAACCAGTTGTTGATGGGCGATGCTCAAGGGAAGAGAATTCTGTGTTGAGGACATTTATTTTTCAACTTTTACGCCTAGCATTTGTATGGAAATTTTGGAGGGATGTTTAAACCACCTTAAAAGACACTACTACAACAATTTTGATCGGAATCATTAGAACTGTTTTTGACAATTGCTGAAATACATAGATTTTTCAATGGCTGCTACCTTATATCATTGAAAAATGTATGTTTTTAGGGGGCGCTGTATGTTAGTTGTGTAGTTATAATTTACTGTTTGTTTATACCTTAATTATGTTGACCACAGACATTCAGACTGACACAAACACAGACATTTTTTCATAATCACTTTTCTGAACTCACAGCACGTTCTAAAACGTGCAGAAATAGGGAGGGGGGAAATCAAAAAATTTTTTTTAACGAAACCAATACTTTCATTACCATACTTTGTTAATACATGGATAATTTGAAAGTAAATATTACAAATAAAATAGTTGTAAAACATACCGCAAATGGTTTGAATGCAAAAAGATTTGAATGTCAAGAAATCTAACATAACAGTACTAAATGCAAAATAATTAAAAGAAAAATAATTACGTGTAAAAGAATAAAATTTAAAAGAACAACACATAAAAGATTAAATTAAAAAAAAAAAAAAATGTTTACGCCGCGTCATGGTTGTAATTCTTATAATTATCGTCTGCTTTAATTTTCACTGTCGAAATTACTAAAGTTTATTCTTCGCAAGTGGCATTTAGTTAAGTTTTTTTGGTGTTCTATTTTTTTGCTGTTCTGATTGACATTGTGAGTTGAAAGTCATTCTAAAAACCTTCTCCTCCCGATATACAAGAATTATAATAAACTTATAACAGAAGAAAACTGAGACATTGTTTGTTTGAAGTGCAATTAATATAAACAGCTATCGACTAGTGATGGTCCGTCAGATGTGAAATAACAAAAGAAAAAAAAAAAAGAAAAAAAATCGCAAATAAATTACTGTTCAATCAATAACCTCTAAAAAACATGCAATTAAATTTTAATTAACGCCACATTTTTAATCTCCCAATTCCGACCCGTTCACTGCCTTTTCTAACTTTATAAAGATATTCCCTTCCAACCCATCCAATCCCCCCCCCCCCCTCCCGCCCAACCCACTGGTTTAACCCGAAATGAACACGAAAATATATGAACGGTCACGATTTCTCAACTCTCTCTCTCTCTCCCCCCCCCCCCACTCCCCCTTTGGCTACCTTGTGCACACAGCTCTTGATTAAAGTCGCTTGATCGTGACAACTCTCTTTTCAGTTGCCGGATAGTTGCCCTAATGAGATGACCTCATATCTCCCAACTTTTCGCGCGCGTAAAAATAGCGCTCAGCCCTTGCTTTCTCCGTGTGTACCGACTTCTAATCAGATTCACGCTTTAGCATCGATATGCGTCACAGTATATTTATTTCAACGCCCCTCGTATCAAAATAAAAGTGTGAAGTTTTAGTTGAGGGGGGGGGGGGGAGTTTATCTTGATGCGGGAGGAGGTAATATATAGGGTTACTGAAATGGGAGTAGGTGATTTTTTTTTTTGTGTTTATTTGATATTGGAGCATTTGAACTTTTTTCCCTTTTTAAAATTTTTTTTGTATTAACTTCGATTTTGTGTATGTTATGTCGATGGCGGGCGAATCTGCGGAGGTCTAATTAGCCCCCTTGTCGTCATCCAATCGGGCTGAAACTTTGGCAGATAGATTCGATGTCGATGACAATGCGTTCTACACTCTTAAAAAAATTTGTCCACCTTGCACCAAAATTTGGTTCCCATTTAGCTGCCACCAACATTTGGTGCTTAGTTTCGCGATTTAGTGGTGCTTACGGTCCGAGGTTGCACCATTAAATCGTGAAACTAAGCACCAAATGTTGGTGGCAGCTAAATGGGAACCAATTTTTGGTGCAAGGTGGAACAAAATTTTTAACAGTGTATCAGATTTTGGGGGCTGTCACCAAAAGGTCGTTTTTACGGAATACTAATAACCAACTTGCCGTAATGCGATCGCTCTGAAATAGCATTTAACCAATCATCGAAGAAACTCTTTCCTGCTGCCGAATTGTTTTAATAAATATATAATAAAATTGTTTTAATCACAATAAGTAAAAGATATTTGGATGTGAGTGCATATATTCACATTTATTTTTTAATGAATATATTTTGAAAAGTAGCTTACCACATATTTTACCCATAGAGATGGTGTTTACATCCAATATGTTAAACATTAAAAATGAGCACACGCTGGCAACAGGAACGGCGATATGTTAATGAATATAAAAGTTGGCAATGCATGTAAGAGATTTATAGTTAAAACTTTGTTTTATGGGTTATAATATTTAAATCTTCATTTACTGGAACGTCAAATAATAATACATATTTTTACATACGATTTAGTGGTGGCCATGGGACCTGTCTTAAAGGTTTTCGTCAAAATTGCACATGCCCATAAGGTAGATGCCATTGAAATATTTAGGTTTTTCAGCAATTGCCAAAGAACGGCTCTAATGATTTTGATTAAAATTGCTGCGGTAATGCCTTTTAAGATGCTCTAAACATCTCCACCTCCGAAATTTCCATGCCGACCAAACGGTATAGTGGTTAGCGTGCTGGCTTCTAGACCGCGAGGTTGCGGGTTCCGAGTCCCGTGTTGGCATGGGTGTTTGTAAATGTATGTTGGCTTGTCTAATGACGAATGTTTCGGCGCATTATAGCCCTCGTGTTGCTGACGGCGCCAGATAATCTGAATACAACCAACCAACCGAAATTTCCATAGATATGCGATAAAAGGGTGAAAAGTTGGAAAACGAATGTTTTTAACACAGTTCTCTTTCCTTGAGCATCGCTCATCAATGACTATATCTCCTCTGTTTCACTTACTAGAAAGGATAATATACTATTTATAGAATAACTTATCGCTGATTTCAAAGTTTAAGCGGTGTTCTTTTTTTTTCTTCTTGCCTTGGCATTGTATTAATTATCGCCAAAATGGTATTTTTTTTAAATTATGTAAATACAAAAAAGAAAATAATAAGTTGCACCAATCTATGACAAATATAAATGCAGTGACCAGCATTAAGTGCAATATACCTAGTATTTTAAGTTTTTATAAGCTAGCTTATAAAAACTTTTAAAAGCACAATAAAAAAAATACCTAGTTATTTTCAATACACATTTTAATAATAAGACTTTTATAAAAGTCTTAAAACCTGATAAACAAGTTATTATATAGTTAATTAATTTTTTTCATTTTGATATATAATGAGCATTTTGACGTTACATCAGAGTTTAAAAAAAAAAAAAAAAAAAAATACAAGTTTATAATCTGCAACTGATTCACACATTTTCAAAAGGAAATAGGTCTACAACAATTCACCACTATTTGGGAACTCTACTGAAGGACTACTGTTTTCTTGAGATTTTCTCCTCAACAATTGACGACTTGATACCTATTTTACGTTGTCAGTAATATGAATTAATTTGAAACAATGCTGCTAAATTTGGCACCGGTTCGCCAAGGAAAAGATGCATTGGCGAATATTGGTGTAGCCAGTATCCATTCTCGTTTAAAAAACGAGGCGTTGTTGGTTGTTACCACACTAAAATGCATACACCATTTTTTATTGT
Source organism: Linyphia triangularis (assembly GCA_963978545.1). Classification (NCBI taxonomy): domain Eukaryota; kingdom Metazoa; phylum Arthropoda; class Arachnida; order Araneae; family Linyphiidae; genus Linyphia; species Linyphia triangularis. The sequence continues at coordinate 66,585,156 of OZ021729.1, forward strand.
TTATGAAAGCTTTGGCCAAAGGTGTGCTTGGACATAATATCGAGATGGTCACTTTAGATTTATGTCGGCCCCAAAATTTTTTTCAATATAACCATTAAGCAAATTTCAATAGTTATTGTAAATAATAAAATAATGCCAATGATTAATTGAATAATTAATTTTAATTATCAATTAGTTTCAATAATTAATAGATTTTATTATTTATGCTAAATAATTAAGTTCAATGATTGGTTTTATTAATTAGTTTTATAAATTAGTTTTAATAATTAAATTATTTTAACAATTAGTTTAACTAAATAAAAAAAATTATCTCTCTCTAATTTATACATCGTTACTCTTCCGTTTTCCGGGCGCAAGCGATAAATCGCCAAATAATGTAGAATTTTGCCAAATTTCTTCTAGCACGTTTTCCTTCCATTCACGTAAAAAAAAAAAAATACTAAGAAGAAACTTTTTACTTATATTTTGAAGTTTAAAGTTTTTAACTTTATAATTAAGAACTTAGCTAAATCCCAAACTCTATGGCATCTCGTCATTTACAATCAAACAACTTCAAAAATCCTTCATAAATAAAAAAAAATTTTAAAAAAATATCTCGATCTTTAAGACGCACTTCAAACATTTTCGAACGTTCAACATTTTACACCAATCCTCTTTTATTGAAAACACAACACATTAACACAGAAAACAAAGTCAGAAAGAAAAAGAAAAAAATCCGCAAACGACACTTGGCATGCCTCAAATCAACCAATCACAATAAACTTACACAACCGGAGCCTTGTTCGTGTTCTGTATAGAATCGTTTGCTCGCATCGGTACACCTCAACTCCACTCGAAAAAATCCCTTTTTCTAGTGGAAGGTCGATATAATGGCGAAATAAAGCGCCGTGACTAATGTCCTTTGTTGCCGCTAAATAAAAGAGATCTATTATTTTTACGAATTGTTATCTAGCTCTGGTTTTTCTCGAGGCAACAATAGTTATCGATTACGAATTAGTTTGTCCCCCCCTTCGATTATATTGAGCGCTCTTCTTAAATTTCGGTCGTTTTGTAACATTTGTGTCTTTTTTTTTTTTGTGGCTTATTACGGTTTCGGTTGAAAAGTGGAGTAAGTAATTTTGAAAAATAAATATAACCCATAGAAACAAAGTTTTTAAAATATGAATCTTTTTTATGCATCGTCCAATTTTATATTCATTAACAAAGCCCCGTTTCTGTTGCCAGCGTGTGCTAGGTGTTGGCATCTAATTTCAAATATTAAAAACATCTCTATCAGCAAAATATGCTGTAAACTATTTTTTGAAATTTATTCATTAAAAATTAATGTGATTTTATGCACTCACATACAAATATACTTTGTTTATTCTGATTAAAATAATTTTATTATTTGCTTATTAAAACAATTTTGGCAACTGGAAAGAGTTTCTTCAATGATCGGTTAAATGCTATTTCAGCGAGATTGGATGACGGCAAGTTGGTTTATTAGTATTCCGTAAAACCGACCTTTTAGTGACAGTCACAGTCCCAAATTTTGATAGAATGCATTGTCATCGACATCGAATCTATCAGGCAAGTTTCAGCCCCATTGGATGACGGCAAGGGGTTAATTAGGCCTCCGCAGATTTGCCCGCAATCGACAAACATGCACACAAAATGAAGTTAATATAAATGATTTAAGGCGTCTTCTCACTTTAGGCACCTCGAAAATAGGCTATTTTCGCGATTTTTTTTCGAGGATTTTTGCAAACAATTATGGGATAAAATGGATCCTATATAATAAACACATCTTTCAAGTACAAGAAATTTTATTTTTTTTATTTTTTTGAACAATTATTATAATAAAACAGTAGCATCGAAAAACCCGTGTAGAAATGTAATGTTCGTGGCTTGTTGATGAAATTTCGGAAACTATCCGGCCGATTGTCATGAAATTTGAATGGCATATTCTTCATAGTTATGGCTATAGCGCATATCTTTTTGAAATTTTGATTTGAAGTATTTTTTTTTTTACAAAAAACTGCAAAAAAAACGCGTTTTTTTTTTACTTTTTCGAAAAACGTGCGCCATTTTGTTATTTTCGCGAATATCAAAAATCTGATGATATGCGCTATAGCCATAACTATGAAGAATATGTCATTCAAATTTCATGACAATCGGCCGGATAGTTTCTGAATCAACAAGCCACGAACATTACATTTCTACACGGGTTTTTCGATGCTACTGTTTTATTATAATAATTGTTCAAAAAAATAAAAAATAAATTTTTTCTTGTACTTGAAAGATGTGTTTATTATATAGGATCCATTTTATCCCATAATTGTTTGCAAAAATCCTCGAAAAAAAATCGCGAAAATAGCCTATTTTCGAGGTGCCTAAAGTGAGAAGACGCCTTAATATAGAGGAACTTGTTTCATTTAGATCATTTGTAACCAGAAATTTTATGTTTATATTTTCTTTTCACTTGAGTAACACTATACGTCGCCATAACTACCGCGTCGAGATTATAGCAAGTTGAAGGCAAAATACCTTCCGGGAGGACTCATTTGAGGGAACTACCAGTCATTTACCTCTCATATTGGAAAACACATGTAAATTGCCACCCGACCATCTTCCTGTGACTGCCTGAAATACTAGATTTCATCTGTCTTCTCAACTCGGTTGAATTTTATTAAAACCGATACTTGGAATCGAACTTGAATCCTCTCACATGCTAGGCCTTTGCTATGCTTGAGCTATGAGTACGACTTTGTTGCTAGAAGAAAAAAAAAAAGCTTTAGTCAATATGAGTTTACTGGCTCAAATATATAATTTTCACTAAGTACACGAGAGGGCACTTTGAATCGTTTTTCTGTACACCCTGTATTAAAAAGTGAGTGGATATGACATCAATTATAGCCTTTTATCTAGCGACATCGATTATGACAATTGTTAGGCTTTCCTGTTGGAGTTTTTTCGGGTTTTCTTGCATTTAAGACGCAACTGAGCGGGGGGGGGGGGGGGCAGTTCCCTTTGAAAAACTTCCCGGAAGGCACTCTTATGAGATTTCGGGCGACAGTTGCTCATGCGAAGAAACTCGGTGCAACTTTGCCATCGTGTCCAATTTGCACCAAAAGCACTGACTTTTAAACATCTAAGATTACCTTGAATTCGAAACCTGCCATTCTAACTTGAGATGCACATCTGTCATTTTTAGCCCACAAATTACCTTTATTTAGTTCAACTAGAAGGCTATGTACAAAATACTCGGCGTGTGAATATCTAAACTAATTTTTCTTCTCCACTATAGACGAATGTTCTGGGATTTTTAAATGACCCGAGATTTAGTTCAAAGTTTAAGTACCGCTTTGGTTAATCATTGCGATTTCTTTTTATAAAATACAGCGATTATGACTATACTGGTTGGCAATAAATATTAAGTAATCAGTAATGAAATATTTATTGCCAATTTGGCTCTCTTGTAAAAGATGTGTTTTGAGCCAGAGATGTCAAATCGTCTGCAATTTTTCCCGATTGAAAATTAAAGAGTGGTGGGTTACCAAATGAGAGAGAACGTTCATTATTTGGCAGGTTATGATATATTTGGCTATTGGATGTAATTCAACTTATTCAAATTCAATTTTTTAACAGTTTCCGGTCATTTTTGACCCGGCAGACCAGTACTTTCATAATCTACTAACATACACATCTACATTCTATTAAAAATTCAGAATGATGTTCGATAAGGTACCTAAACTCGCAGTCGCCTCCCAGACGGACAGTCTTGAGCGTAATTTGCCGTTTAAAAAAAGAAAATGGAACAATCGGAACGAAAGACATGGAACGACAAATAACGTTGACAATTTCATTTCCTCCCTCCTGCAGGAACGTACATAAGGTCTTCTTTTGCCTCATGATGTAATTTATTTCAAGATTAAACACATTTAACTCACTCTGTGTGGCAACGATTTATGATCAGCGGCTCGCACACACGCGTGTCACGTGCTCGCTTTGTTTCTGGGCCGTCCGCCGCGACGATTTATTATTTATTATTATTATTACTACAGCTACGTTTGGCAACAGTCGTGTGATCCATCATGATCGGTATCGTTAAAAGTGAAATTCGGCGGGACGATAGTTGACGTTCGAATCGGTGTGGTCCCCCCAGTTCGGAGGACCCCCCTGTCACTTGTCGTTTGCGTTTTTAAGCGCTAGCAGACGACAATATTAATCACCCGTCACGACTTACGAAGGGTCCCGCGCTTTTTGGTTCGTTCCAAGGCCCCCCCCCCCTATCCTCCCTCCTGATCCGAATACGATAAATGAGTGAAAACAAGATTGGAGATTTGATCGTAAATTATATCATTTGATGTTTTTAGAACGAAATTCCTTTAGAAATGTTACCTTCCCCCCCTCCCCCCTTCTTTCCTTTCCCACCTACCGTCAATTTAAATGGCATAGTCATTTATTTGTGTCTCGAAAAGAGCTGGATTGTTCGGAGACAGGTAATGTATGCTGCGATTTGTAATGTTATACAATGTATAGGACCAGTGTAATGCGACTTTTGTTGTCCCTTCATTATGCTTGATTCATATTTATTTTTTAAAAAGGAATAGACTGAGAAGCGAATGCAATTTTTGGACCCCATCGAACATCATTCTGAATTTTTTATAGAAATTGGAGAAAAGTGAGTCGATTACGAATCCACTGGTCTGCCGTGGCAAAAATGGCCGAAACTGGTCAAAAATCGACTTTTAATAAGTTGAACTAAATCCAATTGCCAAATGCGCCATAACTTGCCAAATAATGAGCATTTTTTTTTTATTTGGTAACCCTCACTCTTTAATTTTCAATTAAGAAGGTTGCAGACGATTCGGATGAGTGGCTATGGCTTACTTGCATCTTTCACAAATGAGCCAAATTGGCAATGAACATTACGTCAATGATGACGTAACTGATATCGCCAGTATGGCATACTTTTAAAAGATACAAGTTTTCCGAGCCAGAGATCAGAAATCGTTTGCGCTTTTTCTCATTAAATATCAAAATGCAGTGGGTTGCCAGACGAAAAAGTTTGTTCTCTTTTTTGGCAAGTTTTATGACATATTTGGCAATCGGATTTTAGATCAACTCATCCAAGTCGATTTTTGATCAGTTTCGGCCATTTTTGCCACGGCAGACCAGTGGATTCTTAATCTACTCACTTTTCTCCAATTTCTATAAAAAAATTCCGAATGATGCTCGATGGGGCCCAAAAATTGCATTCGCCTCTCGGACTAATAGGGAATGATCTTTACTAGGACTTCCTTTTAACAAAATTCAAGGAATTATGTTTTATTTTTTGGTCGGTTCGTGTACAGTGCATTTCAGAAAGGAAATCCCTTGACTTTCAAATGACGTAGCTATTAAACAGTAAGATTCGCAAATAAGAGAGAAAAGTTGTGTGGGTAGATAGTTGCGGAATTTTATTTACAACAGATTACAAAATTGATTGATTGAAATTAATTTGATGAGGGGTGCTTATGGTTTACTGATGAGGCCCATTTTCATTCAGACGGATTTGTCAATATACAAAACTGGTGGATATGAGCTACTAAAAACCCGTCTGTGCGTCTTATAAAACAACTGCAAAACTGATCGTTTGAGCTGCACTATCCAAACCAAGGATTGTAGTTCCCTTTTTTTTTTTTTTTTTTTTAATCCTTTTTATTAACTTTGATTTTGTGTGCATGTGTGTTGGTGGGTGGCTGATGTGTATGTCGATGGCGGGCGGATCTGCGGTGGCCTAATTAACCCTCTTGACAATATCCAATTGGATTGAAACTTGGCAGATAGATTCGATGTCGATGACAATGCATTGTATCATATTTTGGGGGCTGCCACTGTCATTAAAGGGTCGCTTTTACGGATTATTATTAAACCAACTTCCCGTCATCCAATCTCGCTGAAATAGCATTTAACCGATCATTGAAGAAACTCTTCCCTGTTGCCAAAATTGTTTAAATAAATAAATAAATAAATAAATAAACAAACAATTTTGAAAAGAAGTTCACCGCATATTTTGCTGATAGATATAGCGTTTACATCCATTTTTAAATATAAAAAACAAGCCCACGCGGGCGAAGAAAAGACGCCGTGTTAATGAATATAAAAATTGGCAATGCATATAAAGGATTTATATTAAAACATTGTTTTTATGGGTTGTATTATTTTATGAGAGAAACGATGAAACCATTCCCTTATGTTCAGATTTTGCAACAATTTGTGAGCACATTTCAATATTGTCACTTATTTTGCAAAGCAGTGTGCTTAAATTTCCATACATATTTATATCTGTTTATTTTTTATAAACAATTTTCGATAGCATGTTTCGAAGAAGAAAAAAATTAAGTCCGAATTTATGTGATTACAAATAATTTTCTTATGCATTTATGAATGTCCTATTTTTATTCGCTTTTCTTATACTTCTTTTTCTTGTTTCCAGGTGAAATCGTGTCTTAAATTTCGAAGTCCCTACGGTAAGATTTTTTCATTTACATCTTTATCTACATCATAGTCTATTTTCACTTCAATAAATCTTGTATAACATGCACTCGGCACTTGTATGGCTTTACTTGATAGTTTCTTATTTCTTTATAAAAAAATTCATACAACACAATAAATTAATTACCGACAGTAATTCATTAAAAAATGAAATTCGATACATAATTCCTATAGAAAAACATTTCCAGTATTTCCTTACCTGGCTGCTTAAAAGCCTACTTATAGAGAATTATTTTTATTTGACGAACAAATTGTATTTTGACAGTCACTGTTGCTGAATCAACGCTTCTACCCAAAACTGGAACTATCTTGCGTTTTATGGAAAATCTTGCGTTAATGACGTCCATTTGTATATATTTGCAAACATTTACAGTTCCCAAACATATTCATTTCGATGTTGTAATTTTTTAGATGAGTTTTTACCATGGTCGGAAGGATTTGGATAGGATTTTTTCTTGCGCAAGGTCTGCACGAGCGCTTGCCGATAACATTATCAGAACGTCTGAACTACGAAATGGTTGAAATTCCTAATGGGTAACATTTTCGGGCAGGCATGTGAAAGATCGTGGGATCGAGCCTTTCGCTGTATCTGTTTTCCATGCAGGTTGACTCGGTGACGATTAGGACAATGTGTGCCGACTATTAGGTCACCTGGTGGGAGTTTTTCGAGTTTTCTCTAATTCGAGACGCAAATGCAGGTTAATTTAACGATGTTATGGCGTATTAAACATTTTGAGCAGCTCTTATGTCAGAATTTATACAAATTAAACCCTTCCGGAGGGCCATTTAGGAGGAAACAGCCAGTTATTGGTGTAGAATGGGAGAAATCCCCTAATAGCACCAACAGTGCAATGCAACAATAATCATACGACTATCTGCCACAATCACTGTCGTGTCTACTCATTTTTGTTAACTCAGTTATCAAAAAGTACCAGAATTCTTTTACGTGCAAGACGATTATTCTGCCTACGAGTTTGTTCTGTATAACTGTCAGTATATTGTTTCTGTACAATGCAAATTTGTAGGGACAAGTACTTTTATTGCAAATATACTTTTATTGACAGTTACTGCACAATACATATCACCACAAAAGAAAGTAATTCTTTCTCACCACAGTTTTCGTTCTATGACTCAATCACATTTCTTTCTCACAATTCACATTTCTCACAAATCACAATTCTTTCTCACCACAGTTTTCGTTCTATGACTCAATCACATAAAATTCAGGCCGATTCCCTCCCTCTAAAAGTCCTCCCCAAAGGCGCTCTAAACCTTGGAAAACCTTTTTCATTTAGATTGGCCTTTGGCTCTTAACTCACGCTGACTCAAACGTTCGACCGATCCCATAAAGATTCTCTAACAGACGATTTCACACTCAGAATCAATTCATTCCACGCCGCGGAATTACGACTCCCGCTGTATTCCACAAAAGTTCTCAAATTCCAGTCCATAAAAAAAATAATAATCGCAGACGATAAATAAAGACTTTTATTATTATGAAGTCGTCTGAAAAGCGGCCACTTGATTCCCGGACAAAGAATTGCTCATTAGACCTCTTATAAGAGATAAATTATTCGCAATCAGGACCCGTTATCCCCATTATGCGACGATGGGAACGGGTCCTCGTAAAAACTCGGGTGCGTAGAAATCGCCAAAATATCCTAAGGCTGCGAGAGAAAAGAGCTTCATGTCTCATAAATTTATTGTTCGGTGGACGAACTCGTATATCAGAGGCAGAATGTTCGCATATGCTTCAGGTCGATTCCAGGTGTAGCAGAAATGAGAAGATACGACTGCGATTGTAACAAATAGTCTTGTATCGGTTGTTGGATGAGTTTTCTGGTTTTTTTCCCATTCGATATGAAGATGCGAGGCAATTTCACAAAAGAGACTTCCCGATGGACATCCCCCCCCCCCCCCCCGGACACTTAGTCTTCTATTATTGGTACAGACCTTATTCCTATATTACTGTGAAGTATAGCCTGCATGTAACTTTTACGCCAATAAATATACAATACAATCAAACAATTCAGTGTGTTTGTACGCCGCAAAATATGCTTTTAAAAATGAGCACACACACACGTTTTAATAAAGCTGATGCGTTCGTTCGATCGTTGGGCTGCCTGATAGTTTTCCGTGTTTTCTCCGAACCTAGACGTAAATGCGGGGTAGTTCCTGTTTACAGTTCTTCCGGAATGCTTTACGTTCCCCCGTAGAAGCTTCTCAGAATCTACAGATGTATAATTGCAATGTTTCGACAGATTATAAAGATATAGCGTCATGAAAAATGCAATATAACTAATCAATAATTTCTGTTAAGCGTTCCTAAAAATTGAGTACAACCATAATTTCACTCTTTGATTTAAAATCATTTATGGTTCTCTTCAAGCCTCATGACAAGACTTAATGTGACGTCACACTTGCATAGCCAATCGTTGTTATGCCTTAATACGTCCGTCTTCTGACGTAATTATACTGAAAACGGTAAGAAATATATAAGAGACAACTTTCCTTTTCATTTGCTAACCTTGTAATCTTCTGGGGCTTTAAAATTACTTTAGTACCGTTGCCAAACTCGTAAAAGTAATTAGAAGGAGGGAAAGTTTAAAGTCGTCTGCATGGGAAAAGTTTTTAACGCGGTTTTCTGAAGTGCTTTTTGAAGGAGGGTGTGGAGAAATTATTTTTTAATTCGGTGGTTGATTATCTGGAATTTTAGGGTGCTAGAACGCTTTTGTTGATGGCACCCTGAAGGGATCGTTTGGCAGGAAGTAATTGGGGCTTTTCAAGTCGATATTGGAGTATAAGGAGAAAGGATAGCGACCCTAGCAAACGATAAAATTTTTATCTTAAATTCGCATTACTTCCGGTTTAATTCAGCTTCAAAGAAAGTTGTTTAAGATTTCTATTTAATTTTTAGAAAAGACAAATTTAGGAGAATGATCTTGCTTTTCTAGCTTAAGTACTTCTTAAAATCCTGATCCAATAGAAAAGTTTCTAAAAAAACCTTTAACCCACTCGTAGTGTTTACGTATCAAAGATATCTTTAATATCCTTGATCCAATCGTTAAGTTCCTAAAAAAAACCTTTAACCCACTCCTAATGTTTTACATAAAAAGAACTCCTTAATATCCTGATCCAATTGTAAAGTTCCTAAAAAACAACCTTTAACCAAATCGTAGTGTTTACGTAGCAAAGAACTCTTTAATATCCTGATCCAATCGTAAAGTTCATAAAAAAACACTTTAAGCCACTCCTAGTGTTTTACGTAACAAAGAACTCCTTAATATCCAATCCAATTGTAAATTTCCCAAGAAAAACCTTCAACCCGCTCGTAGTGTTTACGTATCAAAGATATCTTTAATATCCTTGATCCAATCGTTAAGTTCCTAAAAAAAACCTTTAACCCACTCCTAATGTTTTACATAAAAAGAACTCCTTAATATCCTGATCCAATTGTAAAGTTCCTAAAAAACAACCTTTAACCAAATCGTAGTGTTTACGTAGCAAAGAACTCTTTAATATCCTGATCCAATCGTAAAGTTCATAAAAAAACACTTTAAGCCACTCCTAGTGTTTTACGTAACAAAGAACTCCTTAATATCCAATCCAATTGTAAATTTCCCAAGAAAAACCTTCAACCCGCTCGTAGTATTCACGTAACAAAGAACTCCTTAATATCCTGATCCAATTGTAAAGTTCCTAAAAAAAAAAAAAAAAAAAAAAAAAAAAACCTTTAACCCACTCGTAGTGTTTACGTAGCAAAGAACTCCTTAATATCCTGATCCAATCATAAAATTCATAAAAAAAACTTTAACCCATTCGTAGTGTTTACGTAGCAAAGAACTTTTTAGCGAGCGAAGCGAACATAATTCGCGAAGGTTCAAAAACTAAGACCTCATCAAACAATAGTCTGAATTTTTTATATAATGTAGAGAAATGCTAGTAGGTTATATGAATATAGTGTTACGAATTTTTGTATATTTTGTAAATAGTAAAATTTATGTACATTTCGCATAAGGCAGTGCAATAGTTCGTCTGAGCTTGGCTTCCCTGCAAGATGGGTATTGATGCTTGATAACGAGTTTTACAGAGGTAACTCTGGGAAGCGAGTTTTAAGGAGCAGAGCATTTAACATTATGGTATTGGCAATCTCGCCAAATTGGCGAGATATAGCCAAGTTGGCGACTGTTTTGGCGACTAATTTTTGTCGCCAAATTTGGCGAGAAATCGCCAAATGTCGCCAAACTTGGCGACTATTTGGTGACATTTTCGGTCTCCATGTACATGTATAGGACTTTTCGACTACGATCTGGAAAGTTCTCCAAATATCTACCTCTAGAAATTTCGAGAATGTTCGCCTCCCCTATATATAAGCCCGGCCATGAGATGAGTTAGTTGCTTTTGAGTCACTGAGTTAGTAGTTAGCTGAGTCTATTAGTTGACTGGAATTACTGATACTGAGTCTCAGTGAGCGTTCAGAGAGTTCCGAAAGCGAACTGTATTGCATTGTCTTTTGCAGCGATTTGAGCAGTTCTGTTGTCAAGTTTTTAACTGCTGTTTTGTGCTCTATTGTTGTGAAAAGAGCTGTATTCTGTCTACTAGAACGAGAAGTTCTGGAATTGTAAAGGAATCTGTGAAGAGTTATATTGGAATAAATTTCTGCTAGTTTTGATCTGCTTTGGCTTCAAATCTTTCGAACCCATCCACGCAACAATAGTGAGTTAACAAATATTAGTACAACAGTAACCAGCCACTCTTTAATTTTCAATTGGGAAGGCCGTATCATAGTTTATAATAACGTCCTGCTTTGTTAAGATTCGTTCTGTTTGGAATGCGTTTCAAATGTTATATGAATTTAAAAAAAGTCAAATTTATTTTTGAATATGTTATTCTGATTGGTCGAGAGTTTTGGCAGACGAGAAAACCCCTCTCTAAAATACTTTATTAAATCACACAGATAATGCCACAGAGAAATTAGCTTTATTGAATGGTTTTTGAAAGCAAAACTATAATAATTAGAATGAATAAAAGTAAGCAGTTAAAATGGCGAAAAAAGTCGAATAAATTACTTTGGAACCGATGTGTGAAATGGGATTAAAAAAAACAAACACTCGCCATGTTTTTTTTTTTAATTATTTTCAGAGAAGGTTTTACAAAATTTATGTAGCCACATTTTGATACAAATGGAGCAACTTTGTTTAAAAAATGGCTGAGTGTTTAATTGAAAACCTTTAAGTCATCACCCTAAGGAAAATGTTTAGTTAAGTACCTATTTTTAATTGAATGTCAGGAGAAACCTCTATTTATAAACAAATACAACAATTTAAACTCATTATAAGTTTCATTAGTAAAGAAACCCTAAAAACAGAGTTTAGAATAAATAATATCGAGAGCATAGCTTAATTACGTTTTTGCGTTTAGGTCCTTAAGGGAAAACCTGCTGTTTATATCTTAAATTAAAACCTCTTTTCAGGAATAAATTGCACACAAAAAAAAAAAACAGCAACTTTTAATCAACTAACTTTTCAAGTTATCGAGATCGCTAAAGCATTAATGAGATAGACAAATGAACGCGCAAAAAGCTTAATAGTTTGCTTTAACTAAAAAAAAAATTAAAAAATCGAATTTTATAAACACACATAATCGTTCTGACTTTCAGTTACAGTTATATTCAGGAATTAAAAAAAAGGGTTAAATTGAGAATTGTGGTCGTTAACTAGCAACCAATCGCTTTAGTTAAAAAGCTTATTCTTTATTCCAATCGTTTGGTTTTTCTCGGGAGAATAAAAATAGCGCTGAACTAATCGAACAAAACTAAAATAAACGTTTTGTTGAATAATTGACGATATTTTCTTTCTTTTTTTTTGTTCTCTTCCGTCACGGTTAACTGCGAAAACGTTGAAGCCCAAAAGTTGAATACCTAATTTTATACTTTCGTGGTTCCGAAAGGCGTCCAAGGGGAAATGATAAAATGAATTCTTTTGAGGTTACGACTTTTGGTGATATTTAATTCATTATGGGACGGTTAAATAAATTTAATATTTTTTTTATTTTTTTCGGTATTGCGTAGTATCAAAGTAAAAGTTTTTGTTGAAAGCAAGCTTTAAGGTATAAATCAGTTTAGTGAAATAAGTTGGATCAAGAGAAAAAATTTATAAAACTATTTGAAATAGGTATTGGTAGTAATAGCCAGTTGAAAGTTGAAAACAATTTATGTAAGTTTTTGATTCCATTCTGTATTTAAATATAAAATTTTATTGACGGTTTCATCAACTGTTAATGTTTTTCTTCCTACATCAATCTCCCATGGTCCCAATTGTATGTTTGACAAACTTAATGAAAATATGGTTCTAGAAGCTTCTACACAACCTACAGTTTGTGTACAACCTTGTAATATTAAAAATGATCATAAACATCTCAAAAAAAAAAAAAAAAAAAATGAAACTAAGGGTGTGGAACATCGCGAAAGTTTCAATTACACTACAATTCCGGTCACTTCGTTTAAATTTGACATGGATTATATTGCCATAATTTGCGTTTTCATTGTGATGTTTTAATTATTTAAAATAAAAAACTAAAAAAATGGCCAGGTTAGCGAAATTGGTTATATATTTGGAAATAATTATTCCTTGTATTGATAATTATTGTTTGTTTGTACGCTCAACGACCTATTTTTGTGCACAATAAAGGCTAATCAGGCCGGGACTTTCAGCTTAACGTGGATTCCGAACCACAACGAACATCCATGCCTAACCCAGGATTCGAACCCGACACCTTTCGCATGAGAGGCCAGAGCACTAAACCCACAGCTATCTGATTGGCCATAGTTCGTTTTTGTGTCAGTGAAATACAGGAGGAACAATTGTTAATGGACAGTGCTAGAAATCTATGTTAAAAACATTCGTTTTTCAACTTTTATCGCTTTTTCTCAATTTTTAGGCGAATTTCTAAGAAGGGGGTGTTAAAAAACCTTACAAGACATTACCACAGTGATTTTGATCAAAATCGTTAAAGTCGATTTGGAGAGAAACATAATTTTTTCAAAAGCATGTGCTATTTTAACGAAACTCTTAAAGGCATATATCCCATGCCTATTACTAACCCGTATACAAAAGTTGAGCATGGTAGGCCTCTTCAGAAGTTATGCTGACCCTGATATTTTTTCTAAACTATTTTTACTTTCAAACCCATATGTTTACTTAGAGTACTGAAAGTATATAGCATTCTTTGACAAAAAAAAGTTTCAATATTTTTGCATTTCGCCCCGTTTTCCAACAACCCGATTTCAAAAAAGTTGTCTAGAAAAAATGTCTGTCTGTGTGTACGTGGTCAGCATAACTCCCGAACAAATTGACCTACGATGTTCAAATTTGGTGTGCGGGTTAGTGGTGGCCACCATTAAGGTTTTCACCAAAATCGCTCATGCGCACAAGGTGAAAATCATGAAAAATCAAAATTTTCAGCAATTGCTAAAAAACGGATCTAACGATTTTGATTAAAATCTCAGTGCTCTAATCCTTTCCACCTTCAAAATTCCATAGAAATGCGGAAAAATTTGAGTGCCTTTAACACACCTCTCTGCCCTTGAGCATCGCCCAAGAACGATTGATTTTTTTCTATTTCACTCAAAAGGTAGGTCAATGTAATGACTGTTGAATAGCACCGCCCATTTTGCCATTTTGGCGATGATTTTCCCTCCTTTTTTCGCCCCATGTAAAAATTATTGCCAAAAGTATCGCCAAACTGAACATTTTTATTTAAATGAGTGAAAATATGAAAAAGTAAGTTACACCGTATTAAATTTTAATGCAATTACCAATATTATAGTCTAATTGAGAATTTGGCTATATTCCACATCCTTAATTTTAACTCGGGACGTTTCGAAAACGAATAGAAACGCAGAAAAAAAAAAAGTCGAAAGATATTTTTTCATAATTGAAAATAAAAATAGGTTAAAAAAAAACAGCAACAGCACAAAAACCCATTTATCAAGAGATTGAAAATAAAATTTCCAACGACACATACAAAATTACGCCAACTAATTTAAGTAATATCACTAAATATCCAAACCTATAAATAACTTTAATTTCAATATGAAGGCACCCGACGCTTTTCCATCCAAAATGGTACTTTGTCACAAAAGCCTGTTATCATCGATGAAACCAGCAACCATGCTCCCTCCCTCAGTGTTGCAGAACACCATTTTAAGCTCTACTCTTCGGTTCCATCCAATCAGAGAATGGGGTCAGTTGGCGATGGGTGGTTATTTGTTGAAGGTACAGATCATAAATTTAAGTCGGACATGGTTAAGTCTGTGTAGTGAAATGAGTTTGGTCATGGAGTAAAAATTTTTTGGATTTTTTTTTTTCTGACGGGGGCGGGGGGGGGAGATTTTTATTGATGAGAGGTATGGTTTTTTTGGGTTAGAAAGTAAAATTTTTGGTTTCGGGGAATTTTAAAGAGAGCTATGTTTCTCTTGGAATCTAGAGAGTGACTTTTAACTCAAGTTAAAGGAGTGAAATTTTAATCGGATGAAAGAGTGGCATTTAGCTTGGGTTAAGAGGGAGTGAATAATGTAGACCCATGTTCATGAGTTAAGGATAAATAATTAGAGGATGTATTGATATTTAAATTTTTTTTTTTTAAAGTGGTGAATAGTGCCGTATTTTTTAGGTTTTTTTATGGTTATTATTTTTTATTGTGTTTATTATTTTTATTACGATAATTTATTATTTTTTATTACGATAATTTATTATTTTATTTTGTTATTTTTTATTATGATAATTTATTATTTTTATTTTGTTATTTTTATTATGACGATTTATTATTTTTATTTTGTTATTTTTATTGTGATAATTTATTATTTTTATTTTGTTATTTTTTTGTTATGATAATTTATTATTTTTATTAGGATTATCTATCATTTTTATTATGATTATTTATTACTTTTATTAGGATTATTTATCACTTTTATTATAATTATTTATTACATTCATTACGATTATTTTTTATTATTGTTATTAATTTTTATTATGATTATTTTTCGTTATTGTTATTCATTATTATTACTTATTAATATTTATTTTTATTAATATTGACTGAAGTTAATATACATTACCATTTATTTCCATTATTATTAATATTATTTATTTATATGTTGAATAAATAGCATATAAAACATAATCAGATAGGCTAGATAAATTTTTTTGATACAAGAAAGTTACAAGACGGTTATTTAACTAACAGCATAATTAGTCGAACCTTTTCTTTAAAAGAGAAAACCTCCAGAGAAGTCATTTAAAGAAACGCACCTCCCCCCCCCCCCCGCGGCCGACCAAACGGCATAGTGGTTAGCGTGCTAGCTTCTAGACCGCGAGGTTGCGGGTTCGAGTCCCGTGTCAGGCATGGGTGTTTGTAAATGTATGTAGGCTTGTCTAATGACGAATGTTTCGGCGCATTATAGCCCTCGTGTTGCTGAGCGGTGCCAGATTATCTGAAAACAACCCCCCACCCCCCGCGCATTTGTGTTTCGTATAGGAGAAATTCCGGTTAGTCTCTCCCCAAAGCTATCAAAGTAATCTCAAAATAAGTCCTCCAACCCCAATATCACCGCTTTCATGTCACCTGGCCACTTTCACCGATAACTTTCTGACCATCCCGTCACGTGAGCGACAAAAACAAACCAACTCCTTCACTTCCCCCAATAACTTTTCTTCTAAACGACAAAAAAAGGAAAGTAGCTTTCTCCATTACTCCTCAGAGAGAAAGTTTTCGATAAAGTTTTTAAGCTTTTTTCAACAAATGAAGTTGATGATGATATTTTTTTTTTTATTCCTCTCCTCTTCAAATTGAATCCGAGTCTTTTTGGTCAGAAGTGAGAGTTGGAAAAAGAAAAAAAAGAAAAGAAAAACTCCCCCCCCCCCCCCCGAAAGAGTTTGATTAGATCAAAAGATATCGCAAATACAAAATGAAAAGTTTTTGGAATTGTTTCTTGGCGAGCTTTATTCTCTTGGCGCTCTGAAAGATTTTATTAGTATTAAATTGAATTTTTCCGGCTGTTTTTCGTGATTTATTTTCGATGGTTTTTTTTTTTTTTTTTTTTAGTTTTGTTTGTTGAAAAAGGCGATTTCTTTGATATATTTTGTGCGGTGGGTCATTATTTTCTTCAGGGGAACTTCCTGAAAACTTTTATTTTGTTTCGGAATTGTGGCAACGCAAAAAAATAAAAAAAAAAATCTGGAAACGCCGGGACCAAACAAGTTCTCAATCAATTGGCCTTTCAGTTTTAATCAATTTTGTCCACTAAATTTGTCAGCGGTCTTTTCCGATTTTTAATGAAATATTTTTATGTGACTCGCTTTTTAAACCCATAGTAGAAAAGAGTCGTTTTTTGTATTTTTAGTATGTTTTCTTAAAGCGAAATATTTCAGAAACGTGAAAACAAAACAAACTAGGGGTGTGGAACATCACGCAAATTTCAATTAGAATTAATACTGATCACTGCATATAAATTTCCCACAAATTGGTATAATCTCATTGGTCAATGCTTTAAAAAAAATCACCCCTTTGGCAATAATTTTGGCTATAAATTAAAAAATGAGGAAATGAATTTCGATAAATATTTCATTATTCTTTCTTGTAAGTGAAACAAAGAATAAACAGTGGATGATAGGCGATGTTCAAAGGAATAAAATTCTGTTTTGAAGACGCTCCAGTTCAATTTTTCCATGTCAACTACCGTATGAGCATGCGCAATTTTGACGAAAATCTTAACGACAGATTTCATGACCACCACTGAGTGATATGCAAAAGTAGAACATCGTAGGGTCAATCCGTTCGGGAGTTATGCTGACAAGACTTCTATTCTAGACCACTGTTTTGAACTTAGCACGTTCCAAAACGAATGAAAATTCAAGAAAGAATTTTTTTTTTACTGAATGGAATACTCTCATTACACTATGTTAGCATATGAGTAATGGATAATTCCCTCATTTTTTTAAAACGAGTGAAATTAGTATATACTAGCTAAATACCCGTGCTTCGTCACGAAATTTTACCATGTGCGATATTTTAGCCAGCCCCGCGTTGCTGAAATTAGTCATTGGTGTACAGGCCCCAATTTTTGCCGCTTCGCTTGCAGGAAGGTTCATTGCAACTCAAAATCGAGCTCGCTTTGCTCGATGAAAGGTTCATTGCTGCGTAAGCATAAGATCGTTTCACACACTAAAAACTAATTACTACGTAAAGCCTTAATATTAGAAGCCCCTCCCTTGTCGAGAAACAATAAAAAAAAATTCCCCGTTAATAACTATAATACAACACCCCTTTAAGAGTATTTTTAACTGATGTTTGTAAAAAGCAAAATTAGAAGGTCAAAACTACTTCTGTTGAAACTGTCTGAGCTTTAGGCCTATAAGAAGTCGCTTTTAATGAAAATATTAATTAAAAATTTATTAAAAAACAAATTAAAATTTTAACGTTCTTTTTGTCAAATGTCCAATTAGAAGGCCAAAACTATTTGTGTTGAAAATTTCAGAATGTAGCCCAGTTAGAAATCGTTTTGTAAAATATTTATTAATTAATTTAAAAAAAAAAAGAAAAAAAAAAGAACTAAATAAAATTTAATATTCTTTTTGTCAAAAGTCCAATTAGAAGGCCAAAACTACTTATGTTGAAAATTTCAGAACTGTAGCCCCATTAGAAGTCATTCTGCAAAAAAATTTGTTAATTAATTAAGAAAATTAATTAAAAAGTAACTAATTGAAATTTTAACATTCTGTTTTTCAAAAGTTCAATTAGAAGGCTGAAACTACTTATGTTGAAAATTTCAGAGCTGTATCTCTATTTGAAGTCACTTTGTAAAAAATAAATTAATTAAAAAATTAATTAAAAAAGAACTAATTAAAATTTTAACATTCTGTTTGACATACATAAAATTAGATAGCCAAAACTACTTATGATGAAAATTTTAGAGCTCTACTCCAATTTTAAGTAGGTTTCTATAGATCCACAGAGCCACAGACAGACACACAGCTTGTTTTATTGTTATAGATTTATGAAGAATTTCTTTCTGATTCCAAATATTTAAACAAAAGTTCTTTAAAAAAATTAATTATTTAAATATTAAGAAAAGAAAATGCCCTTAAACCGAACCAAAACCAGTCCGATCAAAACATTCAACAAAATCCGTGACGTCAAGAGATCCTATCGTTTCTATGGGATTCATGAGGTTTCTGCCAATTAGTTGGCGTTGAAATAGTTGGCGTTGGTAGACCATTGCCATATCCGTTACAGGTTGGCACGATTTGCGAGAAACTTACAAAACTGATTTCCGCTGCCACATTTCAAGCAAAGATGTTTGGGAGTTCTTGACGTCACATTCAATTCGAGCCGAGTGAGTCGTTGTTTTCTCGCCAACGTCTAACAAAGGAACTTTGATTTTAAATTAAAAAAAGAAAAAGCGCATTGAGCGGAAATGTCTATGTGCCTTTTCGAAACATTTAAAATTGAATAAAAAAAATAAAAAAATAAATAAAAAATATATATATATTAAAAAAAATGCGAGAATTGTCCATTGAAAGTAAAAAAAAAAAATATGCAGAAAGTAATCGAGAAATACTGTTGAAATGTCAAAAACATAGAATTTCTTCTGCTATGTGCTTAACGTTTTGGTAATAAGCTGACGAACAATTGTGCTTGAAATGGAATTATAGACCCTTACAGCATTTATTATTAAAAAACACTTAATTTGCAAATCTATTCACAGTTACCAAGGGCATAAAAAAAAAAATTAAATAACGCCTTGCCACTTTACCAGTGATCGCCAAAACCCGCCCAACTCGCCAAAAAAAAAAACCCGACACACCTTACCTTTCCTCTGCTAAAGCCACAAAACACGACCCAATACACTTTCCGAAAAGAAAAAGAACAGAAAATAAGGGGGGGGCCACCGAACTACATCCGGGACTGTAGCCACCATTAATCACAAAGTGGATGTGTCCCCAAACCTGCGCTTTCTGGTCCACACACACAGGGAAAAGAATCGATCTTTTTTTTTCTTTGCTTCCGAAGAAACCAGAAATCGAGTTTTTTTTGTTGTTTGATTTATTCATCTTTGAGGACGTCGCTATTCATCGTTGGATTTGGTAGTGCTTTTTATTGATGACCGCTGAGCCTTGAGTTACTGAAAGATACTGAAAGTATGTTTGGGGTAAAAGTACGTTTTGTACGTCGGGAGTGGATGAAGCTGTGTCGGAGAAATGGAAAAGACAAAGAAATATCGTCTGCAACTCTTTAACATGAAAATTCCTGAATTCAAAGGTTTGGTACCTGTGTCTAGAGACAATAGTCCTTCGAGGTTCTTATACCAAAAGATGTTTTATAGATGCAGTTTTCAAAACTTATTCAAAATTATTGCGGTACGTTTAGGGTACTTATCCCGTTGACAGTTGGCGAATTTTTTTTGTTGGCGACAAAAAGTTCTCAATTGCCTGGTCTCCTTGTATATACGGTTTGATTCGGATCAACATCGGGGCCTTTCCGTGGAATGTCTGAGATGCACTGTTTCCGTTCGGACAGACGTTTCGACGAACTAAAAGAGAAACCGTTTGGCGAAATTTTTTTGTTTCGCCAATGGTCGACGGGATAATACGTATAAAATGAGTTCGTTTATTAGGATTTGCAATTTAACGTTTTCACTTTCAATTACCCATATGTATACATAGGGTAATAAAAGTATAGCATTCGATCAAAAAAAAAAAAAAAAAAATTTTTATATTTCTTCACGTTTTGGAACATCCTGATATCAAAAAAGTGATCTAGAAAAAATTTATGTCTGTGTGTGTGTTTGTGATCAGCATAACTCCTGAACAAATTGACCTACAATATTCAAAATTCAAATTTGGTGTGCGAGTTGGTGGTAGCCATGGGACCTACCGTTAAGGTTTTCGTCAAAATCGCGCATGCGCGTAAGGTAGCTGCCATTAAAAAAAATCACGTTTTTCAGTAATTGCTAAAAAACGGCTCTAACGATTTTGTTCAAAATCGCTGTGTTCTAAACATCCCCATCACCGAAATTCCCGTAAAAATGCTTCAATGGGGTAAAAAGTTGAAAAACGAATGCCTTTAACACAGAGTTCTCTTCCCTTGAGCATACCTCATCAACGATCGTGTTTTTTTTTTTTTTTTTTTTTTTTTTTTTTTAAAAAGACCTATATAAGATTTATCACAAAAAATATCGCTAAACTGGCAATTTTTTATAAGCGACCGAGAAAAACATAAAAATTATAAATTACACAAATCTACATCAGCAATGTAGTGTAATTGAAAGTTGTGCGATGTTCCACATCCTTAGTTTGTATTTGGTTGCACCTTGCATTGCAATGAAGTAGAACAGATATCGCAAATTCTCTACAAGAAGGTAGTTTATAATCACACATATATACTGCTTTATGTGTTTTGTATAAATTATTATTAAAGCGGAAGGTTGCTGTAAATTTTGGTACCTCATTGAGCATTATTTTGAATTCCTTATAGAATGTAAAGAAATGCTAGTAAATTATGAGTATAATGGTCTGCCGGTAGAAAAATGACCGAAACTGTTCAAAAATTGACTTTGAATGAGTTGAACTACATCCAATAGCCAAATATCGTATAACTTGCCAAATAATGAGAATTCTCTTATGTTTGGTAATCCACCGCTCTTTAATTTTGAATGCTGAAGGATGCATACGATTTGACTTATTTGCCACCAAATACTTGCATATTTTTAAAAGTGAATCAAATTAGCAATAAATCTTATGTCTCGGATAACATAACATTTTCTCCGGCAGTCCAGTATTCGTCATAATTTAACTAACTCTGGCGCTATTTCTCAACATTCTATAAAAAAAAAAATTCATTCAGAAAGATGCAGACTGTGTTTAAAGAAAATTAACATATTATTAATTATGTTAGTCTTATTGCAAACAACCACGTGAAAAAATAAAATATCTCAAACGAAAACTCCGGAAAATAACACGTAGTCGAAATTCCTCATTTATAGACCACACGACATTTACAACAATGATTTATCTCAGAAATAATTAGATTTAATCAAATTCGGTATTTCCGTTTTCCGAGTTAATTTGTACATTACTAAATTAATCAAGGAAGCAAATTAACCTCAGTATTTATTTAACGTCCCTTTTTTTTTTCTTCTTCTTATTTTAACCACCAAAGACTGAAAAGTTCATTTCTGTAGAACAATTACCATTAATATTCTATACGCCTGTCGTCTCATTGCCAACATAATATTAAAAAAAAAATGTTAGTTCAGTACTTATTTTCCTGTGGTTAGAGATGACTCATTCTCTGTGTACGTCAACAGTGTCAAAAGAAACAGGATGTTAATTATCAATATAATTAATTTCTTCCGTTATTTTAACCCCTCAGCGAGCCTCATATTTCATGTTGTACATATATCTAAAACACATCTGACATCAACACCACAGTTGGCCATTACCAGACGACTTTCCGCGACTGTCGCTTTCGTTGCCAACGCTCCAATACAAATGTCTTATTTTTTTATTTTTTATTATCGTCTGTTGGAGATGGAAAAAATCGTCTGAGAAGGTCTTGTTTTGAGAATATGTGGATCTGTTATTTCACATATGTGGCTAGTCTAATTGGAATAAGCAATATAGGAGATTAGTTTTTCAGATTTTTTTTTTTTTAAATTATTCAGTTTTTGTTTGTTTTTGAAGGCGAACTAACTTATTTTGCAAAAGTGTCTTATTTTGAGTGTTCAAGCTGTCAACTATAATTACTTTAGAATAATAAATAGATAGTAGTCTACAATATAAATAATTTGTCCACAATTTCATCAACTGAAATTTAAGGGAATTTTACAAGAGTCAAAGAAAAGAGCAAGTACCAAAAAAAAAGGAGCCAAAATGGCGAATTCGGCGCTTTTCTTTTCGATAACTCTAACATTATCCTTTCTTGTAAGTGAAACAGAGGAGAGAAGCAAAGTGGTCGTTGATGAGCAATGCTCAGAGGAAGAGAATCTGCATTAAAGACACCGGATTTTCAACTTTTTACACCTTTATAGTATTTTTACAGGAATTTCGGAGGTAAGGATGTTTAGAACACATTAAGAGGCATTATCGTAGAGATTTTGATCAAAATCATATGAGCTGTTTTTTCGCAGTTGCTTAAAAAAACATGAGTTTTTTATGTTTTGCGCATGCGTAATATTGACGAAAACCTTAATGACGGATCCCATGGCCACCACTAACCAGTACACTAATTTGAGCATCGTATTTCAATTTATTCTGGAGCCATGTTGACAACTTACTCACAGAAAAAAAAATTTTAGACCAGTTTTTTTTAATTGGGATGTTCCAAAACGCAGAAAAATGCAGGAAAAAAAAATCAAAAAATTTGTTTTGACCAAAAACAGTACTTTCCCTGTGTAAATAAATATATGAGTAATTGAAAGTAAAAACTGGTTGTACAAATTAAAGGTAAATGCTTTTTAGTTACTTCAAGTTAAATTATTTTATTAAGATAAACTATCTTCCAAAACTAGTTATACGTTAAAACGGGAATAATTTTATACTAATATCTTAATGTTTACCTATTTTGACACAAGAAACAAATATTAGATGATTGTTAAAAAAAAAGTTAAATGGTTTTTAGAGGAAAACTCTGTTTTTAATTACGGAATAACCAAATTTATCAATATACGATCTATGTTATTTATTATTCTTCAAACTATTTAGTTTCCCGGTAAATATCGTTTTCAATTTTCTTTGATTTGTTTCCTGAAATTGAATCGACTGAAATTTGTTATTCTGGTTTATTTGATTCCTATTTATAAATCTCCATATTGTTTAAATCCTTCACATTTACTTCAATTTGGTTTATTTGTGACTGGGCAAATCTGCGGTTGGTAATTAACTTATTTACCGCCCTCCAATCAAATTGAAACTTGACAAAGAGACATGATGCCTTTGAAAGTGAATTCTATCAATTTTTGGAGGTTGTCACTAAAAGTCCGCTTTTACAAACGCTTCTATTGGCATTTGGGAGGACTAATTATCCCCATCCCATCGAGGTAAAACTTGGCAGATAGTTGTATATACATTACATTCTATCCCTTTTTTTTTTTTTTTACTGGAAGGCCGCTTTTATGACGCTTCTATTGAAGCTTCGATGGATTCAATTAACGCACTTTCTGTTATCCAATCGAGTTCAAACTTGGCAGATAGACTCGTTGATGATTATGCATTCTATCAAGTTTTAGGTTCGTCACTAAAATGTCTCTTTTACACGCTTCTGTTGACGCTTGGGATGACTAATTGACCAACTTTCCGTCATCTCATCGAGTTGAAACTTGGCAGATAGACTCATTGATGATGACAATTTTTCATCTAGTTTTGTGTAAAAAAAAAGGTAGTCAATGGCACGAAATCGATGTTTTTTTTACATAACACTATAAAAAGTCAATCTGATCTTATAATCCTTACAATAAGATCATAGATAGGTTGCAATTGCACATAAAATTGGTTGTTTGGTTGGTTTGTACACTCAACGACCTATTTTATGCACTATGACGGCTAATGAGGCCCGGACCTACAGCTTAACGTGGATTCCGAACCACAACGAACATCCATGCTTAACCCGAGATTCGAACCCGGCACTTTTGACATGCGAGGCCAGAGCTTTAACCACACAGAGATCAGGAGTGCATATAAAATTGGCTATGAATATAAAGGATTTTTTTATCAAAAACTTTGTTTATATGGACTAGTTTTCTTAAGAACAAACTAGCTTAGTTCAAGCTCCAATTTCATGACAAAATTGCTTTCTAAAAATTCTGATTTGCCTTGCAACGTATTAAACTTAACTTTCACATTCCAAGAAAGTTAAGTAGTCTTAAAAAAAAAATAGTCTTGAGTAAATAATGACGTAGTCCATTCTACAGTTCAACTCGTCCCAGAATTTTATAATAATGTAACTACCACCCTTTCTTTTTTTTTTCTTTCTTTTATTAAGTACTTCGTGCTTTTCTCTTCATTTTAATTAGCTCATTTAAAGAACAGGCCAAGACGCAGATGAAGACATTTTTACAAACAGAAATTTCATACTTTTTTTTTTTATGGACTTCATTATCGTTTTTGTTTTGGACACGTGCAATTATTATTATTTTTTCCCCCTTTATTTTAATTCAGCTTTATTTTTTTCCCTTTTTTTCCTCTTCTTCTTGGTCGTGCATCTACTGGAGGTAAGAGTTTCAGTGTTGAAAAGAGCGAAAATGGGTTTGTTTTTTTAAAAAGAAGTTTATTTTTTGGGTAATTGTCATAGAACTAGCTTTCGCTCCTAAAAACCGCTCCCGTTATCTTGTCCTACTTGGTGCTAATTGGAAAGTTAGATTTCGAGGCATTGTCTGAAGATTTGTATAAATAAATTAAGATCAGGATAAAAATGAAGCAAGCAATGATTTTCAACCCATTATTTTTGATTTACACGAAAACTTTTTTTGAAACATATTAAAGTCATTATTGATAGGCTGTGTTAAATTAATTCAAAAATAAATTATATGATAATATATATATATAATTTTGAGCAATGTTGAAAAAAAAAAAATTTATGATTTCAACACTTCAAGCATTGATTTTAAACTAGAAGCTTTTAATTTAGAATAAGAATTATCCGTAAAAATGTCGTATGTTACATTCATAAAATATTTTTTTCAAGGCTCATTACTAGAATATTTTTTCTACGTCTCATTATTAAAAGATTTTTTTCACGCTTCATTTTTAATATTTTTATCACTATCCTTGTTATTAAAAGATTTTCCCTTATTATTAAAATATTTTTTTTTATATCTCACTATTAAAACATTTTTTAATGACATCACATTATAAAATTCCTTATAATTGAACTATTTTTTCACGTCTCATTATTATAATATTTTTTAGTACCTGCTATATTTACTGAACACAAATAATTCCCTTTTTATCCAAAACAAAACGTGAAATAAAAAATCATCATATTTTTTTTTTAAAGAATATATGATACGATTATTAGAATATCGAATTATATCATTACCTGTTGATATTTAGTTACTTAGAATATCGAAAGATCACTTGCAAAATTAACTTACCAAACAATTCCAATAATACTAAAAGAACACAAATAAAACTAGGGGTGTGGAACATCGCACAACTTTCAATTACACTATAATAGTGACGTAGATTTGTATCATTTACCATTTTTATATTTTCATCATTCATTTAGAAAAACTGGCCAGGTTGGCGATATTTTTTGTGATAATTCTTATATTCTTATATGGGATAATTCTTATATATTCTCAAGCAAAGAGAACTCTGTGTTGAAAGCATTCGTTTTTCAACTTTTTACACTACTAAAGGATTTTTACGGTAATTTCGGAGGTGGGGATGTTTAGAACACCTTAAGAGGCATTACCACAGCGATTTTGATCAAAATCGTTAGAGCCGTTCTTTAGCAATCATGAAAAAACATGGTTTTTTCAACGGCAGCTACCCTATGCGCATGCGCGATTTTGACGAAAACCTTAATAATAGGTCCTTCTGCAAACACGAACCCGCACACCAAATTTGAGCATCGTAGATCAATTTGTTCGGGAGTTATGCTGACCACGTATACACAGACATTTTTTCTAGATCACTTTTTTGAAATCAGGATGTTTCAAAACGTGGAGAAATGAAAAAAAAAAAATCGAATTTTTTTTTTGACCGAATACTATACTTTCATTACCCTATATTCTTCCCTATTACCCTATATTACCCTATATTCATAAGGGTAATTGAAAGTAAAAAAATCATAGTTTAAAGATCCGATAAAGAACACACTATACGAATATTAAATTTTCGAAATCTGCGAATCACTTAAAATAATAAAATATCACTTCCAAAATTAACGCTCCAAATTATTCCAACCTTACCAAAAATACACAACTTACATTCCACCCGATTTTTTTTTTTGTGCAATATTTGCCAAGGAGTCGGTTTCTACAACACACCTGTCAACAGTCCACTTGACCATCTTCCCAGTTCCGGTTTGTAGAGGGGAAGAAAAAATCGAATAATTAATTCCGTTGTCTCACAGCTGGCATCCTTCTTGCTTCCTTTGGCGACGCAATCACCTCCAACCAATCACAATTACTAATCTCGCACCCAGCTGTATCCGCGATAATTAAGATTCCGATTAATTCGCTGTATGCCATTAGAGGGAGTTGGCACAATGTTGTGATTGGGTGATGTGTCTGCAGCTTAGTTCGCTAAAATAAGTTCGGAATATAAATTCTATTTGTGTTCTTGGCGAAGAATATTCAATGGCGAGCTGCCGTTCCTCTTTCGTTTATACAATGAGAATGATTCTTGGGATAGTTCAACATTTCCAGATTCACGAAAACGATTTCCTGGAAAGGATGGCGATTGGCCTGCGGTAGATTAAATAATTAATTAAAAAAAACTAATTAAAATTTTAACGTTCTGTTTACGAAAAGTAAAATTAGAAAGCAAAAACTACTTATGTTTAAAATTCCTAGGTTCTACGCATTTTGGAAATCATTTTCTAAAGAAACTATAAAAATTAAACAAAAATAAGTAAAAAAAGAAGCTAATTAAAATGTTAACATTCTGTTGATGAAAATCAAAATTAGACCACAATTAATTATGTTTAAAATCCCAAAGTACTACTCATACTGGAAGTCATTTTCTAAAAAAACTTTAAATAATAAATTAAAAATAATTAGAAAGACTGATTAAAATTTTAACGTTCTGTTGATGAAAAGCAAAATTAGAAGACCACAGTTACTTATGTTTAACATTTCAGAGTTCTACGCTTACTGGAATCCCTTTCTAGAGAACCACGTAACAAGCACATTCTTTGCTTTGTTATTATCATCAATGAATCTCGTGAATTATTCGAACTCGAATGGTATTCGAAATGAGAATCGGCTTATTTGCACTGAATAATATTAAGGCAATCCTATTTTACAACAATAAACAGCTATTTTTAAACAAACCATGTTTTAAATTGTCTTACTTGTATTGAATAATATTAAAGGATTTGAAGTTCCTATTGTACAATAATTAATATATATTTTTAAACAATGTTTTGAGCTGTAGAGTTCTAGAATTAATTGATTTGATGAGTTATAGAAAACTTTAACGTGCTCTGCATAAAGTATACGCCATGGACGCCGTCAGGGGTATATCATAGAGGTAAACTTGCACCTGCCGGATGAAAATTAAGAATAAAGTAGGGAAGGGGGGGGGGGGGAGAAGAAGAAAAAAAAAACCAGTTATAATATACCCATAAAAATAAACTTTTTAACATAAATGCATTGTCAATTTTTATATTCATTAACGCAGCGTCGAATCTGTAAACAGCATGTGCTTGGGGTGTTTGAATCTAATTTTAAATATCACAAACATTTCTATCAGCTAAATGTGCGGCAAACTACCGTTTCAAAATTTATTTATTGAAAATGAATGTGAATTTATGCACTCACATCCAAATATCTTTTATGTTTTCTGATTAAAACAACTTTATTATCTATTTTATTTTATTTTAAAATAAATAAACTAAATAAAATAAATAAGTATTTTATTTTATTTTAAAATAAACTAAATAAAATAAATATTTATTTTATTTATTTTTATTTATTTTATTCATTTTACTTATTATTAATGATCGCTTAAATACTATTTTTGAGCGATTGGATGACGGCAAGTTGGTTTATCAGTATTCCGTAAAAGCTACCTTTTAGTGACAATGACTGAAATTTATTTTTATAGAATGCATTGTCATTGACATCGAATCTATCTGCCAAGTTTTAGTCCGATTGGATGACGGCAAGTGGGTTAATTAGGCCTCCGCAGATTTGTCCGCGATCGACGAACCCAGCCACACGCACGCAGACAAAATCGAAGTTAATATAAAGGATTTATTAATTGATAACTATTAATATACACTCAAGAGCCAAAACATTATGACCACCTGTCAATAACGAGTAGGCCCACCTTTGGCGCGCAATACAGCTTCAACCCGCCTTGGCATGGATGCCACAAGTCCTTAGTAGATGGCCGGAGACAGATTGTACCAAATGTTTAAGCAACGGTCACGCAAATCCGAGATATTGCGAATTGGTGGTCTTTGAACTCTGAGATGCCGTCCCATGACATCCCAAATGTGTTGTATCGGATTGAGATCCGGTGAGTTAGGCGGCCAGGACATTAACTGGAATTCAGCATCATGTTCCTGGAACCACTCCAACACAATTTTAGCTTTGTGACACGGGGCGTTGTGCTGTTGGAACATTCCATTTCCAGCTGGTAGAACAGAGGCCATGTAAGGATGCAACTGGTCCGCAATGATGTTGAGATACCCTGTAGCATTCATGGTCTGCTCTACCACAACTACGGGTCCCAGAGACGCCCAAGAGAACGTCCCCCAAAGCATAATACCGCCACCACCGGCCTGTGTATGACCTTACTGTACATTGAGGGAGCAACTGTTCGCCTGGAAGACGGCGTATCCTGACACGGCCATCGCCGTGATGAATGACAAACCGTGATTCATCTGACCAGGCAACTCTCTCCCACTGATCCATGGACCAGTCACGATGTTCCCGGGCCCAGCGCAGGCGCAGTTGGCGATGACGCTTGGTCAGCAAAGGCACACGAGTGGGACGTTTGCTGCGTAGCCCCATATCCAACAGTGTCCGCTGAACAGTGTGCTCCGATACTATTCTACTTGGCCCTGCATTGTATTGGGCTGTCAGCTGAGCCACTGTCTGGCTCCGGTTTTGCTTCACCATGCGAGACAGTCTCCGACGACCTTTTTCCTTGATAGCGTGTGGACGTCCAACACCACGTCGTCTACTGCTGCTTTCACCGTCATTCATCCGCTTTGCATAAATACTAACAACTGTAGATCGCGAACAACCCACGAGTCGTGCAGTTTCGGAAATACTTGTTCCGAGCCATTACAATCTGCCCTCTATCAAAGTCGCTTAGATCCGCAGCCTTTCCCATTACACACAGAAGTAAGTGAAAGAATGATTCTTCAGACTCTCCAGCAGCAGTTAAATACCACTTCCACCTGATCACGTGCCTTCCACGTTATCCAGGCGAGTTCATTGCAAAATGTAGAGGTGGTCATAATGTTTTGGCTCTTGAGTGTATATCAGTAGGAAATCCAGTTATTATTTTTGAACATTATCTACCCCCCCCCCCCCCTTCCCCTCTGAAAATAATTCCATCGACCTTAAAGGTTTTAAGTCAAAACATATATCAAGGACTGCACTTACAGGTCTATGACATTGACTTTTACAGTATACCGAGGAAGAAATTTTCTTAAGAAGAATAGTTCAAAGGAATTTATGTTTATGTTGAAAATATATCTTATTAGGATATTATTTATTATTAAACCTGATTTGCCATTAAAAATATACATGCTTATTTAGAAATCCAATCTTGAACAACATAAAAATGTTTTGGCTTTGCAATCATCAGAATCGTTCAATTATTTATCTCAATAATAACCAAAGTTGTTGTGTGTATTATTATCTTAAAACCTGTACATCTTTTGATCTAACGAACAAAATTTCACAGGTGCGAGGCACAATTCGAAAAAGGCCTCAAATCCCTCTTAAAAACCACATCAAGGAAACACCAGACGATACATCAACGCGGAAACGAAACAACTAAACTCGACTCGGGAAGCATTCGGAATAACTCCGTTGGGGATCGGGAAAAATTCAGACTTGTTTTTAAAAGGAATTGGTTTATTTATTACATTCCGTCGAATTGAAAATAGAATTTATTCCGTGAATCCACACGGAATGGACGAGGGAAAAAGTAAATAATATATGAGAAAGTAAAAGGCTAGAATCGAGTGAGTTTTGTAATAATAGAGAAAAATAAATAACAAAAATATTTGTGTTTGTATCTTTGGCAACATCAAGATTTTTATTCGATATCATTGTTACTTCATTTTAATTTCGTCGAAATTGAGATATCGGAATTTAGGTAACAAAGACATTGCCTAAGTTGCGTAAGCTTAATGTTGAAAGAGTTTTATAATAATAAAGCTGTGAGAGAGAGAGAGAGAGAGAATAAAATAGGAAAATATTTGTGTTTGTATCTTTGGCAACGCGTTGTATTCCGAAATTTTTTATTCGATACCGTTGCCACTTCATTTTCATGTCTTCGAAATTCTGATATCGGAATTTGAGAGATGATTCTATTTTTGGTGACTTTGAAAATTGGCTGCCGAAAATAGCGATTTTGATTGCCTCCCTGGTATTTCGTTATATATTCTTTTTGTGATGGATTTATTGTTTTTGAAAATGCAGTCAGATTTATATTTTTTTTTTCCAATCGAACTTCATTGCAACGGGATTATTTTAAAAGGTATCAGCCCATATTTTACCTGTTTACGAACTTTTCTTAACAGCAAATGTTCACATAAATGAATATCGATTTTCTTTTGAGTTTTACTCAATACTAGATATACATTTAATAAATAATAAATATACATTTGTAGTAATAAATAATAGATATACGTTTATATTAATAAATAATTAATATACATTTGTAATAATAAATAATCAATATACATTTGTATTAATATATAATAGCTATACATTTGCAATAGTAAGTAATAAATATATATTTGTAATAATAAATAATAGGTATACATTTGTAATAATAAATAATATGTATGCATTTGTAATGATAAAATAATAAATAATAGATACACATTTGTAATAATAAATAATCAATATACATTTGTAACAATAAATACTAGATAATAAGATACATAATACTAGATGATAAAAAACTAAATAATAGGTATAAGAAATAATAGATACACATTTGTAATAATAAATAATCAATATACATTTGTAACAATAAATACTAGATAATAAGATACATAATACTAGATGATCAAAAACTAAATAATAGGTATAAGAAATAATAGATACACATTTGTAATAATAAATAATCAATATACATTTGTAACAATAAATACTAGATAATAAGATACATAATACTAGATGATAAAAAACTAAATAATAGGTATAAGAAATAATAGATACACATTTGTAATAATAAATAATCAATATACATTTGTAACAATAAATACTAGATAATAAGATACATAATACTAGATGATCAAAAACTAAATAATAGGTATAAGAAATAATAGCTACACATTTGTAATAATAAATAATCAATATACATTTGTAACAATAAATACTAGATAATAAGATACATAATACTAGATGATCAAAAACTAAATAATAGGTATAAGAAATAATAGATACACATTTGTAATAATAAATAATCAATATACATTTGTAACAATAAATACTACACTACGGGAAAAAAGTAGAAGGACAGTCATATTTTGGAATTTATGCTTTGTATTTCGATCCTCCTGAACTAAATTTCTCTTTTTATGTAGTTTGGCTATTTTTTGCTTTTTTATAAATGATTAAATTTTATCTACTACTAGTAAAATTTAAGGAAAACAGTACTTAACGATTTTTGGTGTGTGAAAAAAGTAGAAGGACACGTGCTAAAATAATTTATTTTGGAATATTGTAAACCTCAAAGGTAGGTGTTTCATTCTTTTTAACTGTTTTTGTTAAGAAAAACATACTATTTTATTGAAAATCCGTCGTTTTCATCTTTTTAGAATGCCTAAAGGGAAACCTTTAAGTGAGTTTGAAAAAGGCCAAATTTATGCCTACAAAAACGATGGCAAATGTATGAGAGAGATTGCACGCCAGCTACATATTAGTCCAAATACTGTTTCAAACTATATAAGAAATCCTAGTAGTCATTGAACCAAAAAGAAGACTGGCAGACCTAAAAAACTGACTCAACGCGATCAAAGAAAAATCATTCGGGAACTAAAAAAATCGGATGGAAGTATTGCCAAAGCTCAAAATAATGCAGGCATCACACACGTTTCAAGAAGAACTGTCTACAACTACATAAAAAGGTCCGAAATTTTCGTATTCCGAAAAAGGATGCCCCAATCCCAAATGGAATGAAAGGCACATTGAACACCGACTGCACTGGGCTAAAAACCACATGTCCTGGACGTCAGAGTGGACCTCCGTTATATTTTCTGATGAGAAAAGATTTAATTTAGACGGTCCAGATGGCTACAAATACTATTGGCACTGACTCGGTACTGAAGAAAAGACTTATTCTACCCGACAGATGGGAGGAGGGAGTTTAATGGTTTGGTTGGCAGTCGGGTACGGAGGAAGAACAAGCCTAGTGTTCCTGAGTGGCAGGCAAAAACACGCAGATTATATCCAAGTCTTGAATTCAAATCTCCTTCCCTACGTCGTTGAGCTAGGCGGAAATGACTGGATTTTTCAACAGGACGGAGCATCAATTCACACAGCTAATGGGGTTAAAAATTGGTTTGCAGCAAATAATGTTCGGGTTTTGCCATGGCCTGCTAAACGCTCGGACCTCAACATTGTAGAGAACATATGGGCAATGATTGTTCGTCGCGTTTACGCGGAAGGCAAGCAGTTTGAATCTATAGTTGAGCTTCGGAGAACTTTGAATTATGTATGGGACAATTTCTGCCAAACAGAAATTCAAAATTTATATGATTCGATGCTAAATCGAATTTTTGAAGTAATCAAAGCCAATTGTGGAAGAATTCCCTATTAATAAGACTTTTATTTGCATTATTTAGAAGTGTCCTTCTACTTTTTTCACAGAGTATGATGAAGTCAAAACTGATTTATTGCTGTACTTGACCTGTATTTTTTTGTTTCAATTTTCAGATACAGTTATCTGTTTGCAATTAGTAATTTAAAGTGTTACTCATTAAATTGTTATGGAAAAAAATCAGTGTTTTTTATTTATAAAAAAAAATCATGTGTCCTTCTACTTTTTTCACGCAGTGTAGATAATAAGATACATAATACTAGATGATAAAAAACTAAATAATAGGTATAAGAAATAATAGATACACATTTGTAATAATAAATAATCAATATACATTTGTAACAATAAATACTAGATAATAAGATACATAATACTAGATGATAAAAACTAAATAATAGGTATAAGAAATAATAGATACACATTTGTAATAATAAATAATCAATATACATTTGTAACAATAAATACTAGATAATAAGATACATAATACTAGATGATCAAAAACTAAATAATAGGTATAAGAAATAATAGATACACATTTGTAATAATAAATAATCAATATACATTTGTAACAATAAATACTAGATAATAAGATACATAATACTAGATGATCAAAAACTAAATAATAGGTATACATTATTATGAGAAATAATAGCTACACATTTGTAATAATAAATAATCAATATACATTTGTAACAATAAATACTAGATAATAAGATACATAATACTAGATGATCAAAAACTAAATAATAGGTATAAGAAATAATAGATACACATTTGTAATAATAAATAATCAATATACATTTGTAACAATAAATACTAGATAATAAGATACATAATACTAGATGATAAAAAACTAAATAATAGGTATAAGAAATAATAGATACACATTTGTAATAATAAATAATCAATATACATTTGTAACAATAAATACTAGATAATAAGATACATAATACTAGATGATAAAAAACTAAATAATAGGTATAAGAAATAATAGATACACATTTGTAATAATAAATAATCAATATACATTTATAACAATAAATACTAGATAATAAGATACATAATACTAGATGATCAAAAACTAAATAATAGGTATAAGAAATAATAGATACACATTTGTAATAATAAATAATCAATATACATTTGTAACAATAAATACTAGATAATAAGATACATAATACTAGATGATCAAAAACTAAATAATAGGTATAAGAAATAATAGATACACATTTGTAATAATAAATAATCAATATACATTTGTAACAATAAATACTAGATAATAAGATACATAATACTAGATGATCAAAAACTAAATAATAGGTATAAGAAATAATAGATACACATTTGTAATAATAAATAATCAATATACATTTGTAACAATAAATACTAGATAATAAGATACATAATACTAGATGATCAAAAACTAAATAATAGGTATAAGAAATAATAGATACACATTTGTAATAATAAATAATCAATATACATTTGTAACAATAAATACTAGATAATAAGATACATAATACTAGATGATCAAAAACTAAATAATAGGTATAAGAAATAATAGATACACATTTGTAATAATAAATAATCAATATACATTTGTAACAATAAATACTAGATAATAAGATACATAATACTAGATGATCAAAAACTAAATAATAGGTATAAGAAATAATAGATACACATTTGTAATAATAAATAATCAATATACATTTGTAACAATAAATACTAGATAATAAGATACATAATACTAGATGATAAAAAACTAAATAATAGGTATAAGAAATAATAGATACACATTTGTAATAATAAATAATCAATATACATTTGTAACAATAAATACTAGATAATAAGATACATAATACTAGATGATCAAAAACTAAATAATAGGTATAAGAAATAATAGCTACACATTTGTAATAATAAATAATCAATATACATTTGTAACAATAAATACTAGATAATAAGATACATAATACTAGATGATCAAAAACTAAATAATAGGTATAAGAAATAATAGATACACATTTGTAATAATAAATAATCAATATACATTTGTAACAATAAATACTAGATAATAAGATACATAATACTAGATGATCAAAAACTAAATAATAGGTATAAGAAATAATAGATACACATTTGTAATAATAAATAATCAATATACATTTGTAACAATAAATACTAGATAATAAGATACATAATACTAGATGATCAAAAACTAAATAATAGGTATAAGAAATAATAGATACACATTTGTAATAATAAATAATCAATATACATTTGTAACAATAAATACTAGATAATAAGATACATAATACTAGATGATAAAAAACTAAATAATAGGTATAAGAAATAATAGATACACATTTGTAATAATAAATAATCAATATACATTTGTAACAATAAATACTAGATAAAAAGATACATAATACTAGATGATCAAAAACTAAATAATAGGTATAAGAAATAATAGATACACATTTGTAATAATAAATAATCAATATACATTTGTAACAATAAATACTAGATAATAAGATACATAATACTAGATGATAAAAAACTAAATAATAGGTATAAGAAATAATAGATACACATTTGTAATAATAAATAATCAATATACATTTGTAACAATAAATACTAGATAATAAGATACATAATACTAGATGATCAAAAACTAAATAATAGGTATAAGAAATAATAGCTACACATTTGTAATAATAAATAATCAATATACATTTGTAACAATAAATACTAGATAATAAGATACATAATACTAGATGATCAAAAACTAAATAATAGGTATAAGAAATAATAGATACACATTTGTAATAATAAATAATCAATATACATTTGTAACAATAAATACTAGATAATAAGATACATAATACTAGATGATCAAAAACTAAATAATAGGTATAAGAAATAATAGATACACATTTGTAATAATAAATAATCAATATACATTTGTAACAATAAATACTAGATAATAAGATACATAATACTAGATGATCAAAAACTAAATAATAGGTATAAGAAATAATAGCTACACATTTGTAATAATAAATAATCAATATACATTTGTAACAATAAATACTAGATAATAAGATACATAATACTAGATGATCAAAAACTAAATAATAGGTATAAGAAATAATAGATACACATTTGTAATAATAAATAATCAATATACATTTGTAACAATAAATACTAGATAATAAGATACATAATACTAGATGATAAAAAACTAAATAATAGGTATAAGAAATAATAGATACACATTTGTAATAATAAATAATCAATATACATTTGTAACAATAAATACTAGATAATAAGATACATAATACTAGATGATAAAAAACTAAATAATAGGTATAAGAAATAATAGATACACATTTGTAATAATAAATAATCAATATACATTTGTAACAATAAATACTAGATAATAAGATACATAATACCAAATGATCAAAAACTAAATAATAGGTATAAGAAATAATAGCTACACATTTGTAATAATAAATAATCAATATACATTTGTAACAATAAATACTAGATAATAAGATACATAATACTAGATGATCAAAAACTAAATAATAGGTATAAGAAATAATAGATACACATTTGTAATAATAAATAATCAATATACATTTGTAACAATAAATACTAGATAATAAGATACATAATACTAGATGATCAAAAACTAAATAATAGGTATAAGAAATAATAGCTACACATTTGTAATAATAAATAATCAATATACATTTGTAACAATAAATACTAGATAATAAGATACATAATACTAGATGATCAAAAACTAAATAATAGGTATAAGAAATAATAGATACACATTTGTAATAATAAATAATCAATATACATTTGTAACAATAAATACTAGATAATAAGATACATAATACTAGATGATAAAAAACTAAATAATAGGTATAAGAAATAATAGATACACATTTGTAATAATAAATAATCAATATACATTTGTAACAATAAATACTAGATAATAAGATACATAATACTAGATGATAAAAAACTAAATAATAGGTATAAGAAATAATAGATACACATTTGTAATAATAAATAATCAATATACATTTGTAACAATAAATACTAGATAATAAGATACATAATACCAAATGATCAAAAACTAAATAATAGGTATAAGAAATAATAGCTACACATTTGTAATAATAAATAATCAATATACATTTGTAACAATAAATACTAGATAATAAGATACATAATACTAGATGATCAAAAACTAAATAATAGGTATAAGAAATAATAGATACACATTTGTAATAATAAATAATCAATATACATTTGTAACAATAAATACTAGATAATAAGATACATAATACTAGATGATCAAAAACTAAATAATAGGTATAAGAAATAATAGCTACACATTTGTAATAATAAATAATCAATATACATTTGTAACAATAAATACTAGATAATAAGATACATAATACTAGATGATAAAAAACTAAATAATAGGTATAAGAAATAATAGATACACATTTGTAATAATAAATAATCAATATACATTTGTAACAATAAATACTAGATAATAAGATACATAATACTAGATGATAAAAAACTAAATAATAGGTATAAGAAATAATAGATACACATTTGTAATAATAAATAATCAATATACATTTGTAACAATAAATACTAGATAATAAGATACATAATACTAGATGATCAAAAACTAAATAATAGGTATACATTATTATGAGAAATAATAGCTACACATTT
The DNA here is from genome assembly GCA_963978545.1 of Linyphia triangularis. Classification (NCBI taxonomy): domain Eukaryota; kingdom Metazoa; phylum Arthropoda; class Arachnida; order Araneae; family Linyphiidae; genus Linyphia; species Linyphia triangularis. The sequence continues at coordinate 66,623,195 of OZ021729.1, forward strand.
GTAATAATAAATAATCAATATACATTTGTAACAATAAATACTAGATAATAAGATACATAATACTAGATGATCAAAAACTAAATAATAGGTATAAGAAATAATAGATACACATTTGTAATAATAAATAATCAATATACATTTGTAACAATAAATACTAGATAATAAGATACATAATACTAGATGATCAAAAACTAAATAATAGGTATAAGAAATAATAGATACACATTTGTAATAATAAATAATCAATATACATTTGTAACAATAAATACTAGATAATAAGATACATAATACTAGATGATCAAAAACTAAATAATAGGTATACATTATTATGAGAAATAATAGCTATACATTTGTAATAATAAATAATCAATATACATTTGTAACAATAAATACTAGATAATAAGATACATAATACTAGATGATCAAAAACTAAATAATAGGTATAAGAAATAATAGATACACATTTGTAATAATAAATAATCAATATACATTTGTAACAATAAATACTAGATAATAAGATACATAATACTAGATGATAAAAAACTAAATAATAGGTATAAGAAATAATAGATACACATTTGTAATAATAAATAATCAATATACATTTGTAACAATAAATACTAGATAATAAGATACATAATACTAGATGATAAAAAACTAAATAATAGGTATAAGAAATAATAGATACACATTTGTAATAATAAATAATCAATATACATTTGTAACAATAAATACTAGATAATAAGATACATAATACTAGATGATCAAAAACTAAATAATAGGTATAAGAAATAATAGCTACACATTTGTAATAATAAATAATCAATATACATTTGTAACAATAAATACTAGATAATAAGATACATAATACTAGATGATCAAAAACTAAATAATAGGTATAAGAAATAATAGATACACATTTGTAATAATAAATAATCAATATACATTTGTAACAATAAATACTAGATAATAAGATACATAATACTAGATGATCAAAAACTAAATAATAGGTATAAGAAATAATAGATACACATTTGTAATAATAAATAATCAATATACATTTGTAACAATAAATACTAGATAATAAGATACATAATACTAGATGATCAAAAACTAAATAATAGGTATAAGAAATAATAGATACACATTTGTAATAATAAATAATCAATATACATTTGTAACAATAAATACTAGATAATAAGATACATAATACTAGATGATAAAAAAACTAAATAATAGGTATAAGAAATAATATATACACATTTGTAATAATAAATAATCAATATACATTTGTAACAATAAATACTAGATAATAAGATACATAATACTAGATGATAAAAAACTAAATAATAGGTATAAGAAATAATAGATACACATTTGTAATAATAAATAATCAATATACATTTGTAACAATAAATACTAGATAATAAGATACATAATACTAGATGATAAAAAACTAAATAATAGGTATAAGAAATAATAGATACACATTTGTAATAATAAATAATCAATATACATTTGTAACAATAAATACTAGATAATAAGATACATAATACTAGATGATCAAAAACTAAATAATAGGTATAAGAAATAATAGATACACATTTGTAATAATAAATAATCAATATACATTTGTAGCAATAAATACTAGATAATAAGATACATAATACTAGATGATAAAAAACTAAATAATAGGTATAAGAAATAATAGATACACATTTGTAATAATAAATAATCAATATACATTTGTAACAATAAATACTAGATAATAAGATACATAATACTAGATGATCAAAAACTAAATAATAGGTATAAGAAATAATAGATACACATTTGTAATAATAAATAATCAATATACATTTGTAACAATAAATACTAGATAATAAGATACATAATACTAGATGATAAAAAACTAAATAATAGGTATAAGAAATAATAGATACACATTTGTAATAATAAATAATCAATATACATTTGTAACAATAAATACTAGATAATAAGATACATAATACTAGATGATCAAAAACTAAATAATAGGTATAAGAAATAATAGATACACATTTGTAATAATAAATAATCAATATACATTTGTAACAATAAATACTAGATAATAAGATACATAATACTAGATGATAAAAAACTAAATAATAGGTATAAGAAATAATAGATACACATTTGTAATAATAAATAATCAATATACATTTGTAACAATAAATACTAGATAATAAGATACATAATACTAGATGATCAAAAACTAAATAATAGGTATAAGAAATAATAGCTACACATTTGTAATAATAAATAATCAATATACATTTGTGTGGGAGTAGACGATCAGAGAAGGGACACTTGTTGAGTGTAGATTCCAGCTTTAATGAATCCTTATTGCCTCTTATCTCATACTACATTAGGCACAAGCGCCTTTCTTACGTATATTCACATCGAGAATGTTCAGTGATCTGTCTCTCTCATCAGAATGAGGAATACCTCCCTCTGCCGCTAGGAGTCGCCACAAGGGGTTCTCTAGTGGTGCGCCCTCTATCTCCACACTCGGTCATCTTGGCGAACTATGTCCTCATAGTTTATGTCTGAAATTATCTGAAATACAATAAAAATACTAGAAAGAAAAATGCAAACGTTTAAAACTTTAAGACTTGGCAGTGAGCTCTAACACTTAATTCCACGCTTTTATATGGTCTATAGCCGTGCTTGTCATGTTAGGCCCCTCGTGCTCGCCTACTTTTTTAACATCATACCTATGATTTTTCTTAACTGCTGTTATTTTGTAAGGACCAAAAAATTTTGTTTTTAGTTTTAATCCGGCTCCGAACTGGGTTCGTTGAATCGCTATGAGGTCGTTCACTTTGAATGTTCGAGGTTCCTTGCACTTTTTATTAAACTGTCTACGGTTTTCCTCCTGAATTTTCAGTATATTATTCTTTGCCTCTTCTCGTATTTTTTCTCTTTCTTGGTTCATTTGGGCTATATTTTCTTCTTCGATAAGCTCTTTAATTTTTATGTCTTCTCTGTTTCTCATTTTTACACCAGTTAGTAGTTCGAACGGTGTATATCTTGTACTCCTTGAGCTTGTGCTATTGATGACCCTTTGTACACCTTCGACAAACTTGTACCACTTTGTTGGATCTTCAATTGTGAGTTTGGCAAGTATTGGAATTAGGGTGTTGTGAACTCTTTCCACTTGTCCGTTGCCTCGATGAACTCCTGTCGTTGTTAACACATGTTCAATTCCTTCCTTCTGGCAATATTGTTGGAACTCATTCGAACTAAATGCTGATCCTCTGTCCGAGATTATTCGCTGAGGATTCCCAAATATGGTTTTTTGCAATTCTAGCTTGTCAATTGCATTTTTTGCTGTGGTTGATTTGACTGGATAGAACCATACGAATTTTGTGAATGAGTCCACTACTGAGAAAATATGCTGATATTGCTTATTTGTGGATGGTAGAGGCCCTATGTAGTCAACATGGTAAGTGCTTAGTGGTATGTTTTCTTTTGGTATGGGGTTCAGCAACCCTTCTGCCTTTCCTCTCTTTTTGTTACACAGAATGCAGTCCAAGCAGTTGGCAATTACACTTTCAATCATCTTTCTTGCTTTTGGTATGTAAAATTCTCGCCTTAGAATTTCTTCAGTTTTGGCCACTGCAAAATGTCCTTTGTTATGCACTTCTTTAATGATTTCATTTTGCAATGCTTGAGGTACAACCAGCAGCTCTCTTCCATTTTCGTGCTTATACAAAATACCCTGCTTCACTGAGTGATCATTATCCTCTCCTTGTCGTATCAATTCTTTAAGCATTTTGATGTGTTCATCCTCGTCTTGTGCTGCTGCTATCTTTGTAGTTATCTCAGCTTGCGATCTAGTCACCAACATGACTGTGTTTCTGCTTAATGCATCTACATGTGGCATCTTCTTTCCTGGGCGGTGGATTACCGTGTAGTCAAACTCTTCTAGCATTAAGGCCCATCTTGCTATCCTTGGTGTCAAGTCTTTTTTGTCGAGGGTTTTTTGAAATGCTGCACAGTCTGTTATTATTTTGAATTTGGACCCTACGAGGTAATTTCTAAATTTTTTAACTGCTTCTACGATTGCTAACACCTCTAATTCGTAGCTTCCATATTTCTCTTGTTGTGGGTTGGTTTTTTTGCTCATATAATGTACTGGGTGAAACGCATTATCGTCTGCCTTCTGCAATATTATTGCTCCAAAACCCTGACTGCTTGCATCCGTATGTAGCTCTGTTTCTACTCCCTGTTTGAAGATATGCAGGACTGGCTCTTCTGATAATAACTGTTTAAGTTTATTGAACGCTTCTCTCTGTTGCGGTCCAAATTGAAATTTAACATTGTCACGTAGAATATCACTTAGTGGTCTGGCTATTATGGCGTATTGATGAATGAATTTTCGAAAATATCCTGCGAGACCTAGAAAACTTTGAACCTGTCTTTCATTCTTTGGTTCTGGAAAGTTTTGCAATGCTTTTGTTTTATATGGGGATGGTTTGACTGTCCTATTTTCTATCACATGGCCTAGAAATTCAATCTTGCGCTTCAGGAATTGACATTTTTTGAAGTTGATATCCAAGCCGTACTCTGATGCCACTTTAAATACTCTTTTTAACTTTTCTAGATTTCCCTCCTCTGTAGCACTAGGAATTATAATATCGTCACAATATATTATTACTGTTGAGTCCCGTAATAGTTCTTTAAAGACCGTGTTTATGTAACGTTGAAATACTGGAGAAGACACAGACAATCCAAATGGACAACGCAAAAATTCGAAATGACCATTACAAGTATTGAACGCTGTATATTTTGTGCTGTCCGGATCAATTCTCACATGATGATACCCACTCTTCAAGTCAAGGCAGGAATATACTTTTGCATCTTGCAGTTTGTCGATCACGTCTTCAATCACAGGCAACGGGAAACAGTCCTTGACAATACGTTTATTTAACTTCCTGTAGTCCAAACAGAGACGATGTTCGTTATTGCGTTTCTTCGTGAGTACTATGGGTGCAGCAAAATCTGATACACTCTCTTTAATTATTCCCTTTTTTAACCAATCTTCAATTTGGGCGTCGATTATTTTCTGTTCACTCAACGGAATTCTACGGCTACGAACATAAATGGGAGACTCGTCTGTTAAAATAATCTTCATACTCCGATTGGTATCCTTTACCTTATTCGGTTTATAATTATTCACCAAATTAGTTAATTCGTCTTTGATTTCAGTGTTCTGTATATGCGTTACTTCAAGCTCGTCGCACTCTCTCAAGTTCGGTAACTCTGCAAATAAACATGCCGCAATTCTACGCTGTTCGCCAGTTGTTCCGTCTGGTATTACCAAGCCAAATGATTTCGCCACTGGTACGGGATTTCCTCTCTTCTTTTCGCCGTCAAGGTCTAATCTTTCTCGGGTCACACCAGTAAGATGACTAGCGCTTCTGCATTCGGAAGGCGGGGCTACACATTTCTCCTCTGCTCTGCTTCCTGATTGGCTGCCGCGGCCGTCGATCTTCTTCTCAACTGTCAGGATAGATTTGATTGACATCTTGCGGAGCGTTTCGCCTTCATTTCCTCTTTTGGCCTCGCCAGACTGGCGCCTGATAACTTGTAAATAAAAAACACGTGGATCCTCTCGGAGCTGTCTGTAAAAGGATGGGTTTTCGAATTTTCCTATAACGTCCATTCCAATTATTAACTCATTTGTGTGGTCTTTGATGACGTATATTTTTGCATTGACTGAATGAGTGTCGATTTTAATGTCAGTATGGAAATATCCTAATGGTTGTATTTCTATATTACCTAACCCTGTTAGTAATATGTCATTTGTCATTAATTGGGGTGATCCTATTTTTATATACAAGTCCTCAGAAATGAAGGTGACTTGGCTCCCTGTATCATTCAGAGCAACTATTTCATGATCGAATATTATTACCTTTGTGGTGCTTTTATTGTCAGTGTAACTATTAATTTTACTAACTGGATTATTATTACTTTCATTTTCGGGATACACATTACTTTTATAATTAGGATAATTACTAATTACAGCTCTATTTGCCTTCTTTTTTGGACAGCTGGCCTGGCGGTGGCCTATTTCATTACAATTAAAGCATTTAATACCTTGATTTTTAACTTCAAATTGGTTAGACTTATTAGGCCACTCTCTACTATTTAAAGTACCATTATTTCTTTCTTTATACAAGTGGTTAGTATTGGTTTGAGCACGAACGAATGGACGTTCCTGTATATTTTCTCTAGACTGCCAGTGCTTCCTGTTTTTTTCTTCATATTTATTTTCGCGAAATACCGTATTCTTTTTAAAATTATTTCTAGTTGAATCAAAGTCATCGAGTTTGTTGACCAAAATTTCCCTATTTTTTATTTTCGGAAGTTCGTCCATAAAGTGTTCTCGAATTTCTTTGGGTAATTTTCTTTTTATTTGATCTACTAGCATTAATTCTTTTAAATCTTCAAATGTTGCGACATCAAGTCCGCTCAACCATTCGGTTAGATAATTGTTTAGTTCAAAAGCAAAGTCTCTCCATGTCTGACATTGTTCTTTTTTATGGAATGAGAATTGTATTCTGAACTGTTCTGGGCTAAGTCGGTATCGTCTCAGCAAAATGCTCTTAATGTGGTCGTAATTATTCGCTAGTGTTTCCGGCTCACGTGTTATTAAGCTTGCTATGTCAAGTGGAAGCAATGTAATCAAATAATTTACCCAAGTATCTTTCGATATTTCTAGACGACTAATTTGTCTCTCAAACAGTGTCAAGTAGATGCTTATGTCACTACCGTCAAACGGTTTCATATACTGTAATATATTTGGGCTTCTGCCTACTTCGTTTTCCCGTGCGTTTGTTACAGTAGCGCCATGTTGGCGAACTTCTGCTTCTATGCGCAGTTTCGCTAACTCGAATTCTTTCGCTTCCCTATCTTTTGCTAATGATTCTTCATTTTCACGGTCATTTACAATTGTGTTTAACATATTTTTAACAAAGTTTTCATCATAATCGGCGTGTTCTGTTATTAATTTACATAATTGAGCGATTTTTGGGTTAATGGGTTGTTCCAATCCCAGTTCATCTATTAAAGCGAGTAAGTCATTCTTTCGTGCTCTGGCAAGAAACGCCATGTTAGTATAATCGAAAATTGTACTCACAGTTTTTCTGTTGACTTGTTACCTCGACTTGTGACAGTCAGTGTCTATGTTTCGTTATGGTCTCCCAGTGCTTGCTGGTCCCCTCCTTAATGATGCTGACCTCTTGTATTTGACGCGAAGTTTCTTGGCTTCGACGGCGGTGTTCCAATGCTTGTTGTTTCCGCTAAACAATCCTCTTCGTCGGCGCTGACTTCGCTTTTCCGACGTGGTAGTTTCGCTTTCCGGTGAGACGTGGTTTCCCTTTCGGTCACTGCGCTGTTATGTCGTTTACACTGCTAGGTGATACGACGGCTTATACTCCGATCCCCGGTTCACTGCTGGGTGACTACGGTGCTGTTCGGTTTCATTTGTACTCGTATCTCGTACTTCTGGTTTGCTCTTACACGTTCTGCCGTTTGGTTCTTAACGTAACGTTCTGACGCCTACTCAGTTCGTGATGCCGAGCCCCCATGTGGGAGTAGACGATCAGAGAAGGGACACTTGTTGAGTGTAGATTCCAGCTTTAATGAATCCTTATTGCCTCTTATCTCATACTACATTAGGCACAAGCGCCTTTCTTACGTATATTCACATCGAGAATGTTCAGTGATCTGTCTCTCTCATCAGAATGAGGAATACCTCCCTCTGCCGCTAGGAGTCGCCACAAGGGGTTCTCTAGTGGTGCGCCCTCTATCTCCACATTTGTAACAATAAATACTAGATAATAAGATACATAATACTAGATGATCAAAAACTAAATAATAGGTATAAGAAATAATAGATACACATTTGTAATAATAAATAATCAATATACATTTGTAACAATAAATACTAGATAATAAGATACATAATACTAGATGATCAAAAACTAAATAATAGGTATAAGAAATAATAGATACACATTTGTAATAATAAATAATCAATATACATTTGTAACAATAAATACTAGATAATAAGATACATAATACTAGATGATCAAAAACTAAATAATAGGTATAAGAAATAATAGCTACACATTTGTAATAATAAATAATCAATATACATTTGTAACAATAAATACTAGATAATAAGATACATAATACTAGATGATCAAAAACTAAATAATAGGTATAAGAAATAATAGCTACACATTTGTAATAATAAATAATCAATATACATTTGTAACAATAAATACTAGATAATAAGATACATAATACTAGATGATCAAAAACTAAATAATAGGTATAAGAAATAATAGATACACATTTGTAATAATAAATAATCAATATACATTTGTAACAATAAATACTAGATAATAAGATACATAATACTAGATGATCAAAAACTAAATAATAGGTATAAGAAATAATAGATACACATTTGTAATAATAAATAATCAATATACATTTGTAACAATAAATACTAGATAATAAGATACATAATACTAGATGATCAAAAACTAAATAATAGGTATAAGAAATAATAGATACACATTTGTAATAATAAATAATCAATATACATTTGTAACAATAAATACTAGATAATAAGATACATAATACTAGATGATCAAAAACTAAATAATAGGTATAAGAAATAATAGATACACATTTGTAATAATAAATAATCAATATACATTTGTAACAATAAATACTAGATAATAAGATACATAATACTAGATGATCAAAAACTAAATAATAGGTATAAGAAATAATAGCTACACATTTGTAATAATAAATAATCAATATACATTTGTAACAATAAATACTAGATAATAAGATACATAATACTAGATGATCAAAAACTAAATAATAGGTATAAGAAATAATAGATACACATTTGTAATAATAAATAATCAATATACATTTGTAACAATAAATACTAGATAATAAGATACATAATACTAGATGATCAAAAACTAAATAATAGGTATAAGAAATAATAGATACACATTTGTAATAATAAATAATCAATATACATTTGTAACAATAAATACTAGATAATAAGATACATAATACTAGATGATCAAAAACTAAATAATAGGTATAAGAAATAATAGCTACACATTTGTAATAATAAATAATCAATATACATTTGTAACAATAAATACTAGATAATAAGATACATAATACTAGATGATCAAAAACTAAATAATAGGTATAAGAAATAATAGATACACATTTGTAATAATAAATAATCAATATACATTTGTAACAATAAATACTAGATAATAAGATACATAATACTAGATGATCAAAAACTAAATAATAGGTATAAGAAATAATAGCTACACATTTGTAATAATAAATAATCAATATACATTTGTGTGGGAGTAGACGATCAGAGAAGGGACACTTGTTGAGTGTAGATTCCAGCTTTAATGAATCCTTATTGCCTCTTATCTCATACTACATTAGGCACAAGCGCCTTTCTTACGTATATTCACATCGAGAATGTTCAGTGATCTGTCTCTCTCATCAGAATGAGGAATACCTCCCTCTGCCGCTAGGAGTCGCCACAAGGGGTTCTCTAGTGGTGCGCCCTCTATCTCCACATTTGTAACAATAAATACTAGATAATAAGATACATAATACTAGATGATCAAAAACTAAATAATAGGTATAAGAAATAATAGCTACACATTTGTAATAATAAATAATCAATATACATTTGTAACAATAAATACTAGATAATAAGATACATAATACTAGATGATCAAAAACTAAATAATAGGTATAAGAAATAATAGATACACATTTGTAATAATAAATAATCAATATACATTTGTAACAATAAATACTAGATAATAAGATACATAATACTAGATGATCAAAAACTAAATAATAGGTATAAGAAATAATAGCTACACATTTGTAATAATAAATAATCAATATACATTTGTGTGGGAGTAGACGATCAGAGAAGGGACACTTGTTGAGTGTAGATTCCAGCTTTAATGAATCCTTATTGCCTCTTATCTCATACTACATTAGGCACAAGCGCCTTTCTTACGTATATTCACATCGAGAATGTTCAGTGATCTGTCTCTCTCATCAGAATGAGGAATACCTCCCTCTGCCGCTAGGAGTCGCCACAAGGGGTTCTCTAGTGGTGCGCCCTCTATCTCCACATTTGTAACAATAAATACTAGATAATAAGATACATAATACTAGATGATCAAAAACTAAATAATAGGTATAAGAAATAATAGCTACACATTTGTAATAATAAATAATCAATATACATTTGTAACAATAAATACTAGATAATAAGATACATAATACTAGATGATCAAAAACTAAATAATAGGTATAAGAAATAATAGCTACACATTTGTAATAATAAATAATCAATATACATTTGTGTGGGAGTAGACGATCAGAGAAGGGACACTTGTTGAGTGTAGATTCCAGCTTTAATGAATCCTTATTGCCTCTTATCTCATACTACATTAGGCACAAGCGCCTTTCTTACGTATATTCACATCGAGAATGTTCAGTGATCTGTCTCTCTCATCAGAATGAGGAATACCTCCCTCTGCCGCTAGGAGTCGCCACAAGGGGTTCTCTAGTGGTGCGCCCTCTATCTCCACATTTGTAACAATAAATACTAGATAATAAGATACATAATACTAGATGATCAAAAACTAAATAATAGGTATAAGAAATAATAGCTACACATTTGTAATAATAAATAATCAATATACATTTGTAACAATAAATACTAGATAATAAGATACATAATACTAGATGATCAAAAACTAAATAATAGGTATAAGAAATAATAGCTACACATTTGTAATAATAAATAATCAATATACATTTGTGTGGGAGTAGACGATCAGAGAAGGGACACTTGTTGAGTGTAGATTCCAGCTTTAATGAATCCTTATTGCCTCTTATCTCATACTACATTAGGCACAAGCGCCTTTCTTACGTATATTCACATCGAGAATGTTCAGTGATCTGTCTCTCTCATCAGAATGAGGAATACCTCCCTCTGCCGCTAGGAGTCGCCACAAGGGGTTCTCTAGTGGTGCGCCCTCTATCTCCACATTTGTAACAATAAATACTAGATAATAAGATACATAATACTAGATGATCAAAAACTAAATAATAGGTATAAGAAATAATAGCTACACATTTGTAATAATAAATAATCAATATACATTTGTAACAATAAATACTAGATAATAAGATACATAATACTAGATGATCAAAAACTAAATAATAGGTATAAGAAATAATAGCTACACATTTGTAATAATAAATAATCAATATACATTTGTGTGGGAGTAGACGATCAGAGAAGGGACACTTGTTGAGTGTAGATTCCAGCTTTAATGAATCCTTATTGCCTCTTATCTCATACTACATTAGGCACAAGCGCCTTTCTTACGTATATTCACATCGAGAATGTTCAGTGATCTGTCTCTCTCATCAGAATGAGGAATACCTCCCTCTGCCGCTAGGAGTCGCCACAAGGGGTTCTCTAGTGGTGCGCCCTCTATCTCCACATTTGTAACAATAAATACTAGATAATAAGATACATAATACTAGATGATCAAAAACTAAATAATAGGTATAAGAAATAATAGCTACACATTTGTAATAATAAATAATCAATATACATTTGTAACAATAAATACTAGATAATAAGATACATAATACTAGATGATCAAAAACTAAATAATAGGTATAAGAAATAATAGCTACACATTTGTAATAATAAATAATCAATATACATTTGTGTGGGAGTAGACGATCAGAGAAGGGACACTTGTTGAGTGTAGATTCCAGCTTTAATGAATCCTTATTGCCTCTTATCTCATACTACATTAGGCACAAGCGCCTTTCTTACGTATATTCACATCGAGAATGTTCAGTGATCTGTCTCTCTCATCAGAATGAGGAATACCTCCCTCTGCCGCTAGGAGTCGCCACAAGGGGTTCTCTAGTGGTGCGCCCTCTATCTCCACATTTGTAACAATAAATACTAGATAATAAGATACATAATACTAGATGATCAAAAACTAAATAATAGGTATAAGAAATAATAGCTACACATTTGTAATAATAAATAATCAATATACATTTGTAACAATAAATACTAGATAATAAGATACATAATACTAGATGATCAAAAACTAAATAATAGGTATAAGAAATAATAGATACACATTTGTAATAATAAATAATCAATATACATTTGTAACAATAAATACTAGATAATAAGATACATAATACTAGATGATCAAAAACTAAATAATAGGTATAAGAAATAATAGCTACACATTTGTAATAATAAATAATCAATATACATTTGTGTGGGAGTAGACGATCAGAGAAGGGACACTTGTTGAGTGTAGATTCCAGCTTTAATGAATCCTTATTGCCTCTTATCTCATACTACATTAGGCACAAGCGCCTTTCTTACGTATATTCACATCGAGAATGTTCAGTGATCTGTCTCTCTCATCAGAATGAGGAATACCTCCCTCTGCCGCTAGGAGTCGCCACAAGGGGTTCTCTAGTGGTGCGCCCTCTATCTCCACATTTGTAACAATAAATACTAGATAATAAGATACATAATACTAGATGATCAAAAACTAAATAATAGGTATAAGAAATAATAGATACACATTTGTAATAATAAATAATCAATATACATTTGTAACAATAAATACTAGATAATAAGATACATAATACTAGATGATCAAAAACTAAATAATAGGTATAAGAAATAATAGATACACATTTGTAATAATAAATAATCAATATACATTTGTAACAATAAATACTAGATAATAAGATACATAATACTAGATGATCAAAAACTAAATAATAGGTATAAGAAATAATAGATACACATTTGTAATAATAAATAATCAATATACATTTGTAACAATAAATACTAGATAATAAGATACATAATACTAGATGATCAAAAACTAAATAATAGGTATAAGAAATAATAGCTACACATTTGTAATAATAAATAATCAATATACATTTGTGTGGGAGTAGACGATCAGAGAAGGGACACTTGTTGAGTGTAGATTCCAGCTTTAATGAATCCTTATTGCCTCTTATCTCATACTACATTAGGCACAAGCGCCTTTCTTACGTATATTCACATCGAGAATGTTCAGTGATCTGTCTCTCTCATCAGAATGAGGAATACCTCCCTCTGCCGCTAGGAGTCGCCACAAGGGGTTCTCTAGTGGTGCGCCCTCTATCTCCACATTTGTAACAATAAATACTAGATAATAAGATACATAATACTAGATGATCAAAAACTAAATAATAGGTATAAGAAATAATAGATACACATTTGTAATAATAAATAATCAATATACATTTGTAACAATAAATACTAGATAATAAGATACATAATACTAGATGATCAAAAACTAAATAATAGGTATAAGAAATAATAGATACACATTTGTAATAATAAATAATCAATATACATTTGTAACAATAAATACTAGATAATAAGATACATAATACTAGATGATCAAAAACTAAATAATAGGTATAAGAAATAATAGCTACACATTTGTAATAATAAATAATCAATATACATTTGTAACAATAAATACTAGATAATAAGATACATAATACTAGATGATAAAAAACTAAATAATAGGTATAAGAAATAATAGATACACATTTGTAATAATAAATAATCAATATACATTTGTAACAATAAATACTAGATAATAAGATACATAATACTAGATGATAAAAAACTAAATAATAGGTATAAGAAATAATAGATACACATTTGTAATAATAAATAATCAATATACATTTGTAACAATAAATACTAGATAATAAGATACATAATACTAGATGATCAAAAACTAAATAATAGGTATACATTATTATGAGAAATAATAGCTACACATTTGTAATAATAAATAATCAATATACATTTGTAACAATAAATACTAGATAATAAGATACATAATACTAGATGATCAAAAACTAAATAATAGGTATAAGAAATAATAGATACACATTTGTAATAATAAATAATCAATATACATTTGTAACAATAAATACTAGATAATAAGATACATAATACTAGATGATCAAAAACTAAATAATAGGTATAAGAAATAATAGATACACATTTGTAATAATAAATAATCAATATACATTTGTAACAATAAATACTAGATAATAAGATACATAATACTAGATGATCAAAAACTAAATAATAGGTATACATTATTATGAGAAATAATAGCTACACATTTGTAATAATAAATAATCAATATACATTTGTAACAATAAATATTAGATAATTAGATACATAATACTAGATGATGAAAAACTAAATAATAGGTATACATTTGTAATAATAAAATATTAAATAATAGATACACATTTGTAATAATAAATAATCGATATACATTTGCAACAATAAATATTAGATAACAAGATACATAATACTACATGATGAAAAACTAAATAATATGTATACATTTGTAATAATAAAATAATAAATAATAGATGCGCCTTTGTAATAATAAATAATTGACATACATTTGTAACAATAAATAATCGATACACATTTGTAACAATAAATACTAGATTGTTAGATACGTAACACTAGATGATGAAAAACTAAATAATAGATACACATTTGTATTAATAAATAATCGATATACATTTGCAACAATAAATACTAGATTGTTAGATACATAATACTAGATGATGAAAAACTAAATAATATGCATACATTTGTAATAATAAAATAATAAATAATAGATGCGCCTTTGTAATAATAAATAATTGACATACATTTGTAACAATAAATAATCGATACACATTTGTAACAATAAATACTAGATTGTTAGATACGTAACACTAGATGATGAAAAACTAAATAATAGATACACATTTATAATAATAAATAATCGATATACGTTTGCAACAATAAATACTAGATAATAAGATACATAATACTTGATGATGAAAAACTAAATACTCGACATACATTTGTTATTCTTCATTGTTTCAACGTACCGGGATACCTGGGTAGCAATTTTACATGTTTTCTTCCATTCGGGACGTAAATGACGACGCCTTGAAAGAAAGGCTTTGGCTCTTTTTTGTTATTTTCCTCCAATTTAGTGTATAAACTATAAAAGATTTATATATTCATAAATAACATCATCTGAAAAAGGATTATTATATTTAAAAATATCTGGTAGGGGGGGGGGGGGGGTTAATTTTCAGAGGAAAAGAATGGTAAATATAAATTATAAATTTGGCAATTTATTTTAATACTTTTTTAGTATAATCCACAGGTTATTTATTAAAAATCAGAGGTTATTTATTGAAAATACGAGGCTCTTTAGTTTAAATTAGCAGCTATTTAGTCTACATCAAAGGTCATTTAATATAAATCTGAGGCTACTTAGTGTGAATAAGAGGCTAATAATTGTAAAGCAGAGGCTATTTTGAGTAAATCAGATACTTTTTTTTAATGAATATCGGAAACTATTAAAGTAAATCAGAGGCTACTTATTGAAAATCAGAGGCTATAGTCTAAAACAAAGACTCTTTACTAAAAGCCAAAGGCTATTGAAAACTGAGGTTACTAAGTGCAAATCAGAGGCTCTTTATAGAAAAAAAAAAAGAGACTTTTTAATGTAAACTATAGGCTATTTAGTGTAAATCAGAAGCTATTCATTGTAAATCAGAGAATATTGTTACGAATTTCTGTATATTTGTAAATATTTCGTAATATTTATTATGTAAAAAGAAAAAATTATGTACGTTTCGCATAAGGTAGTGAAAGAGATGTTTTTTACTTCGCTTTCCTGCAATGCGTTTCTTAATGTTGGAAAGCGAGTTTTGCAGGTATAATGCTGGAAAACGAGTTTTACAAGGAGAAAGCCATTTAACATTATGTATAATGGCAATCTCTGTCACTTGGCGAGATAAAGCCAAGTTGGCGACGGTTTTGGCGATTAATTTTGATCGCCAAATTTGGCGTGAAATCGACAAATGTCGCCAAATTTGGCTATCATTTGGCGACACTTTCGGTCTCCATGTACCTGTATAAGGCTTTTTGATTGCGATCTGGAAAATTCTCTAAATTTTTATCTCTAGAAGATTCGCGAAGGATTAGCTTTCCTATATAAGGCCAAGAGAGTTGGTGATCTGGTTAGTTAGTTGTCTCTCAGCGAGCATTCAGTGTAGTTCCGAAAGTGAACTGTATTGTATTGTCTTTTGCGTCGATTTTAGCAGTTGTGTATCTAGTTTTTATTGAATCTATTAAAAAGGAAAGTTCTGGAGTTGTAAAAGAATCTGCGAAGAGGATATATATATCGGAATAAATTTCTTCAAGTTGTAATTTGCTTTGGTTTCTAGTCTTTCGAACCTATTCACGCAACAATATTTATTGAAATCAGAGTAAATTAATGTAAATTAGATTATATTTAGTGTAAATCGAAGGCTGCTTATTGAAAATTAGAGGCTATTTGGTTAAATATAAAACAGCTCTATTTTTAAAAATCGGAAGGTATTAAAAGTAAATAAAAAGACTACTTATAGAAATTTGGAGGCTATTCAGTTTAAATCAGTAGGTATTTAATTTAAATCAGAGACCGCATTGTAAATCAGTGGCTATTCAGTGTAAATCAGAAGGTATTTAATTTAAATCAGAGGCTATGTAATGTAAATCAGATGCTACTTAGTGTAAATTAAAGGCTACTTAGTACTTATTGAAAATCAGAGACTATTTGGTTAAATATAAAACAGCTCTATTTTTAAAAATCGGAAGGTATTAAAAGTAAATAAAAAGACTACTTATAGAAATTCAGAGGCTATTCAGTTTACATCAGAAGGTATTTAATTTAAATCAGAGGCTATGTAATGTAAATCAGATGCTATTTAGTGTAAATCAAAGGCTACTTAGTACTTATTGAAAATCAGAGACTATTTATTCAAAATTAAAGGCTATTCAATGCAAATCAGAGGCTTCTTAATATAAATCAGAGACTACTTAATATAAATCAGAGGCTACTTAATATAAATCAGAGGCTACTTAATATAAATTAGAGGCTTTAGTGTAAATAACAGTATTTGGGCTCCCAAAACAAAACCGCCCCATGTTTTCTTTTTTATGCTATAGCGGACATGAAAAATGAACCTTGGGTCGAATTCAAAAATATTTCCTCTCCTCATCCTCACAAGTACCGTCCTCTTTTATGCAGCGACAACTTGTCAAGATCAACAGATTGCAATTGCACACACACAAGTCTTGGATGAATAGAACAAATAAATAATAAAAATATCCGGCCAAAAGCAAAGGGGGGGACTTGTAGGTGGGGTAGTGGAGGGGGTGAGTGTCCGGGATACAAATAGCCCCCTTTCCTTTTCAGACCATAAGCAAGTGTCGTTCGATAAAGTGTGGTTTTGGAAGTCTTCCAGATGCTTTGAGGATGCGGGAAAGGGGGTGCCTAGTAATTTAGTGGACGACATTTTCGGTGGGGAGAGGGGGTGACGCTTTTTTATCGCCTGCTACAACAAGTGGGGATGGAAATAGCTGTTCGCTGGCTTGAAGGGGTTTTGTGGCGTTCCGCATGCCTAGCTATTTTCATTCTTTTTCTTAAAACAAAATGCACAACGAGTTGGTAGTTTTGGAAAATATCGTGATGGAAATTTTCTATGTTTGTCCTTTTCAGTTACCCCGATATGTAATATTGGGGGGGGGGGGATAGTGAACTCGGTTTATGGAAGGTTCATGACGAGTCCAAAAAAGTGTTTTTTGGAAAATGATTTGCGTTTGTGGTCAGCATAACTCCAGAAAGGATTATGAGCAACCGTGTTAAATTGGATATGCAAGTCGATAGCAACTATGAGAATTGAGAAAAAAAAAATTGTTAAAATCGTGCTTGTGTAGAAAGTACTTACTATTGAGAAAGTTAAGTTTTTTTTTTTTTTCTTCTTTAAATAGATTGAGGCGGTAGCGAATAGAAGTTAATGAATGATTAAAAAAAAATACTGTTGCTAGTTCATTGTTTTGTTTATAAAACATTTTATGTAATGAGGAATTTTCAAGTTTTTTTTTTTTTTGGTTTTATTTTTTAAATAAAAGTAGAGAAAAAAATCATGAAAAACAATACCATTCTTTCAAAAATTTGAGTTCAGATAGATAGTTATAAAAAAAAAAATTAGTTTTTCACTGTGCGATTTGGCGGGAAAAAGCTACTTTTTGCGTGTGACCTCAATGCGCAGATGGTGAACCAGTCTAACAACCTGTTTTAGACGAGGAGGGAGTGGGGTCCCTCCTCGGATTTTCGACGGTATATCTATGCGTAACTACGTCGCGGTTTTTTATGCGTTTTTGGTC
Organism: Linyphia triangularis; assembly: GCA_963978545.1. Taxonomy (NCBI): domain Eukaryota; kingdom Metazoa; phylum Arthropoda; class Arachnida; order Araneae; family Linyphiidae; genus Linyphia; species Linyphia triangularis. The sequence continues at coordinate 66,641,712 of OZ021729.1, forward strand.
ACGTGACTTGATTTCAGCTAGTTTCAAACTCGATTTTCAATTAATTGAAAGCATAAAGATAAAAAATAATTGCACTACACAAACATATTCGTTGGGTAATTCTAGAAAATACAAAAAATATTTATTTTCCTCACTTGTACAAGTTCCTCATTGTGGACGTAGTAATATTTAAATAATATAACCCACAAAAAAAGTTTTAAAAATATAAATCCCTTATATGCATTGTTAATTTTTATATTCATTAACACAGCGCCGATTCCGAAAACAGCGCGTGCCTTCTGTTAGCAACTAATTTTAAACATCAAAAACATTTTTATCAGCAAACTGTGCGGCTAACTACGTTTCAAATTTATTTATTAAAAATATACGTGATTTTATGCACTCTCATCCAAATATCATTTATTTATTCTGATTAAAACAATTTTATTATTTATTTATTAAAAACATATTGGCAACAGGAAAGAATTTCTTCAATGGTCGGTTAAATACTATTTTAGCGTGTCTGGGTGACGGCAAGTTGGTTTATTAGTAGTCCGTAAAAGCGATCTTTAAGTGACAGTTACAGCCCCAAAATTTGATAGAATGCATTGTCATTATTGATATCGAATCTATCTGCCAAGTTTCTGCCCGATTGGATGACAGCAAGTGTGTTAATTATGCCTCCTGAGACATACCAGCCAGTCAACCACACACACCAATTCGAAGTTAAAATGAAGGATTTAAAAATAATTAGACACTCAAAACCATAATGTGTTAGATCCTTATTAAAGAAGTCAAAAATTTCTATTTTGAACCTTGATATTTTCCTACTAAGATAAACTTTTTCTACCAAAGTACACTTTTTTTTTACCAATGTAAATTTTTTCTACCAAAATCCATAATTTCTATTTCATTTTTATTAACAAAGAATAACGAAAACAATTGAGGGGGGATTCTATATTTTCCTTTTTACTACTGTAAAAAAACAAACTAGAATATGAGATCAAAAAAAGCACGGTCGGATTGATATTCAAATATTGAAACCTTTCTTAATTAGCAAGGTATTCTTCTAAAAGTAAAGATACGTGAAGAAAAAAAATTCCTTGGGCATAAAACAGTGATCCCCATATAAGGAGAAAAAAAATTGCCCAAGTCTGTGTAAATCTATGTGTAAATGAAAAGATAAAATTACTATTGGGGCAGACGAAAAAAAGAAAAGAAAAAAATTACCATTACAGCAAATTCCCTTTCAATTATTCAACAGCAAATGGAATTAATACAAATAGTTTCGTCATTGAAGTAACTATTTGCGCGGGCTAATTTTGTGGAAAAAAAACCGAGGGGAAAAAAATGTAAATTGAAGAAAAGGTAACCGGTCGCAATTTTTTTTTTGCTCTGAAAAAGAAAAAAAAAATATTGAGGGTTTTAACTTTTGCGAAATCTTGGAAACGTCAAAGGGGAAAGTAAAAAGTCGCCAAGTAGTGCCAAGTTGAATAATGGTAAAATTTTTAGTACTCCCAAAAGTTTTTTTTAAAAAAATACCACTTGTCGTAATATTTGAATATTTGTCTTTCTATCTATAAAAAGTTGAATACCGTGGAAACGGGTCGAGATGTTTAAGTACTCTAGTGAAACAAAAAAGTTTCTGAGAACAACCATTTTCAAATGTTTCTCTCACTATATGTTTAAATAAATTAATACTGTTACGAAATTTTGTATATTTGTAAATATTTCGTAGTGTAATTTTGTAAATAGGAAAATTTATGTACATTTTGCATAAGGCAGTGCAATAGTTCGTCTTAACTTGGCTTCCCTGCAGTGTGTCTATTAATGCTTGATAACGAGTTTTACAGAGATAACGCTGGGAAGCGAGTTTTACAAGGAGCAAGGCATTTAACATTATGGTGATGGCAATCTCGCCAAATTGGCGAGATAGAGCAAAGTTGGGGACGATTTTGGTGACTAATTTTGTCGCCAAACTTGGCGACCATTTGGCAACATTTTCGGTCCCCATGTACATGTATATGACTTTTCAACTACGATTTGGAAAGTTCTCCAAATGTCTATCTCTGGAAGATTCACGAAGGTTCGCCGCCCCTATATAAGACCGAGAGTTAGTTGAGTCACTGAGTTGACTGAATTGAGTCAGTGAGTTGACTGAAATTACTGAGTTAGTTGAGATACTGACTGAGTGGAGTTATTGACTTGGTTGTCTGTCAGCGAGCGTTCAGAGTTCCGAAAGCGAACTGTATTGCATTGTCTTTTGCGGCGATTTAGCAGTTGTGTGTCAAGTTTAACTGCTGTTTTGTGCTCTATTGTTGTGAAAAGAGCTGTATTGAGTCTACAAGAACGAGAAGTTCTGGAGTTGTAAGGGAATCTGTGAAGAGTTATATTGGAATAAATTTCTGCAAGTGTTGATCTTCAAATCTTTCGAACCCGTCTACGCTACAATACTAATACAGTGTTGTCAATACAACTTAATCAGGAGTTAGTTTTAGAAAATCAACGCAGATCAAAATAGTAAAGAAAATTTTCAAATTTTAACTGAAAATAGTTTTACAGACGGAAAAAAATCTATCACAAGTGGATCATAAATTTTGTCTTTAAAAGTTACGTTTTTGAAATTATGTAATTTGTTTCAAATTAAAAAGCCTTTTTATTTCCTTACCGTATTGTGATTGTATCTAGTATCAAATATAAGCTTATGGATGAGACAATTTCTTAAACAATGAGGATCATTTTGAATTTAACCAAAAAAAAAAAAAAAAAAAAAAAAAAACTGCTCCTCTAAATTTCTAGAGCAACTGACAGAAAATTCGTTAAATATGATTGATGTGTATGATTCAATGAATATTTTACAAGGAAACTTATTTGTTTAAACGAAATATCATATAATTATATAAATTCAAACTTATTTAATATTCGCGCCTATCGAATATAATCACCTTTTAGTCAATAAAAATACCAAAACGGCGATAATTATTTTTCCCTGGCAACCCTGGCGCAACAAAACAGACAAGTTTTTGGTTTTTGTTTTTTTCTCTTAAAAGACATTTACGTTCGTTTCAATTACAAATTAAGAACTACACTCGTTTTAATCCGATTCTATTGGAATTAATAAGATTCTGTTTGGGGGGAATGTTTTCTACTTTCATTCCATTATGGAATTCACCCTCCCCACTCCCCTAATTTCTCTGTTTCTGAAATGTTCTTTTTCGGATTCGATTTCCAAAGGTAACATCTTCGATAAGAAGAACGTGTTCTGTTCTGATTGGATGCTTCGTCTATTATTTAGAAGAGACAAACTAGAGTGAATTATCTCTTTTTTTTCTTCTTTTTTTCCATTTCAATGCATTCAATCAAAGTTTTGTAATAGGTTCGAGTATATTAGAAAGATTTTTAGTTAATGTTGATGGCTGTTACAATGGCATTTGTTGGAAAGGTTCTCAATTAAAATTGATTCTTAAAATTAAGATTTAAATTTAAAAAAAAAAAAAAATTTAAATGTTAAAATTGTTGATGTACTTATTGGAATGCGATGAGAGAAAAAAAATAAGTTTATATAATGAATTTAATTTAATCAAAGTTTAATGTAGAGTTGTTCCTAAACAAAAATGAACATCATTTTATATGAATGTGTCATTATACTTTGGTGTACAATAATTTAGAAGCATTAGTATGTGTGTGTAAAATTCATCCCTATTTTTTTTTTTTTTTTTTTAAATAAAATGTCTCAAAGGTTCATATCAGTATAATTCGAGCGGTTTATAAGCTATATGGAAATCAAATAATGTATAAAGTATAATATATAAAACTAATAATGTAAAATATATAAAACTATATGGAAATCAAATAATGTATAAAGTCTGGAATTTGAAAGGTATCTGGATCGAACCCCGCCTCGTCTCTGCAATCCCCAGTATAAAAAAAAAAAAAAGAGTAGACGTGTGGATGATTGATGCAAATATTCTCCATCGATTGTTTGGTGTATTGCGGATTTTCTCCGATTCGAAATGAAAATTCAAGACATTCCTTTGAAATTCTAAATTATGTTACATTGATGTTCCGGTGCAGTGGAGTCCTGTTATAGTTCTGGCACCAAGAAAAATCCAATACAATTCATAGTATAGCTTTATTGGTTTAGTATGTGCATATTAAGAAAAGGTGAATTTTGTAGCATGTAACTTGTAACATTAAAGTACTCATCAGGTCATGATAGGTCCAAACCAATAATAAAAAAATAAAAAATAAAAAAAAAAGATTCTGTGGTCAACCTTGTAAAAATATTTCTCGAAATATATCGCTGAATAAATAAAATAATACCTAACAAGTGATGTAGAATACAAAAATGTATCAGGTGTTAGTTTTAGAAAAATCGACACAGATCAAAATAGTAGAAAATATTTTTGAATTGAAAGTGAATATAATGTAACAGGTTTTAAATATTTTGTGTATGCGTTCGCGAAAAAAAGTGTGATAAATTTTACTTATAAACTTCTCATTAAGAAATGATTGCGTAAAATACTTAAAAACTGGAAAAGTTTGCGAGGCCACTTATATTAATGTTTACAATATTAGTAAATGATTGATTAGGTGATACTGATACTTTGTTTTTAAATCAGATGAATACTCGTTTGTATTCATTTGGAACAATGCCAATTAATTTCAAACGAATTGATGAATATTTTCAATTTTTTTTTTCTCAGTGTACCATAGATAATTTTACTCTCAGTAAATCTTATTCTCAGTTTACCTTTCTTAGATAATTTTATTCTCAGTGTACCTTTATTAATTTTATTCACAGTGAATTTCATTCTAAATGAACTTTATTCTCACTGTACCTTAGATAATTTTATTGTCAGTGTACCTTGACTAATTTTATTCTCAGTGTACCTTGGATAATTTTATTCACAGTGAATTTCATTCTAAGTGAACCTTATTCTCAGTGTACCTTAGATAATTTTATCATCAATATACATTGGATAATTTTATTCTCAGTGTACCTTTATTAATTTTATTATTTTTATACATTGGATAATTTTATTCTCAGGGAACCTTATCCTCAGTGTACCTAAAATAATTTTATTCTCAGTAAATCTTATTCTCAGTGTACATTGAATAATTTTATTCTCAGTGTACCTTTGATAATTTTATTCGCAGTGAATTTCATTCTAAGTGAACCTTATTCTCATTGTACCTTAGATAATTTTATTATCAGTATACATTGGATAATTTTATTCTCAGTGAACCTTATTCTCAGTGTACCTAAAATAATTTTATTCTCAGTAAATCTTATTTTCAGTTTACCTTAGATAATTTTATTATCAGTGTCCATTGGATAATTTTATTCCCCCAGTGTACCTTAGGTAATTTTATTGTTTGTGTAACTTGAATAATTTTATTCTCAGTGTACATCTGATAATTTTATTCGCAGTGAATTTCATTCTAAGTGAACCTTATTCTCAGTGTACCTTAGATAATTTTATTGTCAGTGTACTTTAAATAATTTTATTCTCAGCGTACCTTGAATAGTTTTGTTCTCAGTGTATCTTTAATAATTTTATTCACAGTGAATTTCATTCCAAGTTAACCTTATTCTCAGTGTACCTTAGATAACTTTATTCTCAACTTTAGAAGCATTAATAAAAGTCTCAGTCACTAGCTCATCCAACTACAATAGCAAGCTTAGCTGCTTCAAAATATGAAAGCATAGGGCGGTAGATATGAAGCGAAAAAAAAAAAATCGAATAAAAATCTCTCAACCTGTTTTCGAACGTGTAATGAGGCAGTGGCAATTAGGCTAGTCGATTAGTAGGGGATGAAGCGGTAATTGTTCCCCCTCTCTTCCCCCTAATGAAAATGAGGATCCTCTTATTAGGATTGCATTCGATCGAACGTGTAAACATTCTAGAAAGTGTGTAAACAGAATGTAACACTGCTCATTTGGGAATGTTTGCCTCCCTATCTGTTTCGCTCCCATCGACCGGTGTGTTATATTGTGTAGCTCAGTCTGTTGTGTCGGAAATTGGATATTTTGTGGCGCAAGAGCTTTACGGGAGCTTTATTGCGTATCGTTACAGAAAGATCCGGACCACCAGAGACTGTCAAGTGTTTCTTTGGGAAAACTGGGTCAAGTTGGTAATAGATATTACGTTTGTTACCAAGTTTGGAGCAGTTTGAAAAGAAGCAATGATTTGACGCCAAAGGAGTTGAAGTCGTTTGTTGACTTTTGAAAGGATCGGTTGAATGCCAGACATAAAAAAAAAAAGGATTTTTTATTATTGGCTGTATGATATAGTTGGCAATCTATTTTAAAGTAATCAATCTAGTCGATTTTCGAACAATTTTGATTCGAAAATCGACGCATTTAATAATCAAGTTGCAACAATTCCTTCCCCGAACACCCCTGTATAAATTCCTCCCGGAAGGCATGTCCCAACCTCCGTCGAATTTTAATCTGTGTAGTCCACATACTGAACAGCTTCCCTGGTATGGCAATCAAGCCATGAAAACCCTGAAATAAATCTCAAGACGCCTCTGAAATAGACTTTTTTTTTTTTAATCAATATTCCAAATAAATCTTGACAAAGTTTATTATATGCACCCCTAAAAAAAGAACGATAAGAGTAAACATACTGCGCATCTTCAACGGACCAGAAAACCAACAGGTTGCTCATTTCGCTATCACTTTGTGACCACTTAGCCAATTAGTAAAACTTATTACCTAAGCATACGAAAATAAAATAGATTTCACGTTCCAGATAAAAAAAAAAAATATCCGAAAATGGCCGCAATCCATTTTCAAATCTCAATATTTCAACACTAACAATCTGCGCATATGTGCCTTATAAAACAAAACGTAAACCTATCACACTGGTACATATACCAGACCGTCCCTCCTTGATTGTAAAAGGCGATATATCTAGAGCAGGCCCTTTGAAGTTTGGCGAAGCCTCTCCCTCCTCCCCCTTAAATATCGTCTGGGGCCTTATTTGGGGTGAGGTTGGCCGTATTTCTCGACGGGGGTACCCCTTGTGTCACGTCCCACGCAGAAATGGGCGTGAGAAGAGATGGTGTCGATTTTTAGACTAATTTAGTATATAGTCTACACTAAAATGTTCGTAACAAATTCCTTGAGTTAGGTTACTTAATTAGGGAGGGGGGGGGGAGGGAAGCAAATCTTGAAAGTCTATTTGGCATCTATTTTTAAATCCTTCTTCGATTCGAAATAAAATTTTGATTTTGTGCGCATGTACGTTTGTCGATGTCGAGTAAATCTGTGGGGGCCTAATTAACCCCCTCTGATCGGGCTTAAACTTGGCAGATAGATTCAATGTCGATGACAATGCACTCTATCAAATTTTAGGGGAGCTGCCACTGTCCCTAAAAGGTCGCCTTCACGGAATACTAATAAAACAACTTGCCGTCATCCAATCTCGCTGAAATAGCATTTAACCGATCACTGAAGAAACTCTTTTCCTGTTGCCAAAATTGTTGTAATAAGTAAAATTGTTTTGATCAGAATAGATAAAAGATATTTGGATGTGAGTGCATTATTCATATTCATTTTCAATGAATAAATTTTGAAAAGTAGTTTATCCGAATATTTTGATGATAGAGATTGTGTTTGCATCTAATTTTAAATATTTAAAAGCAAACACACTCTGACTTCTCTGAATATAAAAATTTGGCAATACATATAAAGTATTTATATTAAAAACTTTGATTTTATGGATTGTATTATTTTGCATTCAGTGACTAAGCTTGACTAAGCTTCTATTTCGTCTGAAGTAATAGCCTTTGACCAACTTTCTCCTTAATTCTACACAAACGAAATCAACGTTTTCCAAAAATAAAACTTATGGCTGAATGTGATTTGGAGGGGTTTATTTATGTAATATAAAGTTTCTTATTAAATTGGTTATTGGCTTATGCAAATGAAGTTCATCAAAGGATCAATACATTCACGTTGACTGTGATGTGAAGAGTAAGGTGCCAGCTCAGGTGTTGACACCTCATCAAAAACCCCGATGTCCGATTGTGGATGGGTTGCACTGTTTCGCCACTGTAAAGTTTCCTTGTAACTCTTTGAGTCGAGATGAAAATTCAAAAGCAACCAACCATGTTCTTTTTCGAATTCCCCAACAGAATTTCTCACCATGTGGGTGTTCCATCGATTTATTCGAATTCGAACCTTTAGGCCGACCCTTTTCCCAGGAACTTCACAATATTCCAAACCCACATCCGTGTTTCTTACTTCTTCAAGGTAAACATATGAAGGGGGGGAAAAAATTGATTACCAGTATATCCAAGCTCAACTCCAATAAACAAAGACATTAAGGGAGACAACCAAGACAAACGTTATCTCCAACGAGCAACACATACAAAAAACGAACACCCTTAATAATAATAATAAATAAATAAAAAAAAGAATAAAAGAACACCCGCGCAGGAAGAATCCGTTTCGGTCAATTGAACGGCGATCAACACCTTTTTTTTTTTTTTTTTTTTTTTCTATGTATTCTTTTTTTTTTCTACTGGTGTTCTTTTTTTCTATCTCGGAACATTTTTAGTAGCTAATAACGGGGAGTAGGGGGGGGGGGTAGCGCAGTGGGGGTGTTCGCACCTGGACGTCTTGATGATTCGGTGGCATCAGTGGCAGGTCACTCAAATCAAAGCTACCGAAATCGTTTGCGGGGAGGTGTTCTCTTTTTTTTTTCCTTCTTTTTTTTTCTGGGGCTACTGGAATGGTACGTGGTGGAATGTCAAGGTGATAATGCTGTAACGTCGAAAGGTAATTGGTGCTTTTGTTGTAAATGGGGAGGAATCATGGAATCAAAAATTTGCACTTGTACTAGTTTGCTGTTGAGGAAATGAACATAGAAGCATGCAGCAAATAATAGGATAAGGTGGGGTACTTAAACACGAGGTCTTGATCATTGGTGAGTTTGGACTTAATGCCTGAAGACACACACTACTAGTGAGAAGGTACCACATTCTGAATTTTTCGATAGAGTGTAAAGTAGATTATGTATATTGTTACGAATTTTTGTATATTGGTAAATATTTCGTGGTGTTCATTTTGTAAATAGGAAAATGTAAGTACATTTTGCATAAGGCAGTGCAATAGTTCGTCTTTAGTTTGCTTCCCCGCAATGTGTGTCTTAATGCTTGATAACAAGTTTTACAGAGATAACGCTGTGAAGCGAGTTTTACAAGGAGCAGGGCATTTAACATTAGGGCAATGGCAACCTCGCCAAATTAGCGAGATAGAGCCAAATTGGCGACTAATTTTTGTCGCCAAATTTGGCGAGAAATTGTCAAATGTCGCCAAACTTGGCGATCATTTGGCGACATTTTCGGTCCCCATGTACATGTATAGGACTTTTCGACTACGATCTGGAAAGTTCTCCAAATATCTACCTCTAGAAGTTTCAAGAAGGTTCGCCGCCTCCCCTATATAAGCCCGAGTTGTTCACTGGAGTTAGTTGAGTCAGTTAGTTGACTGGAATTACAGAGTTGAGATACGGAGTCTCAGTGAGCATTCAGAGAGTTCCGAAAGCGAACTGTATTGCATTGTCTTTTGCGGCGATTTAGCAGTTGTGTGTCAAGTTTAACTGCTGTTTGTGCTCTATTGTTGTGTATAGAGCTGTATTAAGTCTACTAGAACGAGAAGTTCTGGAGTTGTAAAGGAATCTGTGAAGAGTTATATTGGAATAAATTTCTGCAAGTTTTGATCTGCTTTGGCTTCAAATCTTTCGAACCCATCCACGCAAAAATATACTGGTCGGCCGGGTAAAGATTTGCCGAAACTGTTCAAAAATAGACTTTGAATGTGTGGGACTAATTCCTTTAGCCAAATGTGTCGCACATTGCTAAATGATGACCATTTTTTTTTATTTGGTAACAAACCACTCTTGAATTTTCAAAGAGTGCAAACGATTTTAGCTCAAGAATTGCATATTTAAAAAGTAAGCCAAGTTGGCGATAAATATTACGTCACAAATTAGGTAATGTTCATAATCTACTAGTATTTACCAACATTCTCTAAAAATTTCCAAATGATGTTGGATGTACTCTTGTAATCTCTTCTTAATCCATATAACTTAAATGGCCTATAAGTGTTACTTTAATTTTTAATTAAAGTTTTTTAGAGTTCAATTTTTTTAATACGTTTTTAGAAAATAATATCTTATGCCGTTAAAAGTTCCAGAACCCAAAACCATAAATATCAACCCCCTAGCGTTGTAAATTATTAAGAGTAACTACTTTGCTTTTTAAATTGTGTCGTCAAGCAAAGCATATACAATCAGTTTTCATTTGCGATTAAAATGTTTATTTTATTCTGAATTGAATATTTTCATTCTACATTTCAGTCATTACATATCCCCGAATTGTTCGTGTTCGAAATCGACTTGATGTACCGCAATAGAAACATGTGTACAAGCGGCCGTTTAGTGATAGTTAAAGTCACAATTCAACTGGTTTAAAAATTGCTTTCTGCATAAATTTTCAAATAAATCACTATTTTCATAAATTTTTTAAAACCTCTGTATATTTAACACATGCAAGTTACAATATATTATTACGAATTTCTGTATATTTGTAAATATTTCGTAGCATTAATTATGTAAAAAGATAAATTTATGTACATTTCGCATAAGGCAGTGCAATAGCTTGTTTTCCTGCAATGAGTCTCTTGATGCTTGACACCGAGTCTTACGGAGATAACCCTGGGAAGCGAGTTTTACAAGGAGCAGGGCATTTAACATTATGGTAATGGAAATCTCGCCAAATTGGCGAGATAGAGCCAAGTTGGCGATGGTTTTGGCGACGATTTTCGGTCCCCATGTATATATATAGGACTTTTCGACTACGATCTGGAAAGTTCTCCAAATGTCTATCTCTAGAAGATTCACGAAGGTTCGCCTCCCCTATACAAGACCGGCCAAGTGAGCGGGGATGTTAGTTAGTTGAGTTGAGTTGACTGAAATTACTGAGTTAGTTCAGATACTGACTGAGTGGAGTTACTGACTTGGTTGTCTGTCAGCGAGCATTCAGAGTAGTTCTAAAGCGAACTGTATTGCATTGTCTTTTGCAGTGATTTGGCAATTGTGTGTCAAGTTTAACTGATGTTTGTGCTCTATTGTTGTGTATAGAGCTGTATTGAGTCTACTAGAACGAGAAGTTCTGGAGAGTTGTAAAGGAATCTGTGAAGAGTTGTATCGGAATAAATTTCTGCAAGTTTTGATCTGCTTTGGCTTCAAATCTATCGAACCCATCCACTCAACAATATTTAATACATGCAAGTTATAGTATATTTTACATATACACAATAGTTAAATAATATCATACTCAGTTATATACAAGCATCTCATTATACCTGAAGTTTACATTTATGTAGAACAGAACATGTTTATTTCGAATACTTCGGAATAAAATATCGTCAGAAAATCATTCAATTGCCATTGTGCACCCCTTTGCAGACGATGCACTAAAATAAGCAGACGACAATACTCAGCCGTCCCATTCTCCTAAATCTTCGGAAACACCTTTCGGAGCTCGACATTCTGAGTTTATTCTCGTAAATTAGGTCTTAATATCGCAGGAACCCAGTTGTCATTCGATAAATTATTGGAAAGAAAGAAAAAAAAGAATTCTTGACGACGGCCCACCGTGAAGTGGAAGTTGAAGTGATTTACGCTGGAATTAGATTTAATGCCGTGAAGGCAACGACAACGGCATTAAAAAGAAAAACGTGAATGTTGTCGTTCCGGTTGCCATATTCTTCGACAGATTGTTCGCATTCCGGTAAGAAATATCGTCTGAAGAATATTCTATAATAAAATTAGAATGTTTTTTTTCGAACTGCTTTTTGGAACGAAGGCTGGGAAAAAGGAGTTCATTTTTCGTCAATTATCTTTTGTGTTGGTACTTTGATTTATTTTTTGATCAAGACCGCCTGGTGATTTTGGAGATGGGAAAGAACAATTTGATTTTTCGTCATTTCGAACGGGAATTCTTAAATCGAATTTATATTTTTGAAATCTAGATGTGGAGTACCAGAATTTTATAAATTATGCTAAACATTTTTTCTTCTGGACTATTATTTTCCCACAATGAACTGGGATTAGATTAAATATCATAAAAATGTAAATTCGGTATTTGTCACCAAGTGTTGTATTTCGAAGTTAAAATTCTTTTTTAAAACTGACCGGGAATTGATAATTTATCTTATCAGTCACGATGTATCAAAATAATCTGGAATGTTAAATTCTGTTGTTGTTATACATAGGACCAAATGACTGATAACGAAGATTCGATGTATGATTTGATTAGAATCTCGATTCGAATACAAGTAGCTTTTCGTAAAATGGAATGAATCCATTTGAGATTTCATATGTAAATTGAAAGCGGGTAGTAGTGTATTTCTTGACGGTATGCCCTTTATATTAGTATGCTACTTATAGTCCGAGAGGCGACTGCAATTTTTGGACCCCATCGAACATCATTCTGAATTTTTTATAGAAATTGGAGAAAAGTGAGTCGATTACGAATCCACTGGTCTGTCACGGCAAAAATGGCCGAAACTGATCAAAAATCGACTTGGAATGAGCTAAACTAAAATCCGATTGCCAAATATGTCATAACTTGCCAAAAATAGAACAAACTTTTTTGACTGGCAACCCACTGCATTTTGATTTTCAATGAGAAAAAAATTTCTGATCTCCGGCTAGGAAAACTTGTATCTTTTAAAAGTCAGCCAAATTGGCGACATCAGTACGTCCTCAGTAACGTAATGTTTATTGCCAATTTGGCTCATTTGTGAAAGATGCAAGTTAGCCACCGCCACCCATCCGAATCGTCTGCAACCTTAATTGAAAATTAAAGACTGAGGGTTACCAAATGGTTACCAAATAATTAAAAAAAATGCTCATTATTTGGCAAGTTATGGCGCATTTGGCAATTGGATTTAGTTCAACTCATTAAAAGTCGATTTTTAATCAGTTTCGGCCATTTTTGCCGCGACAGACCAGTGGATTCGTAATCTACTCACTTTTCTCCAATGTCTATAAAAAATTCAGAATGATGTTCGATGGCGTCCAAAAATTGCAGTCGCCTCTCAGTCTATTAGTTACGTTTATGTGTCTGGGTTCAAGCCAGTGTAAGTTGTTTTTTATAGAGACGTCTTCTTGAGTAACAGGAGCTCCTCCTCCGATTCCTCTGCACTCGGATGACATTGTCAGAGAGGTGGCTCCAAGTTTAAGTACCCCCATCGAACATCATTCGGAATTTTTTATAGAATGGAGAGAAATGTTAGTAGATCATGAATCCACTGGTCTGCTAGGACAAAAATGGCCGAAACTATTAAAAAAACGATTTTGAATGAATTGAATTAAATCATATTGCCAAATATGTCATAACTTGCCAAATAATGATCATTCTTTTTTTGTTTGGCAATCCATCACTTTTTAATTTTCAATTAAGAAAGTTGCAGACGATTTTTCTTTCCTGGCGTCAAAATCTTTAACCTTTATAAGTGTGCCAAGTCGACAATAATTATTACGTCATCAGCGACGTAATATTTATCGCCATCTTGGCTCGTTTTTTAAAGCTTGAAATATTTTTCGCCAGAGAATAAATATTCTGCACTCTTTCTCATTGAAAATTAAAAGAGCCACGGGTTACCACATAAAAAAATAATTTTCATTATTTGACAAGTTATGACACAATCGGATTTCATTCAACTCACTCAAAGTCAATTTTTGACTAGTTTCGGCCATTTTTGTCCTGGCAGACCAGTGGATTCATGTTCTACTAACATTTCTCTCCATTCTATAAAAAAATTCAGAATGATGTTCGATGGGGGTACTTAAACTTGGAGCCTCCTTCTCGTATGACACGGTGAGTGGCCGACCGTCGGCCTCTTACACCCAAACTCATCAACTCATCCTCAAGTGGATCAAAATGTTCGCTTGGATGATCGACCCTAAGCTAGACGCCTTTACTTGCCAGGCCACCGGGACTACCACTGCTTTTCTGCTGTTATTTGTGTTGGTAATTTGTTACCGTTTGTGTTAATAATTAATAACCGTGCGTAGGAACTTTTGCTGATGCTATGTTGCCATATTCGAAAAAAAAGAAGAAAAAAAAAAAAGGAAAAAAAGAATAATAACAACGTGATAAGGATATTGTTAAAAATAACGATAATAAAATTAAAGTGATGTTGATAATGATAAAAACAACCTAATAATAATAATCGAGAGATAACATGTTATAATTAATAATGACATGCGAATGATTAGGAAAGTGAAAAAAAAAAAAATATTATAAATATTAATATATTTTTGCTTTTAGTAATTAAAATCAATGTAAATTTGAGTTCTAATTAAGATATCCTTCCTGAACTTAACAAATATTTACATAAATTGTTCCGCTGGCTGTAAAAAAGTGAAACTAAAATTATTTTAAGCCAGCAACTGTAGAATTGTTTTAATTAAGACTTCTTTCTAACTTAAAATTAAAAAAAAAATTGTCTGCGTCTAATTTTAAACCTGGAAAGATACTTCTTTTTTCGGACTCAAAAGCTAAATGAAATAAGGCTAACCAAATAAAAGTTGCGCACTTCTACGCTTTTTACTTTAATTAATCTTTTTCTTTCTTTTTTATTAATGAGATGTTCTCTTTTCAACTTCTATCGTTTGCGTATTATTTTCATTGTATATTATACCTCGTTCTTAAAAAGAATTTAATTCGAGGAAGGGGAAAGGGGGGGGGGGGGGGAGACAAAAAGTAAAAGGACTAAAAAAAATTCTTGGTGAATTAGTCTTAGTTTTAATTGTGTATGTCCTTTGCCTTTGGGTACAATTTAGAGTTGTCCTCTTTCACTTGTATACAAGTTGCCAGAAAAAAACGCATAATTGTATTAGAAGGTTAGATTTTGAAAATTATTGTGGTAGAAAATTTAGCTGCATATATTATTCAAGAAATTAGGGAAAAATGTAAATTAAAAGAATTAGAATTTTGTCAACCGATTCCGATTTTTATGCTGAGTAAAAATGTGGTGTTTGAAGTTTACAATAAATTACATTAATACTTCGAAAATTCGACTAGGTCTTAAAGTGTTAAATTATTGCCACCTGAATGTAATATTATGGAACATTTGCTTCAGAATATTGGTTTTAGAATTTGCTGTAGCGTAGTGGAAACACAAACTCTAATTCTTATTGGCATTGTAGATTATGCAATGACAGACGATAAATAATTATAATAATAAAAAAAAAAAAAACTTCCACCACGCACGTGTCGGTTTGATTGTTCGAAGAAATTCCCAACATCCTGGTTGTAAATGAGACAAAAGAAAGTGGGCGGTCCAAACACCATCAATTAGCCGCTTCTTGCCAAAAAATGACCAATCGCACCTCGCGTCTCAAGGGCAGCCATCGGAGCGTGTTAATATTCCATTGGCCGATCGCATCCGTGGCTGAAAGCGACAGCATAAAATTACACTCAAATAATGGGCGAGCATTATGGGTAAATATTCATGGCCTGTAACCCAACACCCGGGCAATAAAACGCCCGACCTTGGCCGACCCCGCAAAAAGCACGACCACAAAAAACAAAGATGGCGAACGAAAAACGGCAATAATACAGCAAATTCTACAATAAGTAAATATTTAACACCTGCCTGTAAGGAGAAAAATATCGTCTGGTGTTTTTTTTTTTTTTTTTTTTTTTTTTTTTTTTTTTAAAGAGAGAAATTGTCTGTTTTTTCTTTCTTTCTTTTTTTTTGTGTGTGTGTAGAAGAATAAAAGAGGTCATCTCCATTAATGTGCCATTTATTTTGGCAACAGTGGCATCATGAAGATTCACGCCCACTGGAAGAGTAGGGAAAAATAAAATAGAATTAGGAGTCGGCTTTTAACACAATGGGCCTACTGATGAGCACGTTTCAGTACGAATGCGATGGGGGTCAAAACAGACATTTAACTTCAAAGGTGGATTGTTCTCATATTTTATTGTTCGTCCGCTTCGAAAGAAAATGGCGCTTTCGAATGAAACCTGACCCCAGAGCGAGGGAAAGAAACAATGAAATTTCTGTGCGGAGTGACTCTTTTTTTTTCTTTTTTTTTTAAAGTCAACTTGAGTTTTTTTTTTTTTAATGGGTCGAAACCCCTTCAGAATAATATTGACGGGAATTTTCGAAGATCGTAAATAAATCTGCGGAAAATGGGTTCTTTTTTGTCTTTGGGAACTGTGGCAGTTGTTCAATTGGAGATGGGGGGGGGGGGGTGACCTTTTTGATTTAAGTGCGGCTGGGAAGTGAAGTGACTGCCAAAACGATCGGCAGCGCTGTCAGTGGATTTTTTTTTTTTTCAATAAACTGTCGGTCGGAAAAGTGCTTTAAAAGAACCTTGAGATTGATCTACGAAGACAGTTTCGAAGACGTGCCCTAGGGCAAAAGATTTTTAGAACAACATAGAAGAGCAGCTTTGGTAGTTTGGAATGATAGTCTGTCACTCTCCGCCCCGTAGACCAGATACATTATTTTCTCAATCGCAAAATCGGTGAACGTTTTGGCTTGAAGGGAAATGTTTTCGACTATGCAAGCAATTTTAATGCTCATTTGTTGACAATTCATAGTTTATCATTCCATGTGTCACATGCGATCCTTTCGAATATCCTATATAATATATGTGTGGTTTTTAATATTGTTGCAGAAATTTTCTGCATATAATTGTAAGTAGTTGGCAGCCAATGGCACGGAAGGGATGTTTTTCGAAGAGGTTCAAACACTATAAAAACACGATCTGAGCTTAAAATCGTTCAAATGAGTTCTGGTTCTTATGAAAAAAATAATAATAATAATAAAGTGGAACTATTAAAAGTAATATAACTTTGACAACCTTTGCTACAAAGGTGACACAACTCAAAATCCTTCATTTTTTAGTCAAAGTAAGTACAGAATCACGGACTACATGAACTTCTTAAAGCTGTAAGAATGACATAAGTCAGTTTCAGGTTGTACATAATCTTGCGTCGTTCAACTAGCTTCAAGTATACGCAGTTTGTGTACACTTTTGCTCAAGATGGTAGAGTTTTGAGTTGTATTTGTTTGTATAGTCAGGAGAAAACGAAGAGCAATGCAATTCTTCATAAAAGTTGGCAATGTATACGCGGAATTTAAAGTAAACACTTTGTTTTTATACGACATTTTTTTTTTATGTGTTTTTAAATAATCCAAAACACCTCCCCAAAACAATTATATAAAACAAGCATATTAAATAACGCTTCAACATCCTCCACCCATACTGGGTGTTCAGAAACGACCGCATCAACAACTATAATTTCTACTACACATTTCCATTCCACAAACACTAGATCTTCGTTCGTCCCGTTTATTCGCTCAACAATTCCATTACTCTGATGCCGCCCCCCCTCCCCCCTCTCCCTACCCTTTCGACGTATTTTTTTTTTTTATACCGGGGCGGTAGCTGCAAATTGACAGGACTTTGGGTCGCAAAACTTGATGGACGCCCCTTATATTCCCTTCTAATGCATTTATATGGGGCAACTACAGGTGGAAGCGCCCTGTCGCGGGAAAAAAGGGTTTTAACGACCCCTAAATGTGCGTTCCGGGATAGACCACCGTGGAAAGAGTAGACCCTGTTTTCTATTAACTTTTCTCATTTCCCGGCCTTCAAGAGAAACTGGGGACGACTCTTAGGATTTTTGTGAGACTTTGAGATGAGTTTTTTTTTATTTTATGGTGGTGTTTTGTTTGTGTTAACGATGAGTGGATGTAAATACCAGTGCATGTTATAGCTGTAATGGGATTTGGAGAATTACGTAAATACATTAAAAATAATATAATCCTTAAAAATGACATTTTTAATATAAATCAGTTATATGCATTGTCAATCTTTATGTGCAATTGCATATTATTAAGTTTAGATCGAGTTTTCATAGTGTTTGACCACTAAGAACAAAACATCCATTCTGAATTATTTACTAACTTATATATATATTGTTGCGTTGGATGGGTTCCAAAGATTAAGCAGATCAAAACTTGCAGAAATTTATTCCAATATAATTCTTCATAGATTCTCTTACAGCTCCAGAACTTCTCAATCTAGTAGACACAATACAGCTCTTTTCATAACAATAGAGCATAAAACAGCAGTTAAAAACTTGACAACACAACTGCTAAATAGCCGCAAAAGACAATGCAATACAGTTCACTTTGGAACTACTCGGAATGTTCACTGAGACTCAGTAAATCCAGTCAACTAACGGACTCAGCTAACAACTAACTCAGTGACTCAAAATCAACTAACTCATCACCCGCTCTCCTGAGCTTTTTATAGGGGAGGGGAACATACGTGAACCTTCTTGAAACTCCTAGAGGTAGATATTTGGAGAACTTTCCAGATCGTAGTCGAAAAGTCCTGTGCATGTACATGGGGACCGAAAATGTCGCCAAATGGTCTCCAAGTTTGGCGACATTTGGCGATTTCTAGCCAAGTTTGACGACAAAAATTAGTCACCAAAACCGTCGCCAACTTGGCCCTATCTCACCAATTTGGCGAGATTGCCATTACCATAATGTTAAATGCCCTGCTCCTTGTAAAACTCGCTTCCCAGCGTTATCTCTGTAAAACTCGTTATCAAGCATCAAGTGACTCATTGCAGGCAGACAAACTATTGCACTGCCTTATGCGAAATGTACATAAATTTCCTATTTACAAAATTAGCACTACGAAATATTTACAAACATACAAAAATTCGTAACAATATATTTTTTTTTAATTTATAAGCTACTTTATAAAACTTTTTAAACTGAAATGAAACACTACTCCCGTAATTTTTTCTTTATATTATGTTAATTATCTTTCATTAGTGTTGTTATACATGGTATAAGTATTTATACGTATTAAAGCAATATTCCAGCATAGATTGAGGTAAAAAATATTAAGCATCAGGGTCCATGGAGCAAAGACAGGCTGTCTACCCCTTTAAAAAAACCTTCATTTTGAAAAATGGTAACCGCTTCACAAAATTTATTAGTCAATTTTCTCAAACCCAGAAATACCCTTGTAGAAGTAGAATCTGCAAAACAGTCAACTTTTACAGGATATATTTTTTATAATAATAAAAAAATAAAAAAACGCCAGTAAAAATCTACCAAACGACACCGATGTTCTTTTCGGCGTTCCGTTTTAAATTCTTTCTGCCCTCCCCACCCCCTCTTTCACCGTGCTGTCGGGGCATAACAATGGACTCCCACTTCCCTTTATTAAAAAAAAAAGAAGGAAAAAAAAAAAGAAACCTGCACAAAATGAACAACTGATGTTGCTTGGGAACGGGGAGGGGGGGATAGAGGCAAGAAGAAGAAGAAGAAAAAAAGCGAGCATAAGTATTAAAAATTAAGACGAGTAGGACGGTGAAAGGGACATTCTTTGGTAATGATTTCTTGGGGACGTTCTATTTTAAAACGCACTTCCCTCTATCTTCGATAGAAAAAAAAAAGATTAAATAGGGGAGCGTCTAGAAAGAATTCACATTAATATATTTTTTTTTTTGACAATTTGTATTTGAAAGTCGCATTTTCACAAATTCTTCACTAATTTGCTTATTACTGTATCTTCCTATTCTTCATTCACTGTACGACATGGCTGTACTCATGGCTGGGAGGCAGAATCGAGAATCGTTCGCGCTCTGAAGTCTCTCCAGTAAATAAACGCAGAGTTTTCCGGATTTAATCCCATCCGAGACGTAAATTCTGGAAACTTTCCCATTAAAATATCTACCAAAAAATACCCCCCCCCCCCTCTCCTCTCCTGAAAGATATTTATCCTTTTTTACTTTCTGCTACTTTAAGTACACATAGGGTAATTAAAGAACTGTTTTCAGCCAAAAAAAAAAGATTTCTTTTGTATTTCTGTATGTTTTAGAGTGTCGTGAGTTCAAAAAAAGTAGTGTATATAAAAAAAAATGTCTGTGTGTCTGTCCATCTCTCTGTATTTAGTATAACTCCCGAACGGATTGAACTGCGATGTTCAACTTAAGTACACGTATTAGTGGTAGCTATGGAACCTATCATTAAGGTTTTCGTCAAAATAGCGCATGCGCCATAAAATTAAAAAATTATATTTTTTAACAATTTCTAAAAAATGACTAATGATTTTGATAAATGAATTCTGTAATAATTTGTGGTAATCCCTATTAAGGGTTGCTCTTAACATCCCCACCTCCAAAATTACCATAAAAATTTGATAAAGGAGTAAAAATTGAAAAACGAACGGCTCACACATAGTTTTCGTCCTTGAGCATCACCCGTCATCCTCTGTTTCATCCCCCGAAATGAGTATTGTAATAATTATCATCGAACATTTTCACAATTTGTCAAATTTTTTTTTGGGTCCTTGTAATGATAATTACCAAAATTATTTGCAAAGTGGACTTCATTATAAAAATGATAATGACACTTATCTATTTTAAGTTCAATTAAAACTAAAATTGTTTGAGTCGGTAAGTAACAATTGATGGAGAACCTAATTTTTTCCATACCTTCTGCACATGCGCGTTTTAGACGAAAACCGTATTGTCACACCTCATGAATACTACTGACTTGCAAACCAACTTTGATCATGAAACATGATGCGTATTAGAGCTATACTGTTCGTAAACAGACATTAAAACATTTTTCAGAAAATACTTTTTTATGCACAGGATAATCCAAAACGTGGTTACCACCAATAAAAATCGACATCGACTTTTTACTTATTTTAACTTTATTTATGTACTTATATTTAACATTTTAAGTTATTGAAAGTAAAAAACTAAGTGCCTTTTGTTACAAAATAGTCTTATCAACGATAAGGGAAAGTTAAAAAAAAAAAAAAATAATAATGCATTTAGAAATTGCTCCAGCTTAGCAATTCGGTAAAATAATTTCTTTACAAAATTAGAACACATTTTAAAAGTTCGTCTGTATCTTTGGATATTTTCTCTCGCCAAAAGCAACCACATTTTATTCTAAGTGCGCCATTTTTCTTCAATGACACTGGAGAAGCAAGTGAGAATCTCGTTTTATTCTCTTCTGCATATTGCATTTTTGTCTGGGTTCTTTTCTGCTCCCCCCCCCCCACTTCTGTATGTTTATGTCTTCTTTTTTTCACGGGGGGAGAGGACGGGTGAAAGAATTGTATTCTTTGAAACGGAATAAAAAGATGCTATATATAAATACTCCTAGAAATCTTCGAATAGAAATCTTTTTCCGGTTAGGGGCGGATATACAAATCCGGCGATTAATATTGGAAGTTCAGATGAAAAAGAATACTATTCTGAAGTTCTTATAGGATATGAAGAAATGCTAGTAACTTATTAATTTACTGGTCTGCCGGGGAAAAAGTGGATGAAACTGTTCAACTAAACTTGATTGCCAAATATTCACAACTTGCTAAATAATGAGCATTCTTTTTTTATTCGGCTACGCACCACTCTTTAATTTTCAATGAGGACGATTTCAATCAGACGATTTTAGATTTTTAACGCCAAATACTTGCATCTTTTAAAAGTAAATCAAGTTGGCTATGAATATATGAGACAGATAATCTATTGCCAGTCTTGTAACACAAATTAAGAACTTAATATAATTTCGAAGCAGATGGTTAATGGTGTAATTTCACTTTATTACACAATCTGTTGTACAACCACTCTTTTAATCTTTAAAAGAAGTTATAAGAAAACAAATTAACTGTATTTGTTTCAGGTTTGTCATCAAGTGCAAAATAATTTGTTAAATATTGTTTTAAAACTTCTACGCGATTATATTGTTTCACAATGTTACAAAAAGGCTTTAACAAATTTGTTGTTGAATTTTTCTATCACAATTTTTTTCGTTATCCGTCAAAGTGGCATTTTTGTAAAAAAAAATTGAAATAAAGTAGAACTAAATAGAAAACAAATTTGCATTACAATTTCTTTAATGTGCATTTTTTTTTTTTTTTACATGATTTTTCGTTTGCTATTTAAACATCCAATTTAATGTAATTTTGAAGAAAAGAAAAAAGTATTTGTTTTTTGGCAAATGAAAAATTGAAATAAAATTATTCGCTTTCCAAATAAAAATAATCCATCCACTATACTTAGAACAATTCAATTGTCCAAATGCTGGGTATGCCTTACAACCCCAAATTAAGAAGTACAATAACTTAGAGAACACTTTCCGGACTAATAGCTCAGAGGTACGTTGCCTGACTACAGATTCATTAAAGTTTATATTATTGAAGTTGCCTTATAGTCCGAGAGGCAATTTTTGGACCCCATCGAACATCATTCTGAATTTTTTATAGAAATTGGAGAAAAGTGAGTAGATTACGAATCCACTGGTCTGCCGCGGCAAAAATGGACGAAACTGATCAATAATCGACTTGGAATGAGTTGAACTAAAATCCGATTGCCAAATACGTCATAACTTGAGAAAAAGAGAACAAACTTATTCGTCTGGCAACCCACTTCATTTTGATTTTCAATGAGAAAAAGCGCAAACGATTTCTGATTTTTGGCTCGGAAAACTTATATCTTTTAAAAGTAAGCCAAATTGGCGACATCAGTTACGTCATAAGTGACGTAATATTTTTTGCCAACTTGGCTCCCTTTTAATAGATGCAAATAGACGGTTTGGCAAGTTAAGTCGCATTTGGCAATTGGATTTAGTTCAACTTATTAAAAGTCGATTTTTGATCAGTTTCGGCCATTTTTGCCACGGCAGACCGGTGGATTCGTAATTTACTCACTTTTCTCTAATTTCTATAAAAAATTCAGAATGATGTTCGTTGGGGTCCAAAAATTGCAGTCGCCTCTCGGACTATTACATTATATGATATCGGAATAAGTAATTTTGTAATGATGAGATTACTGGTCTAGGCTCTTTTTAAATCAATTTTTATTCAGAATTACTAAAATTAGCTTTCTTCATTTCAATGTAACATCATAAAAGTAATCCTTTAAAATAATGTACGATATTGAAATAAGTTATTTCCCAATGATGAATTAACTGGCCAGTGCTCTTACCTTTTCCATTAAATGTTTCTGAACTAATTTTATATCAATAATTTTGCTACATAAGTCAAACTGATCGAAAAAAATTTATTGCGTGATACTGAGGTAAGTTCAACATATTCACTAGGTAGGTCGTGAAAAAAGTGGTGCCTAGGAATCTTAAGCCAATCCACCCCCCCCCCCCATTCGTCCATCTTATCCACCTAGTCCCGCCCCTGTGGAAAAAGTGAAAAGTTATTGACTTCTTTTTCTGCACAATAACGGCTAAACAGGCCAGGACTTACAGCTTAACTTGGATTCCGAACAGCAACGAACATCCATACCTAACCCGGGATTCGAACCCGGCACCTTTGGCATGCGATACCAGAGCGCTAACCATGCAGCCATCAGATGAGCTGCGAAGTTAGTATTTTATGTCCAGGTAGATTACCACGCAATGTGCAGTCGCCCCCTCGTCTCAACGCGAGAAAACATCGTCTCGAACGAGGGTTAGGGAGCTGTAGCTAGGTGGAGCGGAGGCTTTAAGATATTCACTCGTGAAAATACTGGCCAGCCGCCTCACTCAATTCCAAGACAAACAAAGCAGAGGAAGAAGAAAACAGTCGAACGCGAAACAGAATGCGGGCTTAGAGTGAAGGATACACCCCTTCTTAAACCATAATAATAATAATAAAAAATCGTCTGAGATATAAAAGGAGAGGTAAAGCCGCCTCCCCTCCCGAAGAAGGGAATCTATTGCATAATGGCCACTTCAAAGGTTCTTGAAGAAGAGGGAGTCCTTTGCACAAAATGGATAACAGTGTTGTTTTTTACCATGCGTCTTATTATTTATTTTTTGGTCTTCTGTCGTAGTGTGTGCTGCGTTCTTTTGAAAGCTGCTGCGAAATGTTGTGCCCCTTACGTAACAGACGACTTTTTTTTTTATCTATTTGTATAAGTGTATGGGTTGTCAGAAGCTAAAATGGTATGTGTGGTTGTGCAGACGATTTCGGAAAAACAGATGGGTTTATCCAGTATTTATATTGTGTGGCTCACCTTAACGCAAAATGTTCGATTGTAATATGCGATAGAGGTTAAGTTGGGAATTTATGGTTCGAAATCTAGTTACTTCAATTTCTATTTTCCTGTTCACTGAGACGACTTTAGGTACTCCATCGAACATCATTCTGAATTCTTTTTTTAATGTGGAGAAAAGTGAGTAGAATACGAATCCACTGGTCTGCCGTGACGAAAATGGCCGAAACTGTACAAAAATCGTCTTTGAATGAGTTGAACCAAATCCTATTGCCAAGTATGTCATAACTTGCCAAATGTGAACGCACTATTTCCTCCGAAAACCCACTGCATTTTGATTTTCAATGAGAAAAAGCGCAAACGATTTCTGATCTCTAGCTCGGAAAACTTGTATATTTTAAAAGTAAGCCAAATTGGCGACATTAGCTGCGTCATCCGTGATGTGTGATGTAATATTTATTCCCAACTTGTCTCACTTTTGAAAGAGGTAAGTAAGCCGTCGCCAGTTATCTGAATCGTCTGCAACCTTTTTAAGGTACTTGACCACCTTAGAATAATTTTTTTTTTTTTTTTGTGTTTTCTCAATCCTTTCTAGTGTTTAACGTTCCAGGGATAGCATATTAACAAATTGTAAGTGAAAAAACTTGATTTTTTGAAAACTATTTGAAAATATGGAGAGTAAAAACTTTAAACGCGTTTTTCTCGAAACTACTTTTTTTCAAATGGCGGACACTTAATTTTGGAGTTCTAAAAACAAAAAGAAAAATTTCGGGAGGGGATATATCCCCATATCCCTCCCCCCTGACTATTCGTCTGTCTTTAAGGTATAAGGCATAATGGTTTCAAAAACAGTGAACTGAAAGGAAGATGCCTGGTTTGAAAATGGAATTATATTGTACTGGAGATCACAAACAAACGACTAAAACCCTGTCAAAAACACACGCGTGTGACCGGCTTGTTTAGATGTGCCACAGCTACATGAAAAGAAGCTGCTTTTACATTGCTTGAAAAAAAGCCCGTATGGCCTAAGCCTCAAAGTTTTAATAAAACGGTCTTCTGGGGAAAAACATCGTCTTTGATATTGAATCTTTTTGAAGGCCTGGATAACAAATGCAGTGTCAAGTGTTTTAGAATAAATGTTGAAGAACATCTACCTGGAACTGGATTACCGAGCTGCAAAGGGGACACAGGTTGAATTTCACTAATAGTTCGAGAGGCAACTGCAATTTTTGGACCTCATCGAACATCATTCTGAATTTTTTATGGAGATTAGAGAAAAGTGAGTAGATTAGGAATCCACTGGTCTGCCGTGGCAAAAATGGCCGAAACTGGTCAAAAATCGACTTTTAATAAGTTGAATTAAATCCAATTGCCAAATGCGCCATAACTTGCCAAATAATGAGCATTTTTTTTTATTTGGTAACCCTCACTCTTTAATTTTCAATTAAGAAGGTTGGTGACGATTCAGATATCTGGCGACGGTCTACTTGTATCTATTAAAAGGCAGCCAAGTTTGCCATAAACATTACGTCACTGATGACACAACTAATGTCGCCAATTTGGCTTACTTTTAAAAGATACTAGTTTTCCGAACCAGAGATCAGAAATCGTTTGCGCTTTTTCTCATTGAAATTCGAAATGCAGTGGGTTGCCAGACGAAAAAGTTTGTTCTCTTTTTGGCAAGTTATGACATATTTGGCAACCGGATTTTAGTTTAACTCATTCCAAGTCGATTTTTGATCAGTTTCGGCCATTTTTGCCGCGGTAGACCAGTGGATTCCAAATCTACTCACTTTTCTCCAATTTCTATAAAAAATTCAGAATGATGTTCGATGGGGTCCAAAAATTGCAGTCGCCTCTCGGACTATAAGGTAATTGATATGTTCTTAGAAAAAAAAGAAAAAAGAAAAAAAAACTCGAACAACTCCCAGTATTTTTCCAAAAAAAAAAACATTTATAAATCTTTACAATAGTTTTTGCGTAATACATTTTTTTAAAATCCTAGTAAGACTTTGGAATAACTTTTGGAATAAATTCGTGACTTATTTCAGTTTGGCTTTCAACGAGTTAAATGTAGACTCCCCTTCTCTTTGGCGATCCACGATGTTTGTTTAGAAGATAAATTGGAAGGTAAAATATAAAAATAAGGGCAACCTCTTTTCTCCTTGCGACGAGCTTCTTTTGAAATTCCAAAAGTAAACTGTGCGGAAAATTGAATTGCAATCAAAATACAACTTTTTTTTTCATCTGTATATATCAAAAGTATATAAAATAAATTAAACTCGGAGGCTTCATATATATATAACTTTGGGTTTTCTGGAAGAGGGTATGTATTAGCCAAATGAAATAACATTTGATTCTGGATGAATGAGTAAATTGTATTAAAAAAAAAAAAGTTTTTTTATTTTTTTATTTTTGGAGTTGGAGATAATTTAATTTAATGTGTGCTGGTGCGAGTTAGTGTTTATTTATTTAGAATTTTCAATTCTTAGGTATATCTCGGCTTGTATTTAATGTTTTTTTTTTTTTTTTTTTTTTTTTTTTTTTGAGGTTAGTAAAATATCTCATTATTTTTCTAACTTAATGAAAGTACAGTTTTTAGGTGCAGAAATAAAATTAATAAAATAAATCAACTTAGAAAAACATTCGTTTAAAGTTTTTTGTTGTTGTTGTTGCTTTATTACACGTGAGGCGATATTCAACAATTTTTTTAATCATAAAAATGTAATATTTATGCAATATAAGTACATTTTAGAGATACTATTAGTAACTTTTAGACAAAATTTATATTAGTAAATAATAAAAGTTATTATTTAAACTAGAAAAGTTTGAACTATATAATATAATTACTTTTTTAAACAAAATGTATATTAGTACTTTTTAATATATATATAATATAATATATATATATATATTTTCGCAAAATGTATACTATTAGTACATTTTAAACTCTATAAATTAGTATATTTTAAACACTATATAAATTGGTATATTTTAAACACAATATAAATTAGTACATTTTGAACACTATACATTCTAAACAAAATATGTATTGGTACATTTTAAACAAAATGTATATTAGTACAGTTTAAATTCTCTCTCTATATATATATTAGTATATTTTAAGCAAAATATACATTAGTATATTTTAAACAAAATATACATTAGTATATTTTAAACAAAATATACATTAGTATATTTTAAACAAAATATACATTAGTATATTTTAAACAAAATATACATTAGTATATTTTAAACAAAATATACATTAGTATATTTTAAACAATATATATTAGTACATTTTAAACAATATATATTAGTACATTTTAAACAAAATGTATATTACTAAATTTTAAATAAAATATATATTAGTACATTTTAAACAATTTATAAATTAGTACATTTTAAACGATTCGCGTTCTGAGGTTAAAAACTATCTACATTTCTTGAAGTACAAATTAATACAAAAGAAACTTAAATCCTTAAGAAACTTAATCCTAAAAGATTAATAAACTATCACATAGCAGAAAGTTGAACAAAGTCTACTGCCGATAAACTAATGTCGGTTATCGAACTGCCTGGGGTGTTTTACGAAATTTCTCCCATTGGAGTAGCAAATGCGGAAAAAAGTTTCGCCTTGAAAAAACTCCTGGAAAAGTACCCTTTCACACAGATCTTGATCTAACAAAATTTCAACGCAATGTAGCCCCCTCCCTCCCCCCCGAATAGTTCTTTCGGCAGAAAACTTTCAAAACAACCAACAAATGCTACATTTAGACAAAATAAGAATCAGCTACTACACAACATAATTTTAACGTTCTCCATTACAAATTAAAATAATGATAACTCAATGGAATTGCTCCCAAGACTTTTTTTTTTTTTTAGCTCTTTTAAATTAAAAAAGATGAATCTTGTTTAATCCATTTTTACATTTATATTAAAACTCATTAAAAAAAAAAAAATTTAAACAACCACCGCCAAGCTACACCGACTTAAAACTTGGTCGTTAATAACAACTAACCGAAAGGTCTTACACAAAGGGTAACGGCAACAGCCCTACAAGAAGGGATTTCCGAACCATGTAATGAAAGTCATATTTCACAGGGGGGGGGGAGTCTTTTATGAGTAATCCCCCCCCCCCCGCCCCTTGGGGATTAATAACTACCCCTTCAATGTACCCCAAAAATCCATCTTTTAGGCACAAGCGCGCTTTTAAATGCTTTTTAAAAGAGCCCAACTTTTATGGGTCCCTAAAATGCTAAAAGTCCTTATGCATGTTTTAAAGAATCGCACACATGTGCACGGTATATCGTTCGTTTTATGCGTGTAGGTTTGCGGTTACGGTTGGAAATGGTTCGAAAGGGGGCTATGCTTTACCAGCCGGCTATGAAGTCTTTTTTTTTTTGAGTTATTGGTCGTGTAAATTTTGCATGATTAGTTTCTGGGGAGGTTGGCAGCGTGAAGTCTGTGCATGTGTTTTCAATTTTGGGTTTTAAATTACCTCTTTTAAAGGGGGCTTATTTTATTTGATGGTCTTTGGAGATATAGCTCGCTGGAATTTTAAATGTAACGTTTTTCGTGATCACAAGGGATGCTTGCAGAATTTTAAGTCTCAGAGCTAAAGACGGTGCTTCGCAAAGATTCTCCATCATTAAGATGGTGCTTCGAAGATTTAAGGGGGGCAACTTAACTTGTAATGCGTCAAAATCTGAAATTTATTTCGGACTTTATGGATACGAAAATCCTATATGGTGCTTTGCCGCATAGAATACTGCATCTTCAATGCAAGTAGACTGAGAGGCGACTGCAATTTTTGGACCCCATCGAACATCATTCTGAATTTTTTATAGAAATTAGAGAAAAGTGAGTAGATTCCGTTTTCCGTGTGGCAAAAATGGCCGAAACTGGTCAAAAATCGACTTTTAATAAGTTGAACTAAATCCAATTGCCAAATGAGCCATAACTTGCCAAATAATGGGAATTTTTTTGTTTTCTTATTTGGTAACCCTCACTCTTTAATTATCAATTAAGAAGGTTGCAGACGATTCAGATATCTGGCGACTGTCTACTTGCATCTATTAAAAGGGAGCCAAGTTGGCAATAAACATTACGTCACGGATGTCGCCAATTTGGCTTACTTTTAAAAGATACACATTTTCCAAGCCAGAGATCAAAAATCGTTTGAGCTTTTTCTCATTAAAAATCAAAATGCAGGGTTGCCAGAAGAAAAAGTTTGTTCTCTTTTTGGCAAGTTAGACGTATTTGGCATTCGGATTTTAGTTCAACTCATTCCAAGTCGATTTTTGATCAGTTTCGGCCAATTTTGCCTGGGCAGACCAGTGGATTCCTAATCTAATCACTTTTCTCCAATCTCTATAAAAAATTCAGAATGATGTTCGATGAGGTCCAAAAATTGCAGTCGCCTCTCAGACTAAAGGAAATGCCAAAAATGCTTGTGCAGATGAGGTTATGCAATCATTCATAGATAACTAACTACCTTAAACCTAAATCAGTGTTATTCTGTAACTAACTAATCATTCGACTCATCGACTACGAATTAAAAACTAGGGGTGTGGAACATCGCACAACTTTCAATTACACCATAATACTGACGTGGATTTGTGTCGTTCACCGTTTTTATATTGTTACGTGGATGGGTTCGAAAGATTTGAAACCAAAGCAGATCAAAACTTGCAGAAATTTATTCCGATATAACTCTTCGCAGATTCTCTTACAACTCCAGAACTTCTCGTTCTAGTAGACTCAATACAGCTCTGTACACAGCAATAGAGCACAAAACAGCAGTTAAAAACTTGACAACACAACTGCTAAAAATTGCCGCAAAAGACAATGCAATACAGTTCACTTTCGGAAGTCTCTGAATGCTCGCTGAGAGACAGCTAACTTAGTAATTCCAGTTAACTAACTCAACTGACTAACGGACTCAATTAACTCAGTGACTCAACTAACTCATGGCCGGGCTTATATAGGAAAATCAATCCTTCGTGAATCTTCTAGAGATAGAAATTTGGAGGACTTTCCAGATCGTAGTCGAAAAGTCTTATACATGTATATGGGGACCGAAAATGTCGCCAAATGGTCGCCAAGTTTAGCGACATTTGGCAATTTCTAGCCAAATTTGGCTGCAAAAATTAGTCGGCAAAACCGTCGCCAACTTGGCTCTATCTCGCCAATTTAGCGAGATTGCCATTACCATAATGTTAAACGGCCTTCTCTTTGTAAAACTTGCTTCCCAGCATTATTTCTGTAAAACTCGTTTTCAAGCATTAATAGACACATTGCAAGAAAGCGAAGACAAACTATTTGTTTCAATTACATTTCAATGCAGTAATAGTAATTCTATTTATTTCAAACCTTTTAACATAACCAATACTACGGAATATTTACAAATATACAGAAATTCGTAACAATATTTTCATCATTCATTTTGAAGAAATGACCATTTTGCGATATTTCTTGTATGGGTCTTAAAAAAAAAAAAAAAAAAAAAAAAAAAAAAATACTCCGCCAAAATGATGATTTGGGCTATCTACTTATCAATAATTCTTTTATTATCCCTTCTTGTAAGTGAAACTGGGGAGAGAAAAAAAAATTGTCGTTGCTGAGGTTTGCTCAAGGAAAGAGAACTCTGTGTTGAAAGGATTCGTTTTTCAGCTTTTTACGCCATTAAAACATATTTACGGGAATTTTGGAGGTAGGGATGTTTAGAACATCTTAAAATGCATTAAACCAGCGATTTTGATCAAAATCGTTAGCGCCGTTTTTAGCAATAATTGAAAAACATGATTTTTTTCAATGGCAGCTAACTTACGCGCATGCGCGATTTTGACGAAAACCTTAATGGTAGGTCCCATGTTCACTACTAACCCTCCTACCAAATTGAACGTCGTAGGTCAATTTGTTCGGGAGTTATGCTGACTACAGACATACAGACAGACATTTTTTCTGGATCACTTTTTTGAAATCAGGATGTTGCAGAACGTGGAAAAATGCGAAAAAAATCGTAGCACGTATATTTTTATATTTCGTTTATTTATTTATTAACTGAAGCATTATAATATTATAATTGATAAATAGAAATGTGCAAAAATTAATGCTTCGAGGGAAGGTAAGTTTGTACCCTTAACGACCTATTTTTATGCACAATAAAGGCTCATCAGGCTGGGACCTACAGCTTAACGTTGATTCCGAAACTCAACGAACATCCATTCCTAACCCAGGATTCGAACCCGCTACTTTTGCTATGGGAACATCTGTAATCCGCTAAACCGGAAATATAGTAGTATTAAATAATAGACGAATGTTAAATTATAAACTTTCCGTAACAAGAGTAGCTCCCTTCACAAAGCCTAGCGCTGTCTGTTGCCGTAGAAACAAAACTATACTCATTTTGCTCTGAGGATTCCAGAAGACAATTAAATTTTCCTTAATGTAACCTTTATGGACACCAATATCACGCATGCACACCCCTATTTGTAAATAGACGTCTTGTTTCTATGGCAACCGCCATCAACACCAGACTATCTGACGGGAGCTTTCATCCTGGTAGACAGTATATACGTTATTGTTAGTGTCAAGTTATTTCAAATATGAAGCGGTAGACATATGTGGAAGCTACTAGAGCTGTCATCTCAAGAAAGTTAGGTATAAACGTTGAAAATTTAAGTAATTTGCCACATGGTGTAACATTTGCAGCTCGAAAGATGAGGACGATAAGTATAGATATTTCTACGCTATCATAAAAAGGAACTAAACTTTTTTTTAACTTTTTTAACTAATAGATTGAGAAGCGACTGCATGTTTATGTACCCCATCGAACATCATTCTGAATTTTTTTTATAGAAATTGGAGAAAAGTGAGTAGATTACGAATCCACTGGTCTGCCGTGGCAAAAATGGCCGAAACTGGTCAAAAATAGACTTTGAATGAGTTGAACTAAATCCGGCTGCCAAATGTGTCATAATTTGCCAAAAATAGAACCCACTTTTTGGTCTGGTAACCCAAAGCACTCTGATTTTTAGTGAAGAAGGGCGCAGGCGATTTCTGACTTCTGGGTCGGAAAACTAGCATATTTTAAAAGTAAGCCGAACTGGCGACATCAGTTACGTCATTAATGACGTAATATTTATTGCCAACTTGGCTCATTTTTAAAAGAGGTATGTGAGCCGTCGCCAGATATCTGAATCGTCTGCCGCCTGTAATTGAAAATAAAAGAGCTAAAGGTTACCAAATAAAAAAGAGTGCACATTATTTGACAAGTTAGGGCATATTTGGCAATCGAATTTAGTTCAACTCCTTCCAAATCGATTTTGGACCAGTTTCGGCCATTTTTGCCACGGCAGACCAATGGATTCATAATCTACTCACTTTTCTCCACATTCTGTAAAAAATTTAGACTGATGTTCGATGAGGTAACATGCACTCGCCTCTCGGGCTATAAAGTACGTGAAACTAAGATATGCTATAATATTTAAATTATAATTAAGCTACATGATATTTAAGTTACATGATATTTATTTTACATTATAATTAAAGAACATGACACTTAATTTACATGATAATTAAGAAACATGATACTTGATTTACATGGTAACTATACATGACACTCACTCGTAGCAGCAATGTGATCAGAAAATGACTATGGGAGTACATGGCTAAGTTTTGTACAAAGTAGTTTCTAAATGCACTGGGCTAGAAGATTGTAACATAGCGAGTATAGGGAATGATCATTACTAGGACTTCCTTATAATTATCAAATTGTATCTTGGGCAGTAAAAGAGTAACCTGCAAATTCTAAAGAATTTTTTTAAGAAGTTAAGAATTGAAACTATTTTCTTTAATTAACAAAAACACCTTAGCAGCAGCAATTCTAAGAAGATAATTAGTACATTGTTCAATTTCCTCAATTAATTTCATTTATAAAATTATTTGCTTTCACTTTAAACAAACCAAAGATAAATACGGGCTGTAAATAAACCTTTCAGGAAAAAGAAAAAAAGAAAAAAGAAAAAAAAAAAAGAAAAAAAACTTCTCATAAAATTTTTAATCTCCTCTACAAATATCACTCGGTTGAATACTAATTTAATTGTTATATTTTTAATCGCCAGCAAATGCTCAAATACAGCGGAACAAATATTCCAAACGATATGTACTCAAAATATTACAGCAATGGCGGTGTTCGGATAAATAAATAATTTTCCAAAACTTAAAAGGAAACTTTAAAACGAGTTTGGAATTAATATCGTTAAGTATTTTAATTTTTGTTTTTTCCCCACATTTAGTGTTGTTCTATTATGCAGGCAAAAAAATAACTTTATTTGAAGAGATAACAGAATTTTATCTTTTCTAATTAATAAAGTATTTTTTTTTTCTAGGTGGAATTCTCTCAAGACAGGAATTTGTAAAGCTTTCATGAGGTAAAATTCTAATTTCCTAATTAATTTTATTAATATCATAAACTATTTTCGTGCCCTCAAAATGTACTGTTGCTGCTGAAAGATCTTTGTTAAGATAGCGTTCGCCATTTTTGTTGGAATAAGAAAAAGTTTTTGTTGTTCGATTCTCCGGATAGTCGGCTTTCACTTTAATCGTTTTATCGTCACTTTTTGAGAGGCGGGTGGCAACGGAGCGGTGACTTTAATGTTCCGGAGAGGAAATTAACTCGGCGTGGAATGGCAACACCCGTGAAACGGCCTCTTTTCGAATCCATTCTGGAACATTTTTCGAATGCGTTTGTGCATTGGAGCTAATCGCTTGATCATAACGGGTTTCGAACTCAGAGTTAACTTTTCTTGGAACAAGCCGAAGTTCGATGTCTATTTTTTGACTTTTATGTTGCATTTTCTAGTGGAGGAGTGATTTTGTTTAATCGAGTCAAAGGTGCTAGTTACGAATCTCCAGGCAGGCATTGATAACTTTTATATATTCTGCATTGAATTTGGTCCCATGGCGGATCAGATTTGATTTGAGTGGGATATTTTCTGGTGCAAGAGCTATATGAGGGCTATACTGCACCGTAACATCGTTAGATCAGATTCTGTGTGAAGGGAATGCATTTAAGGAGCACTCCAAAGGTTAAACTGCCGACCAAACGGTATAGTGGTTAGCGTGCTAGCTTCTAGACCGCGAGGTTGCGAGTTCGAGTCCCGTGTTAGGCATGGGTGTTTGTAAATGTATGTTGGCTTGTCTAAGGACGAATGTTTCGGCGTATTATAGCCCTCGTGTTGCTGACGGTGCCAGATAATCTGAAAACAACCAACCAACCAAAGGTGAAAGTGTCAACCTGATGGCTATGTGGTTAGAGCCCTGGCTGCGCATGCCAAAGGTGCCGGGTTCGAATCCCAACAAACATCCACAACAAACATCATAGGTATGGATGTTTGTTGTGGTTCGGAATCCACGTTAAGCTGTAGGTCCCGGTCTGATTAGCCGTCATTGTGCATACAGATAGGTCGTTGAGCAAACCAACCAATCAACTAAAGGGGAAACTATTATTTGTCACCATCGCCGATATATCTACTAGCTAAGAAATTCATAAAATGCATTGCCACCGACAACGAATCTATCCTCCTAGTTACAGCTCGATTGGATGAAGGCAAGTGGGATAGTCTTCCGAAGCTGCAATCAGCATGCACAAAAGCGTCTTTTTAGTGGCAGCCTAAAACTTGATAGATTCATTTTCGATGAGAATGTATTCTATCTGCAGTTTCAGCTCGATTAGAAAGCGGCAAGAGGGTTAATTAGCCCTCCACATATTCACAAACAAACACACAAACAAAAAATAAGTCAATATAAAGAGGATTTAAATAATATAACCTAAAAAAACAAAGTTCTTAATTTAAATCCCTTATACGCATTGCAATTTTTACATTCATTTACATAGCGCCGTTTCTGTTGTCAGCGTGTGCATCTTCCGTTTCTGTTGGTGTTTGCGTCTTCATTTTTAAATTATTAAAAACATCTCTATCAGAAAAATCTGTGGTAATCTAGTTTTCAAAATTTATTTATTAATAATATAACCCATAAAAACAGAGTTTTTTTTTTTTAAATCTTTTTTATGCATTGTTAATTTTTATATTCATGAACACAGCGCCGATATCCAAAACATTTCTATCAGCACCATATGCTGCAAACTATGTTTCAAAATTTATTTATTAAAAATGAACGTGAATTTATGCTCTCACTTCCAAATATCATTTATTTATTTTGATTAAAGTAATTTTATTATTTTTTGTTAAATTTTTTTTTTTTCAACAGAGGTTAGAGTTTCATCAATGGTCGGTTCAATGCTGTTTTAAAACGATTGGATGACGGCAAGTTAGTTTATTAGTATTCCGTAAAAATGACCTTTTAGCGATAGTAACAGCCCTAAGATAGGATAGAATGCACTGTCATCGATATCGAACCTATCTACCAAGTTTTAGTTCGATTGGATGACGGCAAATTGGTTTATCAGTATTTCGTAAAAGCGTCCTTTAAAAGACAAATACAGCCCCCAAAATTTGACAGAATGCATTATCATCGACATCGAATCTATCTGTCAAGTTTCAAGCCCTTTTTGATGATACCAAGTGGGTTAATTAAGCCCCCGCAGATTTGTCCTCTATTGACATACCAACGGATTTAAAAAAAACATTTCTTCTCTGACCTCCCATCTGAGTAGGAGATGGGATTGAGTTTAGTTGTTTCCCTCCTTCTTCTCTTAATTCGGAGAAGTGTTGATAGCGGGTTCTGATGAATTGCCGGTCGTGGTGTTGTGTTTGAGAAAACACGATCCGGATGATTGAATGCGAACACGTCTAATTCTCCGCGAGGGGCAATTAACCAAAGAAAGTCGTGTTAAGAGACGATTGTTTGTTTTATGTAAACGAATAGGAGTGGAATGGCCTCTTTCCAAGACATTCCTTCCATGAAATAAGAACATTTCCCATTCTCAAGGAATCACAACATTTCGGTGCGTGACTTTTTTTATTTTTTATACATACATAAAATGTAGAGAAAAGCTAGTAGATTGTGGATATGTACCGGTCAGCTTGTGGGAAAATAAATGTTGTAATATTTACTGTCTAATTGGCTCACTTTTAAAAAGATGCAAAGTATGTGGCACCCGAGAAGTGAAATCGTTTGCACCCTTTCTTATTGAAAATCAAAGAGCGGTGGATTACCAAATAAAAAATATGCAAATAATTTCAATTTGAACTAAATCCGATAGCGAAATATATCCCAACTCATTGAATATCGATTTCCGAACAGTTTCCAACGGTATAGTGGTTAGCGTTCTAGCTTCTAGACCGCGAGGTTGCGGGTTCGAGTCACGTGTTAGGCATGGGTGTTTGTAAATGTATATTGGCTTGTCTAATGACGAATGTTTCGGCGCATTATAGCCCTCGTGTCGCTGACGGTGCCAGATAATCTGAAAACAACCGAACAGTTACGGTCATTTTTGTGCCGACAGACCAGTATATTCATAATCTACTAGCATTTATCTACATTCTTCAAAAAATTGAGAATGATATTTGCCGAGGTACCTAGGGTCGTTTAATACACATAGTCTTTATACCTATAGTCGCTACAGTCGCCTAGTTTTCTAGATCGGCATAAAATTTGGCGGCATTTTAAAAGTTCAAGCACCACAACAGCGATATTTCGCCAACCTCATTGTTGGGTCTGTATCTCTTTTCCCGAGAATGGTTCGTAGCGAAGAGCTGAAAATAAGAAACTCTTCCAAAATAGGCGAGACCAACTTGAAATATCGTTTTTAATAAAATATTTAAACCTTCTACCGTTTCTTGTAAAATATTCCGCAGGGGTGGAAGAGGGGGGGGGGGGGGAGAGATAAATTCAAATATGCTTCAGCCCAGAATCTTTTTCCAAAACGATATTGGGACAATATAAAATCTCCTTTATTTCACAGCACCAGCGCAAACTCTTTACTAAAATATTTTAAAACTCCTTTTAAAAAAAAATGTAAACCAAGAATACCTGCATCCCTAGAGGACGAAAAGGGGGCCTTAAAAACAGAACTAAAAGATTCGATTTTCTTAATGTTTGCTTTCGTCAAAATTGACGCAACCCCCCCCCCCTTTCTCCCCACAACTTCCACCTGCTAGCGTTTCTTTTAAAAATTTCAAGAAATACGGAATTCTTCGAACTTTACCTTCATACATAAATAACCACGAATTCGCATTATTAGTTCTATCGCTCTATCTCCTCTTCATATGCTTCTTCACTTCAGTTCTTGCTCTGAAGTTAAAAAGCTATAGCCCGCGGGCAGTATCTTCTTTATATTATGATATTCTTTTTTTTTTTTTTTTTTTTTTTTTCAGCTTCTCCTTTTTTGGCGACCGATCGCTTGTTGTTTCGCTTCAATTTTCGGTTTTATTTTTAGGATTGTTTTCAGCCGATTTTAGGGCGTTCTTACATCAATTCGCTTCAGTTTGGTGGCGTTTTTTAGTGCGCCCTCAAGGGCAACTCCGCCCCCTCTTCCCTTCTCTTTTAATAGGGCTACTTAGTGTAATGCATTTGACGGCTCTGGGGCGTTCTTTTATAAACATAAAGAAATGGGGTTTTTTTTTCGAGATTTGTTTAATTTTTTATTCATATTGCTCGCTGTGTGGCAACACTCGGAACGACTAGCAACTAGCTGCAGACAATTGATATTATTTTCTGATTGGTTTTTAACCAATTGGCGTAGATGTAGAGTAGAGGTGCTAACTCAGGTGTCGACGTTGTGCTTTGACCAAGTTCCCAATACGAGTCATGGTTGACTGGGTTGAGTATTGAATTTAAATTATTAGAAGATAGTTGTCTGAGAGGCAACTGCAATTTTTGGACCCCATCGAACATCATTCTTAATTTTTTATAGAAATTGGAGAAAAGTCAATAGATTACGAATCCACTGGTCTGCCGTGGAAAAAATGGCCGAAACTGATCAAAAATCGACTTGGAATGAGTTGAACTAAAATCCGATTGCCAAATATGTCATAACTTGCCATAGAGAAAACAAACTTTTTCGTCTGGCAACCCACTGTATTTTGATTTTCAATGAGAAAAAGCGTAAACGATTTCTGATCTCTGGCTCGGGAAAACTTGTATCTTTTAAAAGTAGGCCAAATTGACGACATCAGTTACGTCATCAGTGACGTAATATTTATTGCCAATTTGGCTCATTTGTGAAAGAAGCAAGTAAGCCATAGCCACACATCCGAATCGTCTGCAACCTTCTTAATTGAAAATTAAAGAGTGAGGGTTACCTCATAAATAAAAAATGCTCATTATTTGGCAAGTTATGGCGCATTTGGCAATTGGATTTAGTTCAACTTATTAAAAGTCGATTTTTGACCAGTTTCGGCCATTTTTGCCACTGCAGACCAGTGTTAATTAGTAATCTACCCACTTTTCTCCAATTTCTATAAAAAATTCAGAATGATGTTCGATAGGGTCTAAAAATTGCAGTCGCCTCTCAGTCTATAGGTAATCCATGGTGGATTCCTGACCACTTATACTCGCTTAGTGAACGGTAGCATTATATGGATATGGAGAGTGAGGTGCTAGTTCAGGTGTCGACATGGTGATGTGATCTACCTTCAAATTACAAAGCGTATATGGGAATGTTAGATCAGTTATCCTGTGCCTCTCTTAAAAAATTTGCTGAAAGGCAATTTAATACAGTAAAGCGATTGCCAAATCTGCAGTGGCTAAAAAGGGTGAGGTGAATAAATGTACTGGTATTTTTACTGCGTATTGTGCTGTCTTTAAATTGGAAGGTTTGTTATATTGGAGGTTTTATGACGCAATGGCTAAACAAGGGCTATACTGCACCGTAACGCTGCTTTATCAATATCTATACAACTGAAAGCAGTGTGTGTGTGAAAGGGAGCGAGGGTTGCCTCCGGAAGGACTTTCAAGGGGGAAACTGGAATAAATTTAATCCTGAATAAAAGTAAATCCTGAAAACTTTCACCAAAGAACCAAACAATCGACGCAAGAAAAAAATTTCACAATCGCCACCGTGTCTACTCATTTTGAAAGAGGGCCTATAGATATAAGAGAGTCGACTCATAGGTTCTAAAAAATGTAATCTGTACACAATGTAAGAAGTTTTTAAAAATTTCTTAAGATAATTTATATATATATATATATATATATATATATATATATATATATATATATGTGGGAGTAGACGATCAGAGAAGGGACACTTGTTGAGTGTAGATTCCAGCTTTAATGAATCCTTATTGCCTCTTATCTCATACTACATTAGGCACAGGCGCCTTTCTTACGTATATTCACATCGAGAATGTTCAGTGATCTGTCTCTCTCATCAGAATGAGGAATATCTCCCTCTGCCGCTAGGAGTCGCCACGAGGGGTTCTCTAGTGGTGCGCCCCCTATCTCCACATCTCCACACTCGGTCATCTTGGCGAACTATGTCCTCATAGTTTATATCTGAAGTTATCTGAAATAGAAAAACACAAGGAAAGCAATATGCACAGATACTATGATTGTCACATCTATGATTGTTTTTGATTGGTGTCTCTCTGTAATGGCCAAAAAATTTTGCTCGCTGAGTGTAAACTTTAAATGTTCTGGGTTTTTTGCGTCTTTTCTTAAACTGTTTGAGGCTCTCCTTATTCATTGAGGTTTCTTCAGTCTTCTTATTTGCATCTGATAATGATCTCTTCTTTTTATGTTTTTCCTTGACATCCTTCTGTCCTTCTTTTTTGGTTTCATCTTGTTGAAGGTTCATTTTAATCTTTGAAATTTCTGCATTTTGAAGTTTCTTTCCATTCTGAATATGTTCAACGAGAGTAGAATCTTCCTTCATTGCTCTAACTTGTTTAGATATCTTCACATCCATTTCCTTTACTTCTTTTTGTCTGGAACATGATTCTCTCTTCACTTCAATGCTGTGATTTTTCTCATTTAGCTGTCTCTTTAAGTTTGCTCCTTTTTCTAAACTTAAGACTGAGGGTTGCAAGACTTTATTAGTGGCACTCAACTCACATTTTCCATAAGTTTGGCATCGTTGATCTAACTGTTCTTGTAGTAACTTGGCTATTTTCAATTCATTTTTAAGATGGATAATTTCTTCTTTAGCAGATCCAATTTCCATTTCACAACCTGCAATGTCTTCTCTGTATTTTTCAAGAATTTCAGTGGTTTCTGCCAGTTCCTTTAAATTTTCCGATTCTATTTCTTCAAGTTTAGCTTGTAATGCATCATTCTTAACTTCCAGTTTAGAGTACTGTACTTTGAAAGTAGCACCCTCTGTATGCAACTGTAAGATTTCATCTTCACATTCTTTTATTTTGCTTTGAGCTTCGTTCAGTTTGCAATTAAATTCTTCCATTTCTCTCTTGAAATCTTCATCTCCTCTTGGTACAGCTTTATCCGCTACTTCAGGAAAGTTTTCTTTAAAAGGCGTACATTCTGTAAGTAAACATGCCGCAATCCTACGCTTTTCGCCAAATAATTTCGCATCTGCTACGGAATCTTCTCTCTTCTTTTCGCCGCCAAGGTCTAATCTTTCTCCCGTTACACCAGTAGGATGACTAGCGCTTCTGCATTCGGAAGGCGGAGCTACACATTTCTCCTCTGCTCTGCTTCCTGATTGGCTGCCGCGGCCGTCGATCTTCTTCTCAACTGTCAGAACAGATTTGATTGACATCTTGCGGAGCTCTTCGCCTTCATTTTCTCTTTTGGCCTCGCCAGACTGGCGCCTGATAACT
This sequence comes from Linyphia triangularis, assembly GCA_963978545.1. Classification (NCBI taxonomy): domain Eukaryota; kingdom Metazoa; phylum Arthropoda; class Arachnida; order Araneae; family Linyphiidae; genus Linyphia; species Linyphia triangularis. The sequence continues at coordinate 66,682,523 of OZ021729.1, forward strand.
TGTAAATAAAAAACACGTGGATCCTCTCGGCTTGGATCTCGAAGCTGTCTGTAAAAGGATGGGTTTTCGAATTTTCCTATAACGTCCATTCCAATTATTAACTCATTTGTGTGGTCTTTGATGACGTATATTTTTGTATTGACTGAATGAGTGTCGATTTTAATGTCAGTATGGAAATATCCTAATGGTTGTACTTCTATATTACCTAATCCTTTTAGTAATATGTCATTTCTCATTAATTGGGGTGAACCTATTTTTATATACAAGTCCTCAGAAATGAAAGTGACTTGGCTCCCTGTATCATTAATAGCAACTATTTCATGATCAAATATTATTACCTTTGTGGTGCTTTTATTGTCAGTGTATGCACTAATTTTATTGATTGGACTATTATAACTTTCATTTTCGGGATACACATTACTTTTATAATTAGGAAAATTACTAATTACAGCTCTATTTGCCTTCTTTTTTGGACAATAGGCCTGAACGTGCCCGATTTCATTACAATTAAAGCATTTAATACCTTGATATTTAACTTCAAACTGGTTATATTCATTAGGCCACTCTGTATTATTAACAATACCATTATTTCTTTCTTTATACAAGTGGTTAGTACTGGTTTGAGCACGAACGAATGGACGTTCCTGCATATTTTCTCTAGACTGCCAGTGCTTCCTGTTTTTTTCTTCATATTTATTTTCGCGAAATACCGTATTCTTTTTAAAATTATTTCTAGTTGAATCAAAGTCATCGAGTTTGTTGACCAAAATTTCCCTATTTTTTATTTTCGGAAGTTCGTCCATAAAGTGTTCTCGAATTTCTTTGGGTAATTTTCTTTTTATTTGATCTACTAGCATTAATTCTTTTAAATCTTCAAATGTTGTGACATCAAGTCCGCTCAACCATTCGGTTAGATAATTGTTTAGTTCAAAAGCAAAGTCTCTCCATGTCTGACATTGTTCTTTTTTATGGAAGGAGAATTGTATTCTGAACTGTTCTGGGCTAAGTCGGTATCGTCTCAGCAAAATGCTCTTAATGTGGTCGTAATTATTCGCTAGTGTTTCCGGCTCACGTGTTATTAAGCTTGCTATGTCAAGTGGAAGCAATGTAATTAAATAATTTACCCAAGTATCTTTCGATATTTCTAGACGACTAATTTGTCTCTCAAATAGTGTCAAGTAGATGCTTATGTCACTACCGTCAAACGGTTTCATATACTGTAATATATTTGGGCTTCTGCTTACTTCGTTTTCCCGTGCGTTTGTTACAGTAGCGCCATGTTGGCGAACTTCTGCTTCTATGCGCAGTTTCGCTAACTCGAATTCTTTCGCTTCCCTATCTTTTGCTAGTTCAAACTCTTTCGCTTCCCTATCTTTTTCTTTCGCCAATGATTCCTCATTTTCACGATCATTTACAATTGTGTTTAACATATTTTTAACAAGGTTTTCATCATAATCGGCGTGTTCTGTTATTAATTTACATAATTGAGCGATTTTTGGATTAATGGGTTGTTCCAATCCCAGTTCATCTATTAAAACGAGTAAGTCATTCTTTCGTGCTCTGGCAAGAAACGCCATGTTAGTATAATCGAAAATTGTACTCACAGTTTTTCTGTTGACTTGTTACCTCGACTTGTGACAGTCAGTGCCTATGTTTCGTTATGGTCTCCCAGTGCTTGCTGGTCCCCTCCTCAATGATGTTGACCTCTTGTATTTGACACGAAGTTTCTTGGCTTCGACGGCGGTGTTCCAATGCTTGTTGTTTCCGCTAAACAATCCTCTTCGTCGGCGCTGACTTCGCTTTTCCGACGTGGTGGTTTCGCTTTCCGATGAGATGTGATTTCACTTTTCGGTCACTGTGCTAGCTGCTCCACTTCTCAGTGATGTCGACTTCTTTTATTCGATGAGCAGTTTCTTGGCTTCGTTAGCGGTGTTCCAATGCTTGTTGTTTCCGCTAGGCAATCCTCTTCGTCGGCGCTGACTTCGCTTTTCCGACGTGGTAGTTTCGCTTTCCGGTGAGACGTGGTTTCCCTTCCCGGTCACTGCGCTGTTATGTCGTTTACACTGCTAGGTGATACGACGGCTTATACTTCGATCTCCGGTTCACTGCTGGGTGACTACGGGGCTGTTCGGTTTCATTTGTACTCGGTACTTCTGGTTTGCCCTTACACGTTCGGCCGTTTGGTTCTTAACGTAACGTTCTGACGCCTACTCAGTTCGTGATGCCGAGCCCCCATGTGGGAGTAGACGATCAGAGAAGGGACACTTGTTGAGTGTAGATTCCAGCTTTAATGAATCCTTATTGCCTCTTATCTCATACTACATTAGGCACAGGCGCCTTTCTTACGTATATTCACATCGAGAATGTTCAGTGATCTGTCTCTCTCATCAGAATGAGGAATATCTCCCTCTGCCGCTAGGAGTCGCCACGAGGGGTTCTCTAGTGGTGCGCCCCCTATCTCCACATCTCCACATATATATATATATATATATTTAGAACATAACATGAATATGTTAGGGAATATTCCAGTAAAGTTTCCGTATGTTTCCCATAATTTAAAAAAGCATATTTATACATTATATTTTCAATCGCGTCTTTAACACTCTTATAACACAAACACAAATCCGCGAAATGTATCCCCTCAACAATCAATTCGGCCAAATTGGAATGAATCATTCATGGGGGCGATGTTTGTTATTGATTTTAATCGGTTTCTGATTAAAGTAGCACAAAGATATTCCCCCCCCCCCCCCGGGAGCTCATTTTGAATTAATATTCTTCTAATATTATTCATAATATTATTCATTTGTTGAGGTCGAAAACAGCTGTAAGTGACAGGGACCCCGCAGCTACAACGCAATTTCCGTCGATTGTTTTTCGTTCTCTGCGTTTGGCAACGGTCTTTTATCGTCTGATTATTATTATTTTTTATTTGTTTATTCTTAAGAAAATGACAGTGACCTACATAAAGGTGATTTCAACTCGTTTAGGGTTTAGTTGCAATTATCGAATGGTGTTTTGTTAGCGCAATTATTATGTCAGTTACGCGATAAAATAAAACAAGTAAAATTCGAACATGTAGTTAAAAATTCCCCCGATGGAATTTTAAAGGCTTTGGAATAATGTGGAATACCTAATGACTTTGAAAGATTTGTGATCATTTGCTTCGAAATGTTAAATACTTATTCTAAATCTGCTTTCAACTTTTGTGTACATACCAATAAATCGTGCCGAAATATATAACGGTTATTATTCGCATAAGTGTTATTATTTTATAATGTACACTGCGTGAAAAAAGTAGAAGGACACATGTTTTTTTTTATAAATAAAAAACACTGATTTTTTTCCATAACAATTTAATGAGTAACACTATAAATTACTAATTACAAACAGATAACTGTATCTGAAAATTGAAACAAAAAAATACAGGTCAAGTACAGCAATAAATCAGTTTTGACTTCATCATACTCTGTGAAAAAAGTAAAAGGACACTTCTAAATAATGTAAATAAAAGTCTTATTAATAAGGAAATCTTCCACTATTGTCTTTGATTACTTCAAAAATTCGATTTGGCATCGAATCATATAAAGTTTGAATTTCTGTTTGGCAGAAATTGTCCCATACATAATTCAAAGTTCTCCGAAGCTCAACTATAGATTCAAACTGCTTGCCTTCCGCGTAAACGGGACGAACAATCATTGCCCATATGTTCTCTACAAAGTTGAGGTCCGAGCTTTTAGCAGGCCATGGCAAAACCCGAACATTATTTGCTGCAAACCAATTTTTAACGCCATTAGCTGTGTGAATTGATGCTCCGCCCTGTTGAAAAATCCAGTAATTTCCGCCTAGCTCAACGCCGTAGGGAAGGAGATCTGAATTCAAGACTTGGATGTAATCTGTGTGTTTCTGCCTGCCACTCAGGAACACTAGGCTTGTTCTTCCTCCGTACCCAACTGCCAACCAAACCATTAAACTCCCTCCTCCCATCTGTCGGGTAGAATATGTCTTTTCTTCAGTACCGAGACAGTGCCAATAGTATTTGTAGCCATCTGGAGCGTCTAAATTAAATCTTTTCTCATCAGAAAATATAACGGAGGTCCATTCTGACGTCCAGGACATGTGGTTTTTAGCCCAGTGCAGTCGGTGTTCAATGTGCTTTTCATTCCATTTGGGATGGTGCTTCCTTTTTCGGAATACGAAATTTTCGGACCTTTTTATGTAGTTGTAGACAGTTCTTCTTGAAACGTGTGTGATGCCTGCATTATTTTGAGCTTTGGCAATACTTCCATCCGTTTTTTTTAGTTCCCGAATGATTTTTCTTTGATCGCGTTGCTTCAGTTTCTTAGGTCTGTCAGTCTTCTTTTTGGTTCCCTGACTACTAGGATTTCTTATATAGTATGAAACAGTATTTGGACTAATATGTAGCTGGCGTGCAATCTCTCTCATATCTTTGCCATCGTTTTTGTAGGCATAAATTTGGCCTTTTTCAAACTCACTTAAAGGTTTTCCTCTAGGCATTCTAAAAAGATTAAACCGACGGATTTTCAATAAAATAGTATGTTTTTCTTAACAAAAACTGTTAAAAAGAATGAAACACCTACCTTTGAGGTTTACAATATTCCAAAACAAATTATTTTAGCACGTGTCCTTTTACTTTTTTCACACACCAAAAATCGTAAAGTACTGTTTTCCTTAATTTTTACGTGTGGTAGATAAAATTTACTCATTTATACAGGGTGTTCGGAAACCACCGCACTTCCTTAGTACCAGCGTATTCTATAACAAAAATAAAGCATATTTCCAATATATTGTCGGGGCCGCAAATGAAAATTTTTGGGTCTAAAAAATTGTTAAAGTTGGGACTCTTTTTAGTCAGCGCAAGGTTAAAAACCGAACTACCGACCCCAAACGTACCAATGACAGTGAATAAAATACAAATTGCTCACGCCTTTATTATAAAAGGCCTTAAACCACGCCCATATCAACATTGGCGATTGATTTGACGCCAAATGTAATTTTAACTAATTATTGTAGCCAAACCTATCACTGCATATTGCTATGTGATTCGAATCTCAAACTAATTGAGAGATTTTAATTTGGAAGAGGGTTTTTTAATTTGAATATTAAATTCGATTATTATTATTATTATTTATTTTTTTTGTGCCAGGCAAATTTACGGAGGCTAAAATCGAATTGAGCACAAATTTGGGAGGTAGATAGTCGTTTTCAATGACAATGCATTCTATCCTTAGATTCTATCACGTATTGACTGTCATAAAAAGGTCGCTATTACCCACGTTTCTATTTCTATTTCGAAGGACTGACATACCACTTGACGTCCAATCGAGCTAAAACTCGACAGATAGACTCGTCGTCGATGACAAAATCTTCTATTAAATTTCTTTCTTTAGGTGGGGGGAGGGATATTAGTCAATGTCACACAAGCGATAGGGGGCCGTTCAAGTATTACGTAAGCACCTAGGGGGGGAGGGGTCTGCAAGGACTTGTGGGGAAATGTGGTTTGTACTACGCTTCACTAAAATCGACAATTCGTCATAAGAAAATTGTTCATGGTGAAAATAGCCAGAGAGCCTGCCTAGTTCGGTCTATGAGAATTGCTGCTCGTCGAGCAAATGAACTGATGTGCGTCATCAATTATGTAGAAGGCATGGAAGATACGGAGTGGATAAGCGAAGAGGAAGTTTGCCCAGATTCAATGTGCGAAACAAGTGATGAAGCAATAACATCAGATGCCAGAAACCCTATAATTTCAGACATTAAAAACTGGCTAGAGCAACCCTGGATAACATCTGACTAGATAGACTTAATTGATTATGAAAATTACATTTATGTGCCATTAAAATTGTGATAAACTTAAGATTTAAAAAAAATTAAAAATATATATATTTTTTTCCCTCTTAAGGCGAGTTAAAGTTCATTATTTGCATTGAATCCTAACTTTTTTTTAGATTATTAACGTTACAAAAAAAAAAATCAGGAGCAGGGGGTGGGGGTTACCGTATGCTTACGTAATTATAGAGGGGGGGGGGGGGAAGGGGGTCAAAAATTACCAAAAATATGCTTACGTAATATTTGAACGACCCCTAGTTATGTTCTAAGTGTTCAAATACTATAGAAACTTTCTTGGGCTCAAAATCCCTTCGACAAGTTGCAATTGCACATAAAAGTTGCATACAAAGATTTATATAATAAAAACATTTTTGATGGGTTACTTTTTCTTTTTTTTTAAATCATTTTATAAAGGGTATTAATATACCGTTCAATCCCATTATCTCTCTACCAAACGTTTATAACGATTGTATAACACATTGCTAAAACCATGATAAGTTGGTTGGTTTTTACGTTCAACGACCTAATTTATTGCACTATAACACGGCTAATCAGGCCGGGACCTATAGCTAAGCGTGGATTCCAAACCCCAACGAACATCGATAATTAACCCAGGATTCGAACCCAGCAGCTTTGACATGCGAGGCAGTGGCAACAGATTGTATTAGTATTTTATTAGATTTGATTCGACATTTTATGACTATAGATAAAGATTAAATTACGCCAGGATATAGTTTCAACAATATACAGATAAATGAACGTAGTCCAAGTGATAAGGAGGAAAAGCCTTCTGGGAGGTATTTCACAGGGATACTGCATATTACAATAACTAAACTAATGAAGCGGGGACGCATAGTTTAGAGTAGATTCTGATCCACGACGAACATCGATGCTTAACTCAGGATTCGAAACCAGCATCTTTGACATGCGAGGCCAGAGCGGCAACAGATTGTATTAAATTTTTTATTAGATTTGATTCGATATTTTATGGCTATAGATAAAGATTAAATTGCGCCAGGATATAGTTACAGCAAGATATAGACTATAACTAAGCTAAGGAACGTAGTGCTAGTGATCAGGAGGAAAAGCCTTCCGCGAGATCTTTAAAGAGGAAACTAAAACGCATTTTGTCTTGTATGGAAGGAAATAGAGAACCACCCCCGTCAAAAAACACGTTAACCAAAACAAGACCATTGAAATTCAAAAAGTCAAAAAAATAAATAAATTAGTTTCCCTTTAAAAGACCTCACGGAAGGCAGTCCTCCTTACATATGGATGACCTAAAAATGAACTGCCAATATTTTACGATGTTTCCGTGCAGTATAGTCCTCTTGTTTTGTAGCTGTTGCTAAGACATAATATAAAACCAACTAATACTTTTCCATGGCGACCCCTAACAGTAGTAAATTTAACTTGTTGGTTTATTTGATTACCTGAATTTTATTACGATCGCGTTCGAACTTATGTGCAATTTAATGGGAGTTTTCCGTATTTCCTTCCATTCAAGAAGAAAATGTGTTTCAGTTTCCGTTTGAAAGACCTCCCGGAAGGCGTTCCACCTTATAGTATGGATAATCCAATAATGATTTGCCTATGTTTGATCATTCAATACAGTATAGTCCTCTTGTATCTGTTGCTAAAAAAACCCACATACAACGAATTCAGTTCAAAACTTTCTCGAAGCGAATATAGCGCCCTCTAACTGTAACAAATTGAAATTTGTAGTTTATTTTATTATCTGAATTTTGTTACGATTTCGTTCTGATTAATTTGAAGTGTGATGGAATTTTTCTATATTTCTTCCCATTCAAGACGAAAATGAGTGCAACTTCCCCCTTGAAAGACCATATGTAAGGCATTTTCATTAAATTTTGATATCTCTGAGCTGTTCGCCGACCAAACGGTATAGTGGTTAGCGTGCTAGCTTCTGGACCGCGAGGTTGCGGGTTCGAGTCCCGTGTTGGCATGGGTGTTTGTAAATGTATGTTGGCTTGTCTAATGATGAAATGTTTCGGCGCATTATAGCCCTCGTGTTGCTGACGGCGCCAGATAATCTGAATACAACCAACCAACCAACTCTGAGTTGTTCAATGTTACACTGTCTTAATGAAGTCTAGCCCTGTTGCTAAAAAAATCAAATACAATTTATACAATTAAGTACTTTCAGAAATGATTGCAGCGCCCCCTACCGGTATCTTCTTTCAGCATTGGTCATATATTTTAAGGCGTAATAGCTATATGGAGTCATACTGCACCGAAATGTCATTAAATCGATACCTGTGTGAGGGTCGTGCCTTCCGGGAGGTCTTTCAATGGAAACTGTCCTAGTTTTTTCAGTCTGTAGAGTTAAAAAATTGAGATAACTCCCTAATATAGCTAAACAATTCACACAACACTATCTGTTACGATCACTGTCGTGTATACTCATTTTAAAGAATGACTGAAAAGAGTCGGCAAGGTTCGATCGCGGGACCTTTTCCATGTTGCCCAAGCATTCTGCCTTTTAACAACTTATTTAATTATTGTAAGATAAGTCTCTGCATGTATTTATGATAATTGTTTATTATTTTATAAAAAAATGTTTCTTATAGTACGAACGAAGATTATTAATTAAACAAGAACAATAAAATTCCAAATTATCTGCTATTTATTGCAACTAAATTTCCAAATATAAATTATTTCTTTTGAAAAGTTAGGGTTTCCAAATCATATGCTCACTTCAAATTCAAGCATTAAAAAATGTAAATATTTTCAAATCAACTGTTAGCCAAAAGGTGATAAAGAGAGAAAAAAAGTAAACTTAAAACTTTAATTTTTCTTGCGCTTTGGTCCACCACGCCCACTTAAATATTTTTTTTCCAATCAGCAAACGATTAAAATTTTGGTAACCTCTAAAGATAAACGGACGAATAAAATGAGTTTCAGAATTGGATTGAAAGGATTTAATTGGTTCGAATTGATAAAACTTTGATTGCGAATATCTCAATAAATATTGATTTGCGGACCCTAGTTCAAATTACAAATATTATTCATTTTTGCTCATAATTATGAAAATATATATGAAGTGCGGTGGTTTCCGAACACCCTGTATAAAAGAAAAAATAGCCAAACTACATAAAAAAAGAAATTTAGATCAGGAGGATCGAAATACAAAGTATAAATTACAAAATATGACTGTCCTTCTACTTTTTTCCCGTAGTGTAACTGTTATAATATATAACTTTTATTATTTTATAAATACATATATTAAAATATACAGATGTGGGAACAGATGTAGTATAGGACATTTGGCAATTTGTTTCGTTTGGTGATAAAAAAATAAATCGCTAAAATTAGAAACTCAGTAGCTATAATAAAATTAAAATTAAAATTAAAATATAAATTAAAATAAAATTAAGTTACTGTTACGAATTTCTGTATATTTGTAAATATTTCGTAGTATTAATTATGTAAAAAGGAAAATTTATATACACTTCGCATAAGGCAGTGCAAGAGTTCGTCTTTACTTCGCTTTCCTGCAATGCGTCTCTTAATGAATGAAAACGAGTTTTACAAGGAGAAGGCCATTTAACTTTATGGTTAATGGCAATCTCGCCAAATTGGCGACGGTTTTGGCGACTAATTATGGTCGCCAAATTTGGCGAGAAATCGCCAAATGTCGCCAAACTAAGCGACAATTTGGCGACATTTTCGGTTCCCATGTACCTGTATAGGGCTTTTTGATTGCGATCTGGAAAATTCTCTAAATTTCTATCTCTAGAAGATTCGCCTTTCCCATATAAGACCGGCCAAGAGAGCGGGTGAGTTGAGTTGAGTTACTGAGTTAGTTGTCTCTCAGTGAACATTCAGAGTAGTTCCAAAAGCGAACTGTATTGCATTGTCTTTTGCGGCGATTTTAGCAGTTGTGTATCAAGTTTTTAACTGCTGTTTGTGCTCTATTGTTGTGTAAAGAGTTGTATTGAGTCTATTAGAACGAGAAGTTCTGGAGTTGTAAAAGAATCTGCAATAAGTTATATCGGAATAAATTTCTGCAAGTTTTAGTCTGCTTTGGCTTCAAGTCCTTCGAACCCGTCCATGCAACATTATCTTATAAATAAAATAAAATTAATTAAAATTAAAACGTTTTAAAAAAATTGTTGCCAGAGTCCTATACTACATATGCACCTAAGTGTTATTATTTTTAGATAATAACTATTATAATCTACACATTTTCTTATTTTTAGATAATAACTATTATAATCTAGACATTTTATTATTTTTATAATATAACAGTTATAGTACATAGTAATTAGCATTTTTTCTACTATAGCCGTAATTATTTTTATAGTGTTACAGTTATAATATACAACTGTTATTATTTTATAACATAACTGTTAAATATATAACTGTTATTATTTTATAATATAACTGTTAAATATGTATCGGTTATTATTTTATATTATAACTGTTATAGCTCATAACAGTTAATATTTTTATAAATTTTTATAGTTTAGCTGTTATAATACATAAATGTTACTGTTTTAATTTTTCTGCAATTTTATTGATTTATTTTTGAAATGTTAGATTCAACCTTATTCACACTTTGAAAGGAGAAATACGATTCAAAGGCAATTTTAAATCTGTTTTTTCTTTATTGAAAGTGTGGTGCTAGCTCAGATTTCGGTATCGTCTGACTCGGTTCGATATTGTAACTATTTCACATCAAACTAAATTAAACATCGCTACTAAACTTGAACTCTTATAGCTTTTTATACAAACTGACGATTTCCTCATAACGACACTCTTTTTCAAACGATATATTTATCAATCTTGCAAGACAAACAATCTTTTTCTTTTTCCTCCCTCCCAAGGTAAGAAATTCCCCATCTTCTGAGAAAATTCCCTTTTTCATGAGAATACTTAATACTTTTTTTTCCCCCCTTGTACCTTCCATCCATTCCGAAAAGCCAGGTGTCAGCGATACAAAATAAAATCGTTTTTCAACGGAAAAGGAGATTAACTTATAAAATACCTTCTCGCATAATACTCAATTCTACTATATTCCTGATAAATTAAAGCTTCCCACGCATTTTGTTCACTTAAAAAGAGAAAAAAAATACAAAATAAACCAATTTTTTCTCCCGTTCTCGGAGATTCACCAACTACCAGTTTTGTCACACTATTATTTTGTGATGAATGGCAACAGCGACAGTAACTGTAAATCGATTAACGTATTCTGCTTGTTTTCTTAATCGGAATCGTTGCGTCAGCTGCGAATTATCGAAAACGTGCCGTGTCGATATTAAAACGCGAAATAATTCGATCCCGAAATTGATAAAATTGTTCGAGGAATAATCTTTTAGTTGTGTTCAATAAAATATTGTTTTTCAAAAATGAAATCGCTTTCGAAGACAATTTACTGAATTCTGAGAAAGATACATTCCTAGTCGTTGAATTAAAATAAAACCATTTTTTATCTTTTTTTTTTATTCACAATCAAATGCACTTTTTTAAACTTTTTTTTTTTTGTTGTAATTTTTTAAGTTACAGAACATTTTCGCTACTTTGAATTATAGACGATTTATTTCGCGTCTTATCAAGTTCTTTAATTTCGAGAGCAAAACTTTAGCTGTGTTTCAAAATAATTTTTGAAAATACCTCAGAATTATAACATATAGCTCATTTCTTCAATATATTAAATCAAGAAAGAATGTTAGTCCTTAAAAAGCAATTATTATTCTTGTAAATACTATTGATGGCCTTTTAATTTTTAATTTTTTGTACAACTGTACTTAAAAGTAGAATATCTGTTCCATATCCTAATGAATTATTTTCTAGAACACATCGCCGGCCAAAATATTTCATTAAAAGATAAGAATTTATTTTTCGGGCATAAAAAGAATTATGTATTCAACATTAACATTGGAAATTAAAAATTTTAATTCTAAACAAATTTTAAATTATTGACGACTCTTGTTCAACAAATGGTAATAATAATAAGAAGAAAAATCTTAACTTTAGTATTCTAAATCGAATTCTTTTATTGTTAAATATTTAACAGAATTTAATAAACTTTGCAACAATATTTTGGAAAGCGATATGATTTGTAAATATTGTATTAGGTAAAAATCATAGATAAAAAGCGATAACTTTTTAATTAAAGTAAGATTACATTTTTAAATAAAAGTAAGATAACTTTTTAAAGAAAAATAAGGTAAGATGTTTAAGTAAAAATAAGGTAAGATGTTTAAATAGAAACCAGATAAGTTTTTTAAGCAAAAATAAGGTAAAATTTGTAAGTAAAAATAATGCAAAATTTTTAGGTAAAAATACTGTAAAATTTTTTTGTAAAAATAACGTAAAATTTGTAAGTTAAAATAATGCAAAATTTTTATGTAACAATATTATAAAATGTTTAAGTAAAAATATCGTAAAATTTTTAAGTAAAAATAATGTAAAATTTTTACGTAAAAATAATGCAAAATTTTTACGTAAAAATATTGTAAAATTTTTAAGCAAAAACAATGTAAAGTTTTTAAGTATAAAAACTTAAAGAAGGTGTTGTTTCTACACATTCGACTCCACTTGACTATAATTCCAGAGAAAAAAAACCACAAATTGTACTCATAGTACTGGTTTTATACAGGGTGTTCGGAAACCACCGCACTTCCTTAGTACCGGCGTATTCTATAACAAAAATAAAGCATATTTCCAATATATTGTCGGTGCCGCAAATGAAAATTTTTGGGTTTAAAATTTTTTTAAAGTTGGGACTCTTTTTAGTCAGCGCAAGGTTAAAAACCGAACTACCGACCCCAAACGTACCAATGGCAGTGAATAAAATACAAATTGCTTACGCCTTTATTATAAAAGGCCTTAAACCCCGCCCATATCAACATTGGCTATTGATTTGACGCCAAATGTAATTTTAATTAATTATTGTAGCCAAACCTATCACTGCATATTGCTATGTGATTCGAATCTCAAACTAATGGAGAGATTTTAATTTGGAAGAGGGTTTTTTAATTCGAATAATTTGAATATTAAATTAGATTATTATTTTTTTTTTTTTTTTGTGCCAGGCAAATTTACGAGGCTAAAATCGAATCGAGCACAAATTTGGGAGGTAGATAGTCGTTTTCAATGACAATGCATTCTATCCTTAGATTCTATCAAGTATTGGCTGTCATGAAAAGATCGCTTTTACCCTCGTTTCTATTTCTATTTCGAAGGACTGACATACCACTTGACGTCCAATCGAGCTAAAACTTGACAGATAGACTCATCGTCGATGACAAAATCTTCTATTAAATTTCTTTCTTTAGGTGGGGGGGGGGGGGGGAGAGGGATATTAGTCAATGTCACACAAGCGATGGTTATGTTCGTAGTGCTCAAATACTATAGAAACTTTCTTGGGCTCAAAATCTCTTCGACAAGTTGCAATTGCACATAAAAGTTGCATACAAAGATTTATATAGTAAAAACATTTTTTATGGGTTACTTTTTTTTTTTAATCTTTTTATAAAGGGTATTAATATACCGTTCAATCCCATTATCTCTCTATCAAACGTTTATAACGATTGTATAACACATTGCTAAAACCATGATAAGTTGGTTGGTTTTTAAGTTCAACGACCTAATTTTTTGCACTATAACACGGCTAATCCGGCCGGGACCTATAGCTAAGCGTGGATTCCAAACCCCAACGAACATCGATGCTTAACCCAGGATTCGATCCCAGCACCTTTGACCTGAGAGGCAGTGGCAACAGATTGTATTAGTATTTTATTAGATTAGATTCGACATTTTATGACTATAGATAAAGATTAAATTACGCCAGGATATAGTTTCAACAATATACAGACAAATGAAAGTAGTCCAAGTGATAAGGAGGAAAAGCCTTCTGGGAGGTATTTCACAGGGATACTGCCTTTTACAATAAATAAGCTATAAAGCGGGGACGCATAGTTTAGAGTAGATTCCGAACCACGACGAACATCGATGCTTAACCCAGGATTCGAACCCAGCACCTTTGACATGCGAGGCAGTGGCAACAGATTGTATTAGTATTTTATTAGATTTGATTCGATATTTTATGGCTATAGATAAATATTAAATTACGCCCTGATATAGTTACAAAAATATAGACAAATGAACGTAGTCCAAGTGATAAGGAGGAAAAGCCTTCTGGGAGGTATTTCACAGGGATACTGTATTTTACAATAACTAAGCTAATGATGCGGGGACGCATAGTTTAGAGTAGATTCTGAACGAACATCGAATCACGACGAACATCGATGCTTAACTCAGGATTCGAACCCAGCATCTTTGACATGCGAGGCCAGAGCGGCAACAGATTGTATTAAATTTTTTATTAGATTTGATTCGATATTTTATGGCTATAGATAAAGATTAAATTGCGCCAGGATATAGTTACAGTAAAATATAGACTATAACTAAGCTAAGGAACGTAGTGCTAGTGATAAGGAGGAAAAGCCTTCCGCGAGATCTTTAAAGAGGAAACTAAAACGCATTTTGTCTTGTATGGAAGGAAATTGAGAACACCCCTGTCAAAAAACACATTAACCAAAACAAGACCATTGAAATTCAAAAAGTCAAATAAAAAAAAATATTTTTTAGTTTCCCTTTAAAAGACCTCACGGAAGGCAGTCCTCCTTACATATGGATGACTTAAAAATGAACTGCCAATATTTTACGATGTTTCCGTGCAGTATAGTCTTTTTGTTTTGTAGCTGTTGCTAAGACATAACATAAAACCAACTAATACTTTTCCATGGCGACCCCTAACAGTAGTAAATTTAACTTGTTGGTTTATTTGATTACCTGAATTTTATTACGATCGCGTTCGAACTTATGTGCAATTTAATGGGAGTTTTCCGTATTTCCTTCCATTCAAGACGAAAATGTGTTTCAGTTTCCGTTTGAAAGACCTCCCGGAAGGCGTTCCACTTTTATAGTATGGATAATCCAATAATGATTTGCCTATGTTTGATCATTCAATACAGTATAGTCCTCATGTATCTGTTGCTAAAAAAAAACCACATACAACGAATTCAGTTCCTTTATCGAAGCGAATATAGCGTCCTCTAACTGTAACAAATTGAAGTTTGTAGTTTATTTTATTATCTGAATTTTGTTACGATTTCGTTCTGATTAATTTGAAGTGTAATGGAATTTTTCTATATTTATTCC
Source organism: Linyphia triangularis (assembly GCA_963978545.1). Classification (NCBI taxonomy): domain Eukaryota; kingdom Metazoa; phylum Arthropoda; class Arachnida; order Araneae; family Linyphiidae; genus Linyphia; species Linyphia triangularis. The sequence continues at coordinate 66,697,565 of OZ021729.1, forward strand.
CATTCAAGACGAAAATGAGTGCAATTTCCCCCTTGAAAGACCTCCTGGAAGGCATTTTCATTAAATTTTGATATCTCTGAGTTGTTCAATGTTACACTGCCTTAATGAAGTCTAGCCCTGTTGCTAATAAAATCAAATACAATTTATACAATTAAGTACTTTCAGAAATGAATGCAGCGCCCCCTACCGGTATCTTCTTTCAGCATTGGTCATATATTTTAAGGCGTAATAGCTATATGGAGTCATACTGCACCGAAATGTCGTTAAATCGATACCTGTGTGATGGTCGTACCTTCCGGGAGGTCTTTCAATAAAAACTGTCTTAGTTTTTTCTATCTGTAGAGTTAAAAAATCGAGATAACTCCCTAATATAGCGAAACAATTCACACAACACTATCTGTTACGATCACTGTCGTGTATACTCATTTTAAAGAAAGACTGAAAAGCGTCGGCAAGGTTCGATCGCGGGACCTTTTCCATGTTGCCCAAACATTCTGCCTTTTAACAACTTATTTAATTATAGTAAGATAAGTCTCTGCATATATTTATGATAATTGTTTATTATTTTATAAAAAAATGTTTCTTATAGTACGAACGAAGATTATTAATTAAACAAGAACAATACAATTCCAAATTATCTACTATTTATTGCAACTAAATTTCCAAATATAAATTATTTCTTTTGAAAAGTTAGGGTTTCCAAATCATATGCTCACTTCAAATTCAAGCATTAAAAATTGTAAATATTTTCAAATCAACTGTTAGCCAAAAGGTGATAAAGAGAAAAAAAAAAGTAAACTTAAAACTTTAATTTTTCTTGCGCTTTGGTCCATCACGCCCACTTAAATATTTTTTTCCAATCAGCAAACGATTAAAATTCTAGTAACCTTGAATGATAAAAGGACGAATAAAAAGAGTTTCATAAATGGATTGAAAGGATTTAATTGGTTCGAATTGATAAAACTTTGATTGCGAATATCTCAATAAATATTGATTTGCGGACCCTAGTTCAAATTACAAATATTATTCATTTTTGCTCATAATTATGAAAATATATATGAAGTGCGGTGGTTTCCGAACACCCTGTATATATATAAAATAGCGCTCGTACTTAATAGCGCAATTACGGCCACATCAGGTCTAAAAGGGTTAAAAACACCTCGCCCACAACATGCGATCAAACAATACCCTCTTAAGGATTCTTCTTTTAAGAAAACACATTTAAGGAAAATACCTCCCCAGTGTCCAAGCGAAAGACGCCCACCCACGGAATATCAAGATGTCACTCACCCCATCACCCCAAAGTACTCCTTAATACACTCACTCTTCGCTTTCTCTTCCTCACATAAAAGAACAGGTTTCTTTTATACAAAGGATGGACGCGGCTAATCTCACGGCTTGGAGGATAAGTACTCGCTTTAACGTGCGAAAAGTATCGGTGTTGATCTCCGGGCTCTGCGATTAGACTGAGAGGGCGACTGCAATATTTGGACCCCCATCGAACATCATTCTGAATTTTTTTAATAGAAATTGGAGAAAAGTGAGTAGATTACGAATCCACTGGTCTGCCGTGGCAAAAATGGCCGAAACTGATCAATAATCGACTTTTGATAAGTTGAACTAAATCCAGTTGCCAAATGCGCCATAACTTGCCAAATAATGAGCATTTTTTTTTATTTATTTTGTAACCCTCACTCTTTAATTTTCAATTAAGAAGGTTGCAGACGATTCGATTGGTTATTATCAGATTATCTGGCGCCGTCAGCAACACGAGGGCTATAATGCGCCGAAACATTCGTCATTTGGCAAGCCAACATACATTTACAAACACCCATGCCTAACACGGGACTCGAACCCGCAACCTCACGGTCTAGAAGCCAGCACGCTAACCACTATACCGTTGCAGACGATTCGGATGTGTGGCTATGGCTTACTTGCATCTTTCACGAATGAGACAAATTGGCAATAAACATTACGTCACTGATGACGTACTGATGACGTAACTGATGTCGCCAATTTGGCTTACTTTTAAAAGATACAAGTTTTCCGAGCCAGAGATCAGAAATCGTTTGCGCTTTTTCGTATTGAAAATCAAAATGCAGTGGGTTGCCAGACGAAAAAGTTTGTTCTCTTTTTGGCAAGTTATGACATATTTGGCAATCGGATTTTAGTTCACTCATTCCAAGCCGATTTTTTATCAGTTTCGACCATTTTTGCAACGGCCGACCGGTGGATTCGTAATCTACTCACTTTTCTCCAGTTTCTATAAAAAATTCGGAATGATATTCGATGGGGTCCATAAATTGCAGTCGCCTCTCGGACTATGACTGATATCCTGACAAATGATGTACGTGGTGGCAGTTTTCGGGGTTTTGTCCTATTGGAGACGCATATGTGAGGCAGTTACCCTGTCAAAGACCTCCTAGAAGTCATCTCCTTCTTTACACCGTTCTTGATGTAATGATTTTTAGTCCTCAGATAGCGCTTGAGCCAGAAAATATCTACTACATACAACTTGGATGGGGATGGGTTCGGTTTGTGTTGAATTTTCCTTTGTGTAGGAACAACGCGATGGTTGTACTGCGTCCGGACATCGGTACAACATGTTTTGAAATTTCAAGAGGGTAATGCCTTCCGGGTGGTCTTTCAAAGGGGACTGCTTGTAATTGCTTGTTTTTGAAATCAGATTGTAGTCTGGTTTTGTCTGGGCGTGATTTGATTGTTCTATATGGGTGGACAAAAAAGGTTTTTTGAACTCTTTGTCTATTTTTAATAAGTATTTTTTTTTTCTTATATTTTTCATGGACCCCTAGATTGGGTTTTTATCCAGAACAGCCAAACAAGCCTAACTGTAGATTTATTAAATTCTTCCAATCTCGAAATCTCCATAACAACATAGCGCAACATTCATTTAACTCTATTTCTAGTAATGTATAGCCTGAAGATTTTCTGGGTTTTCTCCTAAACGATATGTAATTACATGGGTGTTTCTCCATGAATATAGGAATCTTCTTTTAACGATTGTTTGGTACATTATAATTCTCGTGTAAGTTTTGCTCCATGAAAAATCACTACAATCAACCAATCTAATAATTAATCATGGAACTTGGAACATAACTATTTTTGATGACGTTGAACTACTTCTAAATACCTTTCTTTGCAAACAGACGAAATTCCCTTATGACTATTGATTTAATCAATCATTCGTGGACGTTTAATATTCCCTATTTGATTGGCAAATGCCCCCCAGATTCTTTAAGAAAAAACGAGGGATTCCCACGTCCGTTAGTGCTTGATGGAGAATTTAACCACAACAGCCTGGAATGCACTCTGACCAGAAGGGCTAAAGCTTAGAATTTTATGTATCGCTTATTCGGTGGAACTATAACTGAAATGTGAAATTTGAAATAATTAGGATAAACACTTGGTAAATAGAAGGAAACATTTATTTATTGAAATGATACACGATTTAATTATGGTTTCTTTGCATATGCCCGAGCATGGTTATTAAAATTAGCCTTTTTTAAGTACCTTATTCCTAATACTAATAATATGTAACTGGTGACGTAATATTTAGCGCCAACTTGGCTTACTTTTAAAAAATTTCGTCAGCGAGGTGAAATCGTCTGCAATTATCCCCATTGAAAATTAAAGAGCTGTAGGTTACCAAATAAAAAAGAATGTTTTAGAATAGATAATTAACACTCTAAATTAGTATACAATTAAAATAGAATTTTTTTTTATTTTTTTTATTTTTTTGAAGGTAGCAGTTATTTTTAAACACAGGTCCCAAAAACCGGACCAAAATACTTGAAATATACAAATAATAAGCCAAGTCTTGCGTAACAAAACCATATCTACCACAAAAGTAACTTAAAAATTATAAATTACAGATCGCCTTAATATCTCAAAAACTACAAATGTCGGCATTTCAGATCCCTTGACTTCAAATCATACTTGGCAAGTACTTCCTTTTGAATGACTCTATTGCCAAAAGAAGATTTAGAATGACTGAAAAATAACTTCTCAATTCACTTCAATCCATTATTCCAGGTGTACACGCGTGCATTACAAACACAAACGATCCCACCCCCTTAAGTCCATTACTTCAAACTCTAAAAACAAACTAAAGAAGACTCAAGAATTTAAATAATTACACCATCCTACGTTTTGTTCTTCGATCATTAAATCTACACCCCCCCCCCCTTTTTTTTTTATGCGTAATTCTGTTAACTTCCCTCTTCAATTTTATTTGAGCACTCAGTAATTTCCAGAGAAGATTTTTTTTTTACTTACCTAACCCCCCCAACCCCACCTCTCCGTACATAGTTTTTTCGTTCTATTCTCCTCTGTACAAATACCTTCACAGAAGAAAAACACGCCGAGTTGAAAATTTTCCAAGGACACTTATTATCAACTTCAATGCAAATTAAGGCACAAGGGAGAAAAATTGCATTAGCATATATTTGAAGGGAATATAAAATTCATATTTTTTCTTGCCCCCCCCCCCCCCCTTGCCTTTCTTAAGGAGAGAAGGGGGGGGGGGGAAGGGCTTGTGTTGTGTAATGACCTTTTGATGTGCAGTCTTGGAGTAGTTACCCCATTAGAGGTGGGGAAAGAGAACCTGTGGAGATGCCGAAAAATGATTTTTGCCCGGGTAAAGCGAGAGGGGAACGAGGTAAATTGAAAAATCGATGTTTTTTTTGGATTTTTTTCTTTCTCCTCCGTTATTTCCGACGTCTTGTTTTGAGTTCTGGAAATTCAGTTATCGGATAGTATTGTTTTTGTAGAAGAATAATTTTTTTTTATGAAACTTATGGAAAAATTGATGATGACGGTATATCACGAATGGTTACTGTATTAGAAATAATGATGTTGTTGAAAAAATAATTTTTGGGAGTTTATTAATGTTTTAGTGTGTTTTAACATTTGCAAATAAAATTTGCACAAAAAGTAAAGTACTGAAGTAAAAATAATTTACACTAAAATTAATTTGGGCTAGAAGTAATTTAAACTAAAAACAATTTAGACTAGAAATAATTTAAACCAAAAATAATGTAGTCAAAAAGTAATTTACACTACCAAGTACCTCAGATTAAAAGTAATTTACACTAAAAAGTATAGCTTTTTATTAACGTTTTGGTTCGTTTTAAGTAAATTAAACTAAACTAAAAGTTAACGTTTTCTAGACTAAAATTAATCTAGACTAACATGTAATTAATTACAGAATAAAAGTATTTTAAACTAAAAGTAATATAAGCTAAAAAGTAGTTTAGACAAAAGAGTAATTAAGACTAATAAGTAATTTAGACTAATAAGTTATTTAGACTTATAAATAATTTAGACTAATAAGTTATTTAACTTAAAAGTAGATTAGAATTCAAAGTAATTTAGCTTAAAAATAATTTAGTCTTGAAACAACTTATAATAAATAATTTACTAGTAATTTATACTAAAAAGTAATTTAGACTAAATTATTTGTAGACTAAAAATATAACAGAAAATTAGTCTTTAAAAATACAGGATGATCAATATAAAAGAGTATCCGTTCCCCCCCCCCACACACACACACATTTAATGTATGTAGCAAGACTTTCAACGACCTAACTTATTTAAGATGTCTATATTTTATCAGCTGGTATCGTTTGTTTCACTTTTTAAATGCGAAAACTTGTTTTTAAAAAATAATTTCGTGTGAGCATTATTGCTAATTTGTTTTTTAATCCCATTTGCATCCGTTTAAAGAATTATTTGATAATCGTTTGATTTCAAAAAGCTTGTAGCCTCAAACGTCAACATATCTTTACTCCTATTGGGTTGTCTCCGAAGATAGCGTATTTTCCAGAGAAACCTTTCAAACATCAATGAATTCAAACAAATCATAACTGAGGAAATCTCGATAATAACACCAACAATGTTTCGAAATATATCAAAAAACTTGGTTCAACGTGTCAATGTTTACATTCAAAATGGTGTCGAACATTTAAAATATATGCTGTAAGGAATAATCATGTTAATTTTTTTTTGAATTCAATAAAGATTTTCAAAAGATTTTCACTGAATTAAGTAACATTATGCATCTTAGTTACAGTTTCACTTCATAAATAAAGTTGTAACATTGTTGGAAATCATCTACTACACTAAAGCAAGGTTCAAATAATATAACCCATAAAAACAGAGTTTTTAAAAATTCCTATACATTCATTGTCAATTTTTATATTCATTATCACAGCGCCGATATCAAAAACATTTCTATCAGCAAAATGTGCGGCAAACTACGTTTCAAAATTTATTCATTAAAATGAACGCGAACGTCATCCAAATATATTTATTCTGATTGAAGTAATTCATTCATTCATTTATTTATTTATTTATTTATTTATTTATTTATTTATTTATTTATTTATTTATAAATTCATTTATTTATTTATAAATTCATTTATTTATTTATAAATTCATTTATTTATTTATAAATTCATTTATTTATTTATAAATTCATTTATTTATTTATAAATTCATTTATTTATTTATAAATTCATTTATTTATTTATAAATTCATTTATTTATTTATAAATTCATTTATTTATTTATAAATTCATTTATTTATTTATAAAATCATTTATTTATTTATAAATTCATTTATTTATTTATAAATTCATTTATTTATTTATAAATTCATTTATAAATTCATTTATTTATTTATAAATTCATTTATAAATTCATTTATTTATTTATAAATTCATTTATAAATTCATTTATTTATTTATAAATTCATTTATAAATCCATTTATTTATTTATTAATTCATTTATAAATCCATTTATTTATTTATTAATTCATTTATAAATTCATTTATTTATTTATAAATTCATTTATTTATTTATAAATTCATTTATTTATTTATAAATTCATTTATTTATTTATAAATTCATTTATTTATTTATAAATTCATTTATTTATTTATAAATTCATTTATTTATTTATAAATTCATTTATAAATTCATTTATTTATTTATAAATTCATTTATTTATTTATAAATTCATTTATCTATTTATAAATTCATTTATTTATTTATAAATTCATTTATTTATTTATAAATTCATTTATTTATTTATAAATTCATTTATTTATTTATAAATTCATTTATTTATTTATAAATTCATTTATTTATTTATAAATTCATTTATTTATTTATAAATTCATTCATTTATAAATTCATTCATTTATTTATTAAAAAAAATATGATAACAGGAAAGAGTTTCAACAATGGTCGAATTGTAATGCGATTGAATGAAGTCAAGTTGATTTATTAGTATTCCGTAAAAGTGACCTTTTAGTGACAGCCCCAAAATCTGATAGAATGCCTTGTCATCGACATCGAACCTATCTGCCAAGTTTCAGCCGGATTGGATGACGGCAAGGCGGTTAATTAGATTCCGCTCCCTTCGACAAACAAACAAACAAAAGCGAAGTTAATATAAAGGATTTAAAAAGAAACTATACTAGATATAACGAGGTTAGAAAAGTTGTCTTATCTGTCAGATTTAAGAGTAGTACAAAGAACGAACATTTAAAATTGATCACCCTCTATTTTTATTTAATAGTTATTCAGATCGGACTTATTTTAAAAACCAATTTGTACTTGAATTAGTATTATAAAAACTAGAATTAATATTTTGAAAACGTAAATTTATATTTTTAAAAACAAGATCAACTATTCTGCAGGCAGTAATTTATTAAATTGCATTTATTTTTTTATACAGTTACTACAACTACAGTTATCATGAAACGATGAAAAATGGTATTTCTGAATTAATTTCACTTTTCACGAATTTCTATTTTCTTCAAAATGTGCTTTTGTTACCTATTTTAAAATTAAAACTAGCCTTCCCAAAAAAGTAACAAGTTAGAAAAAAAAAAAATTAAGGACGTTATTTTAAAAAGATGCAATCTATATTTCCCTTTAATAAAACCCATTTTACTAAATTTTCAATACAAAACAAAAACGTTGTATTGAAAGCAAAACGTTAACCTTCGTGTAGAATGTTACTTTAAACAGTAAAAGTGATTAGTTTTTCGATTTTTCAGCAAATGCCCGAGATACACCTAAAGAAATTTCCCCTACAACAAAAATAACGAAAGAAAAATACAAAATATTTCTAACAAAAGCATATTCTATTTGTTCTTGATTTGAACGATTCCCAGAGTAAAATATTTTTCTTATACAAATAGTAAAAAGTAATAAGCAGTAGTCTGATTATAAATTACACACGAACGTCTATATCAACTAATCACAGAACTTCTGTTCAATACTAAGAATCAATATTTGGTCATATTTGAGCTCTCTAGATCTGAATCTAGTCAGAATGTTTGCCAGCCAATCACAGCAGAGAGAACTTCCGTTCAAGAGACGTATGAAATATTGGCAGATCTCATATCTTAAATTTTCTTTCAACTAAACACATTTTTTGAAAAGAATAAAGAAAATAAAAGGGCATTGGCTTTTTTTTTTTTGCACTTAAACCAACGTATAAAATGTTTTAGGGTGATTTGGGATAAATGGCATAATTGGTTTTTGGACTTATTTTGAACTTAATATCATTTGCCCCTAAATGCTGCAGGTCAAATGTTGCAAGCTTTTTTAGATGGAAAACTTAAAAGTCGGATTAACTGAAGAATTTCAAAAAGTTGAAATCGATAAAAAAAAAAAACTATTAATATATTTATGGTTATTATATATTTTTACCGCTTTTGTTGTACTTCCAGGAACATAACACACTTTTTTTTTATTTAATCAGTTTTTAGGTTTTACCCTACATTAATGTAAAATGTAGTGTGGCTTATACAAAGGAGGTTATCGTAGGCTAATATTCTTAGAAAACTAAATGCTACAGACGCGATATATCAAATGAAAGGTCTAATCTAGATACATTTTCATACTAAAATTAAACTAAAAACTACGAGCAGAAGAACAGGAAACACCGACCGGAAGATATTGACACTTATCATTTACATCAGTTAAGGCTTAATAATTTGCAAATTGACTTCCGGTTGCCATTTCCGGCTATAACTGCGGTTGAATTTCGGTATAAGAACTCATCTGAATGTCATATCGCAAATAACTGCAGCATTTGCAGCTTTTTTTTTCTGGAAATGTTGATTTCGGACGGACAGATGAACAAAGTATCTGTATAAGTGCCCTCTACGTTAGTATACCGTAAAAGCAAAAACATATTTAAAAAAAAAAAAAAAAATACACCACCAGGAGTATTTTATTTGGGAATTTCGTGTTTCTTTTATGACCAATAATTCGATTTAAATACACCGATTGCGTTAATAAATTGCGGTCTTGGGCCGAAAATAAACGTCGGTAGGTCACATTCAAGCAAACGTGTTTACGAAACCCGTCCGTGGGGGTTTCAACGGCTTCTATATACCCTTTTGCGATATTCAAATTTCAAAAGGAAGCCTCATTACAACTTAAGTAGACTCACAGCGCTATAATATCCTACTGCTTTAACATTGAAATGCGACTCTTTCACCGTATTGTCAGTGCAATGCGGGTCTGCCAAAAAATGTTTATAAAACGCCCGCTTCTTTCTTCAAAAGAATTCTTAACAGTTAAAACGGTCTAAGTCGCACTTCAAATATTGTTTGCAAAATTATAGTTCGAGACGCAACTTCAATTTAGGTACGCCTTCGAACATTATTCTAAATTTTGCATAGAACGCAGAGAAACGTTAGAGCATTATGAATATACTGGTCTGCCCGAACAAAAATGGCCGAAACTGTACAAAAATCGATTTAGAATGACTTGAACAAAATCCGATTGCCAAAATTTTCATCATTTGTCAAACAATGAGCATTCTCTCTTTTTTTATTTTTTATATCCCACTGCTCTTAGATTTCCAATTAAGAATGTTGCAGACGATTTATCTTTCCTGATGCCAACAACTTTTATCTTTTAAAAGTTGATCAAGTTGGCATTAAATATTACGTCAATGATGACGTAATATTTATTGTCAACTTTTGGCTCACTTTTTAAAGATGCCCAAGTATTTTTCGTCAGAAAATAAATATCGTCTGTACCTTTGCTCATCGAAAATTAATTTGGTTTGTCGATGGTGCCCACTTTCACGCGGAAGGATTTGTCAATAGACAAAACTGGTGAGCATTGGGTACTACAAAACACGTCTGTGTGTCTTACGAAACAAATGCTTTCTGTAAAAGTCACCGTCGGAATGCAGTATATAGTAAAGGGATATTTAGGCCCCTTTTCGTGAGGAAGACTGTAAAAATGTTCTGCAATTTCTTATCGCATTTCAATATAGACTGAGAGGCGACTTCAATTTTTGGATCCCATCGAACATCATTCTGAATTTTTTTTATAGAAATTGGAAAAAAGTGAGTAGATTACGAATCCACTGGTCTGCCGTGACAAAAATTGTCGAAACTGGTCAAAAATCGATTTTTAATAAGTTGAACTAAATCCAATTGCTAAATGCGCCATAACTTGCCAAATAATGAGCATGGGTTTTTTTTTATTTGGTAACCCTCACTCTTTAATTTTCAATTAAGAAGGTTGCAGACAATTCGGATGGGTGGCTATGGCTTACTTGCATCTTTCACAAATGAGCCAAATCGGCAATAAACATTACGTCACTGATGACGTAACGGATGTCGCCAATCTGGCTCACTTTTTAAAGTTACAAGTTTTCCGAGCCAGAGATCAGAAATCGTTTGCGTTTTTTCTCATTGAAAATCAAAATGCAGTGGGTTTGCGAGACGAAAAGTTTGTTCTCTTTTTGGTAAGTTATGACATATTTGGCAATCGGATTTTAGTTCAACTCATTCCAAGTCGATTTTTGATCAGTTTCGGCCATTTTTGCCACGGCAGACCAGTGGATTCTTAATCTACTCACTTTTCTACAATTTCTATAAAAAAATTCAAAATGATGTTCGATGGGGTCCAAACACTGCAGTCGCCTCTCGGACTAACCTGTCTTCTTTCTGTCTCTGTTTAGCAGTCCTTTCATTCCAAAGGGAGTCTTTTCTTCGTTCGAGTTTCGTACTTGCACCATTTTAGCTGAAAAAGTCTTCCTCTCGATACTAGTTAAACGCCATTCAAAGGATAAAGGGGGGAAAACTCTTTGGAATTTCGGCGGGTACTTAAACAAATTAAAAGGGAAAAGTCAAGAAAAAGATCAACTCCGGCGCTTTTTCTTTGAAAAGGAGAGAGAGGTCAGGACGCTAAAGGTTCTTCTTCCCTATGAATAAAACATGACGTCCACGAGCATTCTTCGCGCCCGCACACAACAATCGAACGCGGCAGGAAAGGTTGCAAATTGTTGTTGAGCGAGAAAGACCCGCGGACTCGTTAATTTGATTCGATTTTTATTCAGATTGGGGAACTTCAACGAAAAAGAGTGTTAAGGAACTCTCTCTGGTCACAAAAAGGAAAAGGAAAAAAAAAAAAAAAAGAATAAGAGTGTGAAGGGATTTGGGTTGTTTTGGAACTCAGCCGTAATGAAAGTTGGGAATTTATTTTTCGTTCTTTTGTCGGGAAGACTAGGGGGGGGGGGGGGGGTTCTTTTTCAAATGAAGAAGTTCGTAGAGGGGTGTTTATTGATAATTTTCTGATTCTGATTCATGTGTTTATTTGAAGAAGAATTCAGCACATATATTGCAGTCAGCGTTATCGAATGTAGTACATTTAATATACAACAGTTTTTTTCTCCCTGACATGGTGCTTTTTTAAATCCTTTATATTAATTTCGATTTTGTATGGGTGGTTGGCTGGCTGGGTATGTCAATGGGGAGCAAAATTCTATAAATTTTAGGGCTATTACTGTCACTAAAAGGTCGCTTTTATGGAATACTAATAAAAAAACTTGACATCATCCAATCGCGCTAAAATAACATTTAACCGTTTTACCGATCATTGAAGAAACTCTTTCCGGTTTCCAAAATTTATTTAATAAATAAATAAATAAATAAATAAATAAATAAATAAATAAATAAATAAATAAATAAATAAATAAATAAATAAATAAATAAATAAATAAATAAATAAATAAATAAATAAATAAATAAATAAATAAATAAATAAATAAATAAATAAATAAATAAATAAATAAATAAATAAATAAATAAATAAATAAATAAATAAATAAATAAATAAATAAATAAATAAATAAATAAATAAATAAATAAATAAATAAATAAATAAATAAATAAATAAATAAATAAATAAATAAATAAATAAATAAATAAATAAATAAATAAATAAATAAATAAATAAATAAATAAATAAATAAATAAATAAATAAATAAATAAATAAATAAATAAATAAATAAATAAATAAATAAATAAATAAATAAATAAATAAATAAATAAATAAATAAATAAATAAATAAATAAATAAATAAATAAATAAATAAATAAATAAATAAATAAATAAATAAATAAATAAATAAATAAATAAATAAATAAATAAATAAATAAATAAATAAATAAATAAATAAATAAATAAATAAATAAATAAATAAATAAATAAATAAATAAATAAATAAATAAATAAATAAATAAATAAATAAATAAATAAATAAATAAATAAATAAATAAATAAATAAATAAATAAATAAATAAATAAAACAATTATTTAAATCAGAATAAATAAAAGATATTTGGATGTGAGTGCATAAATTCCCATTTATTTTTAGTAAATAAATTTTGAAACGTAAGTTTGCCGCAGATTTTGCTGATAGAAATGTTTTTGATATCGGCTTTGTGTTAATGAATATAAAAATTGGCAATCCATATAAAGGATTTTTTAAAAACTTTGTTTTTATGAGTTATATTTAGTATTTTTTTATAGTACTGACGGACGGTACTTTTTAGAGTACTCAAAAGAGTACCGTACATTTTAGAGTGCGATGTTCTTCCCACGATACAAACATGGGATGCATTCGCCCTGAAATTCCTAATATTCCGTTAATTTTTTGTTTCTTCCTAAAAATTGTACTTACATTTTTTGATAATTCCCTCCAAAAAAAAAAAAAAACGGTCTAAAAATTCCCCGATTTTCATTCAAAACCCACGAAAAAAAACACCGATATTCTTCGGAATGAGAACGATTGATTTAATTAAGTTCGCGTGTTATCGAAATATTACAGTTGTTGATTCAATTTTTTGCCGGTATCGAAACAAGTTATTGAAAGAATACGACTGTATTACGAGCATATGTCAGCTTCAAATGAAATATCCCTAAATATTTTTTAATTATCCTCGAAATTTTAAGAATTATCCCTAAAATTTTCGACAATTATCCCTAAAATATTCCTGAAATTTTTGGAATGATCCCTAAAATTCTAGCAATTTTTTTTTTAGATAACTTATGAACCTCCTGCACCAACAACTGTAAATATCACCAAATTTGTCATTCGAATCCGACCGTCACAGACACTGATCACAAACCAAACAAGATTTAAGTACAAGATCTATCAGAAAAACTAGGGGTGTGGAACATCGCATAACTTTCAATTACACTATAATACTGATGCCAATTTGTGTCATTTACCGTTTCTATGTTTTCATCATTCATTTAGAGAAATTGCCAGTTCGGCGGTTCTTTTTGCGATAATTCTTGTATATGTCTTTTTTTTTTTTTTTTTTTTTTTTTTTTTTTTTTAAACTTCTCTAAAGTGGTGATTTTGACGATATACTTTTCGATAATCCTTATACACTGTCCTTTATTACAAGCGAAACTGAGGGGAGAAGAAAAAGCTATCGTTGATGAGGTAGGCTCAAGGAAAGAGAACTCTGTGTTAAAAGCATTCGTTTTTCAACTTTTTACCCCATGAAAGCATTTTTACGGAAATTTCGGAGGTGGGGATGTTTAGAACACCTTAAGAGGCATTACCACAGCGATTTTGATTAAAACCGTTAGAGTCGTTTTTAGCAATTACTGAAAAATGATTTTTCAATGGCAGCTACCTTATGCGCATGTGCGATTTTGACAAAAACCCTAATGGTAGGTCCGATTGCCACCAGCAACCCGCACACCAAATTTGAACATCGTAGGTCAATTTGTTCGGGAGTTATGCTGACCACAGACACACAGACAGACATTTTTTCTAGATCACTATTTTGCAATCAGGGTGTTCCAAAACGTGGAGAAATGCCCCCCCCCCCCCCAAAAAAAAATCGTTTTTTTTTTTTTTTTTTTTTTGACCGAATGCTATACTTTCATTACCCTTTGTATTCATCTGGGTAATTGAAAGTAAAAATATATAACTTCGAAATAGTGGAGGAGAGAAAGTGGAGGACAGAAAGAAGGGACAAGCGGTGTTTTGGGTAGAAAGGTATTGAATTTTAAATACACCGGTTCACAAAATTAGTCACAATATTGCAATGTGGCAAAAATTGTTGTAAAATCGGAATATAGCGCAATAAGTTTATAATTTTTCCCAAGAAATGTCGATGACGTTTAAATCTGCGGAGGCCTTATAAAACTCACTTGCCGTAATCCAATCGATCTGAAAATTGGCAGATAGATTCGATGTCGATGACAATGCATTCTATCAAGTTTGGGGGATGTCACTGTCACTAAAAGGTCGCTTTTACGCACGCTTTTATAATCGCTTCAAATACAAAATAAATCTTAATTAATGGTTCATTTGTTGTAGCTCTTTCCTGCTACCCAAAATTATTTTAATCAAAATTATTAAAAGGTAATTGAACGTGAATGCATAAATTCCTTATAGGTCCAGTTAATTCAACTTTGCGTTGCATAGTAACGCTTTAAGTGAAATAATTTTAACCGATCATTTTTTATACTCTTTCCTATTGCCAAATTTTTTTTATCAAAATAAATAAAAAGATATGTGTTTTTACTGCCTTACGTCAGACTTACCAGCTTACGTAGATCGTTGACGATGGCAATGTAATCAATCTAGGTTTTTTGGGGGAAAGGAAGTTAATAAATAGTTCGCAACGGATCTTTTGTTTTTAGTAGTCAAACTCTGTGAAAACTCGATCTGAGCTGAAGAAGTTACAATTGCAGATAAAAATTGGCAATGCATATAAAGGATTTATATTAAAAACTTTATTTTTATGGATTATATATTTTTTTTACGAAATTCGGTTTTAAGAAGGACATTTACTTTTCAATATGCCATTAATAACATTGCAATGAAATTGTTTTTTTATATGAACGTGTGCTTTGAAAACAATTCTAATTCTCATCTTAAAGCTGCTGTCTTGCTCATAATTATTTTCTCTATTTTAATAATAATAATAATAAAGAATAATAATAATAAAATAAAAAATAAATAAAACGTAATCCTTAGTAGATAAAATAAAAAATAAAAAAAAAACTGTTTTGAAAAACCTGGCATTTTTTTAAGCTTCCAAATTCTTTCCTTTTTACAATTTAAAAAAAAAAAAAAAAATCCAAACGTAACTACAAAAAACTGACATGATTGCAAAAAAAAAAAAAAAAAAAAAATATTCCTCATTCCCTTTATTTTCTGACAACATTCTAATTGAGCAAATGCAATTAATCTTTTGACTTAAATTCGATTCTTCTAATCGAACAAGGGTGGAAAGAAAAAAGAAAAAAAAAAGTCACGTTCGAAAATCGTTTAAATGGTAGACTGTCATTGTTTTCAGTGCGCGCACGTTTTGTCTCTCCCCCCCCCCCCCCTCCCCTCGTGCTTACTTCAACAGTGTTGCCACTTTTTCATTTATTAATTTTTTGTGGCTGATTTAATTATAACCCAGGGGGGTGAAGGGGGGAACGATTACACCTCCAGTCTGGCACTGCTACGTTTATTTTCGTATCTTTTGTTATTATTATTATTAATTCCTTACTTTTTCAAAAGGTATTTTTTCGTGACCGTTTTTAATAACTCCATAATTAGCTAAAGTAACTCCGTTCTTTGATTATAGATAGATTGCCGATAGGGTAGATGTGACTGCATTCTTGGAACGCATAGTTTTCTTTCGATTTTTTTTTTCTGGTGTTGCCACTGTTTTGTACTTAAAAATATTTTTTTATCTCTTTTTTTTTTTTTTTTTTTTTTTTTTTTTGCATAGGTATGTGCGAGACGTAAAGACGATTAACCAATGAAAAGAAAGGAATTAATTTTTTATTTGGTTTAAGCTGAGGTTTTTTGGTTTTAGCGCTCATGTTCCAAGTGATTGGTGATAAAATAACCAGTTATTAAAAATGTATTGTATATGAAGTGTTATAGAGTTATTAGTTAAAAAAAAAAAAATATTTTATTCTCTTATCCATGAATTATAAAAAAATTATTGCAACCGTTTTCGATTTCAATTTTTTTCTTTTTTTTCTTTTTGCGTATATCGGACTAATTGTATCCAAAAGCAAATCTTGATAATGTCTGTGCTGCTGCTGTCGGTTGCGATAGAAATTGAATCTTATGTAAGTTTGAAAACACTGAATCAATTTTAATGGAATTGTAAAGATGAATGCGTCATGGGGTCAATTGGGCCATTGCAAAATTTCAGGAATATGCAAGGGTTGAAAAATACAGAAATACAGATTTTCGTTTCTTTTCAACATTGAATTACTGAAAATTAAGGTTCATGACAATGGTTGATGAAAAACACTGGATATAAAATGCTAACCATTCACTATTAATAGTATTTTGTGTTGCCCAAAAAGTAGTTTGACTTCTAATAAATTATTTTTAAAAAAATCTTTTATTTTTCTACCCTAACCTAAAGATAAACTTATACAAAGATCATGTCCACTCATTTTTAAATCCTTTATTTTAACTTCGAATTTGTGTTTATGCGTGGACTATGTATGTCGATAGCGGGCATTTCTGCGGAGACCTAATTAACAACCTTGCCATCATCCAATCGAGCTGAAACTTTCCAGATAGATTCGATGTCGATGACAATGCATTCTATCAAATTTTGGGGGCTGTCACTGTCACTTAAAGGACGCTGTTACGGAATACTAATAAACCAACTTTCCGTCATCCAATCGCGCTGAAATAGCATTTAATCGATCATTGAAGAAACTTATTCCTGTTGCCAAAACTGTTTTAATAAGTAAAAATTGTTTTAATCAGAATAAATAAAATATATTTGAATAAGAATGCATGAATTCACATTCATTTTTAATGAATACATTTTTTAATAATTTATTTTTAATATTAAATTTTTCTAATATTTTTTAAATTGGAGGCAATCGCCAAGCACACGCTAACAACAGAAATGGCGCTATGTTAATGAATATAAAAATTGACAATGCATATAAAGAATTTATATTAAAAACTTTGTTCTTATAAATTATACTATTATTTGTGTACGAGATCAAAAATGTTCGCCAAAAACTAAAAATTCACAACTTTAAAAACTTTTTTACGCCTTGTTTAAATATTCGCAGAAAACTGAAAACTATTAACTTTTAAAAACTTTTTCCTCAATTTTTCTTATAAAGAAAGCGTTTTTTCTTTAATGTGTATATTCTCAATATGAAATAAACTTTTCCTGGATTTTCTATATTTTTAGCCTCTATACAATACGACATTAAAAATCGATAATCTTTTTCTCACTACCCTATTCCTTTTCTTTCATAATTCTTTCATTTCTGTTCCCCAGACATATTCGAACACCCCAAAATAGAATCTTCGATGCCTCCTACACCCTCAAAACCATCAGACGATGTTACGATCTCTTCTATTAATATCCGCAGTGATCCTCTCTCGTTGAAAGGTCCGGGGGTGGACGCTCTTTATAAAAGAACACCCTCGCGAGCTGTAACGCCCGTATCTTTCGACACCCTTCCCTTTTGTTTTATCGTCTGCCAGTGAAATAAAGATGTTTTTTGTCAGCAGATAATTTGCTTTCAGTGGTTTATTATCTGCTTTTAATTGAGTTGGGGATTTCTTTTATGAATTGAAGTTTACAGAAGCGTTTTTGGCAACACCCGATAACGTTGCGAACTAGGAAGGGGAGGAAATGCGTTCTGCTAGAAACATATTTAGATTTTTTTTTCTTTCTTTTTTAAATCGTTTGTTTTATGCTTATCTGAAATAATGAAACAAAGATCCAGTATGTGTGTCTGTCCCTTTATGGAAAGCTACTTCCAATAGGCGTAGAGCTCTGAAAATTTCAACTCAAGTAGTTTTGGCCTTCTATTTTGACTTTTGATAAACATAATGTTAATATTTTAATTAGTTTTTTTACAAAGCGACTTCTAATAAGCTTACGGATATGAAATTTTCAATATAGTAGTTTTTGATTTCTACTTAAACTTTTGTTAAACAGAATTTTAAAATTTTAATTACTTTTTTCAATGAATTTTTTTTTTACAAAGCGACTTCTAATAGGCGTAGCGCTCTGAAATTTTAAACATAAGCAGTTCTGGCCTCCTAATTTTATTTTTGAGAAACACGACGTTAATAAATTCTCAGAAGGGTGAGGGGGTGTATTATAGGGAATTTTTGTATTATTATTTTTTGACAGGAGAGGGTGCTCTAATATTAAGGGTTTACGTAGCAATTAATCCTTTAGCGAGGAAAGCGAGTCTATGCTTACCAAAAGCTTGGACCTATTCACATATGACGAGTCTCCGCAACGCTGGGCCACGCAGGTAGTCGTATTATAAGAGATAACCCATAGGTAACCCTAGAAAAAGATAACCCTAGAATGCCGTATATTATCGCCAAACCTTAACTCACAAAAACAAAGTTTATAAATTCTTTATATCCATTGCCATCTTATAAGTGCAATTGCAACTTATTTAATCAATTTTGGCGCAGATTGGTTTTTCATAGTGTTCGTCTACAACGAAGAAAACCTTTCGTTCCGTGCCATTGAATAACTTTTTTTGCCCCCAAATTTTGATAAAAGTCATTGTCTCGGGATTTTTAAAAATGACAAGATTGTAATTAAATTGAATACTTTAGAGCATAGATTTTAATTTCAATTTTAAGAAAGACACTTATTCATTGGCATCCTTTCTATACTAAACTTCAACTTAACTAGACATCACTTAGACGATAGATCGTCACAGTGCTCATAGGTACTTAATCCATTTTGGCGGAGTGAAGACATAATTCTCGCCAAACCTTACAGTCTTTTGTTTTCTATAGGGTTGTGGTTTGGCGAACATTATGCTTTCACGCCGCCAAAATGGATTAAATACCTAAGAGTACTGTGACGATCTACCGTCTAAGTGATGTCTAGTTAAATTGAAGTTTAGTATAGTCTACAGCCGGTTGCCACAGCGACTTGACCACTGAAGCTCGTTCATTCATTTCAGTATGTTATATTCAAATTTTAAAGTGGTAACCGTTTTGCTTACGATTCTTGTTTTGTATGGGTCCTTTAAAAAAATAAAAAAAAAATAAAAAAAATAAAAAATATGAAAAGACACATGATGACATAAAATGTTTTGTTTTTAAATAAAAAAAAAAAACTTGCTAATGATACCACTAAAATTGATTAAATGTTTTAAATGAGTTTCATTTTTTGTGTGCGGTAATTCCCGTTATCGAAACTTTTTTTAATTAATTTAAGACTACTCAAAAACGTTATGATATTTTTGAGTATGACTTTTTCATATGACTTTTTTCATTTAAAATTAATTATTAAAAATAATCCATTTAAAAGTAGTCATCTAAAAAAAAAAAAAAAAAAAAAAAAAAAAAAATTATCGCAAAACAAAAATCAGCTCTACTCGATGTCCCAAACACAACATTTTCGACTCAAAAGCTTCCTCATCGAAGCATTTCTGGTTTCCAAGACCAGTTTCCGGACAATACGATACAATTAATTTACCCCGAACAACGAGAACACATTCAAATTGCATGCCCCGTGACTCGTCCTTAACACTAACTGCCCAGCCACCATTGTAAAAGGATAGGTGTGCAATTTAAATTTTCAAAAGGAGTTGCACCCTTTGACCACCTGTGGCAGCAAGAAAAAAAAGAATCCCTTCATCATTCTGAAGCAGACGAACAGCCACTAGAGTTGGAAGATTCGAAGAAAAGAACAACCGTGAAAAGGAGCATTGAAAAGGATTTCTTCACCCCCCTCCCCCCTTCCCTTAGGGGCGGAACCATTTGAAAGTCGGGCATTTTTCTTTATTTCAAAATGCCCATTAACGCTCCCGACGTCTGGTGGCATTGTTTGCTTGCGCACATTCGGGCGTTTTCTTACTGTTGGAGATTTTGATTATCTTCTTGTTCACAAATTGGAATGTGAATTGTCCGTCCATATGTACGTCCGAAAGCAACGTCACTGTCAAAACTATGAATGCAATAGTTGAAATTAAACGTGGTTAACACCTAGCACTTGGTATACATATGCTTTGAATAGAGTTAGCTCTCATTCGTGAAGTGGGCAGTTACCCCTTGAAAGGTCTCCCGGAAGGCGTACTCTCCTTGAGATTCAGATTACTATTGTCAGCCCAGATCTTGCAGATCCCTCGGGATCGGTTTCTGGCATGTTTTTTTCTCATTCGATTGCGGATAGCTTCCCCTTGAAAGACCTTCTGGAAGGTGTAGACCCGCCCCCTGAAATCCGATTGGTTAGTTGGATTGGAAACTTTCTGACGTCATATAGAAGGATATACTTCGGTGAAATGGAATTTATATTAGATTAATTGTGAAGGCTGGAGACTTTTCCGGGTGGTCAAACTAGTCCGGATTTGCGTTTCAAATGTGAGAAAACCCGGAAAAAAACCCATCAGACACCCCGATAATTGGGAACGTGACCATCTCTCACAATCGTCGCTGTGTCTACTCTGTTTGAAAACGTGGATTGCTTTCTTCAATTTAGATTTTGTTGCAGCGATGTTTTTGTGCAGTATTACCATGGTATAATTCTTGCACAGTGAAAAATCAATATGACTGTGGATTCCCCGCATTTGCGATCTACAAATTTTGTTTTTAAAAAATTCGCAGGAAATTGTTAGATAACTTGATCCGTTAAGAAAACTGCAAATTTACACTTGTTCTCAAATTCTGAAACATTCTTAAACTTTACAGAAATGTTCATGTATAGTATTCTTAAAATATAAAAATTAATACATCACTTTACTCGCCTGTTCTGAAATTCTAAATGGTTCTAGAACTATACACGAATGTTCTTGGACTTTTATGCATGGCGTTCTTAAAGTATAAAATAAAAATTAATTAATTATGCGCAAAAATCGTATTCTCATATTCTAAAATGTCCTACAACTTTACAAGAATGTTCTTGGGCATTTATGCGTGGCGTTCATAAAAATATCAAAAAATAATATATTGCGTTGCGCGCGTGTTCTCAAATTTTAAAATGTTCCAGAACTTACCAGGAATGTTCTTGTTCATTCATGCACAGCGTTCTTAAAACGTTAAGAATTATTATACGTTACGTTACATGTCGGTTCTCGAATTCTAAAACGTTCTAGAACTTGGACAGGAATATCCTTATATATTCTCGAAATACAACAGTTAGAAATAATTCTGAACTTCTTTAGAAGATGATGCATTTTTGGTCTTACCTGTGCATAAAAATTATGAGAATTATCTGAATTGACAAAAATGACCACAAAAAAATATACCTGGAAGTAAATAGGGACCACGAACAAAAGGCGACGCATGAATTAATGTCCCCCCATCTCCCCTTTGATTAAGATACGAAGTCCTAAAGAGAAATCGAACATTTGCATACTTCCAATCACGGCGGTGTTATCAGACGATTCGCAAAGTGGCGGGCGGTCCACGTGCCTTTTGTTCTGCGAGATAGGTAGGTGGGTGCTTCAATTACCGTCTGTTAATTAGTGGGGGGGGGGGGGGGCTTGTGGAAAGGTAAGAAAGTCCCCCTACTGCGGTTGCAGTTGCTAGTGAGAGATGGAAGGGAAAGTTTTGACGGGGATGTATGAAAAGTCGTCTGCGAAAATGAGTTCCCAAGGTGATTGTATGAAAAGGGGAGATTCTTTATCGGAAGTTTTTCTCTTTGTTTGTTGAGGAAATTAATTAGGAAAAAGTATGGGTAGGGGTAGTGATATATAATATATAACTTTAGGGTTGCGTTCTTTAATTTTTAATAATAGCTGTACGGTCAGGCGTTGGTTAACGAAATAACCAAAAGTTCAAAAAATGATTCATAATATCTCTTACTAAATGATTCAGATATACCTTCCCTCTAAAACGGATTTTCCTTTTCCTCTGGCAACACCATACGCAGTAAAGTAGTCACTTTTAAAAAAAATTCCCATTACTGTTGATTTTTGTTTTTTCAAATATTCATTTTTTTTTTTTTAATTTTTTTTTCTGAAATGGTGTCAAAAGAGATGTTTTCTAAAAATGAACTATTTTTGCGAAGTTTTTTTTTTCTTTTTCGGTTCTATTTTAGAGTCGGTTTTTAACCTTTATGGCTTGGCGGTGTATCGAGAATTTATAACAAATAAAAAAAAATCATTTTGGAAAATATGTGTGTTTTAAAGCTACAAGCCTAATATATAGTAATGAAAGTATTGCATTCGATAAAACAATATTTTTTACATTTCTACACGTTTTGAAACGTCCCGAGTTTAAAAAAAAAAAAAAAACTATGGGTGTGGAACATCGCACAACTTTCAATTACAGTGACGTCAATTTGTGTTATTTACTGTTTCTATGTTTTCATCTAGGAAAAATGGCCAATTTGGCGATATTTTTTACCATAATCCATGCGTGAATCTTAAAAAAAAAAAAAAAACTTCTCCAAATAGGTGATTTTGGCGATATTCGATTAAAATCCCTATGGCAGTGCCTTTAAAGTTTTCTAAGCATTCATGCCTCTGAAAATCCCGTAAAAATTCAATGACTGTTTCAAAAATTGAAAAACTGATTTCTTAACTTAGTTAATTTTTTAACATCTTCCTTAACAACTGTTCCTCCTCCGTTTCACTTATCAGAGAAGACTTATGTAATAATTATCGCCAAACTCTTTGTCAATTGTGGCTTTTTATTGACCATGTAAAAAATATCGCCAAACTGAAATTTGTTATTAATTCATGATTAAAAAAAACAAAAAAAAACAGTAAATTACACCAATTCATGTCAAATTTAAATACAGTGATCAGTATTATAGTGTAATTGAAAGTTGTGTGATGTTCCACACTCCTAAGTTTCTTTTAGAGTGTATACAGAGCAACTGTAACTGAAGCTAGTTAGACTACAATTTAGCGACGACTGAACCGTGAAAAAAAGTTCCATTTCTTTGTGACCACTTATTGTCAACGTGCTGAGAATTCACTGCAAAAAGTCATTCGTTGACGGGGACACTAACAAACGAGGTTAAGATATCAAAAGTCAAAACAAAAGCATAATAGTTTTTTTGTTCGAAAGTAAAAGCAGTCGATGGTACAGACGAACTTTTTTTTATCTGTGTATTTTTTTCTTTCTAAAATACTAGTTCAGTAGTCGCTTTCTTTGATGTAGAATCATTTCTTGTCTATTTTATTATAAATTTTTATTTTATTCTTTGTCACGCGCGCATTATTCGAACTTTATTTTCGAACGCAATTCATCATCATCCATCAGCAGGGGACAGATTGTCGTTTGGCATTTCACTCCCCCCCCCCCCTTCCCCCACAATGGAGATGTTACGCGTCGTTTGCTAAATCGTCTGCTTGTCGTCAGGTGTGTGACAAGAAGATTTCTCCTCCCCCACCCCTTCCCTTCTCCCATTCTCAAAATATCTGGCTTTATTCCAATTAAAAGAGATTATACCTTTAGAGAATAGAAGTAAACGAAAGAATTATAGAATTTTTTTTTTTTTTAGTATAATTATTATCGTCTGTTGAATTTTAATTTTTTAACGTCTGCTGAAAGCCGTCTGGAATTAAAAAAAAACAAAAAAAACAACAAAAAAACGCTGCATGTTTTTAAAAGAGAATATTATTAACCTTTCTTTTAAATAAGAAAGTACTTTTTTTTTGTATTTTTTACTTTACTTCAGTTATTATTAACTGGAGAGTTATGATAAACTTACTGGAAAATAAACTATTGGATATTCGCCGCGACAACAGTTTAAGAAATAGTTTTATCCTAGAAGCCATTTTTTTTTTTTTGTGTTCTTTTAATCTTTTTAGTATTATTTTTGAGAAAAAAGTGCGGCAAATACTTCTTTTTACCTTTCAAGAAGGAAAAAGCACTTGTGAGATGGTTTTTCTGTCAGCAATATTTGGTTACTTTTAACTAATTTCTTTTTTTTTAAGCTTTTATGTTTTAAATAAATAAAAAAGGTTTCATCGATTTAAAAACAAGCGATATTTGTATGATCTATCTAATGCTTTTGATAAGCCATTGTTTATAATGTCGAACTTACCAAGGAATAAATAGTGAATTTTACGCATGATGTTTTATGAAGTGGACTTTTCTCTTTTGGCAACACTTGTGATCAATCTCAATACACATTCAAAAACGTATTCTAATTTTCAACTAATTTCAAACAGATATTTAATTTGTCTCCGTTAGATGTTACCTGTGGCGTTTTATGCTTAACTAGCGGTGTGGAACATCGCACAACTTTCAATTACAGGCCGGTATGGCGATATTTTTTTTTGCGATACAGCGCCAAAATTGTGATTTTGGCGATGTACTTTTCGATAATCCTTATATTATCCTTTATTATAAGTGAAACTGAAGGGAGGAAATAAAAAATGGGAAAAAAAAACCCGATCGTTGATGAGGTATGATCAAGGAAAGAGAACTCTATATTGAAGGCATTCGTTTTTTAACTTTTTACGCCATTAAAACATTTTTACTTGAATTTTGGAGGTGGGGATGTTTAGAACACCTTTAGAGGCACAGCGATTTTTATGAAAATCGTTGGAGCCGTTTTTTAGTAATCATTGAAAAACATGATTTTTTTAATGGCAGCTACCTTATGCGCATGCGCGATTTTGACGAAAACCTTAATGGTAGGTCCCATGGCCACCAGCAACCTGCATACCAAATTTGAACATCGTAGGTCGTCGAACATCGTAGACACACATACAAACAGACATTATTTCTAGATCACTTTTTTGAAATCAGGGTGTTCCAAAACGTGGAGAAATGCAAAAAAAATTGAAAATATGTTTTTTACCGATGCTATACTTTCATTACCCTATGTATAATACATATGGGTGATTGAAAGTAAAAAACATTTAGATTGATAAAAAACTTTCTTTTTAAATTATTTATTTTTCTAAGAAGTTCTAACATTTATTTATTTCATTAGTATTTTTCAATTGTATTAATAGTTTTTCTATTGGACTTTATGCAAGGAATTCTTTTGAGCATCTGGCAAACCTACTACTAATTCAACCAATCTCAACGTATCTTTTAATTCTCAACCAGTATCTTAAATGGAATAAAAAATACACGAAAGTATTTTTTCCGCCAATCGTAAATGCGTATTTCATTTCTCCCGCGTAAAGCAGAAGACTGTGACATCACCATGAACAGGGTCCATAAGCGAATTTCAGGTGAAAAGTTTTTATGTCATTTTAAAATTTTATTATTTTAATCTATTTTGAAATTTGATCATGTGGACTTTCACGATAGTTTTCATTTCTATTAAGAAAAAAAAAAAAAGTGATTGAGAGAAGCAATTCGTTATTAACGATCACTGTCACTAAATATCCGCTTCTACACACATTTTTATCACGTGACTTCAAGAATTGAATCCAAGAGCGTTTTTAATTTTGTATCTGAAATATCTCTGTTAAAAACAAACGATTTTTTTTATTCACTACTCAAAAATTAAATTAGAATATATATATATATATATATATATATATATATATATATATATAGCTCTCCGAAACCCCAATTGGGACGTGTGTAAAAGCGATCGCTTAATGAAAGCCCAAAAACTTGATAGAACGCATTGTCATCGACAACGTGTCTATCTGTCAAGTTTCAGCTCGATTATATGAAGGCAAGTAGGTTAATTAACCCTCCGCCACAAACACACAAAGTCGAAGTTAATATAAAGGATTTAAAAATAAACCTCATCCTTAGAACTTAGTTGAAACAACAAAGCATGACGGTAGAAGTGTCATTGCGTAGGGAGAATGTTCAGTATCATGACTAGGTAATTTTAATGTTTATTTATAGTCCGAGAGGCGACTGCAATTTTGGGACCCCATCGAACATCATTCTGAATTTTTTATAGAAATTGGAGAAAAGTGAGTAGAATACGAATCCACTGGTCTGCCGTGGCAAAAATGGCCGAAACTGGTCAAAAATCGACTTGGTATGAGTTGAACTAAAATCCGATGGCCGAATATGTCATAACTTGCCAAAAAGAGAACAAACATTTTTGTCTGGCAACCCACTGCATTTTGATTTTCAAGGAGAAAAAGTGCAAACGATTTCTGATCTCTGACTCGGAAAACTTGTATCTTTTAAAAGTAAGCCAAATTGGCGACATCAGTTACGTCATCAGTGACGTAATGTTTATTGCCAATTTTGCTCATTTGTGTAAGATACAAGTAAGCCATAGCCACAAATCCGAATCGTCTGAAACCTTCTTAATTGAAAATTATAGAGTGAGGGTTACCAAATAAGTTATGGTGCATTTGGCAATTGGATTTAGTTCAACTTTTTAAAAGTCGATTTTTGACCAGTTTCGGCCATTTTGGCCACGGCAGACCAGTGGATTCGTAATCTACTCACTTTCCTCCAATTTCTATAAAAAATTCAGAATGATGTTCGATGGGGTCCAAAAATTGCAGTTGCCTCTCAGTCTATAATGGAATAATGAATAATGAACTATATTTGAATATTTTGCGATCACTTTTGGGAGTGAAGGTTTTTACATGTTCCCTTTTGAATATTTTAATTCATTCTAACAAATTCCTTGGCAGGTTATCTTCTTTTCACTTGATTTCATCTCTTTCTCTCTTTAAGATACGAACTAACGGTTATTTTTATCTTCCTTCTTTTTTCGAAAACTAAACAGGCTATCCAAGATAATTTTCCTGCGAGCGCTACTTCGCTTTCGAAGTGTGACTAATACAAGTTTTACGTTTTGTTTATTTTATTTTACGTTTCTTTTGTAATGTCATTTACCGATTTTTGACGAATAAAACAAGAATTCCCGTTTGGGAAAAGTGTCGGAAAATCGTTTGCTTTCCAAGATGGTGGGCGGAATAAGAATAATGAGTTCATTTTCGATGTATTTCACGAAAATCTTCTGCATTTCACAAATGTCATTTTCGCGTATTTTTTTTTTCTCCCTTTCCGGTTCTCAACTTCATTTGAAGTAAAGTATTTTCCGGTAAAGGTTTTTTTTTTTTTTTTTTTTTCCCCCGAATGTGACAGTTCCGGAAAGACGGGAGTTTTTATTTGGTGATCCATCAATTCGATTGGACGATTGCATCGCAATGTATGATAAAAAAAAAAAAAAAAAGGAGAAATGGCGTATGATGAAAAATCGCATTAATTCTTTACGCAAATGTATCTTTGCGCTTCAAGCACGACTCGAGGATGTTATTTTTATGTCTTCCTCTCAATGTTTATCTTGTCGGGTGACTTTTTTAAGACTGAATTACATTTTGCAAGAAAAAAATTCAACAGAACATTGGGAACTTGTTTTTCACATCTTTAAATCGAATAAATTTTAATAAAGAAACGATTTCCCTCCTTAAATTACAATTCTAATGATAGAAGATTTGGAACTGTCCAAAAATTTAACTTCTTTGAAATGAACTAATTAAATGCCATAAAATAACAGTTCATTATAATTATTAAATTTTTAAACGCTAGTTATTAATAATTTTTAAGTATAAATTAAATAGAAAAAAAAATTGGCTTTTTGAGAGAATATATTTCTTATCCTTGATAGAACAGAACAAAATCTCGCCAATTTAGTGCTTTTGGCGATATTAAATTATTTGTAAGAAATATCGCCGAATTGGCAAGTCCGGTGATATTTTTGAATTTAAAAACAGTTAATTTCAAGATTTTGCTAAAAATATCGACTTCGTAATCAAATAGTGAAATGTAGTAATAGACTGAGAGGCGACTGCAATTTTTGGAACATCATTCCGAATTTTTTATAGAAATTGGAGAAAAGTGAGTAGATTACGAATCCACAGGTCTGCAGTGGCAAAAATTGCCGAAACTGGTCAAAAATTGACTTTTAATAAGTTGAACTAAATCCAATTGCCAAATGCGCCATAACTTGCCAAATAATGAGCATTTTTTTTTATTTGGTAACCCCCACTCTTTGATTTTTAATTAAGAAGGTTGCAGACGACTCGGATGTGTGGCGATGGCTTACTTGCGTCTTTCACAAATGAGCCAGATTGGCAATAAACATTACGTTACTGATGACGTAACTGATGTCGCCAATTTGGCTTACTTTTAAAAGATACAAGTTTTCCGAGCCAGAAATCAGAAATCGTTTGCGCTTTTTCTCATTCAAAATCAAAATGCAGTTGGTTGCCAGACGAAAAAGTTTGTTCTCTTTTTGGCAAGTGATGACATATTCGGCAATTGGATTTTAGTTCTACTCATTCCAAGTCGATTTTTGATCAGTTTCGGCCATTTTTGCCACAGCAGACCAGTGGATTCGTAATCTACTCATTTCTCTCCAATTTCTACAAAAAATTCAGAATGATGTTCGATGAGTTCCAAAAATTGCAGTCGCCTCTAGGACTAAAAGAAAAATGAAAACCAATAAAATAAAATTAATAAATTAAATAAGTTTGTTGGAAATAAAAGCATTTTGTGGTAACATAAAAACAATATTTTATTTCAATTTTTTTTGCATTTTTGGAATGATACCATCTTTATTGATGGATGATTAAGTAGAAAATATATTTTTGAATACTTTTGAAATGAACTAGCTTTACAGAAAAACTATAACAAGTTAATAAATATTATAATACGCTACTAATAGATATCGGCATAATTACATTCAATTAGCCATATATTTACTTAGGTTAATTAAAGTATAGGGATAGTGTAGTCCACGTTTTGGAACATCCTGATTTCAAAAAAATTATCTAGAAAAAATGTCCTTTAGTGGCGGCCAAGAGGCCCACCATTAATGTTTTCGTCAAAATTGAAAAAATCGAAATGACATCACCATTGAAAAAAATCGGGTTTTTCAATGATTGCCAAAAAACGGCTCAAACGATTTTTATCAAAATAGCTGTAGTAATATCTCTTAAGGTGTTCTAAATATCCTCACCTCCGAAACTCCCTTAGAAATGCGATAAAAGCGTTAAAAGTTGGAAAACGAGTGCTTTTAACGCAGAGCTCTCTGCCCTTGAGCATCGCCCATTAACGATTGATCATTTTTCTGTTACACGTACAAGAAATGACAATATAATATCTATCGAATAATAACGCCAATTTTGCAACCCTTGGCGTGTTTTTTTTAAGCCCATGTAAAAATTATTGCCAAATATATCTCAAAATAGTCATTTTTATTTAAATGTGTGAAAATATGAAAACTATAAATAACACAATAAATTTTAATGCAATGACCAATATAATAGTGTAATTGAAAGTTGTGCGATGTTCCACACACCTAGTTTTTTTTTTTTTAAATTCTTTCAAAAATATTTTTTGCAGACCCTTTAGCAATTAAATTTAATTGTTATTATAATGGTGAAATACTTAACTGATTATTCAAAAAGGAATCTATAAACCCTTCAACAGTCCTGGATATAAATTTAATTTCATTCGGAAGTTTCTGGTTCAGTAAATCTCAGTAAAAATCATTAAATTTCAAAACTTCGGGCTATTTGGAAAGGAAGGATTAAAAAAAAAAAAAGAATTCTTCATTTTATAAAAATGTTATTTTAATTAATTTCTTGCTTGTTCTAATCAGACTAGAATAATTAACGAAATCTCTCAGTTAAATTAATAGATTACGAACAAAGATTGAAGTTCCTTTTGTTTTTAATTATATTTTTACAATCATAGCCGTTGATTTTAATTGTTTTTAAATGTTAGAAATAAGAATTCCTTAACGCAAGCGTGAAAATCTCGCCATCAAGGCTTATAAATCTATTTTACAACTTTTTATTCCTCGACGCATTTCGGAAGGATTCAAAAAAAGAATTTTCACAATTGAAATATTCTATTCCGGATTGCGTTTATTAATTCTTTGAATTATCTTCCTTTGTATTCGTGTTCTTAGATTTATTAAGTTTTGTCAGCCGTTGAATTAATCTATTTCGCCCGAAAAATACTTAATTGGATGATTAATTGCGTATGAATTAATTGAATAATGGAATGAAATTAATTGCGCTGTTTATTTGATTTGACGTTTTAAAGGGAGTGACAAGGGTCAATGTTGAGTTAACAACTCAACTCAATTGTAAAGTTTCGAGGTTACTAAACTTTAAAAAAGTTATTTTAGGTGTTTCATGGTAAATGAACTACATTATCTGAGAATGGTATAAATTTCAAGGAAATATCAATCGGGAGGTATTTTTAAAATAAACTGCCCCGCAATGCCTTTGGTATAGGAGAAAACCCTTAAATTAATGTTACTATTTCAAGTTATTTAACTCTTGTGCGTTTTTATGATTCTGGATTTTGATAACATTTGTATTTCTGTTGCTTTGCGAATATTTCGCTGATACGGACTCTTATTATATGCAATAGTATTAACTACATATGTTGCTAATTTCCATTTTTTTCCGAATTTTTTTTAATTTCTATCCTTTTAAGGTACATCTTAATTTGTTTTGTAATCATCTAAATTTTTTATAGAACGTAGAGAAATGTTAGTAGATCACATGAATCCACTGGTCTGCCGAGGCAAAAATAGTCGAAACTATTAAAAAATCGATTTTGAATGAGTTGAACTAAATCCGATAGCCAAATATGTCATAACTTGCCAAAAAAATAAACATTTTTTTTTTCTGATAATCCACCGCTTTTTAATTTTCAATGAGCATGGCAGACGATATTTATTCTCTAGTGAAAAATACTTCCATCTTTCAAAAGTGAGCCAAGTTAGCGATAAATATTACGTCAATGATGACGTAATATTTATTGCCAATTTGGCTCACTTTTAAAAGATGAAATATTTTTACGCCAGGAAACTCAAATCGTCTGCAACCTGCTTAATTAAAAATTAAAAAGCGGTGGGTTACCAGAAAAAAAAGGAAGTTTTTTTTTGGCAGGGTATGACATATTTGGCAATCGGATTGAGTTCAACCCATTCAAAGTCGATTTTTAATAGTTTCGGCCATTTTTGCCTCGGCAGACCAGTGTATTCATGTGATCTACTAGCATTTCTCTCTATTCTATAAAAATTTCAGAATGATTTTTGATCAGGTACCTAAAGTTGCAATCGCCTCAGTTGCATTCGCCATATGTGTCCATCAAACTTCTGACATATACCACTTTTTTTTTTTTTAATGTTTCTAATGTAAGAAATCGAATGATAGGTGGTGTTTCGTTTTTAACATTCTGTTGAGGAATAGCATTTTGAGAATGACTTCTCTCCTTTTTGTAAGTATATTTTCATTTAACTTAAATGAAGTGAATATTTTAATTTATGTGTAGAAGTTTTTTTTTTAAGGAGGGAGAAAAAATATCGCCAAATTGGCGAAACTGGGAACATTTTTGTGCCAAAAAGTAAAAGCATAAATAAATAAAGTACTGAATTTATACAGTGTAATCGACAGTTGTACGGCGTATGACACTCCAATTTTTACAAGAGACACTTTTTGTCGTGGACATATTCGTAAACTGTGAGATGTTTCTTTTGCACTGAACGATCCAAAACACGTCGCCTTTTTTTTTTCAATTTGCTTTGATGTCTCCAAATATAATCAAATGTTAACGTTTCCTTTATTTTTTTGCAGGAGAAAGTCGCATCCAAGTGAGAACCAACACGTCCAAAACACTCCATCGACAGCGAGGCAGTTTGTTGCCATTC
Organism: Linyphia triangularis; assembly: GCA_963978545.1. Classification (NCBI taxonomy): domain Eukaryota; kingdom Metazoa; phylum Arthropoda; class Arachnida; order Araneae; family Linyphiidae; genus Linyphia; species Linyphia triangularis. Next base: position 66,729,483 of record OZ021729.1, read on the forward strand.
AACAACGAAGAAATCTTCCAACACGGCCCGGCATAAACGGATACCAGAACTAAACGAATAATAAAAAGAACGCAAAAGAACAAAACTAAGAAAAAAAAGAACCCTCCTCGCCTGAAGTGGACTTTTGAGATAGAACAGGAATTTCCCGCGCGCACCTTCACTGCGCATACCACGGCGTCTCTCGTTCGAATTCGGAGGGAGCGAAAATTCGTTCCCCAAGCCAGGTTATTCTGACGGTTTCAAGCGAACCGTCAGCACGTCGGCGTCCGTTCCCTCGAAGAACATTTGTTTACTTCCGTTCGTAGCCGCGTTCCGTCGTTCGATTTTTGGAACAAACTTACCTGTCGGCAAAAATGCTGTCACAGAGAACGATCGCTGCTCTTGGATTTTGGTAGAATACTGTGAGAAAAAAGAATATTAGAATTTCGAATAGTTCGTAGAAATAACACGTCTGTGGTTTAGTTCTTTCGGATTCTTTAAAAAAAAAAAAAGTGTTTTTCTGACCCTTTGCGGTTGAATCTTAGTGTTAACTTTAGGCTTATTGAAATATAAGGCCTGAATATCACCTGAATTTGCTCAGTAGTGTTTAACTGTGACTTTAGTTTTTGTGTACTGTGTCATCATGCAAACTGAAAAAAAGTGTGGATTTTTGACGCCTGTCATCGCAGTGGTTGTCTTGTGGCTTCTGTGTTGTCCCGTCTTCGCTGTCAACCCTCTGCACGATCGAATCATCAGTAAAGGTAAGTTTCCGATTCGTTATTTTTCAACTCTTCTGAAGTCCTGTCGCAAAAGTGTATTGTTTATGCTAATGGGAGTAGAGCTATTGTTTTGGCGCTTACCTCATAGGAGACAAATGAGCATTTACGTTTGCGTAGTATTGTTTAAATAATTGGCGACAAAAATTGCCTGAAAATAACACTTGACTTTTCCTTCAGTTTGGTTGTCCATCTACGATAGTACGGTTTGTGGAATTACATAAGTCGCAATACCCAATGAAACCGGGAAATTTTGTTTCTGGTCTTCTCGCTATTGGCACAGAGCAGTCATATACATCGCAACCATTGCTATACAATTCGAAATTCTTCGTTTTTGAGTTAAAAGTGTAAAAAGATTCGCAGACTACATGGACTTGGATCTGAAAAAATGACATAAGTCAGTTTCAACTTCTAAACAATCTTGTGGCGTTCAACCAGATTCAAAGCACATGCCGCCTTAGATGCTGTATACACATTTACTCAAAATAAAGAATTATGATTTGTATCACTTTGGTTGTAAGGGCACGATATTGTTTCGGGACACAAAAGTTTAGTCTCTCCCCCCCCCCCCTCGCCGACCAAACGGTATAGTGGTTAGCGTGCTAGCTTCTAGACCGCGAGGTTGCGGGTTCGAGTCCCGTGTTAGGCATGGGTGTTTGTAAATGTATGTTGGCTTGTCTAATGACGAATGTTTCGGCGCATTATAACCCTCGTGTTGCTGACGGCGCCAGATAATCTGAAAACAACCAAACAACCCCCCTCGCCGACCAAACGGTATAGTGGTTAGCGTGCTAGCTTCTAGACCGCGAGGTTGCGGGTTCGAGTCCCGTATTAGGCATGGGTGTTTGTAAATGTATGTTGGCTTGTCTAATGACGTATGTTTCGGCGCATTATAGCCCTCGTGTTGCTGACGGCGCCAGATAATCTGAATACAACCCCCCCCCCCCATCCCTTTTTCCTCATTATATATTTTTCAAATTTAATTTCAAATTTATTGATGGATGAAATATACAGAAAGAATATTTTTTCCCCCATCAATGTTCAGTTCTATTACTTGTGTCAAATCGCCGCTCTTTTGTGGAACAATAGGGGAACATAAATACTTATTATTATAATATCACGCCAGTTCCAAGTTTATACAGTGAAATCAATTCGCTTTTTTGGCGCTTTCCCGACGACTGCCAATTTTCGCTGTTGTGTCATTGTTCCCGCAAGTGCAGGCGACGTCGCCTCGAATACGAAGTTCAAATATTTGTTCAATCGCGATATGCTCTCGTGCTTTGTTATCGGAAAGTTTCTGCAAACTGGAAGCATTTAACAAGCTTCGGTGATTATTTTCTTTTCTATTTCATTCAATTAATTTAAAATTGTGTTTTAAAGAAACTTTATGTAAATTCGAGTACTGTCTTTATCGTTTGTTCTGCCGTCGCGATTCGATGGTTAATTGAGTTTCCGTAATTAGTAACTCAAAAGATTGATGATGACCGAGAGTGTTTGGACAAAGTCTATTGAACTTTGTTTTGCTTCTTCTAATTGACCCACCATTTCTAACATTTTATACAGTGTTAGATAATTTACCATAAAAAAAGCTATAATACTCTTAATTTACGTATTTATTTTCTCACAAACTTGTATCCCAACACATGCATAATTAGTTAAAAAAATAGGGGTGTGGAATATCGCACAATTTTCAATTACACTATAATACTGTCGTGGATTTGTGTCATTTACCGTTTGTATATTGTCATCATTCATTTAGAAGACATGGCCAGTTGGGCGATATTTTTTGCAATAATTCTTGCATGGGTCTTAAAAAAAAAATGCTTATTTTGGCGATATACTTTTCGATAATCCTCTTATTATTCTTTATTAATATTAGCGAAATTGAGGAGAGAAGAAAAAACGATGGTTAATGAGGTGTGCTCAAGGAAAGAGAACTCTGCGTTGAAGGCATTCGTTTTTCAACTTTTTACGCTATTAAAGCATTTTTTACGGGAATTTCGGAGGTGGGGACATTTAGAACACTTAAAAGAGGTATTGCCACAGCGATTTTGAACAAAATCGTTTGTGCCGTTTTTTAGCAATTAATGAAAAACATGATTTTTTTTTCAATGGCAGCTACCTTCCGCGCATGCGCGATTTTGACGAAAACCTTAATGGTAGGGTCGACCAAACGGTATAGTAGTTAGCGTGCTAGCTTCTAGACCGCGAGGTTGCGGCATGGGTGTTTGTAAATGTATGTTGGCTTGTCTAATGACGAATGTTTCGGCACATTATAGCCCTCGTGTTGCTGACGGCGCCAGATAATCTGAAAGCAACCAACCAACCTTAATGGTAGGTCCCATGGCTCCCAGCAACCCGCACACCAAATTTGAACATCGTACGTCAATTTGTTCGGGAGTTATGCTTACCACAGACACATACACTCATTCATAAATTTTTTCTAGAATACTTTTTTGAGATCCGAATGTTCCAAAACGTGGAGAAATGCAAAGAAAAAAAAAAATCGATTTTTTTTTTTTTTTTTTTTTTTTTTTGGACCTATTACTATACTTTCATTACCCTATGGGTAATTGAAAGTAAAAAGTTGCGGTACGCCGCAACAACTCTCAAAAAAGTATATACTTCTACAAAAAAAAAAAAAAAAATGTATACTACACCCCTTGTGTGTTAAGGAAAAATTTCTGTGGGAAGCGGTTTTAATCAGGATTGGGTTTTTAAGTTCTAAGGAACTCAACCTAAGAATTAATTGATCATATAATAAATGGTAATACATTTTTGCTTTGTTTGGTTAACCCATTAAAAACCTACTTAGTATGCTCAAACTCAAAATATAAAGAAAATGCGATGAAAAACAGAGATGAGTGGACAGGTAACATTTAACTTAGAGTCAACTACAGCGTCCTCCGGGCATCATCTCAGTTGAAATACGGAACAACTAAAAATGCGCAATAAGCGTCCACCATTCGTTACCGTCTCAGTTGCATCGAGCTTTTATTGCCGTTCGTCGTCCTCTCTTAAGAAATATGGGTTCACCCATGTCCACCTTCTGCTGGCAGAGGATGCCCCCATATGTTCCACCTGTAATCAAGTTTTTACTATTTTACACATTTTAACTGATTGTCCTTGTTTTACCTCTATTAGACTTCGCCTTTTTCTTAATAATCATCCGCCATTGTCATTACTTTTAGGTTCCTCACCGCATCAAAATCTTTTTAAATTTTTAAAAGAAATTGGCTTTTATTATTTAATTTAAAGCATTTACAACTGTTTTTAACCCGAAATTGATATTTACTACCTTTTCTAATCTTTAGTTTTTTTTATTCTTCCTTCTTTTGGACCGGACTCAACATTGCGCGTAAATAATAGCACTAAATCGCGGCACCGAACTACCGTTTCGTTATCTCGGATTATAGTGATTAAAGCACTTTCGGTTTTCAGCTTCTTTGTTAGTCTTAATTATTTATTTTAAAATATCCAAGTAAAATAATCTTGGTATAAGACTCCAAAAAATATAAAGTTTTTTTGGAGTCTTATACCAAGCAGTTTACTTCAAATCATCATAAATTCAAGCAAAGGAAAAAATTTTGCATTCTGCTCTATCTATGCAACTGATATTAAAATTTCACATGGGAGATTTACTGATGTCAAAGTTCATATCAATTCTAAAAAACACAGTGACAACATCAAATGTAATAATAAGAATTCGAAAGCATGCATAATTGATATTTGTATGTGTGATGAAACACTTTGAATACCACCAACTCCTTTTATGTTTCACTGTAGTTTTTGTGTCATAAAGCATGCTATTTGGGTGTATTATAGATTAAATTATAAATCTCATCAGAGATTTCATCGTAAAGTTTAAATTTGATTTATTTTTAAATCCAGGTTAGTATTTTTTTTATAATTTCCATTCTGTGCTAAAATGTAACAAATTGTTATATTTGGGATCAATTTAATACTATGCATTTTTTTTTTTTTTTTTTTTTCATTTGCATTTGCATTTGCAAGTGGATTGCTATTATTTCTATATTACATTCATAAATATTGTCGCTGTTTGACTTTCCATGAGTCATAGGAATGCAAATATTTGTTCCGTAAAAATTGTACTAATTTGAAAATGCCAATGTTGGCAGGTATGGTGTATACTTTTTAAAAGCCGATTTCTTTATACTTTTATGGTTTCGGCGCAGTATAGCCTTTAAGTTGCTCTTGCGCCAGCAAAACCCCAAACCAAACCCCCCCCCCAAAAAAAATATGGGCCTCGACTTTGTCCAAAAGGAAAAGAAAAATTGGTCAGGAGAATAAGTAAGTTTTAAAACGAGTGGACTGAACTATAACGCGTTCGTCAGAAATCGTATAAAAATGCTTCTAGTTTAACCCGTTTAAGACGATCTTGAAATAGATAAACAGTCATTGTTTTTAATTTTTACCTTGTTAATTTAGATCATTTAAGGTATAATTTGAATTTTTTTCGGATTTTTTCGAAAAATTATTTTTATGATTTTTAAGAAACACTAATCGCAATTTATTAGCAAAGAAAAAAAAAACTAAAATTTCGATTAGCAAGTTTTATTGGTAACCTTCATAAATGGGTTAAAAGCTCATATTGATGTTTCTTATTATTTATCTTGAGGCTCTTTAAAAATGTAGCGATTCCGAATGTTTGGCTTTTACAGCACAGAAAAGTCTGCCGTACCCCCCCCTGGGTTAAACGAAGGCCGTTTAAGATGGGTTTTACTGTATACACTGATTCGGAATTTCGGAACTGGTATAATTTCATTGTAGAGCTACTGGACCTCAACTTTCAAACGAATTGTTTGTTTGCTAAACCTCGACGAGTCTTATCCTCGCCAGCTGACAGCTAGATGTCAAAAAGTTTGTTCAGTTTACGCGGCAACTCAAGATTACGAGTCTTTCAGTCTTCGACAGGAGATAAGAACTCTGATTTCGCGAAGCTTTCTGTGCGATGTTGTATACTGATCACAAGCTCAAGACTGTTGGAACCGATGCTCAGATCCGATGTTGCAATACATAAAAACAAAGTTAAATCCTTTATATGCATTGTTAATTTTTATATTCATTAACACAGCGCCGAATCTGTCAGCAGCTTGCGCTTGGTGTTTGCATCTAATTTTAAATGTCAAAAACATTTCTATCAGCAAAATGTGCGGCAAACTACGTTTCAAAATTTATTTATTAAAAATGAATGTGAATTTTATACACTCACACCCAAGTGCCATTTATTTATTCTGATTAAAATAATTTTATTATTTATTTGTTAAAACAATTTTATTGATTATTTATTAAAACAATTTTATTATTTATTTATTAAATCAATTTTATTGATTATTTATTAAAACAATTTTATTATTTATAAAAACAATTTTATTATTTATAAAAACAATTTTATAATTTATTTATTAAAACAATTTTATTAATTATTTATTAAAACAATTTTATTATTTATTTATTAAAACAATGTTATTATTTATAAAAACAATTTTATTATTTATTTATTAAAGCAATTTTACTATTTATTTAGTAAAACAATTTTATTATTTATTTATTAAAACAATTTTGGCAACTGGAAAGAGTTTCTTGAATGGTCGATTAGCCGACCAAACGGTATAGTGGTTAGCATACTAGCTTCTAGACCGCGAGGTTACGGGTTCCGAGTCCCGTGTAATGCATGGGTGTTTGTAAATGTATGTTGGCTTGTCAAATGACGAATGTTTCGGCGCACTATAGCCCTCGTGTTGCTGACGGCGCCAGATAATCTGAAAACAACCAACCAATCAGTGGTCGTTTAAATACTATTTTAGCGCGGTTGGATGACGGCAAGTTGGTTTATTAGTAGTCCGTAAAAGCGACCTTTTAGTGAGAGTTGCAGCCCCCAAAATTCGATAGAATGCATTGTTATCGACATCGAATCCATCTGCAGTTTGATTGCATCGAATCTATCTGCAGTTTTGAAGTTTCAGACCGATTGGATGACGGTACGGTGGTTAATTTGGCCTCCGCTGATTTGCCCGCCATCGTTATACGCAACCAACCACTCACCCACCCACGTACATACACACAAAATCCAAGTAAATATAAAAGGATTTAAAAACAAAGTTTTTACTATGCTTTTCTAACTTTTATGTGCATTTGCACGGAACTTTTATTTTTCGTCATCTGATGGAAAAACGGACGCAATTCCGAATTCATTTTTGATTTGAAGTGCTTATGAAATCGTTGACTATAAGGACTTGATGCTGGTAGAACGCCATAAAAACACCGGTTTATCGCAATCGGTTTAAATTTTTGTTTGAAAAAGCGATTAAATTGCAAAGGAGTGAATTTGTAAGTTAATGTACGTGTCCCAAAAACTTGATAATAATGCATTGTCTTGATAATAATGCATTTAAACGAATCTATCGTTTAAGTTTCTGCTTGATTGGATTAATGAGATCTGGATAATAGAGCGAGAGTAAAAGCTGATAAGTTTAATGTTAGGGGATTAGATAGTGTGTAAAAGCGGCCTTTTAGTGACATTCCCAAAACTTGATAGAAAGTATTGTCATTGTTGACTATGAGTCTGTCAAGTTTCAACTCAATGGAATGACGGGAAGTGGGTTTATTAGAAGCCTGTTTAAAAGCAAAGCGGTCTTTTTGTGACTGTGACGTCCCCCAAAACTTGATATAATGCATCCTTATCGACAACGAATCTGTCAAATTTCAGAACGATTGGATGACGGCAAGTGGATTTATTAGTGTTCCGAAGCCATAATAGAAGTCTATGTAAAAGCGGCCTTTTAGTGACAGTGACAGCCCCCAAAACTTTAATAGAAAGTATTGTCATCGTCAACTAATCTGTCATCCAAGTTTCAACTCGAGTTTCTGTCAACAAAAAAAAAAAAAAAAAAAAAAAATCGTCTGCTCTGAACCCTACCCCTACCTTCTTGAGGAATTCGAGTTTTCCCAACTTCAAAAATTTTATTGATTTTTAAATCATTTATATTGACTTCAATTTTGTGTGTTTGTTCATGGCAGGCAAGGAGAGCTGATCAACCCACTTTCCGTCATCCAATCGAACTAAAACTTTGACTGATGGACTCTTTGTCGATGAAAATGCAAGCTATTAAGTGTTGGGGGGCTGTCTCTAAAAGGCCGTCTTTCACACTTTCCTATTTCCTTTTCGGAGAACTAATTTACCCACTTTCCGTTATCCAATTGAGCTGAAACTTGACAGACTAGTTTTTGATGACAATATATTTTATTAAGTTTCGGGAGCAACAAAAAAAGTTAGTCAATAACACGGAATCGATGTCTTTCTTCGTGGTGAAATTTTCGTTGAAAAAAAAAGGGAATTTCCATGAAAACTTTACCTAAATCGCTTAAATAAGTTGCAATTGCATGTAAAAACTAACAATGGATATGAAGGATATATATTAAAAACTTTAATTATTGGTTAATATTTTTTGTTATTGTCATGCCTACCTAGTGTAAAAATGTATATTTTAAAGTAATACTTTGATACTGTAGCCAAAATAATAAAGTATGCCTATGGGACAAAGACAATCCCCTTAAAGAAGAGCCCATCTGAGTGTGGTTAGCGCTCTGGCCACGTATGCCAAAGGTGCTGGGTTCGAATCCCGGATTAGGCATGGATGTTCGTTGTGGTTTGGAGTCCTCGTTAAGCCGTAATTGAGCATAAATATTGGTCGTTGAGCGTATAAACCAATCAACCTGTTAAAGAAGATGGATTGTAGATGCTCCGTATGGTTTTATACAAATGTGAGACAAAGTTCCATGTATCGAAAAAGTGTCTGCAATAAGAACTAAAAACACTGATACGTTAATCAAGCGTTGTGGTGTATATTTCTGAGCTATTTAACCGTGTAATTGACCTCCTTTAATTGAGCGTATACACTTCTTTAGGTAAATAGACAACAAATCCCAACGACGTTTAATGTTTTTTTTTTTTTTTTTTAAACAATTCACACCACAAACAAAACGGCCCGAGAAAATCGAAGACAATTTTGAATTAAAAAAAAAGAAGAAAAAAAAGCTTACCACTTCTCAGTGTTAGTCTTATAACGCTTACGCCTATACATCATTGTTAGAAGAACCCTATACTTAGCTTTCTTTAAAACCCTTTAAACCTCTTTCTTTTAGCCCCGAAAGTTGTATCTTCTAGGCGCCATTTAAATGGCCCGCAATTACAGTAGACCCGCGAACTCTACAACTAGTCTACCTCATAGACAAAACACTGCTGGGAAAGGTTTTAGTTGGAGTTGCTGTACGGGATTTATTATGGTTATGAAGTATGGGAATTATTGTGGATGAGTTTTGAGACTGTTTTAAGCTTTTGAAAGATCTCGACTGCTATTGTTATTGAGAATGGTAATGGACGCCGTTTAGATCTTCAAAACAGACCTTTTAGGCTTAGCTTAACTTGCTTACCTTTTCTCAGTTTAACTGAAGGAAAGCTTGATCTTCCTTATTTAGAATTTTGACGGCTAAGGGCAAAATGGGAATCGAATTTGGAACCCCCTTATGAAATAAAATAACGTGTTTTTTTTTTGAACTTGTTGTAGACGTAATAGCTTTGATTCTCTGATGTTGTGCTGTTTAACCAAGTTACCGCTTGTGAAATAAAATAGGATGATTTTGTCAGTTGTATCTTGCAGTTGCCTAAAATGATAATTTCTGTTGGAAATTTACTAAAAACTTTTTGTGCACTTTTCTATTCGCAATTTTTGATATTGGATTACTTTTTTTTATCAAATTATGTATGAAATTATAATATAAATTAAAGAAATTTTCTTCGAAAATTGCAGAAAAGTGGGCTGCTGTCGGATCATGCAGGGCCGAGGTCTGCAGACACACCACTGATTTCAACTTTTTTGGCCTAAACTTTAGTCCTCTAAATGCGACTTAAAAAATAAACTAAGTGTTTTTAATTAAATTACGCAATTATACAATAACTAGGGGGCTCCGCCCCCTGCTCACTGACGCTCGCCAACCCCCTGGATTGCTATGCAATCCCCTTGGCTCGCTTTGCTCGCCTTAAAGAGAAGCAATTAAAATATGCCCTAGCAAAAAGCTATTTCATCTGCATAATGCCATGAAACTGAACCTTTTATTATTTATGAAGAGTCAGAATACTTGCCACGTCATTATTCTGTTGCTGTCGAGACGCGTTAAGCAGGGACAGTGTGGCAACGTAGTAGAAAGTTCTTGGAAAACAACCAAAATAAACAGTTTTGTACATATATTTAAAAAAGATCGGTTATTTCATTGAACAATTAAAATTTACGGGCTGGTTTTGTATGAAGCGCCAAAATAATTAAAGTTGCTTATCGAAATTTCTTAACGAAGCAATCATATGTTCCCTTAATCTTATTTGCGATACTTAGAAAATAAAATAAAACAGTGAAAGGCCAATTATCCAGCATTTAATTCAACCGGAATTTTTTGAAAATCAAATTTGGCGAGAAAATTAGCCATATTTCGCCAAAAGTTTTTTTTTAAATTTTCATATGAGATTTTGAAGTTGAATGGGTGTTTTTATTCGTTATTTTGATAGTTTTTAATTCGTAATAGCTGAATTTGCACTGATTAAAGATGAGTATAGGTTCAGATTTACTGCACAACGCCTCTTAGCGATTTTTTTAAAATTGGCGATTTAGCGCTGAATGCAACCCGGCGACCTCCGGAACATGTTCCAGCAGATAACTTTTCCGAAAAGTCTGATTTATCCGGAATTCTAATCCAAAAGAAATGTACACATCTTGGATCTATTTATTCTTGCATCATCATAACTATTAAATCAATACGTTTTAAATAGGCAATAATTTATATCTGTAGATTGTAATAAGAAAAACAAAATATAGCGAATCCAAGTTGTTGCTGTTGCCAGATGTATTAGTCAAATTTCAAAAGATATATTGTGATTGGCTGGAAATTCGTGCATAAAGTGCATTTAGAAGATTGGTGATTGAAGTCGTTGCCATTCTGCTCACAGAAATACAGCCAAATTTGGACGTTACGCAAGAGAATTATATATATAGATGACAATCATGTTAAAAGTTTTTGGATTTCTGAAAATGTTTGAAAATTTGATTTTAGGTGGTTTTAGTTCTACGTTTAGTTCAGCTTTTTTTCTTCCCTTTGGAAGCTGTATCATGTTTGGGTGTGTGAAGTTTAATAATGCCATGAAGTGGCAAATATTTTTGTACTAGGTCCATATCGTGTAATTTTTTAAGTAAAATTGTTCTACTACACGCACCTTTTCATAGTTTAGATGGTATACTTCTTACTTATATTGACGAAACTAATGCTAATAATAAAGGATGTCTGCTAAATTTCAATACCTTGATTCCGATTAGCGGTCTGACTTGCCATGGTTGTTTACTAAAGTATGCTATGATGGACTGTATAATTATTCATTAGGGTTTTCAAATGTCGTGGCAATTAAATTTTAATGAAATTTTATCGGTAATAACCTTATTATAACCGCCACAAATTTCAATACAACACAATTAAAAAACAAAAAAAAGAAGAAATTTGTTTAAATTCCATTCTAACTGAAATTCTTATCATTGTGTGTTTCTAGTGGATTTATTGTATCGCATAATATCGCCAATGTTAGTTTTGGCGACATCTTGGAAGTGTTAACTGTCTTCTACCTTCTGGCCTCATACTTAGCATACATACTGTTGAGATCTACATTGATAAATAAATATTCACCTGGAAACTATGTTATAAAAAATGAAATATTAAATAATTGAAGTTAATATTAACTTTATTCTATGAGGAGCGATTTAATTCACAATTATTTCAGAGTTTTAATTTGTGGAGATAAATTGACTTAACTATAGTTTCTGGTTAGGGATACAGACCGTCCCCCGCTGGTCTTTGCTGTTGACCAGAGAATAATCTCATGAAATCCCGTTGACCGTAGCCCACCTTATAGCTGTGGGGTTAGCGCTCTGGCATCGCAAGCTAAAGGTGCCGGGTTCGAATCCTGGGTTAGACATGGATATTCGTTGTGGATCGGAATCCACGTTAAGCTGTAGGACCCGCCCCGATTGGCTGTTATTGTGCACCAAAGTATAGTCGTTGAGCGTACTGACCAACCAACCCGTTGACCGCAAGCGCTCTTGACCGGATATGACTCGATACCATGTAGAATCACATTTTGATGCTGTCTCACTGTCCTTGATATTGTTGCGTGGATGGGTTCGAAAGATTTGAAGCCAAAGCAGATCAAAAGTTGCAGAAATTTATTCCAATATAACTCTTCACAGATTCTCTTACAGCTCCAGAACTTCTTGTTCTAGTAGACACAATACAGCTCTTTTCACAACAATAGAGCACAAAACAGCAGTTAAAAACTTGACAACACGACTGCTAAATCGCCGCAAAAGATAATGCAATACAGTTCGCTTTCGGAACTCTCTGTACGCTCACTGAGACTCAGTATCAGTAATTCCAGTCAACTAATGGACTCAACTAACTAACTCAGTGACTGAAAATCAGTCAACTAACTTTCCCGCTCTCTTGGTCAGCTTTATATAGGACAGGTGAATCTTCTACAGGTAGATATTTGGAGTACTTTCCAGATCGTAGTCGAAAAGTCCTATACATGTACATGGGGACCGAAAATGTTGCCAAATGGTCGCCAAGTTTGGCGACATTTGGCGATTTCTCGCCAAATTTTGCGACAAAAATTAGTCGCCAACTTGGCTCTATCTCACCAATTTGACGAGATTGCCATTACCATAATGTTAAATGCCCTGTTCCTTGTAAAACTCGCTTCCCAGCGTTACCTCTGTAAAACTCGTTATCAACCATCAAGAGATTCATTGCAGGGAAACAAACTAAAGACGAACTATTGCACTGCCTTATGCAAAATGTACATAAATTTTCCTATTTACAAAATTAACACTACGAAATATTTACAAATATACAAAAATTCGTAACAATATAATAACAAGCGTATTCAGTCGCTTGTTCAGGTGGCAGTTAAGCCGCTTTTAACCAAACGAGACCAAAATCCAACGAATGTCAAATAACGTTTTCCTTTGAAAGCGAACCAACTACGCGTCGGATAGGCATTTGAAGAAACACGGTTGAATTTCTGCAAATGGACAACTACGATTATGACGGAGCAGATGAAACAAGTCCGCCATATTTATGAAAGCGGCTCCCTTTCAACGTACCACCCTCCTATCCCTCTAAACGACATCGGCCATTTTTTTTTTTTTCGTGTCCTCCATTTCCGAAAATTTTTATTATTATTTTTTTGCCTGGTGGTATCAACCCCGCTGTGTGTGGTCCCTGAGGGGGTTATCTGTGGGGTGCAGTCTTCTTTTTTTAGGGGGGGGGGGGGGGGTTATGCCGCTACCGTGAAAGGTCATCAAGAGATTTTTTGCACGCTGGTGATAAGCGAGTTTAGATAATTAGTGATGGCTTTGTTTCAGGTTCGTGGTAGGTTTATTGAAACTGTGGCAGCTTTGTGTTTGTTGGAAAAACTTGGATGTGCTCTAGGGAACAAGTTATCTTTACTGAGTTTTGACCTGGAGTGCCCCCCCCCCCCCAAGAAATAAGGCTCATATCAGAAAATTTTCTCAATTTTGGAAATATTCGGGAATTTTTTAAATTTAGGAAACGTCGGGAAATTCTATAAATTCTGAGAATGTCGGGGAATTTTCTAAATTCTGGAAATGTCGGGGAATTTTCTAAATTCTGGATATGTCGAGGAATTCTCTAAATTCTGAGAATTTCGTGGAATTTACTAAATTCCGAAAATGTCGGGGGATCGTAGCTAGGCAATTCTCTGGCTGACGCACGGGACATTTTTACTTTTTTTTTTTTCCTACTCGTAAACAAATAAGAATTATAAAATTAAGATGAATCTAATAGTTATGTTTTTATTTTATATCATATTGGTGACAAAGTTATATGGAAAAATAATTATTTTAACTAGCTCAAAAGGAGAGTTAAAATGTCTCTTTTTCACAGCAGAGAATTGCCCTTCTAAATTCTGTAAATGTCTTGGAATCGTCTAAATTCTGGAAATATCGGGGAATTTTTATATTCTCTAAAAATCAGGGCATTAGATAATTTTTAAATTGCAGGAATATCAAGGATTATTCGGGGATTTTTAAAAGTAAAAAGGATAACATTTTGGTTTTTAATGCTGCTGTAGGCATTTTTATTGTTTTACATTTTTTCGATAGCAAAATCATTAAATCTGTTGCTTTTTTAATCCAGAAACTTGGATGTGTTGAGGGATTTTTTATTCTTTTATGGAACGTTTATGCTCATTCCAATTTTTCATCTCGTGATTATTTTGTTGAAATAGGTTTAACAATAAATGAATGAATGATGAAATAAAAAAAGTGATTTTTTTCTTCTCCAAAAACTATTGTTTTAAAAGGGTTAACTGAATTGAGTGCGCAGGTGGCATCTCTAATTATACATTCACGTCAAACGTGAGTTGTCCATTGAGGAGAGATAAAGAAATAAACACGTGAACAATGAGAAGTATTTCGAGCCAATAGTAATGCCATATAAAAAAAGTGGGCGGTCTTTTGCTTCCGATTTATGTTAATGCTTTTTTTCTTGTATTGCGCATGACTGATTCACACCTAAGTCCAAGTTATAATGTTTAAAAAGGAGCTTTGTCGTTTATATTAGCTGGTTATGTTAATGTGGATTATATTAAAAAAAAATAACATATTTAAAGCAAATCTTTTTTAACAAATAAAAAGAGGGTTAATATATGTGGGGGTTAGTAGTTCGGCTTTTTAAATGTCTAGGGGATTTATTTAGGGAAGCAAAAATGAAATAAAAGTGAAATAAACTTCCAAATCAGAAACAGAAAGTACAATTAAATTTATTGGACGAAACATCACAATCACTTTCAAACAAAACAAAGGGGGGAAAAGTATTAAATATTATTAGCCAAATGGCAGCACAAGTCGACGAAAACTAAGTGTTTAATTAGTACATTACCCAATTAGCAAAGAGAGTTGAGTGCACCCAAAATGAACTGACCGATAGAGTGGAGAGCCGGTGTGCTTCTTCTCGAATGAGAGCCGGTGAGCTTCTGCTTAAAAAATAAAATCGCGGAGTACGAATACTTATTCGTAATAAAAAAAAAAAAAAAAAAAAAAGAAACATCGTCTTGCAGTGCCATCTGTCTTTACAAGAGGAAATTGAAATGTACGGTAAACAATTGATATGGGATAATAAAAATCCTACATATAAAATAATAATAACGAATAATTTTACAAAAGTAAATAAGTTATTAGAGAAATTGGTTAGTTACCCTAGAACTACCAATCAGGGTACCCCATGTAAACTTTGAACTACGTTTTTAAGTTAGTCAGTGACATCATCAACTGTGAAGACCATAATTTAGTTCAAGGGCGTCAACAATAGGGCGTCACAATAGGGCGATTCAGTTTCTTGTTTACTGTGACGCAGTGAAGACGGTGAAATTTGTGTGGGGTTGATATTTACCCCGGTTTGTAGTTCCCGTTGGTGTTTTGTGTATGTAAGCGACCGACCTGCGAGAGTCACAGAGTAATCTACTGCAGCGATTGTGGTGCCTTTGAATAAGTCAAATCGTAACTTTACTTTTGAATATTTTTTATATGCATAAAATTTCTCTTTTTTTTTTTTTTTTTACAGTTTGTATGATAGAAACCGAAATATATTCCTAAAAACTAATATTTCATCAATTTTCATTTGACTTTTCCATAGATCAGAATGCTATTTTTTTTTTTTTAATTTCCATAGTCCGAAATAAATAGACTTTTTTGGCAAAAAATCATGATCGTATTTTTTTTCTAAATGTGTCCACTTTAAAATTCCGGTGAAAATTTAAAAATCGGTTGTTTAAAAAAAATAGTTAAAAATGTGTGTATTTTAAATGACGGTTTGACCATTTTTTAGCACTTTTAGCTATTCAAATCGATTTTTCCCCTACTAAACCTTGATAAAATTGAATTTGCTCTTCACCATTCTCTTCAGCATGAAAAAAACACAAAAAAGTTCAAGTACTTAAAAGTCAAATTACTGCTTTCAGAACGGTTTTACGAGCAAAAAACCCGTGGGGTTAATATTTACCCCGGTTTGTAGTTTACAGGAAAAAAAATGGGTTTGTAGTTCTAGGGTTAAAGATAAATAAGTTAAATAAATAAATTTATTGTATAATTTAGACTTTATTTCCAATACCCAAGACTCAAATCGTAAAAGTTAGACAGCTTCCCTATTTGATATATTGGCAGTTAATTTTAATTTTCCAAAATAATTTTTTTCTTTTATATTATATTTTATTTATTCGTATTAAAATATTTTTTGCAACAGGAAAGAGTCTCAACAATAATCGGTTAAAAAGGGATTTATTACAGAGTGACCACAGAGTCGGGAAAACCTGGAAATCAGGGAAATGTCAGAGAGCTTTCTGATTCTTCAAAAAATCAGGGAAATGTCAGGGAACTTTTTAAAATTTCACGAAAATCGGGGAAATTTTGCATTGTTTAAGGCACGTTCATCCATATTTTGGCGCTATTTACTTGGTGATTTGTAACGGTTAAGCCATTAGAAGTTTAATGTTACTGAATAATTTAAACTTTTCATTACCAGGAAAACTATTTTTTAAAAAATTGCATATTATCTCTTTAGCATACATGTTCTATTTGATCAGGGTATCTAGACATCTGGAAAACCTAAGAAAATTGGGGACATTTGAGAAAAAAAGTTTGCCCTAAAATCAGGGATTTTTTAGAAATTTGTCAGGGAAATCGGGAAATCATCAGGGAACCTTTTTTCCCTAAATTTTGTGGCTACACTGTACTAGTAAACCAACCCGGTTATAGACACATGTCTAAAAGTGACCTTTCAGTGACAGCCCTCAAAACTTGATAGAAAGCATCGTCATCGAATCTATCTGCCAAGTTTCAACCCTATCCGATAACGGCTAGTGTGTTAATTAGAATTCCGCAGATTTGCCCAGCAGCCACATACAAACATACAATATCTAAGTTAATATAAAGGATATAAAAATAGCGTTGTCCCACTATTGCCCAAACCTAACTAGCTTTGCCATCACGTTTCCCAACAAATTAATTCTCTTCAGGGCTTCCTTCACTTTGCATACACGCCAAAGGGTTTCGCTTCTTTTTTTTTTTTTTGCACATCCCATCGGGACGCACAGTTTTTTGCCGCCTGAAGTGAAACCTTACGTTAATTAGCGCCTGTAATAGATCCGTTTCCATTACCCCCCCCCGAAGCCACATAAAACATGTTCCATACCCCCTTTTCATTAAAGTTCGAGCAAATGAACGCGTGATCGAATGAGACTTGACAGGATCGGATTTTCATCATTGTTTCAGATGAGATCGGATTGGCATTTATTTACATGTTGCATGCTGCTAACAAAGTTACTTCTTGGAATATTTGTGTGTTATTTAAATTCTGGTTTGGAAGTTCTGTTGCTAGTAGATTTTTTTTATTATTGCATTCTTTGTTGGGTCAGAATTGAGGTTTATTGTATGTTTAGCGACTCTGGAACAGTATAATTGTGAGCAGATTACTAATAGTCCGAGAGACGACTGCAATTTTGGGACCCCATCGAACATCATTCTGAATTTTTTATAGAAATTGGAGAAATGTGAGTAGATTACGAATCCACTGGTCTGCCGTGGCAAAAATGGCCTAAACTGATCAAACATCGACTTGGAATGAGTTGAACTAAAATCCGATTACCAAATATGTCATAACTTGCCAAAAAAGAGAACACACTTTTTCGTCTGGCAACCCACTGCATTTTGATTTTCAATGAGAAAAAGTGCAAACGATTTCTGATCTCAGGCTCGGAAAACTTGTATCTTTTTAAAGTAAGCCAAATTGGCGACATCAGTTACGTCATCAGTGACGTAATGTTTATTGCCAATTTGGCTCAATTGTGAAACATGCAAGTAAGCCATTGCCACACATCCGAATCGTCTGCAACCTTTTTAATTGAGAATTAAAGAGTAAGGGTTACCAAATAAAAAAAAATGCTAATTGTTTGGCAAGTTTTGGCGCATTTGGCAATTGGATTTAGTTCAACTTATTAAAAGTCAATTTTTGACCAGTTTCGGCCATTTTTGCCACTGCAGACCAGTGGATTCGTAATCTATCCACTTTTCTCCAATTTCTATAAAAAATTTAGAATGATGGGGTCCAAAAATTGCAGTCGCCTCTCACAAGGAGACCTTACGGTCTCGGAAATTCAGATCGGGATGAAATTCGGCAGATTGATAGTATACCTTAAGGGTATCCACACTGTAAAGCAATAAAGCGCACTAGCCAGAAGATTCCGAGAAAACGGGCTCTAAAGTATTATGAGCAGCTTATATACTAGTAGAGATTTTTGCTCTACAACTGCCCGGTGGCTAAGTGGTCAGCGTGCTGGGTTCCTGTACAGGCGATCCGGGATCGATACCTCGTGAGGCAATTTTTTATTTTTTTTCAATTTATAAAGTGACTGTTACAGCTAATTAAAATTTGAATTAAAGATAGTACTTTATTTTTAAATACGTAATGTATTTTTAATAGAGAAAATAGAGATAAATTAAATAGATATAAATTAAAATTCTAATTACCACGGCAACAAAATTAGGGTAGGACTTAATTTATCTATGGATTTTGACGTATAGTTTTTATTTGTCAATTATTTATTTATATACATACACCAGAATGACACTTATCATAAAGACATGGAAAACAAAAACTGTTTTGACATCTTGCACAATTTATAAAGGAAGATTGTTTACAGGAACAACCTTTTTGTAAAAGATTCGTTGGAAAACATACTTCATTAACATTCATGAAAATATATCTTTCGACAGAAAACTTGGAAGCATACCAGGCATATCGGATCATTTTATTAAAAACTGATGATGGACTATTGATTGTATTTTTATGTAGTCTTCACGGGTATTTATTTCTCTATTATTTTCAACCAGATACGCGCAATTTTGCATACGCTTCAGTAGATTCTTTACCTATCTATAAAAATAGACTTCGCAAAGTGCCGTTAGGGTTTTGAAAATTTCTGACTACCTGCTTGTGTACAATAGGACAACATTCTTACCCTTCCATATAGGAACTGGTTCTTCGTGTTTTTTGGGAAAATCATTTACTTCTCTACATCTTATAATATCTCAAAATTTATAATCACTTGTTTGTGCAAATAGTAAATAGAGTTTTAATGTACCTTCATTAAAAATACATTACGTATTTAAAAATAAAGTATTATCTTTAATTCAAATTTCAATTAGCTGGAACAGTCACTTTATAAATTGAAAAAAAAAAAATTACCTCACGAGGTATCGAACGCGGATCACCCGTACGGGAACCCAGCACCCTGACCACTTAGCCACCGGGCAGTTGCAGACCAAAAATCTCTACTAGTATATAAGCAGTGCATAATACTTTAGAGCCTGTTTTCTCGGAATCTTCTGGCTAGTGCGCTTTATTACTTTACTGTGCGGATACCCTTAAAGTATACTATCAATCTGCCGAGTTTCATCCCGATCTGAATTTCCGAGACCGTAAGGTCTCCTTGTCAGTCTATTACCCATATGTTTAGGTATTGAAGGTATTGGATACCGTTAAAAAAAAAAAATGTTTTTTTAATGCATTTTTTCTCTTATTGAAACATCAAAATTTAAAAAAAAAATGTTCTAGAAAAATTGTTTGTCTGCTTTCAGCATAAATCCCCAACTGATTATCCTACGATATTCAACGTTTGCATACGAGCTAGTGGTGGCCATGGAATAAGTTACTAAGGTTTTTGTCAAAATTTCGCTTGTGCATAAGGAAGCTGCCATTGAAAAGATTAAGTTTTTCTGCATTAGCTAAAAAACGGTTCTAATAATTTTCATCGCAATAAAATACCATATCCACAGATAATGAGTTTTACCATATAAAGTATGACAAAGTGAATTTTGTCAAATTATTTTATTTTTCTTAACATTAATGATGAAGTCTACTAACATGGTGCCCGGTTGTATTTGTCATTTATTGAATGAACATAGATATAATAAAGGGGTGGAAATTTTTTCTTTAAATATTCTTGAAGTAACAAAAATTTACGGAAATATATTTAAATTATCTTTAAAAATTAGTTTATTTTAGTTTGTACTTAGTACAGAGTGGCCACAGAACCTGGAAATCAGGGAAATGTCAGGGAGGTTTCCAATTCTGTAAAAATTCGCTAAAATTTGGGGAAATTTTCTATTATTGTTTTGAAGTTAATATTTCCCCCGTTCATACGTGTTTGGGCGTCATTTTCCCGGACAATTGTTGGGGGGGGGGGGGGGTTATCGTTGGAAGCTTAATGTTACAGAATAATTTAAACTTTTTATTACCGCCAAAACTATTTAAAATATATTGGCATATTATCTATTTTCCATACGCGTTCTATTTGATCAGGGTGTCTACACCTCTAGAAAAATTGAGGAAATTTAAAAATAAGTTTGTACTAAAATCAGGGAATTTCTTAAAAATCTATCTGGGAATTATCATGTAAATAACATTTAATTTAGAATTACCCCCATTGTGGTGTTATGCATAATAAATTGTAAAACTATTAAGTCATTTTGTCAAAATTTAAAACTAATGCTAATATTTTCAATCAACAGACACTTATCTTCGAAGAGAAGCTGTAAAATATTTTGGTTTCGACATTTTATTTTTGACTTTTGGTCACTTTTGCGGCCAAATACCCCTTACATACGTTTACGTATGAAATACGTGATAATACTTGAACCCATATATAACCCATCATCCAAAACAAAACATTATTACTAAGTTTCTAAAACTTAATTTTCAAAATAAACTTTTCCCACTTTCAACAACAAAACAAAGTCTCACCTGGTCGCCAATAACAAAGAGAATATATATATATATATCTTTTCAAAATAAAAAAATTTCCGATACGGGTGCTATTAAAACCGGTTGGGGAGAAGGGGGGGGGGGGGGTCATACACAAAAAAAAAGATTTTTCTTCCCTTTTAAATGTCGTCTGCGTTTAAAAACGCTCCCCCCCCCCCCTCTTCCAAGAAGAGATGAAAATTGGATTCCATAAAATTAATGACCCGGGTTTATTATCGGCTCTTCGATTTCGATAATCGGACCGAACTTTCTCGCCGCTGTTGTAGCGCGTAATTGCTGCTCAAGAGGACCAAAACAAGGCTAATCAGATTACAGGGAACGAAATCTCTTAAAATTCGGTTCTTTTATTTCGGGGGTTCTGACGTCATCAAGAGTCGTAAGGTTGGTTATTGCACACTCCCTAACGTCTCCGAAATTCAATAGCATAGGCATTTCAGTAAGAAATACCCCACATTTAAGTATTCAGTAGGAGAAAACCCGGAAAACTTCCCAACTAAGTGCCCTATAAGTGAGAGCTGACTATGTCTTCGTTAACCGGGTCAATCACTATTGTCAACCGGGGGCCGACCAAACGGTATAGTGGTTAGCGTGCTAGCTTCTAGACCGCGAGGTTGCGGGTTCCGAGTCCCGTGTTGGGCATGGGTGTTTGTAAATGTATGTTGGCTTGTCTAATGACGAATGTTTCGGCGCATTATGGCCATCGTGTTGCTGACGGCGCCAGATAATCTGAATACAACCAACCAACCAACCAACTTGTCAACCGGGCTTAGACATCAAGAATATATTGCGAAGAATATCGGTGATATCTTAGTGTCGGAGTTTCTGTTGAAATTTGAGGGGAAACGCCTTCCCGGAGGAGTTTTAAGAGAGAAGAAACTGCATTGTCAAGGGTAAACTTTGTATCCGACAATTCCGGCACAATTTGACCATTTTTAATTGTCTTTATGACCCTATATTAGTATACAATATTTTTTTTATTCTATTTGAATTATTAATTTGGTCTTGTTAACTTGTTTTAAATAAAAAAAAAGATAATTAACCTAATAAAAAATAGTATTAACCTATTTTAAATAAAATATATGCCCATAGAGCTGTGAGTGTGAGGTTTATTTGCATTGGTAATCCATTGCAGTTGCGTCTGGCCCGTGCGAGAAAACCCGGATCTTTTCCCTGCCGCATTTGGTGAACGAATTTGCCCCTGTAATAACACATTGATAATCCAAAAGTGTCTTTTTTTTTTCTCCCGAAAATGCACTAAGTTTTCTGCAGTGTTTCTTTAGGTTCTAGGTAAAAGTGACGTAACAAAAAGTACTATTTATACGGGGAGAAGTTACGAGATCGCTTTCATACTTATCTGTTGACCTTGGATCGTTTCTTCTCTGGCTATAAAGGCAATTTCTTTTAAAATGTTCTTGAGTTTTTCTCCGTTAATAGTGAGCAGATAAAAAAAAAGAAGAAAAAAAAAAAAGAGAAAAAAAAAAAGCGTGTGATATGCGAGGAAATGTCGATATTTAGCATTGATTGGAAGATGTTTTTTATGACTATTTTCCAACAGTCATATTTTATGGAATGTTTTTTTTTTTTTTAATTTTGTTCTGGAGTTACGTGATTTTTTTGTTAAATCGATACGGTTGAAAAGAATCGATTTCCATGGAAAGATTCGATCCGAACTTATGGCTCGGAAGTAAATTTATTGGTCTGAGCTAGATGAATTGGATTAAGATGATTTCTAAAATGGGATCACTATCACCATCATGTCTACTCTAAAATGAGCACATATGAAGGTGATTTTGTTATAGCTTTATAGGGAATATTGAAGTATTTGGAGGGAACCTCCACCTCCTTGTCCAAGTTCTTCTTGAAAGATCAAAACGTGTTGCGTAGATGTTTCGGCGCAGTTTTGTCCTTGTTTAGTTCTTGTGACATTAAGAACATAACATGTAAATAAGTATGAACAAAATTATATCGATATGTATGCGATAAAATAACGCGCAATTATCTGAATCTGTTTTTGAATTTGCGATTTTCAATCTTGTCTTTAAACATTTCTATTTTGAAATCGAAAACAGAAACCCTTACAAAAAAGACTTTTGAAAATATTCAATGAATAAAACATCGCGAAGTTCATTTAATTACTTATTTTGCAGGTTACAGAACCGTTCCTTTTTTTTTTGATTAAAAGGTTTGCGAAGTAAAATAACAAAACTGCTGCATTTCATCTGCATATTTTTGCCAAGAAAATTAGTTGTAAATCTTTTAACAAGATAACGGCTGTTTACTTACTCTTTGTTTTTATAGTTGTAGCAATGTTTAGTATATTAATTTTAAGTTTGAAAAGCTAGTATATAATGCAAATTTTGGAGACCAGAGAGTTTTCGTTTATGTTAATTTTATATAACCAAGAATTTTCCTTGTAATATATATAAAAAAAAAAACCCGCTTGTGTTTTGTTATTAAAATTTAATGACTTGTTTGCACACCTGAGTAATTTTCATACAGTTTTCTAACTTGTTTAATATTCTTTAACTCTTACCGAAAGTAAGAAAAGCAGAATTTCGTGCTTGAATTCCTGCACTTTTTTTTTTTGGAACTCTACACAGCTTACGATTTTTGTTTTACAAAGTATTCAACAACTATAATTTTATTTTGTCTCGTTTCCTTAGACTTTCGCAGTCTTTCACTAAGTGAATGGAGCTGAGCTCGTGGCTCAGAGGCAAGGCTGCGCGGCTTCCATGCCAGACGATTTCCAGCACCACATTTCCGAAAACTCTTCTTTCAAAACAAGTAGACACGATGGCGATTGCAAAAAAATTATTCATCTCTGGTTGATTGCCTGATACTGTACCAGATATTCTTCAAATGATATATATTAGAAATGGTATATATGTATTTATCTATTATCCCGTCGACATTTTAACTGTAACAAAAAGTTCGACTATTGTTAAATTTTATTCCTGTAGTCAAACTGATGAAATAATTTTTGTCATTTATTGAATGCTTGGATATGACGTCGTTCCCACTCGAAAGACCTTATCCTGTCGACGGTTGGTGAACTTTTTACTAGTGGTCGACTATGTGAACTATTGGATTGTTTGACTACGTAATTATTTCAATTTAAATTATTTTATTTGTAATAAATATTTTATTCCGATTTGCTAATATCGGCTAGATGAAAGGAATAAAAAAAAAAAATGTCGTACATTTTTGTCTCGAACCAAAACTTAGTCAACTGAATATTAAATATTGATTTATACAATTCCATTTAAGAAGTATATACCAACGAAGCTGTTTTAGCCATTTCGTCCAAGAATAGTAACAGATGTTACTATGAAGTGTGGAATAAAACCTTAATTTTGCCTTATTCTCACCTTGGCGCAAGCTATTTGAATTTCATAACACCACTCCCGAGAACAACTTTAAAAATAAAAACTCTTCCAGGCCGTTCGCCTGTTTCACTCACGTCCACTCATACCGCGAAACTAGGCCAAGGCGTGAGCCGAAAACAAGTTCCAACCGCAACGTGTAATTTAAAGGGGAAAAAAAAGATAAAATTCCCCACCACCATATCGCTCGCCAAAACTTCCGAATAAAAAGATACGGAGAACATTACTTAGTCGCCAAGCCAGTTATTTCCTTATGCATCGAAGGAAGGCGTACGCGAGAATTTCTTCTTTGCTGTTCGTTCTCGTCTTTATATGAAAAGCTTTCAGGAAAAGGCTCTCTTGGAAGAACCCGATATTAATAATAACTTATTTCTTAACAAAAGCCGACGATCGTACGTTTTGGCTTTGAAGTGGAATTTTTTTTTTTTATTGGCGTGTTTTTCAGAGTTGAATGCTCTTGGCGATGAAAGGAAAGTTTGAGCGGCTGCGTCTTGAATTATTTGTTGTTACTCTTGGCGACTTTTTATTTTTTTATTGGGAGAATTTCATTTCATATTTGAGGAACTTTTACATTCTGCGTTAAGATTTTACGTCCGGTGAATAAAGTGGAGAAACTCAGGCGGTTGAAAAGTTGAATTTGTTGCCGGATTGTGTCATGAATAAGTATGGGAATCTGGCATCATTTCCATTCGCTAACCATACTTCGGGACAATCTTACTTGGTACCCGTATCTAGGTACACTATCCTGTAAAGAATTACAGACGATCGCATCCTTTACTGAGAGTATTTTAATCCGGGCACTTCGTATCAAGTTATGGATGGACGCCTAAATAGAAATGGTTGAAAATTCATTCTTAAATATCTTATGAATGCTGTCTTTTTATTGTCATCGAGATTATTAATTGTGATTTTGGTGGAAGAGATATTGGGATCGAGTCACAACGGCCTTCGTGAAGTGTCGCTCTTCAAAAAGTTAATAGACTCGATGGTGATTGTGTTAGATATTCTTGGAGTTTGTGGCCTAATAGTTTATACCTACATCTTTCTTAAGGCGGGGAAATTCTTTAAATGAGATATTCTCTCACATTATCAAATATTGTGAATTCTGCTGTGTGAGATTTTCACACACGCTCTAAATATTTCGAATTTCACCTTGTGAGATTTTCACTCACGCTCTAAATATTGTGAATTTTGTGGTGTGAGAATTTATCTCAAGCTATAAAATATAGTGAATTCCGCAGTGTGAGATTTTCACTCACGCTATACATATTGCAAATTCCGCTGCTAGAGATTTTCTCACGCGCCATAACATATTTCGGGAGTTTTTAAATATGAGATTTTCTCGCACGCTTTAAAATATTTTTAGAAATTGTTTTGTGAGTTTTTTCCTCGCACTCTAAAATATTTGTTTTCTTTTCAAAGTCCAAATATCGCTGTCTTATCAAAAATTATTTCACATGCAAGCCCTCACGTTCTAGGTTAGCGAGTTTTTCTTTGTTAATGGAAGTTTGTGTAACATAGTCTTGGATTGTTCTTCTTAGACACCTGTTTTATATTTAATCGCACACCTTATTTCATTTCTCCAATCTTAATAAAACACCTGCTTGCAAAGACCCACCCATGTTTATAATTAAAAAAATATATCAAAGACCTCACAGAAAGTTATTTCTTTGTTATTCCATACCCAAACTTATCAAACGAAGAAGGAAAAAAAAATCATTATCTTAAAAAGAGTCAATATGACCATTCTTTTAAAACTTGTTCCTTCACAAAATAACCACTAACCACATTTGCTCTTTTCACTTCCGACACCACATAACGGAACTTGCATTTTTTTTTTTCATCCCATTATTCTTCTCACATTTAATCTCGCACCCGAGAAGCTTCCGCATTTAATCACGCTTTTTCGAATAATGGGAGGCGACTGGTTCGAGGCTTTTGATCCATTTTTAATTAATGTTTGATATAGTGAGGGAAAAGAATTTTTTTTTTTGTTCTTTTTTACTGTTACTTTTATTAACGGGGAAGGGAGAGTGTTAGTTTTCCTAGGTTTTCTTCTTCGTTCTCTTCCGTTTTAAGAGACGGTAGAAGTTGTAGTACTTTTTTTTTTTATCGTTTGTTTTGTATTAGGTTTCCATCGAGCTGTCGTTTTTCGTTCCGGTATTAGTGTTGCCGTGTTTATTATTATATATTTTTTTTTCTTTAATCAGGGTTTTTAAACTTTTTGTTCTGAATGAGCTTTTTTTTTTTTTACAGAGTATGGCCCTGTAAATTCGTTTTGATTAACAATTTGTTAGAAGAGTAAGAATTGTTTTTCGTGCGGAGATTTGTTGCTTTATTTCTTTTTTGTTTATTTTGTTTTTGTTTTTTTAGATGCGTTACGTAGAAATTAGGTGTTTTATATAGATAGGGGGCAAATATTTAACTTTTTCTTACAAGGATTATCCGCCAAGAAATATGCGACGGCCTTTGTTTTGAAATATCGTTTGCTTACTTTAGGGTTACTCTGTTTTTCGTTCGAAATTTTAAATATGTTTTTCTTAAACTTTTAAGTTCATTCAAATCTTCTCCTTTTGCAAACAGTTTCGAAATCCGTATCCTCTTTCAAAATGTTATATATTATTAAATAAAGAAAATCAATTGATTTTTTTTTAACATTAAAATCGATATGGTTTGCTGGTATTTGAAAAATATGTGCGTTAAATGTTTAAAGGAACATGGTACCCCTTGTTTTCACACAAAAATAATTAAAATATAAATTTTCTCTTTCTTGCGTGTTGAAAGCCTTTTCCATATTCTGGCAAGTTTTTGAGCTGAGCCAATAACTGCAATTGCAGAAAAACTATATTTTTTATGGAGAATTTAGCATTGCTGCTATAGCTCCTTCGATGTTTCGAACGCATTTTTCTCGGTTCGTGATTTTTGAAATTCCCACCCTACTCAAAATGCAATACTCCAGCAATTATGAATGAAATGGCTTGACTTTTTTTGTGTGTCATTCTTAGTATCTATTTGACAAAAATAGGCATGGATTTTTGAATAAAGTAAACTTTTTTTTTACAAATTTAAATGTTCTAATTTACTTATTCTAAATCCGATGCTTAAAAAGTTAGAGAATATTGCTAGGAATTAAAAAAAAAAAAAAAAAAAAATCAGGAAAAAATATTGGAAATTAAAAAAAGAAGAGAGAATTAATTTGAAATGTAATTTTTTTTCAAAATTAAAAATTATAATTTTAGAACACTATGGGAATTTTTTTTTTAAATAAAATTTTGTTTTTACTTACAGTCCGAGAGGCAACCGCAATTTTTGGACCTTATCGAACATCATTCTGAATAGTTTATTGAAATTGGAGAAAAGTGAGTAGATTACGAATTCACTGGTCTGCCGTGGCAAAAATGGCCGAAACTGATGAAAAATCGACTTGGAATATGTTGAACTGAAATTCCATTGCCAAATATGTCATAACTTGCCAAAAAGAGAACAAAATATTTCGTCTGGCAACCCACTGCATTTTGATTTTCAATGAGAAAAAGCGCAAACGGCGCTCTGGCTCGGAAAACTTGTATCTTTTAAAAGTAAGCCAAATTGGCAACATCAGTTACGTCATCAGTGACGTAATGTTTATCGTCAATTTGGCTTATTTGTGAAAGATGCAATTAATCCATAGACACACATCCGAATCGTCTGCAACCTTTTTAATTGAAAATTAAAGAGTGAGGGTTACCAAATAAAAATATATGCTCATTATTTGGCAAGTTATGGCACATTTGGCAATTGGATTTAGTTCAATTTATTAAAAGTCGATTTTTGACCAGTTTCGGCCATTTTTGCCATGGCAGACCAGTGGATTCGTAATCTACTCACTTTTCTCCAATTTCTCTAAAAAATTTGGAATGATGTTCGATGGGGTCCAAAAACTGCAGTTGCCTTAAGTCTATTAGTAATACTTCCTAATAAGTAAAAATTATAATTTTAAAGGCTTAATAATACTAATAATAAAAAAAAAAGTTTGAAGAGTACAAAATCCCCTTAAATATGCTAATTTAAGGTTTAAAGTGAATTTAAAATCGCGACTAATAACCAAGTCTGAAGTAAATTGAATGTATATCACATGATTAACTCCCGCCGCGTTGTCTAGCGTTGACTGTTGCTGTAAAAAACAAGACTAGCCCACGGAGGACTCCAGGAGAGGAACATTTAACTTAATACAGAGTGGCCACAGAACCTGGAAATCAGAGAAATGTCAGGGAGCTTTAAAATATTTCACGAAAATCAGGGAAATTTTCTAAGTTCTGGAGAGATATTTCCCCGTTCATCCACATTTTGGCGCCATTTTCCCAGAGAAGTGTGGTGATAATTGTTACAAGTTTAATGTTACGGAATAATTTAAACATTTCATTACCGCCACAACTATTTTTTAAAAATTGATATGTTATCCCTTCTGCATACATGTTATGTTGGATCAGGGTGTCTACTAAATTAAAAAAAAAAAAGTTCGCGGGAATTTTTTTAGAAATTTGCCAGGAAAATGAGGGGATTTTTTTCCTGAATTTTGTGGCTTCCCTGGGGATGCACCTTGTTCACAACATATAATATGTAATACCACCCCCCCCCCCCCCACACAAAAAAAAAAAAACGGAACGAAGTTTTCCATAAAAACAAATATCTCAAAATTGAGGGTTCCGTTGGATGATAAAGGTTGAAGAACACTGGTGGATCGTAAAATCAGGGAATTTTTTAGAAATCTGCCAGGGAAATCAGGGAATTATCAGGGGACTTTTTTCCTGAATTTTGTGGCCACCCTGTTGTAGGCTTTGGACGCCAATTTCATGCATTCGTTACCCCTTTTCTAAATCGGACGAGTATTGTAATTATAGCAACCGCCATCAATCGGATTATCTTGTGGAAACTATTATGACCATAGAAAGTAACTGTAAAAATTTTCAATCGCGTTATATATATTGTAAAAATTGCCCAATTGATTATGAGATTTTACAGTCTTGGTTCATTACAATAAAATTTGTTGGTTGGAGATTTTCTGGCGTAAGGAATTTAATGTGTCAAAACCGCATTTGGTTATTATCTTTTAAAGAGGAATGCCTTCCTGGTGAACTTTCAATGGGAAACAATAGATCTCGCATGATCACCGGTGTGTTTAATTTGAAAAGAAGTACAGAGTGCTGCTTTCCGTTCAATGTACGGCATATACATCACGTTTATGAAGTGCCCACAGATAGTGACGTTTCCTACGTAGTTCTTATTCTCGAATTACGAATGTTCTCCGTAGAAATGCGGAAGTGAGGAGGTACCAAGGAATGCGCTCACATATGTTCCAAAGATGATGAAATGACACGTCTTGGAACTTTTACACAAATATAGAATGCGTCGTACTCCCTATTTTCTTAAACGCATTTTTCCTCTCGTTTTCTTCGTTTTAGTTAACATCAAGCTCCCCGCCTGTCGTTTCGAAATTCATTAAGGTTTTTTTTTTCGTTCTTAAATGTGTAAAAAAAAAAAATATTCTTAGTGAAACTTGCAGAAGATGGAAGTACTTTAATAGCATAGCTTGGCGGTAGGGAGTGGAGCGTTTTGGTGAGAAATTCTTTTTAAATACCGCGAAAAAAAAGAAAAAAAAAAAAAGAGAAAAAAACACTCTTCAGAAAAGTTGTGGACGCTTGATGTTTGAACCTTTTCTCATTAAAGTTACCTGAAAATTTCTAAATTTCTATTGGAACACAATTATGAGACATATATAAGTAAAATAATTAAAATAATTAATTAATAATTAATAATAATTTCAGATATACACAAGACTGTGCTGGGAATTTTTGTGAATTCACGAATACATTAATGCCCTTTTCAGAACTCGAACCCAGCACCTTTGACAAGAGGGGAGGCAAATCGTTTCCCATTCAGCCAAAAATTGGTCTTTACATTGTAGAATATGATGACAAATGAGTTTTAATCGTATAATTTTGATTTCATTTACTTTTTTGATTTTATTTAAACTTAAACTTATAACTTTAAGGTAAAACGTGCGCTTGATATGCAATTATCCTCAGCGTTGCATCATGTTCCTACTTTAAAAAAAATTAATAGACACGACCGTGATTTTAAAAAACAGTCTCGCGATCGTCCATTATCTGGGTTTCCTCCCAGTCTGTATGCAAATGCGAGTCAGTCACCCCTTTGAAAAGGTCCCCTAAAAGGCGGTTTGGTTCACTCCTGAAACACAAGGTATTTCGATTGTTTTGAAAACTAGATGTCCAACCAACAATTGTGTTCCCCCCCCCCCGTCCCTAATTTCGCCCCCTTTGAATAAACCGGACCCCGTAATAAACAAAAGGAAACCCTTCAAATTCGAGCGCGTACGGGCCGGACTTCTCCCGGCAGTGACGTAGCGGATACAACTGTCTTTCCTTCCTGTCCACAAAGGAATTCGGCCGTAATTCTCGCCTCCGCTGCTAATTAAGTTTAATGGATACGAGATACGCGTGTTCACTGTAACTGTGTTTCGGGACTGCTGGAGTGGGACGCTGATTAGAGGGTCTGCAAATATCCGGATGGCCTTTCTTCGTCTTTAAAAGGTGTATATCTTGGGGAAGGAAGGATTTTGGAATCCTCCAGGTTGCGAATGTTTCGTGGTAGATTCTAGGAAGACTGTTATTCAAATAACCGTAAAAGCATATAACTTTGTGAACCAATAAAGTCATTGTACACTGATTACAAAAGTGATACATCTCAAAATTATTTTTAAGTTCAAGTGTGTACAGGATTATGGATCACAGATTACATGGAACTTGAATCTGGAAGAATAGCTTTAGTCAGTTGAATTCAACTTATAAGCAATCTTGTGCTGTTCAACTTACCAGTGCCGACCTAACGGTTTTAGTGGTTAGCGTGCTAGCTTCTAGACCGCGAGGTTGCGGGTTCGAGTCCCGTGTTAGGCATGGGTGTTTGTAAATGTATGTTGGTTTGTCTAATGACGAATGCTTCGGCGCATTATAGCCCTCGTGTTGCTGACGGCGCCAGATAATCTGAAAACAACCAATCAACTTACCAGTTTCAAATGCATGTAGTCTTTGATTTTGTTCTCACTTCAACTCAAAATGAATAATTTTTAGTTGTATAATTTATGCAGCAAGGTTGTGATGTACTATTACATCTAAATATCACCCAAAAAAATGTGCATTTGTTTACCCGAACTCATGACTCAGAAAGGAGGTACGCGACTCTGAGCTTAGACATCCAGGTTCATATTTTGATGATTGGTCAATTCTTACTCTGGATTGGTTGTTTTGGATTTTCTTGCTCAAGGGCTACATTGGAGATATACTGAGCCGAAATAGGCTCCAACATCTCAAATTACTCTTCGTTGTTTTGATTTTGTTAAAATGGCGAGGTGTCGACACCTAAGCTAGCACTTCTCTCTTCATATCCACACCCACGATAGGACATTGATACCCCGATGGATGTAAAATGCAGCGGTCACCATTATTTCTACGCGCTTGTGTCATGGCAGCGCTCGATCTCTTGACCTTTCGAACACGAGTCCAACGGTTTACCTAGATGAACTACCCTGCTTTCAGAAACATGATGGCATCGTCTTGACAATAGGCTCACTTAATAGTGTGAGTTTTCTGGGTTTTCTCCTATTCGATATGTGTTCCAACTCTGCTTTTAGAAATATTTTGGCACGATAATGTCTTTACTTATCACTGCCAGTGGGAGCTTTCTGGGTTTTCTCCCATGCGATTTATTCTTCCCCAAATGGACATCTCACAAAAAGTGGCCGTCCTGCCTGATCTTAGATTCGAAGGTATCGGGTTCAAATCATGGGATAGCCATGAACGTTCGTTGCTGTTCGGTTGGTTGGTTTGTACGTTCAACGACCTATTTTTATGCAGAATAACGGCTTAGGCCGGGACCTACAACTTAACGTGGATTCCGAACCACAACGAACATCCATGCCTAACCCGGTGTTCGAATCCGACGCCTTTGGCATGCGAAACCAGAGCGCTAACACCATAGCCATCAGATGGGCTGTTGCTGTACGGAATCTACGTTAAACTGTAGATTCCAGCCTGACTAGCCATTATTGTGCATTAAGTAGGACTTTGATCGTACTAACCATCCAAATAGTGGTCTTCTCTGGTTCAGTTTTCCACCGAAAATTAAAACTTCTATGTAACCAATACCAAAATTCTACTGATTCCGTCTAGTGGTAGCTTCCATAAAACCTTTTCTAAAAAAAAAAAAAAAAAACTGATGATGATACCCCTCCGCTTTATCGTCTGCCATGAAATCAGGACGTGATCTTTCCACACATCCTCTATGGTCCCTTTCGAACGTCCCCTCCTCTATGCCACTGGACAACCCTCCCGGGACATACCCCCCCCCCCCTTCTTTATTCCAACCTTCTATTGTTTTCTATTTGGGTATTGCGCTTGTTGGCTGTATTGTGCGCTTTGAGTGGTTGCAATTTTTCAAAGAAGTTCTTCGGTCAGGTTATTTACTTTAATGATGAGTGTTTATTTTTTTATTTGTGAGTGATTGAATGGGAACTTTTTTTTTTCTTCCTCTGTTTGTTTTTAATTTTTTTTTTTTTTTGAGTGGGAGGTTTCTTTTAGGGGGGGGTGATTAAGGTTTATTTTTTTTGTTTCGAACTTTTTTTTCTCTTCCTTATTGTGTTGCTTTAGCACCTTTTGGATGTGCTGATTTTCAAACTGGTTAACGATGGTTTTTGGAAGTTCGATTGAGGGTTTTATGGGAGTTAATAATACTAATTCTGGAACCTTTGTTGAAGTATATCGTTAAAAATTAAGGAACCTGTTTTCGTTGGCGATTTCTTTGCATTGATGTTTATGTCTTTGTAATGTACAAGTTGGCGAGATAGTTGATGCTCCCCTTGTGATGATGAGTTTTTAGACTTTGAAAAGGAGTTTTTACGGAAGTGGCTTTGGGTTTGAAGTATAAAAAAATCATCCCATAAAAGCCACATCTTTAATACTAATCCTTTATATTCATTTCACATTTTTATAAACAATTGCAACTTATGTAATCGCCTTTGAGCTTAAATCGAGTTTCATAGTGTTGGGCCACTACGAAGAAAAAGTCCATTCCGTGTAATTGACTGTTTTTTGCTCCAAAACGATAGTCAATAATAATGAGTCTATCTTCCAAGGCCGAAAAAACGGTATATTGGTTAGCGTACTAGCTTCTAGACCGCGAGGTTGCGGGTTCGAGTCCCGTGTAAGGCATGTGTGTATGTAAATGTATGTTGGCTTGCCAAATGACGAATGTTTTGGCAGATTTATAGCCCTCGTGTTGCTGACGGCGCCAGATAATCTGAAAACAACCAACTATCTTCCAAGTTTCAGCTCGATTGGAACACTGCAAGTGGGTGAGCGCCCCGACGATTTTGTCAAAATATTCCATACAAAATCGAAGTTAATATAAAGGATTTAAAAAAAAAAAAAAAAAAAAAAAAATTTTTGTCTATGTTTGAAGTTTGTGTCCTTTATACAAAGTCCGAACGCAGTTTTAATTATCGTTGATTAATTCTTTGGATAATTTATTTGAAAATAAGCCATTTCCTAACTAGCGTTTTTACGATTTAAACTATTTTAATTGAGATATATCCCATAAGAAAAAAAACCTTCACAAATCTAAACTAGCCGGAAATCAGCAGTTACTGCGAACGTTTAGTATTAACGGCTTAATCAATTCAAACAGTTTCGTTTAATTTTACGCAGCGACAAACACATCATTTAAAAAAAAAAAAAAAAAAAAATCTTACAAATTCCACTAAAAATCATCGACGCACCATTCTGAAAAATCAAACGAGCTTTAAAAGCGTCGAAATTAATACACCAGATAATTCTTTCAATACTCTAAAAAAAAAAAAAAAAAATCGAGTCTTTATTAAAATGGAAAGAGAAGCATAAAACCCAGATCAAACAAAAGATCCGAGCCCTCAACTACAACTCCATGGCAGGAAAGCTAAACACCATTAAAAATGACTTGTTTTGATACGACGCTCTTTTAAAAGTGGCGTCTTTTTTTTTCTTCCTCCACCAGCTATATCGACTCCACTGTTAATTAGGTGCTATCGGACTTAGGGAAAAAATATTAAGTCCAAGCAATTAGTATGTCAAATGCGTCGTTAAAGAGGGCATAAAAATGAGTACGGAAAACATCGGAGGGAGGTTTTTTAATATTTGTGTTGACTTTTGCTTTCGGTGGAGAGGTGGGGGGGGGGGGGGGGGAAGGAGGACTTTCGTTATTAATATTATTATTGTTCGAAGCCCTTTGAAATTATTAAATGGGGATTTTGTTGATGGAAGGAATCCTTTTCGTAAAATTTGAAAAGAGTATTTTATTAATTTTGGAGGAGAGGATGTTGAATTTTTGGAAGGATGTGAGGCCTTATCAGTTTTGTTGTATGGCGGTTTTTTTTTGCTTAATTGTTGAGAAATTGAAATGAAACTTGGATTTTTGGAGCTACAGTGTAAGTATTGAAGCAGTTGTTAGAAAGAGTTTCAGGTACCTGACGGAAATTGTGTGGATAACAAAATTTTAAATGTGAGTGTGCGTTTGTGTATGTAGCATATTTTTTTGCGTAAAATTTTAGTTTGGAAATGGTGGTCTAACATTTTGAATGAAATATGGTGGTCTAAAGTTTGACTACCTAAGGTAGTTGATGCTAAAATTATTAATTAACTATTTTAAAATGTAAATTCATATATAATGTAATTAATTTTTTATGCTACATAATGTGTAAACCATTATGTAGAATATATATATATATATATATATATATATATATATATATATATATATATATATATATATATATATATATATATATAAAAACCTGTTAAGTCAGTGCGTACTGGAATATAAAATCGTCCTGGTAATTTAAAATTTATGTCGGTTCAAATTCTTGAGATAATCGCTAAACAAATTTTAATTACTGTGGTAATAATAAAATAATTCCAATATTTAATTAAATAATTCTTGTTAATAATTAGATAGTTTTAATAATAGATTTTAGTATCTAAATTTTTATATTTAATAATTAATTTCAATAATTAGTTTTATTAATTAATATTAATGATTTAATTTTTTTTTAATAATTAGTTTAACTAAATAGTATTTTTTTTGTCGATTTTTTATACGTCTTTTGATTGAACTTAGTTTCCATAAGTCATTGGTAATTTATTGCTAAATATAAAAGAAAATTGGGGGAAAAAAAATAAATTGTAATGTCTAGGTATATAACTATACTAAACTTCAATTTAACTTGACATCACTAGACGGTAGATCGTCACAGTGCTCATAGGTATTTAATCCATTTTGGCGGCGTGAAAGCATAATGTTCACCAAACCACAACCCTGTAGAGAACAAAAGGCTATAAGGTTTGGCGGGAATTATGTCTTCACTCCGCTAAAATGGATTAATTGCCTATGAACACGGTGAAGATCTATTGTCTAGTGATGTCAAGTTAAGTTGGAGTTTAGTATAGTAAGTTTATTACGTAACTTCTTACTGTGCCGACACATTTTTTACAGACACTTACTGTTCCAGCGACTGCACCTGGTATGCCCCTGGTAACAATAACAGTGTGACCACAGAACCGAGAAAACCTGGAAATCAGGGAAATGTCAGGGAGCTTTCTGATTCTGGAAAAAATCAGGGAAATGACAGGGAACTTTTTAAAATTTCATGAAAATCGGGGAAATTTTGTATTGTTTAAGGCACGTTCATCCATATTTTGGCGCTATTTACATGGAGATTTGTGGTGGTTAAGCCATAAGAAGTGTAATGTTACGGAATAATTTAAACTTTTCATTACCAGCAAAACTATTATATAAAAAATCGCATATTTTCTCTTTAGCATACATTTTCTATTTCATCAGGGGGTCTAGACATCTGAAAAACCTAAGAAAATTGGGGAAATTTGAAAAAAAAAATTTGCCCTAAAATCAGTGAATTTTTTAGAAATCTGTCAGGGAATTATCAGGGAACTATTTTTCTTGAATTTTTGTGGTCACCCTGAATTATCCGTCAAGTACACCCCTAGTAACAAAAAATACTTTTATGATTACCGTTCCAGTGATTACACTGAGTAACAATTTCACAGTTTGGCTAAACCTAAATACAGGTACGACAAGTATTCACCTGGTAACAATAAGTCAGTTGGTCCAAAAAATTCAGCTGTGATTAGCCTTAGTACAACCTCCTTGTTAGTATGAAAAATCTTTTATCAACCGACCTTTCAGGCGTAACCAGTGTATTTTATGTTGGAAAATCCAACACAAACGCCAGTACCAGACACTCCAAAAGAGAACTTCTTTTAAGGTGCCATTCGGTTTTAAACAACACAACAAACATGCCAACTCTCGAGAAAAAGATCTTTTTTTTTAAAAAAAAGAAAACTGCATCAAAAGTAAGTTTATTCCGCTCATTACCGAGAAACTACCAGAAAACGTTTTCGGAGAGGTATAGAGAAAGAGACAAGGAAACTCCTTCAAGCCGGCGTTTTTTCTCGCTCAAGAAAAATCGCTTTTCCTCGGAAGAAGTAGGGGAGCATCTTTTTCCTTCAAGGAAAAGAGGTGGACAACATGAAGTACGGTCCTCCTTCAGAGAGATATCATCATCAGACGCAGGCATTTCAATGTCATTATGCAAATGGCGAATGCAAATCTGACGACTTTATTTTATTGACTCCAAGAACCCCTCTCCTTCAACCTTTTTGCCAGAAGAGAATGTTATTAACCAGGGGGGGGGGGGGGGATTTCTTTTTTTCTTCTTCTTCTTGTCCTCTTTATCTTTCTGGAAGAGAGGGACTTGAAAGAAAAGAAGGCACAAAGTAAGAAAATGGAAACTTTTGAAGCTCCACTCTATTAGGTACAGCCTTTTCATCTTTCGCCATGCGATGGTTTTTGACTTTGCCCCCCCCCCCCCCCCCCCCCCCCGGAAAAGAGGGAATGTTATGGACTTGATGTGTTTGGTGCGTGTTTGAGAGAGGGGTAGGTTGTGTTTTAATTACGAAGCAAGTTTTGAAGTATGAAGTTTTTGAGAGTAATTTATTGCTTATTAAATTTTAACGAGCTGCCTATTTTTTTACGGATTAGCCTTACAACATAAGGATTTCAATTTCCATGGTCTTACGAATATTATCGTGCTAAGCACAACAGTGGTATTAGCAACTGAAGTCAAAATGAGAAATGGCGGTTTAAACTTTTATTAACTAACCGGACTTGGTTATGAGTCCCGTGCGTTTTCTCATGGTAGTGTATTAATTTAAATGTTTTGTGACCCATTGGAACTTTGAAATCCAATTCTATGAAGTTCATTCTTCAACTGTTGGATGGCAGCACGAGCTTATTTCTCTTTATATATAAACACATAGACGATTTTCAATCTTCTAGGCATCCATCTTAGCCTTTCATCGTTTTAATACTTCAATACTTTTAATTGTTCCAATACCTGTCTTTAGCAAGTTTTCAAAAAGGAATACTTGAGCTACCATCCCACAATTCAGGGGTGAAAATCTTCCGCTTTTAGGAGTATTTCCGTTTTTCTTTTCTTTGAGAAGCTGCTTTTTCTACAATTTTATTATTTTTATTGAACTTAATAGGGATTTATCAGACTAGATTTGCCTATTCCCCATCACATTAGTGTACCATTATATTCTTATTCAGCTATTTTTGTTGTCCAAAATAACGCTGCGTATATTTTCCTCTTTTTCACAACTTCAGGGGTCGCAGACGTCCTATATGTCCTATAGATCCTATATTTTTTAAAAAATCGGCAAAAATGTCCGATATTGTCGTATATTT
Source organism: Linyphia triangularis (assembly GCA_963978545.1). Lineage (NCBI taxonomy): Eukaryota > Metazoa > Arthropoda > Arachnida > Araneae > Linyphiidae > Linyphia > Linyphia triangularis. The sequence goes on from OZ021729.1 coordinate 66,767,425, forward strand.
TACAATTGTCCTATATATCCAATATTTATATATTAATTCGATCTATATGTTTCGTGTTTTTGGTTTTAAGAGTTTTTTTGTTGTTTTGATAGCTGTTTTTTGAATCCAATTCATATCAGGACGTTCTGTAGTCAATTAATGCCGCCTGTGTGAACCGAGTACAAAGATGAATAATTCGAATTTATAATTGCGAATTTTGTGTAAGTTGGTCTGCCGGGACAAATATGGCGGAAACTGGTCGAAAGTCGACTTTGAATGTGTTGAATGAAATCCGATTGCTAAGTAGGTTATAACTACCCAAATAATGAGCAATCTTTTTTTTTTTTTGGTAACCCTCCGCTCTTTGATTTTCAACGAGGAAGGGCGCAGACGATTTCACCTTCTTTCCTATCAGTCGAATTTTTAAGTCATGCAGTTCCAGACCTCTACGTGGGAAAAAAAAACTATCAGTTTAGAATTTGTCTGCGAAAAAAATATGTAGTCAACAAAAAGTCCTCCTGATCGTTTGAAAGTTCTTCCACCCTATTCAGAAACTGACCAGCCCTTTTCCGTTTTCCCATGCACCTAGTCAGGGGGAGTAGTACAATGGGATTTTCAACTCCCTCCTCCCCCCAGACAAGCGTCGGAAGCATGCTCGGAATTCTCAGACGATAAATTACTACCCCCCACACACACACCACGGGTCGGGAAAAAGGGCGCGAAAACTGTGGTCATCCCCCACCCTTGTTACAGAGGGGTTTAGCAGCGCCATCTGGGTATGAAGAGTGACACTGCCTTCTGTTTTAGGCTAAGTTCGGGTGTGAGTGACCTTGTTTACTTTTATAGTAACGGACGAGGGATTAGAAGGGATTGTTTCATGTTGAAATGTATGGGATTTGAAGGGGCTTAGTTGCAGGAACAGCTGTGAGCAGCGATATTCCTGAAGCATTTTTTTACTTTCAATTACTCATATGTAATACATAGGGTAATAAAATAGGATTTTAAGCATTTCTCCACGTTTTGGAACATCCTGATCTCATTAAAGTGATCTAGAAAAAATTTGTCTGTGTGTACGTAGTCGGCATAACTCCCGAACAAATTGACCTATGATGTTCAAATTTGGTGTGCAGGTTGATGATGGCCCAAGGACCTACCATTAAGGTTTTCGTCAAAATCGCGCATGCGCTGCCATTGAAAAAAATCATGTTTTTCAATAATTGCTAAAAAACGGCTCTAACGATTTTGCTCAAAATCGCTGTGGTAATGCCTCTTAAGGTGTTCTAAACATTCCCTCCTCCGAAATTCCCGTAAAAATGCTTAAATGGCGTAAAAAGTTGAGAAACGAATGTCCTTAACGCAGAGTTCTCTTTCTTGAGCATCCTCATCAACGATCGCTTTTTTTTTTTTTTTTTTTTTTGGACCATTCAAATCTCAAAATGGACCTTTCAAATTTTTTCAACAGCGGCACACCTACCTACTTTTTGAGGACTCCTGTTTACCTGGCATTTTCACACTAAAAAAATGGTTAAAATTAATATTTTTTTTTTTTTTAAAGCAATTTACGAATGTTTTTGTTTAAGTCTTATAACAAGTTTTATATCAATAAGCATAACATTATTCTTTTAAAAAATATTAATAAAAATATTGTTTTTTCATGCATCCAAAATAGACAGAGCCTTTAAAAAAAAAAATTAAACTTAATATTCATGAGACAGCAGGGACAATCTGACTTCGCCTCTAAACACACAAGGAACATCACTCTATGTATAATTACACAAGTTTCTTCCAGCATCTAAATTAATATAAATCGCAGTTTCAACGGGTTTCTCTTTCAATGTCGAGGCTTTTCTACTTCCAGTCCCATTTCTATATATCTCATCCCTTACATCTAACGCTGTTGATTGTCATCGATTCCCGACTCTTCAGTACTTGATGACCAAAGTAGCGATGATTATTCAACTCTTTTTCTCGCTTCACTTCCCAAATCGCTAATAATGGGGGGATGCACAACAATCCACATATTCTCCCACAAAAGACTCTTTAAAACATAAAAATCGCGTATATCTCTCTCTCTTCAAAAGAGAACGATATTTGAAAAGTTCTCGTGGCCGAATCTTTTGGTCGGATTTCTCTCCCATTTTCGTCTTGTATAATTAACTTTTCGAACAAAGGCGAGAGAGGGGGGTAGTATGCGGCAGATTTCGATTTCTAATCAATACCTTCTAAAAATTTTTTTTTTTGGGTGGTTCTCCTTTCTTTTTGGGGACGTCGAGAGTATAGCCGAAAGCGTGGCGGGAATTTTTCGCTTCATTATGGAAGCCCAGAGAATTGTTCGGGAGGTCTTTTAGTATTATTAATACGGGAACGTTTTCTTCTTTTTTTTTTCGATAATTCTCTCTTTTGTAGGAATCCGGTTTAGGGGGAAGGATTTAATCTGTTCTGGGAAATGTCTTTTGATCAAGTTTTTAAAAGAGAGATTAAGATATGTGAGTAATTCTTATCTGATAAAAGTTATTCGAAGATGTTTTGGGGTTTAAAAAAATCATCAGTATTTGTTGTTTTTAAATTTGATGCGGATGGGGTCTGTGACCTTTCACTTCGCTGTCTGCTGCAGAGAGGCATTTTCTGCCGATTTTCTGTAACTTCACTTATTTTACTTGTACTTAGTGGTCATAGAACCTGGAAATCGGGGAAATGTCAGGGAATTTTTTTAAATTTCGCAAAAATTAGGGAATTTTTCTATTGTTTTGAAGGTATGTTTCCACCTTCATCCGTATTTTGGCGTCATTTTCTCTGGAGAATCGTAGTAATCATTAGAAATTTGGTGTAATTTAAATTTTTCATTACTGCCGAAACTATGAAAAAAAAAATTGACATATTATCTCTTTGGCTTAGATGTTTTATTTGATCTACACATCTGGAAAAGTTGGGAAAATTTGAAAAAAAAAATGAAGGAAAAAAAAAAAAAATTCTGCTGTAAAATCAGGGAATTTTTAAGAAATCTATCAGAAAATCGGGAAAACTTTTCCCCCCAAGTTTTGTGGCCACCCTATTGTTTCCATACATTTTTCGCGGTTTTTACGGTTTAACGGATGTTCTTCAAAATCTACGGAAAAACACGCGAAATATCTTTTCTTATTCTTTTGCCCACACTCTTGAAATTCACCGATACTTTCGGCTATTGCCGAGATCTACGTTGTTTTCTCCGAGTGTTACGATGGTGTAATGATCTCTATTACATCTCTTATTCATTCATCATAATGTGGGAATGTTGGCCGTGCGTAAACCGTAAAAATCCGTAAGGACCACGGAAAATCCGTTAAAAAAAGTTGCCTTCTCTGCTATTGTACAAATAATCATGTACAATTTCATGGGAAATTTAATGTAGTATTTTCTAGGTAAAGATAAACATTTTCAGAATAAGACTTTATAAGAAGGTTGGATTTGTTACATATCTGCATTTACTCATAAAGATTGATCCAGATTTAAGTTGATATCTAGATTGCTTCGGAATCTTTTTCTGAAAAGTGGACCCAGTTGGTGCAATTCTTGCTATGTAATGAAACTACTGTACATTCTTTGCAATAGCTTCATAAGTTAAATTCGTTTACATTATTACTGCTTAAATATAAGCAATAGGAAGGGTTTTATCTATGCTCGACTCTTAAAGTGAATGGCGATATGTAAAAAGCTAACGTCAGTCTCAATTAAAATGTAAAAACGGGTGTCACCAAATTTATTTCCATTGAATATATTTTGTTTAAATTTATATAGGCTCACAAAAATGGTCAAATTTTGATAGTCCTACAAACTCTATACCACTACAACCCCAGTGCGATATATTCAGTTATTTTTTCTTCAATGGCTACTGATTACCATTGTCTCCAACAGAACTGAACTGTCAAATTTGTTCTTCAAATACAGCTAGGCGTACGCATTCTACACTATCTGGTTCACCTCTACCCCATGTCCCTTTTAATACCTATTTATACATTTTTCACTCATGTTACCTTATCATTGCTGAAATAAATCAACCCCATTCTCTATTTCTAAGTCAATTCGAAACCGTTCTTCGATTTAGCCCCAAGCTGTGCGTGCTATTAAGAAACACATCTTAATACCAACATCCGATAAATTAAATTCAAATCCTTTACAAAACTCAACCTGTTGTTCCTCAATGGACCAACGCAACGTAATTCTCTAGTTCCAAATCCAAACCGTTCTTCGATTATCTTCCAGGCGTGCGTGCCAATACCCACTTCCAATTCCGATAAATCTGGCTCAAATCCTTTACAATGCTTCAACCCGTTGTTCCTCAACGGACCATTGAGATATGAGTAATACCAATCCCTTGGAAAGTCCAAATTAACCTTCGGGGTTAAACTCTTGACAAAGTTTCTGCCGTTGTTCCGCGGAGGAAACTAATGCGTTTGACATATTCCTTCCCTTTAGCGGCGGCGACTAAATACTTCTGGCATTTACCAGAGAAGATCTTGGCGACACCCATAACTTTGAAGTTATTGCTCGAGGCCATTAAAGCCCCCCTTTTCATTTTCTCTGGCACCACGCGGAGGTGACAAACGCCTCCCCAGTGGAGGTGATGGCCACTTTGTTACTGGAGGAAGGGGGAGTCGGAAATTCTTGCCAGAATGTCGGATACTCTGGTCTTCTATACCGCCGGCTGTTGGGTTTCGCAGTGTTTGCTGGTGCTGTGTAATCAATGGTTTGGCCGATTGCTCTACTAGATCTTTCTTGGGTTGATATTTAGATTGGTGAGGGTAGCTTGGGTGTTGACTGTAGATTTAGTAAAACTTTTGAAAAACTGGTGAACCAATAATGAAACTTTATTATTTCTGTATCGTAGAAGGTAATAGGGAAATGGCAATTGGTGGTTTTGGTGTTTTTTAGTTTACTTTGGACTGAAGATATTTTGTTCCTGACATTCATAACTTTGAAACAGTCACAGAAGTGATCAATACATTACTATCTGGAAGTGTAGGATCTGGATTTATGACCATTTGTACATCTTTACGAGGGGAATTGGCATTGAAATAAATGTCGGATCTTATTTCTATTTGTTGTTACTTTATACGGCTGGCTGTTAGAATTCACTAAATGTATTGAAATACATTAATTGAATTTTGGTAATAAAATGAAGTGTTTGTGGTTAATTTTTCGAACGTCTTTGAATTGAAGAGCTTGAGATTTGGTGTTGTGAGGCACTACTACACAAGAACTGATTTTTTTTATATTAAGTTGGAAGTTAAGACTACGAACCTTGAAATTTGTATAATACCTGCGCCAAGACCTAAAATTAGTGACTGGGTATTATTTCCTTCATCAATAAATTACAAAACAAAATAAAATTCAGATGTCATTTAAGTGTATTTTATTACGATAATAAAAAGGACTTAATTCTTTGGTTTGTGGTGAACAAGACTACTTTTAAGTAGAAATGGTACACAATGAAATAATAATTTCAAAATAAGATCCAGCTTCCGCTTGGATTTTATTCCAAAAGCAGAAAATAAACACTATTACAACTCTTCCTCTGCAGTGAGTTCTGTAATAATTGCAGGGGTTATAATAAAGTTGGCAATGCGCGTACAGAACCCAAACCATCACCTAATCGAAAAAGGGTTTCAATCCGTCCTAGCCACAAATAACACCAGCTGTAAACGAAATTAGGTACAACACAATCCAACATTCGCATTCCTTTCTCTTCATCAGTCGTCATCTATATATATCGCAGCCGGGCTACAACTCTACTCCACTCGAACTGCCGCTCTTGATCCGTGGTAAGTTTGAACGGGGATACCATCATCCTCGTATCTAATAACTTCTCTCTGGTCATCTCGTGAAATTCCAATTTAATTCCAACAAGGGGAAAGGCGCGTGCAGTAATTGAGTTTGCTCTCACCACCCAACTTTACCCCCGTCGAAATAGAGTTGTATATTATATAACATCAAGCGAGGAGGAGATAGTTGGGGGGGGGGGGGGTCTGTGGATTATTTCGAATGTGCTCTGGAAGTTGTGCGGCCGCGAAAAGTTGGCCATCGCCATTAATTTCGTGCGAGGGAAGTTGTTCGCTTAAAAATGGGATTTGTTTGGCAGTGTTTGTTCTCTGGGCAGCGATAGTTGAAGGTGTTTGGGGTTGTAAATAAATTATCGTGGATGCTTTGTTGGGGGATTGCGCTTGGAAGGACGGAAGTAGTCAATTAAATTGAGCTTAATGTATTTGATTTTGAATTTGTCAAATTGATGTGTTGCTTCTGATGTTGACTCTTTTTACTATTTTTTTTTAAACTCGGAAACGGTCGTGAATGATTTTGACCTGACTTTTGAATGGTTAAAATTTAACTATAATAAATAGTATAATTTAATATTGAGGTACTAAAAGTACCATCATTTTAAGGTTTTTGTTTTTCCCGTTTTTTGGAAATCTCTTGGGACAATATATATCCCAATTGTGCACACGAATGGGGCAGTATATCCCAATCGTATAGTCGTCTGGGACTAGTTGTCGAAATCGTATAGTTGAATGGGACTAATTGTTCCAATCGTATAGTCGACTGGGGCTAGTTGTCGAAATCGTATTGTCGATTGGGACTAATTGTCCCTATCGTATAGTCGATTGCGACTGGTTGTCGAAATCGTATAGTCGAATGGGACTAATTGTTCCAATCGTATAGTCGATTGGGACTAGTTGTCGAGATCGTATAGTCGATTGGGACTAGTTGTCGAGATCGTATTGTCGATTGGGACTAGTTGTCGAGATCGTATTGTCGATTGGGACTAACTGTCCCTATTGTATAGTCGACTGCGACTGGTTGTCGAAATCGTATAGTCGAATGGGACTAATTGTTCCAATCGTATAGTCGACTGGGACTTGTTGTCGAAATCGTATTGTCGATTGGGACTAATTGTCCGTATCGTAGAGTCGACTGGGACTAGTTGTCGAAATCGTATAGTCGACTGGGACTAATTGTCCCTATCCTATAGTCGACTGCGACTAGTTGTCTAAATCGTATAGTCGACTGGGACTAGTTGTCTAAATCGTATAGTCGACTGGGACTTGTTGTCGAAATCGTATTGTCGATTGGGACTAATTGTCCGTATCGTAGAGTCGACTGGGACTAGTTGTCGAAATCGTATTGTCGAATGGGACCATTTGTCCCAATCGTATTGTCAAATGGGACTAGTTGTCGAAATCGTATTGTCGATTGGGACTAATTGTCCGTATCGTATAGTCGACTGGGACTAGTTGTCGAAATCGTATAGTCGACTGGGACTAGTTGTCGAAATCGTATAGTCGACTGGGACTAGTTGTCGAAATCGTATAGTCGACTGGGACTAGTTGTCGAATGGGACCATTTGTCCCAATCGTATTGTCAAATGGGACTAGTTGTCGAAATCGTATTGTCGATTGGGACTAATTGTCCGTATCGTATAGTCGACTGGGACTAGTGGTCGAAATCGTATTGTCAAATGGGACCATTTGTCCCAATCGTATTGTCAAATGGGACTAGTTGTCGAAATCGTATTGTCGATTGGGACTAGTTGTTGAAATCGTATTGTCGAATGGGACCATTTGTCCCAATCGTATTTTCAAATGGGACTAGTTGTCGAAATCATATTGTCGAATGGGAGTATTTGTCCCATTCGTATACTCGACTGGGACTAGTTGTTGAAATTGTATTGTCGAATGGGACTAATTGTCCCAATCGAGAGTCGACAGATGACTGCAATGCAAATTAACGTTTAATCAGAAAGGGTTAAATATTAATTTGCATTACATTCACACAGTTTTTTTTTTATTTCTGTGACCATTAACTAAACATAACCTTCACTCAGACTTGCTAACGTGATAATCTCTATTTGGTAACGTTTTCAAGTGATATACAGAGTTACCTGATATATATACACTCTAGAATTGTTTTGAAACGCAGTCCAGTTGTCAAAATGCTCAATTTCAATAAATTCAGTTTATAATTTACATCTTTTTGCTTTGATGAAAGTGAATGCGAAAGTTAACCGCAGAATTTTCTTCAATGGAGACTTGTTCTTCTGTCAGTGCTTTGACCCTTCTTATCAGTCTTTTGATAACAATTTTCTAGCGAACAAAATTCTTAACATGAAATCGGAATTCAAGAGGTATGGAGTTTTTGAAAACGTCTGCGCATCAGCAACCAAAAAATGGTGCCCAGCCCAGCTAGATGCTCGATTTCATAACCAGCCAATTTTCTTCCACGTAAACAAAAACTTCCCAACTCCAGCCGAAGGCTCAATACACAGTCGAGGCATCTTTTCCCCCCCATCAATTAAAAAAGGTCTATTACCGTAACTAACGAAAATCCTTTTTTCTTCTTGACCATTATTTTGGTTAAAAGCAGATGCGCGATAAAGGGAGGTAGGAAAAGGGGTGGGGGGGAGGTGAAGAAGATGGTCGAAGGCTGCATCTGTCAGCTGGGTGGGCAATCAACCCTTTGGGCACGGTCTTTGGAAGGGTTGATGCTTATCGCGTGAAGGCTCGCCATTGGTCGGCGTTATTTTTATTATGTTCTTGTTCGATGCGCAAACAGGAATCGTCTTTTGACGGGACAATGCTTGAGGGCGATTGAATTGAAGTGAAAGGATGAAGGCGCGTGTGTGGATTGACTATTGTGTTGTCCCTTAAGGATTTGATCAATGGTTTTGTGATGTTAATTGTCTGGATAAAAGAATAATTTTTTTTTTTGGCGTGGTTTTTCTTTTACTTTTTTTTTAAGATTAGATATTTCATTCAGTATATACACCTGGCATTTCTTGTCCGGTTTGGGTAAGGGATGATGTTCTCACAATTTGAATTCGCCAATGGCCAGATTGAAGAAACATGGCGAGAACTAGAAATCGAGGAACATTTACGGATTTAAAATTTATAAAAATAAAAAATGTTGTTCTCTAGTTGAGGCTTCAAAAACGTCCGCTCTAAACACGATATACTATTTGATATATATGAAATAAATGAGTAAACGCGGGGGCGGTTTTGACAATTGGGCACGGGCTAATTGTTGGACTGTCTAGTGGACTTTTTTTCGGAGCTCCGTCTCAAGATGATAGTGAGGATATTTGAAAGACATTCTGCATTGCTGCTTCAAAATGTGAGGATAAATAGCTTTTTTATACAATAGGACTAGACGAATTTTTACCAAGGGTGTTTTAACAATAAGGAACATTCGCGCAGTTCACATTTGGAACTTTTTACCCTATTTTGGCCCCTACTAGTTGGTTTTTAATGATCGTGTGGCAAATCTTTTCTACCGTCCACACCCTCCTTTCAGTATGTGATAGTGTACTAGGAAATTCACCAACACGTTAAAAAGCTGTATAAAGACATTTAAAACAATCCATCGCCAGCCAGCAATCAGTAAGCGTGGAAGACTTGCTGATATCTCCGTTTAACTTAACAAGTAAACAGTAACAGTTACAGAATATCTTCAGGTTCAGTTGCGGTTTAAAGTCTGTTCCAGTTCTCTAAAAGTCAGTCCGATCAGGCCATCAGTCTGATCAGGTCTACCAAACCCAAGTTCCGTACATATCTTGCCACAATCGGAATAGCTTACTTTTTCAGAGTGGCCACAGAACCGGGAAAACCTGGAAATCAGGGAAATGTCAGGGAGCTTTCTGATTCTGGAAAAAAATCAGGGAAATGTCAGGGAACTTTTTAAAATTTCATGAAAATCAGGGAAATTTTGTATTGCTTAAGGCACCTTTATCCATATTTTGGCACTATATACATGGAGATTTGTAGTGGTAAGCCATTAGAAGTTTAATGTTACGGAATAATTTAAACGTTTCATTACCAGCAAAACTATTTTTCAAAAAATTGCATATTATCTTTTTAGCATACATGTTCTATTTGATCAGGGTGTCGAGACATCTGAAAAACCTAAGAAAATTGGGGAAATTTGAAAAAAAGTTTGCCATAAAATCAGGGAATTTTTTAGAAATCTGTCAGGGAAATCAGGGAATTATCAGGGAACTTTTTTTCCTGAATTTTGTGGCCACCCTGTGTTTCTCCGATTGATCTTGTTGACAGTTGTACCAAGTTTCAGATCCGTGACTAACGTTGGAAGTGAGACATTGGGATATTCATCGTTTGGAACCTATATAGATCTGTTAAAATTTACTAATCGAGCTCGAAATAGCTTACTTTTTCTATGCTTGCCCTTGCTGTAATTGGTACCGAATTTGAGAGCCATGGAAGTGAAAAGATGAGGGAGCGTGTGTGGATCATCGATATAGATAAACTGGATAGAATGCTTAACGCTGGGAAAATGAAGCCGTTGCCAGAAGCAGTTGGTGGGATAAAAAATGCTGATTGCCGAGGATTGAAAATAAAATTTTGGGTTGTACACAGCAGAAATGTCAATAGTAGACCTTAATTAGTAATAATGTGCAAAAAAAAAATATATATTCTAACACTTTACAAGGTTTTTCGCATTTCCATCCAACTGTAAAAGTGAACTGTGATTGGTTAATCATCCAACCAGCTTCGCAATCCCCGGCACGTTTTTCTCTTTGCATTGACAATGGAGCAGTCTATCCAGTTGTTTATCTATATCGATGGTGCGGATTGACTGTTGTGTTGTTGAAAGTATGGCATTCCGTCAAAAAGAGCTATGGCGACATAGCGAGTAGGATAACTATATTGATGAGTCAGTGAGCTGAGGGCTTGCTTTGGCTTTAACATGTAGAGATGAGCCCATTTGATGAACATGCTTCATCAATAAAACTTGAAGCATTCAAAGTGTGTAAATTAGCGAATGGTATAACACATTCCCCTAAACGAAGCCTCGTAATTACAGAGACGGAACCGCCCCCTTCTCTTTCTACAACCAATAAGCACTCACCATCAAACTTCCACTACGTTCACATTTTAATCACGGGTTCGTGCAAAACAAACATTTAGCCCCCCTACCTAGCGCTAAACGAGATATCTTTTAAAAACCTAGGCTCCACCTCACTTTCGCTAATGGTTATGCGGCGTGTCTGGTACGTCCTGGTGTGCGATAAACAGCCTAGTACGTAATAGTTATACACGGTGGATGGAGAGGTTTAAAAATTAGAACAAAGGAGGGAATAAGAAATTAATTTAGAAATCTTGTATTCTCGTGACTAAGGGGAGGTTGGGGTGCTTAGTGTATCGTTTGGGTGGAAATCGAACATGCGATAATCACATTAGCCTACCTCCCTCTCCAACTCCTTTTTCGAATCGATTTATAATCGATTCACTCGTTTGTTTCAAGCGGGGGTTTCGAGTTTCGAGGTTGTTGTACCTTCGTCAGGTATGGGAAAAGTTTGGGGTGGGTATTAATTTTGAAATGCCTCGTTGAGGAAAGTTTTATGTAAGATGTCGGGAGAAAGATTAATAGGGAGTATGTTTTCGGAAAATATTTTTTTTTTTTTAGTTGGGAAAATTATGATTAAAGTAGGATTTTTATTGAGAAACAACGGGTGTCGTGTCATGGTATGTTTTATGGTAAAATATTGTTTTGTATGTGATATTCATTATAACGTAGCGCTTAACCTTGTAAATGCTTATTTTCATATTTGATGTTTAAACCAGTCAGGAGCCTCTTCAAACAATATGTGTGTTTGGTTGGTTTGCTTGCAGATCTAAAATCGAATTGGCAATGGCGGGCAAATGTGAGGAAGCCTAATCAACCCTCTTGCTGTCATCCAATCGGTCTGAAACTTGGCAGATAGGTTCGATGTCGATGACAATGCATTCTATCAAATTTTGGCGGCTGTCACAGTCACTAAAAGGTCTTTTTTGCGGATTACTAATAAACCAACTTGCCGTCATCCGATCGCGACGAAATAGCCTTTAACCGATCATTGAAGAAACTCTTTCCTGTTGCCGAAATTGTTTTAATAAATAAATAATAATTTTTTTTTAATCAGAATAAATAAAAGATATTTGGATGTGTGTGCATAAATTCACGTTCATTTTTAATGAATAAATTTTAAAACTTATCTATCGACAAAATATGCAGCAAACTATGTTTTTAATATTTAAAATTAGACGCCAACACCGAGCACACGCTGGCAACAGAAACGGCTCCTTGGCTTTGTTAATTAATATAAAAATTGACAATGCATATAAAGGATTTATAATAAAAACTTTTTTTATGGGTTTTATTATATTTTGTTATTTCTAAAGTTCTCTGCGATATAAATTATACACGTTTTCAACATCAAAAATAGCCTCTACAATTAACTTTCCCCACCGACTCTCCAAATAAAGAGCCAGGGCCTCGGGACGAGCCAGAAATTCTGCAGCTGAGAGAGAGAGAGGAAGAACCCATTCATACCTCTTTTTCTTCTCCTCAGCATCATCTCAGACAAAGGACCGCATTGATCCAAGCAGGGAGGGGGGGGGGGGGAAATAATGGGAGATGATGCTGTTGACAGGCTGGATGATAATTGGGGTATAATAAGAGCAGCAGGTGCGGTAGCTTGAGAACGAAAGAAAAAGGGGGCGTTCTTTCTAATTGGGAAGAGTGTTTCTTTGCGCCCCCTCCGACATCCCATTCTTAACGGCAACTGCGAGGAATTGACCTCTGGTGAAAAGTCTTCTTTGTTTAAAATTGAAGAGAATGCAGAGACTTTTATTTTTTTTTATTTATTATTTAAGTGGGTGTGTGGAAGTGGTGTTTTTGGTGGTAGGGACTGAGAAATGTATTTTTTATAAACCCTTTGGATGGGCCTTGGCATTTTTTTGATGTACTGATTTTCGATGCTGTTTGGATCGGTAAAGGACGAAAATAATTCGAGAAGATGCTTTTAGTATCTTCCCTGGTGTCTCTGTATGAGATTTTGTGCATGTATTTGCTGAGACCATGAAGAAATGATAATCCAATTAATGAATGAGCGAATTGTTGGCGAATGAGTGAAAGACGAATTGATGAAGGAAGAATGAATAACTGGAGGGAAGATGCCTTGTAGGAGGAACATGATGAGTACGATGAATGTATTGATGGATGTGGGATGAGTTGATGGATGTATTGATGGACGATGTATGAGTTGGTGGATGATGAATGGTTGAAATGATGGGATAGGTGGACTGATGAATGAAGGATGAATGTATAGTTGAATAAAGAATGGATAGATGAATGGTAGATGGATACATAGATGGATATATAAATGATGAGTAATGAATAGACGAATGATGGATGGATAGTTCAATGATGGATGGATAGTTCAATGATGCATAGATAAATGATGCATGGATGGATAGTTGAATGATGGATGAATGATGAATGAATGAATGATGAATGATTGATTGCGGGTTTTTGTGTGATGAATGAATGATGGATGGATAGATGAATGATAGACGCATGGATGAATGATGCATAGATGAATGATGTATGGATAGATAGATGAGTGGAGCATGAACGGATAGATGAATGATGCAAGCATGGATAGATGAAAGATGCATGCATAGATACACAGATTATTGCTGCATAGATGGATGGTTAGATGAAGGGATTGATCAAAGATTGATGGGGGGTTTGATGTTCAGGCAGTCTCAAATAACGTTTCAAGAGCAACAATTATGTGGCAGATATTTAGAATTTAATAATTTAATTAAATTGCTTTTTTTTCGGTCTAAGAATTCACTTACAACCCCTCTCCGACAAGGATCATCTGTAAAGTTAACTTGAGCATAAGCCCCCTATACGTATACTGAATTTTTTGATGGCCATAAATATAGGCAATCTAATTATTACCACACTTCGTACTCAGTTCATCGTTTGCAGCATCCATTCATATTCATTCCCTCGAAGAACATAAAGTTTCAATATCGTATCTTACGCGGGTCTCCCTCCCTCAACTCCTCCACACTCAGCAAAGACACCTAAACAACTCCCAGAGTAGAGTCACAAAATGAATTCCTTTTTGAAATATTAACCTCCACACAGAAGGAAGAGAAAGAGGGGGGTCTCTTAATCTTCAAAAAGGATTTCCATTCCTAGGTCCTTTACGCCCCCGATCGTCACCCCCCCCCCCCTTCTCCCTGATAGAAAACTATTTAAATTGCCTCCTCACTGAAAAGCCCCTCTCTATCGCCCCAGCCAGCCCCATTTTTCAAGCTCCGCTTGGCAAAATGGATTAAATATTTAAAACTAGAAAAGGTACGGAAGATGGTCGAGGAGGGGGGGGGGGAAGGGGGAGGGAGAGAGATAGGGGCATATATGTATATCCATACAACATGCAGTAACGAGAACATTTCATTCATTTGGAAAAATTAAAGAGAAAAGAATAAAAAATGGGAATATAATTCCACCTCATGATTACATTTCGATGCCCTCCCTTCTTCTTCGTCCTCCCTCCCCCTCCCTCTACTTAATTGAAAAATAAGACCGCCTCGTGTGTTGAAGTTTGTGCCATTTTAAGGGGAGAAGGAGGGGGGGGGGGAGGGAGTACGAACACCCCCTCCTTTTAGCAGGTGGATATTTAATTGGGAATGGGGTTGACGGCGGGTCTTCTCAATCAAAACTGTATATCTTGATGCGAGGTTGGTTTTTGTGTGATGATATGGGGACATTGTTCTTCTGAAATGATTGTTCGGCTTTGTTATTGCCGGAGGTATTTAAGCGAGAGTACTTCTCGCGTTATTTGTGTGTGTCTTAGAAAGAAAAAAAAAAATACTGCTTTGTTTTGGTGAGTCGATTTTAAGTTTTGTTTCAAGAATAAATGATAGTTGTGTGTTATCCTCAAGCGTAACTCGTGTTAGCACTGTTGGAATATATAGTGATTGGATTATTATCAGGCATGCTACTATGCCGCGGAAATGCGGATTTCCGCTCAGTCTTAACCGAAATTAAAAAAAATTGAGAACTATTTCTGTAGTTAAAATTTTCGTTAAGGTTCCGAGTTTTTGTCTCTTGACGAAAAGTATTTCCGTCTTTTATAAGTGAGCCAAATTGGCGATAAATATTACGTCACTGATGACGTAATATCTATTGCCAACTGACACGACTGACTTTTTAAACATGAAAGATCTTGGCTACAGGAAAGACCAATTGTTTGCAACCTTCTTAAATAAAAATTAAAGAGTGGTGAAGTACAAAAAAAAAAAAAAAAAAAAAAAAAAAACTTTTTGGCAAGTTATGACAGTTTTGGCCGTCAAATTTATTTCATCTCATTCAAAGTCAATTTTTGTTCAGTTTCAGCCATTTTTGTTCCGACAGACCAGTGTATTCATAATCCACTAACATTTCTCTGCATTCTACAGGGTATCAGTAAAAGAATGTCCCAGTCAATGGTACATTACAACAGTTTAATTTATACTATTTACACAGGGTTCCCACGGTCATTAAAGTGTTTAATATTTTTGAACTTGTTTTCAAGGCCTTGAAAGTGCTTGAAAATGCTTTGAGATGCTTAAAAGTCCTTGAAAATGCTTAGAGGTCCTGAAAAGTCCTTAATTTTTGCAGATGTTGTGTGGCCAACTGCAAAATTTATAAAAATACAACTCGGACTTGTTATCCCCGCGTGACCGCCACCTACCTGCACCGTATCAAAATTTTCCGACATATTTGTATTATGCATCCACCAACTTGTAATTTTTTTTGGCAGAATATATTTTATTGAAAATTTATATATAGACATGATGCCTGAAAACAAATTTTCAAAGGTCCTTAAAGACATTAATTAGGTCTTGAAAAAGGTCATTAAAAAGTCATTGGAAAGTCATTGATTTTTATTTTGTGATTTGAGTGGGAACCCTGTTACAACAAATCATAAATCAAATTGAAGGTAAACTAATCTAGTTTTTCTTACACTAATAATATCTTAACTAAACATTTGTGTAGATGAATTACACAAATTAAATGCTATTAAAATTTATATCTGGGACATTCTTTTATGGACATTCTGAAAAATTCAGAATGATGTATGATGGGGTGGTTACCTTAACTTACAATCGTTTCTCGTGCTTTAACGTCATCAGCATCATTATCAAATACATCCTGGACCTCAAAAATTATTAATTTAATGCTCAAGTCCAACATCTAATATTTGGCTTGAATGTAGTTATTCCACAACGATCCAAACATCCCCACCAACACCGATCG
Source organism: Linyphia triangularis (assembly GCA_963978545.1). Taxonomy (NCBI): domain Eukaryota; kingdom Metazoa; phylum Arthropoda; class Arachnida; order Araneae; family Linyphiidae; genus Linyphia; species Linyphia triangularis. Next base: position 66,783,529 of record OZ021729.1, read on the forward strand.
AAGAATTAAAAGGAGACGAAAAAAAAAAGTATCTTAATTGCAATTTAGGTAACAAGGCAGACTTACATCCTAATGGATGTTTGAGTACATAATTCATTTAGAGGACGAACCCAGATGCTCCTTAAGCACTAATGTATCCGAAGTTAGTCGGTTTCTTCGGTTTTAAAAATGTTTTGTGTTGTTGTTGTTGTTTGTGTCGGGGAAGAGTTGCAGTAATTGGCTCAGACTGTGATTGGAATTGATGAATTTCGGGAAATGAGTTGTTTTTTTATGGTGTCTGTTTCTGTGTAGGAAATGGGGCGAAAAAAAACCCCTAAATGTCTTTTTGGGAAATTGAAATGATATTGCCTTATCAAATTCGGGCTCTGTTTTTTGTTGTTGTTATGGTTAAATGATATCTCGGAATGGAGAATATTTGAATGCTTTTTGTTTATTGAACTTTTATTATTTTGTTGCTGTGGTAGAACGAGATAGATTTAATTAGATTCGTAAACCCATATGGAAACGCAAATATTTATGTATTATCTCGTATATTAATTTGATTATTTTTTCGACATTTTCCCTGAGACGTCACAGTGTCATTTGTTATCTATTTTGTCATCTTTCACTTTGACATTTATTTAAGTAGCAAGACATACCCTTATTATTAGACCAGTGATTCTCAACCACTGTGCCGCGGTACTTTTGTGTGTCGCCAAATTTTAGAAATGTATATAGTAAAAATTATAATGCCTTTTTTTTATTACGAGTAAAGTTTAAATTAAAGAAAAGTACTTATATATATATATGAATATTGTAACGAAGATTTTTCACTTTCACCGCTTCGTTACATATTTCTGTGTTTCGTTTTTGACCTATTTTTTTACTCTAGTTTTTTACATACAACCCCCTGCAGGTGTGTGAGTGTGCGTCTTGTTGTCTGATGTTTGGAAAGCACATATTATTAAAATTTTCTACATCTTATTTGTGTGAATTCGGATTTTCAGTATTAACCAACATAAAAACGAAAAAAAGATCGAGACTGATAAATGTAGAAGACGATATGAGAGTAGCATTGTCATTTTTAAGACCAAATATAAATGAAATTATCAAAAAACATCAAGTTCAAATTTCTCATTAAAAGTATTCTTATTACTCATTTGTAATTAATCCCTTAATAAATGTACTGTTGTTTTTGTAGTACATATTATATTTTATTTTACATTCCAAATTATTATCATAAACTATTTTACGCAGTGTATTATAGGTAAGTAAACAACTTTTAAATTTATCTTTTTCTTTGTGTGCCGCCAAATTTTGAAATCTTTAAAAGTGTGCCGCGACAAAAAAAAAAAAAAAAAGGTTGAGAATCACTGTATTAGACTATTAATCCTTTGGGTACGGATTTACTTGGGAAAATTCTTGCGTTTTGAACGGTTGGTTTAAAACAATAAAGGAACTTTAAAGGGATACAGCCAAACAAATTATTTTTTTAAAGTATAGGTAAACCAACCGATGTTTGACTTAACCAATCATGGCTCTTGTGACATTAAAATCTATCCAATCAAACTAGTTTGAATGACGAATTAGGTTCGTCATTATTAACAGGCAAAACAAGTGCATGACGAATCTCAGCCGTCAAATGTACCCAAAGGGTTAAGCTAAAAGTACGAAATATTTTATCTTAACGGGTGGGTTACCCGAACTGGATTCGGGTGACACTGACAAAGGGTTGAATTGAACCAACGAAAGGTTGGGGGAGTCCCTTGAAATTCGGACATTTACGATCTTATTCTCAGTAATCTAGATGTTCTTTACGATGTTTCTATACAGTAATAGTCCTTGTGTTTCTCTTGGTAAAAAAGAATCTTATCCAAACTTTCCCACCGCTTAATCCAAACCACCGACAAAATAAACTTTTTTTTCACCTCACCACATGCAGCCTCATCAATTACAAAACTCTTGTCACGCCTGCGAAAAACGCTTTGCAATTTGCAAGAGAACCAAGCAGGCGTTTAAAAAGTCTCTTGATCGCGACCATACGCAACCGACTGAGACAGGAAGAGCCTTTTCTTTTTAGAAGAAGAAAAAAAAGAAGCTTTCACAACATTTCTGCAATTGCTGGTTGGTAGTTGGATGTGTTGGGATTGGGATTTGTAATGGGTTTGTTAAGTTGCGCGTTGGAGTGACAACCGCCGCACATTTGTATTTGTCGAGTGGGAAGTTTAAACTGCTTGAGTTGTTTCGAGCGTGCATGTGGCGTTTAGAGCCTTGTTTTTGCAAGAGTGTGGTGCCTCTTTTAATGAGTTTTAATGGGTGTAATTTTTTTGTGTGTGCGTATCCTGCGAAGTTTTTCGGTTTTTTTTATTGTGCGCGAATAAGTTTTGTTTTTTATCAGTTCCTGTGTACTTAAAACAGGAACTACTAATTCCAATGTAAATGGACTGCCTACCTGATCAGGGTTCCCACGGTCATTGAAAGTCGTTAAAAGTGCTTAATATTTTTGAACTTGTTTTTACAAGCCCTTGAAAATGCTTTGAGGTCCTTAAAAGTCCTTAATTTTTGGGAATGTCGTGTGTCCAACTGCAAAAGTTATAAAAATACAACTCGACTTGCTATTCCCGCGTGACCGCCACTTATCTGCACCGTATCGGAATTCTCTTAACATATTTGTATTGCGTATCCTCCAACTTGTAACTTTTTTGGTAAAATCTACTTTATTAAAAATTTATATACAGACATGATGCCTGAAAACAAATTTTCAAAGATTCTTAAAAACATTATTTAGGTCCTTAAAAGTCATTGATTTTCATTCTGTAACTTTAGTGCGAACCCTGCTGATGGCTGTGTGGCTAGCACACTGGCATCGGCATCATGTGCCAAAGGTGCCGGGTTCGAATCCTGAGTTAGGCATGGATGTTCGTTGTGGTTCGGAATCCACGTTAAGCTGTAGGTCCTAGTCTGATTAGCCATAATTGTGCATAAAAATAGGTCGTTGAGCCTACAAACCAACTAACCAATGATAATAGATTTTCAGAAGCAATATACATGGGAAGTTTTGCTGCAGTAATAAATAATGTCAATTCAATTATGATTAAATGAGTATATTAATCTTGATGGTTATATTCCTTTTTGTAAGGAAGCAATTTGAATTTCGATTGTAAATATTTAAACACTCTGTTCGCAGCTTATGTATTGTTGTATTTTGATAATTACTGAAAGTTAAGCTTGCATACTAAATTTTTTCTTTTTTTTCTTCTAGGTAAGTTGAAAATATTTTTTCACCCGAGAACTGAAATTCTTGGAATGATGGCAGGTATAATTCCCATTTTACCTATTAGCAGAATGTGTTGTCGCATAAAGCAATTCGTTACCTAAAAATATCATACATGAACTTTACATTTAGCTTTTGAAATTTTACTATTACCTATTGTAGTTTATCAATATTTAAATTTTTAATTTTAACCAATAGGTCTTTATCCATTTAAATAAATATCTCGACAATTTTTTTATCAAATACTGCATGGCTTTTAATTAATACTACATCGCTTTCAAATGTGTCTAAGGTGCTTTCTAAGGTGTGTGAATCTATTTATAACTGTGACCTATTTCCTTACGTTTGATTTCCATAAATCTGAAATGTTCTGAAAATATCCGATTTACGTAATTTAAATGAAGACATTAGTGAAAAGTTTTTGTAAATATTTATTTTTTTCTCTGCACATCTTCCACATTCGTGTTTAAAAGTTAAATTTAATCGAATATTGCTTTTATGTCTTATTAAAGTGAAAATTTAAAGGCTTGGCTAGAAGATGCTATTGCCATTTCTTGTCTCTCGGTTCGTAATTGCCTATTGAATTTTCTTATGGTAAATTTTCTCGGCGAGACCTTTCATTTGATATCTTGCACGTGACTGTGGCTTTTGTAGCTAATCTTAACCACAGTCGGACAGACAAATCTTTTGTACAAGCATCTCTCCATTCTAGCCTAGTCAACCTTACCGTCGTTTGAATTTTTTCCCCACCCACTCCATATTTGGTACTTATTGTCCCGTTGGCGAGACAAAAAGTTCGCCAAATAGATTCCTTTAGTCCATCGAAACGGTCCCTCTTGACAGACCCCTGGACCTCTACGCAGATGAGGTAATCCACGGAAGATCCAATAAAAACTTCAACAGTCGACGACGGAATAATACGTAAGCTCCCTCATATTTTAAAGGTAATAAGAAAAATGTCATTTTTCACGCCCTGAAACCTCGCTTATAATCCTGCCATCAAGTTCTAATGTGCACTTTGCCTTCCGCTCCGAAGAAATGTCCATTACTACTATAAAAGACTTCAAATATCTGGAGATAGCCTATAAAACGTAAGGACCCTAGAATCCCCAAAAAAATAAAAAAAATAAATAAAAAAAAAAGGCAATAAATGGCGATGTATAAATACAAATAAGGACTTCGCGGCAGTTATGTAGATGACCGGCTAATGACGCGGGAGACATTTTGTGGCATCGTGCGAACTTTATCAGGTGTGTCCGGATGTGCGCTATCCATTTGTGTTTGGCAGATTGAGAGTTAGTAACGGGTTATTTTGAAATGTAAAGTGGCTTAAGTCCGAAATTTTAATTTTTTTTCCGAGTTGCATTGTTGTTCTTCCTATCTCAAAATCCAGAATGCGGTATTTTTTTTATTCTTGTGAGTAAGTTTGTTTTTTGAGGAATTTTTTTGGAACGAACCACTGAACATTAATATGAGTTTGAGGTCAAAATGTGCTTTAACTTACTAAGTCGAATTGTGCATGACAAAAGAAAAGCAATACAAGGCTTCGTTTTTTTTTTTTTTTTGGAAAAATGAAAAGGAATAGTTCCTGTGTTAGAAAATCTAATGGGTGTTTGGATCAGACGATAAGTTGACACGAACTTTATAAAATTTATTGATGGTTGTGCATGACGTCACAACGTTAGGATGTCTGGGTATGACATCATGCTTGATATGGTCCCTTATTTTTAATGGAAAACTTTGTATTCAAGTGCAAGTTTAGAACATAGTGCATTTCAGTTGTGTATTGCCTGATGTTACTGCTTGGAAGTGCTGTCAGGAAGAAGATATGAGGCTTACTAATTGGCCTGTATTTGGGACTGATTTCTATGCCAGTCGAGGTTCCAGTTTAAATCGCCAGTCTGTGACGCCATCTGGCTACTGGTTCCAGTAAATGAAACATTTTCTATTGACTGGCGCCGGCGACTCTCATCATCCAATCACGACATCTGACGTCACAGAACTGGCCATCCAAACTGGAATCCCGACTGGCAGCGTGAAAATCCGGCCTTCTAAGTGGCTTATATTCCGCTAGCAGATGGCGCCAGTTGAATGCTGCCATCTATGCTACGTAATAAGTTGCCCTTGGTTACAAACGCATTCCAACTAGTTTGGGGGCAAGTTGTTAGTATAGATCTCTATAGTGATTGTTAAGCCTTCTCCGGCTTCAAAAATCAATAACTAAACATGCACTATTCAGAAGTTGTAGTTAGTGGTTCTTCAGTACGAGAAACCGAGTTGGTTCGAATGTCTTTGACTTGTATCGCTTTGACTTCGAAAGAATCTTTTTTTTTTCTTTTTTCACGAGCAGTTTGAGTGATGCTTGCGTTTTATAAGAGAGACGACTCGATGATACAAACTACCCCAGGTAAATATGGGAAGCAATAAAAGAGGGAAATGGCGAAATGCGAGCTGTTATTTCTTCCTTGCTGAGGCTTCTAGATGCCATTAGGAGAAAGGGATTTGGCGGTTATTTCTTTTTCGGAATGGACTATTAGGGGGGGGGAGGTTGATGCATGTGTGTGTGTGTGTGGAACAGGTGTATTTAAGTTGAGGGGGTTGTCTTTGCTTCGTACGAGTTTGGAAGTGGTTTCTTCATATGGAGGTTAGATGTTGTTTTTTAGAGGATGTTTACAAGATTTGTGGACTGTGAGAAGGGGCTGCGAGTTTAGGTGTCTCATTGAACATTATTCTGAATTTTTTTATAGATAAATACTAGTAGATTGTAAATGTATTGGTCTGCCGGGAGAAAAGTAGCCGAAACTACAAAAAAAAAAGTATCGAAATTGAATGAGTTTGAGCTAAATCCGATTGTCAAATATGCCATTCGTGAGTATTCTGTTTTCATTTGGTAACTCGCCGATCTTTCATTTTTCAATGAGGAAGGGTGCAGACGATGATTTCACTTGTATGGTGCCAAATACTTGCATCTTGGAAAAATCAGAGTTGGCTATAAATATTGCATCACTGATGATTGAATCGTTGTTTGGTTAGTTATGGCGTATTTGTCTGCCATTTAGTAAACAATTAAAAAAAAACTTCTTTGAATATTCTTGCCATAACTTATATACTTCGCCATAACTTGTCGAAGGATGAGCATTCTTTTTTTATTTGGTAACCTACTGCTCTTCAATTTTCAATGGAGAAGGATGCAAACGATTTCACTTCACGTGGCGAAAAATATTTGCATCTTCCAAAAGTTACCCAAGTTGGCAATAAATATCATATTACTTAATAGACTGAGAAGCGATTGCAATTTTTGGACCCCACCGAACATCATTCTGAATTTCTTATAGGAATTGGAGAAAAGTGAGTAGATTACGAATCCACTGGTCTGCCGTGGCAAAAATGGCCGAAACTGGTCAAAAATCATTTTTTAATAATTTGAACTAAATCCAATTGCCAAATGCGCCATAACTTGCCAAATAATGAGCATTTTTTTTATTTGTTAACCCTCACTCTTTAATTTTCAATTAAGAAGGTTGCAGACGATTCAGATATTTGGTGACGGTCTACTTGCATCTATTAAAAGGGAGCCAAGTTGGCAATAAACATTACGTCATTGATGACATAACTAATGTCGTCAATTTGGCTTACTTTTAAAAGATACAAGTTTTCCGAGCCAGAGATCAGAAATCGTTTGCTCTTTTTCTCATTGAAAATCAAAATTCAGTGGGTTGTCAGACGAAAAATGTTGTTCTCTTTTTGGCAAGTTATGACATTTGGCAATCGGATTTTAGTTCTCATTCCAAGTCGATTTTTGATCAGTTTTGGCCATTTTGGCCACGGCAGACCAGTGGATTCGTAATCTACTCACTTTTCTCCAATTTCTATAAAAAATTCAGAATGATGTCCGATGGGGTCCAAAAATTGCAGTCGTCTCTCGGACTATAATTGATGACGTAATATTTATTGCTAAATTGGTTCACTTTTAAGAGATGCAAGTATTTGGCGAAAGAAAAGTCGGATCGTCTGCTCCATTCATAATTGAAAATTAAAGAACTGGTGGGTTACCAGGTGAAAACTGTGTTCACTTTTTGGCAAGTTATGACATATTTAGCTGTCGAATTTAGTTCTACTTATTCAAAGTCGAGTTTTTAATTGTTTCCTCCATTTTTGTCCCGGCAGACCAGTATATTTCCTAATCTACTAGCATTTCTCTAAATTCCATGAAGAAAAGATCAGAATGATGTTTGATGGTATAACTAAAAACTTAGTTGCCCCTCTGTCTAAATACAACACTGTCTATTTTAAATAGTGGTATAGTTGTAGTGATTTAGAATTATAAAAATAAAAGGCCCAACTATTATTTTACAAACGAAGATCCCTTTCATTTTACTCCGATAAAAAATGGTAGAAAACACAATAAAATATTTGGAAAATTCAATCAGCTTATAACGGAAAATCCGTCTAGTTTACAAAGTAAAAAAGATTTTCAAAGGTTTTCTTAAGAAACATTGCATTTCGGTCGTTTAAATATTAAAGGAATAACCCTTTTTTGAAAAAAATAGAACTATCCTTTCGCAATGCATGCCGGGGCGGATTTCATCTGAGCCGAGGACATATTGGATCGGAATACTTTTTTATGTCGTCTATGTGCTTTTCACTTTATAATGCGAAATGGGATAGTCCTCTGTTAAAAAATCCCTTTTAAATCCCCATTCGTTATTTGCTGTTGTATTATCTATTTATTCCTTTTGTCGAGAAACGAGGCCAAAAAGTTTTCAAATTTTAAACCAATCGCATTTCAAGAAGAGTTCTGCTGAGGCGTTAAAAGGTTGGATTTCGAATTTTGTTTTGTTTTTGTTTTGTTTTGTTTTATGAAATATTTATTGGTGCGATGTTTCTGTGTAAAACATTGTCATGTCGGCAGAGGATGCATTTTAACGTTGTATGGAGGGAAGGGGGTTAAAATATGAGGCCTAACAAAATCCCTTTGCGTTTTCGATTTTTATGTTTTGTTTGATTTTTTTCTCTTTTTTTCTCTTTTTGCCGGATTCGCAGATTCGATAATTTCGTTTGAAGGAAGGATTGTCACACTTCGGGATATCCGGTGAATTTATTGCGTCGTAAAAACAAAAGCGTGGGAACCGGCAACGGCTGGGCTGTAATAAAATAATCCGAAACCTCCCTTCGGAATATTTGTTTTTGTCGCGAGAAATAAAACCGGAAATGTATCGATTTTTTTTACAATTTTAAAACTTGGCTCGTTCGTGAGAATGTGTCCGAACATTAAAAAGAACGACTTTTTTTTTTTTTTTTTTAAAGTTCGAAAAATGGTTTTGAGCGTTGGTACTTTTATTGCTTTTGGCTGCATTTTATTATACTTCGACTTAAAATATTTGTGCTATGTCATCTAAAAGGGAAAACTGAAGTTTTTGTGTTTATAAATCAATGAAATTAGGAGGTTTAAGTTGATTAATTTATGCAGTGTTAAATTGGCGTCGTAATTTCATTGATGTACATAAACAATTTTACATTTAGCGATTGAATTGTAAGTTTATTAAACTCTTATGATACATTATTTGTAACGTCTCTTTCTAATATGAACTCAAAAATGATCTGTTGAAATTTTGCGAAACGATTTTGATGTTTCTTGGCTTGGATGAAAATATGAGTAGATCAAGATTTTTTTTTTTTTTTTTTTGATTATTCGAACACTAACCACTTGGATATATATACGAGAGATATACTGCGCCAGAATTCTTCGGATGGGAAATGCCTTCTGGGAGGTCTTTCAAAGGGAAACTGTCCCTCATTTACGTTTAGAATCGAATAAAACTTGAAAAGTTCACGAGGGAGTTCGACAATCGACGTCGGATTATTTATTACGATTACCGCCGTGTTTGTATACTTTGGAAAGACCGCGGAGGCTCGATCGCGTGACATTTTGCATGCTAGCCACGCAATCTGCTCCCTTTCAGGACATGAGGGGGGAACCAGATTGGCTATTGAAGAAAATATACACTGCTAAAAAATAGTTCTTAGAAATGAGTTTAATGTACTCTTTTTCATGTAAATTATTTACTACGAAATACTTTTTTTTTTTTCATTTCGAGTGCAATTCCGACTTGGATATAAATTTTATTTCTCATCCCAGAACACTCAGCTAACCCGTAGGTTTGTAACTGTGTATAGCTTGAATTTAAAATATTTTTTCGCCGAAAGCCTAGTTTTGAAACGGGTACCTTTTTAAACAACAATTCAATGTTAGAATGGAAACAGCGAGTTTATTATGACGCCCCTTTTATCAATGTTTGCAATATTAGAAATTTAATGACGTGGTGACATTTCGTTATTTTGTTGGATCGGTATTTGTTTTTTGAGTGGATATCGTGTTACACGGTTTTGAAATAATTGTACTTAAGTTGTAACGAGAAGGTATTTTCATTTTTGCCAGTGTGCATGCTAGTGTACTATCTCAATATCAGGAGAAAGTCTCCCACCAGATTGTCTGAATGGTGGTGGTCGCTTTAGAGACAAGATTCGTCGATTTCGAATAGGGGGGGATGCCTGCAGGAATTTGGCGTCCAAAAATGTTACAATACAGAAAATGTATGCTTTCTCCTGGAATAGCCTATGGAAATCGTGGTTAATCTGATTTCCACTGGAACAGACAACGCTAGATAACTCGGCGAGAGCTATTCTTGTGTTACAGATACCTTAACCCTTTCACGCTCAAGGGAAATATTTTTCCCTTCTACAAAAATCGTTATCGATTGTTCAATTATTATTGAATCGATATTTTTTTTTACTGAATGTCAAAATAAAACGTATGCCCAAGGCGGCAAATGTGTTTCTGAACGAATAAAAAAAAAAAAAACGTATAGAAAATAGGAAACATAATAAATGTGTTATGTGCAATGTCCACTTGTGCTTCACAAGTAAACGAAATTGTTTCGTAGAATATCATAACTATTTATTTTACTTTTTTGATAATTTTTATTATGTTTTTTTGTATTACAAAGCAATAAATAAAATACCGATATAATAAACCTAACTCTTCGTTTATTTACTTTTATGGTCCATAGGGAAAAATATGTCCCATGAAATTATAGGAAACCTATACACCCTGCTATGTTTTTCTGGTGATATTCTCTTACTTTACACCCACAATAGCTAAAATATTGTGTTGTATTGGCATATTTAGTCTTGGACATCTTATGGTCCTGTAAGGGTTAAAGTGTTACGAAAAAAGGATCAGCCAATGCAATTCTTTCCTTATTATTTTTTACACTTGAAATTTCTTCCACAAATACTTTGTTGGCATCGCTTGATCAAGCCAAACGATACTCCTAGCAATTTAATTTTTTTTTTTATTTATCAAATAAATATCCCCAACTTCTATCTACTGAAAAAAAAAAAAAAAAAAAGGAATCCAAATCCCATCTTCTGTTATATCGGGAGAAAAAGCCGTTAGAAAAATGGTCTCCGATTTCAAATTCTTCTACCGCAACAATCCCTTCGACCGGGGCCTGGTACCGGGGAAGTTCCGGGGAGCATTTAAATCACAGGGGGCTTAAAAATATTCTCTCGCTCATCCAGATTACCTCCTGTTTCTGGGATCGAGCTCCTTTTTTTTATTTGTTTATCCTTCCTCATAAATTCGGATGAAATTCGAGGGGGGGGGGGGACAAGGATATTTATTTCCTCCCCTGTATGAAGCAAGAGCGGAGATATTTCCGGGTCTTATATTCATATTCCAGTATCCGGGATTAAAGGTATTTATGTGTATTCCCGGAGTCGGGGTGTGTGTTTCGTTGGTTGTATTTGAGCTGTGATTTAGTTTTGGGTTTGTGTTTTTCTTTTTTTCTTTCTCCGGGGTGTTGTGTGAATATATCGGGTGTTGGTGTGTTTTGGGTTGGCAGTATTTTGTATTGTGGCAAAATTGGTAAATGTAGGGGTTAATCTATGTGTAATTTGAGATGAGTAAAATAAAAAAAAATTTAACAAAACAAAAAATAAAATAAAAATGTTTTTGATGTAAATCCTTTTTATGCATTGCAAAGTTTTATGTGTAATTGCAACTTATTTAAGTGGTTTTGATCTGAGATTGATTTTTCATAGCGTTTGACCACTAGTTAGAAAACGATTTCGCGCCTTTTAGACTTCCAAGGGGAGGTTGCGGTACTTCATCTTCATCGAATATCATTCCGAATTTTTTTGTTGTTGGTTGGAAACAAATGCTAGTACATTATGAATGCACTGATCTGCCGAGGGAAAATTGGCCAGAAGAGTTCAAAAATCGACTTTGAATGACCTAAACCAGATCCCATCGCCAAATGTGTCATAACTTGCCAAATAATGAGCATTTCTTTTGTATGTGGTAACCCACTATTCTTTAATTTTCAATGGAGCAAAGTGCAGACGATATTTATTATCTGGCAAAAAAATACTTCCATCTTTTAAAAAGTGAGCCAAGTTGGCGATAAATAGCATAGCACCGATAAAGTATTATTTATTGCCAACTTGGCTGACTTTTATAAAAGATGAAAGATCTTGGCGCCAGACAAATCGTCTGCTACCTTCTTTAATTAAAAACTAATGAGTGGTATAAAAAAAAAAAAAAAAAAAAAAAAAGAGTTCCTTATTTGGCAAGTTATGGCATATTTGCTTATCAGATTTAGTTCAAATCATTCAAACTCGATTTTCGAATTGTTACGGTCACTTTTCTCCCGGCAGACCAGTATATTCATTATCTACTAGCTTTCCTCTACATTCTATCAAAATATCCTAAATAACATTCGATGGTGCACCAAAACTTGCAATCGCCTCCCATACCGTAATTTCACTGCTAGTTTACAAACTACCCTTCACCCCTCCCCCCCCCCCATGACGATCCAGAACGCATAATCACGTCTCTTTACGAATCCGTGGTAAGAGCGTACGGAAACTTCCGCACTTCATCTTCCGTCATCACCAAACGAAGACTCGGAGCATCTTGAGCTTTTTTCTGGGGGCTTTCTTCCACAGGAGAAGAACAGTTCGCGTGCCCGTCCGCGTGTTATGGCGAATGATTGATGGGGGGACACCTCGTTTAAAATAGTTTGCATAGTAATTTCTGTTCGCGCAAATGGCATCACTCCACACGCGATGTCGTTGGCATTCGGAAAGTTTCAAGGCATTTGGAAAGTTCCCTTTTTGTGGGTGTGGATAGAATTCCGAATTGGAGTGTGATTTTTTTTAGTCTCTTGGCGCAGGATGTTCAGAAATTTGTTGGACAATGGAGCTGTATAACTTTTAATAACTAGGCATTGTAAATCATTATTGTTTTCCCAACTATTTTATGTTCGCCATGCTATTTTGTATGGGGAAAAAAAAGTTCGTAATACCTCAATTATAAATAGTTATATAGATCTATTTTAGACTGAGAGGCGACTGCAATTTTTCGACCCCATCCAACATCATTCTGAATTTCTTAAAGAAATTGGAGAAAAGTGAGTAGATTACGAATCCACTGGTCTGCCGTGGCAAAAATGACCGAAACTGGTCAAAAATCGATTTTTTTTAATAAGTTGAACTAAATCCAATTGCCAAAACTTGCCAAATAATGAGCATTTTTTTTTATTTGGTAACCCTTTTTAATTTTCAATTAAGAAGGTTGCAGACGATTCGGATGTGTGGCGATGGCTTACTTACATCTTTCACTAGTCAGCTAAATTGGCAATAAACATTACGTCACTGATGACGTAACTGATGTCGCCAATTTGGCTTACTTTTAAAAGATACAAGTTTTTCGAGCCAGAGATCAGAAATCGTTTGCGCTTTTTCTCATTGAAAATCATAATGCAATAGGTTGCCAGACGAAAAAGTTTGTTCTCCTTTTGGCAAATTATGACATATTTGACAGTCGGATTTTAGTTCAACTCATTCCAAGTCGATTTTTGATCAGTTTCGGCCATTTTTCTCATGGCAGACCAGTGGATTCGTAATCTACTCACTTTTCTCCAATTTCTATAAAAAAAATTCAGAATGATGTTCGATGGGGTCCAAAAATTGCAGTCGCCTACCTCGGACTATTTGAATTTCGTTGTCTAATTTGTGAACACCGTGTATATTTGTATCAGCTGTACTGGAAGGTACTGTTTTCTATTGAGTCTAGAGTTGCGTTACTTGATGCCAGATTCGAGTTTCTTAGCATGCAATTATATGGGTACATTTATATTTAAAGTTTTAACTTTCAAGAAGGTATAGTAACATAACCATTGATCAAAATGGCTTGAAATTTGAATTGAATATAAGGGGGAAATAGTTTTTCTTATGTCATACTATTTCTTCCTTCTTGCTTATATATAAGTCAAATTTCAGGTCTTTCTGGTCACTGCTTTTTTTGTGTGTGCAGATTTTTGAAAGTTGAGAACTAAAATTACAATCGCGCTATGTATCAATGATAATGCAAAATAACTGATATACCTCCCTTTAAAAAGTACTAAGAAAAGCAGAGTGTGTCAAGATATTCGTCGTAGGAAAAATAGCAGCGTGGTGTTAAAAATTCTACTTCTGGTATATCCACCAATCTTTAACTTCATGCATGCTTTACTATCGTTTTGAAGCCGCAGAAGGCCATAGAATCGCCATAGAAGTCTATGTTTATAACTCTCTCCGAAACTAGTTGGCGTCTGTTGGTAACGAAGGGAAGCATTATACAGGATTAGATTGGGATGGCATTGCAGTAATTCAATTGGCTTTCTGCTTGCGTGGAAGTTGTTGGTGTAGCTGATCTAGAGCCCTAATTTTCAATTTTGCAATTTGAGTATCCATAAAGAAAGACGCTATATTAAGTATTATATACACTCCATTAGTAGTGGCTGCTCAAGGTCATCAAATTAGCCACTCGTATCCATAGAAACTTATAGTAAGAACTAGTTGTGTCGTTTGAACTAACTTTTACTATAGTAGTTAAGGCATCGGAGAAAAAAAATCATGACCTTGTTTCGCCTGTATTAAAATAACGGAGTATATACTTGACATCACTAGACGATAGATCTTCACCGTGCTCATAGGCAATTAATCGATTTTGATGGAGTGGAGACATAATTCTCGCCAAACCTTATAGCCTTTTGTTCTCTACAGGGTTGTGGTTTGGCGAGCATTATGCTTTCACGCCGCCAAAATGGATAAATTGCCTATGAGCACTGTGACGATCTACCGTCTAGTGATGTTAAGTTGAAGTATAGTATAGTATTGTCATGTTGGCAATTATTTGAAGGAAAATAAGAGTGAATTTGACAGTTTTCATGCTATGTCCCTTTTTATGAAGGACTGTAATTTTTTTTTATCGGTGTTAATAATCTAGTTTGTATACTGTTAGTGTTTGTGTAAACTGTTAGTGTTTGGTGGTGAATATATATATATGTATTTGTTTGGTCCTTTTTGAGATTTTTCCTGCTAGAAAGTTTGTTTCTTTTCCCAGCGATGCACTGAAGGGAATCGAAAGTTTTGTTGAAAAGAAAATGCAAAAACTTCTTTGAAAAATAATTGCTTGTTTTGAATCGGAAACTCGTGTATATCTTTTTTTTTTTCTCTCTTTCCCTACTTTTGGAAGAAGGATGAGTTGAATTTAAGGAAAACTGCATTTGTATCCGAAACTAGAACCAGATTTGCAAAATACTTTCATTTTTGCATCTTCCCGCCATTATATGCAGGAAAAGAAAAACTGGATCAAGGAAAAACGGATGCAGCACGCATCCACAAATATATATATATAGAAAAATAGAAACACGGAAATCTGTTATGGATCAGAATACAAAACTAAATAATAACAGTACAAAAAATAGCCTCCCCAAACACAACGAAAATTCTTCCGGAAAAAAAAAAAAAAAACACCCTCCCAAACAATATTACGCGCACTTTCCAACTTTTCCTTAACGAAGTGAAAAACCGGAGTTAAAAAAAAAAAAAAAAAAAAAAAAAATGTGTTTGTATATATCCTTTTTCGAGAGCTACCCGGTAACGAATCCAAGACTTGAAAAGTTCGACACACAAAACGGGAGAAAAATCCCCGAGAGAAAATCCGGATAACAGGAGGAAACGGGAGCGAGAATGAAAATAATAAAAAAAAAAACCGGGAGCGGAGGTGTGCTCGGGATAATAATAATAAAAAAAAAAACCTGGAAAACTACGGTAACAAACTAATCGGGAGAAGAAAAGAAAAAAGCAACTCCTACATCCGGGTCCGTTTTATCTGCCCCTTTACCGGAAGTGACGAGTGTGGGGATAATGCGACAGGGGTACTTCCGGGATGGGGTTCTGAGTAGAGTTGAGTTGTTTCAGGGTGATCTCGATATGTTTTTCCCCTTCCCCCCCTGCTCCTATCGTTTCTCTTAATCCTTTGATTTCTCTGGAGCCAGGCTATTACTAGATAAGAGAGCAGTTGGGAAGTTGCGCCATTAATTACTGGAAGCATTGAGCATGTATGGGATGATCTGGGAATCCCTGGATGGGGGATGATTGCGTTCCATATCTGGAGAGGTGTGTGCGTGAGATACAGGCTGTGATTAGACTGTGGTATGCTACAAGGTACCAACTGGCCGGCGAGAACTTCACTGATATAACTTGGTGAATTGGAGCTAGTATGTGAGATTTTTTTTTCATTTGTCATATATAAGACCATTCTTCTTTCTTCCTGAGAATATTATAGAGAATCTCATGGGGGGGGGGGGGGAGTAAAATGTCTTAGAACGTAGAAGAAAGTCCCATGCAGCGAGTTTTTTTTAGATTAAACGCAAAAGTCTCTTGTAGGACTTTAGTGGGTGTGAGAAAAACTTTTATAGCGAGTTCTCGAAATAAATTTAAAGTGTGAGAAAAACCTCTTTTAGCGTGTTCTCGAGATATTTTAGAGGGAGAGATTGTATCTGTGTAGAAAATTTGCATAAGTATACTAAGATAAATATTCGATTCAATATTGAAAATATTTACCTTGCCATTGAAAGTTAAAACTATTTTTTCAGAAACGAGTTACGAGATACTCAAAATACAAGTACTACTCGTCTTTCTCAAAAACGAAACGTTACTCGTCACATATAGCGTGAGAGAAAATCTCTTGTAGCGAATCTCGAAATATTATAGTGAGTGAGAGAAAATATCACACTAGGAGATGATTAAGTAATTTGGAGCATGGGAGAAAATCTAAACCAGCGAGTTCTGTGTTTTATTGTGTTTCTCTTCCCTTGATTTAGTGTTGTTCTTCCCCAACAACAACTGTTCCTCCTCCGTTTCACTTATCCGAAAAAGGAATAATGTATGATTATTGTAAAAAAAATTATTTGATTTTGGTATGCTTTTTTTCTTTCTTGACCAATGTAAAAATTACCGCCAAATTCGCCAAGCTGCAGTACGTCTTGACTTTATATAGTGTAATTGAAAGTTGTACGATGTTCGACCCCTATCTAGACAATCTCTAGGCATAGAAAAGCCGACCAAACGGTATAGTGGTTAGCGTGCTAGCTTCTAGACCGCGAGGTTGCGGGTTCGAGTCCCGTGTTAGGCATGGGTGTTTGTAAATGTATGTTGGCTTGTCTAATGATTCAAGTTTCGGCGCATTATAGTCCCTTTGTTGCTGACGGCGCCAGATAATCTGAAAACAACCAACCTACTAGGCATAGAAAACGACACTTTACAACTGAAGTTTAAAAACAACTGAATAGGGGGAAAAAAAATAAAGGAAATTTGTTAATTCACACGACTTAATTTGTCCACCACTGCTCAAACCAAGTGCGTTATCAAAAACATCTACTTCCCTCCCAACGCAGTCCTCTTCCAATTGAAGCATCAATAAAAATTGTCAGCTTGCCTAAGTGCGCGCCGTTCTGCCTCCAGGGTTGTCTGTGTAGTCGCGCGACTTTCAATTGGACGCACGTGGTGGCAATTACAGGGCCACAGGGAACAAATGACATTCTTTCTTATTATATTTTCACCAATTTTTTTTCTTTCCTTTTCTTCCTGGAATGAATGTAGAGGGAATTGGCTGTTCTTTTCTTATAAAGAAGGAACTTGTCACCCATTTCCCCCGCTTTGTCGCCCTCTCTGCGGCGTTCTCTAAAAATTATTCGCATTTCCATGGTTTCGCGATGAACCCGAAGCGAGGAATCGTATCTACTTTAAAAATATAAGTTTTTTATTATTAAGTTAAAGACGGACTTTAAGAAGAAGTCCGACTAAGGATCATTCCCTATATACTCGCTATGTTACAATCTTCCAGCCCAGTGCATTTAGAAACTACTTTCTACAAATTCCTGACATTTGCTAAGTAGGTACGCAAAGGACTGTTAATGAAACGACATAAATTAAAAACTCGAAAATAGCGTCTAATATATTTTATTTTATGTTTTAAATTCTTACTTCAAGGAAAAGCTAATCCTCCGCGAATCTTCCAAAGATAGAAATTTGGTGAATTTTCCAGATCATAGTCAAAAAGCCCTATACAGGTACATGGGGACCAAAAGTGTCGCCAAGTTTAGCGACATTTGGCGATATCTTGCTAAATTTAGCGACCAAAATTAGTCGCCAAAACCGTCGCCAACTTGGCTCTATCTCGCCAAGGCACCGAGATTGCCATTGACCATAATGTTAAATGGCATTCTCCCTGTAAAACTCGTTTTCCCAGCATTAAGAGACGCATTGCAGGAAAGCGAAGTAAAAACAAACTCTTGCACTGCCTTATGCGAAATGTACTTAAATTTTTCTTTTTACATAATTAATACTACGAATATACAGAAATTCGTAACAATATGGTAATGGTTAAGATCGAAGCATGGCACTTCAAAAATGGGACAGGCACATTCCGAATTTAATAATCGCTTTGAGAATTGTTGATTCGATTTGGACAAAACCCATTAAATTGTAATTTACTGAATTTTCGGTGTTTGGACTTGTCATAAATTTACTGACTCTTGCTTGTAGAGATCGTAGCTGAACAAAAACAGTCCTGATGAATTCTGGACTTGAAAATCGATTTGAGAATTGTTGAATTTAGTTGGCCCAACAACAACAGCACATTGCAATTTCTGGTATTTTAGGTTTTGGCACTGACACAAATTCATCTCCTCTTGTCGATAATAGAAATAGTCAAAGAGAAGTAGGCCAAACATATTTTCAAACTTGTTTGAATTGTTTTGAACAACCTTGAGAATTGTTGAAACTAGTTGGTTAACATCCTACAATCTCTTGTAATAAAATTTCAAGTATTTTAGATTTTGGCCCTGTCACATCTCTTGCATGTCATAGCCGCAGAGAAATAGGCCAGACACATTCGAACTTCTGAATCGTTGTGAAATTTTTTGATCAGAGCACAAATTGTAATTTCCACTATCGTGTGTTTTAGCCCTGTCACAAATTAGCCAGAAATCACAGCCAAAGAAAAGTAAGCCTATACTGTTATCGATTCTCAATTGAACTTCCTTTCCTTTTGAACTTAAAGTTTGCAAGAAATTAAGTTTTAGGCATAGTAATAATCTCGCTAATTTTGTGGACATTGGATCTCGGTTTTACAATGTTTTAATGAACCAATTATGTAATTTAAAAATGCTCTTTTGAATTATATTTCAATCCATTAAGTTGAAAACGATCGCATACCTCAGCTAATTGACTAAGCTTCAAAGGTATATTACCCCATCAAACCAGCAAGAAAATCAAATAAAAGATCGATTCCCCGCACGGTTTATATTCTCTCATCTCATAAGTTATTTATCAGCAATTTCCTTTTTCAATACCCCCCCCCCCCCCCTCTCTTCTTACCTCCTGACCAGTAGCATCCTGTCAACAACTTTACCACAATGGTTCCGTCTTTTTATCAATAGAATTTTGTTTCTCGTCTTTTTTTATATAATAAACGCTCACGTTGCCAGATCCTTTGTACGCGTAATTTCTTTTTTTTTTTTCTTACGCTTCCTTTTTGGAGGACTTTTGATTGATTATGCGGGTCCTAGAAAGTGCGTGCCGAAGCAAACGCTTCTGCATGGGTCACGCCACTGTCAACGTCTGCTTCTGTCAATGTCTCCACTTTTTTTTTTTTTTTGGTTTTGGAGAAGTGTGTTTAAAAGACATGAATGGGGAATGTTTTATCATCATCTCTTTTATCTCATTTATTGGATTATCATTTGTACAAGTCAGTGTAGATTGCTTTATATATTGCAACTGTGTTCGGTGGTAATGATTGGTTTGCTGGATTCTAGTTGCTGGTAAATCTTCTAGTGACTGTCATTATTACTGTCATAGTTCAGCTGATCGCTCAACGCTGCGAGTCGAGGGTTTAAGCTGTGGGTGCTCTTTTTGGTAAAATGCCTTATAAATATTAAAATTAGAACATGTTATTTAACTTTTTCTGCTAAAACATTTGGTCAAAAATTTGCCATATCCCTATTGTTATCCAAAGATCAGGTAATGACCTAAAAGAAAAAGTAAACTGAAGGTTGAAATGTATTATTATTGTTGGTATTTGGTATTAAGGCAGCTTTATATTTAACGTTTAAAATGATTTTTTTTTAATTAAAAGTTTATTAATTCTTCAAGGTTAAACATGAAGATTAATGAAAATCGTAATGATTTTTAGCATTTTGCGAAGAAAAAAGTTCTGACTTAAGCTATTTTGCTAAAGAAAATCGCGAGACTTCGCCAGATAAGGTCGAAGGGGTTTTTACTTGTGCGAAAAAAAGTTGTAAAATTTCCCGAGAAAAAAAAGTACGAGTTTTAAATTATTCATATGAGGAAAAATTAATGTACAATTATGAATGAATATTTTAGTTAGAAATCTACTTGTCAGTTTTGAAAAATCATGGTCCGAACTAAATCTTTAGTTGCTTTCCATCCCCCTGCAAATAATCCTGTCGGTGACTATGCAGGCTGGGCTTTTATTAATCAGAAGATTGGATGGCCTGACATTTCTCCTGGTTTTGTTTGCCGATCTGCCTGGCGAAAGTTTTCGGAGTTCAGATGCTTCCCAATCTCAGTTGCATCGAGCTTTTGTTGACGTTCATTTTTCCCTCGTGTCCGACTGCGAGGCAACCTTTCGCTGTTCACTTTTCAAGGTTTGCTCGCGCTGCTGAAACGCTTTTTGCCTTTGCTTTTGATATACATTGCATCACGGACGGCCACTACTTCGTCCAAAAGGGAGAGGGGGGGGGGGGGGAAATTAATGAGAAAAATTTTGAATTTTAGGAAGAATGGACTTGTTAGCGTTCATCCTTAAAAATGAACTGCCGACTCTTTTCATCTGCCATGATTTTCATACCATAAAAATGTGTGTAGTCAAATGCTCATTTTGTTACTGCTTATATTTACTCTGAGGTCTTTTTATGATTCTAACTATTGAATGTATGACTTTTGTTGCAGATAAGTCTGCCGACCTCTAGCTTAGACCCTTATAATGAATAGCCAATAGGATACAGACCCTTAATTAGTGCCGTGCTCTAAGCACTGAAATCGCATCTTCGTGATCGTAAATGAGAAATGTCGGTTAAAATTTTTGTATGTAGCTGATGATCACTTAGTGACTAACTTGTTGACTGACTGACTAACTTGTTGACTGACTGACTAACTTGTTGGCTGACTAATTTGTTGGCTGACTGACTTGTTGACTGACTGACTTGTTGACTGACTGAATGGCTGACTGACTTATTGACTGACTGAATGGCCAACTAACTTGTTGACTGACCAACTTGTTGGCTGACTGACTTGTTGACTGATTGAATGGCTGACTAACTGAATGAATGACTAACTTGACTGACTGACTTGTTGACTGACTGAATGGCTGACTAACTTGTTGACTGACTGACTAACTTGTTGGCTGACTAATTTGTTGGCTGACTAATTTGTTGGCTGACTGACTTGTTGACTGACTGAATGGCTGACTGACTTATTGACTGACTGAATGGCCAACTAACTTGTTGACTGACTAACTTGTTGGCTGACTGACTTGTTGACTGATTGAATGGCTGACTAACTGAATGAATGACTAACTTGAGTGACTGACTTGTTGACTGACTGAATGGCTGACTAACTTGTTGGATGACTAATATGTTGACTGGCTAACTTTTTTAACGTTTTCCGTGTAGATACGACCATTTATCTTCATTGTCGGATCCAGCGAGGGGCGGAGTGGGCGAACGCCCCCTCCGTTATTCATGGACCGCTCACGTTTTAACGTGCGCTGCTCTCAGGTTTTGGATGAAATCAATTACGATTTGATGAACCGCACCGAACATTTTTAATACAAATGTTCTCATCCCAAAAAAAAAATGGAGCTAAAAAAAGTCGAGGACGAAGCAAGACAAACAGTTATGGTTTGAAAATGTTCAATGAGTATATGTTTTCGTTGCTAGATTGTTCTATCATATTTAACAATAATTTATCCTTAATGAAATACTTGTAGACAGCTCTAATTTATTGTCGTAAATTCCCACGTAGCCAACCATTTTGTCGCCTTTATGTTATTGAGACTTTTTACCTCTTTGTAACATATTCTGTAGAATCAAAGTTAAGTTATCCCATGGTATAGTAATGCAGATTTAGAGCAACAAAATTTACCTAAGCTATTCCAACAGCCCTCTACGTAATAAAATCCTGGATCCGCCCTTGATACAGATCAAATTATAGAGAACCATCTGGTAACAATGACTAAGTTTGGCCAAAAAAAGTTAAACATCTCTATGCTATACGAAAAAAAAAGGAACACTAAATAAAGGGAATAGGCATAAACGCTTGCTCTGAGCACGCCGCCAATGTGAGTGCCAAATGCAGCCGACGTCATAAAATAGAAGTCACATGTTGTATTATTTGTCAAGATGAATGACTGCATCGAACCTCCGTAATTACAAGAAAACAGTTCATATACTTGGTGGAAAGTAAATTGCTCATTTATTTTCTAAACTGGAGAGACAAGACATTCTACGAACCGAAAGAACACACACAGAAAATGGTCGTCACGGTGCTCTGACAATAAATACAGAAATAGAACATTCCTAACAACTAGCAACGACCACCCAGGCATTTACATCGCATCGGGATGCCTCCAGAAGAAAAAAAATAAATTTACTCATCTCGACCAGTCGCGCGACTTCATAATTTGCTTGCTCAATGAGTATCTGTGAAAAGCAAGAAAGAAACAGCTCTTGGGAGTACCACGAAAAGTGCTTATAATAGAGTTCTTGGAAGAGAAGTTCAGTTGTGATGTTCGCATTTACATATATCCTTGTAATTGCTGATTGAGAGGCTTGCTTGTGTGAATAAAAAAAACCCACTCAAGAATATCTTCCTCGGGGTGTTCTTCGGACACTCGATTTGGGACTTTTACACGCCACGCCTAGTATTAATAGGGCAACGGCGACAAATACAAGTGGGTAACATGGATGGGAATAAGTAAAAATAAAAGTAAATGATTGGTCGTTTCTGTTTATTCGGATTGCTGAATTCATTAAGTAAAAAGATCACGGCAGATTTTTTTTTTTTTAATCTTTTGGCTACTTCGAGGGTGATTATGTAAACCCGTAAAATTAAAAGCCTGTTTTGAAATTATGTATTTCGCGTCATGCCTGCTTATAAAAATTATAGTTTATTTTTTTCCCTACTAGTTTATGTATCCCGGCGTTGTCCGGTACAACCCGATTCAAATTGGTTCATTCGACTGCGTGTTATGAATATAACCATTACTCTCAATATCTTTGCCGACCAAACGGTATAGTGGTTAGCGTGCTGGCTTCTAGACCGCGAGGTTGCGAGTCCCGTGTTAGGCATGGGTGTATGTAAATGTATGTTGGCTTGCCAAATGACGAATGTTTTGGCAGATTTATAGCCCTCGTGTTGCTGACGGCGCCAGATAATCTGAAAACAACCAACGAATCTCTCAATATCTTTGATTTCTCCACCTTATCATCAAAGCATCCTTATGAAATTGTGTTCCCGATAATCTGAATTAGTCAAGGCACCTATCGGGAAAATATCTATTCAAATTCAGTAGAGCTCAAGTCATTAATTATCACACCCGTTTAGGGTGTTGGTAGGTGAGAAATAGGGTTGTTTTTCGTATTATTTTGTATAATGTGCGATTCGCTTATTTTTATAAATGTATAGGGGTGGTTACTAAAACTACGGAAATCGCAAACTTGTACAAATAGAACTAAAGACGAATTCTGCAAAATGTTATTTTTCGGTGCATGTATGCGAATAATGTGAATAAACGATTCCCGCGGGTGTTTTTTTTTTAATTCTGAATGTTTCGATAAGGCCATAAACACAAATATATTTCTGCTCACTACGCATTTTTTTTAAATTTGCAACCTAAGTTTGCTGGTTTATTTTGCAGGGTTCTCACGGAAATTGAAAGTCATTAAAAGTGCTTAATATTTTTGAACTGATTTTCAAGGCCTTGAAAGTGCTTGAAAATGTTTAGAGGTGCTTGAAAGTGCTTGAAAATGTTTAGAGGTACTTAAAATCCTTGAAAATGCTTATAGGTCCTTAAAAGTCTTTAATTCTTGCGGATGTTGTGTGCCCAACTGCATAAGTTATAAAAATACAACTCTGACTTGCCTCCCGCGTGACCGCCACTTATCCGCACCGTATCGGAATTCTCTGACATATTTGTATTACGCATCCACCAACTTGTAACTTTTTTGGTAGAATGCACTTTATTAAAAATTTATATATGGACATAATGCCTGAAAAGAAATTTTCATAGGTCCTTGAAAACATTAATTAGGTCCTTAAAAGTCATTGATTTTTATTCTGTGATTTGAGTGGGAACCCTATTTTGGCAAAAAAAAACCAAAAAAACCCCGACTCATTCGGGTCGAAGCTAATGTGACGTCATTTGTTCCGAACTTGGCTTGAAACTCAGCAGCGGAAACCAGTTTTGCAAGTTTTCTCGCCAACCGGCGCGGGAAATTACAATTGATAAAAAAAAAAAAAAAAAATCACACCAATTATTTGGCAAAAATCTTACGATAACCATAGAAACGGAAGGAAGTTTTGACGTCACAGCTAAAATGTAGCGTTTTGATCGCACGAGGTTTTCGCGGGCATTTTTTTTCTCTCAATATTTAAATAACTAATTTTTCTAAAGAACTTTTGCGTGGATATTTGTGGAATCAGAAAGAATTTTTTCATAAATATAAACTAATTTCACTCGTTTTTTAAAAAATGCTGGAATTGTCCATTGGCATATTTTGTGTTCCTTATCCCTTTTTTCAATCCTTAGAATTGATTTTGTTTGTGTGTTTGGCGTGCAATTAACACTAAGGGCTAATTAACACACTTACCGTCATCCAATTAAGATAAAATTGCAAATATATTAGCAGTTGATGACAGTGGATTCTATCAAGTTTGGGTGGCTGTCACTAAAAGGACGCATTTACGCCTGCTTTTATGACTTCTGAAGACTTACCCTTTTGTCATCTAATCGAACTAAAACTTGATAGACTCGTTATCGATGACAATGCATTCTATCAAGTTTTGGGGGAAAAACAAAACAAACACTTTTTCAATGGCGCAGAATTGATGAATTTCTTCACAATAGTTAAGCACTATGCTAATGTCTTATCTGAGCCCAAAATCACAATTGCATTTAAAAAATTATGATTCTTATAATGGATTTATAGTAAAAACTTTGTTTGTATGGGTTAATTTTTTTTCCTCAATAATTCAAGTGTAATTACCGGAACATTATACCTTTTTATAAAAATACAACTCAAGGATTTTTCTTTTTAAACTTTATTTTTCTGACTGGCAGTGTTGGTTGGTTGTTTTCAGATTACCTGGCGCCGTCAGCAACACGAGGGCTATAATGCGCCGAAACATTTCGTCATTAGACAAGCCAACATACATTTACAACAGAGTGGCCACAGAAAAAGGAAAACCGAGAAATCAGGGAAATGTCAGGGAGCTTTCTGATTCTGTAAAAAAATCAAGGAAATGTCAGGGAACTTTTTAAAATTTCATGAAAATCAGGGAAATTTTGTATTGTTTAAGGCACGTTCATCGATATTTTGGCGCCATTTACGTGGAGATTTGTAGTGGTAAGCCATTAGAAGTTTAATATTACGGAATAATTTAAACTTTTCATTACCAGCAAAACTATTTTTAAAAAAAATTGCATATTATCTCTTTAGCATACACGTTCTATTTGATCAGGGTGTCTAGACATCTGGAAAATCTAAGAAAATCGGGGAAATTTGAAAAAAAGTTTGAGCTAAAATCAGGGAGTTTTTTAGAAATCTATCAGGGAATTATCAGGGAACTTTTTTCCTGAATTTTGTGTCTACTCTGTACAAACACTCATGCCCTACACGGGAATCGACCATGCAACCTCGCGGTCTAGAAGCTAACACGCTAACCACTATACCGTTTGGTCGGCTCTGACTGGCAGGGATAAATTATGTCAGTCAGTCGTTGAAATGTCAACCCAATTCGGGTTACAAAACAATTTTATTTGACATATCTGATATGTTTTATTTCTAAACGTTCAACCCTAAAATACCTACAAAAGTAATTGCTTCTTTGTTTATAGTATCACTTTCTCTTGAAATTGAAAACCTAGCCTTAATGTACAAAACTCGTGTTGTGTATTAGACTTTTACATCATGTAAACAAAAACAAAACAAAAAAAAAGAACAATGACAGTTTTCTTGATAATTATTTTGAAAGAAACGATGGGAATTATTTAAAATGGGCATCGACCTTTCTTTAAAATCACTTTACTGATTTAGTTTTGCTTTTCTGTTGGCCAAAACATTTGAGGTTGAGTCGGTTACTTGTCCACCCATTTGCTCAACCAATCATCTTCGACCGAATTCCTTGTTAATTAATCTTTTTTTTTCTTTCTTGCTTCCTTGTCTTGTTGTGGCAAGTGATGACCTGACAGCATCAATGGTCAGAATTTCTGTGACGGCCATGTGTGTCTCTCACAGGAAAAAGCTGATTTGCTGCTGTTGACTCTGCAGGAAGGAGATTAAATGCCATTATTATTTATGAGCCGTGTTGGACATAAAGTGACTAAATATGAGAATGCGTCCAGATGGTATTTGGATTGAGCTTTTTTCCCAGTAATGACGTGGTTTTCTTTTTGGTGGGTAATTTAAAGCTATAATTTGATTTTGAATTTTCGATAGAAATGTTATAAAATGCAAGAGCTGTTCGATTCATCGATATAGATAAACAACTGGATAGACAGCTCCATTGTCAATGAAAAGAGAAAAACGTGCCGGGGATTGCGAAGCTGGCGGGAAGATTAACCAATCACAGTTCACATTTACAGTTGGATGGGAATGCGAAAAAATTTGTAAAGTGTTAGAGTATATATTTTTGTGCACATTATTACTAATTAAGGTCTACTATTGACATTTCTGCTGTGTACAACCCAAAATTTTATTTTCAATCCTCGGTAATCCGTACTTTTTATCCCACCAATTGCATCTGGCAACGGCTTCATTTTCCCAGCGTTAAGCAGTCTATCCAGTTGTTTATCTATATTGATGGTTTGATTGCTCGTAATATTTGCTGGACTATCTGGGTCAGTGAATTTAATTTAATTTTTTTTTCGGGGGAGCTTAACTTTTTTTTTTTTTTTGATTTTAACTTGAGGCAGTCTAATAGCGTACCATGGTTACAATAGTTTCTATTTCACACCCAAGATATACTAGCTAATACTCTAAGCCTTGAAAACAAAGTCTCTCTCTATATTAAAAAAAAGTTAGGAATCGAATTTTGTGTCACATGTATCTCAATTTCTGTTTTTAATATAAATACTTTATATGCATTGTCATGTGCAATTCTTGAACTCGGATCGAGTTATCATAGTGTTTGACAACTAAGAACAAAATATCAATTCCTAATTATTTACCACTACTTTTTGCTCCCCCGAAACTTGATTGAATAGATTGTCATCTTATTGATTGTCATCTTTAAAACTTTTCATTGCCGCAAAACTATTTAAAAAAAAAATAAAAAAAAATTGGCATATCCCTTCAGCTTATATGTTCTATTTGATCAGGGATGTCTTCACATCTAGAAAAGTTGGGGTAGTTTGAAAAAATAGTTTACCCTAAAATCAAGGAATTTCTTAGAAATCTATCGGAGACATCGGGGAATTATTAGGGAACTTTTTTTTCCTGAATTTTCTAGCCACCCTGTTATCAGCGCCGACCAAACGGTATAGTGGTTAGCGTGCTAGCTTCTAGATCGCGAGGTTGCGGGTTAGAGTCCCGTGTTAGGCATGGGTGTTTGTAAATGTATGTTGGCTTGTCTAATGACGAATGTTTCGGCGGCGCATTATAGCCCTCGTGTTGCTGACGGCGCCAGATAATCTGAATACAACCAACCAACCAACCAACCCTGTCATCAGTGTCTCTTGTAAAACTGTTCTGAGAATTGGATGACCCTTTTTCAAGATTGAGATGATTAACTCATTGCTGTATTTATATTCATGCCTTATATATATATATATATATATATATATGTATATGTATATGTATATGTATATGTATATGTATATGTATATGTATATGTATATGTATATGTATATGTATATGTATATGTATATGTATATGTATATGTATATGTATATGTATATGTATATATATATATATATATATATATATATATATATATTTCGATATCGCAACTAATTTCCCAAACCGTACGTACTTTAAACTTCCACACCTGTCTATCCAAGTTCACACCTGTCTCTTCGTTATGTCCCTCACCGTTCCTCAGCTATATCATTTCAAAATGAAGGGAGTCTTTTTTCCGAAAGACCTTGTATATATAATATAAGGTGGCGTAACGACATATGTTTTTGGCCATAATACATACACAAGGTTTCATTTCCTACAAACTGAAATAGGGGGGGGGGGGGATTTCATATTCCACGATTTTTTTTCTTCTTTCTTTCAATAATGACCAAGGATCGCGTGCTGTCTTATGTGTGGCGGCCGTACGTGCACGGACGACAGATTACACCCTAATTGAGCCGTCCGACATGAAAGGTCCTAATAAGCGGACACACGGCATTTGCCTACGCCGTTGCCAGCTCCATTATAATGTATACGCCGCATTAATGACTTGTACGGAATGCCAACGTTTTAATATTTTGTCTGTTGTTATTTATGGACCACGCCTTTGCATCCATCCCCCTTTGCCTAATGGCTTCGGTAACGGATATTTTTCTGTTCGTCGTGGTGGCAACGTGTTCGGGGTGGTGTTGCCATCCCGAGAAGTGGAATTATCGGCGGCGCCTAGTAGGGCACGCGATCTATTTTTTTTTTTTTTTTTTTTTTTTTTTTTTTTTAATCGATGGCGGTGTGATTGCTTATGAATGATTCAGTTTTTTTTTTTTTTTTTTTTTTTTTTTTTTGATAGGTTATAGCTGATGTTGGTGGTCGATTGATCTAATCGTTTTTTTCTTTTCTTCTTTTAAATACTATCGATTTTTAATTTGATACGCAGACGGGATTCGTATTGGGTGTTGGAAGAAGCAGGAAATATTTTGAGGATTATTTTAATGGGGCTTCAGAATCTTTTGAAACTAGTCAAGCGGCATGTTACATCCTTGCTTTAAAACTGACACCACTCAAAATTCACCGTGAGTTAAGAGGAAGGGAGAAGAAGAAGGGGAAGGGGGGGGAAGTACATAAATAACGTCACTCAAAGTTTTCGCACACAGTCACGTTTGATTGACCCAACCCCTTGAAAATTACGTCATGGTGGTGACCCCTTGTCCTAAAAATTGATTTAACTTTAATATTACCCCTCTGTTTCTGAATTTAAAGTGAAAAAGTCTTCATTTAATGGTTTGTAGTTTTGAAATGAACGGAGCTAAAATTAAGTCCAAATTATTGCAAATTAATATCTGTTTATCTGTTTCATGGTCGAATGATTGAAACTAATTTTTTTTCAACTTTAAATTAAGAAATTAGTTTAATAAGTTTGTCTTACAAAAGTGAGATTGGTACGTCATGAAAGTAATTATCCCCCCCCCCTCCCTAAAGTTTCTCCATGTGATGAACTATCACGTTGAAAAAGTCTCTACACCCCTCCCCCCTCTCTCTACGTGGGGAGTAATTCAAGTGCGTTTTTAAATGAAGCTGGTGTTTAAATGGCACACGTTTTTTACAAGTTGAAACTGCTTATACCGTTGCGTGGACGGGTTCGAAAGATTTGAAGCCAAAGCGGATCAAAATTTGCAGAAATTTATTCCGATATAAATCTTCGCAGATCCTCTTACAACTCCAGAACTTCTCGTTCTAATAGACCCAATACAGCTCTTTACACGACAATAGAGCACAACAGCAGTTAAAAACTTGATGCACAACTGCTAAAATCGCCGCAAAAGACAATGTAATGCAGTTCGCTTTTAGAACTACTCTGAATGCTCGCTGAGAGACAACTAACTCAGTAACTCCACTCAGTCAGTAACTCAACTAACTCGATCACCCCCGCTCTCTTGGACGTCCTTATATAGGAAAGGCGAATCTTCGTGAAATTTCCAGAGATAGAAATTTGGAGAATTTTCCAGATCGTAGTCGAAAAGTCCTATACACGGGGACCGAAAATGTCCCCAAATGGTCGCCAAGTTTGGCGACATTTGGCGATTTCTCGCCAAATTTGGTGACAAAAATTAGTCGCCAAAACCGTCGCTAACTTGGCTCTATCTCGTCAATTTGGCGAGATTGCCATTACCATAATGTTAAATGGCCTGCTCTTTGTAAAACTCGCTTCCCAGCATTACCTCTGTAAAACTCGTTTTCAAGCATTAAGGGTTACATTGCAGGAAAGCAAAGTAAGACAAACTATTGCAGTGCCTTATGCGAAATGTACATAAATTTATCTTTTTTCATAATTAATGCTACGAAATATTTACAAATATACAGAAATTCGTAACAATACTGTTTTTCTAGATTTGAAAAGTAGTGGATATCATGCCAAAGGCTCGTTTTAACACCGTTCACTGGGATCTTCGCCAACCTGCCAAACTTATTGATCTAACCATACACCATTTTTTCGCGGCTAATTTCGTACGCAAGTGCCACGCTCACTGTCAAATGACCCCCCCCCCCCACGAGAACAAACACACATGCTCACGGGATGTTTGCGCACAAGTTGGAAATAGCCAAGAAACGTCGCCAATCGTGTCGTCGGCGAAGTTTTCGTGTGCCTAATTGCCGCAATCGTGCGACCAGAATGGAGACATAATTATAGTTTCTGAATAGAGGGTGGTAGAGCGTGGGGAGAGGAGGAGGAGGGGAGCTGTTTGTCTTTAATAGTGTTGCGCACGGGATTTCGTTGGCAAAGGATACTGTTTTCTCGCCGGTGTGTGTAGGGGGACACGCGGTATGTCTAGGACTAGGATTAGGAAGTGTTCCTTAATGTTTCATTTGCATATTTTCCGGAAGAACAGCGGTGGAATTGCAAGAGTTGGGAGTAGGGAACAATCAATAACGAGTTTCTTGGGTATTGCGTTGGGGGTGTTTGTTGTTTTTAGGGCAGTAGTTTTTAGCTATGCTCGTTTTTGAGGTTGTACACTGTTAAAAAAAATTGTCCACCATGCACCAAAATTTGGTTCCCATTTAGCTGCCACCAACATTTGGTGCTTAGTTTCACGATTTAATGGTGCTTACGGTCCGAGGTTGCACCATTAAATCGTGAAACTAAGCACCAAATGTTGGTGGCAGCTAAATGGGAACCAATTTTTGGTGCAAGGTGGAACAAAATTTTTAACAGTGTACTATGTCGATCCGGTTTTGTAATTAAGAGGCGGTCCAAGTAAGCAGGGTTGAAAGAAAACCAGTTTTTTTGTGTGGTTTTAACCGTTTTTTTTTTTTTTTTTAAATCCTTTTTTAATTACATGTATACGTATTTATAAATAAAATGTGACATTGACTAGAATAATTAATGTTCAAATTACAAATAGCCTACCAAACGGTATAGTGGTTAGCGTGCTAGTTTCTAGACCGCGAGGTTGCGGGTTCGAGTCCCGTGTTAGGCGTGGGTGTTTGTAAATGTATGTTGGCTTGTCTAATGACGAATGTTTCGGCGTATTATAGCCCTCGTGTTGCTGACGGCGCCAGATAATCTGAAAACAACCAACCAATAATATTCCTTCTGCAAATAATTTAAACTAAGTAAACAAACAATTGTTACTTACGTGGACATTCAAATCATATTAAATTTTAATATTATATTTAGGGATACAATTCTTTAAATTCAATGTTTACAATAGTAATTGTTTACTTTATAATACATGGAATATTGCTCTTAGATTCGTCAGTAATGGTGATAAGTTGTATCAAATGATATTTTTTAATGCTTGGAAATAAGTTATAAAAGCACAAAACCTCTATCTTAGAAACAAATTTAAAATTGCAGTATATAATTTAATTTCAATTAATAATTTTGAATAGTTATAAAACATTAATAAATACAGGGTGTCCAGAAAAGGACTCCCTGATTTCAAAATTAAATATCTCGAAAACAAAGATCGATAGAGGAATGCAGTAAACGGTATGTTTATTGTGAAAGCTGTAAGAATTTTATACAGCAGTTTGAAATAAGTTACAAAAGCTGCTAACAGATGGCGCTGTACAGCTCATTATCAGCGTACATAAATGAAATAATCATATGAAAACATTCTTTGCAAAAAATCACATCACAATGTTTTCAAAATGTTCACCATTGTCACTACAGAGGTGACGCAAACGAAGAATGAAATTTGCCATCACATTTCGTATTGTCTCAACAGAAATGGATTTACATGCCACACAGATCGCCGATTCAAGCTCGTCCAGCGTGGTGGGATGCTTCGAGTAGACAATGTCTTTCAATGTGCCCTACAAAAAATAGTCACAGGGAGTCAAATCCGGCGAATATGGAGGCCAATCCATGCCTGCACCAGTAAATTTGGGATATTCCAAAGCAATGACTCGATTCCCGAAGTATTCATCAAGAAAGCGAAACACTTGTTCGGTACGATGTGGTCGGGCTCCATCTTGCATAAACCATTCAGTACGAGGTCGATCCTCTAACACTTGCTGTGTGGCGACAAATCGTTCCAAAATTGCAACGTAACGTTCACTAGTGACCGTTTCTCGAATGAAAAAAGGGCCAATAATGCCTCTGCTGCATACTGCAGCCCACACAGTAACTTTAGGAGAATACAGGGGTTTCGCTTCACACCAATATGGATTTTCGGAACCCCAAAATCACCAGTTCTGTTTATTCACGAATCCATTCAGGTGGAAGTGTGCTTCATCTGTAAACCAGATGCAGCCAACATCAAATCCTTCACTATCAATCATTGTTGAGCATCTGATTAGCAAAGTCAATCCTTTGTTGCACAGCTCGTACGGGTATGGCCTGGTGAGTTTGAATTTTGAATGGAAACATGTGTAGGCTCTTTCTCAGTATTTTCTGCGTGCTGGAAATCTTCAAACCAGTCTCGGATGCAATTCTACGGACGGATGACATTGGATTTCGCTGAATAATTCCAGAAACTGTGGCAACATTTTCAGGCGTAACTGCAGTTTGCTTGCGGCCAACATTCCCCTCTAGATCATCAGTTACTCTGCCTGTTCGTTGAAATTTGGCGAAGAGCGTACGAATGGTTTTCGCATCGGGTCCTTTTGGAACATTAAATCGTGTTTGAAAACTGCGCCTTGTTGCCGTAGGACTCTCTTTTAACCTATGGTACTCTAGCACCAGAAAAACGCGTTGTTCAATGGATTACATGGTTTTAATCTCTTCCTTCGGTACGCTAACCTCCTTTCACGCTTCAATAATGGAACTGATCGCTCTGGGCTTCGGATCACTGTTTATAATAGGCATTACGTATGGCAATCACAGCGCCATCTGTTAGCAGCTTTTGTAACTATTATTTCAAACTGCTGTATAAAATTCTTACAGCTTTCACAATAAACATACCGTTTAATGCATTTCTCTATCGATCTTTGTTTTCGAGATATTTAATTTTGAAATCAGGGAGTCCTTTTCTGGACACCCTGTATATTAGATTAATATAAAAACTTGTTAATGATACTTATAAAAACTTCAATAGTCTTTAATTACAAGATATATTAAAAAAAAAAAAAAAAAAAAATTATTTACAACAACAAATAATTAAAAAAATCTCGTAAATAAAAATACAATTTAAAAAAAAAAAAAAAAAAACCCGAGGAAAACCGTTTGGTTTAAACCGTCCCTGCTAGTAAGGATCATACTCGCTGTGTTACAATCTTCTAGCCACAAAACGAAGTTTTTAATATAAATCTTTTTTATGCATTGCTAATTTTTATACGCATTAACACAGCGCCGATTCTGTTGCCAGCGTGTGCCTGGGGTGTTTGCATCTAATTTTAAATATCAAAAACATTTCTATAGACAAAGAATGCTGCAAACTACGTTTCAAAATTTTATTTATTAAAAATGAACGTGAATTTATGCTCTGACAACCAAATATTATTTATTTATTCTGATTAAAGTAATTTTTTTTATTTGTTTATTTTTTTATTAAATTTTTTTGTCAATAGAAATGAGTTTCTTCAATTATCGGTTAAAGGCTATTTTAGCGCTATTGGAGGACGGCACTTTGGTTTATTAGTATTCCGTTAAAGCGACATTTTAGCGATAGTTACAACCCTAAAATTTGATTGAATTCATTGTCATCGAGATCGAATCTATCTGCCAAGTTTCAGGGCGATTGAATGACGGCAAGGGATCTAGTTAGGCTTCCGCAGATATGCCCGCCATTGACACACAAAATCGAAGTTAATATAAAGGATTTAAAAAAGTAGTTGAGAAATATTTACCCTGCAATTCATTTATAAAGAAATTTAATGACATGTATTTTTATTTTTACTTTCAATTACCCATACGTATACATACGGTAATGAAAGTATAGCATTCGGTAAATTTTTTATTTTTTTCCCCATTTCTCCTCGTGTTTTGGAACATCCCGATTTCAAAAAAGTGATCTAGAAAAAATGTCTGGCTGTGTGTGTGTATGTGGGCAGCATAACTCCCGAACAAATTGACCTATGATATTCAAATTTGGTGTGCGAGTTGGTGGTAGCCATGGGACCTACCGTTAAAGTTTTCATGAAAATCGCGCATGCGCGTAAGGTAGCTGCCATTGAAAAAAATCATGTTTTTCAGTAATTGCTAACAAAACGGCTCTAACGATTTTGTTCAAAATCGCCGTGGTAATGTCTCTTAAGGTGTTCTAAACATCACCACCACCGAAATTCCTGTAAAAATGCCTTAATGGCGTAAAAAGTTGAAAAACGAATGCCTTTAACACAGAGTTCTCTTTCCTTGAGCATACTTCATCAACGATCGTTTTTTTTTTTTTTTTTTTATCTCTGCTCAGTTTCACTTACAAGAAAGGATCATATAAGAATTATCGATAAGCATATCGCCAAAATTCCAATTTTTATTTTTTAAAAGACCCATATAAGAATTATCACAAAAAATATCTCCAAACTGGCAATTTTTTCTCACCGACTGATAAAAATATAAAAATGATAAAATACACAAACCTGCATTACCAATATGGTGTAATTGAAAGTTGCGCGACGTTCCACACCCCCAGTTTTGTTTATTTTCTCGAAGAGCCGATTGAGGTCTCTGCCTCACGCATTCCAACTACAAAGGAAGAACTTTTTTCTTTCAAGCATCTTACACCCCTAAATCCAATATCTAAAAAACGAAGAAAGTAGAGGGGAAAACCTCGTATAAACATTCGCCATCAGAGTCCACCCATCTACAGGGACCGTTCGAATAAGCTCCAAGGTGGGCAGTACCAGAATAAGGTTCCATTTCCCCTTGTGGATTCTTTCTTTGATATCTTTCTTTCTTTCTTTGTGCCAAGCTGTTCCAACAGGACGGAAATTCCCTTCCTAAATCTTTCCCACTTGTTTTCGGTGTTTGGTGGGTTTATCCTCTTGAATTTGTTTTAGGCGTGTGGATATGGTTTGGTTCTTCTTGTATCTCGTTTAGGAATTCGATTGCGCGAGGATATTCCAACTACAGAGCAGTATGTCCTAAGCGGCCGTCCTAGTAAGGAACTTTCCCTATACTAGCTATGTTGCATTCTTATAGCCCAGTGCGTTTAGAAACTACTTTCTGTAAAACCTTGAGATTTGGTGAGTAGGTACGAAAATGATCACTGGATGAAATGACATCAATTAAAAACTCGAAAATAGCGTCTGATATATTTTATTTTAAATTCGAAATCCTTACGTCACCAGGGTTCCCACGCTCATTGAAAGTCATTAAAAGTGCTTAATATTTTCGATCCTGTTTTCAAGGCCTTGAAAGTGCTTAGAGGTGCTTAAAAGTCATTGGAAATGCTTAGAGGTCCTTAAAAGTCCTTAATTTTTACAGATATTGTCCAACTGCAAAATTCATAAAAATAGAACTCGGACTTGCTATTCCCTCGTGACCGCCACTTATCTGCACCTTATAGAAATTTTCCCGACATATTTGTATTACGCATCCACCAACTTGTAACTTTTCTGATAGAATATACTTTATTAAAAATTTAAATACAGACATGGTGCCTGAAAACAAATTTTCATAGGTCCTTAAAAACATTAATTAGGTCCTTAAAAGTCATTGATTTTCATTCTGTGATATGAGTGGGAACCCTGGTCAATGCATATGCAGTGGCTCCACCTGGTTTTGTTTTTTGGTATTTTAATTTTCATTTATAATAGATGGACATTAAATGGAAACAATTTATGTCATTTCATTTGGTGATATTTTTCTTATCTGCTCGCCAAATGTGAAGGTTTTGTAGAAAGTAGTTTCTAAATGCACTGGGCTAGAAGATTGTGACATAGCGAGTGTAGGGAAATGACACTCCACTTAAAAAGAAGTGTTGTGTAGTGGTATACAGGGCATTTCAGAAAGGGATCTCTAACTTTGAAGTGACGCAACGGTGAAACAGTGAGAGATAGAGAAAGAGACATTGTTGATAAACAATGAGTACAAAAAAGAGAGTATGTACAGTGACAGCCGCTAAAGTTTGATTGAATGCATTGTCATCAACATCGAATCCATCTACCAAGTTTCAGCCCGATTGGATGACGGCAAGGAGGTTAATTAGGCACTTCGCAGATTTGTCCGCCATCTACAAACATGCCCACAAACATATGGACAAAATCAAAGTTATTTTAAATGATTTAAAAAGGAAAAAATGAGGGATACAAAACATAAGAATTTTTATAAGGAATTTGAAACAGCATTTTAAAAAAAAAAAATTGTTGCTTTTAATTTTTGGTTTGTGTGCCTGCTTTTTTTCCCCAATCGCTTATCTTTAAATTATTAAGTTTTATTTTTAAAATAGTTGATAGCGTCTTTTACCCACTGTAGTAAAATGTTATGTTTTTTCAAACCTCCATAAACTTCCTTGACATCGAATATTTTGTACGATCGCTTTACATTGCATCTCTTTTTTGCCAACTGCATTACTAATTGGTCAATGTATTCCCTTCCCCATCCCATCTTTTAAAACAAATAAAAACCCCAAATATGCTCACTTTCTGAATTCCTTATTGCTCGGAATAAATGACCAGTACGGTCTTCCGAAATTCTTCATCTACTCAATATTGCCGAGCGAATGTTTTATTCTTCCATTTTTATGCCTTTACAAATGACCGTAGCTGATTTCTCTTCCACCTATCCCCACCCTTAACAGCAGTTTATGTTCGAGGATTGATGGCCGACCAGTAAAACGCACTCATCAACAAACCAATGATACTTTTTTTTATGCATTTCTCCTTCTTTTTGTGTCCCCCCCCATTTCTCTAATAGCTTTTTTGCGTAGAAATTAGTTCCACCGGGAGGCACCAGGTGGCGACAGGTTCCTTTTCGTCCCGCGGATTTTATCGGACTAAGGTTCAATAAAGGAAAGGTGTTGCCTCGCAACTTTTTTGGTGATTTTTCGACTGGTGATATGTCACTAAGGGGTCTTTTTGAATGGTGATATGTCACTTAGTGGTTATTTAGGCGCTAGGGGATCATTTACAAAATCCCGGTTTGTAAAATTTGTAAATTTTTTAAAAAAATATTTCGTTCAAGACAAGAAATGATTTCTTCGGAATGAGGCATTCTCAATTTCAAAGCGTCATTTGGATTAGCTGTGGCGTCGGTGTCGTGAAAATAAAATTAAGGGAAACATTTCTAATTTTTCGAATTGGCAAAATTTTTTCAAATCGGCAACAATACTTTTTTAAAAATATATAAAACCGAAATTTTATAGTAATTTCTTCTTATTTCAATTTCTTATGAAAATTTATATTCTTAAAATTAATTCATAACCCCGTTAAAGGCGTATATATATTAAATTTCTCACACTGTGATCAGCAGAAGAAAAAAAAAGAAAACATGTAAGTTTGCAAATTTTGATATATTGCAAATTTATCAGGGAATTTTTTAAAAATTAAATAAACAATCGTGGAATTAATTTTTTTTTTTATTTCGTTTTTTGTGCAAAAATTTACTTAAATATAGTTTTTATTTGTTTGTATTTTTATTATTGTAATATTTAATCCATTTATTATCAGTTCCCCCCTCATCCTAACGACTGACACATGTCCCTGATCCAGAATACTTGCCTTGCATGAACCCGATCTTGGGATCGAACCACGCCGTTCTAGACTCTCTCTTCAAAGTGAGCAGTTACGGCGGTGACTGTGGCCGATATTCAATTCTCGGGCTTCCTGGTGAGATTTCCCCCGGCTTTCTCCCATTCGGGGCGCAAATGTAGTACAGTTTGTACTTCGAAATCTTCCACAGAACTCGTATCTGTTTCCCGGACCCCTGGTGTAATTCTTATGTTTAGAAAGTCAGTTGCACCAATAAGGAGTTCCGGTCGAGAAATTACAAAAGAAAAAAAAGAAAAATTGCAGATGTTGCAGTTTCGTCACGCGATCTTCCGAGTTGAGTTGTTGCATTTAAATTTTTTTTTCTTCACTTCTCTTCGA
Organism: Linyphia triangularis; assembly: GCA_963978545.1. Taxonomy (NCBI): domain Eukaryota; kingdom Metazoa; phylum Arthropoda; class Arachnida; order Araneae; family Linyphiidae; genus Linyphia; species Linyphia triangularis. Next base: position 66,821,785 of record OZ021729.1, read on the forward strand.
CTTCTTTTCGCGCAAAACGTCTCTGCCAATTACTTTTTTCATTGCTCAAGCGTGTTCTTTTCTTTTAAAAAACGCGCTGAAAGGGCCTTTCAGTGCTTTTTTTTACAGAAACCCATTTGTTCTAATTTAGGCAAAGTTTTCTTTTGTGAGTTGTTGAAAGCAAGTTTTTTTTTTTTTTTTTTTTTTTTAATCTTTGAGGTATTTTTTTCGGTATCATCCTCTCCCTTAGGTATCTCACCGAATCTTCCTTTTTCGTGCCTTTACATACCTAATTAAGCGTTCATGTTTTATTTTTTTTTCGATTTTTTTTTGTGTTATTTTAATCCGCGCGGCTTTTCTATTTTTTTTTTATTTTTCTAATTCTTCATATTGTTCTCTTTTGCGAATTTTAATAATCTTTTATCATTCCGTTCTGCTGTCTTCTCTCTCTCTCTCTCCCCCCCCCCCATTCTTTGTTTTCATTTCGAAATCTGTTCGAGTGAATTGTAATTTGAGTTTTTAATTAGACAGCTGTAGCTTTTAGAAAGGGCTGGGGGGGGGGGGGGACGCTTTGCATTTTGAAAATGAATTGTATATCTTTTTTTCCATGGAAGATGACCGAGGAAAGTTATGGCGCTTTTTCTTATGCCTTTTTGGGTAACTTATTCGTAGATGCTTCTTGTTGCAAATAGAGGCATTGTTCAAATGAAATATTTGACTGTCATTTAAAAAAAAAAAAAAAAAAAAAAAATGACAAATTAAGTACCTTAAGATACAATTGGATTATAATGTGCTTTGCAAGGTGTTGGAACAAGATCCGGTGTATTACAAAAACTCAAAAAAGAAACAAAATAATATAACCCCACAAACACAAAGTTTTTAATATATATCCTTTATATGCATTGCCAATTTTTTTATTCATTAACATAGCGCCGTCTCTGTTGTCAGCTTGTACTTGGTGATTGATTGATTAGGTGGCATCTAATTTTAACCCTTTGCACTCGAGGCCTTTTTCGCGCGGAGGGACCAGCAACTCGAGACATTTCGCGGCATTTTTGATTGGCCATGCATCGAATTTCCGCATCAAACCTAGTGGTCATTTCGTGTTGGGGCATCCAATCATGTGGTACCCGAGAGGCGCCGTTCAAGCGCAAAGGGTTAAATATTAAAAACATCTCTTTCAGCAAAATATGCGGTGATCTACTTTTCAAAATCTTTCAATAAAATTGGTGTGAATTTATGCACTCACATCCAAATATCTTTTATTTATTCCGATTAAAACGATTTATTTTATTATTTATCTATTGAAACTATTTTGGCAACAGGAAAGAGTTTCTTCAGTGATCGGTTAAATGCTATTTCAGCGCGATTGGATGACGGCAAGTTGACTTATGAGTATTCCGTAAAAGCGACCTTTTAGTAGCATGACAGCCTCCAAAATTTGACAGAATGCATTGTCATCGACATCGAATGTCTCCCCCCCCCCCTCTCCTGTCTACGGCCTTGTGTGGAAGCCAAAAATTGAATTTAGCTTTCATTTTGGTATGCCCCTCTCTTCAAATATACTGCGTTTTTCAGTTTGGTCGCCATTTTAAATTGGACCATCACCTAGCGCCATCTGGTATTCACCATGCGAACTTTTCGCGCTACTTGCTCATCCACCACAAACCTCATTGTTTATCCAGCCAGTTTTGCGACTGGAAAAAGGACACAAGTCCTGCTGTACCCGTACACGCTTAACATTCACATGGGGAAAATATGAGTAAAACGTTAAGTGGACAGGAAAGAAGAAGAAAAAACAAACTTTTCACATTATGGAGATCTTTAAAAGGTCTCCAAACAAGCTCTCGAAAAGTCAGATCCTTTTATACGTCATTCATATACCCTCCCATACATAATTAATTTCATTTACCATCGCATACTATCTCAAGCAACTGCAAAACTCCCGGAATTAAAACTCTCTTTCCCCTTTTAAAAGCAAACACGATTTGTGTTTGTTCATTCCTTCAAAATGCAACAAGCAAAAATATCCCCATTAAGATACCCCTCCCCCCCCCCTTCTTTTTAAAACGGATTTGTAAGTGGGCATATTAAAACTCATTTCTAAAGGGGATGGGGGGGGGGGGAAAGCTAATTGATATATTCGAGTTGTCGAAGCGGAATGCTGGATAAATGCCTTTCTAAGTACCGCATATAAAGCAAACAAAACGAGTGCTTTTTAAGTTACTAAATCGAGTTGGAGTCTTGAATACATTATATTGTTCGCGTCTATATAAGCAGAGCCATTCGGATGAGTTTTAAAACAAATATTCTGGGAAGGGATGTTTTAAGTTGAGGATGCGAAACACTTTTGGGAAAGTAAATAAGCTGTAATGAATTCGTTGCTTAAAAGGGGAAGGGGGGGGGGGGAGGAGGATGTTTCTCGAGTCTTGTATGTTTTGGGTAAATATATCTAGATGGTTTTCCGTTTTGGATGGGGAATGATGGTAGCGTGCATTGCGAGTTTCGGAGTTTGCGACCAAGAAAGTTGAAGTTAGTGGATGCAAAACTTGGGGAAGAAACTGTGGCGAATTGTGTAACCGAAATAGGGTTTTTTCCTGTTAAAAGGAGACGACATTGACGTAGGATCCGAGTATTTATAATAGTCTGAGAGGCGACTTCAAATTTAGGTTCCCCATCGAACATCATTCTGGATTTTGTATAGATTGTTGAGAAGTGTTAGATCATGAATCCACTGGTGTGCCGAGACAAAAATGGCCGAAGCTATTGAAAAATCGACTTTGAAGAACTAAATCCGATTGCCAAATATGTCATAACTTGCCAAATAATGAGCATTTCTTTTATATGTGGTAACCCACTATTTTTTTTTATTAATTTTTCAATGAGGAAAAAGTGCAGACGATATTTATTCTCTGTCGAAAAAGACTTCCACTTTTTATTAAAAGTGAGCCAAGTTAGCGATAAATATTGCATTACTGATGACATAATATTTATTGACATCTTGGCTGACTTTTAAAAGATGAAAGATCTAGGATCCAGGAAACACAAATCGTCTGCAACCTTCTTAATTGAAAATTAAAGAGTGGTGGGTTACCAGAAAGAAAAGGAAGTTAATTTTTATGAAATATATGGCAATTGGATTTACTTCAACTAATTCAAAGTCGATTTTTTTAATAGTTTCGGCCATTTTCGTCTCGGCAGACCAGTGAATTCATGATCTTGAGTATTAGTATGTAATCTAGAACTCTATTTAGTAGTTATTCCCGCGTAACACTGACGGTGATTTTGTCTCGAGGACGCTACTTTATACACTGACCCAACATAATGTCGTTAATTTGGCTTTATAACTACACTTTAGCAATACTTCCTTGACACGTGTCCTTTTGTATCTTAGGAATGATCGACCGGTCATCCTGTTGATCTGATAAAATACAGTATGTTCATAAAAAAAAATGTCCCTGTTATAAATTTTCATAGTATTTAATTTGTGTAATTCCCATACACAATTGTAATTATGAATTTAATAATGTAGGAAAAACGAGGCCAGTTTACCTTCAATTTGATTTATGATTTGTTGTAAATACTCTAAATTTAACTGTTATAATGTACCATTGACTGTGACCTTCTTTTTACAGACTCCCTGTATTTCATCAAATACTAATGCGAGTTTGGTGTAAATAGTTGCATAAAATATGACTCTTTTGCTGCGTATTGAAAGCGGCTCATTTTGCTACTCATTGAATGACAATTAAAAGTTTTAAATAATAAATTAATAGTATAATCCATAAAAAAGTTTTTAGTATAGGCATTGTCAATTTCTATATTCATTAAAAAAGTGTTGTTTCTGTTGCTAGCGTGTGCTTGGTTTTGACATCTAATTTTAAATATTGAAAACATCTCTATCAGAAATGAATGTAAGTTTATGCACTCGCATCCAAATATCTTTTACTTATTCTGATTAAAACAATTTTATTATTTATTTATTAGAGCAATTTTAAAAAAGAGTTTCTTCACTGATCGGTTAAATGCTATTTTAGCGCGATTGGATGACGGCAAGTAGGTTTATAAGTATTCCGTAAAAGCTACCTTTTAGTAACAGTTTCAGCAGCTAAAATTTGATAGAATGCATTGTCATTGATATCGAATCTATCTACCAAGTTTCAGCCTGATTGGATGACTGAGGCTGCCGCAGATTTGTTCGCCTCGACACACACACACAATCTAAGTTAATATAAAGTATTTAACAATTTAGCATTTTCTCCAGCAGATGGCGCTTTGATCACTTTTATGAAATAACAATAAGAATATATAATAAAAGCAGTAATAAGAATACAAGGTAAATGTTAACGGTGGAAAACCGAAACTTGATTATCCTCGCAAATTTCGTTCATTATTTTCCGAGCATTGTTTTACCATCACAAAACTGGAAACTTTTTAAAACCAAACTTTCGACCGCTTGCTTGGAAAATATTGAATTTTCTCCCTGATATAACGTGATGATTCCACTTAAACTAATAAATAAACTTTCTCTTTAAGTGCATTGCCTTTTTCGCGTCTAGTAACATTTTTTAATACCATTAAAGCGATTTATTTTAAATGTTTGAATTTGTTTGTAACTGAATCTGTTTCTCTTTTCTTTACAGGTAAGATCATTTCCAAACTGTCTTTTCAACCGATCCGGTGAGTGTTTACTTATGGATTATTTTCCCGCCTTGAATTTTAAAAGGCACTGCTCCTATTCAAATGTTGTTTGTGTTATAATTTACTGTTATTGTAGTAAGCTTAGAAAAGCGTTTGAGCGCTACCGAACGAAAATATACCGCGGGGGAATCATAGATTTGTTTGATTTCCAATTTTCCACGATTTGTTGTTTTGTGTAACACTTGATTCTCAGATGCGGCGTTTTGACCATTTCTGTTTGCGTTATTTCTTCTGATGCCTTGTTTATTTATACTATGCTTTAATTTATATAATACTTTGTTTACTCAGTGTATCGGTACAATCCAAACCGAGCAGTTATTGAAATCAAAATAACACAAAAATCAACAGAAGATCCAACTTCCAAAAGCTTAACAAAACATTTCTCTTATATTTTAATGCAATTTCGGGGAAACATATTAGGGAGAGGGGGGAAAAAAATGATTATTTTTCAATTTTAAAGAGACAAAATCCTTTTTTTTTTTTTTTTTCGTGGAAAAACTTTTTAGCACTTACGTGGGAAAAGAGAAAAATGACGTGAGAGAAAGAAACAAAAAATGGCGATTTGGAATGACAGTTCTTTCATCGGAATGAAGAGCTAGTGAAAATAAATAACTTTTCTCCCGTTATGTTTTCTTTCTAAAATCCCCCTCTTCTACGTTTTTGGATAGCATTTTGAAGTTCCTAGAAAAGAAAAATAAATGTCATTTTTCTTTAAAAGAAAAAAGATCCATCGTTACAAAAGAAGGGAATCTTTAATCCGTCTGTCCGATTGGTGAATATTGATCACGTGGTTGTCGACGCGCGGAAATGAAGATGGATGTGATTGGGTTTCCCTACTCGGGGGGGAAAAGAGGGGAAGTAATTATTGCTGAAGAATGTCGGTGTGAAGGAGGCTTGAGAAAGAAAATGACACTTGAAAGTTATATCTAGGGAGGGGGAAAATTTGAGAGAATTGAATGAAAATGGCTCTTGAAGTTGGAATGAGTATTTTTTATTATTAATACTATTCGTACGTTTTCGTGCTAAAAATCCTTATTTTACTGATTTCTTTTGAAGAAATATTTTTATATACACAGTTGAAGCTTTCTTTTTACTGAAATGAAATTGTTAAAAGTTTATCTCTGTGAAATGTTAACTGAAGTTTGGTACTACGAGTTGTTACATAACGTAGTATATATTATATTTATATGTAACTGTATCGTTTAAATATATATAATATATAATTAAATTGTATAGTTAAATTTTTTTATGTGTCTGGCAGATAATAAAAACTAATTTTGGCTTCAATACATTAGTTTGTAAAGAACTTTAAACAAAAACTTAGTCAGTTTTTCTGAGTCTACCATTCCTAGACTATTATACAAATATTTGACACGTGCGATACGTCAAATGAAGGGGCACGCCGAGACTTGTTTTCGTATAGAAATTCAACCCCTCAAAAGTTGCGGCCGAAATACCGATAATGGCAACCAGAAGTTGATTTGTTACTCTAGAAGTATAAACTCTGTAGACATGTCATACAATAGTTTGAATGTTAGATTTGATTAGATAATCATTACATGAAACCGGAATTACTTCAAAATTCGACCGGAAAAGTGCTTCCTTGGAAACTTTTCAACAAGGTAGGAATCGTTAAATGTAAAAGGGCTGCCTGTTAATAGGTTTGCCATTAAACATGACACCTTTTCATATTTAGCGAGTCATATGTTAAAATTCTTCTTATTATTTTTTTAAATTTTTTTTGCAGACATAGTACAATTCAGCGAAAACACTTATTTCAGGTTTTTTGACCGAATTTTTAGTATTTTTTGAGTATAGTTTAAAAATATTAGAAAATTGGATTTAATTAAGTTCGCCTGTTATTGTCAGTATAGTATATTTGTTTTAAGTTGTTTTCTGAATTTTTTTTGGAAAATTAGACATTTTTTGTTGGTTTTCATCGCTTCCGCGTGTTTACTTTTTTTTTTTTTTTTTTTTTTTTTTGCTTGGTGCATCATGTCTGATTTTTGGTCAAGTCCATTAGAATTCCAAGTACTTCTTGTAAATAGGCATTAATTATTGATAAATTATTATTATGAAAGAGAGAGAGAGAAAAAAAAATTCCGAAGTTAATTTTGTTTCAGAGATCTTGCATTTTAACTTTTGCACAATTTGTCAGCTCAACCATAATCAGTACACCTTTTTAGCGAATACTTCATTATCCCACATCTCAAACAAAGCACTCCCCAACCCTTAAAATAACCATAATGACCACCCCCTTCTGTTTATCTGTCATCATTACCCCCCCCCCCTCCTCCTCCCCCCCCCCCCGAGATTAACTGCAACCGCAAACACATTTCGTTAATTGCTGATGCCCCCGATCAAGAATCGAGATATCTGCCAGTGAAATATAGTTAACATTAAATTGCACATGCACATTCCAAACAACCTTATCTGCAGTTGCTTGTTATTATTATATTTTTTTAAATCGAGAAACACTCCCTGTTTGGCGTTAAAAATGAAACTTTGGTGTCGAACTAATGGCATTAAGTTTTTGACTAATGAGGCAAAAATGTTTTCGGATGCCAAAGGAGATAAACATTAGCACTGGAGATAATGGGAGCTTAGTTTATGGTGATCGCACTTGGTGTAATTATCGGGCCAAGTTTAACTAGTATTTCGGATTATTTGTGATATTTGGCGTCCGTTTTTGTTGCGGAGGTGTTTTGTTTTGAGGGGAGTTTATCGGTTTGGCGAATCTGCTGGCGGCCGGAAATCGGGAAATGTTTTCAGATCCATTTGTTATAATAATCGCCTTTGTTCGGCTTCAAGGAAAAGGCTGAAGTTTTGGGGAATCACGCGAAATAACTTTTCTGGATGTTTTGAAGGCGAAACTCGGGTAATTTTTATAATTTTATATAAATATAAGTTTACAAACTTTTTTTTTTATCGATGAGAAGTTTTGGAATAAGCCAATTTCGTCGTTACTCTTGGTTAGGGTTAAAATATTGTTATGAATTTCTGTATACTTTTAAATATTTCGTAATATTAATTATGTAAAAAGGAACATTTAAGTACATTTCGCATAAGGCAGTGCAAGAGTTTGTCTTTACTTCACTTTCCTGCAATGCGCCTCTTAATGCTTGAAAACGAGTTTTACAGAGACAATGTTGGAAAACGAGTTTTACAAGGAGAAGGCCTTTTAACATTATGGTTAATAGCAATCTCGTCAAGTTGGTGACGGTTTTGGCGACTAATTTTGGTCGCCAAATTTGTCGTTAAATCATCAAATGTCGCCAAACTTGGCGACCATTTGGCGACACTTTCGGTCCACATGTACCTGTATAGGGCATTTTGACTGCAATCTGGAAAATTCTCCAAATTTCTATCTCGAGAAGATTCGCCTTCCTATATAAGGCCTAAGAGAGCGGGTGATGGAGTTAGTGAGTTAGTTAGTCGTCTCTCAGCGAGCATTCAGAGTATTTCCGAAAGTGAACTGTATTGCATCGTCTTTTGCGTCGATTTTAGCAGTTGTGTATCTAGATTTTAACTGCTGTTTGTGCTCCATTGTTGGGTAAAGAGCTGTATTGAGTCAATTAGAACGGAAAGTTCTGGAGTTGTAAAAGAATCTGCGAAGAGTTATAGCGGAATAAATTCCTTCAAGTTTTAATCTGCTTTGGCTTCTAAGTCTTTCGAACCCATCCACGCAACAATATTTTAATTTTATCTCTTTTAGTGTAGTTGCGCCATATGTACGTTCGTGTTAATAGGAAATCCTATACTAAACTTCAACTTAACTAGACATCACTTAGACGGTAGATCTTCACAGTGCTCATAGGTATTTAATCCATTTTAACGGAGTGAAGACATAATTCTCGCCAAACCTTATAGCCTTTAGTTCTCTATAGGGTTGTGGTTTGGCGAACATTATGCTTTCACGCCGCCAAAATGGATTAAATACTTATGAGCACTGTGAAGATCTACCGTCTAAGTGATGTCTAGTTAAGTTGAAGTTTAGTATAGTAAGGATCATTCCCTCTACTCGCTGTGTTTCAATCTTCTAGCCCAGTGCATTTAGAAACTACTTTGTGCAAAACATTGAACTTTGGCGAGTAGGTATGAAAATGAGTACTCAATGAGATGACATATATTAAAAAGTCGAAAACAGCATCTAATATGTTTTACATTTGAAATCCTTACGCCAATGCATATACAGTGGCTCCACCTGGTTTTGTCTTTTGCTTTTTTAATTTTCATTTTTAATGGATACATTAAATGAAAGTAATGTGTATCATTTCAATTTAGGGATCTTTTTTGTACATACTCGCTAAATTTCAAGGTTTTTCAAGTAGTTTCTAAATGCACTGGGGATTGTGAATGTAGGGAATGAACCTTACTAGGACTTCCTTTTAAAAAAAGTTAGCATTAAAAGTTAGTTGTTATTGGTTAGTTGCTTGACTTTCTGGAGTTTTTGCTTAACTACGTCAATTTCCTTGCGTATTGATTAATAAAGCACTCTTTGTGATTGGCTAATGAAATACGAAAATTCGAATTTGTTTTTAAACGTGTGTTGTGATTGGTCTTTGGCTCTCGATAAGTGTTGCCATTTGATGCAACTTCTGTCCTAATTATGCTCAGCATATGGTCCTTTAGCTTTTGAATATTGATTTTAATTTTAAAAGTTTTTAATGAGGAACTTGTCCGAGTGAGGAAAATGAATATTTTTTGTATTTTCTAGTGTTATCCAACGAATATGTTTGAGCAGTGCAATTATTTTTTTTTTCTTTATGCTTTCAATTAATCAAAAATCGAGTTTGAAATTAGCCGAAATCAAAGCAAAAGTCACGTGACCAAAAATGCATAAAAAAACCGTGACGTGACCAAAAATGCATAAAAAAACCGTGACGTGGTTACGCAGAGATAAAGTCGCAAAACGAAGGAGAAAACTTACTCATTCCTCGTCTAAAACAGGTTTTAGACTGGTTCATTATCTGCGCGTTGACGTTTCACGCAAAAGTGACTTTTTCCCGCCAAATCGCCAAAGTGAAAAACTAAATATTTTTTTGACTATCTATCCGAGCTCAAATTTTTGAAAGAATGGTATAGTTTTTCATGATTTTTTCTCTACTTTTATTTAAAAATAAAACCAAAAAACGTGAAAGTTCTTCATTGCTTTTTTTTTTTTTTTAGCAAAATGATAGTAAATTTATCTCGAAAAGTACTCGATAATAATGTCTTTTGAAATCCTTTATTGAAAGAACTAATTTAAAATATAGATTTTTTTTCTTTTTTAAATTTTATACTTTTAACATTTTCGTGTATAAAAGAAACAAATTACCTTTCAAGCCATAACCAGCAAGTTACCTCTAAACGTTATGAACTTTATGGATAGCGACGTAAAATACAACTGCTCTTCGCAATATCTGACGAGAAAAAATTAAATTCGAGTATGTAATTGGATTAAGGAATCTGATGATTCGAATTTATTTATAAGGGAGTTATTGGTGATTGGTCATACTTTTTGGCAGACGAAAAAACCCAATTGCATTCGTCGCAGTAAATTTCCCATTAGAAACTAGATGGCGCTCGTGACTACTCTTTTGAACTTACATTCCCACGTTTTTGTACAGGGAATAGGGCTCGGAAAAGGTTAGGAAGGGCCATTCGCTGTAAAAACAACTGCTTTACAGAGTCTTAAAATCAGTGAGGAAATTATTTCTGCGTAATTTTAAATTAATTACGCCTTCACTCGATTATGCGTTTTTATTTCCCAAAAGCTCGCGTTCACCTAACAATAATTGGATCGTAATTTGCTTTTAGCTTAATTTATTGGGGCGGCTTTTTCCATATTTTGGTAGATAATTAAATTTTTTTTACGTCAATTTAATTTTAATTTCGTCTTCTTTGAGAATTATATTAATTTCTTTTTATGGTTTGTACAGGGGCCGTGCTATTAAACTAATAAGTTATATTAGGTTAAAATACTTCAAAGTAATAAAATAAAGTAAGCGGATTTTTTGTTCCAGGATGCGTTGAAATATTTTACTGTCCTATTTATGCGAACTTTTTTTTTAATTTTTATTATTATTTGGTATTAATTTTAAAAGGGAAAGTTAATATGCTACTCATTTATCAGTGTAGTGTCAGATAACTCAATCTTGGATGCTCGTATTACTTGCTTGTTAACTGGACTTAAAAAAAATTGTGTCTTTAAGATTGTTTAAGAATTCTATTGTGGAAAGAAAGTTGGATGTGTATTAGGAATTCGGAATCGGAATTTGTGTGAGATTTTAGTGTCAAATTCTTATGTCATAAACTTCATCTGCAAAACTTAAGTGTAATTTTCAGAATAAATATTATTTGTTGTATGTTGATGATGCTAAAGGGGCTATGTGAATACCCACATCCCAATGGACAATTCCCACATTTTTTTTTTTTTTTTTAATTCAATTCTAAATGTTTCGAAAAGGCCATATACAGAAAAATTTCTGCTCAATACGCTTTTTTTTTTTAAATTTACAATCAAAGTTCCCCTGTTAGACTTTGGCGAGAAAAAGATTCATTTGGGTCGAATTGAATGTGACGTCAAAAGATCTCAAACAACTTGACTTGATACGCAGCAGCGGAAACCAGTTTTGCAATTTCCTCGCAAATCGCCCCAACCGGTATAGGATATGGCAATTGTCTATTAAACTCACTCCAACTATTTGGCAGAAACCTCACGATAACCATAGAGAACGGAAGAGGATATCGTGACGTCACAGCTATAAAGTAGCGTTTTGATCGGACCGCGATTGGACGAGGTTTTCGGGCATTTTCTTTTTTTAATATTTAAGTAACTAATTTTTTTAAAGAACTTTTGCTTCAATATTTGGAAGCAGAAAGAAATTCTTTATAAATATGAACTAATTTCACTCGTTTTTAGAAAATGCGGGAATCATCCGCTGTGAGAAACTAAATGACGTAGAATTCAACGCAAAACAATTTATGTATTATATTTCTGCAGGAGATAATTTTTTTTTCTTTCTGCGACAAAGTTGAGGTATTTAAATTATGTATCCCAGAGTATTGCTTACTAGGTCTCTTAAGATAAAGTGCTTAAGGAATAGCTCAGAAATAGAAGCCAAGTTATTTCACCTACTCATTCGTGATGTTATATTTACTGACCGACACCTTGGCACACTTTTAAAGATGGAAATATTTGCCCCCAGGGAATAAATATCATCTTCATCATTGAGATTTAAAGAGCCAGGGGTTACCAAATAAAGCTGCGTACTTCTTATTTGGCAAGTTATGACGAATTTGGCGAATTTAGTTCAACTCTTTCAAAATCAATTTTTGTTCAGCTTCGACCATTTTTGCCTCGGCAGACCATTAAATTCCTAATCTAATAGCACTTCTCTCTAAACTATAAAAAAAATTTAGAATGATGTTCGATGGGGGTACTTAATCTTGCGATCGCCTCTCTGTCTTGTTTGTATTGGGTCTTGATACACGGGTACGATAAATTCAAATTCGTCTTCCACACCCAACGCGCCTGACATTTCACTTAATTTCGAGTAGTTTTTTTTGAGAAGATAAAAACCTTGAGTGTATGCGAGGCTTATCACTCCCAATTTTTCAAGAGTGTTATCTTGGGACGGGACAATTGATTGGGGCATACATTTCCTGGTGACATACTTCGGTAAGCCCCGCCCACTGTTGATGAGAGAAAGAGTCAATTAAGTCTCTAGGGGGCGTGGGAAGGGGGGCATTGAAATTGAAAAATGTCAGAAGATGGTGACAAAGTAGATTCTTTTCTCTGTAGTTGTGAGGATTGATGAGAGATGGCGCGATTGGGAGTTAGAGATTAATGTTGTCTGTAAAATTTTATCTTTAAATTATTATTTTTTTTTCCGTCGTCTTTGTATTTTTTAGTTTCTTGTTTCGAGTTTATTCGGATTCAGTCGTGCAGTTTTCTTGTTTTCAATTGTATTTGTGATGGTCGCTTTGTGTAATCTGTAGTAGTTTTGAAATCAGGAGGAGGCAGTTGAAGTGGCGTTGTTATAATGATGGCTCGACTGTGGATCACTGGAAATCCAGTCATCTAGGTTCCCATACTTTGCATGTCAAAGGTTTCTGGATCGAACCTTCTCCTGATTGTCTGCAATCTCTTTTTAAAATTGACAAATGAAGTGGCTTTATACTGATGGCTCGACTGTAGATTACTAGAAATCCAGTCATCTAGATCTCAGACTTTACATGCCAAAGGTTTCGGGATCGAATCCTGTCCTGGTTGTCTGCAGTCTCCCTTTTTAAAGTTGTCAGTTGAAGTGGCGTCATACTGATGGCTCCGACTGTGAATTACTAGAAATCCAGTCATCTAGGTTCCCAGACTTTGCAAGTCAAAGGTTTCGGGATCGAACCTTATCCTGGTTGTCTGCAGTATCTTTTTTTTTTAAAGTTGCCATTTGAAGTGGCGTTATACTGAAGGCTTGTCTGTGGATAACTAATAATCCAGTCATCTAGGAGCCTAGACTTGCATGCGGAAGGTTTCGGGATCGAACCTTTTCCTGGTTCTGTGCAGTGTCTCTTTTCAAAGTGAGTATTCTCGATGATAATTGCGACTGATAATGTCGTGTTGGCTGTCGGGCTGTCCGGTGTAAGATTTCAGGGTTTTATCCTATGGCGCAGTTTCTCTTTTGAAAGACCTCCCAGAAGGCTTATTCTCCACGACACTCGCACTATATTCGAAGTCTAGATCTTTTAACGATTTTACGGCGCAGTAATGCCTTCGAGTAGCTTTTGCACTTGAAAAAATTATAAAACACATCCAACCAGGTGTCTAGTATGCCTGGATGCTTTAAGTGGTGTTTTATAGGAGGTACTAAAAAAAAACCAGTACACTTGATGGCTATTAAAGCCATAGTTTGTTGTTGTATGTGACTTTGCTTGGCAAGAGTTTTCCGTTTCTAGAACTTTTTATGATATGATATCGTGAGCCAGTTATCCTTAAAATGATTTTTCTTTAATTTCGATCTGTACATAGTCCAGATCTTAAGGTGTATCAACCGAACTCGTGGCTCAGAGACCAAATGTTCGTTTTTCGTGCGTAAGTTCGATTCCGCTCTTTGTAAATTATGCTTTCAGAAAAGTACAATGGTGACGGAGCAGTTGGACTTTAGGGACGCTGTTATCTACGTATATTTTATCATAGTTATGCTATCTATTTTCGGTTGGAAATTTTCGAGGTTTTCGTCCATATGAGAGTCAAATGCGGGACCCTTTAAAAAATATTTAGATTGTCTTTAAATTGCAATGATGTTCTTGTATTTTTCTTATGTAGCAATTACCAGAAAGTATCCTATATAAACAAGAAAATAGCTTTCCAACCAATTTTGCTGGTTTTTTTTATTTTTTATAACAGAACCAGGAAAATTAAATTTAATTTAAATGTTTTAAAGTTTTTTTTCGTAGGATCTTTTACGAAAGCTTGGAATTCTATCCCACTTCAAGAAGCTTCTTGATTTATTTTTTTGCAGTAAAAAAATAAATGAATTTATTATTCTACGTTGTTCGAAGAAAAAGCGTATTGCGATGGTCAACTCAATAACTTAAATTCTAGCAGAACTCATAGCAGTCGGAATCCTTGCACTGCTGCCATCTATTGACAGTTTAGGTAATCATTTGCTGTGCCCTGGCTTATTTGGATTCTTGTCGGATTCTAATATGATTTTCTATTTCAGAGGGTGCTTTTGTAGTTTTTAGGTCGTAATTAAATACTTTAAAAGGAAACAGCATAATGAAATTATTTATTAAATAAGAATTTAATTTTTAAAACTAAAATTTAAGAATCCACTTCTTTATCCGCTTGTCATTTTATGCATCGCATTAGAACCTGGCTCTTAGAATTTTAGTGGGTGGTTGGGGTGGGGGGTGAGAAATATTTAAATTGAAGCTTTGGTTTTTGAAATTAAACCTTTTAAGTTGCATAGAAGAGCTTGAAGCGTTTTTTTTTTTGTTTTTTTTTTATAAGTACATATATTTCAGGACCTTATAATTTTATAACTGTTGAATTGTGATTTTAGTTTCTACATTACATTAATGTAGAGCGGAACTTATAAAAAGGGTTTGTCAGTCTGTCCGTCGGAGGACTAGATTTGCGGAGAAAACTACCAATGCTTCTGACACATATGATATGTAAAATGAAAGGTCTCGTTGAGATGAGTTCTTATACCAAATTTTCACCGATGTCGACCTATAAAGTCAATGGGCATTTCATTACTCCTAAAAATCTAAATACTATAGATATGGGTTATATATCATCTTGAAGGTCATGTAAAAATTAGCAAATTAGTACTCAGAATTCTACGGAAAGTGCAGTGAAATTCGATCGGAAGTATGCATCCATAGTCTATGGAAGTTCTCAACTTGGTTGCAGATAGAGATATTGGATTAGAACTTGGATATTCATGACAAATTTTTTCGCCATTTATCGCCAAACTCGCCAATTTGGCAACATTTTGATTTGTAATAAAAAAAATTCTCATTGTGTTAATTATCCTGTTATCTTATCAGTGGGAGGTTTAAAGGCATTAAATGTTGACTATTGTTACATGCGTGGGATCTCTAATTGATGTGTCACAGTAGAAATGTGTGTAAAAGCGTTTCTTGTTGTTGTGACAGTTACTGACGAAATTCAGCTTTCTTGGTTTTCTGTAGTTAAAAATATAATTCCTAATCAGCCGAATCGAGTTAAAGAGAAAAGGAGTAAAATTTTAAGAAATACCGTCTTGAAATAAGGTATAAAAATAAAATATAAAAATGATGATGAAAGGGTCTAAGTGTTGATGGGTTGCAATTAACTGGGCCCAAGGATTTAATCCTTTTTCCATTTGGACCTTTTTTCAAGGGGTAACCATTAAATAAATGGGAAAAGACGACAAAAAAAAAATCCTGTTTTGCCAGAGAGTACTGGAGAGAGTAGGGTTACGACCGTTAACTTTTTATCGCCGGGCTTATTGGCTACTTGGCGATTTTGGGTTCCAGTCATTTTTCGGTGGAAATGAATAAATTACTTTTTTTGTGCTTTTTCTTGGACCGCAGTTTGAGAACCAGTGGACTACGTTAAAAGTTATGGACTGGAGGTCATTCTGATTTTCTTTTATAGAATGTGGGTCTTATGAATCTTTCTTCTTTTATGAATGTACTGGTCTGCAGTGGAAAAAATGGCCGAAATTGTTCAAAAATTGTCTTCGAATGGGTTGAGCTAAATCTGATTGCTAAACACTGACCAAATAATGAGCGTTCTTTTTCAATCATTTATATTAATTTCGATTTTGTTTGTGTATGTTGACGGTGGTCAAGTCTGCGGAGGCCTAATTAACCTAATTACCGTTATCCAATCGAGCTGAAACTTGGCAGATGGATTCGATGTCGATGACAATGCATTCTATCAAAGTTTGACGGCTGTCACTGTCACTAAAAGGTCTCTTTTTACGGAATACTAATAAAGCAACTTGCCGTCATCCAATCGCCCTGAAATAGCATTTTACCGATCATTGAAGGAACTCTTTCCTGTTGCCGAAATTGTTTTAATGAATAAATAATAAAATTGCTTTAATCCCAATTAATAAAAGATATTTGAATGTGAGTGTTTTTAATGAATAAATTTTGAAAAGTAGGTTACCGTATATTTTGCTGATAGAGATATTTTTAATATTAAAAATTAAATGCCAACACTAAGCACGCGCTGGCAACAGAAACGGCGCTTTGTTAATGAATTTAAAAAATGGCAATGATTCAGATCTCTGGCGACGTCTTACTTGCAACTTTTAAAAGTAAGCCAAGTTGGCGCCCTCAGTTTCGTCATTAGTGACGTAATATTTATTGCCAAAATCGGCTCACTTATAAAAGATGGGAATATTTGTTGCCAAATAGGTGAAATCGTCTGCCTCCCTCCTAATTGGAAATTAAAGAGCGGTTGGTTACCAAATAGAAATAAAGCTCATTATTTGGCATGTTATGACATATTTTGCAATCAGATTTACTTCGACTAATTCAAAGCCGATTTTTGACCAGTATTGGTCATTTTTTTCCCGGCAGACCAATCTACATATTCTACTAACATCCCATTCGCCTCTCTCGCAACATATGCGAATCAAAATAGTAATCTCGACTATTATTTTGATTTGCGTAATTATGTAACTTAAATTTAATTTTGCTTGATGTTTTTCAAGTTTTCTCTTAAAATACCGCCAAATTGGCGCTGTTCATTTTTTTTCTTCTTTTTGTCTAAGAATCCCACCGGAAAGGTAAGTGACAGTAAGAGTGATAATTCAACCCAGCGAGAATAGACAGCTGTTCTCTTGCTTAATTTGCATTTAAAGCGTTGTTTCATGCTAAAACCGGGCTGTTCATGTTCCTGTGTTCCATTTCTATATGCTTATAATACGAAACACTAAATTATCGTCTGCTAGTCCCTCCTACCTTACTCCCCAAAAAAAAAAAAAATTTCGTTTTCTTGCCTCAGCGAAACTTAGTTGTTCTAACGTTCCATTTAAAATTCCAAGCAAACGACCGAGTCCACAAAATTTTCCCTCCGGAATTTCTCTTGACCGCTGGGAGTGAATGATGATTTTATGGAACAACCCTTTGCTCTCTTCCAAACGATTCTCCGGCACATATTAACACACGCCAAGTAAGAATAAGCGCCAAACGATATTTTTATGTATGTCCCAATCCAGCGGGAATAAACGGGAGAAATCCTGCAGACGAGAACTGTAATCTTGAGTTGTGAGGGATCATTAATCCGGTCGGAAAATGACAGACCATTTTCTTTCGAGGGGGAGGGGGATTTATTTATTTATCGTCTGCGCAATCTTTTTCTGTTTGTTTCCTCGAGGGGGAGGTGCAGGCGGTCGGTCACGTGGGATTCCGAACAGATGACGATCTTGGCAGAGGAGAGGTTTTTTTGTGAAGTGTAGTGAAGTAAATTTTTGTCTTTTCGTGAACAGAACGGGATTTACAAGAGATTGAAAAACTTTTTGTCTACCTTTTGTGTTTTAAAACAAAAATTGAAATATTTTTTAATTGGCTTGTGTAAGAAGTTAAAATTTATGTATTGTTTTCTGTACAACAATTGTGGTTGGTCTGTGTGATACGCGTGTTTTAAAAATTATTTTCATTTGTTTGTGTAGTAGTTTATCTTAGATTAGTTTTGAAAATCAAAATGTCATGCATTTTTTGTTGCAAAAATCGATTCATCTTGATGTTTTTTTTTTTTATTAATAAAAATGTATATATCTTGATGTTTTTTTTTTATTTTAAGAACTGATTAATGTTTATTTTATAATTACATAATTAAATTTGGTTTTATTTATATTTGGTTTTCATAACTTCCTCACATTTAATATTGAATACGAGAATACCTCCAAAAGATCCTTTTAAATGTCTTAGTAAAATAAAAAAAAATAAAAAAAATATCGCGATTTTCTTACAATTGACATCATGTCTACTATTTTCTGAAATTCCATTGTACAATTGTATTTGAGTTCGCCCGGCGTTGTTTTACATCTATTCACACATTCTAGTTATAAATAATGAAGCACCTAGTTTTCAAAGCACAACTTCAACCACTATCCCCCTCCTCCCCTTCTCCTCGACGAGATTCAAAACCCCCTTCGTCCGCATTTCCCTTTTAGAGATCTCGAAATGACCGCATCAGCTCTGGTTCTATACCATGTCTTTTGCAATATTAACGAGACATCGTACAATAGTCTCTTTGTAGTGGCCTTCTCTTAGGAATGTCATAATAGACATCAGCCTATTCGTCTCCTCACATGTGGAGTAGACTGTCAGGGCGGTTGTGTTGGCTGTAATGTAGATTTTCATGTCTAAGAGGGCTATACTTAGCCGTCAAATCGTAGATCAAGATGTCTAGCATGTATATAGAAAACCAGTTATACAACTGATCTTGAATACACATGAAAAAATCTTGACTACTTTTTACTTTCAATTACCTTTATGTTAACACTGGGTAATGAAAGTATTGCACTAGGTCAAAAAAGTTTTTGTTCGATTTTTTCAGGGTTCCCACGGTCATTGAAAGTCATTAAAAGTGCTTAATATTTTAAAATTTGTTTTCAAGGCCTTGAAAATGCTTAGAGGTGCTTAAAAGTCCTTGAAAATGCTTAGAGGTGCTTAAAAGTCCTTAAAAATGCTTAGAGGTCCTTAAAAGTCCTTGAAAATGCTTAGGTGCTTAAAGGTCCTTGGAAATGCTTAGAGGTCCTTAAAAGTCCTTAATTTTTGCGGATGTTGTGTGCTCAACTGCTAAAGGTATAAAAATACGACTCGTACTTGCTTGACCGCCACTTATCTGCACCGTATCGGAATTCTTTGACATATTTGTATTACGCATCCACCAACTTGTAATTTTTTTTGGTAGAATGTACTTTTTTAAAAACTTCTATATAGACATGATGCCTGAAAAAAAAAATTTCAAAGGTCCTTAAAAACATTATTTAGGTCCTTAAAAGTCATTGATTTTCATTATGCAATTTGAGTGGGAACCCTGTTTTTACATTTCTATACGTTTATTGCCAAAAAACCGCTCTTACGATTTTGATCAAAATTTTAGTGGTATGGCCTTTTAAAGCCCTGAACATTCCCACTTCTGAAATTCCCGTACAAATGCGATAAGGGCGCAAAAAGTTGAAAAATGAAAATCTCTCAATGCATATTTCTCTTTCCTTGAGCATTGCACATCAGCGACTGTTTATCCTCTGTTGCACTTACAAGAAAGGATAATGTAATATTTATCGAAAAGCATATCGCCAACTTCGCCATTTGGTGGTGTTTTTACTTTTGCCCTATGAAATAATTATCGCCAAGTAGTTGGATGTTCCACATCCTTAGTTCGATTTGTTTTTGAAAATCGTTTCAATATGACTTATATCACTTTGCAGTGATCGAAACTAAAGGGGAGAAGGGGTGGGGGGAGGGAAATTAATTTATAAATGTCTTTTCAAAAGGCAGTCTCCAACTCCAAAACATGTCCCCCTCTTAAGCAAGTGACAGGAATAAAGTGTATTTGTCCAAAACTTCATCTTTTGCATTATGAATAAAAAAAACAGAATGAATCCACTTAATTCCGAACTTCCAACAAAACATTCGGAAGTTGATAAATTCCGACCCGGAAGTTACTTCTTGCACTGTCCACTGAAGAGGGGATAGTTTTAACAAATTAAGTTTCACTCCAAAGTGAAGTGAAATAATAAAAAAACTCAATTTAATTTGTGCGAGCTGACAGAAGTAACGAAATTTCATTTCTTTTTACCGAAAAGTGGAGGAAATTTAATTAACGTTTCTCTTTTTCATGTCTGTCTGTCCGTCCGTCATAATTTCTCTCGGAGGTTGTGTAGAGAGAAGAGGGGGAGGGGGCGAAATTGGATCAGACGATTTCTGATGACTATCGGGCCCTTTTATAAATTCCTTTTCTAGAATGCAGCGTTGCATATGTCAAAGTATTTTCAGTAGAAAGTTGTTTAGTTTATGTAGTTAACGCTCTATGTTTTAAAAAATTTGTATTTTAGTTGTTTTATGGCAACTTAAAAAAACAAAAAACAGCTGATGCTTTGTTTGAAACAGTATTTCCTGGCTTTTCTTATTGACAGGTTACATTAATTCATTCGCCAAATCAGCTAACGTAAGAACTGGGTTAAAGATTATGTTCTGTTTTTTTTTTTCTTCAATGTTTTTAAATCCTTCGTATTAACTTTGATTGTGTGTGTTTGTAGAGGGATGATTACCAACTTGCTATCATGCAGTCGATCTGAAACTTGGCAGATACCCTTTGTTGATGACAATGCATTCTATCAAGTTTTGGTTTGTTTTCACTAAAAGGTCGCTTTTACGCGCACTTCTAATGATGGAGGACTAATTAATCCACTTTCCGTCGTCCAATCGAGCTGAAACTTGGAAGATAAGCTTCGTCGTCAATGATATTGTATGCAATCAAGTTTTGGATTCAAAAGAGGTTTGTCTTGCGCGGTATTGATGTTTTTCTTGATAGTGGTAAAACATAATGAATAATCGATCTGAGTTCAAAGTTGCTTAAATAAGTTGTATTTGTACATAAAAGTTGGCAATGCATAAAAAGGATTTCTATTAAAAACTGCAAAATCGTTTTAAGATCAAACGTAGTGTTTTTGCTTTTGTGGGTCTGCCCAATTAAATTTTGCGAATGTATTTTTATCATCTTTAGGCTATGGGGCTGTTTCAGAATGGAATCGCTTCCGCATACTTCTTGGTCACTGTTACTATTTATGGATTGTCTAAAATCGTACCGAAAACACAAATTAAGACAAAAGGTTCTTTTTTAGTGTTCCGTGCCTAATAGATAAATTAAAATTCAGACAAAAAAAAAAGTAATGATCAATATTTTATTCTAACCGACGTTGTCAAAGTCGTACACGCTTCTTCAGGTGCGATGGTCACTCATCCTCCACTGTCCTCTGCACCTGGTCATTACTGCGAGGTACTGGTGCCGGTCCTGAAATGAGGATCCACCATTCCGGCACGACTACAGCCCCGTACGCGTCTTTGAACAGCGACCATACTGTGGAGAGAGGGTTTAACCACAATTAATAAACTGCATATTTGCTTTTTTTTTTAAAATTATGTTGACTAAAACTAACGAATTCCGCTCTTTTTTTTTTATAAAAAAATTGTGTCAGCATGTCTACGAAAGTAAATTATACCATAACTTCTTTGAAGGGATACCTCCTTACAATTTTTGCCCGGACTATTTTATCGACTTAGCCGCTTTTTACAACATGGCCATTTGACAGATTGTAACCTTACATTTGTTTTGGAAGCCGTATTTTTTTGGGTAGCGTAGGTTTTTTTTTACGGATTTTTTAATAATGAGTTTCGATTATAAATTGGTCCGTCGACGAGGAGCAGCTTCAGTGTTTTTAGTTCTGCTTTAAGCGCCTTCACCACATTTGGCAGATTGTAACTTTATATGTTTTGTAAACAGTATTTTTTGTCTAGTGCCGTTTCTTGTACGGATTTTTTTAGTAACTGAGTATTGGTTATAAATTGGTCCGTCGAATCCGGAGCAATTTCAGTGTTTTTTAGTGTACCGTAGCAGCAACTAAGAAATGGTGCTGTGTCTAAGGGACATAAATAACAACCACTTGCGTCGAAGCTTGTTTTATTTCCGGTGTACAGCCAAGTACAATTTACTTATTCTGTTAGTTTATCATGTTAATTGTCTTCTCTGTATGAAACGTATCCTTCGTCATGCTCTTCTTCCTCGGCCAAATCGGTTTCGTGCTCATCTGTTTCAGCAACAGCCTCCGGAGCTGCTTCGATTTGGTCAATTGGCGCTCGAGCTATAGTCCAGTTCGGGGCTGGGAAGCCTTCTCGGTAAACATAACTGAACATAAACCAAACTGCAGGGATGAAAGAGATATGTATACTAGTTTCTTTTACTGCCAGTAGTTTTAAATTTGCCGCCAAATGCAGTTAGTTTAATCTAACTGCCTAAAAAGAAGTTTCGTAGATGGTATTGGTAAATAGACACATTTAGTGCTAACGAATGGTAATTTGTCGCCAACTGCAGTCATACACTTATTGCCAATAAATTCTATTTCTTGCCAAATGCAGATAGTTTAATTTCTGAATTAAAAATTACGTTGATGATATTGGTAAATGGGCCTTTTGCCAATAAATTTGAAGTTGTCGTCAAATGCTGTGACTTAAAGTTACTTGTCAAATTAAAAGAGTCGTAGGTGTAGTATTTGTAGATAGAAACATTTATTGCTATCAATTTCAAATTTGTTCCCAAATGCAGTTGGTCAATTTTCTTGTCAAAATTAAAATTTAGTAAATGATAGAAACCTGCCACTGAATGATGCAAAGAAGATCATAGGAAAAAAACATGCCACTGAATGACGCAAAGAAAAAATTGTGGAAAAATTGCCCGAAATTCGCAAACAATTATAAGGTTATAAGGATATGATTTTTTCTCGAGTACCGGATAAATAGTTGTATCTATTATAATCCAACCACTACAATATTTAGCAGGAATTGAAAAGTCAACGTGGTTTTGTCAATCAATAGTCGTAAAATACTAGTCAATGACTTGTTAACGAATTGTAAAAAAGAATGCATCAACTAAACAGAGAATTTGAGGTTAATTGATTCATCCATTTTATTATTGTTTTTCTAATGCCAGCAAGTGTGCAAGTCGAAGTACTGCATAGACTGTTTTTGACTGTTCTAAATATAATTTTACAATTTCATGATACTACACAACATTAATGTTAATATGCTCCAACACGCACCGGATCGTAAAGTTTTACCACTGCTCAAAATTTTTAATATACTCACATGTTTGTATAATCTTGACAATACATACGAAAGCCACTTCAAGAGCGATATCAATTGCTTGTAAGGGGATTAAAGCCATGGCTGTAGGTTTTTTTAAACAAAATGTCTCTTTGTGTATTTTTAAGAAATATGAACAAATCTGAATATTTCCTGTTGGCTGCAAATGAAACTGTCTTGAGTAAATTTTATATTAAGAGTTCTGCTGATACTGAATTGAATAATTTTAACAAAGCCATTGAATAGGGATATTAATAATGCAACAATGGACTTGAGAAACAAATGTTTAATACAATGGAAAATATTATCTTTGAATAAATTAGTGGGAATAATCTATGAGTGCCGTATTGTTACAATTACTGATTTTTGTAAGAAAAGGTATACATTTCCTATTGTTAAATGAATAGTTTATGTTTGTACGCTATCTTTATATGATATTCTTTTCGTCTATCTTTACCTAAGGATAGATATAAATTTAATGTGGGATAAATTCACTTTTGAAACTGAATTTATTATTTAGGATATTTCCAATTTAGGCGTTCTCGAAGATATTTTCTACTGGTACAATTTTTTTTTTTTCATGAATAGATTCAATAGTTAACATTGTTGATCTTTTACGCAATAAGATTTGTTATTTGAGTTTTCTAATTGGTAAGAAAAACGCGTAACTTATCGATCATATGAAAATGAAATATTTTACAATTTTTGTCATGCTGTCCATATTACTTTTATTATTATTATTATTATTATTATCTATATCAATATCATTATGCGCCATTTAAACATTCAATAAGCAACACAACTGTATTTTGTATTTTACATAATATTTGATTTAGACCTATTGGATTGTTGGTTTGAAATTTTCTGGCACTAGGACCACACTGCGCCGTTACACTGTAAATCCAACAGCATCTACAATTACGCCGTAATTTTGAACTTAGTCTGTTACGATGTTTCTACTCCTGAGCAACTACTTCACTTTCCTTACGGTTCTCTCTTAACACTGGCGTGTAAAATTAAGGGAGGCTGCGGCCTTAAAATCCGTCAATGTTAAATAAAAGAATCGTCACTTTAGATCTAATGCTTCATTTTTTTTTTTTTTGCAACATCTACCGCAAGAATTCCTAAAACATATGAAGTATTTAAAGTAAGCATTTAAAATTTTAATAAAATAAAGTAGTTGTTTCCCCCCAAATTTTTAATGATCTTTTATTACTATTGTTATACCTGGCATACAAGTTTATACGTTTTAAAGAAGCAATTCTTTCGGCAGATATTGTGGCAAAAAAATGAAGCATTTGGTCTGTAAAAGGCAAGGACGAGTTGAGGATCCATTTGTTCCTTGGCGTATTTTAACCGCCGCAGCCACCATTAATTTTACACGTCAGTCTAAAATTTGAAATTAAAAATTTAAAAGTAACATAGCATCAACTGACTTGATTCATTTGTATTCTAAATCAAATCAGTTGCATTCTAATCAAATTAAGCACGCTATTTGCATCCTAAACTTAAAAAACCACAAATACTAACTAAATTAAATCATTTTTACCGATAAAGACTCCGTCAGTATAACGCCGCTTAAATCTGTTTGCTTTATCGAAAACATTCGAAAGCTGATTAATTTACCTACTAAATAACAAATTCCGAAAATACGCCCCGACAAAGGGCATGCCTTCAAAACAACCAACACTTTCGTCAACAACAAAACACCACCTCTGACGAAACAAGGCGGCAAACGTCACCTTCCAAAACCTCCCTCGTCACAAAAGATACACAAACACCAAATTAGCGCCTCGCTTAATTAACGACGCAAAACAATTCCAAAAACAAAAGACCCCCCCCCCTCCCCCCTACTCCGTTTTAATTACTTTTCACTCGCACTTTAGAATGATTTCCCCTTTCTAAATGATCTTCGTGATTTTCACCCAGTTATCTCCCCGACTCAATTAGAAACAAGAGAACATTCATAAAAATCGAATTTAATCCTCTTACCAAAGTATCGCTTCGCAAAAGAGGCTCCACTAAAAGTAACTGAAATCACAAGGGGGAGTACTGTTTTCTATTTCGTTAATCCCCCCCCCCCCCCCATTCCCCCTATTGAAATTAATTCCTTGATGGATCACGAACAACCTTCTGTTATCTTCTATAAGCTGAGCTGAATGTAAATTAAAATTCTGTTGCCCCCCTGGGTAAGTGTAAAAGTACACTTTAGTTTTATGCCGTAGTTTCCGGGACGTATCCGGGAAATCTATTCCGTTTCAAGTACGGTACTTCGGAGATTTTTGAAAATTGGGATGCAATAAAAGGTTCTGTTTCGGAATATGTGAGGTTGAATGGGAGAAGTGATTAATTATTATTTTTTTTATGTATAAATATTTTGGGTCGAGAGTATTCAGTTGAACGAATTAAGTGAGCGAATAAATAAACTTGTAATTGAAATTGGTGATGCTTTTATGTACGCCACTTTCAATTTTAGCAAACAAAAGCGTGTTTTGGTTGTAGCTTAGTGGTGAAATTCAACTGAGTTAAAAGTTTGAAAAGATGCATTACGAACATTCATTTAAATAAAAAAAAAAGCTAATTCAAATAAGCTGTTGTGATATGACGCAAAATGAAGAATTTTGAGTTGTACCACTTTTGTTGCAGGGTCACCATTACGAGAAATTTGCGATATCAAAATTAGGATGCGGCACTTCCATCGGTATATCTCACGCTTGCGGGGAAAGTGAAACAACTCAAAATTCTTAAATTTTGAGTTAAACCGTGTATAGAATAACAGACAACATATACTTGGAGCTGGTTGAAATACAGAAAATTGTTTACAATTTGCGCTTAAGTTGAAACTCACTTGTGTTGTTCTTTCAGCTTCAAGTTCATGCCGTCTGTGATTCGGTATACAGTTTTACTAAGAAATGAAGAATTTTGAGTTGTGTCACTCTTCACCCAACGGTACGATATATCAATGGGAATACTGAATCCTAATTTTGATTGTGCGAATTTTTCCTAATGGTGAGCATTAACTATAACGCACCCTTGCTACAAAAGTGGTACAACTCATAATTACAGTAGAACCTCGATTAACCGTCTCTCCTTTATCCGGAACTCTCTGTTAACCAGCAATCATTTAGTCGACATCAAAAATCTCCCAAATGAGTAATAAATCATTTGTTCCTTTTAAAACCGTAATCTTTTCCCTTGCTCTAAAGTTACATAAGTAATGATGAGGCTTTTGACTGTTTTTCTAAAGAACTGACATGGTTAGAGCAACCTTCGGATGCAGATCAAACTGAACTATTGCCTTCAAAAAGACTCCGGGATAGAGCAGCGAAACAAAAATTATCAAGATTATTACAACAAAAACTCATTTCCAACAATTATGGCATAAAAAAACATTAAAAGTTCTGTATTCAATAAGCGAAAATCATTTACTTTTTATTGTTTTTTACAACTCTTCTTTTATCCGGAATTTTTGCTTAACCGATCTACCTTTGGTCCGAATTAGGTCGGTTAATCGAGATTCTACTGTATTAATTTTGAGTTAAGTGTGTTTACAAATTTACGGAAGCAAGTTAAATTCAAGTTGAAATTTACATATGCCATTCTTCCAGCTGTACACATCTCAGCTCAAAAAGTTGAATCTTTTGCAGCAAGACGCGATGTATCGTTTTAATTTCCAATTGCTGGACGATTCGTAGTAAATGCGCCAAATTGTGACACAAGTACTTATACCATTTTGCCCTACCCCCGACATTGTTAACTACCCCTCTTTACAGCTCTAAGCAACCAGAATGACTCTATTCCAAAACATACGAAACAACTCAACTCAACTTAACTTCAATTCCACTATCCCGAGTTAGATCCCCATCGCGGCAATTTGTCAAAAAGAATTTTTTTTTTATTATTATTCTATTTCACCCCCCCCCCCCCTCCCCTTATTCCAAAAGCATTCCGATAATTTATGGGTATCTCCGTTCCAAGTCGTCAGGATCCAATACGAAACGTTTCTTGCACAAATCTTTTATCATTTTTGTTATTTAACTCCAGGCTGGATTCTCCAGCGAGCAAAAGATTTATCGGACTATTAATTTTAGTTTTAGACCCCCCCCCCCTGCTACTAGTTGCTGTCAACAGTTTCTATTGGTCGAATCCGACTTAAAGCCTTCCGGGTACTTTTGTGTATTTTTTTTATCTTCAAAGAAGGGAATAAACAACTAAACTCTTCATCAGCAGGAGGTAAACAACTCAACTTTACTGAAAGGAGGGAAAACGCCCTCTGGAAAACTGAATGGTTTATTTGTACAGTGAGACAGTTTTCACGGACATAATTCAATTAGAGACGGTAAACATTCCTGTTCTTTAGTTGGCGAGAGACGGAAGTATTGGTTGAATATAATACTGGGGATGATATATATCAATACAAATGATGGCAGTTACGTTATTGAACAAATTTACGATTAAAGTGGATAATGTTAATTAGTAGAATTATTTGAATACTTAATTGGATGTCTTTGATCATCCATATTGTCGTATTTTATGCAACGTTTGGACTTTTTTTTCTTCTTTGTTGATCGTGAATTAATATAAAGTATCGTCATTAGCTCTAAGCAATATCCTAAAAGCAATCGTATTGTCCGTAAATATTGGTTATTTGTTTTGTTGGGTTTTGAGAGATTGTTTTAACTGTGTTTGTTGAAGTGTGACTTGAAGTGTGTGGGAACAGCAACGGTTAGTTATAAGTCTGCGCATTGGGGATGAAATATTCCCCTAAGAGTTATAAATATTTCTTTTTTTACGTCATGACTCGAAAGTTTAGCGTTTATGATGTTTTAGGAAATATTTTAGTATCGGATGACACTACAAATCAGCTAATCTTAGCTGGTGGATGCATTTTAACCCTTTTAGTGCCGCGCGAAAACGGATGCCTTTTGCGAAGATAACTGGGAGGATTTGGCAAATTTACTAGGGGTTGTAAAAATACCCATAAAAACCAAACTAAAAATTATATTTAAGAAATTCGAAATGCAGTGTATTATGGGAGAATAATTTCCTACGAATTGTAATGTATAGATTTTTGAACCATTTATAATGTTTTATAAAGTTATTTTGAAATACAGAACTCTTGTGTTGCGTGATAGGCGCAACGATATATCGTCGTTGGCACTTATCGTAAGTGTAACGAACAAAGATATATATCATCTTTCGGTACTAAGAGGGTTAAGTGACCAATCAGATGTTTGAATATCGAGTGACTTCAAACTAACTAATCAAATGTCTATATTATTTCATGAAACATATATTTTCTTTTCCCAATCAATTATTTTATTTATTTCTATTGTATCCAACACATATTATTTTACTCAAATGAGCGAATTTCAATATTTTGTGTGATTTATTTTTGGGAATCCTATTTTAGTTTACTTTTGATTTACTAGATGTCTTGCAGAAATAAATCGAAGTCCATTTGATTTCTCAGAACAAATATATATATATATTTGTTGCGTGGATGGGTTCGAAATACTTGAAGCCAAAGCAGATCAAAACTTGCAGAAATTTATTCCGATATAACTCTTCGCAGATTTTCTTATAACTCTAGAAATTCTCGTTCTATACTAAACTTCAACTTAACTAGACATCACTTAGAAGGTAGATCGTCACAGTGCTCATAGGTATTTAATCCATTTTGGCGGCTTGAAAGCATAATGTTCGCCAAACCACAACCCTATAGAGAACAAAAGGCTATAAGGTTTGGCGAGAATTATGTCTTCACTCCGCCAAAATGGATTAAATACCTATGAGCACTGTCACGATCTACCGTCTAAGTGATGTCTAGTTAAGTTGAAGTTTAGTATAGTAGACTCAATGCAGCTCTTTACACTACAATAGAGCACAAAACAGCAGTTAAAAACTTGACAACACAACTGCTAAAATCGCCGCAAAAGACAATGCAATACAGTTCACTTTCAGAACTCTCTGAATGCTCGCTGAGAGACAGCTAACTCAGTAACTCTAGTCAACTAATTTAACTCAACTCAACTAACTAGATAACTCCACTCACGGCCGGCCTTATATAGGAAGTCAATACTTCGTGAATCTTCTAGAGATAGAAATTTGGAGGATTTTCCAGATCGTAGTCGAAAAGCCCTATACAGGTACATGGGGACCGAAAATGTCGCCAAATTTGGAGACCAAAATTAGTTGCCAAAACCGTGGCCAACTTGGCGAGATTGCCATTAACCATAATGTTAAATGGCCTTCTCTTTGTAAAATTCGCTTCCCAGCATTATCTCTGTAAAACTCGTTTTGAAGCATAAATAGACACATTGCAGGAAAGCGAAGACAAACTATTGCACTGCCTTATGGGAAATGTACATACATTTTCCTTTTTATATAATTAATACTACAAAATATTTACAAATATACAGAAGTTCGTAATAATATATATATAAAAATTGTTAACTCTTTAGTATATAGCATAGCGTTTGTGCACTTTAACTTCATTAATTTTTTGTTTATTTTTTGTATTCAATTGTTTCAGAGTGTAGGAAAATTTGTGTAAATTTTTCGAAGTTTCTATATTGAATCTAATATAAAATTAAAAAAAAATCTTGGAGGGGGAGGGGGGGGAGGGAACTGATAGACTAAGAGACGACTATAAGTTTAGATACCCCATTGAACATCATTCTGAATTTTTATCATAGAATATAGAGATTTAATGTGAAAGGGGGTACAAACGATTTCACACCTCTTTCCTCAAATACTTGCATCTTTTAAAAGTGAGTCGTAATATTTTTTGCTAACTTGGTTGATAATAACCTACTAGCATTTCTCTTCGTTATATACAAAATTCAGAGTGATATTCGATGGGGTACATGAATTTGCAGTCGCCGTTCAGTACGATTAAAAATAAAAATAAAAAAATACGGGGCTTTAACTAATGTATTGCTCCCGTACGTTGCAAATGTGATGAAATCATATGAGATACGCTAATTTTTTTTTATATGAGGTACTTCATACCATTTTTTGTATATTTTTATGAATAATTCATTACATTTTTTATTGTATAATAAGCAGAATTAAGCCGAGTGATTGGGTAATGGAAGCATTCGAGATATGAGAGAGTTTATTGAATCGAATTATATCTGAAACAAAATCGATTTAATTATTTCGAACGCCCTAATCCATTTCCTAATTCCAATAAACAATTCGACGGGATTCCCCATAAAATATAAAATTCAGCATGCTCATATCGCCCACCATTAAATTATTCATAATAAAATAATAATAAAAAAAATATTAAAAAAAAATTCCACCAAACGACTTTTATATCCCGACTATTCATCATTATAAATTCCCGTAATTTCGGGATAATAATTTCCTTTCCCGGTGGCAATACCGCTGATGGACGTTTGGCGCGTTGACAAATAGCTGGCGCATAAATGTCGTATTTGGGCGGGAGTTATGGTGGAATACTTTTTCTCATCTCCCTTCCATTAATAAATGGACCGGTTGATAAACAAGGAAGTGGACGGGGAGGAAATGCCGACCGTATTTTGGGACGGGTCGCGTTTTGCGCGTCTCTTGACACTTGATTTACAATTTAGTCGGGTTTTGGAGCTGGAGGTGTTTAGATGTCATTAAGGTCATCGGAGTTAATATTTTGGAAGGAAATTTTTGATTGCTTTCTAATACTGGAGTTGGCGGTATTCGGGAATTTCTTTAAGAGTGTTTGTGAATTTTATATTTCAAAATTATGTTTTTATAGACAGTCGAGTTTTATTTGTTTTGTGCCATATAGGTGACTGTTGTCTGTCTATTTGGGTAATAGTTCTTGCAAGGTAGTTTGATTGGTGGCGGTTGCTATGGAAACGAGATACGTCGATTCACGATAGGGTTGTGCGTGTATGATATTGAATAGTTTAAATACAAATGTTGGTGTCTTTTCTTCCCAGAATCCCTGTGAAAAATGGGGCTAGTCTTGTTTCCATGGCAACTGACGACGCTAGACTTTGTGGCGGGAGCTATTACGGTAATTGACTGACATATAGCGAAGTTGCGTCAATCTTCTAAATAGTGCTTTCAAAATGTACAAAGAATTTGAAATATTTTTTTTTTTGCAATATCAGACCGATTTTCTTATTTTAATGAAATAATTTAACTATTAAACTTACCTTTTTATCGATTATTATAACTTTTTCTTTAATTTTTTTTAATTTCGATAAAATAATAATAAATCCCATAAATCTTGAATTTTTTTCTTCTTTTTAGCCAATTATATTTTTAAATGATTTTGATTCGTGTTGCACAATACGGGTTGGTTTCAATTTTACATATTGCAAAAAGACTACGGAGATAAATTCTCTCTTCATGTTGTTTTAATTTTTGTTTATATTTTTATCCTTGGTTAGATGGCGTCACGCTCGAGTCGTTCACGACCATATATCACCTCCCACAAACTTATCGTCTGAGTAATGCATTATCGTCTGCACTGAACTTTCCTTCGTTTCAGAACATTTTGCAAGCCTCTTTCTCGGAACCTTTCCCGCATTACACTACAACATTAGAACAATGGCTACTTATAATAGAGCGCAAGGGGGCTGTTCGTTTACAAGAAGCTATTAATCAGGTCGCTTAGGGGAGTTGTAACTTTGTTGGAGGCGGTTTGTGCCGGTTCTTTGAAGAAGTTAGAATGCTTAGTACGGGAATTCGCTCACGGAATGTTGTTTCATACCTCGGAATAATTACATGTTATGGAGTGAGCTAGAAATTTTGGTGCTGGAAGTTTGTCTTGCCAGATAATCTGAGAGGCGGTTGCAAATTTAGGTACCAGATTGAACATCATTCTATTTTTTTTTTAATAGAATGAAGAGAACTGATGACTTAATATTTATCGCCAACTTGGCTCAATTCTTAAAACATATAAGTATTTTGCGCCTAAGATCAGAAATCGTCTGCACCCTTCTTCATTGAAAATTAAAGAACGGGTGGTTGCTAAATAAAAAGAATGCTAATTTTTTGGCCATTTATAACCTATGGCTATTGGATTTTAGTTCAACTCATTCGAACTCGATTTATATACTGTTTCGGCCATTTTTGCCTCGGCAGATCAGTATTCATATTCTACAAGCATTTTTTTACATTTTATATATAAAAAAAAAATCCAGAATGATTTTCAATGGGGTAAACTTGCCGAACTAAATACACGTTAAATTCAAAATTCATTGTTTGATTAGTTTGTTTTTTGTGTGCTTACAAATGATAAGGTTTTTAATTTTGTAACCGAAATAAAGCGAATTAACCTCATACAAGACATTATTTTAAGTGGGGTTCTATCGTGTGGCAACACTTATAATATGATTGTTACCAATCAAGATACTCATTTAAAAAAAAAAAAAAAAAAAAAAAAAAAAATCGAATTTATATTCCATTGACCACTAACAATGTAGATTTCATCTTCCCTCAACAAGAACTATTGACTGTGACGTAACCATGCGTGAAATTAATTTCTAATTTTAGTATTTTTTAATATGGCTGACGATTCTTTATATCTGAATTAAAATGAACGTAGGTCCGCCTGTGACGACGTAGATCTCTTAATTCCGTTTATTTTGAATTTTTAGAAATCGTCAGCTGTTTAATATTGATTTCGTTTTTTTTTTATCACTATTAAGGAAAGATTGTAAATATTTTTATGCAAATCTTTACTCGTGATATGGGCTGATGACCCCTTTTCTAATTATAGCCATACGTAAAAAATATTGGGTATTGATTTATATAAATATGGAACACGCGTGGGGAATTTAGATCCGTTTTTTTTTTCTTTTTTTTTTTCCTCCTTTTTTTTTTTTTCTTTTTTTTTTCTGATATCGGAATTGATGATACAAAAACGAAAACCAAAATCACCTTTTACTTTTGACGTGATTTTTCATAACTAATATAAGGTTTACTTTTAAGTATGTTTTTTTTTTATTATATGGAACTGGTTTAAGCTTTTTTCCCTTATAGTACCGAATAAGAAAAAATTTGAATAATCCGTCTCCCTTTTACCACACTGATTCCGTCTCGCTTAAACAAGACGCCATACTTGATTTATACGAGCGCGTGTTCGATCCTTAATTTTTTCCTCCTCCCAAAATTTTCAGCTAAAGAATGTTGCGTGATAAATACTTTTTTTCCGAAACATTTTTCCTCTCTTAAGCTCCATAGGGATTTTCACACACTTGCAGAAGAAGAAAAAAAAAAAAAAACAAGCTTTCAACTTTTAAGTTGTCGCTAACGGTTTTTAACCGTAGTTCGGTGCGGAGTTAATTGCCCAAACAAAGTGGGAAGAAAGAAGTCGTTTCCCCGGGCGCAATTATTCATAGTGCACGGGAGTTGGGGGGGGGGGGGGTGAAGGAGGGGGAGTAGTGTGTCGTCGGTAGTTTTATTTTAATGGGGCCGGCCAACAAAAAATGGGGAAAAGTATCTAGACTAGAAAGTCAGTTTTTTTCCCTTTCTTTTGAGAAACGTGGCTGAGTATTTCTTTAATGGGGTAGGATGCCCAGGTGAATATGTAAAGTCGGATAACCTTTACGTTATCTGGTTCTAACCGGTCTATGCTATGTGATGAATTAAATCCTGGGAGACTATGTTTTTTTTTTTACTTTCTTAGTACAGGGTATTTTTTTTTTTTAAATACTTATAAATGGAAACTAGATATTTAGAATATTTTTTTTAGAGTTCACTGCTAATTGGCCGAATATGCTCTGGAAATCTGTTTTCTAACTTTGGAATTGTGAAATTGAGCTACATGCTTCTTAGCATAATGTATACTTATATACGTATTGTTGCGTGGATGGGTTCGAAAGATTTGAAGCCAAAGCAGATCAAAACTTGCAGAAATTTATTCCGATATAACTCTTCGCAGATTTTTTTACAACTCCAGAACTTTCCGTTCTAATAGACTCTATACAGTTTTTTACACAACAATGGAGCACAAACAGCAATTAAAAACTAGATACACAACTGCTAAAATTGCCGCAAAAGACAGTGCAATACAGTTCATTTTCGGAACTCCTGAATGCTCGCTGACAGACAACTAACTCTTCTCACTAACTCAACTCTCTATTGGCCTTATATAGGAAAGCTTCCGTCACGAATCTTCTAGAGATAGAAATTTGAAGAATTTTCCATTTCGCCGTCAAAAAGCCCTATACAGGTACATGGGGACCGAAAGTATCGCTAAGTGGTCGCCACGTTTGGCGACATTTGGCGAGTTCTGATTTGAGCCAGATTTGGGACCAAAATTAGTCGCCAAAATCGTCACCAACTTGGCGAAATTGCCATTAACCATAATGTTAAGTGGCCTTTTCCTTGTAAAACTCGTTTTCCAGCATTATCTCAGTAAAACTCGTTTTCCAGCATTATCTCAGTAAAACTCGTTTTCCAGCATTATCTCAGTAAAACTCGTTTTCCAGCATTATCTCAGTAAAACTCGTTTTCCAGCATTATCTCAGTAAAACTCGTTTTCCAGCATTATCTCAGTAAAACTCGTTTTCCAGCATTATCTCAGTAAAACTCGTTTTCCAGCATTATCTCTGTAAAACTCGTTTTCAAGCATTAAGGGACGCATTGCAGGAAAGCGAAGTAAAGACAAACTCTTGCACTACCTTATGCGAAATGTAGGTAAATTTTCCTTTTTACTTAATTAATACTACGAAATATTTACAAATATACAGAAATTCGTAACAGTATTCACAATATTAGTGGTGGACATAAATTAGTTGGGCATTGGAGCTGTATAACTCTATATAACTGCAACACAGTAATTATTCTTTTTTTTTTTAAATAACGGTTAATATGTCTTGCTTTCATATGCACTTCAATATGCATATGCTTAACATACAGCTCCATTGGAACTCCATTGACAGTCACTAGTCACGTATACAAACACGGACACAACAATTTGTGTCCACCTTGTATAAGTGGTTAGCTAAATACCTATGCTTCCCTACGAAATTTTACGATGTGCATTTTAGCGATCAAAAGACATACATGCATTCTACATTTTGGACGTTCGACCCCTGAACATTGATTTATCAAAATCGGAATACCTTACTGGGGGCATTTGGATATTCCTCGTATCGAACGTTTCGGTCCCTTCTCGACCTTTTAAAATTAGTTAATCGAGACCGGAAGACCTTATTTTTTCTATGTTTACTTTTGCTGATATTTGTACTAAATATCAGAATTGTGGTTTTATTCGTAGTGGGACATTTGCATAGCCCTCGTTTAGAACAAAGGCGATTCAAATTATTGGATTTTTAACGATGTGAAGGATATTTAACACTAATCTTGGAAAGTCTCACCCCTTTTCGACCCCTTATAAATGGTTAGTCGACATCGAAATAGCTTACTTTTTACTTTCAATTGCCCATATGTAAATACATAGGGTAATGAAAGTATAGGATTCAGTCAGAAAAAAAAAAATTCGATTTTTTTTTTTTTTTTTTTTTTTTTTTTTTTTGCGTTTCTCCACGTTTTGGAACATTCTGATCTCAAAAGTACCGTGGTCAGGAAGAAATTGACCTACGATGTTCAAATTTGGTGAGCAGGTTGGTGATGGTCCAAGGACCTACCATTAAGGTTTTCGTCAAAATCGCGCATGCGCATAAGATATTTGCCATTGAAAAAATCACGTTTTTCAGTTATTGCTAAAAAAATGGCTCTAACGATTTTGTTCAAAATTGCTGTTGTAATGCCTCTTAAGGTGTTCTAAACATCCCCACCACCGAAATTCTCGTAAAAATGCTCTAACTACGTAAAAATTTGAAAAATGAAAGCCTTCAACACTGAGTTCTCTTTCCTTGAAGATACCTCATCTTTTTTTTCATCTCTGGTCAGTTTCACTTACAAGAAAGGATAACTATAAGAATTATCGATAAATATATCGCCAAAATTCCCTTTTTGGCATTTTTTCCCCAAAGATTTATATAAGATTTATTGCAAAAAATATCGCCAAACTGGCCAATTCTACTAAACGAATGATAGAAATATATAAACGAAAATGGCACAAATCCACATCAGTAATATAAATAATTGAAAGTTGTGCGATGTTCCACACCCTTAGTTTATATTCTTGTCCTTGTTGATATTTGTTAGAACTATCAGAGTTGCAATTACATTGGAATTGGAACGTCGTTCTTCGTTCGGAATGTTTCGACACCTTAAAGTTGATTAATCGAGATCGCTACAGCTTACTTTTTCTATTCTTTCCCTTGCTGACATTTGTACCAAATGTTAAGAGTTGCGACATATGTAGGAAGTGGGAGAAATAGTGATGGACGAGCCTTTACTTTCTATAAGTAGAGATAACAAATTTCAGTTTTGGTCAGCAATTCTTCAGCAGGTTTTTATTATCTCGAGGAAGAAAAATCACGAGTCGGGGGAAAGATCAACGATTCTTCTTTAAACAACAACATTCCACCCGACTCAGCTAAAGAGTTTTAATTATCTGTCAAGTAGAACGTCCAATAATACCCTTCCCTTGTTAAGCTAGTTCGGGTAGGTGACGAAAGGGGGCGTTCCACATTACTCACCCCCCCCCCCTTTAACCGCTGAGTCAGTGGGTGTACGCCCCGCAAATTAACGGAAAGGGCGCTGAATCAGCCCCGCGGTGTCATCACACTAGGTATCGGACGACTCCAGGGGTGTCTTCTGAGGGGGTCTTCCCCATTTCTCCTCTCTTGACGCCTCCTGGAGTAATGGAAGGAACAAGGGGAGTTGCTGAAATGGACGATCCTCGTAACTTTCTGTCACCATGGTTTGAGTTCGAGCTAATATTGAGGAGATGCCGGATTACTCAGTTTGCAACAAAAGAGAAATTGCTGACCTTAACTCTCTCTTTTTTTATTTTAATATGTGTGATTCTGTATCTTATTGATTTCTTTTTTGATGCAAACATTGGCTTCTTGAAGCTTAAAACGTAATTTTCGCTGTATTGGCTCGAATTTGGTCGATTTTTAAAGAAGTTTATTGGTTTGTTGAGGGGTTTTCTGGCATATCATCAACATCGGCATGTCTCAATGTTGACGGACACTCATATGACGTACGATTTTGTTCCGTCACGGGTTCTCGTTGTGTCATACTCCCGTCCGACTCACTGGGAAATAAGCCAATCTTGGTTCTTGTGCCATTAAAATCCATACAACCAACCACTGGGAATGAGTATTGTGGTGTTCACTTCAAAACCCCACAAACTTCCCTTCGACACGGGTGATCATTTTTGTCTAATTTCGGCCTAGCATGTTGGATACCTAGGATCCAGCCTGGTCCTTATAGGCTGAGAGGCGACTTCAATTTTTGGATCCCATCGAATATCATTCTGAATTTTTTTATAGAAACTGAAGAAAAGTGAGTAGATTTTGGATCCACTGGCAAAAATGGCCGAAACTGGTCAAAAATCGACTTTTAATAAGTTGAACTAAATCCAATTGCCAAATGCGCTATGACTCGCCAAATAATGAGCATTTTTTTTTTATTTGGTAACCCTCACTCTTTAATTTTCGATTAAAAAGGTTGCAGACGATTCGAATGTGTGGCTATGACTTACTTGCATTTTTCACAAAAGAGCCAAATTCGCAATAAACATTACGTCACTGATGACGTAACTGATATCGCCAATTTGGCTTACTTTTAAAAGATACAAGTTTTCCGAGCCAGAGATTAGAAATCGTTTGCGCTTTTTCTCATTGAACATCAAAATGCAGTGGGTTGTCAGACGAAAAAGTTAGTTCTCTTTTTGGCAAGTTATGACATATTTGGCAATCAGATTTTAGTCCAAGTCGATTTATGATCAGTTTCGGCCATTTTAGCCACGGCAGACCAGTGAATTCGTAATCTACTCACTTTTCTCCAATTTCTGTAAAAAAATTCAGAATGATATTCGATGGGGTCCATAAATTGCAGTTACCTCTTGGACTATTACCGATACATGGCTCAACATTGAAGTTTAATATCATTGAAGCAATATTTAGGGCTAAGAAGTTATGAGGTGCTTCTTTTTATCGGGTAGCCTTGGACAGGTGGAGTGTAAACGAAAGGGTTTCCCTTGTTTCGTTTGAGTCGGTTTGTTGGGGGAGGACTAGGGGGTGACTGAGTTATGGTTTGCTTGTGGGGAAGTGGTAATGAATTTACTCCCCCCCCCCCCCATCGCGTAATCTGGGGTTGGTCAATGGCTGATTGTTTACGCAAACCTTCGCCAAGTTAATTTTTTTAGCTGTTTTCATTGTACTTTTTTTTTGGTGTGTTTTGCTTAAGAGACTTGGGGGTGAAAATGAGGAACTTGCACAAGTGAGGAAAATGAATATTTTTTTGTATTTTCTAGTGTTATCCAACGAATTTATTTGAGCAGTGCAATCATTTTTTATCTTTATGCTTTCAATTAATTAAAAATAGAGTTTCAATTAATCAAAAATCGAGTTTGAAAGCAAAAGTTACGTGATCAAAACCGCATAAAAAACCGTGACGTAGTTACGCATAGATTCTGTCAAAAATCTGAGGAGGAATTTCACTCCCTCCTCGTCTAAAACAGGTTTTAGACTAGTTCATCATCTCCGAATTGACGTCACACGCAAAAGTAGCCTTTTCCCGCCTAATCGCAAAGGGAAAAAACTAAATTTTTTTTTTTTTAAACTATCTATCCGAGCTCAAATTTTTGAAAGAATGGTATTGTTTTTTATGATTTTCTCTTTACTTTTATTTAAAAATAAAACCAAAAAACTTGAAAGTTCTTCATTAGTGTTTTGACGTTGACACTTAGACTTAGATTTTGGACACTTAGTTCTTTTGTTATGTGTAATTTACTGTTATACATATTGGTACTTGTGTTATATGAAAGTGTTTCTGTTGAAAAATAAACCCCCATGATTTTAATGAAAGTAACGCGATAGTAGATACATTACTACTCATAAGTAGACTTTTCTATATAGTGGTTAAATAAAAATTAAAATAGTAAAGTTTTTACGCAATTGATTAGCCTTGTTAGGAAGTACTATAATACGTGTGTGAAGCTGTCGAAATAATTTTTTGTGAATTTTACTTTTCATATGCATATACTTCTTTTTGTTTAAAGTATACATTTTATTCATGTTCAATAGAAATAATAATCAAGCACATTATAAAAAATTACATGATTTATTTTTTCTAAGTTGTTTATTTATGTATATATATTTTTAAATGTTATAATAATTTTCATACCTGTATATTTATCTTTTTTTTTTTTTCTTCCTAGGTAAGTCTGCTCAACTCGATTCACCCAGAATAATAATAGAAACTAAAACTGGTGAGATAAATACATACCAATGTTTTACGTATTCCTCTATTTCTTAAAATTGTATTGATAAATTACAGAGTGGTAACAGAACCGGGAAAACCTGAAAATCAGGTAAAAGTCAGGGAGCTTTTTGATTCTGGGAAATGTCAGGGAGTTTTTAAAATTTCACGAAAATCAGGGAAATCATCTTGACTGAAAAAATCCTTGCTAGGAAGTTATGTAAATCTGAAATCTAGAAATATACTTCTAAAAAAATATTTGTTTTTGTAAAGGGGGGGGGGGGGGCTACTTACCTTCCAGGATAAAAATTTCAATTATCTGAATCTGTGATTTCAGATTCCCTTCTGTTGGTATATCAGAGTGGCCACAGAACCGTGAAAACCTGGAAATCAGGGAAATGTCAGGGAGCTTTCTGATTTTGGAAAAAATCAGGGAAATGTCAGGGAACTTTTTAAAATTTCATGAAAATCAGGGAAATTTTGTATTGTTTAAGGCACGTTTATCCATATTTTGACGCTATTTACGTGGAGATTTGTAGTGGTAAGCCATTAGAAGTTTAATGTTGCGGAATAATTTAAACTTTTCATTACCAGCTAAACTGTTTTTAAAAAAATTGCATATTATCTCTTTAGCATACATATTCTATTTGATCAGGGTGTCTAGACATCTGGAAAACCTTAGAAAATTGGGGAAATTTGGTAAAAAGTTTGCCCTGAAATTAAGGAATTTTCTAGAATACTGTCAGGGAATTATCAGGGAAATTTGTTTCCTGAATTCTGTGGCCACCCTGAATTAAATATTAGTCTGTTGTGATACATTTAGCATTTGCAAGAACAAAAGCCAATTTGATGCTTATGTTCAAAGTCGTAAAATTTATAAATGTTGTTACTACAATGGTAGCCAAATCGGAATACGTTTTTTTTTTCGCTTTTCCTTTTATAACTTTTAGGGGGGGGGGGGGAATTCCCGACCTTTTTCTGGTTCTCATTGACGTAAGAGCTTGAGTGGATTCTCTTTCTCAAAGTGCTGAACACTTTCAGCGGGAATCGAACCCGGATCATCCGCTTGAGAAGCACTACTGAAGTAAAACAAACACTGGAATAGGTCCACTTAGAAATGGCATATCACAGTGAAGGCAATGGAAGCACTTCGCTTCCTTTTTATCGCTGACACACCCCTCCCCAAAATCACACCGCACTTTTTTTTTTCAATGTCACATGTCAGAAAAATACGACAAGTCATTTCCCCATCTTTATACATACATACAAAAAAAAAAGGATGCCAATAACCTGAATGGAAAAGGACGTACACGCGTCCTTCTCCAACCGCGATGCTGTTTGAAACGTCACTTACACACGTGCGGAGGGACTGACGTGCGTCGGTTTGATACATGGAAAGCAACTTACTGTGTCGGTACGTCCCAAGGGACGGCCTTTTTAGAGGAGTGCTAATGGTTCTACGTTTGGGTTGGATCGGCGTGTGGGGAAGTAACCTGTCTTTTCGTTTACGTGTTTTATTGTTGTTTTTTTAAATCCTTTATAATGAGTTGGATTTTGTGTGTGTGTGTGCGTATGTCGATGGTGGGCAAATCTGCAGAGGCGTAATTAACCCACTTGCCGTCATGCAATCGGACTGAAAATTGGCAGATAGATGACGATGCATTCTATCAAATTTTGGCGGTTGTCACTGTCACTAAAAGGTATCTTCTACGGAATACTAATAACAGAGTGGCCACAGAACCTGGAAATCAGGGAAATGCCAGGGAGCTTTCTGATTCAGGAAATGTCAGGGAACTTTCTAAAATTTCATGAAAATCGGGGAAATTTTGTATTGTTTAAGGCACCTTCATCCATATTTTGGCGCTATTTACATGGAGATTTGTAGTGGTAAGCCATTAGAAGTTTAATGTTACGGAATAATTTAAACTTTTCATTACCAGCGAAACTGTTTTTAAAAAAATTGCATATTTTCTCTTTAGAATACATGTTCTATTTGATCAGGGTGTCTAGACATCTGGAAAACCTAAGAAAATTGGGGAAATTTGAAAAAAAGTTTGCCC
Source organism: Linyphia triangularis (assembly GCA_963978545.1). Classification (NCBI taxonomy): domain Eukaryota; kingdom Metazoa; phylum Arthropoda; class Arachnida; order Araneae; family Linyphiidae; genus Linyphia; species Linyphia triangularis. Next base: position 66,863,187 of record OZ021729.1, read on the forward strand.
TAAAATCAGGGAATTTTTTAGAAATCTGTCAAGGAAATCAGGGAACTTTCCCCCCCGAATTTTGTGGCCACTCTGAATAATCTTAAAGGAAATCTAATACAGAATAATAAACCAACTTGCCGTTATCCAATCTCGCTGAAATAGCATTTAAACCGATCTATAAAGAAACTCTTTCCTGTTTCCATGACTGTTCTAATAAGTAAATAATAAAATTGTTTTAATCGAAATAAATAAAAGATATTTGAATGTAAGTTCATAAATTCATTCATTTTTAATGAATTAATTTTGAAGTGTAGTTTACCGGATATTTTGCTGATAGAGATGTTTTTGCTATTTAAAAATAAATGCAAACACCAACCACACTCTGACAAGAAAATTGGCGCTTTGTTAGTATGAAAATTGTCAATGCATATAAAGGATTTATATTAAAAACTTTTTTACGAGTTATATTATTCTGTGTTTTTATGCCGGAGAATTATAAGTAATAAAGTAATGTCTTTAAGGTTATATGTCATGTCGTTTTCTTTTTCCTTATATAAGTAGTTATTGATATTCTAACTGCCAAGTTACTTTATTAAAGCTTTTTTTTGTGTAACCTTTTGGTTTTGAAGACTATATCTCGTTCGCCACTTAAAATTTTATACGATCGTATTCATTTTCCAGTTTAGTGTCACTATATACACTAACCAAATATACAACACTGCCCCAAAATACTTTGAAATGTATATTAATTATATCAGAAGTGAGCATATTCTCAAAATTCTAAATAGTGTGAATGCCACCTTGTATCTAATAAGCATGTTTAATTGATATATATATATATATATATATATATATATATATATATATATATATATATATATATATATATATATATATATATATATATATATATATATATATATATATATATATATATATATATATATATATATATATATATATATATATATATATATATATATATATATATATATATATATATATATATATATATATATATATATATATATATATATATATATATATATATATATAAATTGCTAAATTCATTTTTTTTGTGCGCTTATTTTAAATAACAATCCATTTACATTTTAGTTTATAGACTAAGTGGTTAAATAAAGGTGCAGGGCGGAGCAACCACGTGCATAGCACCAGCAGCCAACACACTACTTCCATGTGCTGTGCACGTGATGGTTTATATCAGAATCGGCCATCGATATAGATAAACAACTGGATAGACTGCTCCATTGTCAATGCAAAGTGAAAAACGCGCCGGGAATTGCGAAGCTGGTGGGATGATTAACCAATCATAGTTCACTTTTATAGTTGGATGGAAATGCGAAAAAAAACCCTTGTAAAGTTGTTAGAGTATATATATTTTTTTCACATTATTACTACTTAAGGTCTATTATTGACATTTCTGCTGTGTACAACCCACAATTTTATTTGCAATCCTCGGCAATCCGTATTTTTTATCCCACCAATTGCATCTGGCAACGGCTTCATTTTCCCTGCGTTAAGCAGCCTGTCCAGTTGTTTATCTCTATCGATGGAATCGGCAAATCCTACATAGCAACCAAATCTTGCGCTTCCCAGAGCAAAAGGTTGTTGACGTTCATTCCTTCTAAATTTCTTCTTTGTTGTGTTTAGTTCATCATTAAATCGTATTAATTGACTTTTGGACTCGGATCATCTTTCACCAGCATTACTTACTGTCATCAATATTCAGTATGCGCAAGTTTATAACTTAACAAAATAGTTTTTAACATCTCAAAGGTTAGGAATAAGAAAGTTTAAATCATTAAACCATTCATTATCAATAGAACGACAACCCAGGGTGTGCAAAGACTTTAATTTTGAAAAGATTTCCACGCATTCCTCTGGCTGACAGTTATCTTCTAGTTCTTAACCTTTAAAACACCAAAATATCTCTCAACTTCGTCTATCCATCTTAACCTCTTCTATGTCCCTGCGGCTTCGCCAACACGAGTCTTTTTTAAAAGGCTTGAATCATGCATTCTAAAAACATGAGCACCCCCCAGTTGAATCTATTGATCTTGATATACTTTATAATATCAAGGTCCTTTTAGCATTTATAAATTTCAGTATTATGCTGTCCACTCCAACAATAATTTTCCCTTACCCCCCCCCCCCCCTAGAATAGTCCTTAAAATCTTTCTCTCAAATGTACCCAAAAGGGCATTGTCAAATCTTGTTAATGTCTATGTTTCAGAACCTTAGACCTGAATAGAGGTCTAATCAGAGGTTTTCAGGGTTCTTACTGTTATTAAGGTAGTTAAGTAGTCTGGTGTGACGGCCGAAATTTCGACTTTTTTTCGTGACCTTTTTTTAACAAGTAAATAATATACGATCGTTTTGTAACTTTTACATATTTATTTTAGTACTTTAAATGATACAATTTTTTTTTTTTTTTTTAAATTTAATTTTCCATTTATTTACAATATGCAATGTCAAAGTGGAGTCCTCTAAAGAATGATGAGCTGTTTCGGGGAAGCACACAGCCTTCCGTAGTCATCTGAAATGAAAAAATCAAAAAGATTATTATTGTGTAGACCTTATTCTAATGAACTAACCAATAGTATACATAATAAAAAAATAAATAGCGGACTTGTGAAAAAAAAGTTATCAAAATGTATTTTTTTTTGGTTGATAAAATGTTTAAAAAAATTAATTTATTATTAAAAAATTAAATGTTTTAAAGGTTAGCTATTTAGATATGTGTATGTAGAATAACTGGTTAAATTTTGAGCCAAATCGGTTGAATAGTTTTGAGTCAGTGCTTCCCCGAAATTTCAAAAACATGGTTTCGAGAAAAACGCGTTTAAAGTTTTGGCAACAAATAATACTTACATTATTTAATCAGCTATGCTCGGTGCATACAGCAATCCTTCTGTTTCCTCAAAATCGTCATTAGCAGCAGCTTTAAGAGCTCTACGTAAGGTTCTGGCCTCTTTACAGTTGGCTTCTGCAGTTTTCTCCGCCCTTAAAATCCGTGCATTGTCAACAGTGTCTGCGTAGTCCCTGGCTGTCTGACCTATTGTGATGCCCATTACCTGGTTAAGGTAAAGGAAAGGTTAGCTTGGAAGCCCTTTAAAGGTTAGCTTAAATATGCATACCTGGGTATCTTTAAATAATAAATGTTGGAAGGACAATAAATGAGGGAACGGTCAGAGCAGCTGCCGCTGGCGTGTCAACACACTTTCATACACTCTACGGCGCGCTCTCTTGTTTTGCCTATAATTTTGGAAATATTCTAAATTTCGGTCTGAAAATTTAAGAGCATATTTTTAAAATGTGGTTCTTCCGAAAAATGTAAAAAAAAAAAAAAAAAAAAAAAAAAATCGATTTTTTTGACCCATCACACCGGACTACTACCTTAAAACTACTTAATATTTTTTAACTTGTTTTCAAGGTCTTGGAAAGTCCTTGAAAATGCTTAGATGTGCTTAGAAGTCCTTGAAAATGCTTAGAGGTCTTTCAACGTCCTCAAATTTTGTGGACGTTGTGTGCACAACTGCTAAATTTATAAAAATACAACTCCGAAAACTTGCTATTCCCGCGTGACGTGTCTCTTATCCCCACCGTATCGGAATTCTCTGACATATTTGTATTACGCATGCGCCAACTCGTATCTTTTTTTTGGTAAAATATACTTTATTAAAAATTTATATACAGCCATAATGATAATGCCTGAAAACAAATTTTTAAAGGTCCTTAAAAACATTATTTAATTCCTTAAAAATCATTGATTTTCATTCTGTGATTTGAGTGGGAACCCTGGTTTTCTATAACAAGAATTTAGTTCTTTTGCAAATTAGGAAAGTTTAAATCCAAACTTTAAAGCTCCACTGGTTGCCTTATTTTACTAGGGTCCAGTTTAATTTAAAGTCGCCCTTCTAATAGCAGTTAGGGGTCTGCAGAAATAGCACTCTGATCGGGTGTCACCTGCTCATCTTGGACGACGACGTACCCCCCCCCTTTGATACACGGAAAACGGCTTACGGCTGTAGTTTGTCCCATGAGATCGGCTTGCTTTTGAAGAGCGCTAATGGCTTTATAATTGAAACGGAATGACATGCAGGAAGGGACCTTTCTTTTTGTTTTAACCCGTCTTATACTTAAGAGTTTGTTGAGGAAGGGGGAGTTTAATTTTGAAACTTGGGTGGTGAGAAAGTTGCGAAGGGGGGAGGGGGGATGTTTTGATGCGTCGGTGTTTGTCCTTTTCTTGGAAGTTTTCTAATTAGGTGGCGTTTTAAAAGCGCGTGATTAAGCTTCGGGTTGATTCGATCTGAGATTAAGATCGGAAAGGGGGGGGGGGGGTTGGAATTGAGTTTGTTGGTAGTGAGTTCCTGTTTGAAAGTTTTGGAATTCTCTGTGGTGTTTTGGCAATGGGAATTAACGTCGGAAATTTAATTTTCCTTAACTGGTTCTTGAAGTGAGATGGATTTGATAGAAAGAGGCATAGTCAGGCTCTTGGGTCTCTTTTTCATGGTGTTCTCAGTTGAATTACTTAGATAAATGTCGTGAGACGTAGTGAGTACAGGTCAAGTTTTCATGTTTTCGATCATTATAAAGAAAGCATCCATCACGTGCAATTGACATTTAAATTTCTAAATGTTGTAGTTCATGGCTGTTAAGTAAGTCTCTTGACGAGAAAAGACGGCAACGCTATTGAAGATCGAGAAAGACACCTGAGAGAGAGAGAGTATTACAGACGATGTTCGGAACACAACGCCATTTTGATATGGTTTAGATTAAAGTGGATTTTCGCCATGTAAGGAGTCGGTTACGTAGGTGCTCTTTTTGTGAATAATACTTGTAAATGTATCATGTAGCTCTCTAAATTTCATCTTAAGATAAATTTAAGCACCTTAGTCGTGAAGGAATATTTTTAATTATTTGAAGTCTGCGTTTTAATTTTTACCTTTCAGCAAGCACTTTTATACCATCCACATCTTTAAACTTTGTTTCGCTGAAACAAAAAAATGGCGATACCAAACACTCCTACATCCTTTCAAAAAGCAAAACTTTCTGGTACAAGGTTCCCACGGTCATTAAAAGTGTTTAATATTTTTGAACTTGTTTTCAAGGCCTTGAAAGTACTTGAAAATGCTTTGAGGTCCTTAAAAGTCCTTTATTTTTGCGGATGCTGTGTGCCCAACTGCAAAATTTATAAAAATAGAACTCGGACTTGCTATCCCTGCGTGACCGCCACTTATCCGCACCGTATCGGAATTCTCTGACATATTTGTATTACGCATGCGTCAACTTGAAACTTTTTTTGGTAGAATATACTTTAAAACTTTATATATAGACATGATGCCTGAAACCAAAGTTTCAAAGGTCATTTAAAACATTATTTAGGTCCTTAAAAATGATTGATTTTCATTCTGTGATTTGGGTGGGAACACTATGGTAAGGAGATGTTACAAAAGTAATCAGAAATAAGTTCTGTAACATCATAAGTTTTATACCTTATGCCCGTGAAGAAGTGGTAGACGCCTACTTCCCTGTTTCAGTTAAGGTGTTTTTACTGCTTCACAATAAATGCTTCACTTTTTCAGTTGACTTCACACAGCCTCTGCACGATATATCCTCGGCCACTTTAATTGGTTTAACCATTTAATTACTAAGGAGAATTCCTCCAGTTTTCTCATGATATTGTATTAATTTAAACGCTTTGAGACTCGTTTGGCCTTTGAAATCCACTTTAAGAACAACAATGACAGCACAAGATTACTTCTTCTTTTGGAAGCTTGCTAGGGACCAAGAAAAAAGAAAAGTCTAGAAGCTTGGAAAGTGTTTGCATACAAAGCGAAATTAGTTTTGTGCTGCTATCCAACAATTGAGGAACGAACTTCATAAATGTGGATTTCAATAGCCAAATGGGTCTCAAAGCGTTTATTTAAATCAATACAGTACCATGATGAACTGCCTGCATTCAGTTAATAAACTTTTTAAATACCTGTTCTAAATCCTTGTATGAGATACCTCTTGAAAGAGTATGCAGCCCACAACCACAATCAAAACTTTAAAACCCCGAAAAATTGACGATACCGCTTTAACCTCTAGGGAGCATATATTTCATTTGTCTATTGACATACCGTTTCGTAATAAGCACCACGGCCTCCATTCCATTAGGCACCAAATTCACTTTCAGCACCGAACGGGGAGGGGGGGGGGAGTAGACGAATAAAGAACGTCACGGCACGGTCAGTTTTCTCCCGGTTCAGAGTCCCTTTGTCCGAATGTCCACCCCTTTTAGACCCACCATAACGGCCATTATCTAAAAGCATTAGTATACCTAGCCCCGTCCCCATTAGTCCGACCGCTATCATTGCCTGTACACGATTTTCATTTCAATAAGCTCAAGTGGAACATCGGATTCCCCCCGAATTTGAATTTATCAATTCTTGCTTCGGAATTCCCAAATTATGCGGAGGAGGTGCAATGATATGGTGGCCATTGTTGTTGTATATATGCGATCGCGCTGCGCTGGCGGCCTGCTTTGGGACCGTGTTTGCATATACGTGCATGCGTTTGCATAGGGAACGCGTCTGAGTTGTTGTGTTGGTATTTCCAATTGGCGATTTAAAGATTCCGTTCGTCTGAAGTGTCATTGTGTGGTGTAAACTGTCGGTGCGGTTTCGAACGGGACGAGAGAAATAAATTGGTCCGGCTTTGTTCGTGGCCGTTTTAACAGTCAATTCGATTGTTGTGTTTGATTATGGCGATTTGTTAATTGACGATACCCGTACAATTAGGCGACTGTTTTCGCATCTGTAATAGGTATTTTGGATCCATACTTCAGTTTTAGTTTTGAATAACCAATAGTTGGGACTGTTGACTAGAATAAATCGCTACGTTTCTCTGGTACGCGAGGATTTTGTGTATGCGTTAAGCGCTTGTTTGCATTGTAATGACTGCTTTTAAAAGTTTTAGTTTATCAAATTTTACTCATTGTTATTATAGGTTTGATGAAATACAAAGTGTTCGTAGTTAAAGTTGTCATTATTAAAATTTCATTCATTATGTTTTGAGTACTTATTGCTGAGATCACGTGAAAGGGATTTTATTTCTATATAGGGATGTGGAACATCGCACGACTTTCAATTAGATTTAGTACTGATCACTACATTTACAATTTGCCATGGATGACGTAATTTATCATTTTGGCGATATTTTTGGCTATTATTATTACATTGGCCAAAAAAAATCATTCTTTAAATGTTGAAATTGACGATATGTTTTTCGATAAACATTACATAATTCTTGCTTGTGAGATAAAAAAAAAAAAAAAAGAAGAGAAACCGTCATTGATAGGTGATGGTCAAGAGAAGAAAACTCAGTGTTAAAGACTATCGTTTTTCAACTTTTACGCAGCATTTCTACTGGGATTTCTGAGGTGGGGATGTTTAGAACACCTTAAGAGGTATTACTGTAGCGATTTTGATCAAAGTCGTGTGAGCCATTTTTTTTTTTTTTTTTTTTTGGCAATTGTTGAAGAATATACATTTTTCAATGACAGCTACTTTATGCGTATGCGCAATTTTGATAAAAACTTTCATGTTGGATCCCATTGCCATCACTAACTCGCTTACAAAAGTAGAACATCGTAGGTCGATCCGTTTTGGAGTTATGCTGACCGCGTACGTAGTTACAGACATTTTTCTAAACCACTATATTAAATTCAACATCTTCCAAAACGTTAAAAAAAAATTTAAAAAAATCTTAATTTCGTTTCATCGGATGCAATTTGAAAATGACGCTTATTCAGTAAATGAAACTTATACGAGACAACCAGTATAGGACAGATATTTTAAATTTAATTAAATTATTTTTGACTGAAAGATCATTTACAAATTTCCCGACAAGGTCGAGACTTTAAAGTGAACTTCCATGTAACTCTTTCAATGTTCCATACTGCCATCTGGCGTCAAAAATCTGAATTGGTGTTTATTTCCTTCTAGTATCAATTCCATATGGTCACACTAAAGCTTGTGCAATACTTTTTGATCTATTGATTTCTACAAGAATCGCATAACTCTAACCAAGGAGAACTTTAATTGTATTTAAGTTTTATTTTATATATATATTGATGCTTTACTTTTGTTTCTTAGCAGATACATTCATTTCTTGAGGGGGCATATGTCACCTAATGAACAGGGTCTAGAGAGATTGTGGTGGTCCGAAACTAGAGGTCGGAAATATCGATACTATATTGTTGCATAGAAAAAATTATCGATAAAATATCGATGCATGATTTTTTAAAATTTTTTTACTTGATTTTCAATTTTGCTAGAAACGAAGTTTTTCGGGGTAAATTTCTACTTTTCATGCTTTCATGTCAAAATTGTTTTAATAAATAAATGATAAAAATTGTTTTAATGAATAAATTATATTATCAATCAGAATAAATAACATACATTTGGATGCCAATACAAATCTATTCATATTTCTTTTTCCAAGAAGAAATTTCGAAAAGTAGTTTACCTCATATTTTGCTGATGGAGATGTTTCAATATTTAAAATTAGATGCAAATTCCAGATACACGTTAGCAACAGAAAATGCGCTATGTTAATGACTACTAATAAATGATCTTATCTTTTCATTACATTATGCTTTCTTTTCGGTTAGGGTGCCATTTTAACTGTCTCTCAGCCAAATCCAAACTTTAGTTTTGAAGTTTTTAAAAAGGGAATAAAGAAAATCGAAAAAAACACATGGAACTACAAAACGATCATCGAAAGACTAAAAAAGTTCGAAAATATCGATATATCGGGGACTTGTATCGATATTTTGACTATCGATATATTTTTTAAAATATCGATAAAAAAATCGTCGTATCGATATATCGTCGACCTCTATCCGCAACCACCTTAAGGTTACTGCTTCAGTTGATTCCTCTTTCGTTAAATATACTAAATGTATGATAGAAAAACGTAACTGTAATTGACATCAAAATTCATACACTTAGCTTCGTTGTTACCTTACGCCATCCCCTTTCCCCTTTTCCAAACATGATCAACCAAGAAACGGTAATCTTAGCACAACAACCCAAAATAATCTTAAGTCTAGAATGTGCTCAAAGCACCTCCAATCTCAGCCTATCAGAATCGAATTAAAACTCCAGGCCACCATCTTAATTCCCTTGTAGTAACCCCCCCCTTCCATAATGGGGGGAAGGAGGTAGAGCCACAAACACTTCTCTCCCCTCATTACGAAGAGGTGCTCTCTTAATTAGGGGGAGGAAAGGCCCCCTATTAAGGAAGGATTCGTCTTTCTCTCCCAAGATGCCACAAATGCAAGGTTGGTTGATGAAGGGAGGTGGCTGTTTCGTAAGTTTTTATTGGGATCTTGGTATTACGTCATTGAATGACCCTAATGATGGCCAGCGAGTTTGATGTCACGTATCTCGGCTAAGACAGACTTAAGTGGAAATGTAAACTTACATATTAACGATTTTATATTTTCCTTAAATTATAAAATAAATGTCTGCATGTAGTATATAGCTCTCATGGTTTATGTAGAAATGTTTTGACTTTGATGAAGTAACGGTTGACTTAAGTAGAGATTGATTTTTTTAATCAATTTCTAGTCTTTAGACGTGTTCAATTTATATTAAAGAGACGCGATTTTTTTTTTCCCGAGATTAATTATAGAAAAAAAAGGAACTGATTTGGTTTGCTACTTCAATGGACTTGCTAATGAATAAATATAAAAAGATTTTTTTTTTATTACTCTAGTTTATAGTATCTTCTTCTCATAACGTTCTTATCAAAATTGAGGGTGGCATGGTAGTTAAAAGTTCTGTATATTTAGTTAAAAGTTGATTGAGCTAAGAAAACGGCAATTTTAGGTGACCTGGCGCAAGTAGAAAAGAGGATCAAAAATGTATCTATATAAATATTGATGGTGTTGATGATTGGTATCATGTGGAAACACTAGAAAAATTATAACTAGTTATTTCTACAAAGGGAGAAAATTATTTTCCGATTATGTATTAAAGTATACATAAAAAAGTATACATAAAGTGTACAATTATTACTAATGTTTACAAAGAAAAAAGTTCGTAAAAATTGCTTTATATATAGATTATATAAATTTCTTTTAAAAATGTATGAACACTGTTAATATTCATTTAAATACTAGGACGTTACAGACAGGACTTTCAAATGGGGGAAGACAATTTACGAGACCACCTATTCCAACCCTTGGAAAGAAGTCTATTAAAGAAGGCCCCACCTTTCCGAGATGTACCGCAATAAGTGTTGATGCATTTTAAAGGGCGGTGCCATGCGCCCCAAGGTACTAACCATTGGAAGACGTGCACTTCTCCCCACTCGTCCATTGTCATTATTTGGTCTAATTGGGACAGACTCGCCTTGTTTTAAAAGCGCCACCGCTCGCAAGTGATGCGATTTGTAAATGTGTTATGGTAACTTGATTATCGCTGGGGTGAGTTTTAGTAAATGGGGTGTGCTCGGATTTTGGTCCATCCTGAATTATGTATGAGTTTGAAGGGAGGGGGGGGGGGGTGTATGGAATATTAACCGTTTGAGTGGAGGGTGACCGCTTCGTATTTCGCGGGGTCGCCGTATTGGGCAAGTTGCAGCTGGAGTTTTGTATGTGAACAGGTGGTGATTTTCGTCTTGAGGTGACTTGGATGTTCTGGGGTTGTGAGGATAATGTTGAGCCGACGTTCTTCTACTAGAAGAAGGAGCAAGTTGGATATGTGTGTCTCTAAAAGTCAGCTTCTGTACAGGTCTGGATTTAGGGACATCTGGTCTGGGGGTTTTGGGCCGAACTGTGGTATTTGATGTAGTTGGGTTGTATCGGAGATTTTCTGACGCAGGCCTTGCTGAAAGGTTATAGTGCCAGAAATATGGTTAGATTAAGGTTTGAGAGTATACTGGGCTCATGTTTAGTGTGAATATTCAATTAAGGGGGTATTCTGGTTTAGAAGCCCGAATTTTAGGTATTTTTTCGGACGCGATAAAAAAAATAATATTTTTACTATACATTTTTTTATAAGCTTTTTATTGATATTTTAAGAATACAAAACATTAATAGTATAAGAAAAAAAATTAAATTTCAAAAAACTGCAGGTCGGCGAAGTGGGGACTGATGGAAAAATGGCTTGTCCTGGTGTGCAGGATATAAATCCTTCCCATGACCTGAAATGGAAATCCATGAATAATTCGTAAAGAGGAAGGGTGTAGTTATCGCACTACGAAACGTTTTTGAAAAAGAAATTTTTTTTTCCACAAAATGGAGGTGGTTTGAAAAAAAAGTTTCGTATTTTCCCTGTTTTTGTCGTTCGGAATTTTTTAAAAATACAAATTATTTTTTTTTGTTTTGTTTTAAACTCTTCATAGTGCGATACTATAACGTATAAAGAAGCTCTGTGTAAAATTTCAAGCGAATCGGTTGAGTAGAATTAAAGATATCATGCACACCGTTTCCAGAAAAGTAGTTACGAGAAAAACGAGTTTAAAGTTTGAAGACTAATCGCGCGCTGTCGGAGTCGTTTACTGACGTTTTATACTCACTTGTTATTAATCAGCTATCCCTGCTCCTTACAAAGTACCTTCTTCGACTTCAAATGTCATGTTTAGTGAAGCTCTTTCAGATGATTTAGCAGTTCTAGCTTCCTTGGAAGCCTCAGTAGCTCGTACCTCGGACCTGTTAATTCGGACTTGATCACGTTTGTTCACGAATGCTTGAGATTCTGGCCCAATTGTTATTCCTATTGATGATAAAATCTTTAAAACTGGTAAAAATCCTTCATTAAATATACATACCGCAATGAAATTAGCAATTTCAATTGTATGGGTACCAGCATGAATATGCTTGGGTGCGAAAGTCCAGATGAGCTGTAACTCCGAAAATAATTCGAATTTCGAAAAATCCTTTTAGGGACATTTTCTTGAAGGGTTATACTATGAAAATATACAAAAAAAAATCATCGATTTTTTCGAATTTCTAAACCAGAATACCCCCTTAAATCAAAACAAAAACTTGCTTAGAAACCTGAGGAATATTAATCGAAGGCTTCAAGCAACATAAAATAGTATAAAACGGTATTTCATTAATGGGAGCACTCCTAGAAAGTTTACCTAGTTTTCATTTTTTTTAATTCATTTTGAGTAAAAGTATGTATATAATCACAGTCTGCATGTACTTGAAGCTAGTTGAACTGCACAAGATTGTTTTCAGTATGAATTCAAGTTGAAACTGACTTATGCCGTTTTTTAAAATTGCAGCCCATATAATCTGTGATTTTGTACTCGCCTTAAATCAAAAATGAAATTTTTTGTGTTGTGTAATTTTTGTTGCAAGAGTGCGATCGATTTCAGCGGTGTTAGTATGTATTTAAATATTCAACTGCCACAGTCCATCCGGTTTTATTTTGATATTTAAAAATTCGTTGAATTCATTGGAATCAATTGCTTGCACGATATATTTAACTTCAATGCATTCAAATACACTTGTGACATAACTGTACAAGCACAGATCACATTTGAAATTTAAACTATCTTAAGGAATCAGTCAACAATACTACATTATAAACACACTGCCAGCAGTAACTCCTAATCCCTACTCAACTCCATCTTTCTACTCGCCAAAAAAAAAGAGAGGAAAAACGAACTCACAACAGATAATTGAATAGGGGCCAGGGAATATCCTCCTTCTCAACCCCCTCTCCCTCCAGCAGACGACATTTCGAGGATGGTGGGGAGGAGGATAATCCTTTTGTTATGCATGTCCGACTTTAAAGAGGGAGGAAAGTCTTGTTGGATGTCGGATCAGCCGAAGGGTCTTGGGATTTGTAGCTCGAAGAATTTTATCTTGTTTCTCTCATTTTTTTTTTCCATTTCATTCGGGGATTTTTTGTTTTGTTATTCCTTTGTTGTCGGAGGAGTTGAGTTGAGATGTTTGGGGAATCCCTCTTACCCCCGGGGTTGGTAGAGGAGATGGATTTTTTTGTTGGAACTGAACTGTATAGAGTGAGATTGCAGTTGTGTGATTGCAGGCGTTGATGAAGAGAATTTGCAATTCCAGCTGGGATTCCTGGTGCAATAACTACGTAAGGAAATGTCGTTGGAGAGGTTTCAGCATTAGTGCCAAAGGACTGCTTTATGCTTCTTTGGAACCTTAAAACCTTGTGCACACAGCGGGTGCTGGAGTTTCGTTTACGTGCAAAAGCAACTGTCTTACTGTGAGGAAAAAAAGTCCTGACTGAGTTTGTTGTCATTGAATTGTCACAAACTGATACAAACTAGCTTGTGTAAATTAAAACACCTAATTTTTACGTCTTTTGCGTCAATCATTGTATATTAAAGCTGTAGACTGCAGTGTTTAGCACATGATTCGTATCTGCAACTGAACTATAAATGTGAAATTTCTCTTCCTCGGGATAGGCTTCCAAACGAGTTTTCAGTTAGGCCTTCGAAAAACTTCATTGTAAAGGCAGTGGAGCGTTCTGTCCACGTTATGGGTTTTATCGAATAACTACTCTTTGCAAGCTTTGATGTGTTACTCCACCAGTTATTCTAATAAACTCCACCAGTTATTCTAATAATAGGCAGTGTATATATACTGTATATAAACAGGACTATAAGGTTTAAGATACTTGACAATCATTGAAAAAGTCGTCCAGATTACTAATGAGATTCGTTCATGGATATTAATTTTTTTTTTATTTTATGGTAATCTTCTGCAAGTACCTAGTGCAAAATATGACTTTAAAACGAAAACTATTGTTGTAAATAGGTTAAGGTGCTGTTAATAGGATATGATTGCACCAAGAAACTCTCTTACTAACATTTACTTTGAACTTCTGATAGAAAGTCAAAAAATAACAGCAAAATAAAAAACTCTGGTCGTCTGGACTTTATTTGGCCAAAAGAGTGCACTTTAGACCAGTATGTAAAAAGTTCATCATAAAAATCCTACGCCAACTCTTGCATAGCTTTTTCAAAATATTGAAATATAGTATCATTGTGTTTTGGTTGCCTTCATGTACACGTTTCATCATTTGTTATTTTTAAATGGGAAAGTCACCAATCCAAGTAAATATTTTACCCTTACAGTTTATTGAGATATGAAATTTAAATTTTTTTTTTATATATCTTCATACGTTTTCCTTTTGATAGTTACTGAGAGCAGCAAAATCGTGCTTGAGTAGCAGCCTTCGAAAACCATAAAAATTGCATATAGCAATTTGCACAATGCTCTTTTCTGAGTCACTACTTTCCAAGCCCCCTCTCCCATTCAAAATCAATATTTAAAAACACAATTACCGCCTTCTCGCGTACATAGTATAATTCATTTCAGCTTGGTAGCTTTCCCCAACTCGGGTGCGTATACATGACATCACGCTGTTAGCATCACTCTCAATTTAAACACAATAATTTATATGTACGTGAAAAAAAAATCCACCTTGTGCTGTTGTCCATTTCTTAAAAAATTCAGAGTAAGGGATGGTGAGAAACTGTAACTCATTCTTAATCGGTAGGGGGAAGCTATTTTAGGAATAGAAGCACCCCCTCCCCTCAAACTGTCGCCTGAAAAACGAAAAGGGCGCGATTTTTTTTTTACAGAAAGGGGGCTCCAGCCCTTATCGTTAATCGACATTCTTCAAATCGTTTGCATGTCTCCCTTATCGTCTGGTGGAACAGCTTTTTCAGAACTGGGGGGTTTTCTACTCCATTACATCCCGTCCTCAGGAAAACGGGAGCCCCCTCTTCTCTGGGGGAGGTTGTTAGCGCCATTATGGACATACTTATCGATGTTCTTTTTCTGGGGGGTGAGGGGTGTCGGTGTGTTGTCGACGTTTCCGGGATGTGCGAGGCGTGACTGGTTCGCGGTTTGTGTCTTTCTCTGGGACGAATAATGGATGAGAAGGGATGATCTTTTGATGGGGAGAGGGTGACTGTCTCGTGGAATTTGGTAGATGAGAAGGCAGCGAAGTGTTTTGTTTGGTGGTGTCTTCAGGATGTGTGCTACTAGAAAGTGCAGGGTGTTCAGAAACTACCGCATTTATTATTTATTCTCATAACCTTGAGCAAAAATAAAAAATCTTTTGCAATTTGAAGTAGGATCCGATAAATTTGTATTTATTGATTTAATACCAAACAAATTTGACTAATTAAATCCTTACAAAATCTATTTCTGAAAACTAGCTTCATTTGTCGTTTATATTTGGAAGGTTACCTAAATTTTATTCTTTCCCTAAATGGATGAAATATTAAAGTAGAAGTGACAGACTAAGTAGTTTAAGGAAAGATGTATATTTTGGAGGTTTTTTTTTTTTTTTTTTTTTTTTTTTTTTCTTTTTTTTTTTTTCTTTTCTGGAAATGTTTTGATAACGTCAACATTCAAATTGAAATATTTATACTTATAATCTTTCAAATTTGATTTGAAAACATTTACGTCTAGGAATTTTCGTTTCAATAAATAGCAGAAACTTTCAAATTCTGATAATATATTAAATTACAATTACTCGCTTTTAAGATAAGTAGATTATTTTATAAAATAATAAAAAAAAAAGCACTTTACTCTAAATAGAATTAACATTTTTGAAGAGATGTTAATTTGTGAAAAATTATAGTTCAATCGGAAAATTGAATTTTCTCCCCGTTTGTTACAAAAACGACAAAACCCCAAAATAGCAAGGAATAATGTTTCAACAAGAACTTATTTTATAAAAATATATAAACACAATTCTTTTTTGTGCACTTCATTTCTTTAAATTTAGTTTTTAATGGTACACAATTTTTATTATTGTAAAAACGGATTGATCGGTTGTCAGGGTTACTCAAATTGTGTTCTTTCCGGACACCTTGGTAAAAAGAGGAGGAAATATTAGCCTCTTAAAATTTGGCGAGTTATCGAATTTTATTTGGCGCCAAACCTCCTTAAAAACCGGCAACCCTCCGTGAAACAATTCGAGTTTCCTAACGAGAAACTTTCGCGTTTATGTAAATGTGTTGTTTATTTCCCACGTAAAGTTAACGCTGCACGTTGAATTTCCCATTTTGTTTTTTTTTTACTTTTTTTCGCCAAGTTCGTTTCCAGTATTGGATATTAGTTTAAAGTGAAAGTCGAACTTCATTTGTGCATTGTTTTTCTCGAACGGCAAACTTCTATTCCGTCAGGAAAAGCCCTCTTCCCGTCGATATTTGCAAAGGATTACTTTTCTTCTGATTGTTGGCGATGCTTTTTTTTTTTTGGAACCCGGAGTAAAAAAGAACAATCGAAGGATGTCTCAATTCGTTTTCTTTTCAATTCGAAATAGAAGAGAATGAAAGAATTTATGAAGAAAGAAATGTAAATGGATTGTGAAATAAATGAAAATCTCTTCTTTTTATATAAAAGTTTCTTAGGTCTGTGCTTAGTGCCTGGTTTTACTTGAGCATGAACTTTATGATATAAACTGAAAAGGCGACTGCATTTCTAGGTACCTTATCAAACATCATTCTGAATTATTTTTTTATAAAGAATATAGAGAAATGCTAGTAGAGTATACGAATATATTGGTCTGCCGCGACAAAATTGGCCGAAACTGTTCAAAATCGACTTCGAATGAGTTGAACTAAATCCGATAGCCAAATATGTAATTTGTCGAATAATGAACATTCTGTTATATTTGGCGACCTTCCACTCTTTAAATTTCAATGCGGAAGGGTACAGGCGATTTCACTTTTCTAACGCTAAATACTTGCACCTTTTAAACGTTGGCGGTAAATATTATATCATTGATGACTTAGTATTTATCTATTAAGTTGATTTTCGAACTGCTTCGGCCAGTTTTCATTGACAGATCAGTATAGTCATACTCGGCATTTTAAAATCCGTTATCCGATTTTGTTTGTGTGTGGCAGGTAAATCTGCGGTGGGCCAATCAAACCATTTGTCGTCATCCAATCGAGTTGAAACTTGGCAGATAGATAACAGTATTTATTACTGATAGCAATATTTAATCTAGTAATATTTAATTTTTATATTAAAGAACTACAATATGGAAGTATTCTATCTAGTATGTTCTTGCTAATATCGAGTTAGTCTTACAATATGAAATAATTATCGTATCTATCAATATTGTCTAGCCAATAGTTACTTATAAAAGTAGTTTTAAAAGATTACATTTTATTTCATTAATTACACTAATCTTACTAATAAAGAGTTTAAAATTGTAAGAAATATCCAATCTAGTAATATTTTCTTGCTAATAAGGAGTTATAATGAAGAAAAATCGCCCTTATTATCATTTTCTTACAAGTAGCCTTTTAAGTTCAAATTAACTATTTATTTCGATATACACAATAGCAGTCCTTATTATTCCCCTATGTTTTGAGCAACTTAGTATTTTACGTTAATTCAACGTTGCATTCAAAACGGAATACCTCAGGATTTATTTGTGATAAAATTTCGTACATACGAAAAAGCTTTCTTGATTAACTATTACATTGATTGTATGGAAGATATTGCTTCACCAACCTATATTTTTATTCTTTTCCGAAAAAGTAACTATTCCTTTATTCGAAGGCAAATGGATGCATTTTTGAAAGGCTTGTCTTATATTCTTCTATTGTAAATAGTGTTGTATTTCTCTTGAATAATTAAGAATGTGTTCTGGAATTATTAATGCAAATGAATGATTTGCCAGTGCCTTTATTAGAACATAATTATTAGAAGTATATTTGTTGTCAGTGGAATTGGAACAGAAATAAAGTAATATGGTATTGTATGCTTGCTAATTTTCTCTGTACGGATTCTGCTTTATCTTGTTGTCATTATTTTGTTAATATATCTTTCTTTCGTTTTGTTTTCCGATATGGGCTTTTTGTTCTTTTGTGACAATTAATTGTACTTTTCAAATATCATGTAGGAATGCAATTAATCCGGACTTATAATATAAATTGTGAGTTATTATAACAATAGAATTTATTTTAAGTGAGCGAATATTATAGATACGTTGTAAGAATTTATCTTAACGATGTAGTGGTTTACTTTTCCCTCTAGCTTTTTAGGTTTCTTGAAGTAAAATTAAACAACCTTTTTCGAGTGTTTTATGCTTGTTTGTCAATTCTTTATTTAAGCTTAACTAGTATATTTCCTGTTGCTTAAAAAGGATTTGGGTTAAAGTTTCTCTTTGAAAAGAAGTGTTTCTTAATTTGAAAGTGTGTTGTAAGTATGTTTTTTTAATCACAAGTCTTAGACGTCTTTTCTAGGAACTAGAAACAATACATATTAGTACGAGACGCGGTTGCAAGTTTAGAACTTAATTCTGAATTTTTATAGAAAGTAGAGAAATGCCAGTAGATCAGGAATCCACTAGTCTGTCGGGATAAAAATGACCGAAACTCTTCTAAAATTTACTTTAAATAAGTTGAAATAAATCCGATCGCCAAATAAGTCATAATTTGACAAATAATGAGCATTCCTTTCATATCGTCATCAAGGACCTAATGTTTATTGACAACGTGGAATAGGAGTGATCCATGCCTGAAACTGTCGTCCAAAATGATAACGTATGGCAAAAGTAGATGTAGTTTTCTTGGATTCCTCTGTGCTAAATGGGACTAGCCTTGTTTCCACGGCAACTTACAACGCTAGACATCATGGCCAGAGATATTTTAATGATCGACCCATCGGATTATTTATCTGACAGTATCCATAACTGCAATCCTCATATGTGACCTCATTCATTTCTATTAAGGCAAACATCACTCCAACCACCATTGAAACTTCATTAACGGTCCCTTTGATCTTCCTATAATTCCAGTCTTCCCTCACACCCGCTTTTTCTACAGGAGTCATTCTTGGCGTCCTATGCGCTCCCCCCCCCCCACCCCCCTAACATGCGTTCGACACCACATTATCTATCGTCTGGCGAAGTTAATTGGCCCCTTGATTGGGGAGGATTGGTAAAAAAGACAACAACAAAAAACCAGAAAAACATTGGCAATTGCCACTGACAGGAAATGACAAATATCGGAACTTATATTTTGGGATGTTCGTTAGGCCGTGTGTAATGTGCAATTATGTTGTTTGTGGGATGGTCTTGGCTGCTGGATATAGGTGGTCTAGCCCCCCCCCCCCCCCCCAGCTTCCACTGCTCTGGTATTGGGTTTCATTTGTTCCAGATGGTGTGATTAGAAAGATATTGGGTGTTTCTTTCCGTTGTGTTTTCCCTCGGGATGTAGTCTGTTTGTATCAGTTGGTTGGATGGGTTTCGTTTCTCTTTGTCAAACGCAGACTACACTCATGTTACATTAGTAGTGGCGGCTCAGGGTCAAGTGTCACTGTCCGTTACCTATCGTTGACTATTCTTTTTTATTATGTCAGTTCAGGCTGGTCTGTTCACTTATGGGACGAAAGGGGATTGCAAGTTTAGGTAACGTTGCTGATGACGTAATATTTATCGCCAACTTGGCTCACTTTTAAAAGACATAATTGGAGCCGGAGAATTGATATCGTCTGCATCCTTCCGTGTTAAAGAGACTTGTGGGTTTACCAATTAAAAATATAATACCCATTATTTGGCGAGTAACGGTACATTTGGCAATCGGATTTTGTTCAACTCTCATTCAAAGTCGATATTTGAATTAGACTGACAGGTGACTGCAGTTTTTGGACCCCATCGAACATCATTCTGAATTTTTTTAATAGAAATTGGAGAAAAGTGAGTAGATTACGAATCCACTGGTCTGCAGTGGCAAAAATGGCCGCAACTGGTCAAAATCGACTTTTAATAAGTTGAACTAAATCCAATCGCCAAATGCGCCATAACTTGCCAAATAATGAGCATTTTTTTTATTTGGTAACCCTTACTCTTCAATTTTCAATTAAGAAGGTTGCAGACGATTCGGATGTGTGACTATGGCTTACTTTTATCTTTCACAAATGAGTCGAATTGGCAATAAACATTATGTCATTGATGACGTAACTGATGTCGCCAATTTGGCTTACTTTTACAAGGTACCAAGTTTTCCGAGCCAGAGATCAGAAATCGTTTGCGCTTTTTCTCATTGAAAATCAAAATGCAGTGGGTTGCCAGACGAAAAAATGTGTTCTCTTTTTGGCAAGTTATGACATATTTGGCGATCGGATTTTAGTTCAACTCATTCCAAGTCGATTCTTGATCAGTTTCGGCCATTTTTGCCTCGGCAGACCAGTGTATTCGTAATCTACCCACTTTTCTCCAATTTCTATAAAAAATTCAGAATGATGTTCGATGGGGTTCAAAAATTGCAGTTGCCTCTCGGACGAATCGGACATTCACTCTTCTGAACTGCGAAAAAAGTTAATTAAGCGTACATAACTCGTACTTAATGTGATTTTCTATGGCAGAAAGATTGGAATGAAGTGACCTTGAGTCGAACCATACTAATATAACTGATCATAAAGTGTGAGTTAATTTTGTTTACTAGCTTATTCTGTATTTGTGGGTATGAATCTATTTACCGTTATCAAATGTCTCTGTAAATGTTAATAAAATCATATCATTGTATTTTAAATAGTAGTAGATTAGTAGAGAAAATGACTACAGGTAGAAACACTCACCAATGCAAAACAGCCAATAAAAAAAATTGGGTTAAGTTAACCATTTGAATATGATAATCGATTGATATTACGATTGATATTTGAGCGCAAAGGGTTAATAAATGCCCTGCATTAATCAGTATGCTAGTTTTCGTGCTACAATTTTTTAACACTAGGTCAAGACTTTCTCCTTATCTTAGCGCGATAAATACCCCTTAGTATATATATATATATATCCCGTTCTATTCAAGAAAAGAATATCACCAGAATAAATCAATAAAAAAAGTCCCCTCCTCTAATCATCACATTCCGGACCCGGTCAGTGTAATGACTCCCCCCCCTCCTCCCACAGGAAGTAGGGACCCGTTATACACCACAGAAAACGGAACGGGTCCGACCGTGCCTGTGGGGGGCAGAGCAAAAAGTAATAAAAAAAGTCTACAAGATAATAGAAATAAGGAACGCAGCTATTTACGGGGGAAGAAGAGCAGAGGCCGGATAAGCTAGGAGGGGGGGCCGTTATGTCGTCCGTCCGTATCCGGCCATTGTCCGGACCCGATGATGTCCTGGCGTCCATTAACCGCGCGGGTGGTCGGTAGATTATGGGGATGTAAGTGGTTGTGGGTTCTTGCTGGGCTACTAAGTAGTTATGCAAGGGTGCTCGGGGGAAATTGCAAGGAGTGTTGGAGGGTAGTTCGTTTTTGTTTTCTTTAAGGTCTATGACTTTTTTTTTTAGTTAATGGACCTAATGTTTGTGTTTTCTCGAGAAAAGTCACAGATATAAAGAAGTATTGTTGTTTCGAAACTCATTAAAACTCATAAAATTATTTCATATCAGTCATAAAAGTTGTAGATTGAGAGGCGACTGCAATTTTTGGACCCCATCGAACATCATTCTGATTTTTTTATAGAAATTAGAGAAAAGTGAGTAGATTACGAATCCACTGGTCTGCCGCTTCAAAAAATGGCCGTAACTGGTCAAAAATCAACTTTTAATTAGTTGAACTAAATCCAATTGCCAAATCGGGCCATAACTTGGCAAATAATGGGCATAGTTTTTTATTTGGTAACCCTCACTCTTTAATTTTCAATTAAGAAGGTTGCAGACGATTCAGATATTTGGTGACGGTCTACTTGCATCTATTAAAAGGGAGCCAAATTGGCAATAAACATTACGCCACTAATGACGTAACTGATGTCGCTAATTTGGCTTACTTATAAAATATACAAGTTTTCCGAGCCAGAGATCAGAAATCGTTTGCGCTTTTTCTCATTGGAAATCAAAATGCAGTGGGTTGCCAGAAGAAAAAGTTTATTCTCTTTTCGGCAAGTTAAGACATATTTGGCAATCGGATTTCAGTTCAACTCATTCCAAGTCGATTTTTGATCAGTTTCGGCCATTTTTGCCTCGGCAGACCAGTGGATTCGTAATCTACTCACTTTTCTCCAATTTCTATAAAAAATTCAGAATGATGTTCGATGGGGTCCAAAAATTGCAGTCGCCTCTCGGACTATTACTGTTAAAACAGGATACATAGAAAAAAATTGGGTCATAATTATAGCTCCGAATTTTCTTTTTAATTTTGAGTAGAGTAGATTAGGCCTTGGTACACTTTTGCACATTCAAATCTAATGAACCCAATGTACCTCTAACACTAAGAAGACGAATGTACGGCCTATGTCATGCTAAACAGTGCGGTAGCCTTACAGAAGGCCAGACAGTTTGATAAAGGGGGATTTTGAGTAAGACACGTACACTTTTAAAACTAAGGGTGTGGAACATCGCACAACTTTCAATTACACTTAATACTGATCACTGCATTTAAATTTGATCACTGGCAAGCAAGGATAAGTCCAAATTTGGTAATATTTTTAATTTCAGTTTATGCCTTAAAAGTTCCGTTTTCTATAGACCCATAACGTCATAGCATACTCGAAAGAATTTCTAAAGCATTTAACGAGAGTTATAACTGTTTGGTAAAAGATCCAACTAAATATTTATAAAACTCTTTTTATTATTTATTTACATGGCGCAAATGTTGTCTAACTCTCTTTAACTTCCAAGGGGAAAAGCACATGACAACCAGTTTCGTCCAGTTGTTGAGATTGGACAGGTCAGAAACATCCAGATAGCCATACGATACTTCCAAATTTTTCTTACAATTTCGATTTCTAAAATTAGCCCTAAAAGATTTTACAATCGTTGCAACTTAACCACCGAGTGATAGCAATATTAAATTTAACTATATCACCAAACGATAATACAAGCGTCAAAAATGCCACGGGATATACACAACCGTCCTAGAATTTAAATATTGTTGCGTGGTTGGGTTCGAAAGATTTGAAGCCAAAGCAGATCAAAACTTGCAGAAATTTATTCCGTTATAGCTCTTCGCAGATTCTCTTACAACTCCTGAACTTTTCGTTCTTGTAGACTCAATACAGCTCTTTTCACAACAATAGAGCACAAAACAGCAGTTAAAAACTTGACAACACAACTGCTAAAATCGCCGCAAAAGACGCAATACAATTCCCTTTCGGAACTCTGAATACTCGCTGAGAGACAACTAACTCATTAAGTCCACTCAGTCAGTAACTCAACTAACTCTATCACACTCTCTCTCGGTCTTATATAGGGAGATGAATACTTCTTGAATCTTCTAGAGATAGAAATTTGGAGGACTTTCCAGATAGTAGTCGAAAAGTCCTGTACATGTACATGGGGACCGAAAATGTCGCCAAATAGTCGCCAAGTTTGGCGACATTTGGTGACAAAAATTAGTCTTCAAAACCGTCGCCAACTTGTCTCTATCTCGCCAATTTGGCGAGTTTGCCATTACCATAATGTTAAATGGCCTGCTCTTTGTAAAACTCGCTTCCCAGCATTATCTCTGTAAAACTCCTTTTCAAGCATTAGGGTCACATCGCAGGAAAGCACAGTAAGACAAACTATTGCGAAATGCGAACTTATGCGAAATGTACATAAATTTATCTTTTTACATAATTAATGCCACGAAATATTTACAAATATACAGAAATTCGTAACAATATTTAAGGGGGTCCAGTACCGATTTTTTTTCAAAAATCCCAATTTTTTTTTCTGATTTAAAAAAATAGTTCATACATTCCTGAAGAGAATGATTTTTTTATCTTATTTCTCCGGTGATTAGAACACCACAAAATTACCTGTTATTTAAACATCACTAATGGGCGTAACACCTTGAAGCGTCTGCTTAAAGTGCGTTTTTCGAACAGTAGTGTTTTTCACAGATGTTGCATATTCAAATCGATGTATCTCCAGAACCATTAACAATTGGCTATTTAAATTTTTGGAGCATTTAATTTATATAGTTTTAAATATTTTGTCTTCGCAGAATTTTATTTGTTTAATTCTGTTTTAAAATATAACATTTAGCGTAAAAGATAACAATAATAAAAAAGCAAAAATTTCAATATTTTAACTTTGAGAATTTTTAAAAATTTTTTTTAATTCACCTATCAAAATTCTGTGAAGACAAATTTTTCTTTATATAATTATGTATTACAGAAAGCTTTCACTTTAAAAAAAAAAAAAAAAAAAAAATTTTTCTTGACTTATATCAAAATATGCGAACATCAATTATTATGGATTTTTCTTGGTTTTTAAATTTTTTTTAAATAACTAAACGCAATATTTAAAAAAACATTTTCTCAAAGATATATGAATAGTATCTCATACATAAAATAATTTTTTGATATAAAAATGTACATAAAGTTTTTTTTATTTTCGGTACCGGACCCCCTTAACAGTACAGAGTTGTCTAGAGTTTAATTGTGAAATCTAATGGTTGTGTGAGTAGCGACTCGCGTAAAGGTACTCTGTTCAAATTCCGTGTTAGGCATGGATGTTCATTGTGGTTCGGAATCCACGTTAAGCTGTTGGTCCCGGCCTGATTAGCCGTCATTTACCGTACAAATAGGTAATTGACTGGGCAAAAAATTAATCTTATTGAATAAGAGGTTTTATTATTATTTTTAAAAGTTTTCCGAAGAGTAGTTGAAAAACCTTTTAAAGTGCAACAATAAAAAAGAAACTCTCTTTTAACGAGGTGTAATTTAACTATTACCACCGTATATAAAATAATTGCTTTTAATTATTTGAAATTAATCAAAGAAGTTTTGAATATGGTAAGTATTTTTTTTTTTTTTTCTTCTTTCTCTTTTAGTTAAGAACACTTTATAAATCTTCAAATATTTCTTAGTCTTATCTCGGCGGAATAAAGTTTATTTGATTCGGATTTTTATAACATAGGTCGCTTTAGGGTATTGAATTCTAAAGTTTCTCTGTGTAACTCCCCTAAGGTTGTCATACTATGAAAGAAGGCGAAAGGTGCTGGCTTTCACTCATTAAAAAAAAAAAAAAAAAAAAAAAAAAAAAAAGTTGCTAATTTCAGGTCGGCTTCCTTCCAATCATTCATTAAAAATTTCAGATAAAAAGAATCAGTCTTTCTTCACTCAGTCATTCGAAAAAGAGTGTATAAATTCGAATTTTCTTTTAATGACACGGAATAAAAGAACTTTCTTCGATCAAAAGAATTCAGAATTTAAATAGATCCAAATGAATGGCATTTTCTCTTTTACTTCTTTTTCTGTGGCAACGTGTTTTTTTCTTCTTTTTTCTTTTTTTTTCTTGTTTTTTTCTTCCCTTTCGCTTTCTGAACTTTGGTTGAATGTATATATATATTTCTTTTTATTTTCGAATCTTTTCTTTCTAAGTCTGGAAGAACTTGGGTTGATTTCTGCTTTCGTTTTTGCCTCTTTCCATTCACACATACACTGATTGCATTTTTTGAATTGGAGAATTAACGGTTGGTTCTTTATATATCTTTCTTTTGTGGTACTGTAAATTGATAAAAAAAAAAAAAAAAAAAAAATGGCGAAGTCTTTTGGACGAGACATTCACAATCTTAAATTCTTAAAAATATATATATATATATATATATTTTTTTGTCTTTTTTTTTGCAAGTGGTTGTCGTTAGGTTTCTGATGCTTTGATTAATTTTGTATTAATGAAACATTGCTCTAAACTGCTTTTCCTGAAAATGATTCAGGAAGTGCAGATGTCTAAAAAAGTATTAGGGGAAAAAAAATTAAATGCGATATTCCGTTCTATAATTTCCTAGTCTCTATTTGACTCCATTTTGTGGATTATTTTACTACGAATGCGTTTTGTGGGAAATATATAATAACACATTCATGTAATGTTATATAGTGTTACGTTCGAGAATTTGTGAATAATCGTACATATATGTAAATGTTTTGTAAATTTTAACTTTATTTTAGTTATGCAATCACTTTTAAATACAGTTTTTTTTTATCAATGTGAATATTTTAAATAGTTTTGGAAATATAAGCTTCAAAGTTGTGGCAACGGTTAGGATTATTTGAATGTTTTTAGAATTTTGGAGAATGTCACGAACCTATAGAAGGATCCCGTGAGAATCAGTGTCCAGTCCAGTTTCATCTGTTGATGATTGAGCTGTTGTGGATGCAGCTCTGAGTGTTTCCGAATGCCAAGGCTAGTGTTTTCGCTGCTGTTGTGATGGGACGTCTGGAAGCTCTGGTTCGAGCTTGAATGCGTTTTGATGATACTTTTCAAAGAACTGCACATTTCTTTGTGATGAATAAATGATTTTTTTTTTTTAATCCAGTGTCCTAATTCCTCTGAGAAGTACATTTGTAATAATTCTCTATTTTTCGAAAAGTTTCAAACTGAAATATGTATTCCTTTTTTTTTTTTTTTTTTCTTCCAGTAGTTGAATTTTTTAGTTATATTGTAGATTTTTCTATTTTTCACTATATGGTTAAATTTACTATGCTTCACGTTCATTCAATGCCCAATTAATATAAGTATTACCTTTATATTGAAACTAGGGGTGTTGTACATCACGCAGCTTTCAATTACACTATAATACTGACCACTGTATTGGTTTGCTTAATTTAACGTTTCCATTTTCATATTTTAATTTTTAAAAAAGAAATAAAACTTGCCAATATTGCTAGTTTGGCTAAATTTTTTTTCTTAAATCTCGCCAAGTTGGCGAGCTTGTTTTTGTTTTTAACCCCAGATATTCAGTTATATATATATATAAATTTAAAAAAATATGAACCAACTTAGGGCTTGTAACTTTAGCAAATATCAGTTACTGTAATTCTGATGTTTCTTTTAAAAGTAATATCAAAGACTCGGTTGTATTTTGCTACCAGGGCTTCTAACATATCGTCAACCCCAAAACTTATTTTCTAGTACCCATGTTATTATTTGTGCGTTTCCTTCGAGCTAAATTTCACTTTATGGTCGAAAGCGAGTAGATTTTCCCCCTTTTTTTAAATGATTTTCGAATCTGCAAGGTTTCATAACCTTCCAGTAATGGATATTCCGCGAGGGGGGTCTTAAAATTAAATTCCTGGTTCGTCTACTTTTCACGACAGGGGTCGCTTAGAACGCGAAATGCGCAACCCTGTAACCGCAGGTGAGCGGCGACGGCTTGTTTTCGGACCCGCTCCCATTTTTACGATTTTTGTAAAACTCTTTTCTTGCAAGATTGTTTTTCGCTTAACGAGCTCTGGATTTTTGGATCCGCTATATAGAAGACATTTTTCCTTGTGATTTTTTTGTGTGTGTGCATATTTGTATTTGGATGCAAATTTTGAGGGCTGTAAATCACATCTTAGCAATATTGGAATTTGAGACTGCGTTTTTTTTTTGTGGGGGGGGGGGGGGTCTCTTTAAAGTGAGAAAAAGCGCGAGTTTGAAAATTGGATCGTCTTGGTTACTTTGTCGTTAGGGGGATTCTGATATTTATTTAAGCGTTTCTATTTTGATTTTTAATCTGTGAGGCATGTTATGCTCATAGTTAATGGTCCGAGTGACGACTGCAAGTTTAGGTGAACATCAATTTTATTTATTTTTTTATTTTTGTTGAATGTACAAAAATGCTCAATTTAAATTGCTTAAATAAATTAGTTTTTTGAACGGTCATCAGAGTTAGGTATCAGATTCTTCTGCTGAGAGATACAAATTTCCTCAGGTTTCATCAACGTGCTTTAATTGCGATTTTCTCTTTTCTATCGTGCTGCCATCTACTGTATACTACTACCAAGTCCAAAAATTTTTTGGCTTATTTTTGATTTTTTAAACTTCGATTTTCAAACGAATAATATGCTGTATAATTGTAAATAAATCGTTCGTAGAAGCGGAGGATCGTTTAAATTGGCGTATCATTTAACAATTTTGGCTTAAAAAGAGGATTGTTATAAAAAATAATCAGTTTTCAAGTAATAAAGAAGATTTTTAAAAGTGATTTTTCCAAAAATCCTTTAAAGGCATTTTCTCGAAAATCAGACGATTTTCTATTATATTTGTATTTTACATAAAATCGTTCAATTTTCCCATTCCAATTTATCGCATTTTATCGAAAATACAAAATATGCATGAATTTGTGCATAGGGACAAAACTAACATCTCCTAAACGATTTTTGCTTTAAATTTGTTTTGTAAAAATAATTTGAATAATAATAATTGGTAAACAGATTAGAATCTGAATCTGAATTCTTCTCCGTTCCGAAGCCAGGCGTTTTAGGCATTAATGTTTTCAATTTGTTTAAAAAAAAAAAAAAGAGTATTTGTCTTACTCAATATTGAAACAAATGTTTCTGGAGCATTAGCAAATACTCAATCTACTTTAAAATAAGTACATTTTACTTATTTCTAAGTACCTGCTTTAACATGTATTCACTTTCATAAAATGGATATACAAAGAGTAGATAGCAATCGCGTTATTCTTTACGAAATCGATTCCACTTCCAGTTGAATAAATATATCACCCAAAGCATTTTCTTTTCACACAGCAGAAGTGTTTCCTTATTGTTTCCCTTTCAACACACCCCAAGTATCGGATTTTAAAATCGCGCGTCTGGGAAAACGCTCGAAAGATTGCGTATCGATTAATCGATCGCTGCAAATCATCGATGAAACAGCAATCGCATCGGGATGTTTTTACTGAGCAATACATATATGATTACTCTCTTGGAAATCAATTTGTTTTTTTTTGAGTGCGCAATACATATAAGATTGCTCCCTCAGCGAATCAATTTGCGAAAGCGATTCTTGATGAAAGTGTTTCATCACTCGTGTCCGAGAATCATCATCGCTAAGAGATTTTACATCGATGGTAAATCGATTGAGACGAGACATGCGGGTGTATCGATTGTGGAATGGAAGTAATTGGAGTTTGATGAGGAGTGGATTCCTTTTTTTTTAAATGATTCTTTTGGAATTTTGATTCGATTCCATTTGAGAATGATTGTTATTTTCGTGAATTTGTTGGATGATTTGGAATTAATGTTGTTCAATGCATGTTTGATTCTAAAGGCGAAAATCTTTGCCAGATTCGATATCAATGATTGTTAACATCATTTGAAGGAAAAGAATTAAATAATACTAGACCAAGTTTTGAAAAGAAGTTCATTTTTGAATATTAATAGGAAAAATAAATATTGTCTTTTAAGTTTTGTTAACGTTCGAGAATCATTGTTGTGTCAATTTATGGCGTGGAGTGCTGAAGCGTTTACTTAGCATGTGAAAGGTCCTGGAATTGAATCCCGTTTGGGGTCGTCTCTCTGCAAGCTCTACTTTAAAAGCGAGTTGACGCGACGACAATTATGACAAATGGTCTAGAGTCGATTATCGGGCTATTTGGTAGGAGATGTGGGGATTTTCTCCTTTTTGAGGTAAAAATGAAGGAAATATTTTCTCTAAATAATTTTTCGTAATTGATCCAAGTAATCCCATCTGATGATCAACAGTTTCAACGATATTTCTAAGCAATTTGGCTCAAGTACAGTTCTAGACCAAAAACCGTCGATCTTAATATATATTAAAATGTTTTGTACGTTATAAATTAATAGTTAGACTTGGAATGTGCTATGGGAAATATTGCTTTAGTTCTGTGGAGCAGACATATGCTGGCTATCTCTTTTAATTTTGATGTCAAACCGTCAGTTATTCTGCACTTTAAATTGTCGACTTATTCTAATTAATTCATTTATTTGCTACCATTTTATAATGACGTTATTGCTAGTAAATGTCACCACAAAACACTAAACAATCTATTGCAATGTTAAATGATTGTATTTTTGTTTTATTAATTTATATTGTCTATAAACACAGGTCATACGAGACATAGACTTTAAGACAAAGGCCATATAAGAGTGGGGCCTGCGTGTTTTTGTCTTTAAAATGTAATTGTTTATTATTTATTTTATTGCCGCAACCATGACAAATGTACTCCATTCTTTAATGTACTCCCTTGTGTACTCCTTAAGTACTAGCATCTGCTTAGCCTTCACCACTTTAAGTATTCTTTGCTCCGGCAAGTGCTTAGCACCTATTTTACTCTTATATTCTCCTCTGGGAACTATATGCGATGACGTAGTAATGGCCAACCCCTCAGGCAAGTACTACAAAGCTTATTTATGTTATAAGATCTAACTAAACAACTCACGACAAATTGCCCCTCGTAACCTTAATTTTAATGGTTTTCAATGCAATTTAATTTTCTAAAGACATACTCCATACATTAGTAATAGCCCTTGGTCTTTTCTAACAATATTGTTGCGTGGATGGGTTCGAAAGGCTTGAAGCCAAAGCAGATCAAACCTTGCAGAAATTTATTCCAATATAATTCTTCACAGATTCTCTTACAACTCCAGAACTTCTCATTCTAGTAGACTCAATACAGCTCTTTTCACAACAATAGAGCACAAAACAGCAGTTAAAACCTTGACAACACAACTGCTAAAATCGCTGCAAAAGACAATGCAATACTGTTCGCTTTAGAACTACTCTGAATACTCACTGAGACTCAGTATCTCAACTCAGTAATTCCAGTCAACTAACTCAGTGACTCAACTCCACTAACTCATGGCCGGGCTTATGTAGAAGTCAAACCTTCTTGAAACTTCTAGAGGTAGATATTTGGAGAACTTTCCAGATCGTAGTCGAAAAGTCCTATACATCTACATGGGGACCGAAAATGTCGCCAAATGGTCGCCAAAACCGTTGCCAACTTGGTCTATCTCGCCAATTTGGCGAGACATTACCATAATGTTAAATGCCCTGCTCCTTGTAAAACTCGCTTCCCAGCGATATCTCTGTAAAACTCTTTATCAAGCATTAAGACCCATATTGCAGGGAAGCCAACATAAGACGAACTATTGCACTGCCTTATGCGAGATGTACATAAATTTTCCTGTTTACAAAATTAACACTACGAAATATTTACAAATATACAAAAATTCGTGACAATATTTTCTTCTCTCCGCCTTCCCACCAAGGAACTAACTCCAAGCAATTCCACCTCCATTAATCTGCCCGATTTCAAAACCAGTTGTATTCGCAAACCAAGTTTCTTAGTCCAATACCACATTTAGATGATTTAACCTAGCTACTCCTACCGGAAGCGAGCACATACTATTCATCAGTGTTGTATTGTTTTGCTATAAGGGCTACATTAGTTAAGCACTTTTAATTATTCCAGTCATAAAATCTCTTGTGGTTATATCGTAAGAATTCTCGTTATTCTCATTATATATCAGTTAAACAAGAGGTCTCCTGAAATAAAACGAATATTGGACACAGCCTCCTATCTGAGACTATGCTCTTTCCTATATTCAGTTCTGTTTATAGTCGTTACAGCATTCCATGGGCTGGTATTACGTCTCTTGCCCAAAAGATCTCTCCAACTAACTTCACTTCCCCCCCCCCCCCCTCGCCCCATTAATCTGTCTGTCCGATTCCACTTCCATCTATCGTAATCCACGATCATGCATCACCCCGAGTACCACTCTCCATGTCTAAAATTAAATATTGGACGAACGGGGAGGCCAAGGCTGTCAGACGGGAGACACGGTTGGCCTCGTAAGTATTTCCTTTACTCTGTTGATGACATCATAAAAAGGCCACCAGAAAGACGCTATGTGGTCTTATCGTAGGAGATGAAAGCGAGCATTTTATGCTACTATACTTGATGCTATTCTGGTGACAGTGTCTGACGATGTGTAGCTTCACAATTCTTGATGTAACAGGGGAAAATCATGATGTAATAGGGACTTATCAAGGGATTTTGGAATTGTTATGTATTTGTCAGGGAAGTTTTGAAATTTTTTATTTAAGTCAGGAAGGTTTTTTTTTTGTTCATTCGTAAGTTAAAAAATAATGCGATACTCAGCAGAACAAGAAATCATTTTCCTTCAATTAACATCTTAATGTAATTTATAAACTAATTTTTTGTGCCGTATTTTTTTTATTTTTTATTTTGCTTTTAGTATTTATTTTTATTGACTATTTAAGTTATTATAGTGACTGGAAATTGTATGGTAATTAATATTCTATACCTTCTTGACTACCTGATCTTCTAAAAACGTTAAATTTAATGAAATGCTTTGGAAGATATTGTCTTTTTGAATAAGTCTGAACTAAACTGGGCCGACCAAACGGTATAGAGGTTAGCGTGCTTGCTTCTGGACCGCGAGGTTGCGGGTTCGAGTCCCGTGTTAGGCATGGGTGTTTGTAAATGCATGTTGGCTTGTCTAATGACGAATGTTTCGGCGCATTATAGCCCTCGTGTTGCTGACGGCGCCAGATAATCTGAATACAACCAACCAACTGGACTAAACTGGTGTTCCTTCTTAACCAAGATTTTTCAACGTCGCTTCACAACCTGCCTTTGAATATTTCTGTACGATTATTTTCCCCATCGAGATTTAGTGGATAACAATTTATGAGACACCCTACTCTTCCACCCTTCCAACCTTAGACAAGGGGTAGGGGAATGGATGTTCGTGGGGAAGATTCTTTATAATGCATATTTCATGCCAGATAATTAATTAGGAAACCGTGTATGTCCGTCGAGATGGGTAGGGTGGGTATGGGTTTACCCTCCCCCCCCCCTCCCCCCCTCTAGTTCCCGGGTTTTGTTGACACTCTGGCGTAAGGGTACATTAAGAGTCCAAGAATAAGTCTCTTTCGCAGATGAACTCTGGATGTTTAGACCGGTTTCAGAGATAACTTTTTGGTGTTGTTTCGGAATGGGATGTTCCGTTCGAGTGAGTGTGGCTCCATCCAGATCGTAATTTTTCATAATTCATTAGTCATCATTTATTCATAAATGTTCCGTTACGGCTTTTAGATGCGTATTAATGATGTCCAGTTCGAGTTTCGGCGTTCTGCAGTGATGAGCTTTAAACGAGCGTTGTTTTCTGAAAAATTTACCCTTTTAATGGCTTGTCTGGCAAGGGGTGTGTGTATGTTGAATGTGATAAGGGCTGGTTTGTGTGATTGTGTATTTGATACATTTTGGGGTGGGGTGAGCTGGTTTGATTTATTTCGGAGATGGCGGGCAAGATAGTTTGTTTTTCGACTAAGGTATCTATCTGTTTTGAGATTTTTAATTCTTACCCTGTTCTATGAATCATTTTTTACTTCAGATGCTTATGTTTGTAGTGTATGTTTGCAGCAACCCCATATTATTTACAGCAATCCGAGTCAGCATTGCCAATTTCATTTTTCATAACTTGAGTTGCTATCATCGGCTATATTGTGGCATAAATTCTCTTGGGAAGGGTTATGTATATTAGCCAGTAAGTACAGGTGTACACAAATTATACTTAAACTCCAACTTAACTTGACATCACTAGACGATAGATCTTCACCATGCACATAGGCAATTAATCCATTTTAGTTGAGTGGAGACATAATTTTCGCCAAATCTTAAAGCCTTTTGTTCTCTACAGGGTTGCTGGGCTGAATTTCCTAACATGATTTTTTCTTGTGGGACGAGAGAAGAATGGAATGGGGGCGATACGGTATTCCTGTCAATCCCGTTTGTCGAACAAAAGGCTGTATGGTTTGACGAGCGTTATGCTTTCACGCCGCCAAAATGTATAAATTGCCTATGAACACTGTGACGATCTACCGTCTAGTGATGTCAAGTTAAGTTGAAGTTTAGTATAGATGAGCAATGGACTTCAAATAGATCTGTATAATTCTTAATAACTAGGCATGATAAACTTTTTTTGTTTTGTTTACAGAATGACATGGTGAATATAAATTAGTTGGGGAAATTTTTATAATGCCTAGTTAGTGAGACTTATAAAGATCTATTTGAACTCCGTTGCCCTACTAATTTGTGTGCACTCTTTATAATGCGTAATTAACCCGTTAACGACGGCGTCCAAGAAAGCTTGCCGATCGATTTTAGAAACGGACGTTTCTATTATGTAAGATGTTACTTCTAGTTTGTCAAGACTTCGTTATACCTCTGTTGCTGAAATATTCACTATCGTACGTGTGTTATATTACTGTAAGGACCAAATGGAAGCAAAACAATCAAAGCGTTTACTTAATCTTTTCCAAAGCACAACCTTTCGCTACGATATCAATCCTGTTCTCAAAAACCCCTTTTTCCCAACCTTGCTTAAAAATCTTCCTTTTTTTAAAACTCCAAAACTGCACTTCCCTGGGATTAACACAGGATCCCAATCTTTTATCACACTAAAGAGTAAAATAGAATGAAACCAAGACGATTCCCCGTTATCTTGCGCCATCTCTTTAACATCAAATAGCTATCCAGTACGCTCAATGGCCCTTAATAGCGCAATCCCTAATCTGCAACTCTTTTTTTTTTCTTTCGTGCTGGCGATTCTTAATACCCGAGATAGAGATATAAATAAATTTTCTCAGAGATAGGGATTTGGTTTTTCTCTTTTTTTTTCTTTTTCTTTTTTTCTTTCTTCAACTCGCTACCTAATCTGGGCAGTTACCATTCGTGCCAATTAAGCCGTTAAAAAGGAGTTTATATAGGTAGAGAGATATGGAAAATGACTTTTAATGCTTTTTAGCCGCTTTTGTTTTCAAAGGGATGGGGGGGGGAGGGGGGTCAGTGGGATGCTTTGTAATTAATATTTTTGTTTGGTGGTTGCGGAGAATAGCGTGGAAGTAATGATTGGCAATGGACAATTCCCGCATTTTTTTTTTTTTAAAAACGAGTGAAATTAGTTTATATTTATGAAAAATTTCCTCCTGATGCCAAATATTCAAACAAAAGTTCTTTTTCAAAAAAAATAGTTATTTAAATATTAGGCCGACCAAACGGTATAGTGGTTAGCGTGCTAGCTTCTAGACCGCGAGGTTGCGGGTTCGAGTCCCGTGTTAAGCATGGGTGTTTGTAAATGTATGTTGGCTTGTCTAATGACGAATGTTTCGGCGCATTATAGCCCTCGTGTTGCTGGCGGCGCCAGATAATCTGAAAACAACCAACTATTTAAATATTACGAAAAGAAATAGCGCCGAAACCCCGTCCGATTGCAATACGATCAAAACGATGAACTATAGCTGTGATGTCAAAACATCCTTTCGTTTCTATGGTTATCGTGAGGTTTTTGCCAAGTAGTTGGCGTTGGTTCGGTAGACAGTTACCATATCCCGTAGATGTTGACGCGATTTGCGAGGAACTTGAAAAACTGGTTTCCGCTGCTTCTGCGTTTCAAGCCAAGTTGTTTCAGATCAAGTGATGTCATATTCAATTCGAGCCAAATGTGTCTTTTTCCCTCCGAAATCTAACAAGAGATTTAGGTTGCAAATTATTAAAAAGAAAAAGTGCTGTGAGCAGAAATTTTTGTGTTTATGGCCTTTTCAAAAATTTAAAAAGCAAGCAAAAAACACCGTTAGTTGTTTATTATATTGTTTCGTCAATCGTTTTGGACATTGCCTTGAAAGTGCAAATTTAGTTTTTCCCCTTAAAATATCTGCGTTTTACTGGAAATATGAATAGTATGGTTGATTTAGACGTTACCTGGTTCAAGAGTGCAGAATGCAATGCTTCGAAAAATCATTGAAACTTAGAGAAGATTGCTTCCCGGGATGATGTTCGGAGAAAACTGCATCTGTGTGTCTCAAATCGAAGAAAATAAGGAAAATTAAAAAATAACCCGACTGCTGAAATTTCTGTAGAAATTCAATAAAGGCGTAATAAATCGAAAAACGAATATCTTTAACACAGAGTTCTCTCCCTTGTTTCTCTGTCTCACTTACAAGAATTTCTAATGTAATATTTATCGTAAAGAAAGTTGCCAATTTCTCAATTTTGGCGGGTTTTTTTTTGTTTTTGTTTTTTGTCTTAATTTAATAATTATCGCCAAAAATATCGCGAATTTTTTTTTATATATTTTTTTTAAATTGAAGATCAATACTAAAACGGTAAACTGCTCTGATCCATGCCAAATTTAAATGCATTAACTGTTGTTGAAAGTTTTGCGATTTTTATCACACCCTTAATTTCTCGAGAAACAACTAATTTTAGGCAACACATAAACTGTCATCAAAAGAAGATACGATGTTACAATGCTTTATTGATAATTCCATAAGTTCCTAAAAGTGTTTCTTTTTTTATATTGAAAGTAAAGCATCTTCGCTTGCATATCGAAATCTGATATCGCGTTCAGTGATCATTTGGGGGGGGGGGTTACATCGGAAAGACACTCTTGCATCTGGCAACAAGAATCCATACTTTTCGCATGTATTCAAAATGAATCTTATCACGCCAAGCTGCGTGATTTTCTTACCTTCCACCCCTCCCATTCAATCATCGGATAGTTTGAAGATAGTTATACATTTTTTTTTTTTTATGTTTATTATTGTTATATATTTAATATATGAAGATTTTCTCTGCGTTTGTGTCTAATAATGAAGTAGTTTTGAGGTTTTTAGCGTTTATAGTTTAATTGTTTGCAGAGATCGATTATTTGGATAATATGTTGTGGTGTCTCTTATTGGGTGAATGGTCGTCACGTGATGGTTTGATTTTTGCTGCGTGTTTTAATTAAAAGAGTGGGTGTTTTCCATTAGATTTTTGTATCTTTGAAGCTGGTTGAAATGTTGAGGGTAGCATTTTTTTTTTAATATTGTCTGTAACAAGTTTTGAAGCAATAAAAGTATCGGTAAGTTAATAAACGTCAACATTGCGTGATTTCGACTTAATTGGTTGCAAGGAAATTTGTGTTTGCCATTTCAAGTTGTTACTTTCCAAAATGCATGTATTCGTTTTAACGCTTTTTCAACTTAAAGTATGAAGTACTAAGTGCGAATTGCAACAATTTTTTTACGTGGTGTATTCCTGTGAAAATCAGACGTAAAGATGGTTTTTATTTTATTTTTGCAATGATTTACATTTCTTTGTGTGCGGGGGGGGGGGGGGGGGGGGAGGAAGGCAAGAATCGTCTTCAAAAGCTTTTTTAAGATTTTTAGTGTAGTGTAATATTTAAAATGCTACCTACAAATTGGTATAATCAGTTGAGCAATGCGTTTATCAGAATTATTTTTTAATAATTTGTAGAAAAAATATCCCTATAAAATAAACACTTTTTTACAATTTAAACGTTGTTTCATCAAAAAGCTGTTTTTTTTTTTTTTTCTCCTCCCCCCCTCTTACAAATGTACCTTTTTCTCCGAATCTACATAATATTTTGTGTTTTTTTTTTTGGCTTTTACATATTGCATTTTTACACAAATAAAGTGCTTTTACAGAAATATAATTTAGATTATTTTAAAACTAAAAATAAGTTTTTTGGTGAAAATTTTATAAAAACAAAATCGAAGCATCATAATTCGAGAACTAATTTTTTTTACAAATGCATATATCAATCCATGTAAAAGTGCTCTAATATTGGCTAGAGTTTTTTTTTTTTTAACCAATGCTATAAATAGTTTATTAGAAAAAGGACGCTTCACATATCCCATTTTCCCACTTCCCATGTAGTCATAACTCTGAAATTTGGTATAAATGTCAACGAGGGCAAGCTTATACTGTTTTTGTTTTTTCCCCCTTCAATTTCGAATAACAAACTTTTAAGCTACTTGATTGGACTATGTACTTGATCAAATACGTATGTTGTAAAATTCCATAGCGGAGTACCGATAGCTAGTTAATTTATAAAAGTAGTTATTAAACTGCTTACGTATACAATTTGTGCTATTTTTTTCCTTCTTTTTTTTTCTTCTTTTCAATCTTTTATATTAATCCTGTATGTTTGTCGAGAGCAGCCAAATCTGCGGAGGCCTAATTAAACCCTTTGTCGCCGTCCAATTTGGCAGAAAGATTCGATGTCAATGACAATGCATTCTATCAAATTTTGAGGGCTGCTACTGTCACTGTCACTCCAGTATTCCGTAAAAGATCGCTTTTACGGAATACTGATAAACCAACTTGCCGTCATCCAATCGCGCTGAAATAGTATTTTACCGATCATTGAAGAAACTCTTTTCCTGTTGCCAAAATTGTTTTAGCCAGAACATATAAAAGATGTTTGGATGCGAGTGCATAAATTCATATTGTTGCGTGGATGGGTTCGAAAGATTTGAAGCCAAAGCAGATCAAAACTTGCAGAAATTTATTCCGATATAACTCTTCGCAGATTCTTTTACAACTCCAGAGCTTCTCGTTCTAGTAGACTCAATACAGCTCTTTTCACAACAATAGAGCACAAAACAGCAGTTAAAAACTTGACAACACAACTGCTAAAATCGCCGCAAAAGACAATGCAATACAGTTCACTTTCGGAACTATCTGAATGCTCGCTGAGAGACAGCTAACTCAGTAACTCCAGTCAACTAACTGATTCAACTCACTCCACTCACGGCCGGTCTTATATAGGAAGTCAATACTTGGTGAATCTTCTAGAGATAGAAATTTGGAGGACTTTCCAGATCGTTGCCGAATAGTCCTATACATGTACATGGGGACCGAAAATGTCGCCATTGGCTCTATCTCGCCAATTACCATAATGTTGCCATTACCATAATGTTAAATGCCCTGCTCCTTGTAAAACTCGCTTCCCAGCGTTATCTCTGTAAAACTCGTTATCAAGCATTAATAGACACATTGCTGGAAAACAAACTCCGGCACTGCCTTATGCGAAATGTACATAAATTTATCTTATTACATAATTAATGCTACGAAATATTTACAAATATACAGAAATTCGTAACAATATTAAAGAATACATTTTGAAATTACCTCATATTTTGCTGATAGAGATGCTGTTTGGATCCAATTTTAATGAGGAACTTGCACAAGTGAGAAAAATGAATATTTTTTATTTTTGTATTTTGTAGTGTTATCCAACTAATATATTTGAGCAGTGCAATTATTTTTTATCTTTATGTTTTCAATTAATCAAAAATCGAGTTTGAAATCAAATAAAAATTCACGTGACCAAAAACGCATAAAAAAACCGTGACTTTCTCTCGCATAGATTCCGTCGAAAATCCGAGAAGAAACCTGGTCTGAAACAGGTTTTAAGACTGGTTCATCATCTGCGCGTTGACGTCACACGCAGAAGTAGATTTTTCCC
Organism: Linyphia triangularis; assembly: GCA_963978545.1. Taxonomy (NCBI): domain Eukaryota; kingdom Metazoa; phylum Arthropoda; class Arachnida; order Araneae; family Linyphiidae; genus Linyphia; species Linyphia triangularis. Next base: position 66,902,215 of record OZ021729.1, read on the forward strand.
GCCAAAATCGCTAAGTGGAAAACTAAATATTTTTTTAACAATTTATCCGAGCTCATATTTTTGAAAGAATGGTATTGATTTTTATGATTTTTTCGCTACTTTTATTTAAAAATGAAACCAAAAAACGTGAAAGTTCCTCATTATTAAAAACAAGCACACGCTTTGTTTTTATGGGTTTTGTTATTGCGTTGACTTATATTTTAATTAAAGCCTTCCTTACCTTGTAAGTCTTGGGCACTTGAAAACGCCCAATTTAACGTCCCACTCTTCATCTCATTCTCTAGTAGTCCGAGAGGCGACTCCAATTTTCGGACCTCATCGAACCTCATTCTGAATTTTTTTATAGAAATTGTAGAAAAGTGAGTAGATTACGAATCCACTGGTCTGCCGTGGCAAAAATGGCCGAAACTGGTCAAAAATTGACTTGGAATGAGTTGAACTAAATTTTGATTGCTAAATATGTCATAACTCTCCAAAAAGAGAACGAACATTTTCGTCTGGCAACACACTGCATTTTGATTTTCAATGAGAAATAGCGCAAACAATTTCTGATTTCTGACTCGGAAAACTTGTTTCTTTTAAAAGTAAGCCAAATTGGCGACATCAGTTACATCATCAGTGACATAATGTTTATTGCCAATTTGGCTCATTTGTGAAAGATGCCAGTGAGCCATAGCCACACATCCGAATCGTCTGCAACCTTCTTAATTGAAAATTAAAGAGTGAGGGTTACCAAATAAAAAAAAATGCTCATTATTTGGCAAGTTATGGCGCATTTGGCAATTGGATTTAGTTCAACTTATTAAAAGTCGATTTTTGACCAGTTTCGGACATTTTTGCCACTGCAGACCAGTGGATTCGTAATCTACTCACTTTTCTCCAATTTCTATAAAAAAATTCAGAATGATGTTCGATGGGGTCCAAAAATTGCAGCCGCCTCTCAATCTATAAGGTTCAACTTAAACTTTGAACCGCATACTCTAAATCACAATAAAAAGTCACAGCCAAGATTAAAAAAAAAGAAAAGATAGAAAGGAAACGACTTTTCCTATTGGGACCTCAGAGACCATAACCTAGTTACCAAGTATACTGTGTTTTTTTTCTCGCAAGAATCTCGTCCATCTCTCAAGACCTATCCCAATCTGGCCCCGGTTCCAGGTGTTAACAGCCCTCTTCTCTTGGCATGACTGTCGAAACGGGAACCATTCTCGCCAACAATTTAATCACCATTACGTCGCCAAGTGCCTCCTTTGCCGCCTGAAATACTGCAGAAACCCCTTTTTTCCCATTTCTATGCTCCCGTTTCAAGCTTTTCGCTGTATGGACCCTTATTCCTTGGGATTTCGATTCCTGTGCCTCATAAAGTATTTCGTTCGGGTCTTATTGGGTATCCGGAGGCTTTAAAAAGAAAATAGGAAGGGAAGTTAATTATGTAGTTCCTTTTTTTTTTTCTTCTCTCTCTAGACGTTGCGTTGGGGGTTTTTGTGTGTGGTTTCTGACTGAGTTTTGAAATGTGATTAAGTTAAGGTAACCCGCAATCCCGCAGAGGTCCCATTTGCTATAATTAGCGTTTCCGCGCATATGGAAAGTCATGAATTCGGACATTGGGTAAATTTTGTCATGGAAAGTAATGAATTTGAGCAAAAAAATGGCCATAAGTCATGGAAATACAGTGAACTTCATGGATTTCTTAACATTTTAAGCAAAAACGCGTTACTGTGACGTCATAAACGCCATGGTTGCTATTCAGCTCATCGAATATTCATCTATGTTTTTATTTACGTTTTGATGGAAACAACGGTCACAGTTAAAAACCGAGGCCAATGAAAACGTTTCTGAACTCCAAATTTGTGACGTCACTCGAGTGAGGTCTCAAGGAGAATTTTTTTTTTCATATGAGAACTGAAATGAACAGTTTTGATAAGCTTGTGTTTAAATTTTTTTAAAAATTTTTTCCCACTTCTTCTTTCTTCTGTTTTGCATTGTTGATATCAAAACATTTGATTTTTCATGATATAATTTATTACTATTGACTTATTCATTCTTCAAATATTTCTTTATTATTGAAGATTGATTAGATTTTTTAACACTGAAATATCAAAGAATGGAAAATTATTTTTCTCCTTTTTCTTCTGATTTGGAAGTTACTAAAACAAGGATTTTTTACTTAATTTAAAATAAAACTTTATAAAAATCATTTTGTGGTACATTGATTTACTTACTATGTTCGTGTTAGTAAAATTCATATAGATTGTTATTATATTTTTTTGTGATTTGATTTGAGTCATGGAAAATTATTTGCTTCAGTCTTGGAAAGTCATGATAAGTCATGGATTTGCGACACTTCATTTTGGCAGAAACCCTGTATAATGCTAATATGCTAATTTATGGATTTTTAATGTACCTTTGAAACTATTAGAGCTATTGAATTGAAACTTTGCTTACGGATAAATTAAACACTGTACATTACTTTTACTTGAGATTTTTACTTTCAATTAACCCTTATGTATGCATAGGGTAATGAAAGTATAGCATTCGAAAAAATAAATAAAAAAATTAAAAAAAAAAACCCCTTTCCACGTTTCGGAACATCCTGATTTCAATAAAAGGGATTTATAAAAAATTTCTGTCAGTGGTCAGCATAACTCCCAAACAAATTAACTTACAATGTTCAAATTTGGTATGCGGGTTGCTGGTGGCCATGGGACCAACCAATAAGGTTTTCGTCAAAATCGCGCATGCGCATAAGGTAGCTGTCATTGGAAAAATCGTGTTTTTCAGTGATTGCTTAAAAACTGCTCTGACGATTTTGATAAAAATCGCTGTGGTAATGCCTCTTAAGGTGTTCTAAAAATCTCCACCTCCGAAATGCCAGTAAAAATGCTTTAATGGCGTAAAAAGTTGAAAAATAAATGCCTTCAACGCAAAGTTCTCTTTCCTTGAGCATACTTCCTCAACGACCGTTTTTTCTTCTCCCCTCAAATACACTTATAATAAAGGATAATATAAGGATTATCGAAAAGTATATCGCCAGAATCACCATTTTGATGGAGTGTGGTGAGTGTTTTTTTTTTTTTACCCGACAAGAATTATAGCAAAAAATATCGCCAAACTAACCATTTTTTCTAAATGAGTGATGAAAATATAATAACGGTAAATGGACGCAAATCCATGTCAGTATTATAGTGCAATTGAAAGTTGGGCGATGTTCCATACCCTTAGTTTTTTTTAAAATATTTTTCCTAGTTGCTTAAAAAGTAATTTTTCTTTATTACCAATAAAATTACAACTTATTTTTTTATTGCTTAAATTTAATAACTTTTATTGTTTCATTATGTTTCTAAAAAAGCCAATTTTAAAGTAAGTAGCAATAATTAATGAAAATGTCAGTGTTTAAATATTTTGTTCCTAGCTGTAATTGTTCCTGATATAAGTTACATCAAACATTAAAAACATAGTACTGAGAAAATTATAGACTGAGAGGCGACTGCAATTTTAGGACCCCATCGAACATCATTCTGAATTTTTTATAGAAATTAGAGAAAAGTGTGTAGATTACGAATACACTGGTCTGCCGTGGAAAAAATGGTCGAAACTGGTCAAAAATCGACTTTTAATAAGTTGAACTAAATCCAATTGCCAAATGCGCCATAACTTGCCAAATAATGAGCATTTTTTTTTATTTGGTAACCCTCACTCTTTAATTTTCAATAAGAAGGTTGCAGACGATTGAGATATCTGGCGACGGTCCTACTTGCATCCATTAAAAGGGAGCCAAGTTGGCAATAAACATTACGTCACTGATGACGTAACTAATATCGCCAATTTGGCTTACTTTTAAACGATACAAGTTTTCCGAGCCAGAGATCAAAATCGTTTGCGCTTTTTCTCATTGAAAATCAAATGCAGTGGGTTACCAGACGAAAAAGTTTGTTCTATTTTTGACAAGTTATGACATATTTGGCAATCGGATTTTAGTTCAACTCATTCCAAGTCGATTTTTGATCAGTTTCGGCCATTTTCGCCACGGCAGACCAGTGGATTCCTAATATACTCACTTTTCTCCAATTTCTATAAAAATTTCAGAATGATGTTCGATGGGGTACAAAAATTGCAGCCGCCTCTCGGACTATTACCTTAACATTCAATTTTATATGCATGGCCAATTTGTATGTGTAATTGCAACTTATTGAGCTGCGATCGAATTTTCATACTATTTGACCATTACAAAGCACCGATTCCAAACCATTCATTAACTTTTTGGCCTCCAAAACTTGATTGAATAAATTGTAATCTACTACGAGTTTATCTCTGAAGTTTCAGCTCAATTGCATAACGGCAAGTGGAATAATTTTCCTTCCGAAGATTTCGCCTCGTCAATCTTTATAGTGGAAGTCATTAAATATTGCCATTTTGTACATGTTTGAAATGAATTTCTGTATCTGTATAATTAAATGTGAGTAAAAACTGATAAGCCTGACGTGTGGCAGTAAAAACGTGTGTAAAAGCGACCTTTTAGTGACAGACCCAAAACGTGACAGAACGCATTGTTATAGACCTCGAGTGTAACTACCAAGTTTCAAAGTTTCAACTCGTTTGGATAAGGGAAAGTGGGTTTATTACCAGTCCGAAGCGTCTGTAAAGGATACGTCTTCAAAACGATAGAATACATTTTCAACGAAATCGAACCTATCTGTCAAGTTTCAGTTCTATTGGATGACGGCAAATGGGTTAAATTTTCTGCTAATTTACAATCAAAATAGAAGTTATTAAAAAGGATAATATATATATATATCCGAAATTCTATTGACTAAAAAAAAAAAATTGCTTACAAAATTTTAAGTTTAATTAAAATGTCGTTGGATTAGTTTAAATTAAAAATCGAATCTCACTCGATGAAAGTGAGTCTAAAAATACATAGCAGCTGGCATTCCTCTTATTGTTTAGGCTCAACCGACAGCCGTGACGTCATCCATTGCATCCTCTATTTTCCCAACACTATTTCAAACTGAATACTTTCGTCAATTCTTTGTATCGAATTTTCGTTTAACCAAACTTCCAAATGCCTTTTTTTTTTTTTTTATAGATTCTACTTGATTAAGATCCTCAAGTCCGTCCACATAAAATAAATTGTTTATTTACTTCTCACTCTGTCTTCGATTTATCCACTTCATCAAGTATTTCGGTCGCGCTCCATCGCCCCCCCCCCCCCCCCCACTAATAGCACAACCAGTAAGAAAAAGTCATTTCCGATACAGCAGTTCCAGTTTCTTTTCCCAACTTGAGCGTGACGCCATGGCGTGCGAATATACTATTAAATCATCGACTTCAGCTTTCCTATACTGCGAGGTTTTTTTTCTTTTCTTGGGCCTTTTTTTTTATTTTTATTATTAGTGTGATAACTTTTTTTGCCAAATTGAACGTAAAGGCCGTTTACTTATATTCATTTTACCTTTTGTTGTAAATGGGGAGTTACTTTGGGGGTAAATTTAAATGGTACTTTTGCGTTTAATCTTTTAATGGATGCACGTTTTTTTTTTTTTTTTTTATAAATATACAGGTGATGATTAGCTTTAAGTTCAATGACCTTTCTATGTTGATTAGGTCTAGCACCTTAAGGTCTCTCAGTACAGGTGTTTATTCTGAAGTTTTTAAGCTTTTTTTAGGGTTTATAATATTGTTCGGCAAGTAGTTTAAATTGTTAGGTTTGCTTGGACAATTTCGTGTTTGTGTTACATGCCAATCAATTTATGGACAACTTATGCGACTGCATGTTTAAATGCCCAATTGAACACATTCTGATTTTTTTATTTTTTATAAATTGTGAAGTACTGGTAGATTATGATTATATTGGTCTGCCGGCTGGAACTACCAGAACTCGACTTTGGAATGAGTTAAACTAAATCAAACTGTCAAATATGTCATAACTTGACAAATAATGAGCATTCTTTATTTGTTGTGGAGAAACTGCATGACGTCAGACTGTGAGATTTATAGTTTATTTTCTTTTCTTTAAAAAGATCGTTTGGCAACATGGATAAAAGTAATTTGGAATTTCTTCTAAATAAATATACGTTTGTTCTATACGCTACATTTTAGTGTGTGTTATATATAATTAATAGGAATTATACGTTTAATTAATACGTATAATTCCTATTAATTACATATAACACACACTAAAACGTAGCGTATAGAACAAACGTATATTTATTTAGAAGAAATTCCAAATTACTTTTTTCCATGTTGCCAAACGATCTTTTTAAAGAAAAGAAAATAAACTATAAATCTCACAGTCTGACGTCATGCAGTTTCTCCACATTTGTTAACCCACAACTCTTTAATTTTTAATGGAGAAGATTAGCAGACGATTTTATTTCGCTGACAAAGAATACTTTTATAAAACTGAGCCAAGTAAGCAGCACAACACTAAGTAACTGATGACATAGTTACTTAGTGCTATATATCTAGATATATTTAATAAAATGAACCTTTTTGCCTTTGGTTTTAATATTATTTATCTATTTTAAGCCATCTGAAGGTTTTCGGATATCTATTTAATTCTAATCTAAAGCGATTGAGTTTAATTTTGTTTTCACGAGCACTGCTTTACCTTCTCTTTACTAAATCTGTTCAAATTAAATGGTGCTTAAAATCGGATTTCGCATATGCAACATCTTAAATTTAGGAAATTGATCATTTGGAGTTGGGGGGGGGGGGGGACCAGTATATAATAATATGAGTTGAATATTCCTGAATGCAATTCCTCAATTTAAATAATTTTTTATATACACCAGTTCTTTTTCAAGTTATCTTGTAGCGTGACTTTCTTGCGTGACAGCGTTCTATTAAATCAGCGACTTTTCCATTTTGAGTGTTTCTTTTGATGTTTTTTTACAGTATAATTTTTTTTTTTTTAGTAAATTGGGTTAGTTTTCATGGCTATTGCACATAATGGCTTTTACTTATACACATTTATACATTTTTTTTTTTTCTGAATGGCGTATAATTGTGCAAATTCGATTCATTTGTCAATGGATTTTTTTATTTTTTTTATCTTCAAGTGTTGTGTGTGGCACTGTATAAAAAGAAAACTTGGATTATTGAGTTGTGGAAGGCTGCATAATTGGATGAGTTGATGTAAATGTAACGGAAATTTAAACCAAAATAAGCTGAGGGTTGGGTGTAGGTTGAACATGTGTGAGTAATGATAAAAATTATTTCGGATTGGGTAACTTATGCTATTTTGAAAAACCGTATTTATGAAAGGATTGTTTAAATTAAGTATTCCCAGGAGTTACATTATATTTCTAGTGTTCTTCCACGCGAACTGATTGCATTTACTGGGCGGCATTATCATAATAAAAAAAAAAACCAATGTTCAAAGCTGATATATTGGAAGTTTTTATTTAGTTTCTTCCTGCATTTTTGTTTGTTTTTTGTTGTTTCAAGTTGATGAGATTTATGTTGAAATGAGTTAGATTGTGGCAATTCTTCTGCACGTGCAACATTTCCGACGTATTCGTTCAGCATATCGGGCTGAAATATTTTTTTTTAAAAACTTACCCCGTTATTTAGGATTTCCATGATGGCAAATTGGCGAATGCTAATTATTTTTGTTGTTGATGTAATCGTATTTTAGGCTTCGCTTGGCTTTAGACTTACAATTATTCAAATCACGTCCGGGTCACCACTTTCATGGGAGGAGGTATAATCAGAAAACTCACAAAAATCATTTGAACTAAATCCGATTACCAGTTGTGCATAACTTGCTAAATAATGAACATTCTTTTTTTTATTTGGTAACTCAACGTTCGTTAGTTTTCCGTGGGGAGGGTTGCAGACGATTCAGATCACTCTTACTTGCAACTTTTAAAAGTGACCCAAATGGGCAATAAATATTACTTCATTGATGACGGTAGTTTGCTTCCCAAGATGCAAGTAAGCTATCGCCAGAGACCTGAATCGTCAGCAACCTCTCTAATATTTCAAAACTAAAGAGTGCTGGGTTACCAAATGAAGAAGAATATTCCTTATTTTGCAAGTTATGGCATACTTGGCAATTGTATTTAGTTCAACTCATTCAAATTCGATCTTTGAACAGCTTCGGCCATTTTTGTTTCGGCCGACCAGTACATTCATTATCTACAAGCATTTCTCTGCAATCTATTTAAAAAAAAACGGAATGATGTTCGATTGGGTGCTTAAGCTTGCAGTCGCATTTCAGTCAAATATTAGTACTTTGTCAAAATATTCCGTAGTAGTCCGAGAGGCAACTACAATTTTTGGACCTCATCGAACATCATTCTGAATTTTTTATAGAAATCGGAGAAAATTGAGTCGATTACGAATTCTCTGGTTTGCCGTGACGAAAATGGCCGAAACTGGTCAAAAATCGACTTGGAATGAGTTAAACTAAAATCCGATTGCAAATATGTCATAACTTGCCAAAAAGAGAACAAACTTTTTCGTCTGGCAACCCACTGCATTTTGATTTTCAATACGAAAAAGCGCAAACGATTTCTGATCTCTGGCTCGGAAAACTTGGTATCTTATAAAAGTAAGCAAAATTGGCGACATCAGGGACGTAATGTTTATTGCCAATTCGGTTCATTTGTGAAAGATGCAAGTAAGCCATAGCCACACATCCGAATCGTCTGCAACCTTCTTAATTGAAAATTAAAGAGTGAGGGTTACCAAATAAAAAAAAATGCTCATTATTTGGCAAGTTATGGCGCATTTGACAATTGGATTTAGTTCAATTTATTAAAAGTCGTTTTTTGACCAGTTTTGGCCAATTTTGCCACGGCAGACCAGTGGATTCGTAATCTACTCACTTTTCTCCAATGTCTATAAAAAATTCAGAATGATGTTCGATGGGGTCCAAAAATTGCAGTCTCCTCTCAGTCTATAAGTAACAATTTAATGATTTGAAATGTAAGACGGTTCTGGTCTTAGGATACTTTTACAAAAATATTATACTTTAAAATAGGATTTCGCTCTCGGTGTACATGTACCTTGAACATGGTTTGAAATTAATATCTTATAAATTTTAATTAAGGTATATTTTATTCATCGAAAGAATTATTTAAATTTTCAGATATGTAATGTAAATAACTTGTTATAGTTCACTTAAATATGCCGGCTGAAATTTAATAAATTCAATACTCCGACATATTATGTATATGCTTTTAAGGTTTTGGCAACGTGCTTTGACTTAATTTCAAGGATAAATTATCTCTTCGGAATCTTCCCTGTAATTATTTAATGCTTCTAAGACATCATTTGAATTAACAACCGAGTGAATATATATATATTTCCTCTTTCTAGTTAAGAGATTTTATGTTATTGAGATGTATTTTAGTTTTTAAAAGATAAATATTGCACAGATATCGAAGTATAACGACTTTCTACAAATAAATAGCAAATCTTCTTTTAGAGAGAGATATTCCATTACGATTACTTTAAAACGTCGCTCCTAAATTCATTTTTGATTCCCTAATGCCTGAAGTGCTCGGAACTATGATGTTTTTTTCTCTTTTGGTTTCAATTTCGAAATAAATATTTTGTATAGAAGATATATTTGATAGAAATATTTGTTTCTTCTTTTGGGAGTAATGAAATCTTAATTTCTGTTCATTATTTTTTTTTTTTTCTTCCCCGCTGGTTTTTTCTTTCTTTCTTAAGATACTGATCATGTGATTTGTTGTATATACCAAACGATTTTTTTTGTCCGAAGTTTTTAGTAGTATTTTTGATGTGATGTAATTTTTTGTCATGATTTAAGGGGATACATACACCCAGATCTTTAAAAAAAAATCGTTTTTTTTTTTTTACGGATTATTATTCTCTATTGTTTTAGGCGTGTTTCTGTGAAAATCGATTGCAAAAATTCCCCATAGATCCACAGTTATAATTGAAAATGGGATCGCCCGACGAGTTTTCCGCGCGCGGGTAGCTGGCCGTTACTTTCTATTTCGGAGACCAATTGTTTACAATTAACAATTGTTACAAAAATTGTTTACTGACATGGAAGGTGTACAGTATGAAGCTGGAATGGGAGAATTAAATAATTATAAATAGAATAATAATAATAATAAATAATCCATAAAGTTCTTGCGTTAGCTGCGCGCGACATCCAGCGAAACGGACTTAAAACTTTAAATGTGTTTTTCTAGAAACTGCTTTTTCCGGGACGGTCGATACGGTAATTCCTAGAGTTTTAAATATTTTTGCACGGGATTTTTTTTTTTAATGTCCGTAATTGATGTCGCTAGAGTCTGTCGTGCCGGATTTTTAATTTTTTAATTAATTTTTTTTTTATTAGCAATTTAAGTGCAAAATTTTTGACGAAACACGCACGCTATTTTTCAAACTGGTATAATTTTGAAAAAATTTTGAAATTCAAAAATCCGGCTTGACAGACTATAACTACACCTTCATTTTACAAGAAAAATGCTTTATTTTGCCGATCCATCCGCATTTGAAGAAAAAAAAATATGCTGACCATTGAACTACTTTTTTTTTTTTTTCATAGTGCTTTGGGTCACGTAATTTTTCATATTGTAATTTTGATTTTTTTTTTTTTTAATTTAGTTGAAATACCAATAAACAATGTGTAATGTTTTATTTTATTTATTTCCTATTATTACCTCTTCCAAAAACGGTTTCTTTTTTTAGCGCGTTTTCAGCGCCGCTGGTTGCATGTACCCCCTTAAGTGGTTTTACAGTGTAAGTTGTAAATTACTGATATAATTTAAAAAGCTGACTCATAAAACAAAGTTTTAATGTAAATGATTTATATGTATTGCTGACTTTCAAGTGCAATGGAAACCTTAGGTGATTTTGAGCTGATGTCGACTTTTCATAGTGTTTAACCACTAAGAAAAAAAAAATCAATTCCATACCATCGACTCTTTTTTTTGTTGCCAAAACTTAATAGAATGCATTGCCATCGAAAGTGAGTCTAACTGCGATGTTTCAGATCGATTAACTGACCACAAATGGATTAATTAGCGCTCCGAAGCTGCGATAAAAGCGTGTGTAAAAGCGGCCTTTTTTTTATAGGAACATTTCAAAAATTTATGAAAATCATTCTCAACGACAATAAATCTATCTGTCAATTTTCAGCTCGATTGAATCATCACAAATGGATTAATTCGTCGCATAAAAAATAAAAGCGTGTGTAAAAGCGGCTTTTTAATGATAGTTCACAAAACTTGATTAGAATGTATTGTCATCGACAAAGAATCTATCTGCTGAGTTTTGGTTCGATTAGGTGATGGCAAGTGGGTTAATTAGCTCTTCGCAGATTTGCACGCCACGCATCCACACACAAAATCGAGGTTAATATAAATGATTTAAAAATGTTAGTAATTCTGTATATAATGACATAATTTTTATAAAATGTTTCAGTAATGTTGATGTGTATGATTAAATATTTTTTTTTTTTTTTTTTTTTTTTTTTTTATAGGTAAGCATTCATGGTTTTTGCATCTTTTATGACATTTTGATTGATCATTCCTTGTCTTTAGGTAAGAATATACTTTTTTCGCCTCAATTCTGACTTGATTGTTGATAGTGAAGTACAAATTTTACTTTCTGGAGTTAATTTCCTACAAACGGGTACAATTTAGCGACCCTAATGGGACTTGGTACACTTCAAACTTTTTTTTTAAAATTTAAGCCTTTAAAATTATAAATTTTACATATTTGGAAGTATTATTTGGTAAAAACTAAATTTTATTTGAAAATAAGTTCCAATAGTAGTCTAAATTTTCACAATTTAATTTTTTTTTTTTTTAATTCATCAAATTTCAAAGTCTTACCTCTTTTTCATTTTTCAATATTTTTTTCTGATTTTTCTAAAAAAAAATTTCCTAGTAATATACTCTCTCTTTTTAGGCATCGGATTTAGAATAAGTTTCATAATAATTTTCGAGAAAAACGATAATTACTGTACCTATAGGTAAAAAAAAAGCTTAAAAAACGGGTATTTTTCACCATTTAAATTTGTAAAAAAAAAAGTTTTTATTTTATATAAAAACCCATGCCTATTTTTGTCAAACAGATATTAAGAATGACACAAAAACAATTTCAACTCATCTCTATATATATAAGGCAAAGCCCTCACTCACTCACTCACTCACTCACTCACTCATCACTAATTCTCCCACTTCCCACATAGTCACAACTCTGAAAATCGGCACAAATATCAACAATGGTAAAAATAGAAAAAGTAAACTATTCCGATCTCGATTAACACACTTTAAGGGGTCGAAAAGGGGTCAAACGTTCCAAACGGGGGACATTCGAAAATCCTACTTCCCACATAGTCACAACTCTGAAAATCGGCACAAATATCAACAATGGTAAAAATAGAAAAAGTAAACTATTCCGATCTCGATTAACACACTTTAAGGGGTCGAAAAGGGGTCAAACGTTCCAAACGGGGGACATTCGAAAATCCTACTTCCCACATAGTCACAACTCTGAAAATCGGCACAAATATCAACAATGGTAAAAATAGAAAAAGTAAACTATTCCGATCTCGATTAACACACTTTAAGGGGTCGAAAAGGGGTCAAACGTTCCAAACGGGGGACATTCGAAAATCCTACTTCCCACATAGTCACAACTCTGAAAATCGGCACAAATATCAACAATGGTAAAAATAGAAAAAGTAAACTATTCCGATCTCGATTAACACACTTTAAGGGGTCGAAAAGGGGTCAAACGTTCCAAACGGGGGACATTCGAAAATCCTACTTCCCACATAGTCACAACTCTGAAAATCGGCACAAATATCAACAATGGTAAAAATAGAAAAAGTAAACTATTCCGATCTCGATTAACACACTTTAAGGGGTCGAAAAGGGGTCAAACGTTCCAAACGGGGGACATTCGAAAATCCTACTTCCCACATAGTCACAACTCTGAAAATCGGCACAAATATCAACAATGGTAAAAATAGAAAAAGTAAACTATTCCGATCTCGATTAACACACTTTAAGGGGTCGAAAAGGGGTCAAACGTTCCAAACGGGGGACATTCGAAAATCCTACTTCCCACATAGTCACAACTCTGAAAATCGGCACAAATATCAACAATGGTAAAAATAGAAAAAGTAAACTATTCCGATCTCGATTAACACACTTTAAGGGGTCGAAAAGGGGTCAAACGTTCCAAACGGGGGACATTCGAAAATCCTACTTCCCACATAGTCACAACTCTGAAAATCGGCACAAATATCAACAATGGTAAAAATAGAAAAAGTAAACTATTCCGATCTCGATTAACACACTTTAAGGGGTCGAAAAGGGGTTAAACGTTCCAAACGGGGGACATTCGAAAATCCTACTTCCCACATAGTCACAACTCTGAAAATCGGCACAAATATCAACAATGGTAAAAATAGAAAAAGTAAACTATTCCGATCTCGATTAACCCACTTTAAGGGGTCGAAAAGGGGTTAAACGTTCCAAACGGGGGACATTCGAAAATCCTACTTCCCACATAGTCACAACTCTGAAAATCGGCACAAATATCAACAATGGTAAAAATAGAAAAAGTAAACTATTCCGATCTCGATTAACACACTTTAAGTGGTCGAAAAGGGATTAAATGTTCCAAACGAGGGATATCCGAATGTTCCTCTTCCAATGTAGTCATTTTTCTGATATTTTTTTGCAAATGTTAAAAAAATAAGTCATTCCAATATCGATCAACGAATTTTTAAGGGATGAAAAGACGACGCAACATTGAAACTATACGAGGATTAACTTAATGTCTAATTAACTTAATTCCAATACAGCTACTACTTTGAAATTTAGAACTAAGAGCAAACATAAACACAATAAACTATTCCAGTTTACTATTCACAATTATAAATTTCGTTTAAAATGTCAACAAAGGAAAGTTCCTATTTTGATAAATCAATTTGTCGGGATCGAAAAGGGAGCAAACGTCTGAAGTGTAGAATACATGAATGTCTTGTGATCGCTAAAATGCTAATGGTAAAATTTCGTAGCGCAGCACGGGTATTCAGCTAGTTTCATTCATATTTGCTGAAGTTTTAGCATTTTGAGTAAGATAGGAATTTCAAAAATCTCGAACTGAGAAAAATGCGTTCGAAACATCAAAGGAGCTATTGCAGCAATGCTAAATTCTCCATAAAAATATAGTTTTTCTGCAATTGCAGTTATCGGAACAGCTCAAAAACTTGCCAGAATAAGGAGAAGGACTTAATTATTTTTGGTGAAAACAAGGGGCACCAAGTCCCCTTAAGGCATGATTCTTATACATTGACAATCCTTTAAGAAACTCTTGATTCAATCAATATTTGATAGCTTTCCAAAATATTTCGGTACTTTTTCTGCAATGCCTCAGCATTGTACAACAAGCCCTGGAATACCTAAAAGCCAAAGTTATTTAAGATGGGTCATCTTTTTTTTTTTTTTTTTTTTTTTTTTTACATTCTGGTTTCATTCACAGAAAATATCTAAAAATGTGCAATAACTACGTAAATCAATTTTGGATCATCAAAGAGGAAATATGTCTAATTTTAATTGCAAAAATATTTTTGGTTCTGAAAATTATAACTTCATCCATTTCCTAATTATAATAATTTTCTTGATAATCATTTATCAGGAAAATTAGGAAATGTAATGAATCCTCAACATTATCTGACCTTTTTTAAATCCCGATAACTGGTTTTCATTTGATTCAAAACTAATCGTGAAAAACGGTTGAAGTCCTCCTGTTTGTGAAAATAGAGCTAATAATGATATCTTTTATCACATTAGCGTTATTAACTGATTATAAGCCTTCAAAGAAAAAGAACGATACGTGAGATAATCAACATAAGCTATAATTAATAAGTTCGTGAGATAATTAACAGAAAATACGTTTTTCATCGCCCTTTTATCGGTTTTCAAACATTTAAAATGATATTTCCTCAAAATCAATAGACTTAAAACCGGGTTTCGCACTTGACTAACAAATTAATATTTTTATTTAAATTCCTCGCGTGATGTAATTATTCATGTGAAATCAACTTGAAACAGACTTCTATCAAAGAGTTTGATCCTTGTTGTATCTGTACTATACGCAAATGTAAGGCAGTTTCATCTTGAAAGACCTCCCAGAAGGCACCTCTCTTGATACACGAACTACCGACAGCAGTCCACATCGAGCTTTAACGCTATTTCGGCTTTGCTTAGCCACCGTATTACTCTTACGACATAACTAACCCATGAAACAACCTGTAGTATTATTTGATGAAATACCTTTTCACTCATTTAAAAAAAATATTAATAGTCTCTTATATTAAAAACGGCTCATGTTCATAAACGTTACCGTTAAATTAAATTTCAGCCTAATTTTTTAATAAAATCGCTCTTTTGACAATATTTTTCGACTTTATTAATATCCCCCCCCCCCCCACACCCACACACATATATACATTTTTACATTTTCTGAAAATTGTTTACCATTATACATCAAAATGATACAGTTTTGCACCAACAGTCAGCAAACACAATCTCATTTATCAAACAATCCCCATTAAAAATTAATAACCATCCGCTTTTCAATCTGCGTTTAATTTTCAGCTCCAGGCCTTTTTAACCCCTAAAACCTGCTCGCATGTTACTCGAAAGATTACCACTCAACATCCACTATTTTCCAACCCATAACCCTCAACCCCAAAACATTACTTCCCGTTCAACCCACTAAATCCCCCCTTCTTAAGATTCTCAATTGTGAATCTCATTCGTTACAAGGGCCCCATACAATATGCTTCGCCTCATTTCCGTATTATGATTCCATTAAAATGGATGACGCTGAATTTGATTAAAAACGACCCCCCCCCTTCTCTCCCCCCCCCCCCCGACTCTAAAACTCCTACACGGAGTTATTAACCACTGAATATGTCCCAGAGGGCCTTTTCATTTAATTACGCACTTATTGCACGACTTTTGGACCTGTAATGTTGTTTTTTTTCTTCAGCCCTGTACTTTACAGTGAAGCAGTTTTTACAGGGTAATTTGTTTGTCCTTCGAGGATTTTTAATGTATTCGCCGAGTGTAATTTTTTGATCGAGATTCAGTGTTACCTTTTATGATTTTATATTTCTTTCTTTGAAAGTGTCGGGGGCTGCTTGTGAGAGGAATGTTGTTTTTCTGAGGTTTGCGTGTAAGATCGTCTTGGGAGTTTTCTTCAAATTTGAAGTGTCGTTTAAGTTTTTGGGGAATATAAAGTGATACAATGGTTGACTGCGTTGCTTTTATTAGAATAATGAAATGTCTCAATATGATTTGTTTTGTTAGAAGTGATGAGATTGGGCAATGTTTTAAATTTTGATTTGCTAAATTCATTTATGATAGCAGCGGCGGGAGTTAGGACGGGTCATTAGGCAGGGTTCCCACGGTCATTGAAAGTGCTTAATATTTTTGAACTTGTTTTCAAGGCCTTGAAAGTGCTTGAAAATGCTTAGAGGTCCTTAAAAGTCCTTAATTTTTGCAGATGTTGTCCAACTGCAAAATTTATAAAAATCTCAAGTCGGACTTGCTATTTCTACGTGACCGCCACTTATCTGCACCGTATCGGAATTTTCCGACGTATTTGTATGATGCATCCACCAATTTGTAACTCTTTTGGTAGAATATACTTTATTAAAAATTTATATATCGACATAATGCCTGAAAACAAATTTTCAAAGGTCCTTAAAAACATTAATTAGGTCGTTAAAAGTCATTGATTTTCATTCTGTGATATGAGTGAGAACCCTGTTAGGGAATCCCCCCCCCCCCTCCCACTTTATGATTATTTAATGATTTTTATAGCACTGTCATCTTAATTTTTCAGTCCCCCCTGCCTTAGTCGCCGGTACTGTTTATAGTGGGGGTCATCTTAACTTGACACTAAGTACCAGGATGGAAATTCACTATCTAGACACTGCAATTGGCTGCAAAGAAATAACAGCCGGATCTTTTACTAAGCGTGCTTTCATCCGGGTAATTTATACCAAGTAAAATTGAACTGAACTAGAGTAGTAATAGCGAAAAGAATCAAATAGTTAAAAAATAGAATTGCTGTTGTTTTAAGATAGGTAAAAGCTGCCGTGTTCTCATTACAAAACTTTTAAATTAGTCAAAGCATACAAAAAGATCATGGATTTTTATATACTGTCTGTTCAAAATATAAATTTTTACGAAGCCTATTTTTTACGTGTCAAGACGTCCCCCCCCCCCATATAATAATTAAATTTCTTTTTAGTTGGAATTATTGCAACCGTGCACGGCTTGCACATATAAGACTACATAGAGTAATTACTTTTTTTGTGTGTGGAAGTTCGTGTATTCTATTGCCAAGAGAGTTATATTATTCGTTAGGTTTTCCTCTACGTGCTTAAATTGGTATTTTCTCGTTTCAAAGGTGCTGCCATCTATTGTAAACTCTCATTAGAAGCTAAGGTCTCAGCCTTTAAATAGGTTTATCATGTATTTATTTTAAATTTGTACAAAGGAAGCAAAGGGAATCGTCACAAAAAATAGCGTCCAAAAATATTTTATAAGATGATCGATTTCGTATAATTGATCTCTCCGTTAATAGATCCTCGGACAATCGATAATCTATTCGCTATTAAATATTCACTCTCCCTGACCGACCGCGCGACGTAATCAAACAAAAATTCGAAGCCTCTCAATAATTCAAAAGGGTACAAATGAAGTGACCGATATTTCGGCCCCACTCATGCATATAACACTCCACAATTTAATCCTCCCAATCACCTGTCATTATACAGAGGGGGAGAAACACCCTTCCATGATTAAAAATGGTCACTCTGCGTTCCTGGTCACGTTCGAAAGGCTGGTCGAATTTCGAAACTCCCCACCCCTCTCTCTTTTTCCAAGGATGCTAAACGAAAGTGTTGCTCTCATAACTTTTCTCCAGCTTGTGACGTCACTCTGTGTAAATAAATGCATGTTTTTTGTTTGTAGAAAATTATTGCAGTGTAGATATTTTATTAAGCAGGTTAATTTTATTTCTGTAATTCTGCATAGCGTGGTTTTTAATATCTTGCTATTTTTTAAATCCCGCAGCAAACGATTGTGGGTAGCATTTTACTTCGTGTTATTAACTCATAGTCCGAAAACCGACTACATATTTAAGTACCTCATTATAAAATTTTTATATAATGTAGAGAACTTATGAATTACTGGATTAGAATTGGAGAGATTATAAGTGTATTGGTCTGCCGGGGAAAAAATGGTCGTAAGTGTTCGCAAATCCTCTTTGAATGAACTAAATTCGATTGCCAAATATGGCATTATTCGCCAAATAATGAACATTATTTTTTATTTGATAGCCTACCACGTTTTAATTTTCAATAAGGAAGGTTGCAAACGATTTTAGATCAATATTTCACTATCAATATTTCGTCAAATATTTCATTTTTTTAAAAGTGAACCGAGTTGGAGATAAAAATTAACCATTTCAAGGGCATAGTTTTTTATATTGATGATAATTTAAATTTATTTTTACACAAACTTCGGGGTTATTATTTCGTTGTTTCATACTTACCAAACTTCTTCGGTAAATCTTATTGAGGGGGGGGGGGGATGTATATTACTATAGTCCTTTTCAGAACATGGATTGTAAGGTTGTACTACTTTTGATAAGAGTTCAGAAAGATTTATGAAATTTTTACTATTAAAATTTGATTTCACCTTTATTGATGTTTTTTATGATGCCTGGCATGTTATATTAACTTTTCCTTTTAACATTTATGCTAGTATATTTCTAATATTTTAAAGAGATCGCTCTCTAGCAGAGTGGCCACAGAACCGGGAAAACCTGGAAATCAGGGAAATGTCAGGGTGCTTTCTGATTCTGGAAAAAATCAGGGAAATGTCAGGGAACTTTTTAAAATTTCATAAAAATCAGGGAAATTTTGTATTGTTTAAAGCACGTTCATCTATATTTTGGCGCTACTTACTTGGAGATTTGTAGTGGTAAGCCATTGGAAGTTTAATGTTACGGAATAATTTAAACTTTTCATTACCAGCAAAACTATTTTCAAAAAAATTGCATATTATCTCTTTAGAATACATGTTCTATTTGATTAGAGTGTCTAGACATCTGGAAATCATAAGAAAATTGGGGAAATTTGAAAAAAAGTTTGCCCTAAAATCAGGGAATTTTCTAGAAATCTGTCAGGGAAATCAGGGAATTATCAGGGAACTTTTTTTCCTTAATTTTGTGGCCACCCTGTCTAGTCCCTATAGATCCAATTCTACTTTTTTTTTTGCCGCAATATTTGCTGAAGTATAAATTTTATGCGTTGGTTTATAAAAAATTTTTTAATGTCTAATAGTAGTAATAATAACAATACCTGTTTCCCATCATATTTTATGATTAATATTTTGTTACTGTTATACCCGGTTTGAAAATTCGTATTTTGAAGCAATTTTTCTGTCGATGACCATCACTTTCTATATTTTAGCTTCTTTATTTCCAATCCTCATCAAGCACCAAACTTAAATGACATTTGCTCTCTTGAATCCAACGGTGCTTTCTTTCTCATGCGGCCTTCCAATGACGTAATCGCTGATTTAAAGTTCAATATACGAGTCCTCTATATCTCTAACCTACAAACCTTGGCCATTCCCCTATCTCTACTGTAAAGTGACCGCTTCAACAGCGGGAGTGGACGCTTCGTTTGCATTCATGGACTCTAACTCCACGACACTGTCTCCGCTTCTATAAGTGCGCCATTATTAGACGCGGCAGTTGTTATTATGTCGGATTTCCCAAAGTAATATCCAGTCGTTATTATGAAAAGGGGGGGGGGGGGAGGATATAATGCCGCTTTTCGGTTGCGAAGAATGGAGTTGGCTTCTTATTGAATTATTAATTCCCTGGAGGTAGGGAAGTCCGTGGGTGCTTTGAAGTGTTTCGAAATGGAAAGTGGAGGTTTGTGATGATCGGTTGTTTGGTGTGTTAGTGGATGTGCTGTCGTTTGAATGAGCGATACAGTTAAGGATGCAGGTGGGGTGTAGCGAAATTTTTTTGGAAGTGCTGGAGTTGGGGATGGAAATTTTATCGAATGCATTAATGACAGTTTTCCTCCTTTTGGAGGATTTCTTCCTTTTTTGGTTTTTTTATGTAACATTTTCCTTCTCTTTGTCCCTGTTTCGAGGATCCACCATTTTCTGATTTGAAGGAGTTCATTTTCTGCAAAAAGTATACTTTTCCTGATGTCTAAAGAAAAGATTTTCCTTCTTAGCTCACCTTTCCTCACAGATTACTTCACTAACTCCTAATATTTGAAATGTAATTATTAAAGAGTATGAGAAATTTTATTGTATCTTTAAAATTATTGAATCATCCTTTCTGCATACTTTTTGTTTTTGAATTTTTGTGTATTCCTTCCGCGAGCTTTTTTAACGAATTTTTGGGTTTCCTCCTTTTTGCTCTCTGATCACTCTCATCCCTGAAAATGTCCGCTGTGGTTCATAGTACAGTGGTTTGTGCATGTTTGAATGAAGTTAGTAAGGTCTGCGGCTAGGTCTCCCGAATTTCCAGAATATATGTAACTATCAATATTGAGTTCAGTACACTTGATAAATGACATAAATCACGATAATATATAATTAATAACTCATTGGTTATTAAAAATATTAATACCTTGATATTATGTTAACCAGGAGGGTAATCGAAATTGTCATTAATATTTAAATAACACAGATATTCATTAAATAAAGAGGGGGGGGGGGGGAGGGACGTCTTTTATGTCGTTTCTACACCTACAGTAATCGGTATTCTAAATCGGGCCTTGTATGTTACCAGTCTGAAGGGGGGAATAAGGTCTATGTAAAATTTATAAATAAAATTGTGGTTCATGTGTTAGTAGTTTCCGGTGTTATTCAAATCATAAAATGATGAAATACGTACTAAATATCAATAAATACGTTGTCATATTTTGTACTATTTATGAATTCATTTGTTGTTTAACAAAATATAGAGATTTATAACTTTGAAGGAACTTGAAGTTCAATTACATCTTCAATAATAAAATAATTATTTTTGCTGTCGATGGGGGTTTGGATTTAATTTCATTTTCATTGTACTAGGCATTATTATCTTGTTTACTTATTAGTTTCAAAGGATTTTGTTTTTATCGTGTGTGTACAAAACAACATAGTATACAGTTCTAGGTCAAATTAATTAACTAATTAATTTTCGTCATAACACATATAAATACATTTGTTAGATACGTTATATAAAACGCCATTTCAATGTGGTGCACAAATATATTGCATTATTTTTATATTTATTAAAAGAAACCATAGTAGTATGGAAATGTGAAACTAAGAATGTAACAGTTCGCACATGCTAGAGGTAGCACAAACCATTCCAAACCAGTTAAAGGTCTGTCTGTTGTATAAAAACAGCTAGCATTTCTTTAAAAAAAAAAAAAAAAAAAAAAAAAAAAAAAAAAAAACCATTTAATTGTCAAAATATCAGAAAAATCCCGTTATAAATTTTAAAATTCAGTAAAAATCAGCTTAAATTTAGATATGTTATCAAAATAATATTCAGCGTTGTCAAATTTTACTATACTTCCATTTTCTACATAAAAGTACCTTAACAAACAAATAAAGTTGTTTAAGTTTTTCTCGCTACCTTCTTAAGAGGGACCACTCTCCAATCCAAGCCCACTTTCCCGTTTCCCACCGACAGATGGCACTCCATTCCTTCCCCTTTTCAACTTCCATCTCCCGAATTCCCCCCCCATAAAGACGGGAGCGGGAAAGACCTCTCTCCACTAGTTGTTGTGCAAGCGAGTGGTAGTGTTGTGAAGATGCTGTCGCGAAGACCGGATAGTCGGTGTTCCGGATAATCGGGATGCTGGTCGCCATGCTCCTACTGAGCGTGGGGTGGTGGGCGGAGGGGTACCGTCACCATCCCCGGTACCCGTGGGCACCGGACGCCAGGATACGACACCACAGAGGTAAGAGCTGCTTGAATTGAGAGAGATGTTGTTGGGGGGGAATTGCGTTCCGGTGTGTTTTCATAACTGTCTGGTTGAATCGTGGTTTTAAGAGTTAGATGCAGGAAGGCTGTGTGTGTTTGTAATTGTCTTGGAACGTAGTAAGGGTATTATTGTGTGTAGAGGGTGCTGACTATTAATACATTATTCAAATTTTTAATGTTCTTTTAGTTTTTTAATGTTTTAGTCGCAAATGCAGGAAATTACCGTTGAAAAACCCCAAGGAAAGCATTCCCTACTTAGTTGAAAGTTTGATTACTTTTAGCAATCCTATAGTTTCAAAGCAGACAAACGCGCTATGTAGAACTTGGGGTAAATCTGTAAGAAGTTAAAATTTAATCAATCGTGATCCTATTTGCTGATTCTTATGGATGAACAATGTATTGTTTTAATGAAATTCTTGAAATTACGAATGTTTTGTTGGACAGGTGTTTGTAATCGAAAAGTAGATGCTGGCATGTATATTTTGTACAGATTTTTTTTTTTACAAAGAAGTTGTGAAAACAGTATCCTTAAAAGTTGGGTTATTCATAATGGATATATTTGCGTCTAGCCTGTTACCAAAATGTAATTGATTAAAATATAAAATTAAGTTATAATAATCATATTACGTAGATTTTCTTTTAAATGGTGCATTGACTTAAAGTTCGTCTGATTGCAATAAAATTAAATGTCAAAAACGCTGGCTACAAAATTTTCTTTTCTGAGGTATTGACTTGATATTATGGTGTTGGAAAAATACGCATGAATGCCATTGGAAAGCTTGTTTAAAACCCTTTTGCTTTTTTCCAAAAACATTTAGACACCATTAGACTTGCCAAGACGTTTTATTCATCCATTAATTGAGAATCAACTGTAAAAAAATCGTTCATTAAATATTATTACTGAGTGTATTTCTTCTGCAATGGCTCTGACCAAGTTAAAAATTTATCTTATAAGGATTCTTACAACTAACTGTTCCGGCCGCTTTGTTATCAAAATTTTAAAGTGAATATTGATCCTTAAAACACCTTCCGATTCACAACGAAACAATCCAAAAACTTGGAAAGTCCTTAAAATCCATAAAATACAGGTATATCTATATTTTTCTCTTACCGAAAACAGTTTCCTGTATATAAAAAAAAACCTTACCAATCCTTACTATACTCAGATCTCTTTTGTTTACGCTCTAACCTATACCGTCACAAGCATCCTCTTTTCCATTCATTCAGAAGAAACAAACGCAATCTCTTTAAAAAGAAAAAAAAAGTGCAAAGAGTATCGTAGGAGAAGGAGCGGAGCGTTTTAAAGGAGCCTCTCTGTGTTAGATGCTCGGTAGCAGATTTATCGACATTTCGCTCCATCTCCTTTCTGTATGGTAGGATGAAACAGCTACGGACTCTTTTGGAGGGAACTCTTTAGGATGTTTTGTTGGGCGAGTGGATGTTACCGTTTATCCTCTTGCTTTGATGGATCGGGGTTTTACTATTTTTTTTTTTTTTTTAAGTTTGTCGTTTTGGGTCGTGGTGGGGTTGGAAGTGTTGGAGAGGTTGATGCCTTGTGAGTATGGTTGAAGTTTTTTTTGTGTGTGAGGTATATTAATTTTATTTTATGTTAATTTATGACGAATATCGGAAATACTTTTTTTTTTATAGAACCTGGTTTGATTCTAGTTAGAGTATCACAGGGATGAAAATATTCCGCGTTTATGTGGATTTCCTCTTTTTTTTTTTCCCTGAGAAGTTCCGCTTTTTCTGCAATTTTATTATTTTTATTGTACTTTATAGGGCTTTAACCAAATTAAACTTGCCTAAAACGTCTTTCAGAAAAAAAAGTGTATATGTATATATATATACTGGCTGCTCCACTGTTCTCTACGCAAGTAGTTATTTACATTAGCTATTTTTATTGTTCAAAATAACGCCTAGTATATATTTTCCTCTTTTTCACATTTTGTCTGTTTTCACCCCTGGATTATCGATGTTGAGAAATAAATATATAAGGGTAATTGACTGATTTATTGATGCGTACCAGTGACATGATAATTTCTGTAAAACCCATTTTACTGCTTATTGGAGTATTTTTAACTAAAACAAATATTCAAGAGTGATGCGAGAATTTTAGGAATATACATGGGTAATTGATTGATTTGTAGGTTCTGCAAAACCCGTTTTACTTCTAACAGAGAATAACAGTAAAATAAATATGCAGGGCTGTTATCGGAGGGTTACAGAATGATTGCTGATCAAGTGATAGTATCTGTAAAACTCATTTTACTACTATCAGAGTAGTTTAAATGTGAAACAAACATATAGGAGTAAATGAAGGTTTTTTGATCAATACCAGTGATGTGATCGCTTCTGTAAAACCCGTTTTACTATTATCATAGTATGTTAACTGTGAAAGAAACATACAGGGGCGATTGAAGGATTTCATGAAATGCTAGGGAAGTTTTAGTTTCTGTAAAAACCGTTTCACTGATGTTAAAGATTGGGTGATACAGGGAAGTGATAGTTTCTGAATAACAGTAAAATAAATATGCAGGGCCGTTATCGGAGGGTGAATGAATGCGAATGAAGTGATAGTTTCTGTAAAACCCTCTTTACTGCTATCAGAGAATGTGTACTGTGAAACAAACATACAGGAGTAAATGTAAGATTTAATGAATACCAGTGAAGTGATAGTATCTGTAAAACCCGTTTTACTACTATCAGAGAATGTTAACTGTGAAACAAACATACAGGAGTAATTGTAGGATTCTTTAAATACCAATAAAGCGATCCTTTCTGTAAAACACATTTTACTTCTATCAGTGAATCTTAACTGTGGAAGAAACATAATTGAGCGCAATTGAAGGATTTCATTATGAATGCTAGGGCAGTATTAGTTTCTGTAAAAACAGTTTCACTGATGTTAAAGATTGTTAAATGTGCGACAAATATACAAGGGTAATCATAAAGCTATAGAGGGTGATACAGGGAAGTGATAGTTTCTGAATAACAGTAAAATAAATATACAGGGCCTTTATCGGAGGGTTGTAGAATGAATGATGATGAAGTGATAGTTTCTGTAAAATCTGTTTTACTGCTATCAGAGAATGTTAGCTGTGAAACAAACATACAGGAATAATTGAAGGATTCTTTGAATACCAATAAAGCGATCCTTTCTGTAAAACACATTTTACTTCTATCAATGAATGTTAACTGTGGAAGAAACACACAGGGGCAATTGAAGGATTTCATTATGAATGGCTAGGGAAGTATTAGTTTCTGTAAAAACAGTTTCACTGATGTTAAAGATTGTTAAATGTGCGACAAATATTAGGGGGTAATCATAAAGCTATAGGGTGATACAGGGAAGTGATAGTTTCTGAATAACAGTAAAATAAATATGCAGGGCCGTTATCGGAGGGTGAATGAATGCGAATGAAGTGATAGTTTCTGTAAAACTCGTTTTACTGCTATCAAAGAATGTTAACTGTGAAACAAACATACAGGAGTAAGTGAAGGTTTTTTGATCAATTACAGTGATGTGATCGCTTCTGTTAAACAAGTTTTACTTCTATCAATGAATGTTAACTGTGGAAGAAACATACGGGGGCGATTGAAGGATTTCGTGATGAATGCTAGGGAAGTATTAGTTTCTGTAAAAACCGTTTCACTGATGTTAAAGCTGTGCGACAAATATACAAGGGTAATCATAAAGCTATAGGGTGATACAGGGAAGTGATAATTTCTGAATAAACAGTAAAATGAATGTGCAGGGCCGTTATCGGATGGTTGTAGAATGAATGCTGATGAAGTGATAGTTTCTGTAAAACCCGTTTTACTGCTATCAGAGAATGTTTACTGTGAAACAAACATACAGGAGTAAGTGAAGGATTCTATGAATACTAATAAAGTGATCCTTTAACACACATTTTACTTCTATCAGTGAATGTTAACTGTGGAGGAAACATACGGGGGCAATTGAAGGATTTCATGGCGAATGGTGTCAGGGAGGGGAAGTATTAGTTTCTATAAAAACCCTTTCTCTAATGTCAAAAAATTTTAACTTTGCAACAAATATGCAGGGGTAATCAGAAAGTTTTTGGATGAATACCATGGAAGTGATAAAACCCGTTTATTTTTTATCAAAGAACGTTAGCTGCGCGGGGTTAATTAAAGGACTTTTGTGATTCATAACACGCAAGTTATAGATTCTGTAAAACACGTCTCCCTTCTGTCAAATATTGTGAACCGTGAAACAAATATGCAAGGGTAATTGGTTGATTTGTTTATGACTAACAAAGATTTGATATTTTTCAGTAAAACTGGTTTCCTGCTACCATAGAATTTTGATTATGCTACAAATATATAAGTATTTTTCTCAATTATTTCTGTATGTTAAGTGAATTTCTTTGAATAGTTCTAGGTCGATGGTAAATCCCGATTCATTCAAAAATCTATTTTATTTATTTAAAGGACATTCCTCAACGCTAGTAAAAACTTCAGATTCGTTGTGTATGATAAGAAATTATACCCATTTTGTAGTAACAAATCATTATCCATCTTAATTTAGGATTTATGTTCTGTCAACTCACATATCGGACAGTAGTGAAAGAAAATATTCGTTGTTGACTCGATTTTAGAAAATTTCAACTAATTAACGAAAAGAAACTGTAGTGAAATGTTTTCACCTTAAAATACATTCTGTTTCATGCATTTACCTTAATTTTTTTTTCTCCTTATTTACGTTTTCCTTGTGGAATTTTTTTTTATCTCAAAGTTTTCGGTACAGTAACTAAATTTTCCTTGTTCTAAAATCAGCTAAACCGATGAAATAATATCTTTTATATTTAATAAAATCGCCATGTGTGAGACTGCAATTCAATGTACTGCGGAATATTCCTAAATTGTTCAAATTAAAATACCCAACATTGGCATTAACATGTTAAACTAGTAAGGCTAAAAGGATAAAACCACTTTGCATTTTACAACAACGTCTGAATTAACCTCATCGTTAACTCATCGTACTTTTTTATTTTGCTCTCCAGCCAGGAAAACATAATAGACCCTAACTTCTCCGCATGTCGTCCTCATTAAACATCCATGTTTATCCAGCCTCCTAGTGCGAAAGTGACAATGTCAGTGGGCTCCCTTCCTGCTCTTCTTCGCTCTTCTGACTCATCCTCCAGTGTTTCCTTTGTAGAGTGTTCTCGAAATATTTTTTTTCTGTAGCATATTGACTCATTTCATTCTTGGGGGGGGGGGGGGCTGAGCTTGCTGACTGATTAGCTTCTGTTCGGTTGTGCTATCTTACTGGCTGGAAGAAGTTGGATGTCTTAGAGTTGAAAGTAGTCGGTTTGCAGAGTGCTTGATGCTTCGTTTTATGTGTTGGTGCGTTTTATTTTTTGGTGGGCTGTCTATTAGAAGAAATATTGGTAATTTTACACACTACACAAAATTTTAATTTTGGAAAAAATAAATAAATCAGGGACTGAGAAGCGAAGGGGTTTAAGTGACTTTTCTTAACTTTTGAGAATATCCACTTTAAAGTTTCTTATTTATATTAAATTTTACGAAAACTAGTGGTATCTTCATCCCAGAGGTTAGTATTTGAATAGCAAATAATTTTCATATAAATTTAATATAAATAAGAAATTTTAAAATGTATTTTCTTAAAAGTTAAGAAAAGTCACTTGTACCCCTTTGCTTGTCAGTACCTCATACTTGTAATTAAGTCTGTGATTTATTTTATTCGCTAAATACTATCTTGTTTCCGAAAATGGTGCCAATTTGTTTAAATTATTACTTCATACGTAACATAAGTTAATGCATAATTAGCGTGTCTACTTTAGTTTGTAAAATAAAAAGTATTAAAAAGCAAAAGTTTTTACTATAAATTATTAATACGCATTGCCAATTTTCACGGACAGTTGCAACTTATGCAAGCAATTTTGAACTCACCGTGAATTTTCATAGTGTTTGACCTCCACGAAGAAATCATTGTTCACACATGGATTTTTTTTTTGCCCCGCTATAAGTTGATAAAATGACATGCTACGTGCCATTTTTCGGCACGATTAGATGACGGCAAATGTGGCCCTCCGAAGATTTGCACGTCACTAACACTCATAAACAAACACACAAAATGAAAGTTAATAAGAAAGTTTTAAAAAGCGCGAAGGAAATTTAACAAAAAAAAAAAAAAAAGAAAAAAAAAAAAAAAAAGATATTTCTCATAGAAAATTAAACTGTATTACCTCATCAATTTTGATGATTAGAGTCTTTCTCTCTTTCAGTCTTTTTTTTTTTTTTTTTTTGGCAATTGCTGAAAAACATTTTTTTTTTCAATGGTAGCCACGTTGTGCGCACTCGCAGTTTTGACGAAAACCTTTATGAGATGCCCCACGGCCACCGCTAACCCGTGTACCAAAGTTGAGCATCTTGGGTCAATCCATTCGGGAGTTATAACACAAATATTTTTCCTTGACCGGTTTTTTTTTTTTTTTTTTTTTTTTTTTTTTTTTTTTTAATCGCCATGTTCGAAAACGTGTTGAAATACAAAAAGAATCGATTTTTTTTAATAGAATGCTATACTTTCATTAGCCATATTGCACATTTATTAATTGAAAGTAAATCAGAATAATATTTAGTTGCATGATGGCGTCATCTTTTGCCTCTTCTCAAACTATCACCAGAACAAAGACGTGATACTTTGCTAAAGTTCAGAATGGATGATACAATCTCCCAACATCGCATCCTACAAACCCCTAATTCGGCAACGGATTACGAATCCTATCCACTCGCAACATTTTCTGTTTACTTTTAAAAGGTCTCCTAAAGGAGCGAAATATAATTATGCCAGGGATCAGTGAAGAGATTATCGTTCGTCCGGCCCTCTATTCCCGGATGGGTCAAGTCTAAAGCCCACAGCTCATGATCAAACTGAGTTTCCTAATTAAGGCAATGCCTTGTAATCTTGCATTTCGTTCGCAGGGAAGTGGTGGATGGCTGTGGATTTGCTGGGTTGACGCGGAATGCTGGGTATTAATGGGGTCGAGATTATGGGTAGGATTGGGCGATGTTTGAATTGTGTGGAACAGTTGTTGTGAAATTGAGTTTTTCTTTTTTGTATTTTTTGTGTTCGTTATCAGGGTTTATACTTACAAGAGAAGCTATTGAGCATATACTTAGTCTGTGTATTTAAGATTGCTTAAGGTATGACTTTATTTTTGGAGTTCATCAATTGGTTGGTATGTACGCTCAACGGCCTATTTTATGCTCAATTAGGCCGGCACCTACAGCTTAACGTGGATTCGGAATCACAACGAACATCCGCCGACCAAACGGTATAGTGGTTAGCGTGCTAGCTTCTAGACCGCGAGGTTGCGGGTTCGAGTCCCGTGTATGGCATGGGTTTGTAAATGTATGTTGGCTTGTCAAAGGACGAATGTTTCGGTGCATTATAGACCTCGTGTTGCTGACGGGGCCAGATAATCTGAAAACAACCAACCACAATGAACATCCATGGCTGAACCGGGATTCGAACCCCGTACCTCTGACATGCGAGGCTAGAGTGTGAACCACACTGCTATTAGGTGGGCAGGAAGTTGATGAGTTGTATATTGTGTTTTGTAGCTGGGGGAGAGATATGATATTAGGTTTCTCCAACGTGCTTAAATTATGGTTTTCTATGTTCTGTGGTGCTGCCGTTTACTGGATACAGTTTCAGTTTCCTATTATTTTTAGACTATTAATGATCTTCGATTTTAAATAAATACCAAAACACAATGTGCGATTGTAAATGAGCTATTTTTGTCAGAATCAATCTTGGTTTTTGAAATTGTGTTTATCAATTGTGTTTTACTGTAATAATCCAATCAACGAATGGCAGGAAATTATCAGTTGAAATGTTAAGGAATTTGTAGCTTTAGATAACCAAACATTCGTCTAATAGACTACCCGACCCTGTTGCCAGTTCTGCGAATTCGAGTTCTTCCCGTTGCACTTTTAATACCTGCTGAGAGTGCAAACTCTAATTTTTATCACCTTTTTATTTTTTGATTGAATTATTTTAATATTTCTCTTAAGATTCACTTATGTGTTTAAAATCAACAAAAGAAATATAAAAAATATAATTGTTTTTAATCCGTATTCCATGAGTCGGATGTCTTAAGTTTTAGTTATTTAGGGTTATATTGTTTGGGAGCTACTGTTATATGTATTCTCATATAAAAACTCACGTACCTTAGGGAGATTTTATTTGAAGAACTGGGGAGGAATCTTCTGAAGGATACAAAAGCACTTAAGTTATAGGCAAGAAATAAAACTAAATGCAGAGCTGAGAAAATAATATATTCTTGTGTTATATGTACCTATTTTATTGATGTTATTTCATTCTATCTTCTTAAAGATACATAATGGTTGCTAACCGTTTACGTAAAACTAATCACTCCTTCCGAAGATCGATCCAATTACACATCCCACCTCGAAAATATCCCCCCCCCCTTCCCCCATAGAAAAAAACTCTTAGTCCCACTCTCCTCAAGAAACAAAACAATCTTAATGGCTTCTGTTTCGATCTCCCTTTAGATAAAGATTGATGGACCCTCTCTTCCCACTGTCCTTCTTTTTGTCTTTGGACAATTAATCGGTTGGAATGTTTTAACCCCATCTCTCCCCCCTCCCCCTCCACGTGACTCAACCCCCCTCTTCCGTAAAATCAATTAACCGGTCCTGGAAATCTCGAAAGTAAACCGCTCAAAATCAAATCAGAGGAAGTCCCTACTCGGGTTCTTCTTCAACCCTCTGGAAGGAAGTTGAGGGGGGGGGGGAAGAGAAGGGGTTATACGTCACCGCACGACACACTTCCATCAATCTGATTGGCTGGAGACGGCACGTTCTTCCTTCTCTGGGGGTTGTTATGGGAGAGGGAAGGGGGGGGGGGCGGAATCGATGACATAACCTAGAAGAGAAATAATTGGTTATGTGTTGTTTTTTTGTACTAGGAGGTTGAGGATTGTATTTTAAACATGTTCTATGGCATCCTTGTGTAACTTGTCTTAGTAGGTGTTCTTACGGACTTGGGAAAAGTTTTAAAGACACATAGTTTACAATAGTTTTTTTATACTGTAGCATTTTTATTTTTTTTATTAAACGATGCTATTCGCAGAGTGGCTACAGGACCTGGAGATCAAGGGAAATGTCAGGGAAATTTTTCAAATTTCACGAAAACCAGGGAAATTTTCTATCATAGTCTTGAAAGTACGTTTCTCCGTTCATTCGTGTTTTAGCGTCATTTACCCAGAGAATTGTAATGGTAATCGTTAAAAGTAATAATTTAAACTTTTCATTGCCACCAGAATTATTTATTAAAAATTGGCAAATCATCTCTTTAGCATATTTATTCTATTTTATCAGGTTGTCCACACATCTGGAAAAATTGAAGAAATTTGGGAAAAAAAAGTGTGCCGTAAAATCAGGGAATTTTTTTAGAAACAAATCGGGGAATTATGAGGAAAAATCTTTTTTTCTGCAATTTGATATTATATCGTTTATTTTATGAGCTATTGCATAATAAATAATTATTATACAGCCATCTTGTAAATCTTATGCTGTGATAAAAATCGTATTTTATTCTTTTACAGCTATGATGGGTTGGTATCAATAAAAATTGTAAAAGAAACTAGCATTTCTTTTTAAGAATACGTTGCGTAAGTTTTCGCCACATTTAGCTTGGAACACTTGTAAATATAAATGAATTGAAATGAAGTTTGGTTTATTATAGCTAAACATCAACCTCATTTTTCGCCACTCTTTTTTAACGCCTAAATCTTTCTGTATATCGAGATGATCGACCTTCAGCCCTCCCATGAATATAATCTTCAGCCACAGTCTTTTTTATTTTTTCTTACTTCCTCAAAAATCAAAATTTTCCAATTCAGCTCCTCCTTATATTCCAACCTTCGATGCAATCGTGCAAGACTGAAAAAAAAAAAAAACGACGCTTGGCATTTTTATTTGGCGCATCCGGGAAACTTTTATCCCCAGTCTTCACAGATTGAAAACAAACAAGACTAGACTTGCTCCAAATCCTTGGAGAGACGACGGTGAAGATGAACACCTACCGGAATCCTTTCTATCTATGGGTTATCTTTGCTTTTGCAGAGTGGATTTGTAAAGATGAAGGGGCGAGAATTTTTCTTTCTTTAAAAAAAAAAACACCTCTTTGGGTTCATTCATGGTAAACGAGATTGACGAAATCTGGGGGGATGGTATTGAATTGGATCGTTGAGTTGATTGGTATGCAAAAATTCCTGTTCGGTCTACGGATATATTATATCGTGAGATTGGTGATTCTTTTGAGAAAAAGTTAGCGAGTTATAAAAAACAGTTGTTCTCTTCAGCGGAAACGCTGATTTCATCTCTTTTGACCGGAATTTCAATGTAATGAATGCAATTAGATTCACACGTTTGTTTTTATAGTGTATTGGTTTGAAGTAGTTCTTAGCATGAATGCTTGATGTTCTGCGTGTTTGGCTTAGGTGGTTTGTCTAAGCACTGATGACATTAGAGTTCAGTTTTATTTGTTCACTGATTGGATAGTTCGTTTTCTAAAAGCTGTAAGAAAAGTATTGACGGACAAAGTATTGTTATTTGAATGACTGGTATACAATAAGAAAGCTTAGTGCTTACGAAAATTGAATTGACTAATGCGAAAAGGACTTAACCCTGAAAGGCAAGGGACAGTGACAAAAATGAATATTTTGATGACCCAAACACTGTCACTTGTTCTCCTGTTTTTGTTTCTATAGAGCAAAACAAGATTTATTAATTAAACAATTTGCTTCAAAAATATAACAAGTAATATTTAAGAAAATTACAAACTTCTTCGACGTAGAAATTTTGCCCTACAACTTTTTCGATACATCCGAATCAATTGTGAAATGGTTTTTGTAGAAAGGTTAAAAAAAAAAGTTAGAAGGAAGAAAGAAGGTGTAGAAAGGTTAAGGTAGAAAAGGTTAGATAATGGTAATTTGACGGAGTTTAAAAGTTAATGCTTGTGGAGCTCGGAGCCTTAGAGCGAGTATCATTAAAACCGCCGCACTCGTGAAATTTTTAAGACCAGTCGTTAATTTCTTTAAACATGGATTTTATAAGTGGCATTTGTTTTCGTTTAGATGTGTGAGACAACAAAAACTACCCTAAACATTTGAATCCAAGCTTCAGTCACTTATACATCAATAAAACTCAATTAAAATTTTTCGAAACACTTCACACCAAATACATTTCACTTCAATTATACCAAACCACCCCCAACAAATTAACACACTCCATATACGAATCCCCCTCCCCCCCCCAAGCAAATCCCTTCACCACCTCCAAATAAGTTCCCACCTCCCAAGACGAAATAACAAAGAGGCGGTAACTCGGACTCTTAATAACAATCAACTTGAAGCCGGGAGAAATTACTCACTTATACTTTTAGAAATTAATTGGAAAAGAACGCTTATATGAGGCCTGTCACAATATCGATCGCCTCTACAAAGCAATCTTTCGTAAGCGTATAATTTGCTTGAATTAAATTATCCACATCTATTTTCTTCAGTGTGGCGATTTGCATAATATTTTTTTTTATTCGTCTCTTAAAAATAATAACGATAAAAATTTTTATAAATTGAATGTCTTGATGGTTGATAGACTTTGGCGTTGTGCGTTTTTCAACGCATTTCCATTTTGGGCAATTAGCAATTTTCTCCCGTTGAGGATGGCAACCTTTTTTTTTTTGTCCCCCCTCTCCCTATCCTCTTACGTGAAGTCTCAGTTTCGGTTTTCTTAAGTTTGACGCTACGAATCTCATTAAAGCGATGGGGGAGCTTCGATTTTGAGTGAGAGAAAAAAAGTAAAGATAATTTTTTTTCCCCCCTTTCCTGATATGTAAAAGAAGTCTCCAGCCTATTTTTTTATGGGTTTTTTTCTCATTCGCGTTAATTATTAATTAGATTGGGTGTATTTTTCTTGGAGAATATTTCGAATGGAGAAATTGATAAGAATGAGGGACGATAAAAATTAAACAATGGTATGGTAAAAACTAAATATAAAGATATAAAGTAAAGGGAAAAAAAGTTCAATTGGGACGAATACACTCGGAGGCGTGAATTAGATTTTTTTTTACTCGATGAATTTTTTTTTTTCTAAGGAATGAGTTTGGTTCTTAAGAACCAATGAATTCCTATGAACTAAAATTGCTTGATTTGGAATGAAATTAGTTTAATGATGAGCTTTGGCAACAGCTATTTTTGTACCTTATTTGAATAAAAAAAATAAAAAATCGGAAAATATTAACAAGAATCTTTTTGTCAAAGAATAATGTTTAAAACGACTGTTTCGCTTTAAAACTATGTCTTTATAATTAGTGCTCACGATGGTAACTGAGACATGCGTTTTCCTGGTTTTCTCGCATGCGATATGCAAAAGCAGATCAGTTTCAGCTTCAGGAAATGATCACTTCCATAAAATTTGAAGTACTATCAATCGGTCATACGCAGTTATGATGTTTCGGTGCAGTATATTGCACGTGTAGCTCTTGTGAAATGAAAATCCAATGCAACAAACTTAAGAGAAAAGTTATCTACTGATGGCTCAAAGGTACCGTTTCTGACTAGAGATTCACGTACTAGTCAGTACGAGCACTTTTGGCGATATTTTTCGCCACGTTTGCCATATATATACAAGTTTATAAACTTTTCCATGTTTTCTCCTATACGTGTTGCAAATTTGGGCAGTTTTTAAAAAGACTCCCAGAAGTCATTACTTTTAATATCGGGGAAAATGGTTAGCGTTCAGCCTAACAGACTGAAAGGCGATTGCAAGTTTAGATTCCACCTCGAACATCATTCTGAATTGTTTTTTTATAAGAGGCAAAAATGTCCGAAACTGTTCAAAAATCAACTTTGAATAACTTGAACTAAATCCAAATGTCAGATATGTCATAACTTGATAATAAAAAAATGGCCTTCTTTATTTCATAACCCACCGGCCCTTTAATTTTAAATGAGAATGGATCCAGATGATTTCAGATTTCTAGCGCCTTACACTTGCATCTTTTAAAAGCGAGCCAAGTTGCCCATAAATATTACGTCACCGATGACGCAACAATATCTCTGCACACATCTATATCTTTTAAGTCCCAGTCGACATTTTATCAAGAAAAGGATTTGCATGAAAGATGTCTCCTTCAGAATTCCTTTGCAGTCAATCCAATTGTAAAGCAATCGAAAGCACACTTGCGCCCTTTCTTCTTTTTGATGATATGTTCCCATTTTTGTTCGTGGGGTGGGGGGAGGTGGTGGGTAGTATTCCAATCTTCAACTCGTCTGGAATGGAACTTTTATCTGGTGGACTACTTGGGGGAAGGAGGGACTTCCCCTTTTATCATCCCCCCCCCCCATCGAAATAAAAAGGATTGCCAAGTGGGGGAACGCGGAAAAGATAGTCTTTAAAATTTTGTTAGGGGGAGGGAAGCCCAAAGGAAGAGGGTACTCGAGAGGGTATTCTCTTGAACCCATTTTCAAACGATAAAGGAGAAGGGAGCTTGCGTTTAACCTTTTTAGGAATGCTCCGGTTTGTGTCGTTCGAACTTGAAATTTCTATGTTCAGCGGCCGTCTGTCTGTCCAATTGAAACCCGCTTAACAAATGAGTGGTTAGTGGTATGAAATCTGGATCAGAAAGTGCTGGGATATTGCAAGTGGACTTAGCTTTTTGTTGGGGTTCTGTACTTAGCATTACTTCGAACTGGATGGAGTATTTAGTCTTTGATGGAAGCATTTCAAAAATCCCTGTGCCAAATTTGATTCTGACCTATACGATATTGTAATGTATGTTGTACAACTGATAAAAGCTTAGTTTAGATGATATGGTCCTGGGCCAAAATTGTCATGCTAAGCATATGGGTAGTATCGGCATTTTTTGGCCATGAGGGATTTGTCTATTATATATATATAACTTAAATTAGTGTAGATGACTTCCATCATCTTGAGTAGGAAGTGTCCGATTCTAGAACATAAATTGTCGTCATGGCAACCCAAGATTTTATTATTCTAAGAGACGTGGTATGAGCAGTACCGCAATGACAGGAAAAATACGAAGTGCCGAGCCGAACATGAATCTTTGGCTTTTATAGGCCGTCCGAGGAACGCATGCGCGAAAGACATGGCTTCACCTCTGAACCAGTTTGAACCAGCTTAGACTGGCAGAATCCAACCAGATCTATGGAACGTCTCGTATTGAGACCGGTATCGAGAGAAAGAGCTTATACACTATAAATAGGCCTTATGGGAAAAATACATTACATATATAGTGATAAAAAGCGCAACTTTTCAAAATGCCATAGATATCTCACTGCATAGCACCCGGTGCTTCCACCTAAACATTTAAAAGTTGCTGGCCTTCATTTCTTCCAAAGTCGGAGGTAATACAGTTTAGAAAAGGAAATTTGCGAAGGGAAAGTCAAAAGCGGCTGGATCGAAAATCCCGAAACTTGATTATGCTAATTGGCGCCACATAGCGAGCCACTTCATTTCTTGTGTAGCCTCTCCCCTGGAGTCATGCTGATGATTCTTCTGTTGTGGAAGCTCCCGAAGAAGGGGGGCTCCGTGCTCTGATTTTGTAAGAGCTTCCGTTTTCGCTCTCGCTTTATGAGCTCGCGAGAGCGAAATAAATTAGTTTTAATAAATGACGGGCTTGTTTGGGTTTTTGAAGTGGCTCGTTGAGAAACCACGTAAATGATTTTGGGGAGGGGAGGTAATGTTTTTTTTTTTAGGGAGGGGGGGGGGGATGGTTTTGAATTTGTTGGAATTGGTGTTTAGTGTTATGTGGTTTTAGTGGGGTTTGCTTTGTGTGTTAATTGCGATCCATTCTTTGTTGCGTAAGATCGTTTTGTACAGGATCTTTAACTTAGAAATGCCATGACTGCAAAACCAGAGTGGCCACAAAACCTGGAAATCAGGGAAATGTCAGGGAGCTTTCTGATTCTGGAAAAAATCGGGGAAATGTCAGTGAACTTTTAAAATTTCATGAAAATCAGGGAAATTTTGTATCGTTTAAGGTACGTTCATCCATATTTGGCGCTATTTTCTCGGAGATTTGTGGTGGTAAGCCATTAGAAGTTTAATGTTACGGAATAATTTAAACTTTTCATTACCAGCAAAACTATTTAAAAAAAAAAAAAAATGCATATTATCTCTTTAGCATACATGTTCTATTTGATCAGGGTTTCTAGACATCTGAAAAACCTAAGAAAATTGGGGAAATTTGAAAAAAAAAAAGTTTGCCCTACAATCAGGGAATTTTTTAGAAATCTGTCACGGAAATCAGGGAACTTTTTTTCCTGATTTTTGTGGCCACCCTGAAAGGAGCGAAGGTTAGAAAGAAGAGACTAGTGGTTTGTTGGATAGACAGGTGCGGAAGTTTAAATGAAGGGCTACGGCAAAGAACGACCAGCAGAGTCCTTTTATTCGCAATTCTCCGGAAAAGCTGATTCATTTAAAGTTATAAGTCTCAGGGCCCTGTATCAGGCTTGCGATAAATGGTTGCTCAAAATCTCACGTACCTTGACATTTATTTTCCAGAGGACACCGCGTGGTTAAGCTGTCTGCTATAACCTTGGAGATGGCGAGAAAACCACGATTTCGAAAAAATTGGAATCTGGTCGTTCTTTGCTGTGGCCCTTCGAATGCGCTGGTTTGTAAAACTGATAAATGGAAGTAAATTGATGGCTTTGTCAATAAACAAAAGTGTTGAATAAGGGGTACTTAAAACTCGTTTAGTTGTGTGTCTTGCAAAACCAATGCATTCACTGCAAAAGTGACTGTTTGGGCTGGGTATGATTGGACTATTTTTTGTTTTTTTTCCCATGAGGAAAAGGTCACTCATTCCGCTATATTCAAATTTTAAAATGTGTTGCCACATTTGGTTATTTAATTTTGCAACCCGGTTTATTTAAAATTTCGTACCTGTCGATCCAACACACTAACCGTCTCTTTTTGTCTCACACTGCTTCGCAGTTACTTTCTATCAAAGTCATGGTCCGAGAGGCTGCTGTAATTTTTGGACCCCATCGAACATCATTCTGAATTTTTAATAGAAACTGGGGAAAAGAGAACTACGAATCCACTGGTCTACCGTGGCAAAAATGGCCGAAACTGATCCAAAATCGACTTGGAATGAATTGAACTAAAATCCGATTGCCAAATATGTCATAAATTGACAAAAAGCGAACAAACTTTCTCGTTTGGCAACCCACTGCATTTTGACTTTTAATGAGAAAAAGCGCAAACGATTTCTGGTATCTGGCTCGGAAAACCTGTATCTTTTTTTAAAAATAAGCCAAATTAGCGACATCACTACGTCATCAGTGACGTAATGTTTATTGCCTATTTGGCTCATTTGTGAACGATGCAGATAAGCCATAGCCACACATCTGAATCGTCTGCAACCTTCTTAATTGAAAATTAAAGAGTGAGGGTTACCAAATAAAAAAAAATGCTCGTTATTTGGCAAGTTATGGCTCATTTGGCAATTGGATTTAGTTCAACCTATTAAAAGTTAATTTTTGACCAGTTTCTGCCATTTTTGCCACGGCAGACCAGTGGATTCGTAATCTACTAACTTTTCTCCGTATTCTATAAAAAATTCAGAATGATGTTCGATGGGGTCCAAAAATTGCAGTCGTCTATCGGGGAGTCCTTACGGAAACACCCTTGCAAGTGAGAGAGTACGTCTCTATCGATTATCGTGACAAATACCATCGGCTTAGAGTGAGAAAGTGTTAAATTTAATTAAATTTTCAGGAGTGCAATTAACTCTTCCATAGTGGTAATTCAACATGAGCTTAGCGCGTGAATTTATTTCAAGGATCAAGTTGCAGCTTTCAATAATAGATGGGTCTTTACTTCTTGCGGTCGTTGGATCTTGTTTAGGTTTGGATGTTCTTCGGCGCGCAAACGTATAGTTAGCTGTAACTATACTAAACTTCAACTTAACTAGACATCACTTAGACGGTAGATCGTCACAGTGCTCATAGGTATTTAATCCATTTTGGCGGAGTGAAGACATAATTCTCGCCAAACCTTATAGCCTTTTGTTCTCTACAGGGTTGTGGTTTGGCGAACATTATGCTTTCACGCCGCCTAAATGGATTAAATACCTATGAGCACCGTGACGATCTATCGTCTAAGTGATGTCTAGTTAAGTTGAAGTTGAGTATAGTCGACGCCTGGACGCATGGGTTAGTCTGTGAGATGCTTGTTTTGAATAATAAGTGACGATTTTACCCAAGCTTGTCTTATAACGGAAAAAGATGTTTTCTTGAGATGGTGTTCAATATTTATTTTTTACTTTTGTCAACAATGTCGGATCAAACAAATGTCTGATTTATTTGGCCGTGAAACTTTTAAGTAATACTCAGCGCATAATTAACATTGTGCTCGTATTATTAAGTGCAGATATTCAATATTCAACATATAGTTCTAACAAATTAATGGTCTATTCCTAATTGACGCGCAAGCGAATTGGCATACGATAAAGTTTCGTATTTAGCAACTCTATTTCTTGTGTGTTGTTCATTTGCATATTCCTTAAAGTTTTCAGTTGCCGTTTAATATTACAAAGCCTTTTTGAATTATCCGCCATCTTGTCGATTTCGAATCGGCCGCCATGTTGAATTGGGGACTTTTTGGCCTTGGCGCCAACTTTTCAAAATCTCGCCGACCCATCCACGTAACCTAAATTTTAGTTTGGTTTGTTTGCGCGCTCAACCACCTGTACTTTTGCACAATAACGGGTAATCAGCTCGGGACCTACAGCTTAACGTGGATTCGTATCACAACGAAAATTCATATCTAAACCCGGGATTCGAACCCGGAACAGTTGGCATGCGAAGCCAAAGCTCTAATCACATTGCCATCAGATAAGTCCCTCGTAAACTAAGAATTTATGATATAAATAGCTCTTTCCATAACTCTTTTTCCATAATTTTTTACAAATATTACCTCATTAAAAAAACGATTATAACATGTGCTTAATTGTTTTCTGTTTTTCTTTTATGTATTTTAAGTATTTAAAGTTTTTTTGGTTAGTAATTTCTTAAAAGAAAACCTATTTCAAACTTTATGAAAGTACCTCCAACATTCAAAGTTTTCTTTTATAAATGGTTTGATACAAATGGCCTAGACTCACAATACCATACTCCTTATTCTTTAATTACCAAGTGAATATTCACTCTACTTTTATTGTCGCTGCAAAATTGTCTTAAATGTAACGACTGCCTCATAAACAAACAGCTTACTCAATATGGTTTCTGTTTAAAAGTCAAATGATCAGTTGTTTAAATTATTTCCGTTAACAAGAAACCTCCCCCCATTCAATTCCTGCTCTAAATACCAAAATGCTGGCCTTTTTCTCATCAAAGAAAGCAATAACGTTTAGTTCCATCAACAAATAACACAGCACAACTATCCAAAGAATTCCACTAAAGTTATTTTCTATGGCTTTGTGGAGAGGGTTGGTTTCCATTTCCGAAAATGACAACCTTGGCGATTAAAAAAGAACGCTTAACAATTTATACATACAATTAATACCAGCCGATGAATTTAATTTCCTGCTCGCACTCAAATTGTTTTTGTTCCCCACCTGCCTGTCTTCGCGGATTTAATGGCTTCGAAGCGACACATGTTTTAAATTGTTTTCTGTTTTGGAAGGTGCATTTGTCACATAAACAGTTTTTGTTCCCGCTTAAATAATCGGCGATACGAACTTGTTTTTCTTTTCAATGTCCTGTCGTTAGATTCAGTTCTTCGTTGTTAGATTCATTAGTGTTTTTTTTTTTGTTTTTTTTCTTTCTTTGTTGCGTTGATTGGGAGTTCAGGTGTTGGGAAAGTTTTCGGGATTTGACTGTTGTGATTTTCTGGTGTTTTGTTGTTTAAATACCTTTTTTTTTTTTTTTTTTTTTTTAAAGTAGTAGAAATGGCGCTAGTTCTCAATTTTCTTTCTGATAGAACTTCCTTT
Organism: Linyphia triangularis; assembly: GCA_963978545.1. NCBI lineage: Eukaryota > Metazoa > Arthropoda > Arachnida > Araneae > Linyphiidae > Linyphia > Linyphia triangularis. The sequence goes on from OZ021729.1 coordinate 66,943,298, forward strand.
ATGAATCATTCGAAGCGTATTTAATTTCACTCAAATGTTGGAACGTTATTTTGGAACTTTTTAATAATTATTTAGTTTTGTTAACAATGAACAGTTTCAATTCAAACAATATTTATATTATGCGCAATGAAACTATCGAATGGTTACGTCACATTCAACTGCTATTTTCGCGGGGATATGATACGTACATTGTAATTGGCTATTGGAATGTTAAAATTGGAATTTGCTATTAAAAATATATTGTGATTGGTCACAAGCATGCCGCAGTATTTCCAAACGATAAATCCCTCTAAAAATTATCCATAGTTAAGGTCCATTATTTACAATCGTTTGCAACAATATTAATACAAATATAGTTATTTATGCAGCTAGTTGCGCAAATAATACTTTTTCAAAGAGGCAAAATGCTTACTTGATGAGTACATAAGCACAAGTCAAATAATTTACCGAGTGTGAAGAAGTAATTTCACACATGTTGCATAATTTATTTATTTTTATAATTACATGCAAAAAATATTTTCAACATACACACACATATAAAAAATTTCAACTACATTTTATAAATCTCGTTTGAAGATATGTAGTTTCTATAGCAAGACTATGTAAAATTTAAACACGAGGCATGCACTTTATCTTACTAGTGTGTCAAAACTCGTAACGAAAGTAACACTATCGCGATTATTGCACTAGTGCGATAAAGCACTTCATCGCACGCCTCGTGCTCAAATTTTATACGTCTTGGTATAGAAATGACATGTTTTCAGATAAGATTCATTAACTGGAGTTGCCAACTTGAATATATAAATGTATTAAAAGTATTTTTTACGTGTGTAAATTACTTTTTCAAATTCGGTAAATTATTTGATTCGTGCTAACTTATTAAGCTTTTTGCATTTTCAAATAAACATTTTGCCTCGTTTGAAAAATATTACTTTCGCAAATAGTTGCATAAATAACTATTACTTTGAAGAATTTCTATTTTCATTTTCTTTTACTTTATACTGCCAGTAACAAACTATACACGTCAGAAGCAAATTATGTTTAATTATTTTCATATTAAAGAAAATAAAAAGAAATGCTCTGTTTACACTTTGTCAGTAAAAATTAATCCCTTTTTCGGAAATTCTTAATATGCAACTTCTTTATATTTTCATTTCCAATTAAAATTTCTTCTCGGCCAATTACAAGTGGAGTTAATAACGTGAAGAGTGCCAGATCTTAATTAAACTACACAAATAAATGCAAGCGTATCTAGTAAATAGTAATTAACAGAAGATCCAACTCAATTTTAATTAACATTGCAGAATGGAGGGAAAAAAATATACCAAATATCAAGTATAAAATTGTTTCGAAAATTTTGCTTAACAAGGATACAAATATATATTTAAAAAAAGAATAAAATTATTTTCATGATACGTTTATCTATGAATATTTTTTTTTATGGTTTAACAAGATATTTTTAATATTATGTGCATAAAAGAGAACTTAGATAAATATATATTTTTTATAATTAAACTCTTTTATAATTAGTTGCATTCTGACAGTCATTGTCACCATAAGTCAACTTTTACATACGCTGTATTTTGGTACATCAGGTCCTCAGGGATGCCAGTTTTCCTTCTTTTGGAGGATTTCCTCCTTTTTGGTTTTTTTATGCAACATTTTCCTCCTCTTTGTCCCTGTCTTGAGGATCCACATTTTTCTGATCTGAACCAGTTTTTCCTGCAAAAAGTATACTTTTCCTCATATCTAAACAAAAGATTTTCCCTATTGGCTCCCCTTTCCTCCCAGATTACTTCACTAACTCCTAATATTTGAAATTAATTATTATATAGTATGAGAAATTTCATTGTATCTTTAAAACTATTGAATTATCCTTCCTGCATACTCTTTTGTTGAATTTTTGTGTATTCCATCCGCGAGCTTTTTCAACGAATTTTTGAATATCCTCCTTTTTGCTCTCTGATCACTCTGATCCCTGGTCTAGATACCAAACATTTGCAATTGGGCTACATTTGATGGCGGAAACCTTCCACTGTTAAGGTTTTTATTTGAAAAATTTCGGAATAACCAAAGAATATTCTCCTGTACATATCCACTTGAGATAAATCAAGCTAGCTATTGGATACTCTTAGTTTTCACTTCGAAACTAGAATCATCTTGGGTCTTAAATTTACACCCTAAAAAATCCTTAATATCTGTCGGACAAAGTTCTTCAATCCCTTTCAAATACTTTAGTCCCCCTTGAAAAGATCAAAAGTACTCTGTCAAGTACAAAATTGCAATTACGTCCAATCGAAACTTAGTTCCGCCTTCCCTAAAAGTCGCCAAGCGTCATGGCGCCAACTTCAGGTGCGGCAGAAGTCTTGGAAAGAGGATTAGAATCTGAAAATTGATTTCACAGCCAATGTTAAAAAAAGACGAGGTGGGAATGTAAAAAGACAAAAATACGGTGGAAGCCCGATATATTGGCGTAAAGAATTCTTTATCCCTCGCCGAGTGTTGAATTGGCTTTTTTTTTTTTTTTTTTTTTTTTTTACCCTAAAAAATGTCGCCCGGTTATGTTTGTCGAGTGAAGGTTCTTTTATACATGAGGTGAAGTGGCGATTTTTTTTTTATTTTTTATATTTTACTTTTTTTTTTTTTATTTAAGCCTTTTGGAGTGGCAACATGTTTGGCTTGTTTTCGATTGTGAAGGACACTTTTGGAAGTTGCGAAATGGAAGAGCTAATAAGAATGAATGGTGTTTTGCTCTAATTGTTTTATTTTATGGGGGATTTTTTTTTGTCGGGGGGTGAGTGGTGTAAAGTTTGCTTAGATGAGTTTTTTTAAGTGATGTTTAAATATGATTTATAGATTGAGTTTAACTTTTACTTGTTGGAACGTAAAAAAGGCAAGTAAACTCGGCGAGTTATTCTGAGAGCGTTTTATGATAGCTACAAATAGAATCTTGAGTTTGGTAAAAGTTTTTTTCGAATGTTAATAGATTTTCTTTTTAAGTCTTATTGTCAAGGAATATTGTGTTTGTTCTTTTTGTATAAAATGTATCCATATTATGAATAATTTTATTTATTTACGAAAAAATACGTGAAAATTCCTTCGCATAACTACTTAATAGTTGAAGGGAACTAATTAGACAGGTTACTATAATCGCTTACTGGCAGAAATTTAACTTTATCCAAACAAATAGCAATCCAAAGGTTTACAAAGCCAATTTACAGTGCGACAATTTGCAGTCAATGTAAATTATCAAAATATGTCTGTTAGCCCCAATTGACGTTGTTAGTAATTCGCAAATAAATAAAATATTGCCTGGCTCAAACCATATGCAGTAAAAACTCGTATTGGTATGTTAATGACCGCGGAAAAGCGGATTTCCTCTTCTTTTTTTTTTTTTGCTTGTAATTACTGCGAATCTTACAAATTTCTTCACCCTGTAAAGTTCATTTTTCTTTTTTAATGATAGTTGTAGTATGTCTGAATAAATCGTTCATAAATAATTTTGCTAACTCAAAGATTTATGGGAAAATTTGGAAAGAAAATTAAAAGAACGTTAATTATTGTCTAGCTAAATCGATATTTACTCAGGTAAGAGATGAATGCAAAGACGTATTTTGCTGTCATCTGAATTTCTAAATTAATCTAGCCCGAAAAAAAAATGTATTGTTACTTGTTAAATGTCGCATATACGACAATATAATCTTATCTTGTTAAACAAATTTCTTTCTGCGATATTCTGACGAAATCTTATTTCAGTTCACTTTTATGAAAACTTATTTTCATTTCATTTTAATAAAAACTTACTTTTCAGTTCCTTCTTTCGAAAACTTATTTTTAGTTGTTCATTCTTGTTTCCTTTTCACGTACTCTCCAATGAATTCAATCATGCTATTTCAATACCCAACCAACTGTCAAAGCACACCAACCTAGGTAGTTCGTCCCCATCTAAAACTATTCCCTAGGATACAATTTTACAAACGTTCCGTAGGTCTGAACTCTCATTCGATCTTCCAAAATCACCTGCCAATATTCTCATTCGCAATCATCGAACAAACTCGTCAATACTTGGAGGGGGAGGGGTGTATGATCACACATGGGCTAGTGTATCCCTCGTTAGAACCCCCCTCCCCATCATTCGATCGATCCCTTCTATGGTGTACGGTCGTAATAACGTCGTTACAAGGTCGGATAAGGACCCCCCCCCCCCCCCGCGGAGGGATGGTAAATCGATGTTAAATTGCAGACCCACTACGGTTCCACACCCCGTTCTTTCATTCCTTTTCTGTGCTAATTTCCCCTTTCCTTTGTTCTTTTGCTCTTTTTTAGCTTGGCCCTAATTTTCTTGGTGTTTTCTCTTCAGCACCTTTTGGTGTCCCGGGGCTTAATGACACCCAAGGGGGTTGCGCCCCTAGCTGAGGGGGCGCAAAAGATAACGAGAGGTAATGGACATGGGCGTGTAGATATACCAGGATTGGGGATCTATGCTGAAATGGCAGACTGTTACGAAATGGTTTCTGTTGTAGTTAGAGTTATTGTGGTATTTACCACCCCCCCCCCCCAAAAAAAAGCTTTTTTTTTTGGAATTTTCAAGCAAATGCAAACTTGTTCTTTTTGTCTTGCGTAGGATTCTCATTTTGAAAAATTGGTTAATATAGCTGAAATCGATAACTTTGATTATTCAACAATTTTACTGGCATTGCGTTTCTTTGCTGCCTGTCACTTAGTATAAGACAGACCATCTGTATTATGGCTAGGGGTCTGATTCAAAATTGTTCTCCTTTTGACTTTGTTAGTTATTTGATGCTTGGCACCTCAAATGAGTTATTTTGTTGGTAACCAATTCTTGCTGCCACTTTCTGCCACTTTTAAGTGTTTAACAGAGCCAATAAACGCCTAGAAATTGCAAACTCGGTCAGATAATGAGGTAGATACCTGAGCAGGCATTCCCCCCCCCCCCCATCGGGAGGTAACCGAATCCGCGATGGATTGAATATGCACTAGAGCTCATTATCGTACATGCAGGTGTCCGGCGCAGCGGGAGCGAACCCGAAACCTTTCAATTACGAAGTCTCTAATTACCATTTCACTCAAAAGAGCCGTTAGATTTATATGACAGTACTTTAATAATAAATAAAAAAAAAAATGTATTTATATTGGGATTCTCTCTCTTGGTAGAATGCTCAAAATTCAGATTTCTCGTTTTCATTTTAACAAAAATGGTTATAAAAGTTCTAGTGTTCATTGAAAAAAAATAATGGATGTAGGGGTTCTAGTGGTCATTAAAAATTAATGGTTTTAGAAGTTCTTATGTCATTAATAAATAATACTTATAGAAATTCGATTGTCATTTAAAAAAAAAAAAAAAAAATGTTTATACAAAGTTCTTGTGGTCATTAAAAAAAAATAAAGAGTTCTAGATGTCATTAAAAAACACTTCTAAAAGCTCTAATGGTCATTAAAAATAATAGTTCTAGAAGTTCTTATGGTTATTAGAACTTCTAGAACCATTCTTTTTAATGGTTACACAGATAATGGTTATAACAGTGATATTGGTCATTAATTTACAGAAGTTTTTAATAGTCTTTAAAAACAATCGTTATGGAACTTATTGTGGCCCAGCTAGCTCATATACTGATTTTGCACTGCTATATAATTATTTTAAACTGAACGAATCTAAAAAACAACAACTTCCGGTTGCTTTTTTTCCCAGCCATGATACAAAAATATAAAATTTTCCCAAGCACATCCAGCATAAGATCTACAGCACATTTTGATTAACATTACCGTCTTGACAACGAAATGTCTCTCTTCAACAATAAAATTTAACTCGACTTCATTTTTCGACCTCTTTGAAGACGCCCTACCTTGGAAAACCCCTCTCTCCCCTGGCGATGCACACCAACTAATTGCTCGTAATGAACACAAATTGCCGTCCCCATCTTTCGTCATTAAGCGAGTTGAGAGAGAGGGGGGGGGGGAGGTCTCTTCAATTAAAACTCCTTTCGGCGTCAACAACAACAACATCCAAGTCCCATTCCGGTAATTACCTTTCGAAGAAGAAAAGAAACTTCTCTGTAGCCCTTCTAAAAAAAAAAAAAAAAAAAAGCTGACTTTTGGTGAAGGAAAGAACTCTAGAAAAAGAAGCACGCGTACTCACCTCTTAGTTGATGTTTTGTTGAGATGAATACTTTTAGTCATAGAGACGAACATCATTCTGACTTTTTCCCATAGAATTCTGATATATGCTTTTAGATTATGAATACACTGGTCTGCCGACACACAAATGGACGAAACTATTCAAAAATCGACTTTCAATAGACGAACTAAATCCAATTGCCAAATATTTCATAACTTGCCCCAAAAAAATCTTTTTTTCTTGTAACCCACCACAATTTAATTTTGAATTAAGAAGATTGCCGACGATATGTCTTTCCTATTACCAAAAGCTTTCATCTTTTAAAAGTCAGCCAATCTGTATATAAATATTACGTCATCAGTGATGTATTATTTACCGCCAACTTGGCCCACTATTAAGAGCTTGGAAGTTCTTTCGCCAGAGAATAAATATCGTTTGCACTTGTCACCATTGAAAATTTAAATGCAGTGGGTTACCATTTAAAAGAGTGCTCGTTTTTTGGCAAGTTATGACATATTTGACTATCAAATTTAGTCAACTCATTAAACGGCGATTTTTGAACAGTTTCGGCTATTTTTATCCCGGTAGACCAATGTACATTCGTAATCTACTAACATTCTATAAAATATCCAGGATGATGTTCGATGGTGTACCTAAACTTGCTGTCACATCTCGGATTCGTAACCAAGCACAAACACATTCGATTCGAAACTTTGAAATAAGTCATCCGTTAATTTATTTTCCGTTAATTTCGCACTCGGAAGTGAGGATTCCAAGTATTAAATTCTTTCATCCAACCTGCCTTCGTCAAAGCTCACTAATAACTGAAAATTCCTACTGAATTTTTTTCTCCGTTTCATTACAACAAGTATTAGTATATCATTAAACGCGCTGTTATTATAAAATTACTTAACTTAATACAATTCTCAAATACGACTCATATTTTCATTTCACATATGCATATCAATCTAAAATACTTTTGCGAAATATATTCAATTTTTCGGTTCCTGCCAATAAAAATCCCAACAAGCTTAGCCTCCCATATTATAATTAGTGATCCTCCGTTCCCTTTCATTCCGGCCAGGAGTTTCAAGCAAACACCCTCTAGGGACAGACAGACGATAATGATTATTAAAGTGAAGTGAAGACACTCGATATTCTAGAGTTGTGTCGCTTGCAACCTCAAGGCGCTTTGGATGTGGGGGGGGGGGGAGGGGAAGTAGTTAAAACTTTGTCGATGGGTATCGTCGCTTCGGCCCGTGTTTGAAAGAATAAATATCGCAGTCGTATAGATAAATAATGCAAGCTGTCGGAGTCACTGACGGAGTAAATGAATATTAATTTGGCGCTCGAGAATTGCGGAGTAATTGTTTTAGTGGCTTTTTGGTCTAATTTAACTGTTGCAGAAATTTTAAGGGAAAATGCCAAGAAAAGTTAATAAGCGATTGGCGATACTTTTCACTGTCTCTGGCGTGGTAAATAGTGCGGAATAAATTCTAGTTTGGGATTTTGCGATTGTTCTGGGATATTTGTGCCTCAAAAACAAACACGCATAATAGTCTGAGATTCCGCCTGTAAGTTTAGGTACATCATCGAACATCGTTCTGAATTTTTATTGTAATGTAATTAAATGCTTGTAAAATTTTAATGTACTGGTCTGCCGGAGAAAAAATGACCGAAACAGTTGGAATATCGACTTTGAATGATTTAAACTATATCAACAGTCAAATATGTCATAATTTTTCAAATAATGAGTTTTTTTAGGTGGTAACCCACCTCTTGAAAGATGACAGGCGATTTCACTTCTTTGGCACCAAATTCTTGTATTTTCTAATAGTTAGCCAAGTTGACGATAATTGTCTGTTAGCAATCCTCTACATTCTATAAAAAAATTTAAAAAATAATATTCAGAATGATGTTTGATGAGATATTTAAACTTGTAGTCGCCTTTCGGTCTCAATGGACAATTTCCGCATTTTTTATTTACCTTTTTATTCGATTCTAAATGTTTCGAAAAGGCCATAAACAGAAAAATTTCTTCTCGATCGGCCTTTTTTTTTTCTTTTTTTTTTAATTTGATATTAAAGTTTCCCTGTTAGACGTTGGCAAGAAAACGATTCATTTGGCTCGAATTGAATGTGACGTCAAAGTTTCTCGGACATCTTGGCTTGAAATGCGGCAGCGGAAACCAGTTTTGCAAGTTTCTCGCAAATCGTGCCAACCTGTACATGGTATGGCAATTGTCTACCAGTGCCAACTATTTCAACGCCAACTAATAGGCAGCAACCTCACGATAACCTTTGAAACAGTAAGAACCCTTGACGTCACATATTTTGTTGTGTGTCTTGATCGGACTGGTTGTGGCTCGATTAGGGGGCATTTTCTTTTCTTTATATTTAAATAACTAATTTTTTTTAAAGAACTTTTGTTTAAATATTTGAATTCTGACAGAAATTTTTCATAAATATAAACTAATTTCACTCGTTTTTTTTTTTTAAATGTGGGAATTGCCCATTGTTAATCCTTTGCTTTTCTACCATATGCGAATACAGGGAAATATCATTAAAAAAATATCAAAGAATTCTAAATCGTTTTCAATCTGAATACCCACTAGAATCGCCTAACACCAAGTTGACATCAAACCCTACCAGACAATCCATACCCACGAAAAGAGAACCCAGCAACAAATCGCTCATTCCCAAAAGCCCACTTACAAGGTTATTCCATTAAACCTCCAGGAAGGCGTGCATGGGAGATTCCCCTTCGCCCATACGTCACTTCCGATGCGTATCCAACGTGAGGTAACGGGTCCTTTTCCGAGTCATCGCCTCCGCTTCTAATCCGTCCTGGCCACTTCTGGAACGGGTCCGAAGAGCGGAGGAGAGAGGGGGTTTTGAATTTTGCCAGGAAATGGCCCGAAGAAAAGCTCGTTAGGTGGGAGCATTTTACAAACCACTACAGGAGGTGGATTTTTTGTTGTTGTTGTTGTTGTGTTTTATGGAGGACGCGGTTGTTGTTCTTGTTTCTTTTCTGTCTTGGGTAATTACATGGTTAGGCAAATTTTAATTAGATTTTTTTTTATGCTCTTTAAAGGTGGTAAGATGGATTGCTGTTTGTGGATAATTTGTTTGCGGAGAGCGTTATAGATGAGAGTTAGTCGTATTGAATTTTTTAAACTTTTATTACGCGAGTGTTATGCTGTGCTGAAACTGCTCTACAATATTTACAATTCTTTGAGGAGACCTGAATTTTAAATAGGAGCTGGCTAGTTGGCGGATTTTTTTACGGGTAACTCATCCGAAAATGTCTCTTAAATGGCAGAAACCGGAAAAGCTACCTAGTGTCCCGTCAATCAGACGAAGGCAATTTTCACAACTGCCATCTTGTCTACTTAATTTTCATTGCGGAGTTTGCAAAGATTTGCTCGAAAGAAGAGAGCAATGGCGTCGAAATAACTTGCTGAAAATTTTGAATTAGGCAAAAGCCTATTTATAATGGTAACTAATATAAGGTGAGACCGAAAAGTAAGGTGACTGATGTCATAATAATCGCTGTATTATTTATTTGCAGATAAATACATCACTGTCCTTCAAAGTAGTTCCCGCCGTCTACCATACACATCTGACAACGTTCATACAAGTTCTTGAAACTTCTGAAAAAATCCTCCTTTGAGACTGGTTTAAGTTCCTTGGTAACAGCTGCTTGAATGTCTGAGATGCTTGAAAATCGGTTTCCCTTCAGTGCCAATTTCAGTTGTGGAAAGAGGGGGAATAAGGAGGGTGTTATACTAGTATTACACCCTCCTTATTCCCCATATCTAGCGCCAGCAGATTTTTTCCTCTTTCCGCGACTGAAATTGGCACTGAAGGGGAAACAATTTTCAAGCATCTCAGACATTCAAGCTGCTGTTACCAAGGAACTTAAGACAGTCTCAAAGGAGAATTTTTTCAGAAGTTTCAAGAACTTGTATGAACGTTGTCAGAAGTGTATTGTAGACGGATGGAACTACTTTGAAGGACAGTGATGTATTCATCTGCAAATATATAATACAGCGATTATTATGACATCGGTCACCTTACTTTTCGGTCTCACCTTGTAGAAAGAAAAGCCATGCCAGGATAAAAAAAAAAAAAAAAAAATTGTGTGTGAAAAGTGCTATTCTGATTGAAAATTACCGATGCATGACTTTGTTATAAGCATCAATTACTTTTATGGTACCAATTACTGCGTTGTCTTTAAGCAAGTTAGGTCTGTATACAACACTAATACTTTAAGTGTATACTTTTTCTCACTAGCATATCTGGCACCTATTAATACAAATTTTAACGCACTTACAAAAATCACCGACATCGAAAATAAAATCTCCTATAATCCGGTAATTATGCGTTATCTTCGAAGGGCGTGCAGGGTCGATCACACGACTGACAGCCCCTTGACAAACGATGTCGCCGCGTTGCATGTGCAGGGGCGCATGTAGGGCTGCTTCCACTATCTCTCCGTTTCGGAGTTATTCCCGGTTTGAATGTAATTAATTGCCGTTGCACACAGTCCGACTTCCTCTCTTGCTCTGTTTGAAGTGTGTGCGTAGTAGTTGTAGTAGTAGTAGTAGTAGTTGGTTGGGCGTAAATGCTTGTGTTGGTTCACCGGCCGTGATGACGGATTAACTGGCATCTTTGCATGCTTAATCGTCTTGGTTGTTCGACGTTGTTGATGGTCATTTGAAGGCATTTTGGCTGCTTTATGTATTGGATTGGCGTTAATATGCGAGATCTTTAATGCGGAATTAGCTTGATTCCTGACTGATAGTTGGGGAAGTTACGTATGCGTAGAAACTTTTGTGTATACAGGGATGGCAGTTTTCCTCCTTTTTGGTTTTTTATATAACATTTTCCTTCTCTTTGTCCCTGTTTTGAGGATCCATATTTTTCTGTTCTAAACCAGTTTTTCCTGCAAAAAGTATACTTTTCCTCATGTCTAAACAAAATATTTTCCCTCGTAGCTCCCCTTTCCTCACAGATTACTTCACTAACTCCTAATATTTGAAATGTAATTATTATATAGTATAAGAAAAATTTCATTGTATATTTAAAATTGCTGAATCATCCTTCCTGCATACTTTTGTTGTTGAATTTTTGCGTATTCCTTCTGCGAGCTTTTTCAATGAATTTTGGATTTCCTCCTTTTTGCTCTCTGATCACTCTCATCCCTGAGTGTAAGTTATGCCGTCATTTCTTTTGAACTGTTAAGTTTTGTTAAGGTTAACCCTTTATTTATTGGCTGAACTTGTATAAGTCCTGTCGTTTTTTTTTTTTTATGGTACTGTATTAATTTAAGCACTTTGTGACCCATTGGGACTGCGAAATCCACTTCAATAAAGTTCGTTCTTCGGTTGTTACATGACACTAAAAGCTTATTTTTCTTTGAAAGCTTGCTAAAGACAAGTATTTATGACGATGTAAGGCCTGGGATGACACTGAGTGGATCCCATGCACAATACAATCACTTTATAGCACTCAAATACGCCAGGAAAAAAATTATAACTATGCACAGGTAAATGTGATTGGATGACGTAAGCAAGGAGACAATTGCCAAAAGTGAAGGTCTATATTGCAAAACTAACGATTTTTCTGTGAAAATTATTAAACTTTAGAAAGGGAGAGGGCAATTATCACACACGAATGTAGAATTAATGGTCACCGATAACGAGTCTATCAATAACGAATGGAAGTTACAGTTCGATTGGATGGCAGTGGGTTAATTAATCCTCCGCAGCTATAGTAGAAGCGTGTGTAAAACCATCCTTTTAGTGACAGTCCCAATAACGTGTTACAATACATTTAAAGCGTGAACTAGCTTTCACGGGCGACGAGCCTCGATGCAGGGACCATTATGTCTCGAGACAGATGCTTTACCGCTGTGCAAAAGAGTACTCCTGTGCACAAAAGTTTTATCTGTTATTTGATGTCGCCACATATAGCCCCCTCCCAGGGACGAAGGAGCGATACTGTTGATCAACGTCTGATCGGAGTTGGATGCTACCAATAAAGCGTAAACTAGCTTTCAATGGGCGACGGGGCTCGATCCAGGGACCATTGTGTCTCGAGACAGATACTTTACCGCTGTGCAAAAGAGTACTCCAGTGCACAGAAGTTTTTTATCTGTTATTTGATGTCGCCACACATTCTCATTGTATGACTGCAAGTGCGTTATGCCGACCAAACGGTATAGTGGTTAGCGTGCTAGCTTCTAGACCGCGAGGTTGCGGGTTCGAGTCCCGTGTTAGGCATGGGTGTTTGTAAATGTATGTTGGCTTGTCTAATGACGAATGTTTCGGCGCATTATAGCCCTCGTGTTGCTGACGACACCAGATAATCTGAAAACAACCAACCAATCAGCAAGTGCGTTATTCGGTCCTCAGCAGATTTGGCCGCCGCACACAAACACAATCGAAGGTAAATTTAAAGGATTTAAAAATATGCCATATCAATAAATTACAGTAGAATAAGCCATTACGATTTCATTTAGAAATCGGTATGAATACTATTTAAAGGTATATGTTTACGGCATTGTGAATCGCGAACGCGTGAAATCGTATCTGATTAAAATTGTGTTTCCAATTTACATCCCCGTCCCGTATGGGTTTTGAATTTTGATAAGAAAAGATCTTCGGTAATTGGCTTCAGTGCGAAACCCACTCTTCCGTCCCTACGGACACTCTAGATGTAGTCAACTTTTCTGAAATTAACTCAGGATATTAACGAGTAACTAAATAAATTTTTTTTTGCTCTCAAATTGTTGGAAGTTTTGCCACTGTGCAAATTTTTTTAAAGTCTTCTGGGACGTTAAGGAATAGGCAGAAATGATAGTGATTTGAGTTGAAATGATAAGAAGATTGCATTATATCTAATAGAGACTTGAAAATTGCTAGTTTATTAAGGAAGGCGGTTTTTCGACAATTTATGAAATGTTTGGAATGAAATTTTAGAAACTTGTTGTATGTTTGTTTATTGAGATAGAATTGCTAATCTGCGATTCTATCTTTGAAATGTAAAAGTAATGATTGTGTTTTTTAACTGTTGAGTTGTTGTTTAGCGTGGATATTTTGCTGTTGTAATTTATAAGCAACGAGATTAAGTTTTGTACTTTAAATATTTATGTGATTTGACGTTGGAGCAATGATTATATATGTTTCGATGCGTTGTTTTGTTTTAGATATTGTAGTAATTATTAGCTTTATTTAAAGTAGCTTTACTTTTGTGAAACAATTTAGGAATGGTTAAGAAATTTATTAAAAAAACATCAAAAATGCTTTTGGAGAAAAATATAAACTTAACTACGTATATGAAAAGAATACATGTTTCAGATGTTTATTTAATAAGATTTCACACTTAATATATTTACTTATAAACTTCTGTAAGACGTAAATTATGTTAGTCGCTGTTTGCGGGTGAAATAAATATGCATAAAAGCCTGGCGTTGGAACTCAATAAACACGTAATTAAGTTCATTTATAAAACTGACAAATGTTAAATGTAATCCTAAGGGGTGTACAAAAAAAAGTTTATGCTACCTCCCCCCAAAAAAATAGTAATATATTTTGCATGCAAACAGTCAGCGGAGCAACGCTGTGTCTGTTAGATGAAATGCTTCCGACGAAAGGTTAAAACCTTATATGCAAGATTTTAAATTAAAATTTAAGATATACCTGTATAAGAAACACATTTGAAACAATTTAAAGTGTTTTTAAAAACTACTTCAAATAAAATAAGTATCTTACATGAAATAAAAATATAGGAAACCAATTCTAAGTTTAAATAGATTAGTTTGAAATATCCAATACAAGCATAAGTGACCCAACTCAAAATTCTTCATCTTAAGTTGAAGTGTGTACAGAAATACAGACTGCATGTACTTAAAGCGGATTAAAAATCGCAAGATTGGTTTTAAGTCAAATTCAAGTGAAATTTACTTGTGTCATTTTTCCAGCTTCAAGTGCATGTATTATGTGATTATGCACGCACTTTTACACAAAAATGAAGACATTTGAGTTGTGCCACTTCTCTCGTAAATGTGACATGTTTAAGCTTAAACTATTTCCAGTATGTACAAAACCATTCTTTAAGCACGACTTATATTTTCTTTTGATTTCAATAAATTACTTAACAAACTTATCTTTTCTCCCAGACTGCTTGTGTACCCAACTTTTCAAAACTCACCGACTTTTCATTTCTTTCATGCTTTCAAACAAAACAATTTTTGTTCACTAATAAAAAATAAACATCGTCTTGCTTTTTTTTAAAAAATCTGGCAATCCCTCCCTTAACAAAACACAACTGCCGCGCTCTGAAGAAAAATTCATTTTTCCGACTCCCCCTTTTGTAACAGCTGTAAAAACGAACGGTTGCGATTAATGAAACAGTTCTCGCATATAGCGAACAACAGCAGAAAAGAAACACCTCAACTCCCCTCACATTTTTTCACCTCACAAACGAACCTCTTCTAAGGGGGAAAGAGTACCGAAAAGCGCCCCCTGGTTTCAGAAACAAAATATCGGAAGTAAAAGTATGGGCAACACTACATCTGGGATAAAGAAAGGCTGGAGGTCCTTTCAAGTTTTTCTTTGGAACAGGTTGGGAGCAAGGCTGAGGGATAGAAATAGCTCGCAGTCTTCATTAACTTTTACCCTCACGCGGAATTACGTCACAGAAATACCGCTTCGAAGCCATAGACATTAGGTATGCTAGTATGACATCACTAAAAGTCACGTTATTTGAAACAGGCATTTATGAATTGCTAAATGTAAAAAGGAAACATGTCAATATGGTTTTTTTTTTTTTTTTTTTTTTTTTCCAATTGGACGTGACCCCTTTTTATATTTACCGATTCAACCTTTTTGATATAATAAAACGTTGTGTTTACGTTTGTTTATTTATGTAATTATTTTTTTATGAAAGTATCTTTTGATATTTCAAATTTATATAAGAATTCGCATATTGTTCAAATGCTGGCAAACATTGTATCGTCAAATATTTCGTGGTGTTATTCTGATTATTAATTTATGGTATCTACATTTTACAGCCTATTTCCAATAAATAGTCTTATAAGCAATCCATTTCCAATAGTCTTATAAGCAATCTATTTCCAATAAATAGTCTTATAAGCAATCCATTTCCAATAGTCTTATAAGCAATCTATTTCCAATAAATAGTCTTATAAGCAATCCATTTCCAATAGTCTTATAAGCAATCTATTTCCAATAAATAGTCTTATAAGCAATCCATTTCCAATAGTCTTATAAGCAATCTATTTCCAATAAATAGTCTTATAAGCAATCCATTTCCAATAGTCTTATAAGCAATCTATTTCCAATAAATAGTCTTATAAGCAATCCATTTCCAATAGTCTTATAAGCAATCCATTTCCAATAGTCTTATAAGCAATCTATTTCCAATAAATAGTCTTATAAGCAATCCATTTCCAATAGTCTTATAAGCAATCTATTTCCAATAAATAGTCTTATAAGCAATCCATTTCCAATAGTCTTATAAGCAATCTATTTCCAATAAATAGTCTTATAAGCAATCCATTTCCAATAGTCTTATAAGCAATCTATTTCCAATAAATAGTCTTATAAGCAATCCATTTCCAATAGTCTTATAAGCAATCTATTTCCAATAAATAGTCTTATAAGCAATCCATTTCCAATAGTCTTATAAGCAATCTATTTCCAATAAATAGTCTTATAAGCAATCCATTTCCAATAGTCTTATAAGCAATCTATTTCCAATAAATAGTCTTATAAGCAATCCATTTCCAATAGTCTTATAAGCAATCTATTTCCAATAAATAGTCTTATAAGCAATCCATTTCCAATAGTCTTATAAGCAATCTATTTCCAATAAATAGTCTTATAAGCAATCCATTTCCAATAGTCTTATAAGCAATCTATTTCCAATAAATAGTCTTATAAGCAATTTCTAAGACAGTTTGTGATGTCTTCAATCTAATTTAGCCTTAAGGAATTTTACCTCGAATCTGAACATCCTAATTCTTTAAAAACTTTCAGTTAATGAATTTTACTCTGTATTGCTTTAGCCACTCATCTTTAATTCTAACTTGCTGTTTTGTGTATGCTTTGCTATTTTCTTGAAACCGAAGAAGGCTTAACAATCTCCATTCATAAAGAACTGTACTAGCGACTCTTCCCCCAAAATAGTTGGCGTCTGTTAGCAACCAATGACACAACCTTAGATATAGGACAGTATGGCTGTACTTCAATTGGCTTCATCTGCAGGCACAGCTGAAACCACGTATGAACACTGATCTATCACTGCACTTCTGGATAGTGCATGCTTGGTTATTGACAGGTAACGTAACCATGAGCATCCTATTACGTAGCATAGATGGGAAGTATTGAACTAACTTTATCTGCTTGCAGAGCGAAAACTGCTTTTAAGCTATCCTGAAGTCGTAGCTAGAGATCAATGCCTATCCTAAGTCTCAGTTAACTTTATTTGCAACTTCCCCCGTGCTAGTTAGAACATGTTGATAACCAAGGGCAAACCTTCAACTCTTCTCGGAAGTCAAAAGTCCTGTAGAAATTTTCCGTCAAACTGTATTCCTTTTGTATGTGTAAATAAAATTAAAATACAACCCACTATTTATTGATTGGTGATGTTTATCCTTAACTAAGGTTTATAGTTTCAAGTGAAAACGTCAGCATGCATGTAAACGAACTTTTAAAAAATTATTTTGATTTTATATAGTTTTAAATGTAAAAGTAAAATTTCGTTGCAGGTTTCGTAGCGTATCAGTGTGAAAGAAATCTATTGAATTTATGAGACTACCCCTTTTTGTTTACTAGCCTTAGATAAGAGTTGAGTTGTAACAGAGAAGAGGGGGTGAGGTGCGAAGAGATAATGAAGATGGCAGACGACTGTCTTCATTAATTTTGTCACATCCTTCGCATTCTTTCGACACAGTTTCTTGCCGTTTTAATTTTTTTTTTCTTTTCCTTTCTTCCATATTTCGTTCTTTTTACGACAGAAGAAAAATGGTTTTGGGTTGTTGTTTTTTTGTATTTTTTTTGCCTGTTAACCCGTTTTGGGCTTGTTTTAGTAAAGGTTTTTTTACACAGGGGGTGCGTTTTTTTTTTTTTTTTTTTTTTTTTTTTTTTTTTTTTTTTTTTTTGCGTTAGCTGTAAAACGATACGTTTTTTTTTTTACCCCCTGTATTTTGTCTTCCTCTAAAAGTGTGGAAGGCGTCTTTGTTATTTTGAGTTTGAAATTGATTTTGAGATGAAGTTCGGGAAGGTTATTGGGGGGGGGGGAGTTCTAATTTGTAAATACTGTTAGGTGAAAACACAAGATAGCCAAGCTGGGTTTGATGGAATCTGAAGATATTGTGTTTTTCCATTTCTCACTTGAGACATAAATAAATTGAAAACAAAAGTTGAAAACTAATCTTAGGTCTATTTTGCTTTTCTTTTCAGATGAGGAATTTATTTTTGACTAAGCGAAAAATTTGCTTTCAAAATGATCTAGATTTTAGAATTTTTTTTTAACTTATAAATATTTTATAACGTTCTTAACCGGGTAATATTTGTATGCAAATAATGATTCGCGTGTTTCAGTTTATCTTCATTCATATTTTAAAACATATTTAACCAAGTGAAGTGTAATTGAATAGACATAGAATTCTTTTATATTTAATAGTAATATTTTTTACAGCAATTAACTTTGTAATTTGAGTGTTAAATTTCTTTGATTTATTTGGAATTTTTCATATTTATGCCCAGCAATGCTTTGGAGATGATAACATTTGTCTTAATGGATATAATAACTGTTCCTTCCGATAGCTCAGTGTGTGGATATTTGTAAAAAAATATCAGTACGAGTTGTACTGTGGATGTAGGGCTTTCCATAGCTGCTTGTAAAATCCGCCTAGAGAGAAAATGCTCTCTTTACAAAACCGCTCATGTGGTGGATCCAAAACTAATAAATATTAAATGACACGGGGAAAATGGGTTAAGAATGATGGAGATGCGCAGAAGGACTGCGCAGTACAATTTACTCAGGAGTTAGCAATAACCATACCCAATACTCTTACGTGATTATGAATGAAATTGAGATACTATTGCATCAACTTAACACTCAGTGAAAACAACTTCAATCTCAACAGTAGAGAAAGAGTTGGTTAATTTAAGAGAATTGGCAATAGATTGAAAAAAGATTTTTCTGCGTAGGTCTTTACCATAGATTTCAAAGAAAGTCTATAAAACCGTATAACTACCGTAAAGACTGCGGAAATAAAGTAAAAACTACGGTATTTTCGTAGAAAAGTTATATCTTTGTATGGGCTCTTTCAAAACGGTAAGAGAATTAATACCTTTATCTCCGCAAAACAACTAGTCGTTATAAAAAGATCCATACATTGTAGACTTTTGTAGATTGCTTAAACCATACGCTGGCTGTTCAGTTTAAATAAGTATTTTCTCCACGTCGTAAAATATTTTCTTTCATTCAAAAATGAAACTCCGTCTTTAAAATATCAGTTACATAAAATGATACTTTTTCCCGGAAAACTCTTACTTTTCTCAAAACGACCTGTAGGTTTTCAAACCCATAACTTTTTGCACGTGTGCTGGGGAAAAAGGGGGTAAAGCATTTTATAATCCAGCGCCAAAGTCTTTTTATCCACGCCAACCACTTTCACCCCCCCCCCCCCCCCCGTTTCTTCTAAAAGGAAAACATAAAAGCAACTTAGCCAAAGAAAAAAGTCGTAGCGAAAAAGAGGCGAACCGAATACAAAGATCGTACTTTTCCCCTGTCTTGGCCTTTTACCAAACATCCCAGAGATATAAATTCCGTTTTTAATAAGCGTCGGAACAGTTCTAGGTTCCCCTTTTGATGCTAATGCGACCAGAACATTGAATGCGAAAGCTCTCTGGAAAGCCGCCAAACCGCGGAAGAAAGAAAGAAAAAAAAATAATAATAATTTAGTTTTATACGTGCGGCCCTCAGAATGAAATGTTGTTCTGTTCTGTTTATCTTTCTCCTTATTTCCCTTATTAGAGTCGGAAAAATCATCCTTATTTGAAGACGGATTTTGAGATCTTTTGTGAAAATGCTTATTTAAGTAACTTTGGTCGTTTTTTTTTTTGTTGTTGTTGTTGTGCGTCGGTTTTTGTTCGGTGGTGCAAAGTGACCGCCATTTTGTTCTTTTCGTAATTTGCAGTTTATTTGCGGTTCTCTTTAATCTTTTAGTGTTTTTTTTCTCTCGAATGGATGGGGGAAAGGGGGGGGGGGGGGGCTACTAAAAAGGGAAAAGCCGGTATTATTTTTGTGGTTCGGTGATAATTTTTAAATTTTTGTTTTGAAGGGGTTGCGAATTCTTTTTTTTTTTTTTTTTATGTTACTAAATTTCGTTAAACGCTTGAATTTAAATAAGTTGTTTGCGTAACGTTGACTTGGATATATATTCTGGTTTTATGTTTGTTCTACCATAGGCTGCTGTGCGATTGTGTACTTTGTTGTTTAAGCAGTAGTCTTAAACGCCTGAGCTGAAAATTGACACCGTATCTTTTTGTTAAGTGGAAGTTTTAGTAAGGATTATTACCTATATTCGCTATGTTATAATCTTCTAGCCCAGTGCATTTAGAAACAACTTTATATAAAAACTTGAAATTTATTGAGTTGGTACGAAAATGATCACTTAATGAAATTACATAAATTGCTTTCATTTAATGTCTAACTATTGTAAATGAAAATTAAAATAGCAAAAGACAAAACGCTACGGCATATGCATTAATGTAATAGTCCGAGAGGCGACTGCAATTTTTGGACTCCATCGAACATCATTCTGGATTTTTTATAGAAATTGAAGAAAAGTGAGATTATGAATCCACTGGTCTGCCGTGGCAAAAATGGCCGAAACTGATCAAAAATTGACTTGGAATGAGTTGAACTAAATCCAATGGCCAAATGCGCCATAACTTGCCAAATAACGAGCATTTCTTTTTTATTTGGTGACCCTTACTCTTTAATCTTTAATTAAGAAGGTTGCAGACGATTCGGATGTGTGACTTACTGGCATCTTTCACAAATGAGCCAAATTGGCAATAAACATTAAGTCACTGATGACATAACTGATGTCGCCAATTTGGCTTACTTTTAAAAGATACAAGTTTTCCTAGCCAGAGATCAGAAATCGTTTGCTTTTTTTTTCATTGAAAATCAAAATGCAGTGGATTGCCAAATAAAAAAGTTTGTTCTCTTTTTGGCAAGTTAGGACATATTTGGCAATCGGATTTTAGTTCAACTCATTCCAAGTCGATTTTGATCAGTTTCGGCCACTTTTGCCACGGCAGACCAGTGGATTCGTAATCTACTCACTTTTCTCCAATTTCTATAAAAAATTCAGAATGTTGTTCAACGGGGTCCAAAAATTGCAGTCGCCTCTCAATCTATAAGGATATCCATTATGAAATAAAATATATTAGACGCTATTTTCGAGTTATTATTTTATTTCATTTCATTAAGTGGTCATTTTCGTACCTACTCATCAAATGTCAATGTTTTATAGCAAGTAGTTTCTAAATGCACTGGATTAGAAGATTGTAACATAGCAAGTATAGAGAATGATCTTTACTTTCCTCCTAAAAATTAGGTGCATTATTGAATACAATTTAGAATGGCTTAATATATATCCTGTTTTCAATAATATTGATTTCATTTTATCAGACATGGTAAATGTTTAATAGACGTAATATAATAAACTCTTTTTACAAAAGAGTTTAAATGCAAAGAATACTGGTTTTAAATGAATAATAGCTTAACATTATTGTCTGAAATACCAAAAGGCATTCTTTTTCAAAATATAATCCTTGACAATTGCTAGTGATAAACACAATACTTTTAATTGTCAGTTGATTATCAATGAACAATTACTGAATTAGATACTAATTGCATTTAAATAGTCTGATATTGTACTCATTGTTTAAAAAAAAAATTAGTTTGTGTCTAATTCGATCTATTTGCTTCAAACGATCCCTTTTTTCTTTTTCTATACTTTCGAAATAAAAGGTACTTAGCACAACAAAGAGCTTGTAATTTTGATTGTATTTTTAGTTAGTGTTATAATTGTTAAGCATTGTAAATGAACGAGTGCTTTGTTGTATGTGAATTAAGACACGAATTGAAATTAAAGGCAGTTTCTTTTGTTTCTTTTCAGGTGAGATATTTGACTTTTTATTCAAGGGACCTCTGAACGTCTTCTCTTCTTAGCAAATCGCCTCTAAGTAAGAAATTTAAAATAACGTGCGTAAACGGGAAGCTGATATTGCTATCAACGCGTCGCAATGAATTTCAAACCGATTTCTACATACCGGCCACTGGGAACGTGTGAAGGAACCTTTAGCACTTTTGAAACTTTTCTTTTGTAGTCAGTGGAAGAGTTGTTATAATCTGAGAGGCGACTGCAATTTTAGGTATCCCATCGAAGATAATTTTAAAGTTTTTCGTAGAATGGAGAGACATGCTAGTAGATGATGCATCTACTGGTCTGCCCGGGGAAAAATGACCGAAACTGATCAAAAATCGACTTTGAATGAGTTGAACTAAATCCAATTGTCAAATATGTCATAACTTGCCAAATAATGAGCTTTCTGTTTTAATTTGGTAACCCACCGACCTCACAATAGTTTTTAATGAGGATGATTGCTGACGTTTAAGATCTCTGGCGTCTTCTTACTTGCTACTTTTAAAAATGAGCGAAACTTGTGTCATCTGTTTTACCATCAGTGACGTAACATCTATTGCCAACTTGGCTCTCTTTCAAAAGATGCAAGTAAGACGTCGCCAAAGGTGTGAATTGTCTGCAACTTTCCTCATTGAAAATTAAGGACCGGTGGGGTTACCATATTGTTACGAATTTCTGTATATTTGTAAATATGTCGTTGTATTAGTAATGTAAAAAGATAAATTTATGTACATTTCGCATAAGGCAGTGCAAGAGTTCGTTTGTCTTCGCTTTCCTGCAATGTGTCTCCTATTGCTTGAAAACGAGTTTTATGGTCAATGGCAATCTCCCCAAGTTGGCGACAATTTTGGCGACTAATTTTTGTCGCCAAATTTAGCGAGAAATTGCCAAATGTTGCCAAACTTGGCGATTACTTGGCGACATTTTCGGTCCCCATGTACATGTAAAGGGCTTTTCGAATGCGATCTGGAAAATTCTCCAAAATTCTATTCTCTAGAAGATTCGCGAAGGAATTAACTTTCCTATATAAGCCCAAGAGAGCGAGTGATGGAGTTAGTTGATGTTGAGTTACTGAGTTAGTTGTGTCGCAGCGAGCATTCAGAAAGTTCCGAAAATGAACTGTATTGCTTTGTCTTTAGCGGCGATTTTAGCAGTTGTGTATTAAGTTTATAACTGCTGTGTTTTGCTCTATTTTTGTGTAAAGAGCTGTAATGAGTCTACTAGAGCGAGAAGTTTTGGAGTTATATCGGAATAAATTTCTGCAAGTTTTGATCTGCTTTGGCTTCAAATCTTTCGCACACACCCACGCAACAATATAATAAAGAATGCCATTGCTTGGTAAGTTATGAGATATTTGGCTAACGGATTTAGTTCAATTCATTTAAAGTCGATTTCTTAACAGTTTCGGTCATATTTGCCCCGGCAGACCAATAGATTCATGATCTACTATTTTTTGCAATCTATAGACAAAAAAAAAAAATGTAGAATGGTGTTCAGTGGGTTAACTAAACTCAGAGTGACCACATAACCTGGAAATCCGGGTAATGTCAGGGAGCTCTCTGATTCTGGAAAAAAAAATCAGGGAAATGTCAGGGAGTTTTTTAAAATTTCACGAAAATCAGGGAAATTTTCTTTGTTCGGAAAACACGTTTCCCCGCTTTCATTCATATTTTGATGCCATTTTCCCGGAAAATTGTGGTGGTTAGAAGTGTATTGTTACGGAGTAATTTAAACTTTTCATTACCGCCAAAAGTATTTAAAAAAAATTTGTCATATTATCCCTTTAGCTTACATGTTCTATTTGATTTGGGTGACTACACATCTGGAAGAGTTGTGGAAATTTGGGGGGAAAAAAAGTTGCCGTAAAATCAGGGAATTGTCTTGAAATTCATCAGGGAATTATCATGGAACTTTTTGTCTTGATTTTTGTGGCCACCCTGTAAACTTACAGACGCCTTTTAGTCTATTAGTATACTAAACTTCAACTTAACTAGACATCACTTAGACGGTAGATCGTCACAGTGCTCATAGGTATTTAATCCATTTTGGCGGAGTGAAGACATAATTCTCGCCAAACCTTATAGCCTTTTGTTCTCTACAGGGTTGGGGTTTGGCGAACATTATGCTTTCACGCCGCCAAAATGGATTAAATACCTATGAGCACTGGGACGATCTACCGTCTAAGTGATGTCTAGTTAAGCTGAAGTTTAGTATAGTTATTTGCTTCTACTTTTTGTATCAGGATGATTTCTAATGAAGAAAACTTTTATGAGAATCTAGATAGATCGAGGGATAAATTTTATTTGACTATTCGTTTGTCGTTTTGTGGTGGTGTTCTGTATTTATATAATTGGATTTTAGAGAGCCATTCCCTTTTCGCGGAATTGAATCGAAGTGTTGGGAAAGAGAAAAGAGTAAAGGGAAAGACGGGTTCCCGGAGCAGGAAATAATTGTGTTTGGCTTCCGGGATAACCGAGTTATGCGTCTCTGTTCCTTCTGTTTTGGGGAGACATTTTGACTGTGGATCTTGGAATTGGAACTTTCGAACTTTTTTTTTTTTGTGGCCATCGATTGAAAGAGGGGAATGTAGATGACGGAAAACAAGGGAGAATTTCTGGTGGATAATTATTTTCGTGTTAGGATTTTTTCTTTTGTTTACTAAACGACGTTAACTTTTGAGGAGTTTGTACAAATTTACAAATTGGGTACATTAAGTCTATGGAATGGGGGGGGGGGGGGAAACGTAATGTCTAGTTTGTAACTATTTGTAATTTGAAATAATTTTGTCGGTAGCTGGTTTATGTATAAAAAAAAATCTTTCCAATGGCGATTTAGTTCCGTTTCCTGGCCTATCGGTAGACGCGATGATTACTTATGTAAAGTTTTCTGGTTGCCTGGTGAAAGGTTTATTTGTTTTTTCCTACACGAAACACAAATGCTGTCTAATTCCAGTTGAATTTCCAGTACATGACATACATACCATCAGATGCCAGTAACTCTGCACGGAATTAACTCTTTCTTAACCCAAGAAAATTTCCGATACAACCAGCATGTCCTAATAGACTGAGAGGTGACTGCAATTTTTGGAGCCCATCGAACATCATTCTGAATTTTTTTTTTATAGAAATTGGAGAAAAGTTAGTAGATTACGAATCCACTGGTCTGCCGTGGCAAAAATGGCCGAAACTAGTCAACAATCGACTTTTAATAAGTTGAACTAAATCCAATTGCCAAATGCGCCTTAACTTGCCAAATAATGAGCATTTTTTTTTATTTGGTAACACTCACTCTTCAATTTTCAATTAAGAAGGTTGCAGACGATTCGGATGTGTAGCTATGGTTCACTTCCATCTTTCACAAATGATCCAAATTGGCAATAAACATTACGTCACTGATGACGTAACTGATGTCGCCAATCTGGCTTACTTTTAAAAGATACAAGTTTTCCAAGCCTGAGATCAGAAATCGGTTGCGATTTTTCTCATTGAAAATCAAAATGCAGTGGGTTGCCAGACGAAAAAGTTTGTTCTTTTTTGGAAAGTTATGACATATTTGGCAATCGTATTTTAGTTCAAGTCGATTTATGATCAGTTTCGGACATTTTTGCCTCGGCAGACCAGTGGATTCGTAATCTACTCACTTTTCTCCAATTTCTATAAAAAAATTCAGAATGATGTTCGATGGGGTCCAAAAATTGCAGTCGCCTCTCGGACTATAATGCGCTTTTTACATTATTTATTCCCACGCGTTCAATTCCCAGTAAACATCTAGAAAAACTGTGCCAAATCGAGCTTTTGATGCCTATGAATCTCGCCAAAGATCATACGGAGAATAGGGGGAGGGGGGAGGCCGATGGAGATCTAGGTCATCCAATAGTTTTCTTTTTGCTCCATAAAAGGTCCTCCTGTGCAAAGTGGTCGTTTGGTCAACGCTCCTCGGGGTCGTTAGCCCTGATGACCACTGCACCCCCTTCCCCTTCTCCAACCCGAGGACATTCTCGTTTGGTAATTTCTTGGATCGTTTTCTGTACTCCTCCCCAAAGCGATTCCAACAGGCGTTCTCCATTGATTTTTCCCAAGGCTGTTAGATGATAAGGTGGGGGGTTTCGATAATTTTCTTTCATGAGATTATGTCACAGGAATGCCGCTTAAATACATAGTATAATTATTTTAGTAGGATTCTTATTTGTAGTCTTCCAGGTTAATTTTTTATTGATATTTTTGGAATTATAGATTAATTTTTTATATCTTTTTGAAAAGATGGTTACAAATTGTT
This sequence comes from Linyphia triangularis, assembly GCA_963978545.1. Classification (NCBI taxonomy): domain Eukaryota; kingdom Metazoa; phylum Arthropoda; class Arachnida; order Araneae; family Linyphiidae; genus Linyphia; species Linyphia triangularis. Next base: position 66,968,967 of record OZ021729.1, read on the forward strand.
AAGTTAAATGACTTAATATTTAATTGCACCAGGTGTAATCAGTGACTTATTTATAGTGCTAGGTGCACTCAATGAATAGTTATTATTTTTTTTTATTAATATTTGTTCAACATTTGTTGGCGATTGTATGGAGACAAAGATTGCACATGAATTTTGGTAACATACTGTCAATTGCCTAAGCATTTTAACTAGCCTCAGATATAGTGTGTTTCAATAACGATTTTCTGACTTTGATATAACATAACTGCGAAACAGTAAGAGACAGAAAAAAGAGACAAGTATCGAGTTTGATAGACAGGCATCGAATTTTAAATAGCACCATTTTGCAAAATAGTTGCAATATTTAAAAGTGGAAATTAACTATCGCATCCCTCATGGGAAAATGGCCCTATGATCTCTTTATTGGGTTAGTGCATTCCAAGTGATCATTTTTGCAGAATGCAATGATTTTGCAACAAACACCGACGGGTTTTCAGTACCTCATATTCATCCTTTTTGTTTATTGACAAATTCGTCTAAATGAAAATGAACTTCATCGGTAAGACATATGCCGTCGTCATCAGGGTTACTCCCATTAATCTGTTTTTCAAACCAGTCCGCATTTTCTAAAAATGCGTAGAATTTGTTTATATTTATGAAGAATTTCTTTCCGATTCCTAATATTCAAACAAAAGTTCTCTAAAAAAAATTAGTTACTCAACTATTAAGAACAGAAAATGACCGAATCTTGTCCGATCGCAGTTCAAACAAATCAATCAACTATAGCTGTGACGTCAAAACTTCCTTCCGTTTCTATAGTTTATCGTGAGGTTTCTGCCAAATAGTTGGCGTTGGTTCGGTAGACACTTGCCGTATCCTGTACAGGTTGGCGCGATTTGCAAGAAACTTGCAAAACTGGTTTCCGCTGCTGCGTTTCGAGCCAAATTGTTTGCGATCTACTGACGTCACATTCAATTCGAGCCGAACGAATTGTTTTCTCGCCAAAGTCTAACAGGGGAACTTTGATTGCAAATTAAAAAAAGAAAAAGCGCAATGAACAGAAATTTTTGTGTTATGGCCTTTTCGAAACATTTAGAATTGAATAATAATAATAATAATAATAATAATAAATGCGGGAATTGTCCATTGTGCACAAAAAATATCAAATACGATGCGGAATTTATGTTTTCAAATATGAAGCATGAATTTTTGTTTCCAATTTTGGCATCGTTAAATATTATTTCCCCCTCAACCCGCCCTTTCCAACGGCTCCCTCGCCAAGTGTGACGAAACAAGAAGTATCTCTCTAACGAACCGATGCAGTGAATTTTTACGAGACTTACCTGTATTTTCCTCTAACCTTGGACCGCGTCCCATTTCCGCAACATTCGATTCTTTCACGATGAGCCCACGTCGATGGAATCGCGTCGGTAGTCGCATCGATGATCGTGTTCTTCGAGCTGAAGTGCTGTTTAAGTATCGGGAGATGCGTGCGTGACCATACAGTTTCTCCAGAAGCGATCACGCACGTTTATTTGGCATTAGTTGGGATTGTGCGCGATGAAACGTCCGCTCTGTCGCCGTGAAGTGATCTACCGCTAGTGGAAAGAGGGATTCGGGCATGATGCAACCATCGAATAAACTAGTCATTTTTTGATACTTAGTCTTAACCCTTTGAGAGTCTAACGTAACCCGAGTGAGACTCGTCGTCTGCTTACTTGGGCGAAGTTACGGTGTCTTGACTCGTCATCCGTCCATCCAAATCCGTCCCATGGGAATAAAAAATCTTAAAGTAATTCAGTACTCAAAGGGTTAATTGGATAGGCATGGATCAAAAATAGTGTTAAAGTTTCTATTCGCTATATGTAATTTGTGCTAGACATAGTCCTGGTACAGTGTCGTATCCCTGTTGTTTTTCGAAAACATCAGCAATTGCTGGATTTTACAGTTGTGCCCTTGGTGCTTTCACATATTTGTACCTGTTTGAGAACCACGAATATAATACCTTGAACGGTTTATTTACTGCTTTAACTTAGCACTGATTTAATTTAAACGCTTTGACATTCAATTTTATGAAGTTCGTTCTTCAATTGTAGGAATACAGCACAAGCTTATTTTTCTTTATATGCGAATACACGGACGATTTATTAATCCTTTAGCCATCCAATTTGGATTTACATCTCGTTTTATATACAATATACTTATCCCTAGCAAGCTTTTAATAAGAAATAAACTTGTGCCGCCATCCAACAATATTGAAGAACGAACTTCACAGAAGAAAATTTCAAAGTCCCATTGAGTCTCAAAGCGTTTAACTAATCAACATTTTTTCACTCTAAGCCAATGATATTTACCAGGTATTCTACAAGCACAGTAAATGTACCATACATTTCTATGTTATACGTCCTAGTATAATGCGTTACGCCACAAAAACCTATTACCAGATGTGCTCAACGGTATGGCACCAGAACCACCTGATAACTAGTATCACGTGTCATTTAAATGCGCGTGGACCAATGAGGCCAGAGATAACATCCGATTCCTTATCCGCTCTGCTAGATTTGTCAGTTGGCCAAATTCCCAGTTATCGCGTTACTATCGATTGCAGCGCTTCCATCCTTTGAAAACACACTCCCTCTGTGCGTTCTTGGTATAGGACATACACGATGGCACTCAGCTCTTTGTTCAACTAATGAACCACCTAACTACTTGTACTTGTCGATCCCGTCTCTAAAGAAGAGCCTTCAAGAATTTCGTAATTAACTCTCATCAAAGATTCCCCCCAGCTTGCAAAAGAGACTCCCCCCCCCCCCTCCTCCATCCCATCTCCCTACAATCCGTAAAAGGGATCAAACTTTTCCTCATTCGACCAAAACGATCGAATGGGATGAAAATCGAACAGAAAAAAAAAAATCGTTCCAATGTTTCATCTTCGCGTGTGATAGGAGGGGGGGGGGGGGCTGGATGCTGTGAAACAAATGATTCTTCGGGATGCCCACACCTGTGTTAGCCCCCATTCCCTTTTGATTAAGTGACCCGCGGCACGGAAAGGGGTGCATACATTAACCCTCCCCACCTCCCCCTTCTTCGGAACTATCGTCTGCAGTAATGATTGTTCCTTTTGGAGATTGCACCCCTTTCCCAATGCTTTTGTGCTTATTAATGAACTCGCTTGGGTGTGTGTGAGGCTGAGATATAGTACTAGAGGGCTGTACTTATAGGTATTCAGTGGTTTGTAGAATTTTGAGGAAGAATTTCGATTTGTGTTAAACTGCCCCGGGAGGAATGGAGTTTAGGAATTTTGCTGGGGCATGTGTTGGTGATCGTTCGCGAGTTCTATCTCTTCTAGAATATGTAGAATGCCCCAAAAAGTTTTATGATGTTTATTTCTTTATTTATTAAAGATAATAAGCGTAAAGATTTTAAGCGTTGGTTGGTTGTTTTCAGATTACCTGGCGCCGTCGTCAACACGAGGGCTATAATGCGCTGAAACATTCGTCATTAGACGAGCCAACATACATTTACAAACACCCATGCCTAACACGGGACTCGAACCCGCAAACTCGCGGTCTAGAAGCTAGCACGCTAACTACTATACCGTTTGGTCGGCAAAGATTTTAAGCGTAAATTGTAAAATAATCAAAACTGACATCGAAATTATCAAAGATATTGGGATATTTATGGCTAATTTTTTTGGAGAAAATAGTTTCTTGCTTATAACTCCTTTAAAAATATCTTTCACAAATGTTTAATAATCGCCATATTATATTAAAACCATAAACAACTTAACTTTACACCCTTAAATTTGACCAAATTTAAGCGGTTTTTGGATATAAATAACTCATATTCTGTAAGGTGTGTTTTTTCTGAAAATTAAAATAATCCGACTTATATTTTCTAATTTCTCTCGTCACAAAATTCTTCCTAATTGGTTCCAGTCATAGTTTTTAATGTGTTCTAAAGCGTTTAATGTTAAAGGTAGAATGTTATTAGTGTTTTTTAATTATTGTAACTTTATCTCAGAAATTCTTTTATAATTTGCATTTTTCTCTTGCAGCAGTTTATTAAAATTATCCTTTAAATTTAATTACCCATAAAATAACACTATCGTATTATAATTCTTTACTTTATTAAGAGTCATTTTTGTAATTTAAACTGAAATCATGTACTTAATATTTAAAGAAATGAATTTAATAATTTTACTGAATTTCTTAGGTTTATTATCTTATGAAAACAATATACTTTTTGACGCATAAGATAATTTTAATTAGTGATTAAATTAACAGTCATTTTCATAACGTTCGACGAATTATCAGATGAAAGCTTGTAATCGTTAAAAAGTGTGATGTATGTAAAACTATTTTTTCTTTTAGATCTTATATTTAAAGCGATAAAGTTTTATGAATATATTTCCAGATATCATTATAAAGTATACTGTCTTCGTGAATTTCGGTTCTAGATAACCATAATTCACACTGATATGGTTTTGCAAAAGGAAAAAAAAAGCGCGCTCAATCTTTTCAAATGTTTCCTTTATTGCTATTTCTGATTGTAAAGTCATTCACCAATCTCGATACAATACTCACTTTTGTAACATAAATCTAACTAAGAACCCTATTCCCTTCTGATGAAGTTTAGACACAATAGCTAAAGTAGCTAGTTTCCAATTCCAGAATCGAAAAATATTTAAACATCACATCTGAAAGGATCCCAGCGCATTGTTAGGATTTGTTAATTATGTTCTTTGCGTAACATTTACGGAGATATCCCATTGATGGGAATTTCTGTCCTTTCGACATCATTTCCAAGATTATTCTGGCGAACATTTTTATCTTCGGGACATCCTTTGTCAACCCCCTCTTTTGGATGGGAGGTTCGTTTCCAGAACGCGTGCATTGTTCTTCGAACGCACACATAACAATGCCCATCCTCGTGTTTCGATAATGATTCCATTTCAATATTCGATCTGTGGCGCAGTGTTCTTGGTGTTCCCAATGTCTTTTCTCTCTATCTTCAGCAAAATAAAAGAGGCGCTCCTGCATCGTTTTGCTCCCTAAAGATGATAATTGAAGGTCTTCGGAGTACATCGTCCCGGTGCCAAACTTTGAACCAAAGTGGTGCACTTGTCAAAACTTTGAGACTGTGCGACTTAAAACGTTGACTGCCACGGAAGTTTTCACGATTGCCAAGAGAATCCAGCACTTTGGCGGAAGATTGTTTTAAAAACTATCACAATACATAAATATGTATTTCTTTTTCAATGAACTTTGTATAATTGTATTTTGTCCTGATTCATTGTCCATCTATTCATATTTCCATCATTGTCCATCCATTCATATTTCCATCATTGTCCATCCATTCATATTTCCATCATTGTCCATCCATTCATATTTCCATCACTGTCCATCTATTCATATTTCCATCATTGTCCATCTATTCATATTTCCATCATTGTCCATCTATTCATATTTCCATCATTGTCCATCTATTCATATTTCCATCATTGTCCATCTATTCATATTTCCATCATTGTCCATCTATTCATATTTCCATCATTGTCCATCTATTCATATTTACACTGTTATACTACGAGTTTCCTCTTACCTGTACAAATATGTCAAGTAATGAAGGAACAAGATAACTCGTAATAGGCGTCCTGGGCAACCTACGAGATATCTCGTAGTTGGTAATCAATTTGTTAACACTGGTATGCCTATAAATATTCTATAAGAAGTAGATGATAATTTTACCAACTTTCGGATAACACCATTTGTAGATCTTTTAATGTTTGGCTACCGTCTTGATCTTTAGTTTGGCTAGATCTTTAATATTTGGTGTAAAACTTCAGCTTGCCTTAATTCTGCGTTTAAGTTGTGTTAGAGAACTATTTAAAATAATATTTTAGGTCCATTTGTCTGAGGTTAACATTGACGGCCAATAAACAGCAGGTTGTATAGTAGCAGTCACTGATGCTGAGGCAATTTGTACTGCGATGCATCAACTCCAGATACCAAACCTGTACAATTTGGCGACATTTGATGACTGAAACATTTCACTGTTGAGGTTGATGACAAATGATGAGGACATCCATGTCTATTTAGTTTTCTTTTAACAGAAATGTCACTGAGTTGGCGAGTTTGGCAATATACTTGAGGAAACTTGTTGGTTATTGAAGTTCTTTCTGGTACTTCTCTGTGTTAAGTCAAAATGGGAATTTTTAAAGAACGTCCGGTTGAATTATTTTAACCCTGCTAAACTTATCTTGACCTTCAAACTGATGTGGGAATGTTTTTTAGCATTAATAATTTAAGCTTATGGAATTGCGAATTGAGTTCCTGTGGTCATTTCTGGCACTCTTGGCTGTGTTTTAGTATGGAATATCGTCTCGACGGTTTCCTTTCATCCGACTTATCGTACGTGTTTGTAGCATTTGTAGTTTGGGTCTTGTAATTTTGACATCGGACAAACAGTAATGTAGACATATGTCAGAATGAAGTGCTTCGCTGACTGCAATTGAGCTGAGCAGCCTTAAGTATATTTAATACAGCTCATTTTTAAAGAGAAAAAAAATTAGTCTATGCAAAGGAAAGATTCTATTAAACCCATAGAAATTCCATTATAGAGGGTAAAGGTCACATTTGAATTTAGGTATTGGGTTGGAGTTTTACTAACATTATCGTTGGGAAATTATCTCAGGACTTGCCAATAGCCATTAAATATCACCAGCTTTTGGAAACACGATATGTCCATTAATTTGAAACTTTGAATGCTGCAAAATTCATTCGCAATTATTTCCTAAGTATTCATGCATGCAATAAACTTGTTACCGAGCATCGCCACTTATTCTCAACAAGTAATGCCAAATATGTTGAATGCTTAAATTACCGACTGTAACAACTATCAACAGGGAGGTGAACGTATACCACTTTAGGCTTCAACGGTTCATCTACAACAACAACAATAACATCTTTAGGGAGGGTAAAATATTCACCGAGGAGGTTCCTCCCGAACACAATAACCGACATTTCGGTATCTGGACTTATCATTTGGTTTTGATTGTGACGCTAAAAATGAACCCCAGCGTCGCTATCGCCGAATCTGTTTTAATAACGCCACGTTCTTCTCGACGTGGTCCTTTTGTCGCCAACAATGCTGATCGAATTCCCTCTGCATTGTTGGGGGTGTAGGTGGCATCAGGATATCAGTATTGTCGCTGCCTGCACTGTTGGGGAAGAGGAGGGAGGGGGGGGGGTATTCGATACCCATGCTTTTGTCGTTTTACGGTGAATGGATTCAGGGATGGCGTTTTCTGTGGAGTGTGAACGAATTGCCTCTCTGTGTGTTGTGTATGGGTGGTATCTGTATTCTTTGTAATGAGAGGACGGGCTTACTTCTTCAGCCACATTTCTGGCTGTCTTTGTTGAAATGTGCCATTTGGCTGGAGGGGAACTGATGATAAGGGGGGCTTGTAGAGTGGATTACTTGACTTTTGCGATACCTTGAAGAGACACTGCAAACTGGCTTCTGGATTTTCGAGAAGTATCGATTTGGAGCTGTGTTTTGAAATTTGGATAATTTTTTATTGGGGTTAGAAATTGGTATTGAACACCATGGTTAACTGGTGCCATCAAGGAACCTGCTTTTTCTCAGGTTCTACATAAACAATGCAAAACGAACGATACCTACCTGCGATTTTTTTTTTTCTCCTTATTTCATCGATGTCTTCTTAATAATTTTAAAAAATTACATGATCAACTTTAGATAATTGTCAATAGTTGTTGTATTAAATAAAACATGATTCACCTTTGATTATGCTGTTGGATGTTATATTTGTTTAAATCGATCACCGATGTTTTTCTCTTTGCAATAAAATATTTCAAAGTAAATTTGGAAAATTAACTAATTGATCTTAAGCATGGTGATGTCACAGGCAACTACTTTGTGTAATGCTTAACGGGATGAAATAGATTGCTCGTTTTAATTGGCTGATCATTCCAATTTATATTTAATGGTGTGTTTTATGTTTTTATTTACGTTTTAGCAGAAACAACGGCCACAGTTAAAAACCGTGGCCTATTCTGGTTGGTTGTTTTCAGATTATCTGGCGCCGTCAGCAACACGAGGGCGATAATGCGCCGAAACATTCGTCATTAGACAAGCCAACATACATTTACAAACACCCATGCCTAACGCGGGACTCGAACCCGCAACCTCGCTCAAAACATTTCTGAATTCCACATTTGTGACATCCCACGAGTAAGATCTCGTAGGTGAAACAAAATTTCATGAGAACTAAAAGAAACAGTTTTGATAAGCTTGTGTTTACTTTTTTTTTTTAATTTTTTTCATCTTCTTCCTTCTTCTGTTTTGCATTGTTGATATCCATACATTTGATATTTGATGATATAATTTATTATTATTGACTTATTCTTTCTTTAAATATTTCTTTATTATTAAAGATTAATTAGATTTTTCAACACTGAAATTTCAAAAAATGGAAAATTATTTTTCTCTTTTTCTTCTGATTTGGAAGTTACTGAAATAAGGACTTTTTACTTAATTTAAAATAAAACTTTATGAAAGTCATTTTATGGTACATAGATTTACTTACTATGCTCGTGTTAGTAAAATTCAGATAGGTTATTATAATCATTATTATTATTTCTTTTGTGAGATTTGTTTTCTTGAGTCATGGAAAATTATTTGCTTCAGTTTTGAAAAGTCATGGATTTGTGACATTTTATTTTAGCAGAAACCCTGTAGATACTTAATACTACTTATATTGACAATTTAAGTATTTTTTTTTTTTTTAATCGTAAGGCAGTGGAAAGTTATTACACATGTATATTCGCGTAATGCCTTTAATATGATTCCCTTCCACTACCTCCCTGCATCTATTAAGGATTTCTAGAATTGCGTCGGTGGGATCTTATTACAACTTTCTCAAGGAGCTTCGCCGTTGTCAGGGTTGCATCAGCAACCGACCCCTCGGCTCCAGTGCAGTCACAGTTGCAGCGTATCTCCGTCATTTCCATTTCTGTATTAATATGCTAAGTAGGTCTTGCACCTCTCCCGTTTAAAATTCAGCACACTCACCGGTCGGGTAATGATACCGACCGATCGATGCAGGCATTTCGCGTGTTTGTAGTAGGCCTTCACTCAGGGCCCTGCTGGAGTCGGTAACGCCACTGGAAAGCTGAGCACATATCCGGAAAATATTGCAGATGTTGAAAGTGTTTGGGAGTTTTAATCTGTTTTTGGAGTCTGCGGTGGAGGGTAGTTTTGCTTGGAAATGTGTTAGGGACATGGGTTAAGGTAGCTAGCTATTCATTGAGGGAGATCTTTTGTGGTAAGGGTTCAGATTGGCAAGTCGCGCGGCTTCGTTTTTTGGATATCAAAGGGAAATATCGCCCTGTTAGGAAAGGTAGTTTTGAGTTAATTTAGGAGGGGAGTGATGATACGGTGCATGCCAAATATGGTAGATGTTACTGGATTTGTTATTTTATCGGTTTTGATTGAAATGTTGTTGGCTAATTTGGAAATGCCTTTATTTAGGGTTGCCCCTAGTTTATGTACTATGTTCGGAATTTCCAGTTGGAGTTTATAATATAGAAATTGTCTGTAGACTGAACTTTTTTGAGTTAGTTTGATATGTTATGATGATTTTCTCTTTATGGTAATAGTTATTTTTTTAGTTTATTATTATTATATATATCTAAACATTTTTGTGGTCGCTTAATTTTTATGGATATTTGTCAATAGTCCGAGAGGCGACTGCAATTTTTTGGACCCCATCAAACATCATTCTGAATTTTTTATAGAAATTGGAGAAAAGTGATTTGATTACGAATCCACTGGTCAGCCGTGGCAAAAATGGCCGAAACTGATAAAAAATCGACTTGGAATGAGTTGAACTAAAATCCGATTTCCAAATATGTCATAACTTGCTAAGAAGAGAACAAACTTTATCGTTTGGCAACCCACAGCATTTTGATTTTCAATGAGAAAAAGCGCAAACGATTTCTGATCTCTGGTTCGGAAAACTTGTATCTTTTAAAAGTAAGCCAAATTGGCGACATCAGTTACGTCATCAGTGACGAAATGTTTATTGCCAATTTGGCTCATTTGTGAAAGATGCAAGTGAGCCATAGCCACACATCCGAATCGTCCGCAACCTTCTTAATTGAAAATTAAAGAGTGAGGGATACCAAATAAAAAAAATGCTCCGTATTTGGCAAGTTATGACGCATTTGGCAATCGGATTTAGTTCAACTTATTAAAAGTCGATTTTTGACCAGTTTCGGCCATTTTTGCCACGGCAGACCATTGGATTCGCAATCTACTCACTTTTCTCCTATATCTATAATAAATTCAGAATGATGTTCGATAGGGTCCAAAAATTGCAGTCTCTTCTCAGTCTACAAGTTTATTTGCATTTTATTCCAGAAACTAAGAAAAAATATCATGAGAGATATCATCGCAATCAGTGTAATTGTAATCAGCAATATTTAATTTAATTATTTAAAAAACTGTGTAAGAAGAAAAGCTTAGCTAATTTTTTTAAAACGTTATAAATCCAATAGATTATCAAAAACCGTTTCAGGAAAAATATATAGATATTATTTTGCGCGAAATCAACTTTCCCCTTATATTCACTTTACCCCTGAGTTTATATGAATTTGGTGTGTTGTATTAGTTGTTCATCTATTGGCTTACAATTACGTACATGTTTGGTGCCAATACCATTTCCTAGTATTAAGTGTACAATACATAATTTTACTTAGTTGTATAATAATTATTTTATAAATATAGAACTCATTGTTTGTGAAACTGTTTAACGAAAATTAAAACTGAAATATAATAAACAAATTTGGTTGTAAAAACGTATTATTGCTAAAAAACAATTTGGCTACTTTTTTTTTTTTTTTTAAATGTAGCCTTCGTTCAACCTTCCTTAATAAACAGACGATTCGAATACTTTTAAGTTGCCACCTGTGCAACACAATAATGCTTCAGAAAATTCACAAAGGAAAAGAAAACAAGTTCGAAAATTCTTTTTGTGATTATGAGAAAACTTTAATGTCAGTTATAATGTGCGAAAAAGAAGGCGAATAGGTAAAAAATTGCTTTTTATCCCTCGTTCTACTAAGAGTTGAGCTTTAAAGTGCAGTTGTGGAGGTTTTGTGAGTAGATTACGATTCTTTTCTCGAGTGTTGGAAATTGCATTTTCGCGACTGCGGTAGATACTGGAAGTGTTGAAAGTTCTCCCCTTCTCTTCTTTCTATGTGCAAAAAAGAACAAAGGAATGTTGGAATTTAGATGAAGGCAGTTCCCGAGTGTCGGTAAGAAGCTTGCTTGCATATTTTTATTAGTTTCGGAAGATGAGGAATGGAAGCGTTGGTGGGATTTTTGATATATATATATTTTTTTTTTAATTAAATTCGTAAAATTTTGATTATATCTTTGATGATTTTGTTGGTGAGTTGAATCTTTTCGTATTTTGTCCTGTTTTTTAATTAAAATAAATAAATATTAACCTTAAAATGTTCGTAGTGCTGTTGACATTGGTTCAATTTATCATTTATGGCTAAAACGCTGTTTTTAGCCCCCCCCCTCCCCCCAAAAAATTAATTTAAAAAAGAGCTTTTGTGAAAAATCTGTCTAAACTTAGTAATATTACGAAACAAAAATCTAGCCAATCTGAAGAAATTGGAAACTAGCCTTTTCCAATTTTGACTTAACTACTAAATGATTTTTAATTTCTTTTCAAATTTGGAAAAGGAATTTAAGAAGTTATTTTTTAAATCTATATATATATATATATATATAGATAGATAGATGGATATAGAGATGGATATAGATATAGAGATAGATATAAATAGATATAGATAGGTATAGATAGATATAAATAAGATTTTAAATCAAATTACAAATCATTTTACTTATTCAATGTTCGAATGTTCCAAATTTTGTGTGTTTCCAGCAACATCATTTGCTAGTGTTCTAAGTTGAATAATAATAATAATAATAATAATAATAATAATAATAAAAATCTCGAATGCTAAATTTGAAGAATTTTAAAAACCAATCCACCTTGGCACTGTGTACTTTAATTGGCACAGCATGACCCATGCAAAAATCTTGCGTCGTTAACCTCCAACCACACAACCGTGTACTTAATTATTAGCACTTTCCGAATCATATCGAGCTCTGTGTACATACTCATTCCGTACATAAGAATTCTGGAAATATCCAGGTGTTTCTACGGACATGTCCTTGATACCATCTTGAATAAAGGGGAGGTAATAGAAGCGGTCACAACTTTTATTTTATGTAAAATTTTTCACACATCGGTTTGGAAAGAAAATTCTTTCAACTCTAGCCCACAACGGAAATGTCACAAAAAAAAAAAATCACCTTGTCCCCAGGAATATTCCAAAAAAAAGAAACAAAGCCAGTCCGTTAAGTTTATATCACCCCCACTTCTTCACTTCACAATAGTATGTGGGGGGGGGGGAGCGAGAGAGAAGATGATGATGGTAGAAAAGAAGGAAAAGAAATAGTCATTCCTGTGTGTCTTCGCTTTGTCACTGTCAACTTATTCCGTCTCTAGCTCTCCAGCTAATCCGGTCAGGAAGAAAGACATCCATTTTATCTTTGGGTTGACAACTTCTTCTCTCTTCTGAGATTAAGGGGGAAGGGGGGAAAGGAATTTGCCCACCTACTGAAAAGAAACTGCTACGACCTTCGGTCGAATTGTGCCACGTCCGTTATAAAGTCTGAAATGTGCTGCAGTAGTGCCTAATGCAACTCGGTTTGAGCAAATTTATTTGTTAAGTACTTGGTGTGGCTTGGTTTTCGTTTCAGGCAATTGGTGCATTTGTTTTTCGTGAAGAAGAAATTACTCTTTCTGGCTTAAGGGGGTCCAGTACCGAAATTTTTTCAAAAATCCCAATTTTTTTTCTGATTTTTAAAAATAGTTCATACATTCCTAAAAGAGAAGGATGTTTTTATCTTATTCCTCCGGTGATTTGAACGCCACAAAATTACCTGTTATTCAAACATCACTAATGGGCGTAACACCTTGAAGCGTCTGCTTAAAGTGCGTTTTTCGAGCACTAGTGTTTTTCACAGATGTTGCGTATTCAAATCGATATATCTGCAGAACCATTAACAATTGGCTATTCAAATTTTTGGAGCATTTAATTTATATAGTTTTAAATATTTTGTCTTCACAGAATTTTATTTTTTTAATTCTGTTTTAAAATATAACATTTAGCGTAAAAGATAACATAAAAAAAAAGCAAAAATTTCAATATTTTAACTTTGAGAATTTTTTAAATTTTTTTTTAATTCATCTATCAAAATTCTGTGAAGACAAAATTTTCTTTATATAATTATGTATTACAGAAAGCTTTCACTTTAAAATTTTTTTTATTTTTTCTTGACTTATATCAAAATACGCAAACATCAATTATAATGGATTTTTCTTGGTTTTTAAATTTTTTTAAATAACTAAACACAATATTTAAAAAAAAAACATTTTCTCAAAGATATATAAATAGTATCTCATACATAAAATAAATTTTTGATATAAAAATGTACATAAATAAAGTTTTTATTTTCGGTACCGGACGCCTTAAAAATGGATTGTAAGGGGGATCGAATTGGTGATTTGAAACTGTTACTGAGTGGAAAAGGTTTTTATAGCTTAGCTTTCATTTTTTCTTACCGATTCTGGATGGAAACAGAAAAACAAAATTTGGAGGACTTTGAGCCTTTCCTTGCTGCAAAAGTAGAAGGCTTTAAATTTGTCATTTTTTAAAATCAAATTGTGTACAGAAACATAGACTACATGGTCGTGTGTGTGGAAGAACGGCCGAAGTCAGTTTCATCACAAATTCAACTTTTAAACGATTTTGTGCTGTTAAACCAGCTTCAAAATCGCTCAGTATGGGATTCAGTGTTTTTCTCAAAATGAAGGATTTTGACTTGGGGTACTTTTGTAGTAAGGGTAATTCTTTGTCCAGTTCCATTCATATTTTTTTTTTTCATTTATATATATATATATATATATATATATATATATATATATATATAACAGAGTGATATCATTGCAAAATAAAAAAAAATCTTTCATTTTAATTTAGTAAAAATCTTTCCTTACTTTTTTTTTCCATCCCATCTTTTTGAAACATGGTCATATTACCCCGTCAGTGTCTAATACTGATTTACTCTACAAATCTTTACGGAACGGAATTGCTGTTAGACTGAGAATCGAATGCAATTTTTGGACCCCATCGAACATCATTCTGATTTTTTTATAGAAATTGGAGAAAAGTGAGTAGATTACGAATCCACTGGTCTGCCGTGGCAAAAATGGCCGAAACTGGTCAAAAATCGACTTTTAATAAGTTGAACTAAATCCAATTTCCAAATGAGCCATAACTTGCCAAATAAAGAGCATTTTTTTTTTATTTGGTAACCCTCACTCTTTAATGATCAATTAAGAAGGTTGCAGATGATTCAGATATCTGGCGACGGTCTACTTGCATCTTTCACAAATGAGCCAAATTGGCAATAAACATTACGTCACGGATGACGTAACTGATGTCGCCAATTTGGCTTACTTTTAAAAGATACAAATTTTCCGAGCCAGAGATCAAAAATCGTTTGCGCTTTTTCTCATTGAAAATCAATATGCAGTGGATTGCCAGACGAAAAAGTTTGTTCTCTTTTTGGCAAGTTATGACATATTTGGCAATCGGATTTTAGTTCAACTCATTCTAAGTCGATTTTTGACCAGTTTCGGCCATTTTTGCCACGGCAGACCAGTGGATTCGTATTCTACTCACTTTTCTCCAATTTCTATAAAAAATTCAGAATGATGTTCGATGGGGTCCAAAAATTGCAGTCGCCTCTCGGACTATGTAGTATTCTTCCTAAAAAAGGTCTGAAAGAACTAAACATTTTTCCTAATTTTCCATTTGTTGATACGTCTCCGAAAAGAACCATTCCAATGCCGACCCCGCCAGCCAAGGAGAAAAAAATTGAAACCTTCCACTAATGACTCATTAATTGGCGCGGTGGGTGGTGAGAAAATCCGATTATGACTAAAACTGTCTTCAGTTGGACTGCGAGCAAATCTCAACGTAAATTGCTTCGGCGGAAAATTGTTTATTAAATGGGTTGTCTCTTTGGGGAAAGGACGAAGGTTGGAGTCCCATGCTAGCGGCTATACTTAACACTCGTTGTTAATTAAAACTTCATTAAAAGACGGGTGTGCTTAGGTTGTCTAGAACATAACTTATATTTCATTCTCCTGGAAACGCGTATAAATGTGTTAGTAATTTTCGTTATATGACCAGTTGTAGTTTATTAAATGAATTTTAAAGTACAGGTTGCCTGAGTCAAAAGTCACCAATTTCAGCAGTTGATTTAAAATGTATTATTATAGACTGAGAGGCGACTGCAATTTTCGGACCCCATCGAACATCATTCTGAATTTTTTATAGAAATTGGAGAAAAGTGAGTAGAATACGAATCCACTGGTCTGCCGTGGCAAAAATGGCCGAAACTTGTCAAAAATCGACTTTTAATAAGTTGAACTAAATCCAATTGCCAAATGCGCCATAACTTGCCAAATAATGAGCATTTCTTTTTTATTTGGTAACCCTCACTCTTTAATCTTTAATTAAGAAGGTTGCAGACGATTCGGATGTGTGGTTATAGCTTACTTGCATCTTTCACAAATGAGCCAAATTGGCAATAAACATTACGTCACGGATGACGTAATTGATGTCGCCAATTTGGCTTACTTTTAAAAGATGCAAGTTTTCCGAACCAGAGATCAGAAATCGTTTTCGCTTTTTCTCATTGAAAACCAAAATGCAGTGGGTTGCTCGACGAATAAGTTTGTTCTATTTTTGGAAAGTTATGACATATTTGGCAATCGGATTTTAGTTCAACTCATTCCAAGTCGATTTTTGATCAGTTTCGGCCATTTTTTGCCACGGCAGACCAGTGGATTCGTAATCTTCTCACTTTTCTCTAATTTCTACAAAAAAATTCAGAACGATGCTCGATGGAGTCCAAAAATTGCAGTCGCCTCTCGGACTATAAGCGATATTGTTGGCAGTATTAGTTAAAATTGTGACAGTTGACAATTGGATTTAATTCAACTCGTTCAAAATCGATTTTTTAAAACAGTTTGGTCCGTTTTTCAGTCGGCAGATAAGTAGATTTTCGCATTTCTCCTTACAGTCTACAAAAAAAAAAAAAAAAATCCAGAATAATATTTGATAAGATATCTAAACGTGCAGTGACCCTTCAGTCTACAACGTAATCCAAGCCATCCAACGTTTGCGATATAACCCTCACTACACAGTCTATCTCGCATGTAGTATGAATACCGTTCATTGACCATTATGGATTATCTACTCTTCAACCAACAACGGCACGCATTTGCAACATTTACTAATGCATATGGAGGGGCGGTAGACGAGTCTTCGCTATGCCTTCCATCATAGCCTCCTTGTTCCTCGTGATGTGTGTGTATGGACAACGTCATGCGCTGATTGGTCCATTCCGCTTTGTATTTTGGGGGGGGGGGGGTTAGAAGGGGGGCGGTTGACGTGGTATTTGCCAAGCATTCCGCATCTGGAAACTCGACCTATTTGCCGTCTCACGTGCTACTTTGCGGGGGTGGGGGAGGGGGGACTATATCGTCAAGGTAACCCACGCGCTATTAACTCCGTCCGCTTTTCAAATTTCCGTATCACGGGGGGCTTTCCACTTATTGTATTAGAATGGTTGGTATGGGGATAATACGGTTTGGAATATTTAATCAGTCGTTTAAAAGGGAAAAGGAAGCATGGGCTCAAACGATTTTTGGGAGGGGGTGAGATAGAAATCTTTTTTTTTTCTTTTCCCCACGTCGAGTTTTATGAAATTTTGTATGCCTGACTTGTAGAGGAGAAAAACTTGGTGGTAATTGTGGTCTTGGGTTATGTGACAATGCTTGTTGCAACAGGATAAACCCATTCTGTTAGGTTATGTGAATATACTTTTTGCAACTAGATGAACTTATTTTGTTGGGGTATGTGACAATACTTTTTGCTATTGGATAAACCTATTCCGTTGGGTTAATTTTGATAACATTTTTGGCAACTGGATGAAACTATTCTCTTTTGTAATTTGTTGGATGCCTTAACGTGGCTGTGTAATTATTTCGAGCGCCTCAATAAGCTGCACTCACTAATTTCTAAATGGTTACATTGTAACAAGTTGAAGGGGGGGGGGGGTTCTAACATATATTTCTATCGTGAGTGTTAAGCCTTCTTTGACTTCAAGTAATTAACCTAAGTAAAGGGCTCGATCAAGACTGTGAGGCAACAGAATTCCTTCTTTAAACCGGGGGACCCTTTCAATGTATCTATGTTGTTCTTCAATTGTTGATTGGCAACAAAAATTAATTTCTCTTCGCATGTAATCCCATAGACGATTTTCAATGTTCTTGGCCTTGCATTGTCTTACATACTTGAAGTGGCACGGCAAATAACAATCATAGTCCAATTTTTTCAAAATTGAGGCTTTCCAACCATCTGCACGGTAATAGCACGCGGAGTCCTCTAGCAAATAAATGTTATGGTACGTGAGATTTTGAGCAATCATTTTGAGGCAAGCCTTGAAACTTTTAAAATCAGCTTTTCTTGAAAATTGAGAAAGGCGGAATCTGATTGTTCTTTTGCCGTAGACCTTCACTTGTCTCTAGCAAGCTTCCAAAGAAAAATAAGCCTGTGCTGCCATCCAACAACTGAAGAATGAACTTCATTGAAGCGGATTTCAAAGTCCCAAAGAGTCTCAAAGAGTTTAAATTAATGCAGCGCCGTGAGAAAACTGACGGGACATGTAACTCCCGTTAGTAAGTAAAGGATTAAAATTCCTACTGTAATAAAAAGTCATAATTGTAATAGTCCGAGAGGCAACTGAAAATTTTGGACCCCATCGAACATCATTCTGAATTTTTTATATAAACTGGAGAAAAGTGAGTAGATTACGAATCCACTGGTCTGCCTTGGCCAAAATGGCTGAAACTGATCAAAAATCGACTTGGAATGAGTTGAACTAAAATCCGATTGCCAAATATGTCATAATTTGCCAAAAAGAGAACAAACTTTTTCGTCTGGCAACCCACTGCATATTTATTTTCAATGAGAAAAAGCGCAAACGATTTCTGATCTCTGGCTCGGAAAACTTGTATCTTTTCAAAGTAAGCTAAATTGGCCATATCAGTGACGTAATGTTTATTGCCAATTTGGCTCATTTGTGAAAGATGCAAGTAAGCCATAGCCACACATCCTAATCGTCTGCAATCTTCTTGATTGAAAATTAAAGAGTAAGGGTTACCAAATAAAAAAATGCTCATTATTTGGCAAGTAATGGCGCATTTGGCAATTGGATTTAGTTCAAATTATTAAAAGTTGATTTTTGACCAGTTTCGGCCAATTTTATGAGGGCAGACCAGTGGATTCGTAATCTACTCACTTTTCTCAAATTTCTATAAAAAAAATCAGAATGATGTTCGATGGGGTCCAAAAATTGCAATCGCCTCTCAGTCTATAATTGACTGCTGAATAGAACTACAAAATATCCCACACAATATGCAATACTATTCACAAAGTCTCGGTTCATAACGGTACCCCGATCTCTTGTACCTCGATTTAAGACCATTCTCGTTCTATACAATCAACCCTCTTCTCCCAAGTTGGCTGGCGTGCCCTTCCGAGCGTATCTCGAGGGCAATTAATAATGGACGCTAATGAAGAAATCGTGCCACCTTCCCTTTCCATCGTGTGATTGTGGGAAATACTTCAAAGCGGGCATTTCTGACTCCCCTTTCGCCATTTCATATACTTTAACAACCTCAAAATCCCCAGCGCTGGGTTTTGTGGTTGGTTTTATCCCGGGTGGTGGTTGTGAAGCGAGAGGTTAATTTTACTTGTCTGTTGTTTTTGAGATTGGTTCTAATCTTGGTTGGTGGTTGTGAAGCGAGAGGTTAATTTTACTTGTCTGTTGTTTTTGAGATTGGTTCTAATCTTGGTTGGTTAATTTGAGTTTTGGATTGATGGTTTTGCTTTTGATTGATGCTGGTCAACTCGTGCTTTGAAATTGAGTTGCTCAGAGGATTTGTGTGTGATTATATAGCATTATGGGATGGATGGTGTCGCGGCTGATGCCAGATGCTGAAACTTTAATATTGAGCACGAGCCTTTAATTGATCTCGTGACTGATGCTAGATGCTGAAACCTTCTCTACAACTCCTATAGGAAGTACCTACATACAAGTACTGGGAAATTTTCTGGAATGTGAATTCCAAACCTTGAATTTTATAAAGTGACCTTCACTGGTGGAAACTTAGCCTAGCATTATTTTTTAACAGGCACTTCCTGTAGGAATTGTATAGACGGTTTCAGCATCTAGCATCAGCCGCGACATATGGTATTGCCTGGCTATTAGGAGAGCGTCTCCCGCCAGGTAGTCAATGGTTGCGGTTGCTGTGGAAACAAGACTTATTGATTTGGAATAGGGGTGATGCTTGCAGGAAATTGACATCCAAAAAGGTTATGATACGGCAGATGTAGTCTTCTGGGATGCAATTAAGACGTTCTCACATTATGTGAACTGCGTGGAAGTTTATGAGAGTATAAAGATACGAGTTGAGGGAAGATAAGGATCCGGTGTGAGTCTATTCAAGAAGCATTCCCATTGGTTAGATGAATATAAGGTGATCATCGGAACACAGACAGAAATCGAAAGATAGAGACAGGGGAAGGCAGGATGATAAAATGAAGAATAACAGAGTGGCCACAGAACAGGGAAAACCTGGAAATCAGGGAAATGTCAGGGAACTTTTTAAAATTTCATAAAAATCAGGGAAATTTTGTATTGTTTAAGGCACGTTCATCCATATTTGGCGATATTTACATGGAGATTTGTAGTGGTAAGCCATTGGATGTTTAATGTTACTGAATAATTTAAACTTTTTATTACCAGCAAAACTATTTTTTTAAAAATTACATATTATCTCTTTAGAATACATGTTCTATTTGATCAGGGTGTTTAGACATCTTGAAAACCAAAGAAAATTGTTGAAATTTGGAAAAAAGTTTGCCCTAAAATCAGGGAATTTTTTAGAAATCTATCAGGGAACTTTTTTTCCTGAATTTTGTGGCCACCCTGAATAAGAATTATTATTTTTTATTGAATTCTTATTGTGTTACATATTAATGAATGTTCGTTGTGGTTCGGAATCCACGTTAAACTTTAGATTCGGGCCGGATTAGCTGCTATTGTGTGTTCATCAAAAATGGTCATCGAGTGTATAAAAAAACCAGCCACCCCTTGCTGTGTTACATATATTAAATATAAACTATCCTAACTATACCTTTCTTATTATCTAGAAAAGTTAACTCTTTCTTAAGTACATATGATAACTTTACTGCTACAATTATATATTTCTTTCGCCGTTTTTCAAATCCTTTATATTAACTTTGATTGTGTGTGTTTGTGGTAGGAGGGCTTTTTAACCGACTTGTCGTCATACAATCGAGCCGGAATTTGATATATACTCGTTGATATCGATTCATTCTATCAATTTATAGTGGCTAAGAAACACACACAAAAGTCCATGACAGCGAAATCGATGGTTTTCTTTGTATTGGTCAAACATTATTAAAATTCGTTCTGAAATCTAAAGTGCTATATAAGTTGCAATTGCACATAAAAGTTGGCGACGCCTAATAATTTGACGAGTTAATTTTTTTACCATTAACGTTATCATTGCCATTGACCAATCAGCGTCTTATTTTCCAACTTTAATATGAAATCAAATTATCATAATTCTGTATCTCCTCTCATTACACCATTGTTTTCCAAACAGTCAATTTGCTAAATAAATCAACCCACATTCTTTCAAAAAATCTAGCATTTAGCCTAACTTATTACCCTTCAACCCCTTTTACCACTATTCATCATAAGAGGTAGTTATTCCGGCACGTGTTGCCTTCCTCTCGTCTGCAACTGTTGTTCTATGGGGAGGAGGGTCCTTTTGTTCGAATATGCTTTTAGGAATTGCTTCTCTTCTAATAGTGATTCATTCGTTGCTGTTGGGCACAGTGTTGTCTCGACGTCGCGTTGTTGGGCTTCTTTTTTTGAGAGGGAAGCTATTGTTGGATACACGTGGGCGTTTGGTTTGAAGGGGTGTTGTACGGTGGGTGGTAGTCTTCCGTTAGTTGCGATTTGTAAGAGGGTGTGGGGGGAGATTCTTGATTCCGAATTCGACGTGATTCTTTAATAATGGGAACATGAGGGCTAAGATGAATCTGGTGATGTTACGGTTGATTAATTGGGTGTGGAAAGCTTCCTGTTGGTTATTGTTCTTCTGGTCCAACTACTATATATTTGTTAATTCTTTTTGAGAATAATTTGATTGTAGTTGGTCTTTGTTTTGACCGTTGTATTTTTATTCAAAATATTTTAGTTTTCTTTTTTCAAGGGACTCCATGTTGAAAGACCCTATATTAATTAACCTTAAGGACTTTCTATTCAGCAATCTTAAACAATAGAAAAGATTTTAAGATTTTTTTTATCTTTCTTGTAGCTTTTAATAGTAGTTGTCCTTAACCCTCTGTGAGTCATGGACGTATATATACGTCCTTTGACCCCCCCCCCCCGTTTTTCCAGCAATACATAATATTCTTGAATTTATAAATAAAATTTAAAATGAATTTTTTTTTAATATATATATATATATATATATATATATATATTTTTTAATCAGAAATATAATTTAAAAATTATTGTAGGAAAAATGACTATACAATTACGCCCATTCCCTTGAAGCTCTGACGGTTAAAGCGCAGATTTCATACGTTAAATCGTTTAAATTGAACAATATTACCCAGATAAAATTACAGATTTTTTTTTTTTTTTTCAATTGCAATTTAGAGCTTTCATTCAGAACGAAGCGAAGTTAAAAATCCGCCTTCCCAAATACAAACACCTTAAACCAACCTAACATAGCAGACTTAACAGTAACAAAACCAGATCCCTTTTCCTCTTCACATTCGCCATCAGAGTATTACCAAAAGTGAAAAACTTCCCACTTCTGTTGGCATACTTTCCCTGTGTGTCATCCCATTTAATCTCGCGCCTCCAATAGGAATAGACCACCCTGCCGATGTCCGTACTCGAATGGGCTCGCGTTACTAATCATGACCGATGTGGAAGACCCCCCACCCCTTAAGATCCATCTTGTAATGAGGGTTCTTTTCCTGTCACTTGACCCCCGGCTATTACATATTACATCCTCTTATTGTACAGGGGTATACGTCACTTCTGTTTTATTGTATTTCCTTGTAGCTGTTTTTTATAGGAAACTCGCGAGTTTGGTATTGAGGGGGGGGGGGGGTTATATAAGTTTTGTGATAATTTGGT
This sequence comes from Linyphia triangularis, assembly GCA_963978545.1. NCBI lineage: Eukaryota > Metazoa > Arthropoda > Arachnida > Araneae > Linyphiidae > Linyphia > Linyphia triangularis. The sequence goes on from OZ021729.1 coordinate 66,991,443, forward strand.
TCGGCGAATTTATAGTTTAAATGAACTGATACGGAGATGTTAAATTTTTGCACGGATTTTCCGTGGTTTTTATGAACTTTTACTTCTTTTTACGGTTAACCCATGGTTAATAATTTATGATTAGATATAATAGCGACTTTAACATCAGCGTAAATCTCGGCAATATCGAAAGTATTGGTGAATTTCAAAAATGTTGACAAAATATATTTCGCGTAGGTCTTTTCCGTAGATTTCAAAGATCGTCCGTAAAACTGTAAAAGTTCGTAAGTACTATAGAAAATCCATAAAAAGTACTGGAAATAAAAACTATAAAAAATCCTTAGAAAAGGTGACATCTATGGTGATACATGTTATTGCAAGAGTAGAATTTGATTTGTATTTGACCTGGAAAATGGCAAAAGAATAGAGTTCAACTGTTTTAAAGGTGCCAGATATACATAAAAAGATAACTTATTTAACCTTATGTGTAGAGAAAGTTAAAAGTTAGCTATTTTAACGTTTCAAGCTTTATCTTGTATATTACTATATAATTACAACTGTTTGCTGTAATTTTTATTTTAATCGAAATTACTAGACATTTATATGAGTAATAGACTAACCGCTTAAGCGAAAGTCAGAGCTTAATTATGCTCATTATATGTTAAGCTACTTCCAACGTGCCGTCAACATCCATATTTTATTGCCTTTTCTTGTGGAAAATATTGTGAATTTAATTCTGCATTTTACAATAGACTGAGAGGCGACTGCAATTTTTGGACCCCATTGAACATCATTCTGAATTTTTTATACAAATTGGAGAAAAGTGAGTAGATTACGAATCCACTGGTCTGCCGTGGCAAAAATGACCGAAACTGTTCAAAAATCGACTTTTAATTAGTTAAACTAAATCTAATTGCCAAATTCGCCATAACTTGCCAGATAATCAGCTTTTTTTTTAATTTAGTAACCCTCACTCTTTAATTTTCAATTAAGAAGGCTGCAGACGATTCGGATGTGTGGCTATGGTTTACTTGCATCTTTCACAAAAAAGCCAAATTGACAATAAACATTACGTCACTGATGACGTAACTGATGTCGCCAATTTGGTTTACTTTTAAAATATACAAGTTTTCCGAGCCAGACATCGGAAATTGTTTGCGCTTTTTCTCATTGAAAATCAAAATGCAGTCGGTTGCCAAAAAGTTTGTTTTCTTTTTGGCAAGTTATGACATATTTGGCAATCGAATTTTAGTTCAACTCATCCCAAGTCGATTTTTGTTCAGTTTCGGTCATTTTTGCCACGGCAGACCAGTGGATTCGTTATCTACTCACTTTTCTCCTATTTCTACAAAAAATTTCAGAATGATGTTCGATGGGGTCCAAAAATTGCAGTCGCCTCTCAGACTACAAAGTAGTGTTACGAGTGGAGTCAGATTTCTCCCAAGTTTTAAAAGTCTTTATAACAAAACCAACTTAAAACGTAAACGCATTACGCTTGCAGTACACCACATGAGAACAGCTTTTGTTATATTTTTACCATATCCCCTGAACTTGGATGAGAGATGGCATACACTACAGTTAGTGACACACTCAATAGGGTCGAAGCCCCTTCACGTGCCCCCTATTTGGCATGCCCTCTTCTGCAACCCTGTTATAACGGGGTCTCCTGGTCTGTCGGAGGCGAGACCCTAATAATGAAGGATGGGGCACCCCACGCCCTCGCATTTGTCTTGTAGAGAGCATTTTCCTTGTCACTTGACCCCCCCCCCCCCCGTCGCCTCGTCTGCTATTACAATCACTGAAGCTGCCATTGCTAGCGCGAGGGAGACCAGAGTAAAAAAAAAAGTAACGTTCATAAGTTTATGGACTGTCCATCAGTTACAGATAATGAGAGTTTAAGTGGGGTAAAAGAGCAATCAATGTGTGTCCTTGTTGCTTATGTTCATCCAGAGTTCGGGACGGGATCGTTCACAGAGTAAGACATGCGTCTAAGTTTAGTTTTTACTGTAATGTTGTGAAAGAAGGTTTTTACATATGGCTCTGAGGTCAACATTTCCGGGCAAAACCGCCGACCAAACGGTATAGTGGTTAACGTGCTGGCTTCTAGACCGCGAGGTTGCTGGTTCGAGTCCCGTGTTAGGCATGGGTGTTTGTAAATGTATGTTGGCTTGTCTAATGATGAATGTTTCGGCGCATTATAGCCCTCGTGTTTCTGACGGCGCCAGATAATCTGAATACAACCAACCAATCCGGACAAAACCACAGACACTTGCTGTTTCTCAAATGAGAAGTCGCTTCAAGACGCGATTCTATAAAAATGTTTAAATGCAGGGTTTCTGCGCATATGGAAAGTCATGAATTTGGACATTGGATAAAGTCATGATTTTTAGTTGAGCAAAAAAAAAAAAAAAAAAAAAAAAAAAAAAAAAAAAAAAAAACGAAAAGTCATTGAAATACAATGAATTTCGTGGATTTCTAAACATTTTAAATAAAATCATATAACTGTGACTTCCTAAACGCCATGATCGTTAATCAGCTCATCGAAAATTCATCTATGTTTTTATTTACGTTTCGACGGAAACAACGGACACAGTTAAAAGCCGCGGCTAATGAAAACATTTGTTAGCTTCAAATTTGTGATATCACACGAGTAAGGTTTCGTAGGTGGGAAAAGAAAAGAACTGAAATGAACAGTTTTGATAAGCTTGTATTTACATTCTTTTCCCCCTCTTCTTTCTTATGTTTGGCATTGTTAATATCTAAACATCTAATTTTTGATGATATAATTTATTGACTTATTCTTTCTGCAAATATTTCTTTTTTATTAAAGATTGATTAGCTTTTTTATCACTGAAATATCAAAGAATGGAACATTATTTTTCCCTTTTTCTTCTGATTTGGAAGTTACTGAGACAAGGATTATTTATTTAGTTTAAAATAAAACTTAATAAAATCATTTTGTGCTATATTGATTTGCTTACTATGTTCGTGATAGTAAAATTCATATAAATTATTATTATTATTTTGTGATTTGATTTCTTGAGTCATGGAAAATTATTTGCTTCAGTCTTGAAAAGTCATGGATTTGTGAAATTTTATTTTGGCAGAAACCCTGTAAATGGGATTATCGGAATTGCCGATCCAAACTCAATTTGCTATTCGTTAAGCCTAAATTTCAACCTTTTATTTACTGAAGGGACTTATCAAGTCCCGTAAGTTTCCTCATGCTACTATATTAATTTAAACGCTTTGAGACCCATTGGGATTTCAAAATCCACTTCAGTAAAGTTCGTTCTTCAATTGTTGAATAACAGCGCAAGCTTATATTTCTTTGGAAGCTTGCTAGAGACTTATATATAAGATTATATAATGCCAAGTCAAGACGGATGTCTAGAAGACGGAAAGTCGTGCGCGTGTTTGCTTATGAAGAGAAATAAGCTCGTGCTGCCATCTAACAGTGGAAGAAACAACTTTATAGAAGTGGATTTCAAAATCCTAGGGGATCTCGAGGAGTTTAAATTAATACAGTGCCGTAAGAAAACTTGACAGGACTTATAATTCCCGTCTGTAAATAAATGGCTTAATGCTGCAGACATGAAGACTAGGCTTGGGCGATGTATCGATATATCGGAAAAAAACGGTATGAAATCAACATCGTCAAACCGGAGTCACTATTTTCTCCAAACCGATACATCGCGATCTCTTTTGACGAGAGAACGATACTTGCCTAGCACTTCAAGGACGAAGAACCGTGGTAACGATTCATGCCCGGTATTTCTAAAGCACAATAGAAACGTATTGAAACCGTTAACACCGCGCCGTTTGAAACTAGTTCCATTTGCTTTTGCGCGGTACTTCATCGGCAAGCTCACATCGTGCTAATCGTATCCACCCTGCCTTGCATATGAGAGATGTTCCCAATATTGTATAGAAATATAGTGATACCGTCGACATCAGGCCATTTGAGACGATTTCCATTTGCTTTTGCGGATGCCCGATATTTCATCAGAAAAAAACCGTATCGTAGTAATTGTATCCACTTACGCATGTGGGATTAGTATTGAAATTGCGAGGTGGACGCCAGGAGTCTAGTAATATTGGAGATTCCATAAAAGAAGTATTCGATTTATTGTTTGAACATTATTTATGTTGTTCTCTCAACACTTGGAAAACGTTTTGATTTTTATTTAATAGTCATCAGATATAAGACCTTGATGTCTATTTTCGGAATTCAATTGAACATTTCCTACACTTTTTGTGTTTCATTTTTGATTTTTTCCCCCCCTTTATTATTTCTCTAACTTGGAAGAAATAAAATATTACACTTTTGTATTTTGCAATCTTTTATATTAACTTCAAGATTTTTTTTATCTTGCTATTATTTTATTTTGCTTTATTTATTAATGCAAGGAGATTGCACCATTCGGCCGCGGTAATTTATGTCTAGTTTTTACCCAGTTAAGTTAATCTGGTTATTTATTACTATGAGCTGTTTGTTATATCTGCCAAAATCAATGTGAACTAGCACATGGACAGTTGTTTCTCTAGTTCGTATAAACGATTACATATAAATGATTTTTTTCCATTTAAGTTGAAAGATTTTCTCTTCTGACTGGTAAGTAAATAAATGCTTTATAAGTTTTTATAGTTAGTACAATTTGAATAAAGTTTATTTATTTCCATGAGATTAATTACTCAATCCAAAATTTAATTTTTTTATTGATTAATTGTCATATTGTATTTAGTAAGTAGTAAAATATTCATTATAAAGTATCTTTTTGATTTAATAATTAAGAATATGTAATAACTAAAGTGACATGGGCACCGCCAAGAAGTGCACTCCCCCCCCCCCTCCCCTCTGCCGGATAATAACGAAGTAAAATTTCCTTAAGATAGAGAAATTGAAAAATCCAGATTAAACCAAAATAAAAAATAACCGGCTTATACTCCTCGTGTGCTTTGTGTATCCCCCTGAAAATAATTTTGTCACTGCTCATGTTATTTAAAATAACCTTCCATACATGAATTTAATAAAATTTTACAATATATATAGTTAACATCGCGATATATCGTGCCATTCTGATGTTTGCTTCCCGATATATCGCGATGCAGAAATGTTAACATCGCCCAAGCCTAATGAAGACATGTCATATATCGTTTTAAATGTATTGATAAGAAGAGTAGGTTTATCGATATTTCAAACAAATGTGAGGTAAATAAGTGACAAGGATAATATGTACCGTAATTTCTAAGGAATTCATTGTGAGAAATATTTGCGCGGAGTATTTTCGGGAATAAGAAGCGAATTTGCGGTATAATTTTGTATCTATGTCGTTACTATCCGAAATAGAATATTGTAATTTTAAGTAATACGAAAACGTTTTTTTACATGACCGCTGGTTTTAGGTACAATCACGTGTAACTAAAAAATAAAAAAGTGTTTAGTATAAATCTTTTATACGCATTGCCAATTTTTATAAGCGCTTCTTCTGTTGCCAGCGTGTGCTTGGTGTTGGCATCTAATTTTAAATATTAAAAACATCTCTATCAGCTAAATATGCGGTAGACTACTTTTCAAAATTTATTCATTAGAAATCAATGGGAATTTATACACTCGCATCCAAATATCATTTATTAGATCTTAATAAAGCAATTTATTTAATTATTTATGTATTAAATCAGTTTAGGCAACTTGAAAGAGTTTCTTCAATGATCGGTTAAATGCTATTTCAGCGCGATTGGGTGACAACAAGCTGGTTTATTAGTATTCTTTTTGCGACCTTTTAGTTACAGTGACAGCCGCCAGAATTTGATAGAAAGATTCGATGTCGATGACAATGCAATTTTCCAAGTTTCAGCTCTATTGGATGACGGCAAGGGGGTTAATTAGGCCTCCGTAAATTTGTCCGCCATCGACAAACATACCCACAAAATTTAAATTAAGATAAAAGATTTAAAAAGGAGACATTTTGAATTTTTGTGAGTGTAACTGATATGTTTTTTTTTTTTTTTTTTTTTAAATACACAATAGAAAACCCAATTTTAACTAAAAGAACGGAATATGAATAAAATTATGAATATCTTTTATTAAAATATCGATTACACCTGGTGCCCCATGAGCAAATTTCCCTTTCACGCACTCAATCAATTTATTTGAGCTATATTTACATGTTTGATACCATAAACATTCATCGCTCATTTCTTCCAACAGAAAACCAATTTAAAACAAAATGCAATAACGAAAAAAAAAACTCAAGTTTTCCACGCAAACCGATTTTTTTTTTTTTTTTTTTTTAGATGGATAAGTTCCCGTAGCCTCTTTTCCCATTAGCATTTCCTTCACGTTATGGAGCTGCCATCGTCTTAAGCACCCTTTGATGCCTAATAAATGGTTACCTTTTCAGAAGTGGGTTGGGAAAAAAAATTCATTAACGAGAGATATAAAACGATTGGCTTCTTGGCAGTTTGTTGTTAGAAGCTGTGTTAACACGTCTGCTCTTGTCTAGGTGTGAAAGTGGACTAGTGTCGCCCTATTACAGTTTGGATAAGATTTTTCTGGTTTTTAGGTTTGTCGTGACGTTATTAATTGTATTTCTTTGTTAAAGCGGTATATTATGAATTTTTCATATTTTTTTGGAAAATTATTTTTATGACTTTTTTAAAAAAAAGCAATAAGTAGAACCACAATCCTAATTTATTAGCAAAGAAAAAAACTAAAATGTCGATCGACAAGTTTTCTTACCAACCGTTGGTAATGAGTTAATAAAAAAAAAAAAATAGTAAAAGTAGTCCTACAGTTGCTATTAAATATTCGTAGAATTTTGTGTTGCCTATTCCAACAGTTATTAAAAAATTATTAAAAATTATACATTAAAATTATTATATTAAAAATTATTATTATTATATTTATTATAATTATAAATTATTATAATTATTATTATAATAAGTATATTAAAAAGAGAAAAAAAAATGCTTTTGGAATCCCAATATTATTTGATGGCTTTCCAACTGCTAGGTATGATTATGACGTGACTGCTACTAAGAGAATCGACTTTGGATAATGGACGATTCACGCATTTTTAAAAAACGAGGGGAATTAATTTATATTTATGAAGAATTTCTTTCTGATTACAAATATTTAAATGAAAGTTCCTTAAAAAAATTAGCTATTTAAATATTAAGAAAAGAAAATGCCCTAAAACCGAGTCAAAACCAGTGCGATGAAAACACTCAACAAAATCTGTGACGTCAAGAGAGCCTTCCGTTTCTATGGTTATCGTGAGGTTTCTGCCAAATAGTTGGCGTTGATTTGGTAGACCATTGCTGATTGCTGTATCCCGTACAGGTTGGAGCGATTTGCGAGAAACTGCTTTCCACTGCTGCATTTCGTGGCAATGCTTGGGTGCTCTTGACGTCACATTCAATTCGAGTCGAATGAATTATTTTCTCGCCAACGTCTAACACGGGAACTTTGATTGATAATTAAAAAGAAGAAAAAGCGCATTGAGCTGAAATTTTTGTGTTTATGGCCTTTTCGAAACATTTAGAAATGAATAAAAAATTAAAAAAAATAAATTAAAAAAAAATAAATGCGGGAATTGTCTATTGATATTGATTTAAAGTTTTTAAAAAGAGAGGATGACACAGCTATTGCAATATAGTTATTGATCATTTATTCTTCACCTCAGAGGCTTACAAAGATCTCCTGGATACCTTACAAAGATGTTTGGAAACTTCAAAAAATTGGAATTACCACTTTTTTACTCGGAGCAAATAATGTATAAAAATATATTGCTCTTAAAATTAATTTTATTCTGTATTATTCCTTTTTTGCGTATGAATAACGGGATTTGCTTGGTTCTTAATTTTTTTATGTTCATTAAGGCCCTTACTAAAACTTTTTTTCGTACTGGTACTCTTTAGACAGTTTAAGATCTGTATTGTATTTTCGGAATAATTAACCCTTGGTTAGTCGCGCCGTTGACAAATGTCCCCTACGGTTTCAATTTCTCAATAGATGACAGCACATGATCAGCCTTCTTACAGTATTTTCCAGTTACTATTTTAAAAATATTTTTTTATTTTTACTTTATTGTGTTCAATAGCGTGTTTTTAATTAAAATATCCACCTTCTTTGATATTTGGTACGAATTTAATGGTATGGACGAAAATTTGAATTTGGGGGACATTTGTTTCCCACGTGATTAACCGCGAGACAAAAGTTCGCGCTTGGGTTAAAATATTTACGAAATATTTTCAATTTTTTTTTTTTTTTTTTAAATAAGTACTTTTTTTTTATAAGTGTATGAATACTATTTTTAATTTTAAGTTAAATTGAAACAAATTTAAATTCAATTTAAAAATCTTCATTGATATAAAGATTAAACAATTCTTTAAACTACTGATTATGGAAATTTTATTTTCGGTGTTCTGGCAGCTTAACCTCTCACTGCCTATTTTTTTTTTTTTTTTTTTTTTTTTTTTTATCAAAATAGGCTTAAAAAAATTGCCTTTTATATATATATATATATATATATATATATATTTAGAGTTAATTATTATTTTTGAGTTAAAATATACAAAATATTTTTTTTAAAAGAGGTCCCCCCCCCCCCCCAATATAGAATTAAATCATATTGAAACTGAAGAATAATCATATAAAAGCAAAATTTAATAAATTAATCTTGATTAAATAAGGATTTATTTTATGAAATACAAAAATAAAACTTATATACTAATGAAAATATTAAAAATACTTATAATAAAAGATTTATTAGAAATGAAAATTGCATCCACGTGGAAATCGCGGGCTGCGCAAGAGAGTTAATTCTGAAAGGTAGTTGAAATAGACTGAGAGGCGACTGCAATTTTTGGACCCCATCGAACAACATTCTGAATTTTTTATTGAATTTTATAGAAAAGTGAGTAGATTACGAATCCACTTGTCTGCCGTGGCAAAAATGGCCGAAACTGGTCAAAAATCGACTTTTAATAAGTTGAACTAAATCCAATTGCCAAATACACCATAACTTGCCAAATAATAGGCTTTTTTTTATTTGGTAACCCTCACTCTTTAATTTTCAATTAAGAAAGTTGCAGACGATTCGGATGTGTGGCTATGGTTTACTTGCATCTTTCACAAAAAAGCCAAATTGACAATAAACATTACGTCATTTAAGACGTAACTGATGTCGCCAATTTGGCTTACTTTTAAAAGATATAAGTTTTCCGAGTCAAAGATTAGAAATCGTTTGCGCTTTTTCTCATTGAAAATCAAGATGCAGTGGGTTTCCAGACGAAAAAGTGTGTTCTCTTTTTCTCAAGTTATGACATATTTGGCAATCGGATTTTAGTTCAACTCATTCAAAATCTATTTTTGATCAGTTTCGTCCATTTTTGCCTCGGCAGACCAGTGGATTAGTAATCTACTCACTTTTCTCTAATATCTACAAAAAATTCAGAATGATGTTCAATGGGGTCCAAAAATTGCAGTCGCCTCTCGTACTAAAACGGATTTCAAGATCCAGAAATGAACTCTTTTCAAGGTCCTCTTGAAAGTCTTTAAACAACTCTAATATACAGCTTATAAAAACAAATACGAAGTCTTTAAACTTTTCTTTCGTATTCCATTAAACCCGAAACTTCTAATCGAAGAGACGTTTATGTATATCTAGAGCATAGCGTATAACCCATAAGCAACACAAAACTACCGACTAAAAAGAATAAATAAAAAAAAATAAAAAAAGATCCGAAAATATGAATTGAAAGAAGGCGAAATATTTTCGAACAGGACGATTTTTCACAAAAAGGTAGAGGAATTCCGACGGACATGGAATGAGGTTCTTTTATTTTACCATCTTCGATTTTGAGAGAAAAGATTTTCTCGTCCTTGAATTTTTTTTTTTGCTTTATTCTATTCACCCGGGAAATGTATTTCTTTGTCCTTCATGTGAAGAAAAGCGTGTATTTTAGTTGAAGGGAGATGATTTCTTTTCCTCCCTTTTTGTTCGATATGGACGTTTTTCAACGTCTGCTGTGAGTGTTGGCGTGAATTCGAAGCGGGAATCGTTGAGCAAAGACTAAAGGAACGATCGAAAAGTCTCATACTAGCATGTTCCTAAGTATGCGTTAGACTGCAGCTGAAAAAGGCTGGTGTGATTTTATGCCTTATTTTCACTACATGGGGGTGTAAGAGAGCAGGTTGACATTAGCGAATTAACTGTCCTGTTCAAGAGATGCCAACTTTTACGGATTTTTATTTCTTTTTACGAACGTTCTTTGAAATGGACGCTCTTCGGTACGGGAAAGGACTTCGCGCAGTATATTTTCCTCATCTTTTGTAAATACTGATATTCTCGCTATTTTCGAGATTTGCGCCGATAATGTGGGCGCTATCCCTATGTTTTGCAACTGTCTGATTTTACTGAAAACATCTATTTTTTTCTTTTTGATGTTGGTATCTCTGAACTATTAACGGTTAAGAAAAAGAAGTTGCTAAAATTAAACAGAATGGTTTATAACAGGACGACTTTTAACAACGAAGTGTGGGCACAAACGAATAACTGGCGTTGTTTGACACTTGTCAGAAATTAATGATTCTGTTTAACTTTATTTAACTCATTTCGTTAACCGCATGCCAAAGAAGCCGTGTTTGAATCCTGGGTTCGGTACAAAAATTCGTTGTATTTTGTATTTTACGTTAAGCTGTAGGTTCTGGTCTGCTTTATCACTGTTGTACAAACTAATAGCTCGTTGATCATACCAATTTTTATTCATTCACTATGCGTTTAAAGATACTTTTGAAAGTATCTTGACGTATGAAAATTTTATTTACTATATAATTAAACTGTTAAATGTCTTTTCTTTAATTATTTGATTTTTTACTTTCAATTACCCATATATGCATACATAAGTTAATGAAAGTATAACATTCGGTAAAAAAAAAAATTATCCCCCCCCCCCCCTCTTCATTTCTCTACGTTTTGAAACATTCTGATTTCAAAAAAGTGATCTAGAAAAAAAGTCTATCTGTGTGTATGTGCGTCTTTGGTCAGCATAACTCCCGAACAAATTGACCTACGATGTTCAAATTTGGTATGAGGGTTAGTGGTGGTCATGGGACCTACTATTAAAGTTTTCGTCAAAATCGCGCATGGTAGCTGCCATTGAAAAATTCATGTTTTTCAAATGATTGCCAAAAAAACGGCTGTAACGATTTTGATAAAAATCGCTGTAGTAATGCCTCTTAAGTTGTTCTAAACGTCCCCACCTCAGAAATTCCCCTAAAAATGTCTTAATGGCACAAAATGTTGAAAAACGAATGCTTTTAACGCAGAGTTCTCTTTCCTTGAGCATGCCTCATCAACGATCGTTTTTTCTTCTCACTCAGTTTCGCTTATAATAAAGAATAATATAAGGATTATTGAAAAGTATATCATTTTGGCGGAGGTTTTTTTCCCCTTTTTTTTATTATTATTAATTATTTCTTTGGACCCTTGAATTATCGCCGAAAATATCGCCAAACTGGCCATTTCTTCTAAATGAATGATGAAAATATTAAAACGGTAAATGACACAAATCCACGTCAGTATTATAATGTAATTGAAAGTTGTGCGATGTTCCACACCTCTTGTGTTGTAATAATTGACCGCTAATATACATGTACGTTTTTCTCGCATGTCTCTAAATAAAACAAAAAATAATGATGTGTAGTTAATTAAAAATCATCTCATTTTTATGTCAATCCATTAAGGTATTTACGAAAAACGAATAACGTTGATTTAATTTAACTTAAAACAGGATAATACACCACTTCAGAAAAAAAAAAAAAAAAAAACTCTTTTTCCTGGCAGCACTTCCATCCACCTTTTTAGGCGGGAAACGAAACCGGAAATGACGACGAGGTTCGAAGGGGGTTGTCGAAGACAAGTAGATGAACGCAGGCGATAAAATAAAAAGAAAAATGGAATTTCGAAGTCTTTTGGGGAAGAAGAGTTGAGTTGTAAGCAGTCAGTCGGCCGGAGAAAAGCGGAAATACAAACAATTTCCATAAATAGCCTTTCTGAATTCAGTTCGCGTGTAAAAGAAGAAAAGTGGCGGGAATAAGGTGGAGGGGAGAGCGGTGTTCCACCTTGAAGCTCCCCCTTTCCACTCCCTAACACCAGAAAAGACGGAAAAAGGGGGTGTACGAAATTTGCATCTTGTTTGCACTTGATTCTTTCCGATTGCTATTTCAAAAGGTGAATTTCAAATCTTTTTTACTTTTAATATTTTTTTTGTTTGTTTGTTTAGAATTGTAGAGTTGGTTGAGAATTTTATTTTTATTTTCTTCTTCCCTATGTATCATGAAACTTAAAACGAAGGTATCTTTTGACGTTCCTAACACTGTTAGAATTCGGGTGAATATGTAATGCGTTTTTAATATTTGATGGGTATGTATTACCTTAGCAATACATACCCAGCAAATATTAAATAGAAAACAAAAATAGAAAAAATAAATAAATAGAAAACAAATGTATTACCTTAGGGAAGGGCTATTTTTTCTTTCCCGTTCAATTATTTAAACTAACCAAATACTCAAGATTAATATTTTTCTATATTCGGCTTTTGCAACAAATACTGAATAAATTTTTTTAAAGCGTTTCTCATCATTTTTTTAAAATAATTTGCCGTCATTGTTAAATTATAAATTGAATTTACATTACCATCCACTATTTTCAAAATTATCGATGTTGAAAGCGACATCCACATATCTAAAAAGTACATTTTACTTTGAAGGTAATTATATATGTTTTGTTAATCACTGCTTCACGCCAATGAGATATTACTTTCTGCAACTTGTTCCATGGAAAATGCTAGATACAGTAGAATCTCGATTAACCGACCTAATTCGGACCAAAGGTAGGTCGGTTAAGCGAAAATTCCGGATAAAAGAGAGTTGTAAAAAACAATAAAAAGTAAATGATTTTCGTTTATTGAATACAGGACTTTTAATGTTTTTTTTATGACATATTTGTTGGAAATGAGTTTTTGTTGCAATAATCTTGATAATCTTTGTTTCGCTGCTCTATCCCAGAGTCTTTTTGAAGGCAATAGTTCAGTTTGATCTGTATCCGAAGGTTGCTCTAACCATGTCAGTTCTTTAGAAAAACTGTCAAAAGCCTCACCATTACTTATGTAACTTTAGAGCAAGGGAAAAGATTCCGGTTTAAAAAGGAGCAAATGATTTATTACTCATTTTGGGAGATTTTTGATGTCGACTAAATGATTGCCGGTTAACAGAGAGTTTCGGATAAAGGAGAGACGGTTAATCGAGGTTCTACTGTAATTCGGTTTCAAGAAAAAACATCTCTAATCCATTCTGTATAACTGTTTCTCTACGAAGTTATATGATTGTGTGAAAGCAAATACCTTAAACGTATTCTGCAAGAATACGTTCTATGTAGATAAATATGTTGCAGGAAAAAAACCTCCAAACCCTTCTGTAAAACCCGTTTCTTTGCGTGGATTCCTAGTTGTGTGAAAACAAACATCTTCGGATACTTCTGTAAAACCGTTTCTCTGCTTATGGGATTTTGTTGCGCGAAAACAAGAATCTCCAAAATTTCTGTAAAATCTGTTTTTTGTAGTGGGTGATGTTGTTGCGCGGAAACAAACATTTCACACATCTTCGAAACCAAATTCTTTCTATAAAACCTACTTGTTATTATACTGATAGTCAATTAACAATCAGAAAATGACACTTTTCATCAATTCTGTCCAACTCCTTGACTTCGGTTGTTTAGAAGCTAGAAAAATAGATTCGCGTATGATTTTTTTAATAATCTTTTTAAGATTTTTGCATAATCTTTGTTATGTGTTATAAACTTATCTACTCTGTTTATGAGGTATAAACTTATCTTTATCGTATCAGATTTTTTTTTTCTTTTTTTGTAAATCTAGATACCTACTATATCGATATTATACAGTTTTAATCATTTCTTAATGAATGAATATTTTTCATTTTTCTCCATAATCAAAATTTGACCTTGTACCGCAAAAATCTAGTTATCCAGACTAAGCTTCAAAACTTAAATATTCCAAGTCAAGAGTAAAACCGAAAAAAAAAATCAGGTAAGGAGAACATTAATTCAAGATAAACTGAACTTTTCAGGCACAAAAAAAAAATCTATTTTAAGGGGACTTGTTAACCTTAAAACATTTTTTTTTTTTATTTAAGCGTTTCAAATTATAATTCTTACATATTTGAAAATATTACTAGTCAAAAACTATATTTTCCTAATATAGCCTAAATTTTTAAGCATCGGGTAATAAGTAAAATAATTTTGGAGACAAACAATCAATACTGTACCTCTACAGGGTTCCCACGGTCATTAGAAGTGCTTAATATTTTTGAACTTGTTTTCAAGGCCTTCAAAATGCTTAGAGGTCCTTAAAAGTCCTTAATTTTTGCGGATGTTGTGTTCCCAACTGCAAAATTTATTAAAAAAAATACAACTCAGACTTGCTATCCCCCACGTGACCACCACTTATCCGCCCCGTATCGGAATTTTCTGACATATTTGTATCACGCATGCGCCAACTTGTAACTTTTTTGGTAGAATATACTTTTTTTAAAAATTATATATAGACATGATGCATGAAAACAGATTTTCAAAAATGGCCGAAACTGATCAAAAATTGACTTGGAATGAGTTGAACTAAAATCCGATTGCCAAATATGTCATAACTTGCCAAAAAGAGAACAAACTTTTTCGTCTGGCAACCCACTGCATTTTGATTTGCAATGAGAAAAAGCGCACACGATTTCTGATATCTGGCTCGGAAAACTTGTATCTTTTAAAATTGAGCCAAATGGGCAACATTAGTTATGTCATCAGTGACGTAATATTTATTGCCAACTTGGCTCCCTTTTAATAGATACAAGTAGACTGTCGCCAAATATTTGAATCGTCTGCAACCTTCTTATTTGAAAATTAAAGAGTGAGGGTTACCACATAAAAAAAATGCTCATTATTTGGCAAGTTATGGCGCATTTGGCAATTGGATTTAGTTCAACTTATTAAAAGTCAATTTTTGACCAGTTTCGGCCATTTTTGCCACGGCAGACCAGTGTATTCGTAGTCTTCCCACTTTCCATAATTTTTATAAAAAAATCAGAATGATGTTCGATGAAGTCCGAAAATTGCAGTCGCCTCTCAGTCTATAAAATAAAGGGAAGGTTTCAAAGATTATAAACACGCAAGAAATTGAAAATCAATATTTTTGTATGAAAACAAGGGATACCAAGTTCCCTTTAACATAATAAAATTTTCCAAATCGAACATCAATCTCAGACTCCTCAGAATCCCAAATATCTCCCATGCAGTCCCGGATAAAAGACACTCCCAATAAATAAATGGCCCTTCCTGCTCTTTCGGACACTGGGTTCCCGCCGTGGGTCTCCGTGGACAGACGAGACCAACAGAGGAGAGTATTCCAAATCGGATTACTAGGACCCAATCTTCCTATTCGGTAACACCCTTGGGGACTCGTGTTAGGAATCAGCTTTGGTGCCATTTGGCATTCCATGGGTTCATGACGTTGATGGTGGAATTCGATCGAATGCTTTATTTAAAAGTAGTCCATGCAGTAATGGTTTGCTTTTAAGGTTTAGTAATAGGTGGATAAGTAAAGGGGGGGGGGGGGGGTATAGATTTTTTTATATTTTTTTTATTTATGTTACTTGAATATTTATATTGTTTTAATTTTTTTTTTAATTGCGGAAAGTACTGCATATATTGTTAGATGTTTGGAAAATTAAGTCTGATGATATTTATAGTTAGATTTTTAATGTTTTTGTTTGTTTGTTTGTTTGTTTGTTTGTTTAATTTATTCCTTAGTAAATTGTCGTATCTTTAAGTGTTCAATTCTTAGTAATACATGATAAACAAGCAAAATATGATTTTTATTTTTGAAGATTGGAAGAAAGTATGCAAAGTATTTATTTCCGAAATATATTTGGCCGAAATTGTACAGTGGTGCTAAAATGAATTAGTAATTATACTTATATATTTTTTTTTAGCCACTTGTATTAATGAAGCTTTTGTAAATCATCATTCAATTCTTTGTAATACATGATAAATAAGTAATATATGATTTTTATTTTTGAAGGTTTGTAGAAAGTGTGCAAAGTATAATTTCCGAAATATATTTGCCCGAAATTACACAGCTGTGCTAAAATGTATTAGTAATTATACGTATATATATACATTTTTTTAGCCATGCCGGAAAATATACTTGCATTAATGAAGCTTTTGTAAATCATCTTGCGTATCAACGTTTTTTCTCATAAGATAGCATTAAAGAAGTATTTACTTCCGGAATATAAGTATCCGATTCCCCACCGAGGAACTACCCAGAATTCATTAAGACTAATTATATCAGGCAAACCAAAAACCATTTTTTCAATTTGCATTGGAAAGATGCCAACTGGTTTATCAAATTGCAACTAAACAAAATGCATTTGGCTGAACTATAACTACTTAAATATATTTAACTAGATGACAGCTGACCAAAATCTACTTTAACAATATTATCGTTTTCCAATATCACGCGAATCTAATATCAATCCCCGCGCCGAACGAATTTGTTGACTTTTGCGCGCACCAGCAAATTGTGGCAAAATGAACGATTTTTCAGCCTTAATCATTCTAGCTACATAAGGGTCCACATCTAGTATCCAATGAATCCCGGTGGCTTTATATGTCGTGCTATATTTTACGTGTAAAATGGGGAAAACAAGGCTGTCAGACTGAAGGAACGGCTGTCTTGTAAGTTTCATTTTGTTAGGAAGGGGATACTTCGTGTTGCGTTATACTTATTAAATTCTTCGAACTAATCTTATGCATTCTTTGTTGAGAAATCATCCCGATTGAAAACTATCGAAACTATAATAGTACGTTTTACACATTTTTTTCCTAATAAAATCCTTAATCCCATGCCTTCTTTATAGAAAAGATATTTTGGAAATTATAAAAATTAGTCTAGTACGTTTTACACTTGTTTCGATTTGATAATATTGTCGTTAATTCCATTCATTCTTTATAGAGATTATATCCCAATTGGAATCTTATAGAAACCGTCTAATACGCATTATACTTAGTTTTTTTTTTTTTTTTTTTTTTTTTTTTTATTTTTTATAATATCGTTAATCCCATGCATTCGTTCAAGAAAATAAGAAAGTATTCGACTGAAAATTATAGAAACGGTTCTGGTACGTTTTACACTTGTTTCTTTTTGGTAATAAAATCCTTATTCTTACTTTATTACTTTACTTATTCTTATTATAGTACGTAATTTAAAATGGCTACTAATATGCATGCCATACTATGTTTATGTGATGGCTCTTGTTTTCATTCCTGCCCATCTTGTTATCCTTACAATCCATATGTGTCCCATCCCCCCCCCCCCTTTTTTTTTCTTCATTTTTTTTTGACGATCTGTAAACCCCATCTCTCTCCTTTTATATTTAACCAAATGTGATAGTTGATATAACAATTTATAGGCTAAGACTTTAATTGCTTTTGCACATTTATAATTACACATTATGTTATTTGTTTGAAACGTGAACTTAAAACGATCAGAAGTAGTCAAAATATTTTCGGAAGTTGTGATAGTGTACAATAGATGGCAGCACTGTAGGGAAAAAAATCGCAATTTAATCACGCTGGAGAATCCTCTTAGCAATCAATGTCCAGACTACACACAAGATTTGCATGGACATAATATGTCTCCTGTCGACTGCGTAAACCGGGATATCTCTGTTTATTGCTATGATCGATCGCAATGACGTTTTGTTTAACAGCCTTATAACATTATCTTGGGTTTCCGACTTATAAACCACTAATGCGGGACTACATTTCAGATCTCTGGCAACGTCTGACATGCATCGTTTAAAAGTGAGCCAAGTTGGCGTCATCCGTTTCGTCATCAGTGACGTAATACTTAGTGCCAACTTGGCTCACTTTTAATAAATTGCAAGTAAGACGTCGCCAAAGAAGTCGAATCATCTGCGCCCTGCCTCATTGAAACTCAAAGAGTGGTTAGTTGCTAGATAAAAAAATAACGCTCGTTATTTGGAAAGTTATGCCTTATTTTGACAATCTGATTTAGTTCAACTTCAGCCACTTTTGTCCCGTCAGATCAGTAGCTGGATCCATGTAATCTACTAACATTTCTACATTCTATTAAAAAAAAAATCGATGAAGTTCCTAAAATTCTAATCGTCTCTCGAACTATTACAATTCCATCTTTGTTCTCCTCCATACGCTAGGTATTCTTTAACACAATAGCGACCTTAACTCCGTTTTGACAAGTTTTGTCAGTATTCCATCCTAGCATCGAAATGGCCTAATTACGTATGTGATATTTATGAGACGCCTCCTTTCCTTTAATCGACAAGCCTTAGAAGGAAAAGTGACACGTCCCATTCCTTTGGTGTAGCTGCAGACGAGAGATAATTATCGTTTGGTGGGGACCGCCCAAACTGACAGGCGGATCCCCGCCGCCAACAGATAACATTCTCATCGAATTATTGGCTCTTCAACAAGTAATTAGAGACGACGGAAAAGTCGTCTTGACAAGGAGGGATATGCCCCATCACTTTACATTTCGAAAACTATTTTTTTAATACAAAAAAAAAAAATAAAAAAAGGAGTTGTACTTTTCGTTTTGAAGTATCGCATTTCCAAGTATTATCTGTCATGCTATAATATCCTCATTTGTCAAAAGTGAAAAATATATCAGAAAAACTTAAACATTAAAAAAAAAAAAAAAAAAAAAAAAAAAATCCCTTTTTTTTCCCCGAAACCCTTGCGTCATTATTCAATCAGAGAAAAAAAAAAGGGATTTTTCCTTTTGTGGAATTTTTTTTTTTAAAGGAAGAATTGAAAAATAATAAGTGAAATAGATCGAAGCCAGCTTGTAGGCGTCCGTTACTTTCTTGCTTATTCCGTTGCAAACTGAGATGGATATTTGTAATTTTTTCGTGCCTCGTCCGCATTTCTTATTGATTATTTCTTTTGCGGGTGTTTTGTTCCCGATTTTTGTTTTATTTTACTTCTTATTTCTCCCCCTTCTTGGTATTTTTCAAAATCAATTTATATCCCAGATCTCGTCGATCTCTCTGTGTGCAAGTTATATTCTTTGTTGTCTTCGTTAAAATATAGTTTGCCAACTTCAGACGTGATACAGCAGAACGTTGATTTCAACTCTTTTAGGACGAAGTATCGATACTTTGAATCTAGCTTTGAAAATAAGTAAACTGTGTTTAATTAGATTCACTTGTTTGCCAATATATTATAACTGGTGAAAGTTAATTAACTTCTAGAATTTGTGGATATTTTTTTTTTTTTTTATGGTTTTTAATGTTTTCCCGGAACTTCAGCTTTTTTCCCCACCTCGCTTGAGACCTGTACCCTAAACTTATTTTAATCCCCCAAAATACGTACTAATAATCATAGACTGAGAGCCGACTGCAATTTTTGGACCCCATCGAACATCATTTTGATTTTTTTATAGAAATTAGAGAAAATTTAGTAGATTACGAATCCACTGGTCTGCCGTGGCAAAAATCGACTTTAAATAAGTTGAACTAAATTCAATTGCCAAATGAGCCCTAACTTGCCAAATAATGAGCATTTTTTTTTTATTTGGTAACCCTCACTCTTTAATTATCAATTAAGAAGGTTGCAGATGATTCAGATATCTGGCGACGGTCTACTTGCATCTTTCACAAATGAGCCAAATTGGCAATAAGCATTACGTCACGGATGACGTAACTGATGTTGCCAATTTGGCTTACTTTTAAAAGATACAAATTTTCCAAGCCAGAGATCAGAAATCGTTTGCGCTTTTTCTCATTGAAAATCAAAATGCAGGATTGCCAGACGAAAAAGTTTGTTCTCTTTTTGGCAAGTTATGACATATTTGGCAATCGGATTTTAGTTCAGATCATTCCAAGTCGATTTTTGATCAGTTTCGGCCATTTTTGCCACGACAGACCAGTGGATTCCTAATCAACTCACTTTTCTCCAATCTCCATAAAAAATTCAGAATGATGTTCGATGGAGTCGAAAAATTGCAGTCGCCTTTCGGACTATCATTTCACCTATTGAATTTACATTCATAAAAATATATTCACAATCATAGAATATATTCATTTAGGCAATTAAGATATCTACTTTCTTAAAGGGATCCAACATTCAGTGAAGCATTTCAAAAGCAACAACTCATAATACATTTTTCAACTTAATACCTACGTAGGTATTCGAGTAGTTTTGAGTAGTTTCGAAAAATTCGAGTAGTTTAACCCATTAAAGACGACTTTGAAATAGTTACAAACAATGACTTCTTATCCTATACCTTGTTTATTGAGATCATTTGAAGTATCTTATGAATTTTTCAGATTTTTTGGAAAATTATTTTTATGACTTTTAAAAAAAGAAAAACAATAAGTGGGACTACAATCGCAATTTATTAGCAAAGAAAAAAACTAAAAAGTCTATCGACAAGTTTTCTTACCAACCGTTGGTAATGAGTTAATAACAAAAAATAGTGAAAGTAGTCCCTATTAAATATTCACAGAATTTTGTGTTGCCTATTCCAACAGTTAGTGTTAAATATTTTTTTTAAAAAATGCCTTTGGTATCCCAATATTATTTGATGGCTTTCCAACTGCTAGGTATGATTATGACGCGTTACTGTTACTAAGAGAATCGACTTTGGATAGTGGACAATTCAAGCATTTTTTAAAAACGAGGGAAATTAGTTTATATTTATGAAGAATTTTTTTCTGATAACAAATATTTAAACAAAAGTTCTTTAAAAAAATTAGTTATTTATGTACTAAGAAAAGAAAATGCCCCAAAACCAGTCCGATCAAAACACTCAACAAAATCTGTGACGTAAAGAGGTCCTTCCTTTTCTATGGTTATCGTGATGTTTCTGTTTAATAGTTGGCGTTGATTTGATAGACCATTGCCATATCCCGTAAAGGTTGGCGCGATTTGCCAGAAACTTGCAAAACTGGTTCCTGCTGCCGCATTTCAAGCCTAGATCTCTTGATGTCACATTCAATTCGAGCCGAATGAATCGTTTCCTCGCCAACGACTAACAGGGAAACTTTGATGGCAAATTAAAAGAATAAGCGCATTGAGCAAAAGCTTTGGTGTTTATGGCCTTTTCAAAACATTTAGAATTGAATAAAAAAAAACGCGAGAGTTGTCCATTGCGACAGATGGTGGACGGCTATTGAAACGTGTATTTACGAGCAGGTTTATTTCAGAAGTTACGTGATGATTTGAGAAGATATTTGCTCAAAAAGCTGTCAAATGAAGCGAAATAGAAGAATTACATAAATAACGAATTAATTTTTAAACTTACCTTGGAGTGTAATTACACTCTGTTAGTTAAGTAACGGCGAATCAAGGTCATTGTTTCCACTCTAGTTGAACCACTTAATTGAAGGAAACACCCTTAGAAGATAGGTTTACTTAATTATTCTTTCATTACGTCACATTCTCATGTCTTCGCGACGGTAGTTTTTAAATTTTGGCTAACCAATAGTAGAAAAAGCCAGATAAGCTGTCCCAGATCGCACTAAGCGTGAGTTTCTATGGATACTATTGGGAGATTGAATGACCTTGAGCCGCCACTACTAATATAATTGAGTATTATTTCAAACAATGTTACAACTTGGATTGATTGTAAAAGAAGCCCCACTCTGATTAATGACTTGCAAAATCCTTTTAGTAATCCTCAAATGGGTTCTTGGAGTTACGTTAAATAAGAAAACAGTTCGAGTTTTCTTCGATAAATTTGCCTTGTCGACGATTTTCAATACAACGAAACAAATTTCCATCCCTGACAGCACCAGAAAAATCTCTTTCGTATAAAAAAAAAAAGTAACTTTTTTCCCTTGCGCGTATCATTAGTAATAATCTTATTCCTTTACTTCGCTATTCTTCACTAAGCTAAGAAATCTTTTTTTTTTTTTTTTCTTGGGGATTCCGAAAAAGAAATACGGGAAAAAGAATTGTTCTCCTCTTTTTTTCTTCTTTTTTTTGCGTTAGTTTCTGATCAATAACAACTCGCAACAGGAAAAAAAAAAAAAAGAAGTTTCTACTAAAAGACTGAGATTTGCTTTCTAATCTATAATCATAAAGAAACTAGATCTTTCTTTGTTGATCACTCCCGGCTTGATAGTACATGTACTAAACCGAGATTTTATGTATGAGTGGAGAAATTTAAATTTAATTTAGCTCTGTTGCTATTATTCATTCTGGTTCGTTGTTGCCTTTTTTTTCCCCTTTTTTTTTCTTGTGGAAATTGCCCTTCCTGGAGCATTCCGGAAATTGAGTTCCGTGTTCCTCAAAAGATCTATTAGCGTATGTTTACAAGCTGATTTCGTCTGTAATGTGATTTGGAGTGATTTTTGTGTTTTGCTCTTTCTGGGGGAAGGGGTGATTAATAAGACGAAGGGGCTTATTTCGCTGGATTGCACGCGATCCGAATTTGTATATTTCTATTCTAAATTATTTCCCTGGGTTTTCGGAGGGCTTTGGAAAGTAATGGAGTTTAGAGATTTAATTCGCTTTATTAACCATCGGAATGGATTGTACAGAATATATAGGACTGTTTCTAGTTACTTTGTTGAATGTGTGAATAATATTGGGCTTTTTTTTTTTAGTTAATTTCTTTTAAATATTATTACTTTGATGTAATGAATCAGTGTAGAATTCATTATATCATATCGTTTGGTAATGGACAACTCCCTCATTTAAAAAAAAAAAAAAAAAAAAAAGAGTAAAATTAATTTATATTTTTGAAGAATTTCTTTCTGATTCTAAATATTCAAACAAAAGTTCTTTTAAAAAATTAGTTATTTAAATATTAAGAAAAGAAAATGCCCCAAAATTGAGTGCGATCAAAATGCTACGTTATAGCTGTGACGTCACGACATCCTTCCGTTATCTATTGTTATCGGGAGGTTTCTGCCAAATAGTTGATATGTGTTTAGCAGACAATTGCAATAACCCGTACCGGTTGGCACGATTTGCGAGAAACTTGCAAAACTGGTTTTCGCTGCTGCGTTTCAAGCCAAGTTGTATCAGATGAAGTGACGTCATATTCAATTTGAGCCGATTGTGTTATTTTCCCCGCCAAAATCTAACAGCGAATTTAGGTTGCAAAAAAAAAAAAAAAAAAAAAAAAAAAAAAAAAAAACCTGTGAGCAGAAATTTTTATATTTTTGGCCTTTTCGAAACGCCTAGAATTGAATAATTTTTTTTTTTTAAATTTCGGGAATTGTCCATTGTTAGAATACTTAGAAAGATTTATCGGAACGAGTTTCTATTTCATAATTACCAAAGTCAAATTAACTGAATTTGCATTATTGTAAAAAACTAAAGAAGAACATTTGTAACGTTTGTATTGTTTTGTAATTACTAAATTCAAAATATCCAGATTTTTTTTTATTGATGTTCTCTGCAGAAACAGAAGAATATCAAATTAAAATAAAAATATTTTTTTTTAATTGTAGAATACTAATGAAGAATATTTGTAACGTATTTCCATTATTTCATAGTTATTCATTCAATTTAACGGAATTTTTATAATTGTAGAATACTAAAGAAGAAAATTTGTAACGCTTTTTTATTGTTACATAATTAATGGAATTTTTATAATTGCAGATTGCTGTGGAAGGTTATTTGTAAGGCCTTTCTATTGTTTCATAATTACCAAGTTAAACGGGATTTTAGAAAGATTGTTTTCAGGAAAATTATGATACTTTTTTTTTTCTTTCCGTTTTCCTTGATAATTATTAAAATAAAATTGAGCTAAATTTTTAGGATTGTTATAATATAGTTAGAAGTATAAAAATTAGAATAATATGACTATTTCATTAAAAGAGTTTTATCGCTTCAAACTATTTGAATAAGATAGTTTTACATTTTTTTTTGTGAACATTTTAAGAACAGATTAAAAAAGTAGCAAGGCTTTCTTGTTTTAAAGATTTATTTGCCACACGTAACTTTTAATACAAATAAAAATCATAAAGTCAACAAATAAAAGTCAAAAGTCATAAAGTTGAATAGAATTAAAAGTCATAATACAATTAAGTCATATAGTCAAGTATATGACTTAAAGTTTACACGCAAGAAAATCATCGATCTCTTTAATAAGTAACTTTATTAATTTGATTTACAATAGTTATTCCAAACCATTAAATTCTTAAATTCAGCACTTAAAACTGACTATTTAAAAAAAATGTTTAGAAAACCGCAATCTTTCCACGACGTCATCTAAAATACTGACTCGGTCGGAAGTTTTAAAATGAATACCCCCCCCCCCCCCCAGTCTCCCAATCTGTAATCTCAACCACGTGCAACAACCCCGCGAAGCAGTTTTCTTAAACTGCTGAATCGACTTGTAATATTTTTTACTAGTGAAACCGGGAAAAGGATATATCCGATCGAACCTAAATACAAAATGAACCCAGCCCCGATCTCCACTTCGGAAATAAACAAAAAAACAGTCGGCATAATAACACAAACAAATAAGAAAAATAAACTCTATCCTAGGGTCCGAGAATGAAATAAACTAGCGCCGGCGATATATAGGAAGTTGGGGGAAAAGGAAAAATAAATGGGGAAAAAAAACTGGGAAAGAGAAATTCCAGGAATGCAGCCGTACTATCCAATTTCTCCGGTAGTTGCTAGTTTTTCCGGGCACGTTTGTATACGATAAGTTTCCTCCCTTTTTGCAAAAATGCAACTGACTTCTTGAAAAGGCCGAAAATTTTAGCTGTTGCTACTTTTTTTTATTTATTTTTTCATCTGCAAAGGTAGATGGACACTTTGGGTGGTTTCTCGTTTTATTATTATTATTTTTTTTATGAACAGAGGAAGAAACTTTTTTCTTCTTCTTAGACTTGCCTGTTTGTTGGAAGTATTTTTTTTTTCTTAGGATTTGTTTGGTTTCTCTTTCGTAGAAGGGACCGGGCTTCCCCCCCCCCCCTTCCCCTCTTGGTGGGGCGAAAGTCTTTTTTGTATGTGACGTTGCATTTTTGTTTGTTTGGTACGGTGGCCTTTTGTGCACCAAAAGACGATCTGGAAGCAAGAAGTCTTTTTAAGATTAAAGTTTCCAGCAACAGGGAAACCATGATAATCAGAGGAATTGGTAATTCTGGAGATATCAGCGAACTGGTAATTCTGAAAATATAATTGACTGAGAGGCGACTGCAATTTTTGGACCCCATCGAACATCATTCTGAATTTTTTATAGAAATTAGAGAAAAGTGAGTAGATTACGAATCCACGGGTCTGCCGTGGCAAAAATGGCCGAAACTGGTCAAAAATCGACTTTTAATAAGTTGAACTAAATCCAATTGCCAAATGCGCCATAACTTCCCAAATAATGAGCATTTTTGTTATTTATGAGGTAACCCTCACTCTTTAATTTTCAATTAAGTAGGTTGCAGACGATTCGGATGTGTGGCTATGGTTTACTTGCATCTTTCACAAATGAGCCAAATTGACAATAAACATTACGTCACTGATGACGTAACTGATGTTGCCAAATTGGCTTATTTTTAAAAGATACAAGTTTTCCGAGCCATAGATCAGAAATTGTTTGCGCTTTTTCTCATTGAAAATCAAAATGCTGTGGGTTGCCAGACGAAAAAGTTTGTTCTCTTTTTGGCAAGTTATGACATATTTGGCAATCGAATTTTAGTTCAACTCATTCCAAGTCGATTTTTGATTAGTTTCGGCCATTTTTGCCACGGCAGACCAGTGGATTCGTAATCTACTAACTTTTCTCCAATTTCTATAAAAAATTCAGAATGATGTTCGATGGGGTCCAAAAATTGCAGTCTGCTCTCGGACTATAATGGAAGTTGATAATTCTAGAAATATCAGGAAAATTAGTAATTCTGGAGGTATCGGGGGAATTGGTAATTCTGAATATATAAGGAAAGTTGGTAATATGGAAATATCAGCGAAATTGCTGATTCTGGAAGTATCAGAGAAATTCCTGAATCTGGAAATATCAGGGAAATTAGCAATTCTACAAATATCGTTGAAATTGGCAATTCGGAAAAAATCGCGAAAATTGGTAATTCGGAAAATACAAAGGGAATCGGCTAGTCTTGAATTATAAAGAATATTTTCTAGAAATATAAGGAAAATTGATAGTTTAAAAAATACTTTGGAAATTAGCAATTCTGGAAATATCAAGAAAGATTGAGAATTCTGGAAATATGAAGGAAATTAATCATTCTGGAGGAAATCTGTTGTTCTGGAAACATAAAGGAAGTTGACAATTCTGGAAATATCAGAGAATTCGGCTGTTCTAGAAATATCAGGAAAATTAGGCAAATCTGAAATATCAAGGAAATTGGGAATATCACCAAATCGGGGCAAGTCAGGAGAATACAGTTTCTGGTAATTTGTGAAATATCGGCGAAATTGGTAATTATGGAAATGCAATGGAAATTAGTTATTCTGGAAACATAATGGAAATTGGTAATTCAAGAAATATATGGGCGATCGTTAATTTTAGAAATACGTGTTTTTTTTTTTTTTACTTATATACCTTCGATCGTATTTGTGATGTTTCTCGGTATATTATCAATTAGTTGAGTTTTACTCTTTTAACCAAAACACATTTTTATCTTCAGCGGATTTACCATCAATTCCTACGGGAATTTTCACTAAAAAAAATGTGTGTTCACTTTTTTTGGAAACATTGAGCTTCCCATTCATCATCCAAAAACTAAAAGATATTACTTATACGCGGTTTCAGAATCGAAACTTTGCTGACCAAGCGGTATAGTGGTTAGCTTGCCTTCTAGAACGCGAGGTTGCGGGTTCGAGTCCCGTGTTAGGCATGGGGGTTTGTAAATGTATGTTGGCTTGTCTAATGACCAATGTTTCGGCGCATTATAGCCCTCGCGTTACTGACGGCGCCAGGTAATCTGAAAACAACCGACCAGGATCGAAACTTTTGCATTGACAATCATATGTGAGCAGAGTGGCCACAGAACCGGAAAAACCTGGAAATCAGGGAAATGTCAGGGAGCTTTCTGATTCTGGAAAAAATCAGGAAATGTCAGGGAACTTTCTAAAATGTCATGATAATCAGGGAAATTTTGTATTGTTTTAAGGCACGTTCATCCATATTTTGACGCTAGTTACATGGGGATTTGTAGTGGTAAGCCATTAGAAATTTAGTGTTACGGAATAGTTTAAACTTTTCATTACCAGCAAAACTATTTTTTTAAAAATTGCTTATGCTCTATTTGATCAGGGTGTCTAGACATCTGAAAGACCTAAGAAATTGGGGAAATTTGAAAAAAAAGTTTGCCGTAAAATCAGGGAATTTTTTTAGAATTCTGTCAGGGAAATCAGGGAACTTTTTTTCCTGAATTTTGTGGCCACCCTGGTGAGAGACACTGATAAAATATTAAAAACAAAAATTATCTTTCTTAATAAAATAATCGAAATCCGTTTCTTGGTTTTAGGGATAAAAAGTGTCGGAGGAGATGGATTACATAGTCATCCCGTCTATAGATATTTTCCTTAAGATATAACGCAATCTTCACTGACCAATATATTACATGCACAAGCCCAAATGAATTGCTATGGACATTATGTGTGTTGTTCAGATAAGGTTTCTCCTCCATTAACCAAAGCACGTTCATGCTCATCGATCTACGCGGCGTCATGAGGAATGAATTGAGCTACGAGCTTAAATTGTAGCTCAGTGGTATAACTTCATTCACATTGTGTTCTAGAACATGGAATTTCGGGATTTGTCGAGGAGTTTGGGGTTTTATCTTTTTGAAAAAATAGAAAAGTTCTCTGAATTTGTGTTTCCGCCTTATATTGTTTGGGACTGTAGAAGAGTTTTTCTACCTTGTGATATGCAGAGATATCGAAGTAATTCTTCTTGGAGGGATTTTTTTCCCGTCAAACTTTTTAACATTAAATGGCTTCAGCTATAGTTATGAAAACGGATTTTTCTTATAGCATAGATATAGGTGAAACTCGTAATTATACTAGCTATTTTTTTTTTTTTTTTTTTTTTTTTTTTTGCACCATAAATATTTATGTAATTCAGAATAGTTTGATAATTAATGTAATTTTTATTAATTTTTTTAATTAAAAATTGTTAATAATTACATGCATTATATAATAAATCATATTTTTTTAATTAATGTAATAAATCTTAATTTTTTAATTTATGTAATAAAACTATTTTTTTATGTAATAAATCATAATTTTTTTTGTAATAAATCATAATTTTTTAATTTGTAATTAATAATAATTTTTTAATTTGTAATTAATAATAATTTTATAATTTATGCAATTAGAAATTTTATAATTTATGCAATTGATGATAATTTTATAATTTATGTAATTAATAATAGTTTTATAACTTGCGTAATCAATAATAATAATAACAATTTATGTAATTAGTAATAATAATTTCTGTTATAAATTATTATATGAATTTTTTAGTTAATAATAATTAGTGTATGTGATTAGTTAATAGTTTTTGTATGTGATTAATAATAATTTTGTATGTGAATAATTGTGTTTTATCTCTTTAAATATAAACATAATTTTATTTAATCCGGTCTGCTTAAGAAATACTGCGTTACAAAATGGCACAATATTTATTCAACAAATTTAACACCAATAATGCAGCAATAGTCGTGCCATCTGAGTCTTATAATAATCTAGTAATATTTTGTTTAAACATACTTTTGTGAATTCAACTTTTGCAAGTGACATTTCGAAGTTTTGTAGGTACTAAGTTATTAAAAATTGTGTGCTTTTCCAATTAACTTGATGCGATTTCAAATAACTTGTCGATCACTATCTCACTGATAATTCTTAAGACTTTTCGTAAAACCCGAACGCCCTGTAATGTCCCGAGTTTGAATTCTTAAATCTCCTTTTCAAGAAATCCGATTGAAACGGCAAATGTCATTTCAAACGGTAAGAAATGCAATCAAAGTCGGGAAGAAAACAGCCTCTACGGAAACAGGTGATGCGCAACTCACAAAGCCTCTATTTCTTCATTTTCCCACCCAATCATTCCGTTCCATTTTTCGTTCTTCTTCGAAGAAATAACCGAATTTCGAACGTGCATCCCTCCCAATCTATTTCGAAGGGGTGTTTCTTTTTCGCCCCTAATAGTGCCCGATCACGAAAACTCACAATTTCCCTCTGGGTCCTGCTTTGGCACGTGGTCGCGAGGAAGTCGTCTGATTGGATGGTTTTATGCTGAGAGGTGAAGTGAATTGAGTCGGCTCGGAAAGTTTGAATTTGGCGCGGCTGGTTTCTGTTTGCAATCATTACAACGACAGTGAAATTGAGTTTTCAGATATCTCTTTATCAAGATATAGATTAAAGATATCGACAAAACGATTTTGTAATGATTAGTATTGTTACGCATTTTTGTATATTTGTAAATATTTCGTAGTGTTAATTTTGTAAATAGGAAAAATTATGTACATTTCGCATAAGGCAGTGCAATAGTTAGTCTTAACTTGGCTTCCCTGCAATATGCGTCTTAATGCTTGATAACGAGTTTTACAGAGATAACGTTGGGAAGAGAGTTTTACAAGGAGCAGGGCATTTAACATTATGGTAATGGCAATCTCGCCAAGTTGGTGAGATAGAGCCAAGTTGGCGACGGTTTTGGCGACTAATTTTTGAAGCCAAATTTGGTGAGAAATCGCCAAATGTCGCCAAACTTGGCGACCATTTGGCGACATTTTTGGTCCCCATGTACATGTATAGGACTTTTCGACTACGATCTGGAAAGTTCTCCAAATGTCTATCTCTGGAAGATTCACGAAGGTTTGCCTCCCCTATATAAGACCGAGAGAGAGGGGTTGAGTCGTCATTGAGTTAGTTGAGTTGAGTCAGTTAGTTGACTGGAATTACTGAGTTGAGATACAGAGTCTCAGTGAGCATTCAGAGTAGTTCTAAAGCGAACTATATTGCATTGTCTTTTGTGGCGATTTGTAGCAGTTGTGAAGTTTTTTAACTGCTGTTTGAGCTCTATTGTTGTGTAAAGAGCTGTATTGAGTCTTCTAGAACGAGAAGTTCAGGTTTTGTAAAAGAATCTGTGAAGAGTATATCGGAATAAATTTCTGCAAGTGTTAATCTGCTTTGGCTTCAAATCTTTCGAACCCATCCACGCAACAGTATAAAAGTACTTACGTATTATCCCGTCGACCTTGGTGAGATAAATTCTCCAATTGGATTCCCTTAATCCATCGAAACGGTTTTTGTGCGGACGGATGTCAGTTCCGCTGCGAAGCATTCAACGGAAAGTCGACTTTGGTCCGAGCCGAACCTCTGAGGAGGCCAGGCAGTTCGAAGTTTTAGTCACCAACAAAAAGTTGGCCAACGGTCGACGGGATAATGCGCAAATACCAGAATATTTTTTCAAGTGTTTTTCATAACTATCTCCAAATCGTTATTAATAATAATCACATACTTTATTCATGTTTTGCTTCAATTTTTGTATAAAGTCAAGTAACATTGAGCTCCATCTTGCATGAATTCAAAAATAGGTCAAATAAGTAATTTTGTGTTTAGCATTTTTATATTAAACCGAAATCTGTCCTTTAAAAAAATGAACACTTATCTTTTCTTATTCTTTATTCCACCAAATTTAATTCCTAACTTGCTTAGTAAGTCGAAATTTTCTTTGGCAAAATGAGTAGCCATGACAACGATTGTCATTTATTAGTTCGTTTTTTAGAATCGAACTACGTGGGGTTTTCTGAGTTTTCTCCCATTCTAGACAAAATGAGATTGGACAGTTTCCCCCTCAGTAAGTCCTCCCGGAATTTAATCTCCTCTTTAAGCATATCTTGGTCTGACGATGTACAATGTAGCCTTCGTGTTGTTCATGCTCCATAAAAAAATCTTTCAATCCCAACATATTCTAAGAGTCCAAAAATATATCGCATTGAAGCAATCTACCGTAAATTTAGTTTTTGTGAAAACAATTTTATTTCTAGAAGTAGAAGAAAAAAAGAAAAAGTTCTATTAAAAAAAAAACTTAAAGTTTGTCCCACTCTTTCAACCAATCAACATCCTTGTCTCACCCCACTAAAGGGGGGGGGGGAGAAGGAACCGGGATTAATGGAGACGTCCATCCCCCCCACATCTCAAGAAACTTGCGTGACTTTCTCTCAAAGAACATTCCTGCAATTTCTCTCTACCCTACAGGGGAGGGGGGGGGGGGGGAGTAGAGAAAATGGTATTTCACGAATTGGCAGAAAAGTTTCAGATTAGACTGAGTACCCACTGTGTGTTAGTTTCTCTTAGTTTTGAATTAAGTTTCGAATCTCCGTTCCATTTGTAAGTGGAATGGAGGGGAGGGGGGAGTCTTATTACTGTGGGGGGATGCCCAATTGAGCTTTCGACAGCCCTTCTTTTTTCGAAAAGAGAAAGGTTTTCGTCTTTTGTGATGGGTTCTTTGGTGGGAGGTTTTGTTTCTGTTTGGTTTTGTTGCGAGAGTGGGTTTTATTGTGGGTTTGCAGCGAAACGCTTGGTTTAAACGTTTTAAGTGGAATGGCTAGCGGTTAGTTTTTAAAGCTATTTGAGTGGATAATAGTTGGATATTCGTAGTTTGTTTTGGGTTGTTGTATGATGAGAGGCGACTGAAAATTTAGATACTTCATCGAATATGATTCTGAATTTTTAGAGAAGTGCTAGTAGATTATGAATATACTAATCTTCTGGGAGAAATATTGCGCCATCAGTGATTTAATATTTATCGCCAACTTGGCTCACTTTTGAAAGATGCAAGTATTTGGCGCCAGAGAAGTGAAATCGTCTGCACCCGTCCTCATTAAAATTTAAAAAGCTGTGGGTTACCATTTAAAAAAGAATGCTCTATATTTGGCCAATTATGACATACTTACCCAGGATTTATTTCAACTCATTCAAAGTCGATTTTGGAACAGTTTCGGTCATTTTTTTCTCAGCAGACCAGTTTATTCACAATAAACTTTTCTTAAAATAGTAAAGAATATTTCTTTTAATAGTCATAGGAAAAACCTTTTTGAAAAAAACGAGTCATAGTACTACTTATAAGGATGTTTGTTATTCTTACGTTTACTGACATAATACCTTGATCAAAATGTTACCATATTTATCACATATTTACAAATGCAAACACTAACAAAATTAGCATAGTTAACACATGTTTACAAATGTCAAACTCTACAAAATGTCGTAATAAAATATAACCTGAACGCTGTTATGTCCAGAAACTCAAACAATAATCAGAAAATATCGTCATCAACAGACGACATAATGTTTTATTGTTTTAAATGCGCTAGTCGCTCAGTTTAAAACTGGAATAACACAAAATAAGCAATGTCGCATATCCAGCTGTCAAAACAACCGACGCTTTTCGCGGTGAAACGTGCTTCGTTTTCGGGATAATTTGAACAGGATTCGTCTGTTATGATTATAATACATCGTTGTATTTGTATTTATTCAGGGGACACCTTATGTTAATGGCTGTGATGGGTTAATGTGTAGTTAGGGATAATTTTAGATTTGGGTGTCTTTTCTTTGTGTATATTTTTAGAAGAGTGATGCTTATGCGAGACGGGTACTTATTGACTCTGTTTGAGTTTTTGGTGATTAAAAAAAACCTTTTTTATAATCGCGCTTACTGTTGGGGTACTTTTTGGTTTAGTGTGTTCTTCTAGTGTTGCTGCGTTATAAATTATTTGTTTTTGTTGATGGTATTCTCAGTTTTTTAAAGTTTTCAAGATGACGTGACCACAATATTTTATAATTATGTATTATTTATGAATATAATTTATCAATCCGGATTTTATTTAGAAAAATATTATAAACTAAGTTTGAGTTTATTTATATTATCGTATGTTTTTTATGGATATATTTTGTATTTATATATTGTATATCTATATAAATATATTTGATTTAATATGCTGTCATTAATTTATTAATTAATATAGTTAATTTTTTTTTATTTCATTTATATTTTGTTGTGTGTGTGTGTGTGTGTGTGTGTGTGTGTGTGTGTGTGTGTGTGTGTGTGTGTGTGTGTGTGTGTGTGTGTGTGTGTGTGTGTGTGTGTGTGTGTGTGTGTGTGTGTGTGTGTGTGTGTGTGTGTGTGTCAACAACAGACTTAATAATTACACGTTCCTTAAAAAAAAATGTGAAGTCGTTATCGGAAAAGTTACTTTTTTATATATATAAACCTTTCCATCTATGTATTAGTAGTAATTGCTTCATATGAGATTTAATGTTTTTCTTTCATGTAACTAGTTTATGAAGTGTTTTTGTCGACATTGCCCTAGATAACACGTGATACCACAATGTATGAACAGTTTCGAGTACATTAGGGTAAACAATGCGTTGCTAAGCGACGGATATGATATAATAACTGCATTAAGTCTTATTAAAAGAGTCAATAGCAATACTTAAACACGAAAAATCTTGTTATCGCTTTAGTAATTTAATCTTTTAAGAGTGTATGAAAACACATATAATACCTGATTATACAACCAGGTTATTATTGTACGCTTTTGCTAGGTATACTTTCAAGAGGGACACTGTCTGGAATAAGAATTTATTTTTATCCTAACTGCTCAAAACTTTGTGTAAAATATTTTCTTAATTAGGTTTTTCGTTGTCTGCTAATTGATAAATTTCGTCTTGTTCCATTATGCCCTAATTATTTTAATGCATATTATCAACTCGTTTATTTTCTTTCAATAGAATAAATTTTTAAGACGCTTTTATTTCTACCGTTCTATAATTAAGCTTTCTATGTAAATATCGTTTGCTTTTTAATTTAAACTTTTGCTTGGGATCGTTAATAATTACTGACTGCTGATTTTTAATTTTGTCCTAAGGAGTTAATATTTACATTCAGGAGTATTATAAGTTGGCTTTTGTGTAAATGCTCTTGTAATTTCGCGCTTGTGACTTCGGTGGTGTGTATAATATTTCTGTGTTTTAATTTGGTATTATCTTACGAAGGCGGATTTTAAAATTATTTAAAAAAATAATAATATACTCTTGTTGTGGTTGCTCTATACATCACTTTTATATCTATGTTTAAACTCTTTGTATCAACTTAGGTTGTTTGTTTTGACCCATGTCTTCGTAGAGGTAATTAATAATTAAAATATACTCGTTATCGATAACGATGCAATTTATCAAGGGTTTTTTTTGGAATGGGGGGGGGGGGGCGGAGGGCTTAATGTCGCAAAGTCGATGGTCTCTTTCGTAGTGGTCAGATACTATGAAAATTTGGCAATGCATTTGAAGGATTGGCATTGAAAACTTTGTTTTTATATATCAATTTTTTTTTTTATTTTTTTTTTCCGAATTCTCAAAAATTCTTCTGAAACTTAAACCCATTGACGGTCATGGGAATGGGCGAAATTCTACAGTTGTTTACCCTGCAATAGTTTTTAAATTATATTTCTAATTTAAATACATAATTGTTTTTTGTTTTTTTTTTTGGTTTAGATAGGTTATAAAATATCATCCTAATAAAAATATTTTATTTGAAATTTTATTTATAAACTTAAAAATGTGTTTTGCTGGAAAAACTGGGAATCAAATGACGTATATATGCGTGCATGATCGTCAGTAGGTTAATACTGTGTTTTTCTGTAATAGGGTTTATTAGGTTTTTTATTTATATTGTTTCTTTCTTACTTTTCTGCCAGATAGAAACATGAGTAGATAGTAATGTAGGTATTTGAAGGAGAATAAGTCCTGCATTTGCGTAAAAAATCCTAAAAATTCTCACCTACTGACATGAGATGAGACTGGGACTATCTCCTGCTCCGGATAGGTTCGATCGCGGGACCTTTTACATGCAAACCATGCCTTCTGAATTTCAGTCATGAGTGGGGCTTTATAAAACCAGTTCAAAATGTTTTTCCAACTTAAAGGGTTATTTGTTAACTCGAATATTTATTTGTTTATAATCTCGTCAGAGAAATTGTGATTTTTAAAAAATTATACTAATAAAATTGGTTTTTCAATTTTTCAATGTAGAGCTTATTTAAAAAAGCAAAATCTTTTTGTGAATGTTTATCAGATTACAACGAATTATAAAATCTGACATGCATAGCATATTTGGGTGTTTAGCTTAGATAAAGGCATTTTCCGAATTAGATATGTAATTTATGAACTCATAACTTCCTGAATACGACACTCAAATTGTTTTAATCGTGTTTATTTTTATGCGGTAATCAACTTTATTACTTAATCTGGAAGAAAGTGAATACTTTTGCTTTGCATTTTTTAATAGAGCGTTCAGTAATAATTTAATTATATTGAACATATATCTTTTATGTTTTTTTTATGTTTGTTCCCCCCCCCCCCCACCCCCAATTATCTTTTCTGACTCCTAAATGGAACGAAGCTTAATGCGTCAATACGCCTTTTTGGGTCAACCCTGAATATTTGAAATGTAACGATTAGAATACATATTTATATAAAAAAAATTTAAAAAAAAGCATAAAAAAAATACAAATATCAAACAGCAAATAAAAATATTGTATTTAAATAAATAAATAAAAAAAAAAAACGAAAGAGTAATAAACATATCCGTCAAATAGAAATAAAAATCGGAGCTTGGGGGGTGATATTAAATATGGAAATATGTCCCCTCCATTTGTTGCCTCGCGAAACCCATGCGGTCGGAAAAAGAATGAATATCAAATGAACCGGTACCAGTACCGGTAACTGTCGACTCGGTCTGTGCCTCCGAGACTCGGAATTGACGTGGATAGGGAAGGGGGGTGCGGGTATGTAAAAAGAACATCCCCCCTCTCTTCTATAAAATCGTCTGCTATTTTTGCGTGTGTCGAATATTATATAATCACCGAATGCTCTTTTTTTGTGTGTGCTCGGGTTATTCGATCGTTTGCAAATTTGGAAGGGGAGGGGGTATGGAAGAATAAGAGGTAACACTGTGGTTAATAAAGGATGGGGAGGGTGGGGTTGAACTCCCTTTTTGGAATATTTAATGAGATGGTTTTTGATTTTTGACGCCACTTTTCTTTGGGTTAACACTGGCAGAGGAAACCATTTTTGGACACGGTTTGTGGATGATGTCTTGTTATGTAAATGTTTAACTCTTAATTGCATCTGGGTTGAGCAAAACATGCGTGAAAATCGCAGCACCTGGTCTACAAGAAGTCTTAAATTAACGTATTTTTTGAATAAATTAAAAGAGAACCTTTCCGCATTTGTGTTTCGTTATGGAAGAAACCCGAAAAAGTTCAACCAGTCAGCCAAACCCATTTCCAAAATATTTGAAACGTATGTTTCTTTATTTGAAAAGTAAATTATCCCTTAGTGTAATAAAATATACCTATTATTTGATGACATATTAATACAAATTAATATTTTTAAGAGTTTGACACTAATTTTACTGACGTAAATAAAAACAAAAATTCATATTGAACCTATTGAACTTTTTTTTATGCGTGTATAAAAAATCTAAACAACACAAAGTGCAAAATAAGATTTTTATAAACGCACGAGAAAAAGTTCAATAGGTTAATTTTTTAACGGAACCCTAAATCAAATGTTCCAGCA
Organism: Linyphia triangularis; assembly: GCA_963978545.1. Taxonomy (NCBI): domain Eukaryota; kingdom Metazoa; phylum Arthropoda; class Arachnida; order Araneae; family Linyphiidae; genus Linyphia; species Linyphia triangularis. The sequence continues at coordinate 67,028,105 of OZ021729.1, forward strand.
ATGTGAAGAAAAACAACTTAATTTTTGCCAGTCACGGAGTGTTTATTTGTGGAACAAAATGGCTTCTTTCATCTTGGAATTCCGTTGGAATAATTCCGAGCAGAAAGGGATAAATAGAATAAAAAAGAACATCTTAGGAACACAAAATAAAATAGTAAAAAAATAAAAATCCAGACAAGCACTTGTTATTGAAGCAACGTGCTTTTTCACATCCCCGAAATTTAATGAATGAAACCCCGCATATGTATGCTTATGGCTGGCAGAACGGCGTGTTTTTTTCTTGTATTATTATTTTTCGTCATCAAAAGCAATATGCTCGTTTTGCTTTTTTCTTAAAAAAAAAAAAAAAAAGATGAGTGCGCGTCCTCCATTATTGTGCGAAAAGATATTTTTTCCTCCCCCCTTTCGTGTATAGTCTAACATAAAAATTCAAAATTGAAGATCGTTTGGTAGTAAAAGCCGGCTTAATATTCTTTTTTTTAATATTTTTTCATCTGTTTCTTTTTTCAGTGTAAAAAGAAGCTGTACAAAGTGCGCAAACCTTGTATTTTTTTTTTTAAGGATCTTTTTAGGAGATGAGGCCGCCCGACTTGCTTTTTGCGCCTTTTGAAGTTTTCTTTTGCACTACAAATTGGAATTAAAAACCTCAACTTCAATAAAAAAAAATGTCTGTTACGGAATTGATATGAATGTATTTTCTGGGTGGGATTTATTTTGTCAAGCAAAAATGTGGCTGGAATTTTTTTTTTTAATTTGTTGTATTCAATTTTTTTTTTTTTTTTTTTTTTTTTTTTTGTCTTCTGTTGTGTTAGTACATTTGTTAATGCGTATAATATTTTACTTAAAGTAAAATATTACCCCCCCTCCCCCCTGAAAAAGTTGAAAGGCTTTTTTTTTTTTTTTTTTTGTTACACTTCGGTGTAATTTAGGTAAATTGTAAAAAAGTTCAAAGATAAAAAAAATCGTACTTTTTATAATACAATTTTTCATAATCTCGAGAAAAAATAAATGCTTTTTATAAGTAAAAAGTCAAATTTATATAGTTATCATTTGCTCCCTTCTTTCACAATAATTAAAACAAAATTTACTTCTGTTTTTAAAGTAATTCTTGCTAAAAAATGTATTTTATTATTAAATATTACAATTATGATTGAAAACGTTTATAATTTAATTATGAAATAAAACTTGAATTTTTTTTTTTTTTTTTAATTCTTTCGTTACTTAATATGCAGGCACTGAAAAAGTTATCTAATAATTGTAGTACTATCCCAATTTCAATTTACTAATTAATTTCATTACTTAGTATGATACCCTGCGTTTATTTTAAAAAATTTGTAATTAATGTCCCCACCTTCATAAAAAAGGATTTCAAAACAATTATTATTACATCTGCATAACATCCACGTTATTTCCACTCGACAATTTGAATTCTAAACTTAAGTAACCCTTCAAAACCTTTTTATTATTAACTACAAGGGATTTCTCCTATTCGAAGCGCAAATGCGGGCAGCTAGCAGATTCCCCCTTAAAAGACCTCCCGGAAGGTACAGCAGCCTACTCTAACGCAGCATAACAACCATCTTATAGCTAACACGCAAGAGAGTTCCCAATACAACTCACCATGAATCCAGTTTCATCAACAGTACTGGCTATTACCAACTCATTTATTCAGGAACTTCTTCGCCTCAGCTTTGGTTCGATCCTCATTTTGTTAAACTTCTAGAAAGACAGTGTTATCAAAATCTTCGCGTTCTCAAACACTTGCATTCTCTAAAATAATTCCATAATCAAATCCCTTCCATCCCCCATTCCTTAAAATAACAAAAACAAAAAAAATCTTTTTCCGATTTCGTGAATAAGCCGATTACGAATGTCTTCCGATGAGATACTAAATGTAAAACACGCTCGCACAAAATTGTGGGCATTCACACTCACATGTTTCTAAATGCTGAAATGGGAAAAAGCTTTCAAGTCGAGGAAGTTGGGAAAGATTTTTTTTTTTCAATTGCGGTTTGCTTTTAGGTTCTTTTGCTTTTTTTTTTTTTTTTAAATGCGAATGCTATTTCCATTTGAATTCGGTTCTTGGTTTACAAATTGCGTATTTGTCTGTCGTTTAAATGTCAGCGAACTGCAACTTTTCCGGTTTGAGGATCGGGGAGGGGTACATTTGCAGGAAGTCCTGTAATGAATTGTCTAGACGCACTGTCTCCAAGTACTGGTCTCTTGTATGTGTAAAATAAATTATATGGGAGTTTTAGTGTTAGAGAAAATAGTTGTGTGATTGGAATGGAATAAAATCGACCGAAATCCCCATCGAGTATTAATTAATAGGAAGTCCTAAAAATAAGGATAATTTATTACTCAAAGTAGTTTAAACATGATTATTTAAAAAAAAAAAAAAAAAACTTTAACCTTTGCGTCTTGCTTTGCTCAATTAGATGCATAATCCCAAGTGGCATTTGCCATCGCTTCATCCTAACCACCTCCCTTCCCGACATGCAGCGCCCTCTTGCGCTGCTAGAACTACGCATGCGAACACACAATTCTCGTTGGTTATCGTGTTCCTGAAATCCCTGTGCATTTCCGAAGCATATTCCTGAACCTTCCTGTATCTACAATCAATTCTGTATTGGTTATATTTTCCCGTTTAATAGATTGGTTCACCAACAAAATAATTCTGCAACTATTTAACTGTGACTTATTAATGTTCTATATTTCCCCTTCATATAAACTTTATACGAAAGTTATTAAAAACTAACTTATATAGTATCCCTAAATACCAACTTATTAAAAGTCAAATTTATTACCATTTACTGTAGTTAGCTTTCATAACCCCCCGTTAAAATTACTGCATGAAACTCAACCGTCTCTTGAATCACTCTCATTTTCACAACGACCTTTTCAAAACTAATCCCCCACCCCCCAACAATCAGCGATTGAACACTTTCAACCTCCGACGCTCCCGAAACGGCTCTAATCGATAATTCGAAATGTGAGGGTCCTTCGAAATTGCCAAACGACATCCTTTGTCTCCCTCCCTCAGTGGCCATTTCGAAAATTTCCACCCATAACTATTCTCTACCGCCCTCATGGTTTAAAATGCCACGGCTGGGAAAAAGAAAGAGTAGGCAATCTTGTAATGTTCTTTCCTGTCTGCTTGAGGGGGGGGGGGGGGGGAGTACTGTGTCGTCACTGTTGGTGAGTGTGCGCGTTAATCGAAGCGAATCCGTTAAATTTCTCTTAGGCAAAATGATTCTTTCTTCCATATTAATTCAATTACATTTAAGTGAAAAATGTAAATTCTTCCATCATTGTATTTGCATATTTTACAGTATTAAAATTCAACCCATAGAAACAAAGATATTAACCCTTTATTTACTGACTGGACCTATAAGTCCCGCATATAAATAAAAGGTTAAAAAGCTTAATCAAAGCTTTTATGTGTCTGTCTGTTCTAGTTCAATAATATTCCTTGACAAAAACTACGAATGCTAGACGCTTGTATTAGCCCGAAGTATGTACCGAAATCCATGTTTTCAATTAACCAATCCCATTCCTGTCCTTGTTGTCTCAAACTGACGTCACTAGAATGCCTCATTACGAAGTGAGTAAACCATATATGGATTGAGAGGCGACTGCACAGTGCACGTTTAGGTACATCGACGAACATCTTTCTTATGTTTAATAGAGAGAAGAGAAATAGTGGTAGATAATGAATATATATATATACTGGTCTGCGAGGGGAAAAGTGACCGAAATTGTTCAAAAATTGACTTTGAATGATTTGAAAATTCGATAGTCAAATATATCATAACTTGTCGAATAATGAACATTATTTTTTTTTATGTGGTGACCCCCTGCTCTTTAACTTTCAATTGAAGAAGGGTGCAGACGATATTTATTCTCTGACGAAAAATACTCCCAACTTTGAAAAGAGAGCCAAGTTGGCGATAAATATTACGTCACTAGTGTAATATATATTGTCCACTTTGCTGACTTTTAAAAGATGAAAGTACTTGACGTCTGAAAAGACAAATCGTCTAGAATCTTCTTAATGGAAATTAAAGAACGGTGGATTACCAGACAAAAATAGATGTTCAATTTTTAGCAAGCTATGACATATTTGACAATCAGGTGTAGTTCAACTCGTTTACAGTCGATTTTCGAACAGTTTCGGCTATATTTGTCCCAGCAGACCAGTATATTTATAGATTCTACTAACATTTCTCTACATTGTACAAAAAATTCAGATTGATGTTCGATGGGGTTTCTAAACTTGCTCTCGGACTGTAATTGTATACATTGGGGGGGGGGGGGTATGGGAGTTAAACGTTATGGTTCCACCTTCTATCGGATGAAAGCCTTGGCCAAAAGCGGCGGTGAAGATCGATGGCATGTTCTGGAGCTTCCGAGAAGGCTCAGATATCAGTTATACATATGCATGACTTGCCTTTCAGTGGCGTTTGGCAGTGGTCTGGGGGCGACCCGCCACTGTTGACTCAACTGGTTGAATTATGCATGTGAGGAGGACGCATTCCAATAACGGGTCAAGTGCTATGTTATGTTGATATCTTCAATTCTGAGTTGGACATCGGAGGTGTTGAAATAATCTTGAAAGTGATATTGGGGAGGGGGGGGGGGTTGTAGCGACATTTGCATGCTTAATTGGATAATTGGCGGGTTCTTGTCAAATAAGGACTAGCGTCTCGCTTTGGAAGTATTAACCGTTTTGTGAATAGTCGAATTCAGTATTTTGATTTAGTTGTGTTATTTTGGGGCTTGAAATGTTGAGTAATCTGATGTATTTCTTTACTTAAGTCCTTTATCTGCCCTGTATCTTTTATTTTGGGAGTTTTAACTCTGAATACTCAATGGAAACTAAAATTTGGATAAAAGAATTGAATTTTAATGAATTTGTGTGAAAAGCAATTCTAGTTTCAAAGACCTTTGTTTGGTTTGACCTAATTATCTTGATGCAGAGAAAGTAATTAAAACTTACTTAATGTTTTGAAGTTCCGTAAATGTGCTAAATATATTACTACTGTCTCCAAAAATACTTTTATTAACTACTTCTTCTTCCCTCTTCTTTTTGCAATAAACCATTCCTTCCAAAATACTTCCAATTATTAAACTGTTTCGATCGAGAATTTGTGGATAACTGAACACAATGTAAGTGTTTGGTAAATTTATATTATATTTTAGTTCCGCAATCGCTTGTAATTATAGCTTTTTATTAATGTAAAAATTGTAAATAGTTTCGGAAATAAGCTCCAAAGTTTTGGCAACGGTTAGATTTATCTGAATATTTTTAGAATTTTAAAGAATGTCGCCAACCTATATAAAAGGCTCTTGTGCGAAATAACCAGGGCCAGTCCTGTTCCGCCTGTTCATGTTTTGGAATTGAGCTGCTGGGGTTGCAGCTCTCATTTTTTCCCCCGAATGGCCGAAAGCCTGTGTTTTTGTTGCTGTTGAGTCGGGGCGATTGGAAGCTCTGTTTTGAGCTTGCATACTTTTACTGCTGTTGTTTAAAGACTATATGATAGTAGATTTTTCAATTATAGAATTTATATCATACAATTTATTTTTATAAGCATTTGTTTTTCTCCCGTTATTTGAAGTATGAGTTTACTTGTTTAGAGCTTTACACAAAGTGTCATTTTTCAGATATTTTTTATTTTTCTCTTGAAACGTTGAATATATTTTAGAGTTTCTTAAGCTCAACATATCCAAACACCTAAATACCTCTAATGAATCCCTAGCAGTTTACAAAATTCTCCTTATGTCACTCCAAGATCAAGTATGTTTTTCTTTACAATTACTTTCAATAACTTCTGTCATATCTCGCAACAAAAGAAGGTCTTCTTTAAACTACTTTAATTCACGACAATGTATCTCCACCACCGCAAAAATAACACAATTACCCGATGAAAAACGATCCCACCAAATACAATAAGAAACCATTTAGCTCCGGCAACCAAAAAGATATAAGCTTTCATCGGGGGAAAAATGAAAAATCTTCACAATTCCCTACTTTTTTTCATTACTCGAAAAAATTCCCTCTGAAAGAGCATTTTAACAGCAGTATCTTGCCTTAACAAAGACTTTGCCGACGGGGTTTGAAGAAAATACAATAAAAAAATTTAAAGTTTTTTTTCTTTTTCTTTCAAATAGTCGCTTACTTCATTTATATGTCCTTTTCAATCACAATTTTCATCCTCAGGGGGGGGGGGGGTACGATAGCATTATCTAGGTTTTTCTATTTTTCTTCCTCTCAATCCTGTTGGTAGATATGAATTTCTGCTTCAGGGCGTCAAAGGACAGATAGGGTGTTCAATTATGGTTTTTTAAAAGCCCTTTTTATAACATCGGCTTCATTGTTGTTATATCTTCTGACTACATTACAATTGCCGCAATTCTTTTCGTTCGAAAAAAATTTCGAGAGCCCTCTCTGGAACAATTAAAATAGAATATTCGATCTTATAGAAATCTTGACCTTTTTCAATGAATCATTGCGTTTAATTATCGGAGATCTCTTAATGTTTTTTTTTTAATGTATTAAAATCTTTCCAATTTATTTGAAGTTTAGCTTGGAAAAGTAGTGATGTCTATGTAAGAAAAGCTTCTTTTATTCTAATATTTTATTAAGATGGATTATGGTAAGGTTTTATTGCTGCGGTTGGAGGGTTCATTTACGTTAGCTTTTATTTTTAAGTTTTTCAAATTCATGGTACACCTTAATCTGCGTTTCTTTTTAATTAAAATTCATACCGGAATTGTATTTTAGAAACGCATCAAAATATAATTTCAAATTTTTCTATACATTTAAAATAAATACTTATTATATCCATCAGTTATTTACCATAACTTAAATAAAAACAGTCTTATTAAAACAACCAACTAAAAAAAAAATCATTAGAGCCATTTTTCGTCCATTGCTGAAAAACATAAACTTTTCAATGACAGCTGCCTTGTACGCATGCGCAGTTTTGACAAAAGCCTTAATGATTAGTCCCTGCGCCACCATTAACTTATTTACAAAAGTTGAACATCTAGTCTGTTCGGGAGTTATGATGGCACGGACTAACTTATACTCAAAAAATTGTTCTAATTTTTTTTTAACGCAGCTTAATCCGAAACGTGTAAGGGAAAGAAAAAAAACACGATTTGTTTTACCTTATGCAGTACTTTCATTAACCTATGCTAACATATGGGTAATTTATAGTACAAATACAAATAAAATTAAGGTCACTATTGAGTTTTTAATTTTCTTCTCTGTAACTTTATTAACATATATAGAAGTTACCATTGGTTAAGATCGATGGTGGAAAGAAAACATTTTGCGTGCTTCTTGAAATGCATAAAAATAGTTCATAGTCAAACGCAACTTGTTTATGAAATGCTCTATTGTTTTTGTTTTCATATTGGATGTTATTTCGTTGGATGCGTGTTAACCCTTTTCTTTCTCTTCCAGAACATGTCCGGGAGTTCAGCTGTGGCCGTCTTTTCTACCGGACGTTCAACATCCGGAAAGACATTCTTTATGTCGGCGCCATGTAAGTACCGATATCCACGTGTTCCCCCCCCCCCCCCACGTGTTTTTTCCCCTCTGTCTTACGCCTACATAGATCTTAAAACAAGAAGAAATAAATTGCGAAAATTAGATTTGCGTAAATGGAAATATCACTTTTCATTACCTTAACATCCATTGTTAACACGTTGAGCGCCTCGCGAATTCTAAAGGAAGTCCCCTTCAGGCCACATTCGCATTGCTGCTAAAAGATTGAAATTTACTCGATACAGCTGAGTAAATATATAAGGGCCGTTGTTTCTTATCGCAGTAAAAGATATTGTTACGAATTTTTGTATATTTGTAAATATTTCGTAGTGTTAATTTTGTAAATAGGAAAATTTATGTACATTTCGCATAAGGCATTGCAATAGTTCGTCTTAGCTTGGCTTCCCTGCAGTGTGTCTATTAATGCTTGATAACGAGTTTTACAGAGATAACGCTGGGAAGCGAGTTTTACAAAGAGCTGGGCATTTAACATTATGGTAATGGCAATCTCGCCAAATTGGCGAGGTAGAACCAAGTTGGCGATGTTTTTGGCGACTAATTTTTGTCGCCAAATTTGGCGACATTTTCGGTCCCCATGTTCATGTATAGGACTTTTCGACTACGATCTGGAAAGTTCTCCAAATGTTTATCTCTGGAAGATTCACGAAGGCTCGCCTCTCCGATATAAGACCGGCCGTGAGTGGAGTTGGTTGGTTAGTCAGTTGACTGGAGTTAGTTGAGATACTGTCTGAGTGGAATTAATGACTTGGTTGTCTGTCAGTGAGCATTCAGAGTTCCGAAAGCGAACTGTATTGCATTGTCTTTTGTGGTGATTTAGCAGTTGTGTGTCAATTTTAACTGCTGTTTGTGCTCTATTGTTGTGTATAGAGCTGTTTTGAGTCTACTAGAACGAGGAGTTCTGCAGTTGTAAAGGAATCTGTGAAGAGTTATATTGGAATAAATTTCTGCAAGTTTTGATCTGCTTTGGCTTCAAATCTTTCGAACCCATCCATGCAACAATATTTACTCTTAATATGAAATGCTTATAGACATTAATTCCACACGTTTACGCAGCGTTGCCTGACCTCGGAATTAAAGTTCTTTTTTTCACAAGGGCATTTTGGACATAGTATAATTAATAATATTTTTATCTATTAAATATCAATAGTACTTCAAAAACTAAGACTTTCTGCACTTTGAAAAGTACTAAGAAAAGCACTGTGTCAAATTATAGGTGTGGAAAAAACAGCGTACTGTCAGCCACCAATGGCTGACGCGGCCTAACCGAAAAGTTCAGTATCAGCCAAAGATGGCTGACACAGTAATCAACGTGTTTAATGATACTATCCTGTAATGAATAAAAATTAAATAAATTTTTAGTAATTGCTTAAAACAATGTAATTTTTTTTAGTTTTATATCATATTTTACACTGTCAGCCACCAATGGCTGACACGGAGCTCAACGTGTTAAAAGGACTTTTGTTTAGAATTTTGTCTAAAGGTGAATGAATTCACTCAGATAGTTCTGGTTTGAAGGTGCAGTGTACATCTTTACCCCTGAGCTAAGGTGTGCTGTAACTTCCTTTTTCCTAATTTTACATGCCCAACTGATAGTTGTGTGACTAATGCTTTGGCCTCGCATGCCAATTGTGCCGGGTTCGAAGCCTGGCTTAGGGATAAATGTTGGTTGTGGTTCGGAATCCACGTTAAGCTGTAGGTCCCTCGTTATTGAACACACAAATATATCGTTGAGCGTACAAACCTAATCTTATAGAAATTGTTATCAAAACTATTAAACTCGTTCTTCTATTGTCACTTTTTTATAAAATTGAATATCTATTTTAAATCCTTCGTAAGAGACTGTGTTTACAGACATACTCCTCTCAAGCAAAGAAAGGGTTGAAATTCAAAGGATTTTGAAGATTTGAATCAATCTCAACAATTTCCAAAATCCATAAGAAAAAAAAAGCACATTTCTATTGGACTTTTCCATAGTATCATCTGGACTGAAAAAATCCTTCCTAGGAAGTCATGTAAATCTGAAATCTAGAGATATACTTCTAAAAAAAATAATATTTGTTTTTGTAGGGGAGGGGGGGGGGGGGTTACCTACCTTCCAGGATAAAAATTTCAATTATCTGAATCTGCTATTTCATATTCCCTTCTGTTGGTATATATATATCCGTTCATGTCGTTTCACTGCAATGGTATACACAACCGGCCAAAGTAACTTACCTGCTTCAGAAAATGCATCAAATTTAAAAATAGAAAACTGTAAAAGTTGCATTAAGTTTTTCAGATCTGAGCATTCTATTTTCATGCAGCATTCCGCTGAAGATAAATTTTCAAACTTCTTGCAGTTTTTCAGTATGACAACGGTTTTGTACTTCACTTTTGTATGTGCTTCAGCAAAGCTATATATCTTTAAACAAATGTGTTATTTTTAGATGAATTTCATATTATTTTTCAAAATCAATTTTTTCATGTACTTCTAAACTATACAGGGTTTCCGCGTATATGTTAAGTCAGGAAATGTCATGGAAAGTCACGATTTTGAGCTAAAAAACGACCATGAGTCATTGAAAAACAGTGAATATCATGGATTGCTAAACATTTTAATTAAAATCACGTGAATATGATGTCATAATGAGCTAGATCGCTATTTATCGCTTCGATGATCATCCATCTACGTTTTTATTTGAGTTTTGAAAGAACAACGGTTACAGTTAAAAACCTCGACCAATGCAAACATTTCTGAACTTTAAACCCGTGACGTCACACGAGTAAGGTCTCATAGGCGAAAAAAATTCATAATATAGGAATTAAATTGAACTGATTTGATAAGCTTGCGTTTATAATTTGATTTTTCCCCCCCATTTGTCTTCTTTCTTAACACAGTGCACTACGGTTTTGCGTTGTTAGTATCAAAACATTTTACTTTTGATTATATAATTTAATATGCTTTTATTAGTTTATCCTTTCTTCAAATATATCCTTATTACTAAAGATTGATTGGCTATTTAAAGAATAGAAAATTGTTTCTCCTTTTTTTTTTCTGATTTCTAAGGATCTTTGTTACTAAAATAAGTATTTTTTACTTATTGTTAAATAAAACTTTATTCAAATCATTTTATGGTATGATTCGTCTTAGTAAAATTCATATGGATTGAATTTTTGTGTGTGTGGTGCGATTTCTTGAGTCATGGAAAACTGTTTGTTTTGGTCTTGGAAAGTCATGGATTTGCAACATTTTATTTCGCAGAAACCCTGACTATACGATATTGTATTCAGCAACAAGTAAAGTATGAGAGAACAGTGAAATATGAAAAAAATTGGCTCTTCTGGAAATGTAGGAAGATTGTAGAAAAAACTATACATAAATCGAGAAGTTAAAGTTTGTGTTCGTTCTTTTGTTATAGCGCGGTGAACAAATTAACTAGTGCAAAAAACGTCATATTCCACCTCTAACTTTAATATTTTTAGAAATTTGTTCAAAAATTTATTATACGATAAATTTCTTTCAATTCAAATGCTCTTTTATAATTTGCATCTGCATTATTGCAAACGTACAGATGACAAGGCACTGTCACGAAATTTCTATTTTCCTTCGCTGAATTTTTACAATTATATTTTATTGATATTTAAATCAAACTAAAAACTTATATTCCAATTTTTAAGACTCTTGCCATTTATTATGTGTTATTTACCATTACACCGCCCATTTAACTCTTTCAAAAGCCTGTAATAAAATTAAAAGAAAGGTGGTTAGAAAATTAGACTCTTTACATTCAAATTTCGAATAAAAGAGCTCTTGCGACTAAAATACAATTCCGGCGATACTTTTAACAATACCCTCCAAAACTTTCATTTCGTAATCAAATCCCCCTCCCCCATCTCTTAACCGAACAATTTCGCGCAGGACCCCCAACAACTCAACTCCACCTTTGCGGTAACGTGATACTTCCCAACCCTTTCGCTCTTTGATCTGTCTCCAATTCCAAAAGACGCATTCCAAATGCGATGCCCCTTTTCTAGATAGAACATCTTATTCAACGTGTTCCCCTTCTCTCTAAATCCTTTGATCCCTCACTCCCTCGGATTACTTCTGGAATATTCCATTCGAAATGTATATTCGAACATTCTCTGCTCTTGTGTTCGAATCTGCTTTGGAACTTATGCGTGTGACAGGAACGACCGTGCTAGCGCGAAATTGGCTCTAAATCGTCTTTGATTTTTTTTTTTTAGTGGACTGTGTTTTCAGAAAGGGACCAGGTCGCAAGAACCTGAATCTGAGGAAGTTAGGAAACTTTAGGTGCCAGTCACCTTAAATTTTGTTATTTTTATTTAAAGATTAAATACTCACTAATAAAGAAGACCTTATTTTTTTTATCTTTATTTTTAACTATTATGCTGTGTAATATAGTATATAATTTTTAATTATCTGCATTTTTTTTTTTTTTTTTTTTAAATAATAAAAAATATTTCAGACAATCTAATTTCTTAGAAGTACTTGAACTTTTCAACTTTGCATTGCTTTTTCTTAATTTATTTTTTTATATATGGTTTGCACAACTCATATATTTACGAGAAGTTTCTTACATTCGTAACCCAACTAGGGAAGGGGGGAGATAGAGTTTCCTCCTAAACGACCTCCCGGAAAGCTCTTTCCCCATCACGCAGATGTATGTCTAATGATGTTCTAATACAGTATAGCCTTTATGTTTGCTCTTGAGAAAGAAAACCTCCAGTCAACCTCAAGCTTTCCAAGATATTAAACTGAGCCAACCTGTTGGCTGTGAGGTTAGCGCTATGGCCTCGCATGCCAAAGGTGCCGGGTTTGAATCTTAGGTTTTATGCGTGGCTGTTCGTTGTGATACGAAATCCACGTTAAGCTGTTGGTCCCGGCCTGATTAGCAGTCATTGGGCATAAAAATAGGTCGTTGAGCGTACAAACCAACTAACCAACCAAGATAGTCTGAAACTTCTATGTTTAACTGTGTAAAAAAGTTTAAATTAGTGTCTTTAAGTTACATATCCTGTTTTTTCTAAGCTAGTTTTTATTTTAACATACTGTTGATGGACTTTTTTGGTTGACATGGTTGTGTGGACTTTTTTCCGAAAGACATTTTGGTAAATTGAAATCAATTATGGATGTTCTTGTTTAAAAATGTTTAATTTGTTTAAAAAAAAAAAAAAAAAAAAAAAAAATTTTTTTTTTTTTTTTACAACTACAGATCTTGCCTAGTTGCCTAGATCCATGAAAAGACCCTTGTGGAATCGCCGTATCTCTTCACTGATGATTCAATCGCCAATATTACATCTAAAATACTGCAGTTAAAGATGCAGCGGTATATCTCTGATCCTTGGTGTTTTACTACAGAATGAATCAGAAAATATCCAATTCTAAATAGTTGGTTTCTTTTTGCATAACCACAGTCCGAATCTTCTTTCCCCGGATTATCTTCTCGAGTGAAAGAGCGTAGAAAGTGTTGTTGTTCACCTGGCTGAAAACTGGAAAGGTAATTTCTGTCTTTAATAAATCAACTTGGGCCGGATATATCCGGGTGAATCCCCGAGAGAAAAAAGACTGTATGGGTTGAGCTGTAGTGTCGAAAAAGAGAGGACCCCATCCACCTCTTGACTAGTCTTTGTAGACACGGAATTGGAATGTAGTTTCATTGGAGGCAATCTCCTAGTTGGTTTTGTTGTTGAGTGTGTATATTTTCTGGAGAAAATTTGCGTCTTTTGTTGTTGCAATGGGGCATTTCTTATGTTAGTTGGTCCTTTCTTTGTGTTTTCCAAATCACATAAGCTGCCAAAAATAAATCTTAAAACTTATGTATTGTTTTTTAATATTTTGATGTATCTTGCAACATAGGATTTGATTGTCGACATTTAAAATAAACTGAAAGTTTTTTACTATTACTTCGGAATATTGTCTTCTTGAATGGGGGCTATTGTCTTGATAAGCGCCGATAAGTTTAGGTTCATCATCGTACATCATTCGGATTTTTCTTTACAGAATGTGATGAATACAATTGGATTATGAATATACTGGTCTGCCGGGGAAAAAATGGCCGAAACTGTTCAAAAATCGCCTTTTAAGGCATTGAACAAAATCCGATTGCCAGATATAACTTGCCCAATAATGAACATTCTTTTTTATTTGGTAAACCACCGCTTTCGAATATTCAAAGAGGAAGGGTTCCACTGACGAGACGTCTGAAATATTTGCTTGAAGTAGTTGCATCTTTTAAATGTAGGTCAAGTAAGCAATAAATATTTCTTTAATTCATTAAAAATAGAAGTGCAGTGGTTTAACTGACAGAAAAAAAAAGGTGTTAATTTCTTGGCAAGATGACACAATTGGCTATCGGATTTAGTTTAAGTTTTTCAAAATCAATTTTTGAAAGGACAATTCCCGCATTTTTTAAAATCGAGTGATCGATCGATCGATTTTTTAAAATCGAGTTGTAAAATCGATTTATGAAGAATTTCTTTTTGATTCCAAATATTTAAACAAAAGTTCTTTAAGAAAATTAGTTATTTAAATATTGAGAAAAGAAAATGCCCCAAAATCGAGCCAATGCCAGTCCGATCAAAACACATAATAAAATCTGTGACGTCAAAGCTTCCTCCCGTTTCTATAGTTAGCGTGACGTTTCTGCTAATAGTTGGCGTTAAAATTGTTGGCGTTGGTAGACCATTGCAAAATCCCTTACAGATTAGAGCGATTTGCGAAAACTTGGCTTCTGCTGCCACATTTGTAGCCGAGATATTTGGGAAGCCTTAACGTCACATACAATTCGAGCCGAATGAATCGTTTTCTCGCCAATTTGTAACAGGGGAACTTGGATTGCAATTTTAAAAAAAAAGGAAAAGAGCATTGAGCAGAAATTTTTCTGTTTATTGCCTTTTCGAAACATTTAGAATTGAATAAAAAATAAAAATAAAAAATGCGGGAAGTGTCCATATGTCTACCATTTTTTCCTCGGCATACCAGTATTCATAATCCACTGGCATTTCATTACATTCTGTAAAAAATCCGAATGATGTTCGACGAGGTACTTAAGCTTGCAGTAGCCTCTTTGATTATATGGATGAGGCTGAGTATAGCTATACCACTGAACTTTACTACTAGCTATACAACCTCCAAAACTTTTCTCACGAATATTAAGCATTTTTCTTTCTTGGAGTATATACCCATTTATTACCCTTATAAAAATTTATATAAATGTGATAAGAACGGTTCAGGACTCCTAGAAAAATATATAAATATTGCACTCTCTTCACTTCAGAAAGAATGCATGATTTGGCAACTTGTGAGGGAGAAAAAAAATTTCCAGACCAATCTATTTTCTTGAAGAGATTCTTGGCAACACCGTCTTGGCTCCCACTCTCACGTTATTCTTCGCACCAAACCACTTGAAAACCCAGGATAGGGCTTTGATTGAGCACCGATGTTTAAACAGCAATTTTATTTTCGCCAGGTCGTGACGTAAGGAAGATTTATCTCTTGTCATTTTAGTTTGAATTAAATATCTCGAAAAGCATTTTTTTTTTTTTTTTTTTTTTTAACCTGCAATCCAGTGGATGACTATTCGGAATTAATCTTTGCTATATTTGAATATTATATTTTCAGCTTTATTGTTCTTAGACTTGATTAAATATTGTTATTGTAGTCCAAAGTTTATTATCGAATATTTCTATTTCATTTCCGATTTGAGTAAGCCTCTTATTAAGGATTGCGATTTCGGTTCAGATTTGTCTAAATCTCTAAAGAATATTACTACTTTCAGGGGTGAAAATCTTCCGCTGTTATGCGGATTTCCACTTTTTTGCTTCTGAAAAGTTCCACTTTTTCTATAATTATTTTTAGTGTACATTATATGGCTTGAACAGATTAAACTTGCCTCAGCAAAAATTTCTGACTGCTGCACTGTTTTGTACACGCCTCAGTGCACATATATATTCTTATTTAGCTATATTGGTAGTTCAAAATAACGCTGCGTATAATTTCCTCTTTTTTACATTTTGACTGTTTTTAGTAATGAATTTTTAAGCTGAAAAGTTGGTAACATTCTGATATTCAACACATTACGAAATATTTTTATCTGATTTCAGATTTATCGTAAGTTTCCTTAAGTATAACTATGTTAGTGATTATCCAAGCCATTATTTAATATTATTTTTAAATCTTTGAGATTAACTTCAATTTTGTGTGTGGCTAGCAAATCTGCGAAGGGCTAATTAAACCACTTTCCGTCACCCAGTCAAGCTGCAACTTAGCAGCTATACCATTGTCGATAACAATGCATTGTGTCGTTTTCGGAATTGTCAGTAATAGGCCGCTTATACACGTTTTTATTTCCATTTCGAAGTACTAATTAACCCACTTGCCGTCATTCAATCGATTTGAAATTTGACTTTCACTCGTCGATAACAATGCCTTGTACAAAGTTGTTGGGGCAAAGAAAGTTAGTCAAGGACACGGTTGCTTGGTTGGTTGGTTGGTTGGTTGGTTGGTTGGTTGGTTGGTTGGTTGGTTGGTTGGTTGGTTGGTTGGTTGGTTGGTTGGTTCGATTTCTGGTGCAAGGGCTTCACGTGGGCCTCAAGGACAAGGAGCCGGTGATTATCTTCGCAGTTGTCAAGCGCTATGAAAACTTGATCTGTGTTCAAAATCGAATAAGCAAGTTGAGATTGCTCTTAAAAGTTAGCAGTGCATATTATATTTCAGTCCATAGTAATCTAAGCTTCCATAAAGTTCAAGGTGGCAATATGAAATTACATATGTTTTAGCGCCTATTGCTTAAAATTTTTATTTTACACTTAACTAAACAATTAATTGTGATCTTGAGAAAATGACACCTGAAAGAAAAAGTAAATATCAGATTAATTTTTCCCTACCAGATGGCTATATGTTAACTTAAGAGGCTGAACCTTAACGGTAATGTCGTAAATAAAGTTTCTAAACGAAAAACGACATCCATTAAAATTTTATGTACCTGTAATTCATGAACCATCATTTGCACAAAAAAAAGTAACTTACCTTTATTTATTTTTTTTAATGTATTTAATTTTTTAATAGTAAACGTTAAACTATTTCTTCATCAGTGAGGCCAAATATTAGATCATACATACTTCAAAGTTTTATTGAATTTTTCTCTTCCTAAGTTTAATTAAGACTTGAAATACATCACAGAAACTATATTGAGAAGCAACTAAAGTCTCTGTCGCTGGATGCGTTATTTGATAATTAAAAAAAATATTAATAATAATCACTATTCGAAAGCTGATTAGTTTAACAGACTAGAGTCATTTTTTCTTTTCCCTCTAAGTCTAATGAAGATCTATCAATGTCTACAGATTCCAAACTGCTCTAAACAAGGTTATTTTAAATATGGGCCACCATGTGTTATTCATGCCATCTTCATCCAACCTAACACCGTCTTCCCATAAACCACTTTCAGAGTCCCTTTACCAAAAACGCATTAACCGACCTTGTCGATGAAGCAAAGATGATGGATCACCCTCCAGTCTCTGAAATCTCAAAACAAGCGATTACCTTCCCTTTTTCCATTCACTTCTCTCATCCCTTCTAAATAGAAGCCATTGTGCCTAAAACAATCGAACGGCCTCTTTTGTCTCCCCCTCTGTTCAACTATTTGCACACTCCATTTAGCAATAACACATCGCGGCACGGTGACAGTTATCTCGCCACTTCCATCCCCCTCCTCCAAATGCAACAAAAGGGGAACATCCTCCCCCCCCCCCCTCTTGTTTTAAAAGTGGACCCCCTTGTCCGGAATTGGCAGACAAGTTTCCGTTTTGATAATCTCTTCTTGATAGATATGAAACGAGTGATTTTAACGATTCTTAAATCATGTCCTGGCAGTGAATGTGAGAGGTGACAATTATTTCATACTTTGAAGTTTTGGTAAATGAGGCGTCCAAGTTTTAATGTTCTTGTTTTATTTTGTTGATCTAGGTGGCTGAGAATGGAACTTATAGGAAAATCCAAAATAATCGACCTTATGAAAAGTCTTTATTCCAAGTTATTTAAGTTGCCTTCGTAAATTACTATTTAAAATGCTTTGATTAATCTGCCATTTTATATTTTAATCTTTTCGGAACCAGTTATTTCAATTGGCATAGTATTCTTTTTCAAATTTATAATAACTTTTGTACTACATTAATATACTGAGAAGCTTATTCACTGTTTGCCCGTCTGCGTTTAACAATTCGAAGGAAAAGAAAACTAGATTTGCCACAGACACTTACCTTAAGTCAAAAGAAATGTGTGGTTGAGATGAATTCTCATACCAAAATTCAACCGGAAGTTACGATCGAAAATATTGAAAATGGCGACCGGTAGTCAAGATGGAAGTTTTTTAATCTGAAACAAAATGTGCTGCAAGCATTTATAATAGTAAACAAAGAGTCTGTGGATCTATAGGAAGCTACTTAAAATAGGTGTAGAGCTCTGAAATTTTAAAAATAAGTAGTTTTGGTCTTCTAATTGTACCTTTGACAAACAGAATGTTAAAATGTCGTCAAAAATTCGTCAGAGTCAAAAGCTGGGACTTATACACCAATGACGGGTCTCCGCAACGTGGGGCCACGCAGCTAGTATGTCATGTATCGGTTTTAAAGTCTCCGTCAGATTAATAGAATTACATATCAGTCTTTTAAAAACCAAAGTGCCATTTTCCATGAATTGCAATGTTTTTTCGCTTATTTTGTTGGCAAATAATTTGTTGCAAAACTGTCCTGCATTTAATAAGCATTTGTCTTTGAAAAATTTAAACTCCTGAACTGAAATGTTCTGTTTTGCCCATTTTTACTTTTTTTTTTTTTTTTTTTTTTTTAAATAAAGGAAATTATGTCATTGTAATATCCCAAGTCCAATATCACCAAAAATGAATCCATTGACCTAAATATTTGTTCTTTAACTAGGTCTCGGTCTTTTGTTTAAACAAGTTATGACCTCAGCATTTAAGTTGAATACTATCCTAACATATATAACTATGTCTCGACCGATAAAAGGATTACTTTTTTTTTTTTTTTTTTTAAGAAATCCTCAAAATTTTACACTCAAATACTAAAAACTCCCCCCTTCCCCCTCTTGTCTCCTCCCCGTGAGAAATATCCTCTTCACTTCACTTTATCAAACATCTCCTCACTTCCTCGGCTTCAAATATTTGCCAGATTCACTCCCTATCCGTCGGACCTTCCTCCCTCAAGGGACCTCCCCAAACGTAATTTCCGGCACCCCACTGTATCGTCAGTCAGAAAAGCGACGGAAATCAAAGGCTGCTCTCTGGAAATAAGTCTTTTTTAAAAAAAAAAAATAGAGAGAGAGAGAAAATATATATAGAAGAAAAGGAATTGTATGTAAGGGAACCTAGGGGCTAGGCTGAAAGGGATTCTGAAAAGTCACTTTCGTGTTTCGTTTCGTATTATTTCCTTAGGTTTCTTGTTCAAGATTTCCCTTATGAAATGTGTAAAGCAAAGATCAGGGGAGAATTTTCGAAGTTTAAGAGGAAGAAGTCCTAGTAAGGATAATTCCTTATTCTCGCTGTGTTCCAATCTTCTAGCCCAGTGCATTTAGAAACTACTTTGTATGGAACCTTGACATTTGGTGAGTAGGTACAGAAATTATCACTTAATTAAATGATATAAATTAAAAACTCTGAACTAGCGTTTAATATATTTTATTTTATGTTTGAAATCCTTACGTCAATGCATATGCAGTGGTTACAGCTGGTTTTATCTTTTGCTATTTTAGTTTTCATTTATAATAGATAGACATTAAATAATAACAATTTATGTCATTTCATTAGGTGATCTCTTTCGCACCTACTGACCAAATTTCAAAGTTTTATAGTAAGTAGTTTCTAAATGCACTGGACTAGAAAATTGTAACATAGCGAGTATTGAGAATGGTCATTACTATACTAAACTCCAACTTAACTTGACATCACGAGACAATAGATCTTCACCGTGCTCATAGGCAATTAATCCATTTTAGCGGAGTTAAGACATAATTCTCGCCAAACCTTATAGCCTTTTGTTCTCTACAGGATTGTGATTTGGCGAGCATTATGCTTTCACGCCGCCAAAATGGATAAATTGCCTATGAGCACTGTGACGATCTACCGTCTAGTGATGTCAAGTTAAGTTGAAGTTAAGTATAGGTCTTTCTCGTAAGAATGTCTTCTTAGAGGTATCGTATTGTGCTTAAATGAAGAAGGTTTATGTGCTTTACAAGGCTTTTATGCGTATGCTATTTCTACTCACATGAGTTATGCTCATGTGCTATTTCGACAAAAACCTTAATTGAGGCGTTTAGTGCCATGACGGATTATCCCATAATTTGTTGTTTCTACCCCACTTTTTCAAAACCGTCAATGCCCTCGACACAGAGTTCTCTTTCCTTGAGCATACCTCATCAATGATCGTTTTTTCTTCTCTCCTCAGTTTCACTTATATGAAAGAATTATGTAAGAATTAACGAAAAGTATATCGCCAAAATCATCATTTTGGCTGAGTTTTTTTTTTTCTTCCAAAAGAGACCCATACAAGAATTATCGCAAAAAACATCGCCAAACTGACCATTTTTTTCTAAAGTTTCTTTGAAAATATAAAAACTGTAAATGACACAAATCCACGTCGGTTTTATATTGTAATTGAAAGCTGTTCGATGTTCCACATCAGTAGTTTTTATTTCGGGTACATTTATTTTCGTTATCCTTTTAAATATCTTGCGCGTTTAATTTACATTTTAACTGTTCAACCACAAACTTGTTTTTCAACCTCTTCGGCATTCGCAACTATTCCCGATGGCCGCTCAGAAAATATTCGCTACCATAAAATAACTGCTATCCCTACAAAATGACAGAAAAATAACCCAATTAATTTACTTAAGCGAACACGCAAACAAATTACTACGGTTTTGCTTTTACGCATTTTAAAATTAACCATCTCGCTTAAACTCAATAAAAATTTTCACAGTTAAAAAAAAATAAAAAATAATCCTAAACTCTATTTCAGAAAACTCTCCCTTTTTGAAATATGAACCCTTTCCCCATTTTACACTCCATTTTTACAACCAGAATTTGCTTTGTGGGCAATTAATAGGAACACTTTTACGGCTGGAATTACAGTATTTATTTGGCGAGGAAAATAAACACGCCACGTCAAATGACTTACGGCGCTTTTTTATTTGTGGGAGCGTTTTCTATTTTACTTATGGCAGCGCCTTTTAAAATCTACGGTCGTAGGAGATTCGTATTTGGTGCACTCTATATCCCCTGAAGTGGACTCTTTTGTATGTGAATTTTTATGAGTTTAGAAGAATTTCTTTTCTTGTCATAAATATGAGATGTTGGCACGGAATGGCGCGCAATCCATATTCCATCAAATTTGTGACGGGGATGCGAAAAGCGTTGCTCACTCTAGTTATTCTGCGAAAAGAATCGATCTGAGGTATCGAGTTCTTTTGGTCCATATCGAATGCTTTGTAACGTTTTCAACAGCATTTTTGCTCTGCAGTTTGTTAGAATTATTTTTTTCTTTTTGTAGCTTGTGTTGAATCGGTTAGGAAAATCAAAGCATTAGAATAATGTTTAAATTTTGTAAGAGAAAAGCAGTACTTAACGATTAGCCTGTTACAAATCTCGCCTACTATTTTTTTCTTTTTTCCTTTTTGGCGATTTTTAGAACTGCGTTTTAGGTGTTAATTATCTGGTGACTTTTCGCTTGCGCCCTTCTAACCGAACAGTACTTAAAAAAAGCAAACGATAAAATACCGCTTTTCCTTTTTTATGTTATGTGCAAGTATAGTACACTTTTAATTCGGTTCTTCTTAACAACCAGCTATTTGTCATCTTCCGACGTGGTTTTCGTTTTTCAACCCCATTAGCGCGATTATTTGCCAACCATCTATTGTTAGAATATTCTTTTTATACTCTGCTAACGAATTAATCAAAACTTTTTATGCACTATTACGTCAGTTGCCGTTCGGCCCAAAATTTGTGCGTAAAATGAAAGTTAATTTTTTTTCTAAATGGATCTTTATGTATAGCATTTTTAAGAGTGAGATTGCAACGAATGGTAACACTTGCGACGTGCCTGTGACCAATCACATCACATCTTTAAAAACGAATGCGAATTTTCACCTTGTATTCGCCAATCACGATACTTGTTTAATTTATTCCGGCGTATATGAATTGACTGTTTTGTGTTTCGTTCAAACTAATCTGAAAATATTCTAATATGTAGAAACAACTCCTGTAAGTATTCTAAAATGATTAATTAAAATATTTATTTAAAATATCGTTTTTTATCACAACTAACGATTATAATTTTTGTTATTATACATTTTTTTTTAAATATAAATATGGACATATTGTAAGGCGTTATTTTGAATGAGAAAATGGCGACACTTGGAACATACTAGTCATCAATTGCGGTACAATTTAAAAAATAAAAAATAAAAAAAACATATTTGAATGTTTATATTCCGTTATCCAATCACAATGCGCAATTCGTTTTTCCGTGAAAATAACAGCTAAGTGTGACGTAAACACTCACAATCTCTATTAAACAAAATTGTCGTCTGCCCTTTTTTTTTCCTACTTATTGCGTAAAAGGGAAATTACAAAAGATATTATTGAGTTTTATTAATATTTTGACTTCGGCAATGATGAAAACATTGAACAACACATCTTATAAAAAATCTCATACCCCCCCCCCCCCCCCAAAAAAAAAAAACAACATGCTCACATAAATTTTTACAGAACTTCTTCGTCTAAAATATTAAGTCTTGGAACAAAAACACGCCTAAATATTTTTATTGGAATTTCCAACAGTCCAGTATTTCTTCCTATTCTGTATTCACGTCACTTTCACATCATAGTCACGTGACTCCCATTTCAGCAACTTCCCTTGGCCAGTGCGGTTTTCTTTCCTGTAATGCACCGTTTGCTTATTACATTAAAATAAATTCGACCTTCTTTTTTTTTTCGTGTGTGTTTGTGTTCCCGTGCATTACGTGTTCTGAAAAGCGAATCCAATCAAATAAAGATGAAGCCTTTACGCTGTTGCCCTTCGTGTGTTTTATCATCTTGATTGGAGAAAACTACCCGGAAAGATAATAATAGGATTGCTTTGGAAAAATGAAATATTAATAGATACTTAATTTGCATGAATGTAACCATTTTTGATTGCTTATAAATATTTAAGCTAGGGGTGTGGAACATCTCACAACTTTTAGTTACACTATATTACTGACGTGGATTTGTGTCATTTACCGTTTTTTATATTTTCGTACTTCATTCAGAAAAAGTGGCCGGTTTGGCGATACTTTTTGCGATAATTCTTGTATGGGTCTTTAAAAAAAAAAAATTCAGCAAATTGATGATTTGGGTAGTTTACTTTTCGATAATTCTTATATTATCCTCTTATAAAGTGAAACTAGGGAGGGAAGAAAAAACGATCGTTGATGAGGTATGCTCAAGGAAAGAGAACTCGGTGTTAAAGGTATATGTTTTTCAACATTTTAAGCCGTCAAAGCATTTTTACGGGAATTTCGGAGGTAGGGGAAGTTTAGAGCACCTTGAGAGGCATTACCACAGCGATTTTGAACGAAATTGTTAGATTCGTTTTTAGCAATTACTAAAAACATGTTTTTTTTAAATGCCAGCTTATGGCGTATGCGCGATTTTGACGAAAACCTTAATGGTAGGTCGCCAAATAAGTCATAATGGGCATTATTCTTTATTTGGTAATCCACCTCTTTTTAATTTTCATTGAGGAATACCAACGATTCAACTTCGGCGATGTCTTAGTTGCAGCTTTTAAAAGTGAACCTTGGCATTATTAGTGGCATAATTTTTATTTCTAAATTGGCTCATTTAAAAAAAAAAAAAAATGCAACTAAGACGTCGCCAATGGAGTCGAATCGTTTGCACCCTTTCTTCAATGAAAATTAAAAAACAGTGGGTTACCAATTAAAAAAACGTTGCTCATTATTTGGCAAGTTATGACATATTTGGCTATCAGATTTAATTCAACTCAATCAAAGTCGACCTTTGAATAAGTTTCGGCCATTTGTTCTCCGGAAGACCAGTCGATTCAAGATTTACTAACATTTCTCTATATCTTATACAACATTTACAATGATATTCGATGAGTCCTAATTGCCTCAGGCCGACCAAACGGTATAGTGGTTAGCGTGCTATCTTCTAAACTGGGAGGTTGCGTGTTCGAGTCCCGTGTTAGGTATGGGTGTTTGTAAATGTATGTTGGCTTGTCTAATGAAGAATGTTTCGGCGCATTATAGCCCTCGTGTTGCTGACAGCGCCAGATAATCTGAATACAACCAACCAACCAACCTAATTGCCTCAGCTCTAAAAAGGAAACGAAAACAAAGGAAAAATAAGTTATGTTTTTCCTAACTCAAATCCTAACGGTAGGAAAAAAAGAAACTTTTCAATAAAGTATTACATAAGACATTTCTACTCGAGTAAAAATAGCACTGCCTTATATCAGTAGCGCTCCTTTCCCCGAGATAATGGACATGACTCAATAAGAAAAAGCAGGAAACATCAAACCCTTTGAACTGAATCGAAATCCGGGAGAAATATTCTCGGGATAACTCCCCGCCTCCTATATAACCTCTTTTGAGCCAACACTGCTGAAGTGTTTGTCCACCTCCTTAGAACAGTTTCTTCGCCATCCACCTCCGACATTTACGTCTCCTGAAACTGAAAAACGGGATCTGCTTTTTATCCCTGGCAAACACCGTCTGTTTGCCTCCCCCCTTTCGTTCCATTTTTTTTTTTTTTTTTTTTTTACTCCTGGAGATGAAATAGATACCGTCTCTTTTTCGGTGCTACCGGAAAATCTTATCTTTGCAATTTTGTCTTCTTTCATTTTTCTCTGTTTCGCTTTCTTGGATGTATTAGATAGAGTATTGGAGGGGAGGGAGGCATAAGTTTTCTGTATTTTGCATAGAAAAGATGGGTCTATTTCGTCGAGGTGTCTATCTCTATTTTCAGGAGAGGTCAATAAAATAAGATGGAGGTAGTGCGTCAAAATGGTGATGGACGAAATATCTGTTGTCCAGTTTCGAGTGGTGATATGTCCACTCAGAAATCCCTAGTTGAGTTGATGTCATTTTGTTTAAAGATGTAATTTTCCCTACGAACTTTTTATAATGTTTTAAGAGAGCAAGTCTTATAATTATAATTCCCTAAAATGAACAAGAAATGAAATGCAGTAAACGAGAGTGTATCAACACACTGAGTGTTCCGGATACTGACGAGTAAAAATCGCATTTAATTGTTTTTACAAAAGTTAGCATCGGTCTTTCGAATATTAAAAAATGTCGCATATGAAGATTGTATGTCGAATATGAAGAACGTATGTCGAATTTGAACAATATTATTGTTACTTTCATAAAAGTAATCAATCGTCTACATTTTGTTTTTAAGAAATCTTCGTGAAACAAATTCGCTCCAAGTTACAATATGTTCCCGATATCCCTTTATGAACAGCTTTCATTAACACAACATATTGAAGAAAATTATTTTGATAAAAAAAAAAGTATAATTTACTTCTGTCTTGGGTACTTATGTACTACTCCAAGTTTCATTTAAATATTTCAACCCGTTCCCTTATTACTCAAGTTGAAAATATTTAAGCATTCGAACACTGAACTGCTTCTTACAAGTGTCTCGTTCTTTGCTTAGAAAGTACAATAAGAAAAAAAAATTATTCTCAAGAATGAAAACATCCTCCCACTCGTTTTAAAATTATCTCCAAAAACGAGAAAAGGCTTACTCAAAATACAAGTACTCGCCTTACTTAAAAACGAAACATGCTATTCAATTTCGAACACTGTAAACAAGCAAAGAACTCACTTTTCTGTTCAAAAATATTTTTTGCAAACATTCCGTAAGAGAAGTTTATCCTATAAATATTATTATTGCTTCTTTTTATTATTACATATTAGTATTGCATATTATTATTATTACATATTAGTATTGCATATTATTATTATTACATATTAGTATTGCATATTATTATTATTATTACGTATTATTGTTATTGCATATTAATATTACGTATTATTGCATATTATTACGAATTGTTATTGCATATTATTACGTGTTATTATTATTAATAATATTGCATATTATTATTACTTATTATTGCATATTATTATTACTTATTATTGCATATTATTATTACTTATTATTGCATATTATTATTACGTATCATTGTTATTGCATATTATTATTACGTATTATTGTTATTGCATATTATTACGTGTTGTTGTTATTATTAATATTATTATTACTTATTATTATTTCATATTATTACGTATTATTATTACTTATTATTATTTCATATTATTACGTATTATTATTACTATTATTGCATAGTATTATTACGTACTATTATTATTGCTTATTATTATTGCTTATTATTATTACTATTATTGCATATTATTATTACTATTATTGTATATTATTATTACGTATTATTACATATTATTATTACGTATTATTACTATTTTTATTACGATTATTATAACATATTATTACGTATTATTATTTTGTATTATTATTGGATATTATTACTTATTATTATTATTGCATATCATTGTTACTTATTATTATTATTATTATTGCATATTATTGTTACTTATTATTATTACTGAATATTATTACGCATTATTATTACTGAATATTATTACATATTATTATTACATATTTTTAATATTATATATTATTATTACGTATTATTATTATTGCATATTATTATTCGTATTATTATTATTACATATTATTATGTATTATTTTATTAAGTATTATTATTATTAAGCATTTTTATTATTATTATTATTACATATTATTATTATGTATTTTATTAAGTATTTTTATTATTACTGGTTGTCGTTTTATATGTATATATAAAAAATGATCGCATGCAAAATATCTTCCCCATTAAATTCGAAAATTATTATTTCCTATTTTGATGAAAAATTGTTTCAACAGGGTCAAGTGGTTAAAATGACAAGATGCTTTTTTGAAAATCCTGAATTCAAAATCGTTTGTTCCGAGCATTACTATTTTTAATTCTTTTAAAAAAACGAATAAGTTTCTTCCTCAACACAAACACATATTTTCGGTATTATGATAAGTACTCAATATACTTAAAAAATAAGTACACCCTACTTATTTCTAAGCACTCTGATTTAAAAGAGCTCAATAAAGAAAAGAAGCTCAAATGGACTCTAACCACTCCCAATGAAACGGTTTAAGAGGGATTCCGACACGGGGCGCTCACAACGGGGAATGGACGTAATAGATATCCCCGATTTCTTTCAGGCTTTTCCGTCTGTCCAACAGAAATGATGGATCGAAATCGGATGCGTGTGAGAGACTGGGAATCGGGAGTTTTCCGGATTTTCTTCCTGGAGCACAATTAGATTAGAATCGGCGGAACATGTACTGGGGAGGGGGGGGGGGGGCGCCTCCCACTGTGACCACCTACCTGTCACGGAGGTCAAATCACATAAGTGGACGTGTGGTGCGTGTGTTTTTACGAGTATTATCTGCGTGCTTCATTTTTTTGTGTTTTACTTAAGAATTACCTTGGAAAGCTGGTATTTGTTAGGACACTGCTTATTTTGGCTTTGAAGTATCAAAATATTGTTACTTAGAATTAACGTACGGTAATTCAAGTATTGTATCCGGGTTTTTGGTTGTTGTTTTTTTGTGCATTTTGCACGTTTTTGAACGTCTAGTTGGTTGTTTTCAGATTATCTGGCGCCGTCAGCTACACTAGGGCTATAATGCGCCGAAACATTCGTCATTAGACAATCCAGCATACATTTACAAACACCCATGCCTAACACGGGACTCGAACCCGCAACCTCGCGGTCTAGAAGCTAGCACGCTAACCACTATACCGTTTGGTCGGCTTTTGAACATCTAGAGCCAAAAAAGTGGTTTAGAAAAAATGTATGTTATGTATTGACCTATGGTGTTCAACTTTTGCTTATGGATCAGTGGTAGCCATGGGACATGCCGTTAATGTTTTCCTCAAAGTGGCGCATGCGCATAAAGTAGATGACATTGAAAAAAATATATATTTGTTTTTTAGGAATTCTACGTCTTTAACATAGAGTTCTCTATCCTTGAGCATCGCCCATCAACGACTCTTCTTCATTATTAAATTATTCCTTTCGGTTGGATATTAATAATGTACTAATTATTGCCAAATTTTTGTCTCGAATTTATACAGTGTAATTACAAGTTGTGTAATTTTCGGCACCAAGTTCGAGTTTTAATACAAATAATATTTTAAATAATAATATACATTCCGAAATCAATTTTGAGAAACGAGTCTACTACTATACATATTTGGTGGTTTGTTAGTAAAATAATCGTTAACAAACTAACCTACATTTACAGACTCATTGCTGGAATTGATGACACATCCGAATCTTTTTATCCTTAAATACACTGCCTTGGGGACCACTAGATGAACATTCCTTAACAACGGTATCCCAGGACCCAATCCTTGCTTTCAACTCCTTAAGAAAATGTTCTTCCTACAAATACCTCCTTCCATAACAAAAATACCTCTTCCCAGTTCATGTACGAATTTCCCTGTTCCTGATTCAGCTAGGCTCGCATATTCTAAGGTTGGTAACACCTGAGAATGATATTTCTCTAGGGCACATAAGAATAATAATATGATACATAGATATCTGAAGAATATATCAAAGACATCTATAAGATATAAAAATATTTCCGTCGGCTGTTGGAAACGTTTCCCTTGGGGAGCCTTAGGCAAATAGGATTCCTTGAGCTGTGATATATATAAGAGTGTTGTGTATGAATTGCCGAAGAACGCGTTTCGAAGGGAATTCCTGATTTTTCTTTCCCTATACATTGGGGATTTTTGTTATTGTTGTGTCGTGACGGGGATTTTATGTTAAGAGGGAATATGTTGCCTGTGTTGTGCC
This sequence comes from Linyphia triangularis, assembly GCA_963978545.1. Taxonomy (NCBI): domain Eukaryota; kingdom Metazoa; phylum Arthropoda; class Arachnida; order Araneae; family Linyphiidae; genus Linyphia; species Linyphia triangularis. The sequence goes on from OZ021729.1 coordinate 67,056,706, forward strand.
TTGTGGGGGATGTGTTTGGATTTAGTAGGGATAAATAAATGTTTTGTTTGTACTTGAAAATTTTGGTTGCTAAGTTCTCTGGAAGATTAATTTTGTTCTGGGTAGGATTTGTTTTCTTTGGTTTTTAGGTGTGCGTTTCTGGTTTTTGTTATTTGAATGCAATTGAGGAAATTGTTGGGACAGGTCTTTTTGCTTATTAAGCTGACGTATTTTTGCGGTCAAATTGGGTTTGAATCCGTTACCTTTTCTTTTGTTAGTAAAAATATGTATGGGATTTTTATTAAAATTTTTAAAGCGAAAATCAAACCTTCTTAATGTTTCAATGTATTTTTTATTTTTTTATTTTCAATTACCCGTATGTTAACATAGGGTATTGAAAGTATTGGATTCAGTCTTTTTTTCCCATTTTTGGAAATTGCCGAGTTCAAAAAAGTGGTATAAAAAAAATTTGTGTGTGCACGTGGTCACATAACTCCCGAACTTATCGATCTACGTTGTCCAACCTTTGCATACAAGTTAGTGTGGCCCATAGGACCTGTCATTAAGATTTTCGTCAAAATTGCGCATGCACGTAAGATATTTGCTTTTGAAATATTGATGTTTTCAGCAATTTTTATCAAAATCGCTGGGGTAATGCCCCTGGGTATTACTCTTTTAAGATGTTCTAAACATCCTTACCTTTCAAATTCACGTGGAAATGCGATCGACGTAAAAAGTGAAAAACACATGGCAGTAACACAGATTTTTTTTCTAGCCTCTGTTGTTTCACTTACAAAAAAGAATAATGTAATATTTATCAAAAAGCATTTCGCCAATTCTGCCATTTTTATGACTGACTTTTTTTTTTTTTTTTTTTTTTTTTTTTTTATGAATTTATTTTTTCTTAACTGGAAAACTCTTATAAATTAATGTAAATATAAAAACGAAAACTCTAAGTTGCACCAATCCACGGCAGATTTTAAATGCAGTGCCCAGCCTTGAACAAAATTGGAAGTTGTACGATGTTTCCAGGGTGGCTACAGAACCTGGAATTCATGGAAATCAGGGAATTTCAATCTTCTGGAAAAATCGGGGCAATGTCAGGGAATTTCGTAAAATTACCCTTTAATCAGGGAAATTTGAAATTTTTGAGTTTCCCTTCTCGCATGCCCCATACGGATATCTTATCTTGGTTCGCATCACTTGAAGTGGATGTTGTGATGTCATCATGCTGAATACAGTTTTTTAGCATGTACTTTTTCAAGTGTGTCTAAAAAGTCTGTCTTTTTTAAAAGCCTTATGCATTTTTTTTTTTTTTTTCTGCCAAAAAAGTTAAGAACTTTGTGCTAGACGTGTTTTATAGAAACGATTTTATACCTCATTAAATCTGTACTTTTTGCGGTTTAAGATAATATTTTTATTGTACAAAATTTTATTTCCATACATCTATGAGTAATTAATTTGTGTAAGAAGCTGTTAATTTCGGGCCTTTTATTTCATACATTTAATATTGTTTATCTTTAGTCGAATTCTAAAGACATCATTTTTCATGAAATATATGTACCTTGTGAAATTTGTGACAGAATAGTAAAATGCTGATTGTTTAAGTTTTATGCACATGCATGCCCAAGTTCAGTAAATTTTTAGGACACGAATTTAAGTTTATGCTATAAACAGAAAACAGCATATTTCATATATTCAAGAAAATAACATGTTTTATTTGTGTTATTTTTGAAATTAAAAAGAAAAGTACTGTACTGGTTTTGCTTTACCTTGAAGTTAGCAAGTATGGCTGTAGTTGGTGAATTTTGTATTTTTTATGTTTTCCATTCTTTTTCATACTCTTGCTCTAAAGATGCTTGTTTTGATTTTTACCGTAAATTTATTACGGTGCAATTATACTTTGATTATTTGGAATTAAATTTACTTATTAAATTTTGGTATTTTTAAATTGGCCATTATTTTGTTTTTTGAATTATAGCGCACATCAGGGAATTTTTAAAGAAATCTTCTGGTAATCAGGGAAATGTCATGGAATTTTGTGTCTCAAATTCTGCAGCCACTCTGTGTTTCACATCCCTAGTTAGTCTCTTTTATCATTAAAATAAGATTTCTTGATTTTAAATATAGACTAGGTTTGGTAGAAGATGTACTTGAAAACAATTAGTTGGACTTTTTGTTTACTGTATTTTCTTCCTCGATTTTCCATCGATTCAATATATTAGCTCTAAATGTCCAAAAATCTGAAATTATCTTTTCTTAGAACGCCTGTACATTTAGAAAGAGTAGTTTTAGTGTGTTGTGAATATTTAAACAAAGTGAACTTTCCAATGGAGCCATTTCGATGCACTTAAGTCCTACATTTTAAATTAACTAACTCAGGAAAAGAGATAAAATGTGTATTTATCGCCTCCCCTGTCTCGACCCAAAAGCGCATGCGCGTACAAATAACCAAAATCCCGCGAGTACAGTTACAGCGAACAGACCCCTTTCCTTAACGAGTTTTTGCGCTTGAAAGCGCATTTCATTCGGGAGTCCATGCTTTTAATACGCTTTTCCTCGGTTATGGTGCACACATTTCTTGCTCGCGTGTGGCAACAAGTGCGCATCGAAGGGGAAAATTGCCTTTCTCGCAACTTCTCGTTCGAAGACGAAACTTCTTAGAATAATAATGGTAATAACCTTGCGTGCGAAGAGAACGAAAAAAAAAATTAAATTGTGTGAAGTTTTTTGTGCGCGGGAAAGTTTTTATGTGAAGGTATTAGGAGAAGAAGAACTAAAGTTGTGTCTGGTGTTTGCTTCAGAGATTTTGGAACGAAGGCTTTAAATAAAAGTAAATTTGTGCTTCGTTTGTATGCATTTTAGAGTGAGTTTTGCTTGGGGTATTCCATTTTTAAAGGATTGGGTTGTAGTTTTTTGTGTGTAGAAGATTCGTTTTGTCGCGAATTTACTTTATTGTTTTTGTCAAATGGTATGTTGGCGAAAAGTAATTTCACTTTCTTGTGGAAATTGTGAAATAAAAGCGCTCATCTTAAAGATAATTGGCATCTCTTTGTCGTTAGTTTAAAGTTCATGCCAAATCGTAATAGTGATAATATATGGGTGGGAACAAAGTAGTTGTTCATTACTTTTTTTTTTTTTTTATGGTAAAAATAACTATTCTATTAGAGCTATACAAATAATTTCTTAACATTTTAAATTTTTTATATTTACTTCGATTTTGTTTTTGGCGGGAAAATCTTTGGAGTCTTACTAACTCACTTGCCATCATTCAATCGAACTGCTTCTTTGCAGATAGACTCATTGTCGATGGCAATGCATTCTATCAAGTTTGGGTCTGTCACTTAAAGGCCGTTTTTACACACGTTTCTTTTTCAGTACATCAGATCCAGATATCCAGCCATATTCAAACGCGTACAATTTCGCGATATTTAATGATTGACCCTCCTTTAAGAGTGATGGCATTTGATATAAAAAATAAAAAAATAAACTTTCATTTTGAGGATTTTAATTTTTGTGTACTAACTTAGAATTGGCTGACAAAATCTTCAAAAGGTTATTTAACCCACTTGCAATCGAACTGAAACTTGGTAGATAGACTCGTTATCGATGACAATGCTTTCAAGCTTTTGAGGCAAAAAGAAGAATGTAGTTAGTATGGAATCAATATTTTCCTTCAAAATGGTCAAACATTGTTAAAACTTGATATCAGCCTAAAATTGCTAAAATAGCAACGCAATTGCATATATAAGTTGACAATTCATATAAGGGCCATACTCCAATGAACACAGTATTTCAACTTCAGGAGATTTTTTTTTTTTTTTGAAATCCCCCCCCCCCCCCCTTTTCCTCAAGAAAAAATTATCAAATACAAGCATGACATTGGCAGATATCGTCTAAACATAGAGATCGCCCATAGTTATTGCATTAGTCCTAGAGGCGGCTGCAAATTTTGGAACCCATCAAACATCATTCTGAATTTTTTTATAGAAATTGGAGAAAGGTGAGTAGATTACGAATCCACTGGTCTGCCTTGGCAAAAATGGCCGAAACCAACCAAAAATAGACTTGGAATAAGTTGAACTAAAATCCGATCGCCAAATATGTCATAACTTGCCAAAAAGAGAACAAACTTTTTCGTATGGCAACCTACTGCATTTTGATTTTCAATGAGAAAAAGCAGAAACGATTTCTGATCTCTGGCTCGGAAAACTTGTATCTTTTAAAAGTAAGCCAAATTGGCGACAACAGTTATGTCATCAGTGACGTAATGTTTATTTCCTATTTGGATCTACTTTTTTTGTCTCCAATTTCTATAAAAAATTCAGAATGATGTTCGATGGGGTCGGAAAATTAAAGTCGCCACTCAGTCTACATGGGGTGAAATCCGAATTTCATGCCAAACGAATGTACGGAGAACTGCTTAAACGATTTTGCGTTAACGGGGTTTGACTGTAGTTTAGTTCCAAATGGAACTTAAAGTTTATAAACATGAGATTACTAAATTGATTATGTGTACATCTAATACTACTTTAAATAAGTAGTTAATAATAAGTATTTTATTATTCTTAATTGATTTTATCTTAATAACAGACTTGATTGTACGATTTTTTCACCTGCACCTATTTCACATGTGAATATTAAAATATGATTGTTGCATTGAAAAATTGAATACACAATATGTATTGGAACCAAAATAGGGTACTCTTCCGTTTTCCGGGCGCAAGCGATAAATCGCCAAATAATGTAGAATTTCGCCAAATTTCTTCTTACAACCATAAGGGGAAAGTTCGTTTGGGTCCAGGTGCTCTATTCTTTGAATTCATTTTCAAAAAAAAAGCACTCCTTCCATTCACTTCGCTTTGCGACGCCTCGCATTTGGTTGGCGACATTTGCGCCCGGCTACCGAAAGAGTACCTAAAATAGTTACATTAGACTTCTAATATCATATCACAGTTGACTTGTGTCACTTACTGGCCTGTTAAACAACCATTAACTGCTGTCCTCGGATATGACGCTTCAGTCTTGCGACCAGAGGTATTATATTAATTATAATGAAATTACTTCTTATAGAAGTTTTGTACTCAGGCATAACATTGCTTAACATACCTTATAGTTAAAAAAAAATATATATTGTTACACAAATTTTCTGTAAATAGTGACGCATTATTTTAAAATTCTATTGTAATTTATTTATTTATTATCAGCGATAATACAGGTTAGAAAAAGGTGGCAACACCTAAAGCAATCGGGAAATTTCGAGATGTTTCTTTTTTTTCGACGAAGTGGCTGGATATTTCGAGAAGGTTCTCACGCGCCTGTATAAATTCGACCGCAATTAAAAGCGACGGACAGTTTGACTTCGGAACTCGATGAAAGCTGAACGCTTTGAGAGTTATTAATTATCGCTGAATTCGAAGTTGTTGCTATTGAGGCTTGTGTTGAAGATTGATAGTGATTGCACTGTTCTTCGGTTAAATTTTATGTGCTTTTGAAGAACGAATAAATAATAGTTTTTATCTGATAAAAACTGTGCTGTGAAAAATTCATAACAATATCAAGGAAGTGTGAAGTGAAATTAGAATACTGATAAAACAAGCAACCTGAGGTTGCGATAGTCCTCGAACATATGTTTTTTAGTATCAAAAAATCATTTTTAAATTTATATGACTTGTTTTAAGAAGTTTTGATCATATTAAAATATATCCCATAGTACCAGAAATATCCAGCTTATCTAGTACTGAAAAAATTGCTGCGACAAGCTTTTGTTCGTTTTACTGAGAATGACCCAAAAAACATTTGTAGTGAAAACTTCTTTTTTTTGCAGGTTATTTTTTTTTTTTAAATTATATTTCTAATACGTCAACAACCAAATTTACATTCTTCAAACAAAAATTCTCTGTTTGTTCCTTTTAGAATTGAAATTTATTTCAATATCTTAAAATATACATTGACAACAATGAAATGGCTTTATTTGCTAGATAAGAGTTTTCCTTTCTTTAAAAAAAGAATGAAAACCTATTCTAATAAAAATGTTCTATCTCTCCATTATGAATAAATAATCCTACTGAATTTATTATACTCCTAATCATAACTTCAATTTAATTAAAATACCTCTACAAACAAGATACTCCACAAAACATGACTTATCTAATGCAAACAGTTGCTATTTGTATTTTTAGACTTCTATTTTTCTAATCACCCTCATATTTAAATTGTTTGCCGAAGTAAAGAAGACCAAACATATGCCCGGAGAAATCTGACAGAAGTATTGCCAAAAAAATAATAATAATCTTGCAGAGTACAAAAGCAAATCCGGCCTAATCTCATGCATATAATCATGACCGTGCATATGTTGACTTTTCAATATTTCTTTTACGTAGAAGCAAAGAATATTTTCTTATGGAATTTTTCACTTAATATTCCCAATGAATAATTCAGTGGCGATTTTGTTTGGTTTGGAATTTTTTATTTTATTATTATTATTATTCTAAATTCTCAGCCGTTCTTTTCTTGCGAAAATAAAGATATCAGCATATTTAAATTTTTCGCCATGTGACGAAAAGTATTTTAAGAAGAGCAGAATATGACGTCCTTTGTTTTGTCATTTTGTTCCTCTTCTTCGAATTAGAAGAACGGATTAAAAAATCGTTTGGCTTTTTCATTTATTTTTTATTCCGTCATTGTTTCCCGCTCAAGTACACGACTTCTTATTATTGTTATTATTATTATTAAAATGACTTTAAGTTGAGAAATCTCGTTTGGTACGTTGAGGTGGGAGGGGGAAGTATCGTAATTTGATTCTCTCCCCCCCCCCCCCTTCTCCCACCCCCTTCGTGTTTTATTCTTCCAAGCGAACAATATAAGTATTTTCGTCTTAAAAAAAATTCGTTAAAAATAAAGACCAATGTAAAATGCGGAGAAGAAAAAAAAATACGTATAAAAATGCGTAAAATCAGATTTTTTTTTTTTTTTTCTTTAAAGACCTGTTAAATTATATTATGCATTATCGTGCGTTACAGATTGAATTGGGCGTTTTATGATCTAATTAAAAAAAATTAATCCCTCTTATTAATTCCAGAGTATTTTCTTTAATCAGAAAGTGATTTTGATTTTTTAACACCTACGGGGTTTTACTATTCCTCTTGCTTTTATGTTTTTTTTTTTTTTTTTTTTTGTTTTTTTTAATTGAACTTGTATTCACTGTTTCGTGAAGAGACCTTTGTTTGAACGAGTTAATGCTCTGCTGTCGAAATAAGTAGTATAACCATTAATCCTCCTATTCCAATAGCGAGGCTTAATATTATTCGTAATTGATAATGCCCTTCGATAAAACGAGTGACTTTCCGGAGCTTTAATTCAAATTAAAAAAATATTCTTTTTTTAAATGTGAAGTGGAGAGAAAAATTGTTGAGATGAATTATTGGATTAATTCACTTTTTGCTGTACTTTTGTTATGCAAATAATTGAAGCTAAAATATATCCTATAAGTCTAATGCGGCTTGCCTGTTTTCGTGTTTTTTTTTTTTTTTTTTTTTTTTTTATAAATCCGAGGTTATTTCATTAAAAGACTATCACGTATGCAGTGAATGTATTTTTGTTTTCGAAGTTTTTCTGGAATACTTATAGACTGGGAGTCTACTGTAAGTTTAGGTATGAACATCATCCTGAATATTTTATAGATTGTAAAGAAATACTATTAGATCTTGGAATTTACTGGTATGCCGAGGAAAATATGGCCGAAACTGTTTGAGAGTTGACTTGGAATGAGTTGAACTAAATCCGATTGCCAAATATGTCATAACCTTCTTAATAATGAGCATTTTGTTTTATTTGGTAAACAGCCGCTCTTTAAAAATGGAGTAAGGTTGCAGACGATTCAAATCACTGACGTTGCCTTACTTAAATACTGGAATTATTAGTGACTTGGGATGTGAAACGTCGTACAATTATCATTTTTATAAGTGAAACAGAGGATAAGCTGTAGTATTTCTACAGAAATTTCGGAGATGGAGATGTTTAGACCACCTTAAAAGGCATTACCAAAGCCATTTTGATCAAGATCGTTAACGCAATTTTTTGACAACTGATGAAAAACGTACATTTTTCAATGGCAACTAGCTAATGCGCATGCGCAATTTTGATGAAAACCTTAATAATAAGTCCTATGGCTACCACTTACCCGTATGCAAATATTGAATGTCAATTGTCTATTCATTCAGAATTTATGCTAATCACGGACACACACACACACACAGAGGCATTTTGTTCGACTACTTTTTTTTATAACTCGGCGCATTCTTTAAACTTGTAGAAATGATTATTATTATTATTTTTTTTTTTTTTTTTTTTTTTTACCGTTGACAATATTTTCATTACCATTACCCTATGTTTGTATTTTGATGTCGTTAATTTTATCGTCTGAAATTAAAAGTACTATAAATTCCAACCGATAAACTTTTTTTAACGAAATACCTTTGTTAAATACTTTAAAAAACCGTAAAATTGAATTTACGATACCACTTTTTTTTTCCCCCATGTGTATAATATTAGAAATGAAATCGTTTTTAGGAGCTATGGATATTTCATTTCCTTGTTCACCCTTTGACAATTTCACTTTGAATGTCCTCATCTTTGAGTACATCTTCATCAGTATCGAATTGGTATTGCTCTTAAAACACTGGCGCAATTTCAGTCTCGCTACACTCGCTTTAAAAGCTAACAAAAATCCACTCTTTTCGAAACAAGAAAAGACGATTGACTGTCAATAAACCCCGCACAAATAACTCAAACGCTTTATTAAATTACCGCCTAGTGACGCAAGCTGCAATTCTTCTCTTTAACAGGATTGTGTTTGGCAACTCCTTTACGTCTGGAAACGCTGCCTCCGTAACCTTTTTATGCTTTTCTCCCTGTCATGGAATTTGTAGCTCGTTATCTCCTCCGAGAGAAAAACAAGAAAAACACGCGGCAGAAGCACTAACTTTATTCCCTTCCGTTGTTGTTATTATTGCAATACCTGCTTACGAAACAAAACAGCTTTTGCCGCTTTCTTATTTCTTCGTTTGGATATTTCTTATGAGCTTTATTGCTTCGGTATTCCTCTTTTATAAGAATTTCCTTGTTAAAATGTCTATAAAGACGCTGAAAATATTTCGCCCCCTCAAAAACAGTGGAAATATTTTGCTAAATTATCAATAACTTTTCTTTTAATTTTTATTTCTACTCTCACTCTCTTAATATGGACATTTATTTGCAAGTGTTGCTTTGAATATTTGAGTATTTTAAATGTTTTTTAAATGATTAATTTAAATTATTTAAGGTACTTGATCACCTTGGAAAGCTAAAAAATGCAACATTTTCAATAATTTTTTTTCAGGTCCTGTATAAGATATTACAATGATTTTTTTTTTTTTTTTTAAACTTTTACTTGAAGCTTATACAACACAAAAATACTTGGTTTTTTTTCCAATTTAATTTTTTAACAACTGTCCAAGAGGCGCCAAAGTCGAAGCCTAAAAAAATAAAAAAAATGGTGTCCCACGGCGGCCAGTTAATCTCAGGATTGGTAAATCTGAAGAAAAAAAGTCTGGAGGGTGGGGGGGGGGGGGGAAAGAGGGGGAAAAAACAACGGAATCTTCAAAACAAAAATTCCGTGATAATTCACCACAAATTGCCAAAAAAAAAAAAAAAAAAAATGGCGGATGTTTGAAAAAATGGTTAAAAAAACAACCCTGTTTTCACTATTCTTTGCTAAAAAAAATTTTATAATAAATTTTTTTCGGCAAAATGTGGTAAATTGTCATACAAAACATCTCAAAGAACAAAACAAGACTAAAATCATTGAAATCGGCCGAGTAGTTTCGGAGATTAAGTGTCCGCCATTTGAAAAAAAAAGTAGTTTCGAGAAAAACGCGTTTAAAGTTTTTACTCGCTATTTTTTTTTCAAATAGTTTTTTTTTAAAAATAAAGTTTATTCACTTTCAATTTGATAATCTCCTATCCCTGGACCGTAAATATTGGAAAGGATTGAGAAAACGCAAAAAACATTTTTTTTTTTTTTTTTAATTTGATAAGGTGGTCAAGTATCTTAAAGTGAATGTTATCGTATTTTTCAACCTATAAAATTTCTCCTGTATCTTTTGAATCGCAACTTGAAAGGTATTTTGAGATTTTGCAATAGTCTTTCAGAGTCTATTCAATCGAAAAATTCAATTTCATTTTTCATAAACTCGCAGCGAAAGTTTTCCATGTATTGCTTCTCCCACACTTGGTATCATTCTCTGAGTATTTTGAGAGGGTAAGAAGATCTAACTCAACATAAATAATATGACCCATAAAAACACAATTTTTAAATATAAATCCCTTTATATGCATAGCCAATTATTATATTCATTAACAAAGTGCCGTGTCTGTTGCCAGCGTGTGCTTGGTGTTGGCATCTAATTTTAAATATTAAAAGAACCTCTGTTAACAAAATATCCGGTAAACTACTTTTCAAAATTTATTAATTTAAAATGAATGGGAATTTATGCACTCGCATACAAATATATTTTATTTATTCTGATTAAAACAATTTTATTATTTATTAAAACAGTTTTGGCAACAGGAAAGAGTTTTTTTCAATGATCGGTTAAATGCTATTTCAGCGAGTTTAAATAACGGCAAGTTGGTTTATTAGTATTCCGTGAAAACGAACTATTAGTGACAGTGACAGCTCCCAAAAATTGATAGTGTTACGAATTTTCGTATATTTGTAAATATTTCGTAGTGTTAATTTTGTAAATAGCAATTTATGTACATTTCGCATAAGGCAGTGCAATAGTTCGTCGTTAAATCGGCTTCCCTGCAGTGAGCATCTCAATGCTTGATAACGGGTTTTACAGAGGTAACTCTGGGAAGCGAGTTTCAATTGGCAGGGCATTTAACATTATGGTAATGGGAATCTCGCCAAATTGGCGAGATCGAGCCAATTTGGCGACGGTTTTGGCGGCTAATTTTTGTCGCCAAGTTTCGCGAGAAATTGGCAAATGTCGCCAAACTTGGCGACCATGTATTGCTTCTCCCACACTTGGTATCATTCTGAGTATTTTGAGAGGGTAAGAAGATCTAACTCAACATAAATAATATAACCCTTTGGCGACATTTTCGGTACATGTATCGAAACGACTTTTCGACTACAATCTGGAAAGTTCTCCAAATGTCTACCTCTAGGAGTTTCAAGAAGGCTCACGTACGTTCACCTCCCCTATAAAAGCTCAGGGAGCGGGTGATGGAGTCAGTTCTTGGATTTTGAGTCACTGAATTAGTTGACTGGAGATACTGAGCGAACTGTATTGCATTGTCTTTTGCGGCGATTTAGCAGTTGTTTGTCAAGTTTTTAACTGCTGTTTTGTGCTCTATTGAGGTGAAAAGAGCTGTATTGTGTCTACTAGAACGAGAAGTTCTGGAGCTGTAAGAGAACTGTGAAGAGTTATTTTGGAATAAATTTCTGCAAGTTTTGATCTGCTTTGGCTTCAAATCTTTCGAACCCGTCCACGCAACAATAGATTCGATGTCGATGCCAAGTTTCAGATCGATTGGTTGACTGCAAGAGGGTTAATTGGGCCTCCACAGATTCGCCCGCCATCGACAAACATATATTCACACAAAATCGAAGTTAATATAAAGGATTTAAAAATATCCCTCTGGAATCTGTAAAGGATCTAGATTCGACGAAAAAAAAAATTTTTTTTTTCACCCGATGCTGAGTTCGTTTTCGTATTTGCTACACCTCAACTACAGTATGCGTAGCATCGGACATTTCTTTTCACCGACATAAGTTTTTAAAGATGCTATTTTAAATACTAGTCTTCGATCTTGGATATTTTTTTCTTTTCAATTTATATTCAATTATTTTAAATTTATCAAATTGGATCCGACAAATTGTCTGTTTTATATCTGTATCTATATAGTATTTAGTATTGCCTCATATTAGTTTTTGAATTGTTACAAGAAAGTTATCCTATAGTATTTATATAATTAGACTGAAAGAAATGAGCTAATTTTAAAAATCTTATAGAAAACGTATATTTATCTCAAGAAGCTTTAAAAATTAAACCACTGCAATCATTCAAATAACTTTTGAAAACAGTTTTAGCGTCGAAATTCAGCCACATCTTTTTGAGAAAAGGGTTCCATATAAATCCAAGCCATAACTAGGCGTGTGGAATATCGTACAACTTTCAATTATACTATAATACTGACGTGGATTTGTGTCATTTACCGTTTTTATATTTTCCTCATTTATTTAGAAAAAATGGCCAGTTTGGCGATATTTTGTGTGATAATTCTTGTATGGGGTCTTCGCCAAAATGATGATTTTGGTGATACATTTTTTGATAATTCTTATATTATCTTTTCCCATAAGTGAACCTGAGGAGAGGAGAAAAACGATCGTTGATGAGGTATGCTCAAGAAAAGAGAACTCTTGTGTTAAAGGCATTTGTTTTTCAACTTTTTACGCCATTAAAACATTGACACGGGAATTGCGGAGCCGGGGATGTTTAGAACACCTTAAGAGGCATTAGGTACCACAGTGATTTTGGACAAAATCGTTAGATCCGTTTTTTAGTAATCATTGAAAAACATGATTTTTCAATTGCAGCTACCTTATGCGCATGCGCGTTTTGAACAAAAACCTTAATGGTAGGTCTCATCGTCACCACTAACCCGCTTACCAAATTTGAACATCCTAGGTCAGTTTGGCCGACCAAACGGTGTAGTGGTTAGCGTGCTAGGTTCTAGACCGCGAGATTGCGGGTTCGAGTCCCGTGTTAGGCATGGGTGTTTGTAAATGTATGTTGCCTTGTCTAATGACGAATGTTTCGGCGCATTATAGCCCTCGTGTTGCTGACGGCGCCAGATAATCTGAAAACAACCAACCTAGGTCAGTTTGTTCGGGAGTTATGCTGACCACAGACACACATACATTTTTTCTACACGACTTTTTTGAAATCGGAATGTCCCAAAACTTGTAGAAATGCTTTTTTTTTTTTTTTTTTTTTTTTTTTTTTTTTTTTTTTTTACTGACTGAATGCAATATTTCCATTACCCTATGTATACATATGGGTAATTGAAAGCAACAAACACACAGGTCATTAAGTTCCTTACATGCTTGTTGTTAAGAACTAAGTATAATAAACTCTCAAATAGAATAATGAATGCTGTAATTTCTAAATATTCAGTAATGGAACGGCATATATATATTTCCCTAGTTTCATTACTGTTATCTCTCAAGTCTTATGTAGTCTTAGCCAATTATCGTCACATCACAGCCTCTAATCTTTCTATGAAAAAGATTTCATCCCGTCTTAACCAAACACATTTTGTATAATGTCGTGAGATTAAAACAGTAGAACTAAGATTACCTTAGACTTTCTTGCCTCTGAACAGAAAAATATATCTCCCACCTTAACATTTATCTGCACAAGTAGAAGAGAGATCTGCCGAATAACATATGGAGTTAAAATAGGATTTGTTTTATTTGAATTAGTTTGTCTTTGAATTTCGTCGTATCCAAATTTTCCTTTTAACTAAAAAAATTTTGCTGTTGCGATACATTTCTTATTTAGCTGCTGTTTAGATTTCAGATTGTCGTAAGTAAAATAATTTGTTCTTTGCTTTTAGTATTTTTAAATTACTGCTATTAAATATTTCAATAGCTTGAGGTAAAGGAATTGCGTAGTTTTATGTTATGATTGTGATACGTGTTTCTCGTGTTCTATCTAGAGATACACATACACTGACATACTACAGTATCCTGGAATCCATACATCCACTTTTTATTTTTAATTACCCATATGTTAACATAGGGTTATGAAAGTATTGTTTTTGGACTATCTCTCTCTAAAAAAGTTGTCCAAAAACAATTTATGTACGTGGTCAGCATAACTCCCGTACAAATTGGCCTACGATGTTCAAATTTGGTGTACAGGTCACTTCTGACCATGGGGCCGTTACCATTAAGGTTTTCGTCAAAGTAGCTCATGCGCAAAAAATTTAAATCTTGAAAAATCAGGTTTTTCAGTAATTGCTAAATTATTGCAGTGTGTGTATCAAAACGGCAAATAACACCATTTCCATTTCGATTGCAATGACTGTTATTATAATGTTATTGAAAGTTGTGCGATGTTCCTCACCCCTAATTTTTGTGAGAATTTTGATCATTGCCGAAATTGATCCAAATCCTTAAAATTACAGTGTCCGGCGAATTTAACTTGTTTTCGTTAGATAGCTTTATACAGCACTGTATCATACTGTACGTCTATCACAAGGATAGCTCCCGCCACATTGTCTAGCGCTGTCTGTTGCCATGGAAACAAGACTAGTCCGTTTACTAAGTGCTATTCCTAAAAACAGACATCTACTTTATATAGTTTGGATAACCAATTTCCGGCATGCATCAAATCTATTCTAAATCAATGAATCTTGTATCTTTCGCAATCATCCACACTATATATGGCGGAAGCTAATCTTCTGATGGACGTATATTCCCAATTTATTTAACGGATACATTTATTCTTAAAAAGTTACTAATAATAATAATAAGAAGATGATAGCAGTTAACTTTGATCAGCACTCCTTTAAAATTATGGAAATGTGGAGATAGTTTTATATGCCCTTGTGGTAATGGTTTAAAAATTTTCCTTGTTACCATTTATGTCGATAGCCGTGATCGTAAAGTTGTTTTATGGTATAATCTGTTATGGGTCGTTTAAAATGTTTGATATCTGAAAAGAAAAATCTTGAAAAGGGTAAATCAAGGTCTTTAAATGAAGGTAATACCCCCCGAGTACCCTGTAACATCTTTTTAGAGTATTGTTGATTTTTTAAGTTTTTGTTGTTCAGAAGTGGTAAACTCTATTTTTGTTTCAGGGACAAAGTATTTCGACTGAATTTGGCGAACATTAACAGGACGAAATGCGAGGTAAGTGAAAAAACTTCACCTGTGTAATTTCTTTGTTGTCCGTAAAATGTCTCAACATGATTATTACGTGTTGTATTTCTTATGCTGATAGCTACGCACCCACGTGTTTTTTTTTTTAAAGTCACTTTCTAGAATTGTTGTTACACCTTACATACGCTGCTCTCAGAATTCAAGTATACGCGATAGCTATTCGAGACAAATTAAATTATTTTCTATTGTTTGACGGACTACATGTTAGGCGTTTTCTGCGGGTTTTTTTCATTGATGAGACACAATTGATGCTTTTCTCTCTAAAGATATCTCTGCACAACTATTTCATGGATTGCATTCGCCCTAAAATTCCTAATATTCCTTAAATTTTTTGTTTCTCCTTAAGATTTCTAAAATTGTAATATTCCTTGAATTTTTCCATAATTCCTAAAACAATTTAAAAATTCGAAAATTCATCGATTTTCCTCTGAAACCCGCGAAAATATCCAGATAATACTCCAGAGGAAGATTTTAACCCTTTTAGTGCCGAAGGACGATCTATCGTTGCTCTCCACACTTGCGAAAAGTTCCAACAACGATACATCATTACGCAAGCATTGGCTCCTAATACGCATCATAAGACTTCTTTATTTCAAAATAACTTTATGAAACGTTGTAAATGGTTCAAATTCTTTGCATTGCAATTAAAAAAATTATTTATTAGAACTTTTTGTTATGTTTTCTGCTGGTTGGTGCCGAAGCACTGTCAACGCTAGAGCGATAAAGTAGAATCTCGACACGGGATAGTTTCTTGGAACCGTAATCGCAATCTGTTTATGATAGTTATCCGATAGCTCACTTGTCACATCATGCATAGGCACGGCTAGTCAAAAATCTTTCTTTCCAGCTAGGCGTCCTCTATAGGCAGAGCGGAGGGGATTAGAGCCAACTCCAAGGCTTCCACAATATACTGCATTGTGAATTTCTTAAATATCACTTTTAGTTTGGTTTTTATGAGTATTTTTCTAACCCCTAGTAAATTCGTCAAATTCCTCTGGATATCTTCGCACAGGCATCCGTTTTCGCGCTGCACAAAAAGATATAATTATTTAATTTTTTGAAAATTGGCTTTTTTTTTTTCTTTTTTTTTTTTGTCGGTATTGAAAGAGGCTTTTAGTCCGAGAGGCGACTGTAATTTTTGTACCCCATCGAACATCATTCTGAATTTTTTATAGAAATTGAAGAAAAGTGAGTAGATTACGAATCCACTTGTCTTCCGTGGCCAAAATGGCCGAAACTGATCAAAAATCGACTTGGAATGAGTTGAACTAAAATCCGATTGCCAAATATGTCATAACTTGCCAAAAATAGAACAAACTTAATCGTCTGGCAACCCACTTTATTTTGATTTTCAATGAGAAAAAGCGCAAACGATTTCTGATCTTTGACTTGGAAAACTTATATCTTTTAAAAGTAAGCCAAATTGGCGACATCAGTTACGTCATAAATGACGTAATATTTTTTGTCAACTTCTCTCCCTTTTAATAGATGCAAGTAGACCCGTCGCCAGATATCTAAATCCTCTGCAACATTCTTTATTGAAAATTAAAGAGTGAGGGTTACTAAATAAAAAAAAATGCTCATTATTTGGCAAGTTATGGCGCATTTGGCAATCGGATTTAGTTCAACTTATTAAAAGTCGATTTTTGACCAGTTTCGGTCATTTTTGTCACGGCAGACAAGTGGATTCGTAATCTACTCACTTTTCTCTAATTTCTATAAAAAAATTCAGAATGATGTTCGATGGCGTCCAAAACTTGCTGTCGCCTCTCAGTCTATTTGAAAAGAATGTGTTACGAGCCTATCCCTAAATTTTTTTAAAATTATCCCTAAAATTTGTCAAATTTCCCCTAAAATATTTGGAATTATCCCTAAAAATCCTATCTTAATTTTTTAGAAAAATCACTTTGCCCTCTTCTATTCATACTCCAACCTTTTACGGTGTCTTTCACAGTACCGCCCCCTTGCACTACGAGAATCACAAAGCCATTTGTCCTTACAGAGGCTTTACAAAATCTCTTAAGTATTCATCGTAAGAAATCCTTTACGGTGATAAATTGGTCCCATAAAATTTTAAAGAGGTCAACTCAGAAGCAATCGAAGCTGAAAAAAAAAAAAGCGTAACAAACAATAAAAAGATCTTTCATCTCTCGCAGTGGCATTTCCAGAACGGGCTGGTCGAAGAACGTGCCAAACCTTAATAGGAATGCCCCTTCTCGGAAGATAAAACGTCCTCATTTTTCCCGCCCTTTGTCTGCTTGTCCCTCCCTATGCACAAGATCGAATACTCCGATACGATGACGATGAAAGATGACTATTTGTTTCCGATGTATCGATTTATCGGATGCTGGCTCACGCGCGTCAGGGGGGGGGGGGGGCTCGGGGCACAAAGGGAAGTATATTAAAAGAAGAAGACGGGGGAAAAACTTCTAACTTTATTTCTTGTTGGGGGGAAAAAGAGAAATAAATCTATTTGTTATTTCGACAATGGGTGAAGAATCGGGGTGTGAAGTGAAGTGAGTTAAACAAAAGGGAAAGGTGAGATCTCTCGAATCATGGGGTAACGTTTTGTGATTGGGATGAGCTGTATCGATTTTAGGATGAGAAGAATGTGTCGTAAGGAAGTTGAGTTAAGTCGGAATTCAAGGCCTTGGTCTTTAAAAAGTTATAAAACTTTCGTCTATTCAGAAAAGAACGTGGACACACCCAAATCCTACCCTAGTGTTACAGTAGGTTGGTGATTCCAAAATGGCGCCACGTTCCTGCTGTATTTTTTAAGGACCTAAAGAAATTACTTGTTTGTTTGGACTTATAAATACTGAATTGAAATCCTCTTTAAAACTTTTTTTTTTCCTAATCATATTCTGATTATTAGTCCCAACTTTCTTTGTAGCTCAGTGGAAGTATTGTACATGCATGCGAAAAAACCGGGGAAACGCGGTTTTTCCCCGCTCTTTCCTTGTAACATTATATTTTTCCGGTAACTTTGGGAATATTGAACAATCAAAATTTCTGGTTAACAAAAACCGATAAAGACTCAAGTCACATACCCTGTTCTGACCGTCGATATAGATAAACAACTGGATAGACTGCTCCATTGTCAATGCAAAGAGAAAAACGCGCCGGGGATTGCGAAGCTTGTGGGATGATTAACCATTCACAGTTCACTTTTATAATTGGATGAGAATGCGAAAAACCTTGTAAATTGTTAGAGTATATATTTGTTTGCACATTATCACTAATTAAGGTCTACTATTGACATTTCTGCTGTGTACAACCCAAAATTTTATTTTCAATCTTCGACAATTCATATTTTTTATCCCACCAATTGCATCTAGCAACGGCTTCATTTTCCCAGCTTTAAGCAGTCTATCCAGTTGTTTATCTATATCGATAGTCCTGACATTACACATTCGGATAGCCTTAATTCCGATAGCATCATTACATCATGTTTGAGTGTACCTGTTCTATGGTATTTGAGACATAAATCCTTTTCAAGTTCGGGCTACTCTATAAGTTACTTATTACAAATACAGTAGATACGGCAACGATTGTTACAAATAGCCTCGTGTCGATTGTTGGTCTGCTTGGGGAGAATTTTATGGGTTTCCTTATTTTCGAAACGCAAATTTGGCGCTTCCCTTTTAAAGACCTGGTGAAATGCGTTCCTCCCTTCATAAATATGCCGACCAAACGGTATAGTGGTTAGCGTGCTAGCTTCTAGACCGCGAGGTTGCGGGTTCGAGTTCCGTGTTGAGCATGGGTGTTTGTAAATGTATGTTGGCTTGTCTAATGACGAATGTTTCGGTGCGTTTTAGCCCTCGTGTTGCTGACGGCGCCAGATAATCTGAATACAACCAACCCTTCACAAATATACTGACCTGAATAACATTCCGTAGTATACAGGCTGTACATAGTATACCCCTCGCTACCAACTCACTGTTCCCAGTCTTTCAAATGTCATTAAAAAGCAGCCAATGTTATAATTTAATACTAAATAATATAATAATTAGCCTTCGTGTAGCTCTTGCTGAAGCTTGAACATTTTGCTGTTGTGCCGATCCAAGTTACATACCTGCCTTAGTTCATTATCTTGATATAATGAATACACATAGCTCTTTATCTTGAGATGATGAATGCTCATAGCTCGTAAACATAGCTCATCATCTTGAAATAATGAAAGTATATATCACAACCAACCAGACATAACGCATTTTCTTAAGATAGTGAATGTACATATATCCTAACCAACCTCGCGTAGCTATTTATCTTTAGATAATGAATCTACATAGTAAATAACCATCCTAACATACATTTTCTTGAACTTATGACGGTAAATAGCCCATAATAATTGTAACGTCCTTAACCAAGGTGGGAAAACCGAATCGAATGTCTCATGCCATCCTTCTGCGATGACCCTTTACACAAATCTTCCAATAATTCTCCTAAATTCATATCCACATCGGAGAACATATTTGATATGTAACTCCCCCCCCCCCCCTACTTATCGGCCGACATGGGTCAGCTCCCCTCCCCTTCTTCAAACGATATCCGTTATAATCCGTTCTGTAGAACAGGGAGGGTCTATTCCATTTATCGAACATCTCTCATAACTCAACATGTTCCATCGGATCCTCCATGCCTTATCTGGTGTGGTAGAAGAGAAAGAAAGAAAAAAGAAGAAAAAGGCCATTAGAAAGCTCCAAGCGATTTTTGACGAAAAAATTGACGAAAGAGGGAAAAGTTGTAGCGAATTATCTCTCTGAAGATGTAGCGAACTATCGGTGGATGATTATCAACTCTCTTTTCTCTCTTGGGGTTAAGACCGTAAAAGTTGAGATTGGGTAACTATTATTTATGGAGGTGGTGGTTTATCTTTGTGGAGGTGAAAAGTTTTCGGGGGGTTAAAAATGATAGAGGGAAGGGAAATCTTTCGTCAAGGGTTGAAAGAGTTTTGGTTTGCTTCTTATCCTCAAAAAGTTTGTTTTTGAAAGTTTTCGGGATTGTTTTTAGCGATAACTTCCATGTGTTTCTTGGCGGTTTAGGGTGGGTGGCTAAGCCTTATTAAGCTGGGAAAGTTTGTTAGTTTCTTTTTAGTTTTTGAGGCGGATACGGAATAGTGGGTTTTTAAGAAGATAATAGTTTCTCTTAGGAAAGAGATTTGCTAGATTCGGTTCAGTTAATGCTCTGTAATCTCTGTTTTGAAAGTGAGTAGACGTGGTGTATATTGCGACTGATAGTTTCGTTTGTCGTGTTTCTAGTTGCGAGTTCTCTCCCATACGAGACACAAATTCTTGACTGTATCTCTTTGAAAGACCTCTTAAAATGTATTCTTTCTATCTACGCCATACTACTTTCTTTGGTCCAGGTATTAATCTCATAATAATCCGGCTTGGTATACCTGTACCTGTTAGTGATAGCGAGTCTCTAATACAAAAACATTTCAATTGAACTGAATAAAAAGATATTTTGAATTAAGCTGCTGTTTTGAATAAATAGCTATGGAACTAATAATCAACTCGATGATTTCCTACGATCTATTTTTTTTTTTTTTTTTTTTTTTTTGGAAGTTTAATATTCGCTATTACAATGGACAATTCCCACATTTTTTTATTTAATTATAAATGTTTCGAAAAGGCAATAAACACAACAAATTTTGTTCACTGCGCTTTTTTTGTTGTTGTTGTTGTTGAATTTACAACCAAAGTTCGCTTGTTAGTTTTGGAAGGGAAAAGAATACAAACAACACATTTGGGACGAATGTGACGTCACTACATCTTAAACAACTTGGCTTGAAACACAGCACCAACGCCAATTATTTGGCAGAAACATCACGATAACCATAGAAACGGAAGGATATTTTGACGTCACAATTATAAAATATCGTTTTGATCGGGCGAGGATTTCGGACATTTTCTTTTCTTAATATTTAAATAGCTTATTTTTTTAAAAAAACTTTTGTTTGAATATTTGTAATCAGAAAGAAATCTTTCATAAATATAAACTAATTTCACTCGTTTTTTAAAAAAGCGGGATTTATCTATTAAGTAGTTTGAAAAACTCTGCTATATTTTGACTCTTATGATGTTTTTTATTCCTTACAAGTTTTATTCAATTTCTATGAGAAAAACGTTTCATATTTTGCGCTAAATTACACGTTTTTAATTTTGTTATATTTGTTTCAGTTTAAAGTACAATAAATACAGTTGAAACTAAAAAAATATACTTGTATGTTATAAAATTCCATTTCTAAACGCACTAAAGTTTTTTTTTTTTTTTTAAATATTAAACTTCTAGCATATACGCAAATACACATCAAAGAGATGTACACTTCATCTCCAAACACCATTTGATGTAGTTGCCCATCCCTTTTCAAAGCAGAGCGTACCTGGACGCTATTTTTAACCCTAAAAATTCCTCTCTAAAAGAAGAAAAAACGTTCTTTTTTTCTTAAAAAAAAGAACTAAGAAACTAAAGCATCCCTCCCTGGGAAAAAGTCCTTGATGGATTGGGAGTGTCAAAAGTGCGCGAGGCTCTCCCTGATATCTCCCGCCAAAAGACAAATGGTTTGCGACATGCTAAACTGTACTACCCCCTTCACATTCACGTTAGGTTTAGCCCCTTCTCCCCCCCACGTTACCGGGGCTTCTTTCGCACGTAGTTTAGGGATCCATATATTTTCGTTTTAGTAAAATGGAAGGTGGGCGGGTTTTGTTTTTCTCCCACAGTGTTTAAGGTCGGGGGTTTTTTGGAGTTGCGTGAGATTTTAGTTTGTATGGTGTTTTGATACAATTGATGTTATCTTTGGGTCTGTGGAGAAATGACTTTTCTTGCTGATGTAGAGCAAAGACCCGCGCTAAGATATTGGGCGATTTTTATCTTAAGTCATTAATAACTGAATGTCGGATATTTTTTATGGGATTCATGAATGGGTGCTATTTTCTCTCCTTTTATAAACCTTTTTTATGTTAACTTCGAATTTGAGTGTGTGTGAGGGTGGGTGGGAGGCTGAGTTATGTCGATGGCAGGAAAGTGTTCGGAGGCCTAATTAATCCCTTTGCCGTCATCCAATCGAACTGAAACTTGACAGATAGATTTGATGTTGATGACAATGCATTCTATCAAATTTTGGCGGCTGTTACTGTCATTAAAAGGTCGCTTTTACGGAATATTAATAAACCAACTTGCCGTCATCTAATCGCGATGAAATAGTATTTAACCGATCGTTGAAGAAACTCTTTCCTGTTGCCAACATTGTTTTAATTAATAATCAAATTGTTTTGGATCGGAATAAATCAAAGATATTTGGATGTGAGTGCATAAATGCCCTTTCATTCTTAATGAATAAATTTTGAAAAGTATTTTACGCATATTTTGCCGATGGAGATGTTTTTAATATTTAAAATTAGATGCCAACACCAAGCACACGCTGACAACGGAAACGGCACTTCGTTAATAAAATAAAAATTAACAATGCATATAAAGGAATTGTATTAAAAACTTTTTTTATGAGTTAATATTATTCTCCCGTTTCTTAAACGTCATTTGATAAAAGTTCAATAAATTCACGCTATTTAAAGAGTCTTTTCAAAAAGGGCTCCTTAACTTTGAAATGACAAAACTATGAAACACTGAGTGGCTGAAGAGACAGGTGATATGTTGATTAGACAGGTATGGAATTATAGATACACCAGTTTGCAAAATTATTAACAATATTATATTAGTAACAAATTATTGTAATCTATAGCATCTAGTGGAATGAGATTACCCGTTCCCCTCATAAAAAAAATCCCCCTATGTGCCTTTCACTGGTTAGTACAGCCCAAGCTATCACTTTTGAAGAATACAGTGATTTTGTAAGACATTTTTTAGTACCCCATTCGCACCAATTTTGTTTATTGATAAATCTGCCCAAATAAAAATGGGCCCCATCGATATACCATTTGTAGCCGTCATCAAATTTACTCTCATCACTCAATTTTACCAGCCGGTGTATTTAAAATTCCGTACCTGTTCATCCAACATAAAACCCGTCTCCTCTTTCTAATCTCTTACTGTTTTGCGTAAGAGTCTAAATACAATCGGATTGATTTGCAAACTCATTAATTTGACAAATAAGGAAACAGAATGACAATGAAAAATCGTTATTTTAACTATAAATGTCCCACTCATCTAACCTATTAAAATTTATATTATCATCACATCACACCTTGAATATCTTTCTCAATTCTTCCCCTACGAAAAGAGTTCCACGTTACCTACCTACCAAGTAATATTAATATTCAAATCATCCACCCCCTAACTGCAGTTCCCCAAATTAAATTTAATAACAGTTTCATTAAAAGCATGTGTAAAATATTTAAACGTTCAAATATTCAAAACTCTAAAGTAAAAATACACGTTACAGCATAACCCGCGACTTAAATGCCATCTGTTCTACGTCAAGCACATACCTACATCTCAAGAATGGTGTATATTCTCCTTTCCGTTACCAAGGTTACAAGATCTTTTTTTCTTTTTCCATGGTCGTCCTTGTTATAGTAAAAGGAAAGGAGGGAGAACTTTTAATGGTGATGATTTTGAAGAAGTTGCATTAGGAGGAGCAAGACGCCAACTAGCTGGAAGAACAGAAAAGAAAGTGAAGCAGTAATTAGCGCAACCTCGAGATTGTTCCGAGTTTTGCTACTTCTTAATTCCGCCCTATGCAAGATCTTTTCTTCGTTTTCCCGTCTTCCTTAATCTTCGAGGAAAAGAATTTGAAGAAAAGTCTGTGATGTTTATTGCGATTTTTTTTTTTTCTTTCTCTCTTTTCTTTTTAAGGTGGGATTTCTTTATGTTCTTTTGTTTTTAGGAAGGATTTTGGACTTAGGTTTTAATGCCGAGTTGTAGTTTTATGTGAGGAATTTGATTTTGATTCTTTTTTTTTTTTTTCTTTTTTTTTTTTCTGTGAAGAATTAGCTAGTAGTTTCACACTTGTTCTTTAAATTGAACATCTGTAAATGATAATTTAGAACTTTCTTTTACTTTTATCACTTAGTAATTATTAGAACGACTTAACAGGGCTGCCAGTGGCGACTTAAAAAGCTACTAAAGCGATGGTTTTAGTAGCCAGGCGACTATGACGACTATTTCAATGAAAATAAGACCCAAAAGCAACTATTTTAAGCAAAACCTTCAACTATTTTTGGGCTAAGGCGACTATTTTTTATGAAATTCGATACTGCCAGATACTAGACGGAAAAAAGCGTCACTTGAGGGTTTTTTAAGGGGGGGGGGGAGGAAATGCTACTGACATAAAGGTTAATTTTTTGTTTATATTCACGGGTGGAATGGTCATTTTGTTAGTCCAATGATAGTATCTCTCTGGTAACATCGCACATGTGATTTTTATTTTCGAGCAGCAACGCTCTTGACTTCTAAACAAGTAACGTATTAAGTGCCAAGCCCAACACGAATATATGCTTTTTATAGACCGACAGAGCTAGTCATGCGCAAAAGACATGACGTGACCTCAGAACTAGTTTGAACTTGCTTAGACTGGTATAATCCAGCCAAATCTATGGAACATCTTACTTAAAGTGAGATTGAACCCGGTAACAGTAGAAAAGGCTTATACACTGTAAAAAGGACCTATTGGAAATACATTATATACAATACATTGTCCCCACAAATACTTGATGAAGTATTGTTTTTTAATTTATATATTTTTTCGTGGACCAGTTAGTACCCATCCATTACCTATAAACGATATTTGAGTCTCAGTTGAATAACCACTGCACTGTAGAAATATGTATGTTCTTGGAGAAAGCTCTTCCTAATCTCTCATCATCAATTCAAATTACAACATTATTTCTAACAGAGTTCTTGAAGGTCGTTCGACCTCCCTATTTCGGCACTTTATACTAATTTGCCC
Source organism: Linyphia triangularis (assembly GCA_963978545.1). NCBI lineage: Eukaryota > Metazoa > Arthropoda > Arachnida > Araneae > Linyphiidae > Linyphia > Linyphia triangularis. The sequence goes on from OZ021729.1 coordinate 67,081,596, forward strand.
TCGACCCGATTCCCACCGCATTTTTAACCAATTCTCTTAACTACTTTCCCAAACTACCTAAACGTTTTCGAACCTAATCGTCGCCACTCACGTCAGCCACCTTCCCACGAAAATCCTAATTAAATTCGTCCTCTCTTTCCGAAGAAGTATAAAGCCTACTTCCTCTTCCCCATTCAGTCTAAGGCTACACAAAAGAGGAGGTTGTCTCATAACTGTGGACTACGTCACTGGAAAGTTTGATCATAAGCTAAACCATCAATAGATGACAGTAGGACGTCAGTGGTTGGGCGTGGTTTTTTTTTTTTTTTTTTTTTTTTTTTTTTTTTTTTTTTTTTTTTTTTTTTTTTTTTTTTTAGCGAAAGGAAATTTACTTCATAATATAGCCAAAAAAAATCATGTGGAATTTGGGAAATTTTCAAAAGTGGAATTTTTCTTTGCATTGTCACTTAAAAAGAGCTTCTACAGAGGTCGCTTTAAGGTACATTTGATTGTTAAACTCTTGAATTCATAGAGGGATACTTACAAATGGTTATTTTAGGTACTCTTCCGTTAGCCTGGTTCCGATTGGCGCAGTTGTCGCCATGCTTAAATGTCTACTCGTTTAAATGACGCGTAGAAGTATCGCCAAGCCTAAATGTTTATGCTTTTTATAGGTTTGCTGTAGCTACCTTATAATGGTTCGTTATAGGAATTATAAATGATTCGAAGGATTTTAGTTTGGATGAGTTTTTGCTACAATTTGGCGGGGGTTTTCTTGTATCGCCGTAAGTTTTCCTTTTTATTTTACTAATAAATTTTGGCAGATTGTGATTCATGTGACTTTATTATAAGCTGTGATAAAAGCATGTAAAGATTTGCGGCTTGTTGTGACAAACATTCCGGCAATAACTATGTGTAGTGATAAATATAAGTCACCAAGTAGTGAGTTGAATGAAATTGAACAAAATGTGTCGCCAATATTTTCCAAACACCCCATTTTGGTGTCCGGTTAAGAGTTATTCAATTTTTTTTTATGAAAATTAAGGAGCGATTGAATTTAAATATTGACCAAACTCGTGAGACCTTCAATGTGATATATACTTGCGTGTTAACTACTATAGTTATTCATATATATCATTTAGTTATCACAAAATACATTGAATCTGCTTAGATATCGTCTGGAGGGAAATCCACTTCAAACATGGTAAAATCTAATTATGAGACACTCCCCCCTTCAACTACTAACCTTGCCTTTAATTAAAACATTTTGCAGGGAGGGGGTCTTTTCAACAGTTCCTTTTCTCGGCGCCTTTTCCTTTAAGAAAGTCTCGCTTTGGCTGTCTCTTCTGAGAAGAAACTTTGTGCCGTCCTTTCATGTTGTTGAAGCTTACGTAGCTGCAATTCCCTTATACATTCCCTGCCCCCTTTCCGGTAAGTTTCCCCCCTTTTCCTGGTTTCCAGAGTGAATTCCGGGATCGAAGGGGGGGGGGGTATAGTGGGGCACCCGGGCAACAAGCATCTATGTGGTATTTTCCTCAACTTCAACGGTTGAAGTTATGCTGAAACGAACCGAATGTGTTGGAAGGTGTATGGTAGTTTTATTGTTAATAAATGTGCGTGTAATGTTGTGGAGTCGTGTGCAATTTACTTTGTTTATTTAGTAGTCGGGATTTTAGGTTGTAATATCTGATAGAAGGATTGTGAGAGTTATCATTGTGTTTTGGTTTGGCGCTTTTATTGTTAAGAGTGGATTTTGGGGTTTGGCACATTTATTGGCGGTGTTGTACTGAAAAAGTGGCGCGGTATTGTCGACGTTGAAGGGACAATTCCCGCATTTTTTTTATTATTTTTTTACTCGATTCTAAATGTTTCGAAAAGGCCATAAACATAAAAATTTCTGCTCAATGCACTTTTTTTAATTTGCGATCAAAATTACCTTGTTAGAGGTTGGCGAGAAAACGGCTCATTTCGTTGGCGTTGAACGTGACGTAAAGAGATCTCAAACATCTTGGCTTGAAATGATTTGCAAGTTTTTCGCAAATTACGCCAACCTGTACGGAATGTGGCAATGGTCTACCAACGCCAACTTTTTTAACGATAATTATTTGGCAGAAACCTCACGATAACCATAGAAACGCAGGGATCTCTTTACGTCACGAATTTTGTTGACTGTTTTGATCGAACTGGTTTTGGCTCTGTTTTGGGACATTTTCTTTTCTTAATATTTAAATAACTAATTTTTTTTAAAGAACTTTTGTTTTAATATTTGGAATCAGAAAGAAACTCTTCATAAACATGTACCAATTTCACTCGTTTTTAAAAAATGCGGGAATTGTTCATTGTAAGAGTGAGTGTGACATTGTAGATGTTGTATTGAAAGGGATAGTGTAACGCAGTAGATGTTGAAATGGAAAAAAATGCATGTGGTGTTGTAAGTGTTGAATTTGAAAAAATAGATGTGTTATTGTTGGTTTTATATTAAAAACAGGTTTAACTGGGAATGGTATGGTGAACACCTCTGAACCACACAGTCATGCTATAAACAATGCACTCATCTATTAAAAAAAAACTATTACAATCATTATTTAAATAAAATTACAGTTGTGCAATTAGTATTTCTCCTAAAGAGTATCCACTAAATCCCCCCCCCCCCATTCCCCAATAAACCCATTCCATCCCGCTTTCCGTACAGCAATCACCCTCACGCCTAAGTCCCCCTTATGCTTAAAACCTTCAGTCGCTTACTAAAGAATGGAGGAAGATTCAAATTAGTCCCCCCTTTCCATTCCACTGCTCTAATTCCTAAGACAGAAGGTACTCCTTTTAAAAGTAAGAGTTACTCTTTAGGTATTCATTCTACCCCTCCCCTTCACCCCTTTCCAATTTGCATCCGTAATTCGAAATTACGCTTTCTCTTTTCCGTACCTTTACTTTCTGGTTGGTTCTTCTTTTTTTTTTTTTTTTATCGTTGTGATCCAAGGAAGATTCTGTTGGTGGTTGTAGATTCTTCTTTTCTATCTCTTGGAATGTGATTACTGAGGAGAAGGGGGGGGGGGGTTGTATTGAGGGGGATGTCGAAGGTTATCGATTGAGATTTAGGTGGGAGATTTATTCTTTTTTTTTTTGTTTTTGAGCAGACGATATTTTTAGTTCCTCTTAAATTTAGCAATTTCAATATTTTGACGCTGCATTGTATCACATGTTTGATGGTGCTCAAATAATATTCCTGTTTTTTTTTTTCTATATATATATATATATATATATATATATATATTAGCTTCAAGAACCAATTTCTTGGAAATTACGAGTAGGTGTAAGTTTTGAAATCGAATGAAGTATCCTTAAAACATTTAATAGCAAAAAGTAAATTATACAAGTTTGGGTACTGACTTATTATCCCCTCGACCGTTGGTGAACTTTGTATTGGCGATAAAAAGGTCGAACCAACTGGCCTCCTCGGAGGTCCAGCTCAACTCACGACCTGTGTCGGGGCTTTTCCGTGGAAGGCCTCAGCTGCGTGGCAGACCGGACATCCGTCCGGGCTGTCAGTTTCGACGGACTTGGCGAACTTTTTTTCACGTCAACGGTCATCGGAATTGTTGTTTATAATTGTAAATCGATAATTCTATCGGTCTTTAGAAACTTACTTGAAGTTTAGATGAATTAAAAACAGTCGTTTCTATTCATTACAGATTTCTAAACTTAATTTTTTTTTTTAATTTAAATGAACACCTATTTATCTCTTTATTTTACTAATATTTTTAAATTTTTGTCTTTAAAAGCAACTTTAATTCTAAGAGTGCGAAACGAACTCTCCTTATCACAGCAATTCGATGTGATAAAGGGGATATTCCCTACGAAATAAACTCTTTTTTTTTTTTATCTGGATATTTCGGTTTCTTTTTCCGTCGAAAAGAAGAATTGCAAATGGGAGAGCAACAAGGGAAAACCCCAGATAAGATAATCAGATGGCCGCGCATAAATTACCCGGATGAAGAGGGATTTAGGAGTCTTTTTCTTCTCATAGAAAAAGAGCCACTCCACTGATATTACTTGTTACTCCTAATACTCTTATTTTTTTCTCTTGTCCTGTTTTTTGTGGGATTTATTTACCATTGATCGGAGAGGTCTTCTGGATTTGTTGAGCTGGATGGAGACGAAAGGAATCTCTTTAGGGAATTTTTACAAAACTTTTCATATATTCATCTCCCCTCCGAGAAGAATTGGGATACACTGAATAGCCATACTGCTGTCTGACGCCTGTGGAAATTACCGGATATTCATAAAAAAATGTGTCCTTTTTTTTTTTTTTAAGCTCTCCTGATGGATGTGTGGTTAGCGCTCTGGCCTCGCATGCCGAAGTTGCTGGTTTCGAATCCTGGGTTAGGCGTGGATGTTCGTTGTGGTTCAGAATCCACGTTAAGCTTTAGGTCTCGGCCTGATTATCCATTATTGTGTATAAATGTAGGTCGTTGAGCGTACAAATCAATCAACCTTGTTTTCCACGGAGAGGAATTTTGAAAATTTTCGTGCTTTATGTAATTGTGGTCATGTTAATTCTAGCTTTGTATTAAATTTTACCAAATAAATTCTGACATCACAGAAACAAGTACCCCGATTTTAACACTGCCTTAGAGAAAAAAAATAAAACTTTCTTTAAAAAAAATTAAATTCTGAATGCTGTTTAGTTTTTCGCTTACCTGTCTATGAATGAAAGGGTGACGTATAAATATAGAAAGATACTTACCTTTATATAGAAAGCATAACTCGCCGGGATTGCCTTTAATTCAAAAGATTCCTACATTGTACCAACTGCTTAAAAGTTTTTTTTTCTGCAATTACTATCGTACTACAGTAAAACAACTTCTACAGTTTTCCCAAGTTAGCTTTAATTTTGCCCGTTCGTCATACACATGGCCGTTTATAGAGTATCATAATAGTTTATTACTGTACTTACATCAGACGTATAAATCAAGACGTATAGACAAGAATAATGCATAAATGTAGCAGCTTGATAAATACTTGTCTAACGCATAACACGTCGAGATCGTCTTCAGTTGAAAAAACGCTTACATTGTACCAACTGCTGAAAAGTTGTTTTTTTCGCAATCACTATCATACTACAGTAAAACGACTTCTACAGATTTTTCAAGTTGCTTCTCTTTCACTCGTTGTATTCAACTCATTCTTTTGAGTTAATCTCGTTCATTATTGTTGTAACTTTTTAATTAAAAGATAAATTTATGTGATTCATTTAAATGTACATTTATTTGACAATTGAATTCAATATTTTTTTTTTAATCCAAAACGCTTAATATAGAAGTTTATATACATTTTAATCGAATCTTCTTGGTATATTTCATGATAAACATAATAGACTGAGAGGCGACTGCAATTTTTGGACCCCATCGAACATCATTCTGATTTTTTTATAGAAATTAGAGAAAAGTGAGTATATTACGAATCCACTGGTCTGGCGTGACAAAAATGGCCGAAACTAGTTTAAAATCGACTTTTTATAAGTTGAACTAAATCCAATTTTAAATGAGCCATATCTTGCCAAATAATTAGAATTTTTTTTATTTGGTAACCCTCACTCTTTAATTATAAATTAAGAAGTTTGCAGAGGATTCAGATATCTGGCGACGGTCTACTTGCATCATTTAAAAGGGTGCCAAATTGGCAATAAACATTACGTCAAGGATGACGTAACTGATGTCGCCAATTTGGCATACTTTTAGAAGATACAAATTTTCCAAGTTAGAGATCAGAAATCGTTTGCGCTTTTTCTCATTGAAAATCAAAATGCAGGGTTGCCAGACGAAAAAGTTTGTTCTCTTTTTGGCAAGTTATGACATATTTGGCAATCGGATTTTAGTTCAACTCATTCCAAGTCTATTTTTGATCAGTTTCGGCCATTTTTGCCACGGCAGACCAGTGGATTCCTAATCTACTCACTTTTCTCCAATCTCTATAAACAATTCAGAATGATGTTCGATGGGGTCCAAAAATTGCAGTCGCCTCTCGGACTATAATCATCTGAAGGAAAATTAAAAATTAGATCTCTGGTAAAAAAGAAAAAGCATCTTTCACAATACGTTACAAATTGCTTTCGTTTTTTATCAAGCGAGAAAATATTTTTTGTTGCTGATGTATATACAATCTAAAAATATAAACTGAAAAGCAATGTTTGCACTTTATAAATTGTTGTACTCATTTTCATTTGACTTTTAAACAAAATATGACGGTTATAAATAACTTTAGTACGTCATCAGTCAACTTGCATTTTACGGATCTGAAACATTGTTACTCATCATCTAGATTTGAGCTTTGAGAACATTCTTTTAAAAAAAGCGCCAAGGTATTTATCATTCCAGAAAAACTGATACCCCTCCCCCCCCCCCCTTCCTTCTCCCCTTTAATACAAATATCATTTCTCTTAATAACGGAAGCTCGCTAAAAATGAAATTCCCAAACTAGAAAAACAAAGTTTTATCGTGCGTGTAAAAATAAACAATAATAAAAAAAAAAATCTCGGATCAGAACATCTGATTGTTATCCCTCCCCCTCTCCCTACTACGTTATCCAATAGGCAAGCTCCTTTCTCGGGAAGTAAATAAGTTAGTCTAAACAAAAGTCTCCGCTATAAAAATAAACAAATAAAACAGATTTCAGGAAACGTAACGGATAAATTCCTTTTCCTTTATAGCTGCTCCGGTTTTTTTTTTTGTTTTTTTTTGTTTTTTTATTTATCTGTTTTTTGTTTGCTTGCTTATTGTTTGCGCGCACTATTTCGGAGTTATTTATATGTTATTCCCGTTCTCTTTGTCTTTTTATTATTGTTATTAACCCTGGCTATGTCTCTCTTTTGGAGACGAAATACTGTTGCCAGATTTCCGTTGTTGTAAATTTTCTGGTGTTCGATAAGTTCCTTTTTTTTTTTTTTTTTTTTTTTTTTTGAAAGGAGGGGGGCGGAGGTGAATTGCCCCTTATTCTTATCTAGGGCTGCACTGCGCTGCGTGTATATCTGCCTCTATCCCGGCTGTTGGAACGTTTTATCTAGTACTGGAAATTTATGTTTATGTTGCAGTAAATCTGGGTGAAATGTGCAGAATGAAGGTTTTTTTTTTTTTTTTTTTTTTTTTTTTATCTCTAGGGTGATTTTCTTGGGATGTCGGATGGATTCTGATCCCATTGAAGCTAATTTTGAATTTGTAATTTTTCTTTAGAATCTTCCACGTCTACAAAAAATATTTGTGACTCGGAAATTTCGCTCAAAATAAAACTCGCAATGGTTCTAATTCTTAGATTGTTTCAGAGTACCAGTCACGTGACCTCTCAATGTTCATAGATAGGAAAGAAAGTTGTTAACAATTAGCCATTACGGTACTTTTTCGTCGAAGGAAGTCGTTGGTATTTTCAACAGGGTTCCCACGGTTTTAAAAGTGCTTAATATTTTTTATTTTGTTTTCAAAGCCTTGAAAATGCTTAGATATCCTTAAAAGTACTTAATTTTTGCGGTTGTATGTCCTAATGCAAAATTTATACAAACACAACTCAGACTTGCTATCCCCGCATGACCGCCACTTATCCGCACCATATTGAAATTCTCCAATGTATTTGTATTACGAATATGCTTTATTAAAAAATAATATATAGACATGCCTGAAAACAAATTTTCAAAGGCCCTTAAAAAACATTTATTTAGGCTCTTAAAAGTCATTGATTTTTCATTCTGTGATTTGAGTACGATACAGATTCTGCAACAATAATTGTTTACATATATTCGCACCAAATTATGGCAACCATAGGTAGTTCACTTGTTATTAAAAAATGGCTGCTGCTGCCATTCATTGGCGAAAATCACCTTGGCGCAGAATCCGTACAGTAATTTGAAGTTTTACCCTTATAGACTGAGAGGCGACTGTAACCCCATCAAACACCATTCTGAATTTTTTATAGAAATTGGAGAAAAATGAGTAGATTACGAATCCACTGGTCTGCCGTGGCAAAAATGGCCGAAATGGGGCAAAAATTGAATTAAATCCAATTGCTTAATGCGCCATAACTTGCTAAATAATAAGCATTTTTTTTTTCTAATTTGGTAACCCTCACTCTTTAAATTTCAAGTAAGAAGGTTGCAGACGATTCAGATGTGTTGGTATGGCTTACTTACATCTTTCACAAATGAGCCAAATTGGCAATAAACATTACGTCACTGATGATGTAACTGATGTCACCAATTTGGCTTACTTTTAAAAAATACAAGTTTTTCGAGCCAGAGATCAGAAATCGTTTGCTCTTTTTGTCATTGAAAATCAAAATGCAGTGGGTTGCCAGACGAAAAAGTTTGTTCTCTTTTGGGCAAGCTATGACATATTTGGCAATCGGATTTTAGTTCAACTCATTCCAAGTCGATTTTTGATCAGTTTCGGCCATTTTTGCCACCGCAGACCAGTGGATTCGTAATCTACTCACTTTTCTCCTATTTCTAAAAAAAAATTCAGAATGATGTTCGATGGGGTCCAAAAATATCAGTCGCCTCTCGGACTCTTATTTTAAACATTGCCAACCCCCCCCCCCCCTTTTAACTGAAAAGTACCGCCATTACTCTACTGCGTACCTCTGTAAATTAACACTGAGTGACTCTTGCCGTACCTACATCCTACCGAATATTTAAGAAAGAAGTCCCTAACTTTGAAATGACGTAACTACGAAACAGGGAGAGACTGAAGGAAGAGACAAGTGATATATTGGATCGATAGGTCAGGAATTTCAAATACACTGGTTTGCAAAATTAATAAATCGGAGTAAATTTGAATGTGGTTTGCCGATGTGGCCTATTTTCATTTGGAGAGATTCATTAATACACAAAACTGGTGAATATGAGGTACTGAAAACTTGTTTGATATGCACTATCCAGTAATGAAGTCAGGGCATAGAGCTCTTCCTCACAAAGATATACTAATATTTTATATCAATTTGACCACATTTCAATTGTGTAACTAATTTTGAAACCTGTGCATTTAAAATTCCGTACCTGTCTATTCAACATTCCACTTGTCTACTCTCTCCGACTCTTACTGTTATGGTGTGTGGGTCATTTCACAGTTTACGCCCTATAGTTAGCTAGTGTGAGTTTGAAGCCATGCTGTTAGATACCACCACTCGCCCCCTCCCCCCCCCAAAAAAAATAATAGGGCTTTGTTGTCAATACAAAAGTCGTATTATTGTCTCTTTTAACTTTACTTGGAAACTCTGTGTTTGATACAAAAAAAATGTTAATAAAAGTTAAAAATAATTATGCAATAATGTCATTTTAAATTAATTTTTGAAGAACATCAATTTAGACTAATTATAAGATAATTTATACATTTTTTTTTTTTTAGAATAATCACATTTCTATGCCAACACAGGTGCCTGCAACGTATATGAATTTCCGTTAAAAATTTAGAAAACTGACCATCACCGAAACGTATTTGTTAGAATAAATAACACACAAAAAAAAAAGCTAACCATAACCCTGACAACAATTAAATAAATTCCCATTCATCTGAAAGTAAGTAGTTAAAAGTCCTCTAGGTAAATTTTGCATATAAATTGCGATAGTCATAATATCTCCCCATCATAACACTAGAGAAACTTAATAGTGGAGAAGTAATTTATTTTTATGCCATTACTATCTCCCGCGGTCGTTTTCATTCTTTCCGAGGAATAAAAGCAAATGCCTTGATTCGTAATCCGGCTTCCATTGCGATTCTTGGAAATATCCCCCCCCCCCCTCATCATTGTCGTAAAAAATAACGACCACCTGATGAAGATAGATCCAGACCGAACGCTTTTTATCTGCGCTTTCACCCCTGCTGGGGGCGTCTTTGATAACGTCCTCCCCGCCAAAAGTGGAAAACGTCGCCAAAAGTTGAGGGGTTTTTTTTTTTTTTTTTTTTTTTTTTTTTGGATTAAGATGGGTTTCTTTTTTGAATGTCACAAAAACAAGTTTTTAATATAAATTCTTTATATGCATTAGTGACTTTTATGAGCAATTGGAACTTATTTAAGTGAATTTGAACCGGATCAAGTTTCCATAGTGTTTGGGCGGTATAGTGGTTAGGGTGCTAGCTTCTGGACGTCGAGGTTGCGGGTTCGAGTCCCGTGTTAGGCATGGGTGTTTGTAAATGTATGTTGGCTTGTCTAATGACGAATGTTTCGGCGCATTATAGCCCTCGTGTTGCTGACGGCGTCAGATAATCTGAAAACAACCAACCATAGTGTTTGGGCACTATGAAAAAAAACATCGATTCCTTGCCATGGTAACTCTTTATTTGTCCTAAAACTTTAATAGAATACATTTTTATCGACAGCAAGTCTATCTTCCAAGTTTCAGATCGACTGGATGAAGGCAAGTGTATTAATTAGCCCTTCGTAGATTTGTCAGCCACAAACCATCTCAAAGTTAGTATAAAAAATTAAGAAAAATAATGACAGTGCCTATTTTTAAATTTGGTTGTGGTATATTTTAAAAGTGGAAGTTAACGAAAAATGCAATAAATAGTTTGTATATTACCTACTCTATATAACTTTGTTCTGTTTACTGGAGTTTTGTGTGAAATTTGTATTGACAGACGTGAAAATTTTTTATTTTTAAGCAAACACTTTGCATCTGCCCTTAAGTTTTTATCTATGCATGTAATCAAAATCTATGCATGTATCAATTATCCGGAGTGGCTATCTTTGCTTTATAAATGAATAGAAACACCGGCGATGGCAACAAACCGGCTCGTGTCGATTTTTTATTTGTTCGAGGAGAGATTTCCTCAAACAAACCAAAAAAAAAAATTCCAAATTGTCTGCCATTTGAGTTAAACAGATTCCTTTGATCCATCTTAAAATAAAATTAACATAAAAAAATACTTATATATAAATTTTAAAGAATGATTTTATCACCCTCAACTTGGAAAAAGTGGGTAAAATTTTAGCCACAAAAACCTTCCAATGAATTTATTTCCAAAGAAAGGTGCAATCAAATTCAAAATCTTTGCATTACTACTTTCCGGTATAATATAGGGCCATGAATTTGAAGACTATGCTTATTGTCCGAGGAGGCAACTGCAATTTTTGGACCCCATCGGACATCATTCTGAATTTTTTATACAAATTGGAGAAAAGGGAGTAGATTACGAATCCACTGGTCTGCGGTGGCAAAAATGGCCGAAAGTGATCAAAAATTGACTTGGAATGAGTTGAACTAAAATCCAATTGCCAAATATGTCATAACTTGCCAAAAAGAGAACAAACTTATTCGTCTGGCAACCCACTTCATTTTGATTTTCAATGAGAAAAAGCGCAAACGATTTCTGATCTCTGGCTCGGAAAACTTTATCTTTTAAAAGTAAGCTAAATTGCCCATATCAGTAAAATCATCAGTGACGTAATGTTTATTGCCAATTTGGCTCATTTGTGAAAGATGCAAGTAAACCATAACCACACATCCGAATCGTCTGCAACCTTCTTAATTGAAAATTAAAGAGTGAGGGTTACTAAATAAAAAAAAAATGCTCGTTTTTTGGCAAGTTATGGCGCATTTTGCAATTGGATTTAGTTCAACTTATTAAAAGTCAATTTTTGATCAGTTTCGGCCATTTTTGCCACGGCAGACCAGTGGATTCGTAATCTACTCACTTTTCTCAAATTTCTATAGAAAATTCAGAATGATGTTCGATGGCGTCCAAAAATTGCAGACGCCTCTCAGTCTATTAGCGAAGTGTTAAATATAAACCTCGACTAGAAATATTTAAAAAATATATATCGAAGTATTTCTGGCAACCTCGCCAAAAGAAGCCAATTCTCGCCAAAAAAAAAACCTCTCCACCTTACTTAACACACAGGTAACTACGCATATGCCATAAATGTACCCTACTCGATAGTTTTTACTAACCCTAAAGGGGGTTGTCCCTAGTTCCCATTGTTACTTTTGCTAATGTCACTCAATCCCCTTTTTCGAATAAATGGCGCCGTTTCGGATTCTAAACGAGCTGTGTGAAGAAGGTGCTCGGATTTCTCAGCGAATTCTCGAATAGCCACCGAAACGTTCTCTGGGGTGCTTTAAATGCAAATGTGGTTGAACCCCTACCTATTCTCCTCCCCCCCCCCCCCCAGTTTTGTGGTTTTCTTTTTCACTTAACTGCCGCGTGGTTTGGTGGTTGGTGTACTGTGAGCCGGTGAGTTCTATTGTAGGAATAGGATGCAATTTTTATTTATTATGTGAATAAAATTTTGATTCTTTTTTCAATGAGGGACTGTTTAAGACAGTTGATGTTGTAAAGGATGAAGGAAATATCACGGCTTCACATTTTTATGAGTAATATATTTCAGGGTTTCTTTTTAATGGTTAATTTTTTTGGAGTGGGTAAGTTTCTTTAGTTGTTAATTCGTTGGAATATAGGGCTTTGGAAAGAGTCCGTACCTTTAAAATATTATAAAATGTGACTACGAATTGTTGTAAAATGTGGCTACAAATTGTTGTAAAATGTGGCTACAAATTGTTGTAAAATTTGGCTACAAATTGTTGTAAAATTTGGCTACAAATTGTCGTAAACTTTGGCTACAAATTGTTGTAAAATTTGGCTACAAATTATTGTAAAATGTGGCTTTAAATTGTTGCAAAATGTGGCTACAAATTGTTGTAAAATCTGAATATAGCGGAATGATTCTGTCGTTTCCTTCACGAAAAAAGGGCCCTATGACCCCTTTACTAGATAGTGCAGCTCAAACGGTCACTTTGCAAAACGCAATAGTTTTGCAAGACACACAGACGGGTTTTCAGTACCCCATAGTCACCAGTTTTGTTTATTGACAAATCCGTCCAAATGAAAATGGGACTCATTGGTAGACCATATACTACAGCCGTCATCAAGTTGACTCCCATCAATCAATTTTGAGAGCCGTTGTATTTAAAATTCCATACCTGTCTTACCCAACATATTACTTGTCTCTTCCTTCTGTCTCTCACTGTTTATCAGTTGTGCCATTTCCAAGTTAAGGGGACTCGAAAGCATTTAGCGGGAGTTATTACTGAGAATTATCCGAGTCCATTGAGAATTGAATTCTTATTTTTCCCTCTTCTGTAAAGTTGCCTAATTGTGACTTAGGTTCTGACTAACAGGTTTTAGGAGAGAAATATATTAGATCCGCCAAATAAAAGTGTTATATATTTTAAGGCTATTAAATGGAAAACGGAATTTTCTAAATTGAAGTCGATTAAGATATTGCTTGTGTCAAATACAGGCAATTCACACTTTAAAAAGAAAATTTGTTATGAAATTTTAACTAATAATGTCTCTCCAAGAAAACACCAGCTCCCCTGTCTTTAACCAGGAGATAATGAAACACATCTGTACCATAATGCAAATTATCTGTGCCCCGTGTTTGTTTATGCCATTAAACTTTAATACAAAGCCCATATTACATATGCCAACGCAATAATAATAAAAAAAAATCTAAAAACCTATTCGTATTTGTTGTTTCTTCTATTTCTCAAGAAGCATCTTTACATTGCAAATCCTAAATTGCCATGTATAGATATACAAACACTCATCGTATAGAAGAAATAAAAAATTGAAAAGGTGGACGGATTTTTACAAAAAGCCGCCTGTTTTGTTTGTCGACATCCATTCTAAAAGAAAGAAAACTCTCTTGTATATCCAAAATAAAACAAAAACAAAAAAAAAAACCTCTCAAACGAAGCTACTAGTGCATTCTTCTTTTGTTTGTAATTCCCTCTCCCCGCTCCTAGATTCCTACAAGTGCATCCACAAGACGAAAGGATACACCCAAGGTTGCCACGTAAAAGGATGTTTGGTCTCGTATTTTATCACCGTATGGGATGACGTCACAAGACGACCGCTTTGAATAAATATAATTATTTTACACTTGTGACGATAACGGGATGTAATGACGTTTATTATTACATCACTTTAAGTATTTTTTTTAACCAAACTTCCGGATAGGGCTTGGTTATTTACTGACTTCGATCACCATAAAGATCACCATTCATTCGATCACCACCTATTACCAACTTCCCTCCAAACTAGTTAGAATGTGTTTGTAACCATGGGTGACATATTATAGCATAGATGGGGAGATGTATTACATCTGCTTTCAGAGCAGAAATAGCTTATAAGGTATTTATAAGTTGTATCTTGAGATCAGTGATTTATACTATTTTAAATACAGTAATAATCAAATTTAGAAATGCTCGTTTTAATTTATTCTCATTTGTTTAAAAAATGACGATAACAGTCTAAACAATGATTTATTTTCTGACGTTAAAATAGGCGTATTTTTGCATTATTAATATCGAATATAAATTAGGACTTTGGTAAATATTATACTAATTTACTAAGAAAAAGGAAGTTACGAGACAGTCGTATCTCATCGACTAACCTTAAGATGCGAAAGGAGGCAGAATCTCTAAAGAATGGTAAAACAAGGGCGTACGCCCCCTTGGCATCCCCCTCTCCTTTTTTTGTGTTTTTAATAAGGGCATTTGAGTGAGTGGCTTGTGTCGTCTGTTTGGAATACCCCCTTTCGCTTTTCGCAACCTGGGAGAGTTGAGAAGTTTTCGTGTGTGCGCGGCAAAGGTGAATTATTCAGGGGTTGCCTTCCGGGTGGTTTTTAGACTTTGTGGGACGTTCTGTGGAGTTGTTTTCTTTCTTAACGAAACGATTTTTGTGAAAGGGGCTTTTTGGAGAATGCCCGTTGGTGTGTGTGGGATGGGGCGGATCAAAAGACTGAGTTGTTTGAGTGAAAGGGAGTAGGAAGTTTTCTGACGTATCTATTCTTCTTGTAAATTTGGAAAAGTGTATGTTGGAATTTCTTTCTGTAAGAGAAACGGTTATTTTAGAAATATACCTTTGGGACATTCAGATGGGTGTTTTTTTAGTTTTATTGGAATTGGTATAATTATTATTATTATTATTATTTTAAAAAAGCTCCGTAAAAATGGAAACTAAAATTTTTAAATTCGATCACCTTTTAGCTTTTTCTATAACCTACTTCAATGGTAAAATAGCTTAATCCTTATAGATTGAGAGGGAAAAGCAAGTATTGGAACCCTATTGAACGTCATTTATAGAATGTAAATGTAGAGATATGCTAGTAGATTATGATTTTTTTTTTCCCCGGGGTTTAGAAATGTTCAAAACTGTTCAAAAATCTACTTTGAATGAATTGAGCTTAAATCCACTATCAGGTATGTCATAACTTGCCAAGTAATGAGCATTCATTTTTACCCATTGGCAACAAATCTCTCCCATCGTAACCCATCGCTCTTTAATTTTAAATAAAGAAGAGTACTGATAATTTCACTTCTCTGATGCCAAATACTTGCATTTCTTAGAAGTAAGCCAAATTGAAGATAAATATTACGTCCCCAATGGTGGAATATTTATTTCTAACCTGTCGATTTTCGCTCAGTTTCGAACCTTTTTACCTTGGCAGACCAATACACTCATAATCTACTAGCATTTCTCTACATTTTATAAAAGGTTTGCATGCATATTCAGTTGTTTGATATAATCTGTAACAGTACCAGAATGTCTAGCTATTATCCTGAATGAGGAGATCTGTCTACTACTTTTACGTATCTTGAAATCAATATAAAAAGACGTATGTACAAAGTGGATTAGGTATTGATAAAACCGTGAAAACACGGTGGTCAAAAATCTCAGGTTTCTTATACACAGTTGAGACTTCTTGCACGTTTTACCCTAGTTTCAGCGTAAAGTTGTTTTTTCGGCTATCGTTATCTTACAGCAGCAAAACAACTTCTACAGAGTTTTCTTCCTGTTTTACAAGGTTATAATTCAAGTGCGCTTTATGAGCCTATTCCAATGAACACATGTCAACAACAATTAGAGCACATCCTATTAAACTTAGTAAATAAACAGTTTCACTAAGTGGAAATGTGGCATTTTATTGATGACTACAAGGTCTAAACACAAGCATCTCGATTACCACTACCGTATTCAAGCAAGTTTGTTTACGATGGTGTAGTTTTATTGAAACTTACCCCTTATTTTAACTCAATTTTGAAGTTGATTTTCCTTAATCTCAGATTCGAAATGTGTGCTCGTAAAATTTATTCCTACACGTAAGTTTTTAGTGCACACAGTGTACCTAACTATTTAAATCCATACTGACTTTATTACGATTTAAAAAAAAAAAAAAAAAAAAACTTTGTATCTTTTGTTTATTACAAACGACTGTTCCATTATTTTGAAAAGTTGTATTTCTTTTACTTACATGCTTAAACATAATTGATGTACTTACAGTTTATCCATTTTTAATGTAAAAGTTTAATTTCTATTCTGTTACTTAACTTGTGCATCCAACTGGTAATTAGTGCACCTAAGTCACAAGACTTGTGTGCATTTATGCACCTGATTTAAATTGTTAATTTTGATTCCTGAAAGTCTTATTAACATGCATATAAACTTTTATAATAATTTGTTGATGACGACAAAGTCCAAACACAAGCATCTCAATTATTTTCACACTTTTCAAGCAAGTTTGTTTACAATGTTTGAATCTTTTTGAAACTTACCCCTTAACTTCATAAACTCAATTTTAAAGTAATCGGATCTTAATACTGAACATTTAAAAAAATTATGTACCAATAAGTGTTAACAACGCACTCACGCGAAAAATAAGACAGCCACACACTTTAAATCCAATTATTAAACTCAACTCTATTAGCTTGATTTTTAATCAATAAACAGCAACACGCTGCTACGCGAACTTTCCGAACTTGGCAATAACCAAGCAAATTTGACAGGCCCCAAATTTCTTCAACATTTTAAAGAAATATGCAGTCATTAGTCCTTTATTGACCCACAACATGTCAGAGGCATGTTTTAAAACTCGTTACTTTTGATTTCTGATTACGCTCTGGTGTGAGCCAGTTCTGAGTTGTTGGCTGCGTGGAATTATAGGAGGCAAAACATTTCTCGTTCTGCTCCATTGAATTCGTGGTGCGTTCATAAATTACCAGCATTTTTCTTCGCCGTCAGACGCACGTTTCCCGTTTGGCGTCGTTTTCTAATAACATCGCCAGACAGTGACAAATCGCTGAAAAAGCGCGTTTAAGAAACGCTTGGAACGGAGCTTTAAAAGTGGTATGAATCATTTTTTAAAATAAGAAAACGGAAAATCATTTTTGAGAAATGGTTGAACAGCTTCTGATGAACTGGATTTTTTTTTCCATGCGACACTTTCCAATTAACACTTCTAACATCTAATGTGTGTGTGTATAATTTTTTTTTTCTTTTTTTTTTTTTTTTAAATTGATTTAAGTCTTAGTTGTTAATTTTTTCTTTGTCCTAATGGGAATATACGTCAATTTCTTATTCAATAGATAAATTCCAATTTAATATGGGTTTTTATATTTTCAGTGTTCTTAAATAATAAGGGAATAAAATATGATTAGAGAGAGATAGAGGAACTTAACAACACTCTTGGATTGAAAGTAACTAATGTTTTTGAGAACGCGATTACTCAAGTTCTCACAACTTCATTTTTATAACGAGTACAAAAAATTAAATTTTTTTTAAATCAAAATTCGAGAAGAAAGTATTTAGAAGAGTACGGTTAAGTAGCTTTATCGCACTCAAATTTTATATAATTTTGGTATAGAAAAAAAAGTATTTTTAGAAAAGATTTATTGGCTAGAGTTACCAACATATATTTAGTAAAGAAATGTGTTGCATGCGATTACAAAAGATATTAAATGCAACATGTGGGAAATCGCTTTTCCGAACTGCGTGAATTATTTAACTCGTGCTTACGCACTCGTAAATTCAGCGTTTTTCCGCGTCTGAAAAAGTATTATTTTCGCAACTACTTTCATAAATAACTATTATGTCATACTTAGTGTAAAATAGTTCTAATTGCTCGAATTAGTTATTAATTCTTTTTTTTTTTTTTTTAATTTTCAAATAAATATATATATATATATATATATATATATATATATATATATATATATATATATATATATTTTTGTCGTATAATATTATCGCATTCCGATGTGACAATATGTTATCAAATTACTATTCTTCACTAGCAATATATATAATTGTTATTATTACAATATCCTAGACAATTCGGACAAATAGCATTGGGATATATTGTTCTAGGAGATTTTCAGGTAACAGTAAAAGTAATTAAATTTTGAAGTATTAACTAAACTTCAATTCATATTTAAATTTTAATCCAGCAAAAGACAGTTCGAAAGGGTTAATTTGTTTTAGCAAGAAGTCTGCTAAATTTCAAACGCTTGTTTATGTATGAGATACAATATCCTTATCCGTATACTCGATGTATAGAAAGTAGGTAATTTTGATAATCGTATTTTAAAATGGATATAATGTAACCCTATCCACCGAAATTGCACGGTTCATTAAAACAGCGTTAATTTTAGCTATGAATATGAACTTTGTCTCTTTATGTGTGACCTTGTGAACATTTCAACCCAATTAGAGTATCGTTGAAAATAGGTGAAGTGTTGTATTTAAATTTAAATATTGGCCCCTCTTCTTTTTAAATTCAAAAGTAATGTGTTGATTTCAGCTATGAATATAAAAAAAATCGTTATTTTAAATGAGTTTATAATTTAAATCGCCATTCACAACCATTAGTTTATTTTTTATAATTGGAACTGTAATCTTTTTACTATTATCCTACTTAATGAGAAATGCAGCGTAAGTAGGTATGCATAAAAAATGCATCTGGAAATTATTCCTTTAAACTAGTTCCAAGAACAGCATCAGTGCATTTTATACTAAGACTTCCTTGCATTATATTCTACTTGTAATCTCATTTAAAAAAAAAAGTCTTACTAATACTCTTGAATAAGTAATAGGGGAAATAAAAAAGAGACAAAATTGCACGTGATTCCGAAAATATTAACTATTCAATTATTTTCTAATTCCACGAAAAATCCAACGAAGAGGCCGAGGAAAATCCGGAAATAAAGTCCGGGAAAAACGGGAGATCGATCAAATCCCGCGGACAAGCTGTTAGACACACATTTTACTACATATTAAAACAGGAGAAACGGGCAAAGAAGAAGAAGAAAAAAATAATGATAATAAATAAAATACCGTGAAAAAGAAAGTGTAACGTCTCCTTAATAACTCTTTCGTACTTCTCCGGGAAAACGTAATTGTAACGAAGTTACGGAGAAAGGAATCAGATGGAACTGAGAGGTTTTTTGTTGTTGTTGTTGTTAGCTGGGATTGATTAGAAGATGGAAATAAGATTAGTCGTCGAATACTTTTGATCGAAAGTTGGATCTTGAACTCTTGGAAATCGGAAATTGAATTATTGCTCTTAAAATGCATTTGTTCCGGATTTGAGTTTTTTCTGACATTTTTTTTTTTAAACTTTGTTGCGAAAATTGAGTTATACTTGGGAGGATCAAAATTTTCGGGATTTTATTTGTTTAGTTTGTGTATGGAGTAACGGTAACCGTGGCGGGGAAGGAATAGTTGATTCCGCATGTTTTGTAAAATCATGGGCAGTTTGCCCTAAGTCTTACATACTTGTCAGAGTATAACAGTAAATTGTCAAATTTACCTTTTATTTGCTGATTTTATAAATAACGTCGTTTTCTCATGGTACTGTATTAATTTAAACTCTTTGAGATCCATTGGGACTCTGAACTCCACTTCTACGAAGTTCGTTCTTCAGTTGTTAGATGGCAGCACGAGTTTATTTGTCTTTATATGCAAACACGTGGATGATTTTCAATGTTCTTAACATCCATATTGGCTATACATCGTCTTACATACTTGTCTATAGCAAACTTCCAAAGGGAAACAATTTAGTGCTGACATCTATCAATTAAAAAACGAACTTCATAGAAGTGGATTTCATAGATATAATGAACCTCAAAGCTTTTAAATTAGTTCATTACTAAAAAAAAAAACTGACTGTCAATAAATAAAGGTTAAAGCTAGTGCTGCATGTATTCTCTATCTAAATTTGTGCAAGCATAAAGTATAGTTTTATTGTATGCTCGGAAAATCTGCAACTGAAACTATGGCAAGTCACCATACTGTTTCCTGAAGTTGAACGCTTAAAAACTCTTATGGACGAATAGTTCCAGAGATTTAGAAATAATCGTGAATAGCTGGTAGACGATGATCAAAAAATAAAGAGAAAAACATTGAAGTGTTGTTTTGTTGCAGAGATTCCATTGCAGATTTCCCAATCATGTATAAAAATTAACTATTTGAACGTTGTTCAAATTTAGGCATTGCCACCGATATGCAGCAATAGCCTTAATTAACTAATAAATAGCCTTGATAACAATCCACTGTGCTCTCTGACTGAACCAGTTATGTTATTTACATACATATTTAATGAATGTAAATTCGAAGTAATCTCCATTTGCCGTAATGCACATGTCCTCGGCTGTAAAAGTTTCGTAACGACTTTTTAAAGTCCTTTTTAGGAATGCTCTTCAATTCCGATGTCATAGTTTTCTTAATGTCTTCATATCCTCAAACCTTGCTCGTCCACCATGAATGTGTTCCACTTGCTCACTTGGCAAGTCTGTCGCAGGACAGTTTTACACAAAAGTTCTTAGACAACTTCGAAAACGAATTCATAGAGAAACACTTCGTTTTCGACTGAAAAGGAGTTGGCTTCTTTTGCACGACAATTCCCGCCCCACATTGCGTTGTCTGAGAAGCTGGGTTTTTTTTGGCTCAGCATAAAGTCGTGGAATTGAATCTTCCTCCGGACTTAGTACCTGTCAGACTTTTTCTTGTTCTTAAATTTGAAAAATTCGCTAAGGTAAACAAGGACAGAGTGGCCACAGAACCTGGAAATCAGGGAAATATCAGGGAGCTTTCTGATTCTGGAAAAAATCAGGGAACTTTTTAAAATTTCATGAAAATCAGGGAAATTTTGTATTTTTTAAGGCACTTTCATATTTTTGGTGCTATTTACATGGAGATTTGTAGTGGTAAGCCATTAGAAGTTTAATTTTACGGAATAATTTAAACTCTTCATTATCAGCAAAACTATTTTTTTTTAAACCGCATATTTTCTCTTTAGCATACATGTTCTATTTGATCAGAGTTCTAGACATCTGGAAAACCTAAGAAAATTAGGGAAATTTGAAAAAAAAAAGTTTGCCCTAAAATCCAGGAATTTTTTACAAATCTGTCAGGGAAATCAGGGAACTTCTTTTCCTGAATTTTGTGGCCACCCTGAAGGAAGAGTATTCCGAAAGAGGACTTTAAAAATTGTTATCGAAAATTTTATAGACGAATACAGAAGTGCATTACGTCAGGTGGAGATTACCGCGGAACATATAGATAATTCACATAGTATTTTCAGGAGCTATTATATCAGTCCTGGAAATTAATAGCCACACCTTGTAATTTTCTGATTAAACGGGAAAGGAAGACCCACTCTAAATGCATAATAAAGCCATAAAAGCCTTCAAATATTCGGTTCCATTCAGCATAACCCCTACAGCCGCCTCCTTGTCTCCCCACGTACTCTCAGCAATTGCAGAAATGCGTGCCCAGATTGATTAAAAGACATAGCAGTTGGTACTGTTGCCTCGGGTTTCTACCATTTCCACTATTCCCCCCCCCCCCTTTTTTTCCCAATAAGTGACGATGCATGAATTATATGGCAGGTTAGAGAAGTAGCAATGTCGCCTAAAGGGGGAATGGATTCGTAGCCAGAATTACATGCTTATTAAGCTGACATTTTTATCGCGTGTGTTGGCTCGTACCTATTTAGGGTCTTGTGATTTAGACATTGGGTGGGCTCGTGTGTGATTGAGAGAAATCACGCGAAGAAATTGGACTGTTTTTGAATTAATGGTCAAAAGGTTTGTTGAAGCCAATGAGAAATGAAAACATCAGCAAAGAGATTTAGTAAAAGATATGGAAAAGCAATCTGACTGTGTTTCTTTTATGGTTGAATTGCTGACTATGAAAATATATATATATTGGTTGTTTAAAAATGTATACCTAAAATAATGTTTCGTTTTGGAATAAGTCGGTAATTTTGTTGCGTTCTCTTAAATTACTGACCACTTATTGAAAATTTATGAAATTTGATGTTCAGCTAATTTTTTGGGATAATATATCCTAATATCGAGCTACATTATGCAGAGTGGCCACAGTACCTGGAAATCAGGGGAATGTCGGAGAACTTTTTTAAATTTCATGAAAATCAGGGAAATTGTGTATTGTTGAAGGCACGTTCATCCATATTTTGGATCTATTTACATGGAGATTTGTGGTGGTAAGCCATTAGAAGTTTAATGTTACGGAATAATTTAAACTTTTCATTATTATCAAAGCTATTTTTTCTAAAAATTGCATATTATCTCTTAGCATACATGTTCTATTTGATCAGGGTGTCTAGACATCTGGAAAACCTAAGAAAATTGGGGAAATTAGAAAAAAGTTTGCCTTAAAATCAGGGAATTTTTTAGAAATCTGTCAAGAAAATCAGGGAATTATTAGGGAACTTTTTTTCCTGAATATTGTGGACACCCGGTTATGGGATTGCCTTTAAGTTTTTAAAGTTTAATTCACTTTTAATATGTAAATAATCTCGTATTAAAATTAAAACGGTACTTAAATAATTCACCAAACGGATTTCCTTAATTCACCAAATTGGTCGGTCCGGACATAATGCTCGGCCCGCAGCGTAGCTAAGGCATTTCACGGAAAGGCCCCGACGCTGATCCGAGCCGAACCGGACTTCCAAGAAGACCAAATAGTTTGAACTTTTTTCTCCTGTAAAAAGTTCACTAACGGTAATAAGTGGATACCCAAAAAAAGAGACTGCACTATTATATAAAGAAAATTACACGAATTACTAAGAAATTTCCCTTTTAATCCAGTATAACAAGATACAAATCCAACGTGTTTTTTTTTTTTCTCCTCCCCCCCTCCCTTGTTAGTATTTATTTTATTCCCTACTTTGTCCCCCTTTTTAAATCTCAAAATTCGTCTTTTTATTTCAATTACCAGAATCATACGTAAAAAGAAATTGCCAAACATACGTTAGTACATCCTCAAATAAAGGTTTTATTTTCGGCATAACCATTAAAAAGCCCTAAAATGCCCTCTCTCCATAATCCCTCCATACGTTCACCTCATTTCGTTTTACTAACTACCCTTTAAATCGCCCCCATTATATCCTGAAAAGTACTAGTAACAATCGCTACATGCAGTACTGCAGCATCGCCATCCAAAACATGAGGAACAGTGTATCCTTAAAGAGATTCTGCACAAATCCCGGCGATCAATTAATAGCTGGAATTTCTTTTTCCCCCTTTTTCCTTTCTCTGACCTCTTTTCCAATGAGGCTTATCTGAGAAAAACAAGGCTGACAGAGAACAGAGGAAGCGAACTCGTAACGTTTCCAGGGGTCACGTTCGCTCTTAAATTCCTAATACTCCTTAAATTTTTGTTTCTCCCTAAAATTCCGCTTAAATTTCTCGCTAATTTCGTTAAAAAACTACGAACATTATCTGTTTTTCCCCATAATGTTCAAAAAAACAAAAAAGTTATTTGACTTTTAATTTGCAGGTTATGTTTTTTTTTTTTTTTTTTTTTTTTTTTTTGCCATTTTTTAAAGCTTTGGAAAGAGCATGTCTTTGTTTAGAGCCTATGTTACATTTAAAAGAAATATCCTTAATTTTTTTTTTTAAATTATCCGTAATTTTTTTTTTTTTTTTTAATTATTCCTAATTTTTTTTTAATTTTCCGGGTTTTTTTTGGAATCATCCATAAATTTTCTAGAATTTATCTACAAAGTTGTTTTTTTTTTAATTATTCCTAACATATTTCTGGATTTATCCCTAAAATTCCAACCTAAATTTTTTAGAAAATTCACTTCCTGCATTTCTCCTGTCGCGTCAATGAATTTATTAAAGTTTACAGACATGTAAGAAATGCGAAAAATCTAAAGCTTTCAAATATATATGTAGTTGTCTTGAATATGTAAAAATTCTTTGGGAAAATTATAAAAACGATTTTAAGGAATTTCAAGATTTGAATGGCAATTATTTCGCAGGAAACTATGCAGATGGTTCCACTTCAATTGCTAATCACTTACAACGCGCTCATTTCTTACTCCCATCTCTCTTTAATTGCCAACGAAGGAGGGTATAAACGTTTTCACTTTTCTGGCGCCAAACACTTGCACTTCTGTAAGTGAGCCAAATTGTTAATAAATATTATTTCTTCAGTGACGTAACGTTTCTTACCAAATTGTCTCGCTTTTAAAATATGTAATTCTGTGACGTCAAGAAAGACGAATCGTCTGCAACCGTCTAATTAGAAAATTCGAGAACAGTGTGTTACCAAATAGAAAAGTGCTCATTTTTGGCTACTTATGGCATATCTGGCTATCGCAATTAGTTCAACTCATTCAAAGTCGATTTTCAAACAGTTTCGCCCATTTTTGTCTCGGCAGACCAGTATATTCTACTGGCATTTATCTACAGTCTATTAAAAAAAAATTCAATTCAGAACGAGTTTCGATGGGATACCGTCGGCTCTCATTGCATTAGTAAACATGGCGCCAAAGTAGCCCCTTCAAAAGTTAGGGCTAAATCTGTTTAGAGGTGGCCATTTTCTTTTACCTGCGAGCCTTTGTCTTCCCTCTGACCTCTTTTGCAGCGGGGCTTATCTGAAGGGAACCGCCCCTGCTGAGACGGATAGGGGCGGAATATATCCATCAAAAGGAGGAGAAGGGGGCTGCGCGATTATTCTGGTAATTGCTCCGCCCGGGTAATTGCAATTCCGAAGGGATTGATTCTTTTTTGAAGTTGGGACCACCCCGGCCCCTTCTTAGCAAGAATATAATTGAATTTCTTAAGGAGATTTTCCCGAGGTAATGGAATGATTTTATGTGAGTCGCTCCTTTTGTATGAGGATGTGTTTAAGCTTTTTTTAAGGATGGATTTAGTTTGAAGTGTTTTTGTTGCAGGGTTTTTTTTCTGTAGGAAATCCCTCTTATGTTTCGATCAAAGCGATTATTTTATATATTAGATGGAGAATTGTATTGAAAAAGGTGCAAACTTTTTTTTTTTCATCAGAACTCTAAAGATTAAGGTCCATTTCACGTTCTGCGTGGAACAGAATTTTTCAATGGTTTTCTGTTAGAAATTGCACTGTTGTATCATTAATTTTTCCTCGGATTAGAATCACTACGCTGAAAGTTCCAAATACATCTTTTCCCTTATGACTAAGTTATACTTTGACATATTATGCTAATTATAATAAGGATATGCGAGACAAAGTGTAAGTGAAGATTCACTGCTAACCTAAATTAAGAACATTTTATTTAATTTCTAAAATAAAAAATTTGCTACAAAAGATGCATAACGTTTCACTTCATGCACAACGTTTTATGAATTTTAACCACCGTATGTAACGTGTGGAGTATAAATTATGGTTTGTGATAAATTGAACTGCTTTCTTGAGGTAAGTTTTCTTTATTGTATAATTACTAAACTAAAAAACAGAATAGTATTAAAACATATTTTAAGTTTTAAAAAATAGACGGACAAAATTAATGGTAATGTATTATGAAAAGATTGGTATGATTTATCATAAACATTGTATTGCTGCCGAAATACATGAATTTGTCAAGTTTCAAATAATTTGGATATTCAGAAGTTAATTAAAAATTCATTTAAGATCTTTTGAACTCTCTGTGGTATATATTACACAGGGTTCTCACGGTCATTAAAACCGCTTAATATTTTTGAACTTGTTTTCATGGCCTTGAAAGTACTTGAAAATGCTTAGAGGTGCTTAAAAGTCCTTGAAAATGGTTAGACGTCATTAAAAGTCCTTAATTTTTGTGTATACTGTGTGCACAGCTAAAATTATAAAAATACAACTCAGACTTGCTTATCCCCGCGTGACGGCCACTTATCCGCACCATATCGGAATTCTCTGACGTAATTGTAGTACGCATTCTCTCCAACTTGTAACTTTTTTGGTAGAATATACTTTACTCAAAATTTATATCTAGACATGATACCTGAAAACAAATTTTCAAAAGGTCCTTAAAAACGTTATTTATGTCCTGAAAAATCATTGATTGTCATTCTGTGATTTGAGTGGGAACCCTGATTAGAATTTTACCTCGAGACAATTTTAGTAACCCAGTTATCCCTTGGATCTACGGCCAAACGGTATAGTGGTTAGCGTGCTAGCTTCTAGACCGCGAGGTTGCGGTTTCGAGTCCCGTGTTAGGCATGGGTGTTTGTAAATGTATGTTGGCTTGTCAAATGACGAATGTTTCGGCGCATTATAGCCGTCGTGTTACTGACGGCGCCAGAAAATCTGAAAACTACCAACCCTTATATCTAAGCGGGTACTTTTAATTATTTTTCACAGTCCTGTACAGCCACCTTCGCAGTCCTGTACAGCCTCTATAATATTACCTAGACGTCTTCTCAACTGCAGTAACATGCGTTAACCCGTCCCCTTTCAAAAACCCACATTTAACAGGACTGAGACCAAAAGCAAGCTCACCTCTGGGATCCTATGAGACCATTGAAAGACGAGACCGGAGGGAGAAGAGAAGAGGAGGGGGGGGGGGGGACTGCTGAGAAGTGGTCAGGATGACCCTCGAGGGACCCCTCAACTCACTTCAGTTGAGCCACCCCTCCTCGTGAGAGCGACGTGACTTGGCGATCGTAGGAGTTCTGTCAAGTGTTGAAAGGTTGGGTGGTAGGCTTGCTCTCTGATTGGCTCGTCTGTCTACTGGATGGTTTTGTTTTTTTGTTTCTCCTGGGGTAATTGTTGTTGGAGTTTCATCAGGCTGATTGTTAGAGTTTTTAGTTTGGTTGACTTTGAGTAAACTAGCCTAATTTGTCTTGTCCTTATGATGGTTGCATTAACGCCTGCAAACTGTTTTTACGCGACTAGACTTGGTAACTAGCATAGATGCTTGAGATCCACCAGCTTTTAATTAATAGACTGAGAGGCGACTGCAATATTTGGACCCCATCGAACATCATTCTGAATTTTTTTTATAGAAATTGGAGAAAAGTGAGTAGATTACGAATCCACTGGTCTTCCGTTGCAAAAATAGCCGAAACCATTAAAAAATCGACTTTTAATAAGTTGAACTAAATCCAATTGCCAAATGCGCCATAACTTGGCGAAAAATGAGCATTTTTTTTTTTATTTGGTAACCCTCACTGTTTAATTTTCAGTTAAGAAGGTTGCAGACGATTCGGATGTGTGGCTATGGCTTACTTGCATCTTTCACAAATGAGCCAAGTTGGCAATGAACATGACGTAACTGATGTCGCCAATTTGGCTTACTTTTAAAAAATACAAGTTTTCCGAGCCAGACATCAGAAATCGTTTTCGCTTTTTCTCATTGAAAATCAAAATGCAGTGGGTTGCCAGACGAAAAAGTTTTTTCTCTTTTGTTAAGTTATGACAAATTTGACAACCGGATTTTAGTTCAACTCATTCCAAGTCGATTATTGATCAGTTTCGGCTATTTTTGCCACGGCAGACCAGTGGATTCGTAATCTACTCACTTTTCTCCAATTTCTATAAAAAATTCAGAATGATGTTCGATGGGGTCCAAAAATTGCAGTCGGCTCTTGGACTATAAAGGAAACCGCTTTTTTTTTTTTACCTACGCTCTTAACTCTTTATTTACTGATGAGGCCCGTCAGTTTTCTCATGGTTGTATTAATTTAAACGCTTTGATACCTATTGGGACTTTAAAATCCACTTCTATGAAGTTCGTTCTTCAATTGTTAGATGGCAGCACAAGCTCGTTTCACTTTGTAAGCTAGCAAAAGACAAGAACATAGGACAATGTGAGGCTGAGATGGTTGCTTAGAAGGTTGAAAATCGTCTACATGTTTGCATATAAAGAGAAATAAGCCTGTGCTGCCATCCAACAATTAAAAAACGAACTTCATTGAAGTGGATTTCAAAGTCCCAATATGTCCCAAAGCGTTTAAATTAATACGGCTCCATTAGAAAACGGACGGGACAGGTCCCATAATACTCCCCAATGTACTTGTTCAGGAGAGCCAATTTTCCATAACTTTAAACTATTAAAATATGTTTCTTCGTTACTTATAGAAACCGCTGAATGAAAGTTTTTCGCATTCTTATTGACATTGATAAATAATCGGAAGTATTGACGATAGTATTTATTTATGATAATTAATAAGGAAATTAACATGGTATCCTTTACCTCCGGGACACAGAAATGAATAAGTAAATGGTTAAACATCAGTTGATTCCAATTTGATTGAATATCAAACAAGTAGAATTACCCAATCTACCTCAAAATACTTGTTTCGTCAGACTTTTAAAAAATGTAATAGAAACTAAAATGGTCGAATTATTATCTTCCTAATTATAAATATCATCTCAACAATTTTAACCCATTAAAGTATAATCCGCGCTTTGTCTTATTGAAATTCGATCTATTCTTCAAGCTTTTGTCTTCACACCTCCATTGTCTAGAACCTTAATCAAAGCTCATCCTCTTTTGTGTCGCGTCATATAACTTTTTTTTTTTTTTTTTTTTTGTAAAACTCCCAACTCATAAAGAAGCGAACCAACGAACAAGGACAAAGAAAATACTCAATTTCCCTCGAGAATTCCCCATCCATAGGGATAAATAGGGATAACTGACAAAACTCGAATCTTTCTTGTTCTCCCAAGAGAATACTCCATCAAGATTCAATCAATGAAACAATTGTTGGAAGGGGGGGAGGGGGAGAGAATTCATTCCCTCTTTTCCTCTTGGGGAAGGTTTTGTTCCAATTATATATATTTGCCATTTTTCTCTATTCCCACAAATGTTATCTCATATCATTAAATGAAATCTTCAAATGGAAGGGGACAAAAAAAGAGAATCCATATCTATATATAAAAAGCAACCACTTCCTCGGGGCAAAATTGTTCGCGTTGCCATTTTCATTGTTTAAATATTTGTCTTCAATTAGACGCAATTGTGGAAGAAGTTTGGTTTTCAATGAGCATCGAATTTTTCCCCCCCCCCGTCTTCGTTTCCTGTCTTTGGATAGTTATTTGAAGAATGTTTTCTTTTAAAGATTTTTTTTTTTCATATATGTATGGCGCCTTTTGTATTTGAATGTTGAGAATTTTTTTTTATGTATATTTTAATTGGATGAATGCGGAGAATTTTCTTTTGTGTCAAAATCGATATGATCGTGGATTTAAAAGGCAGGTTTGTAATATTAATTGGGAAAATTTGGTTTATGATATTCTAACGGTTTTTTTATGTGTAAGTTTTTTTTAGATGATAAATAAGTTATGGTTTTTGAAAAGTATACAAATATTACTAGTTTCCTGGTTGAGTCATTAATCTTATTTAAAAAAAAACTTGGTGACTTGAAACTCCTTGTACGCACTGCTTAATTTTCCAAGGTTACAATGCATGTAAGTACCAGCCTGATAGTAAATATAAATTTAACACATATATTGTGTGATATCTGAAACCCGTTTATTAAATAATAAATTGAATTTACATTTATAGTAAAACATACCAAAACCTATAATTTAACGTTGATTCCTAACCATTACAATCCTTTACTCCTTAACCAAGATTCGAACAAAAATATAGGTGCCTGGTTCGTATCCTGGGTTTGGCATGGGTGTTCGTTGGGGTTCGGAATCTACGTTAAGCTGTAGGTTCCGGCCTTATTAACCATCATTGCGCATAAAAATGGGTCGTTGAGATAAAGGTCAAAATTCGCGGTCGCCAGTCGCCAAATGCGACCAATTCTTACGTTTTGGCGACCATTTTTTTCACTAAAGTCGCCAATGTGGCTACCATTTGCTCAACGCTCAACAGCCGTCCCGATTCCCGACCTGAAACCTTTCCCCAAATCAATCCCTTTTCCAATAGAAATCCGGCTACTGGTCGCAAGGGTGGGAATTCTGCGCCAATTGCGCCAGCGCGCGCCAAAAATGGTATCCTGCGCCAACCTGCTACAAAACCACATTTAAGTGCAATTCTGCGCCAATTTTCTTTAAATCTTCTTTTAAACGCTCACGCTAAAGCACCAAACCAGCTCCCGCACGTCAAATCTATGCGGAGACGAAATTACGGCAACCTCAAGGGCCGTTTTCGCACGAATTTGCTAAACATTCGATTTCCCCCCCAACCGAATGCAATGTGTGGATTATCTCTCTGAAATCGACATTCACGCATGCGCATTCATGTTCAAACAAGCTTTGCATCGGTACAAATTAAAATTGCCGAGTACTGATAGCTGATATCATGTGCGACATTGCGAGATAGAATTTAGGGGGCAGCCTCAAAATTTCCAATTAGCACGGATGGCCATTTCGTACGTACGTACCTGTATTAAGTGTGTTTCGCTGGATTTTTACCACGCCCTCTTGTTCTAAATAAAGAAGAAAGGAATTGCTAAAAAGTTAAAGGTGTATAACCATCAAATGTTTTTACTAAGCATTTAAAAAGAATATTTCCGCTCGGACATGCGTAGTGAGGATGCCTTCTATTAAATTTAGGGATAATTTTTTATAATTTTCTTGTTGACTAATGATCATTAACTTTTAAACGTCCGTTTTACATTTGAAATTAAGTATCACAAAAATGTATTTAAAATCCCGGAATGTTTCCGATTAAAAAAAAAAGTAATACTTTTTTATAAGTTTACAGAACGGCAATCGCCGTTTTGACGCAGAATTTGACCCAATTTGGAAAATAAAAAAAATTCTCAAAATTTTAGAACATTCACAAAAATTTAGAAACAGTCTTATTTTAATTTTACTATATTGCGATTTTTGCTATAAGAATTGCTATTTTTACACAAATGAGTTTTATAATAATACAATTTTTTACATAAGTAGTTTTGGCAAACGGAATGTTAAAATTTTAATTAGTTCATTTTTAATTTTATTTTTTTTAACAAACTGACTTCAAAGAGAGGTACAGCTTTGAAATTTTCAACATAAGTGGTTTAGCCTTCAAATTGTAAATTTGTGACAAACAGAATGATGAAATTTAATAAGTTTGTTTTACAAATTTTTTTAATTAAAAAATTTACTAAAAGATTTCTAATAAGGCTGCAGCTCAAAAATGTTCAACATAAGTAGTTTTGACCTTCAAATTGTACATTTGTGACAAACAGAATTTCAAAATTTTAATTATTTTTAATTACATTTTTTTATATTGTATAAACCGACTTCAAATAGAGGTACAGCTCTGAAATTTTCAACATAAGTAGTTTAGGCCTTCTAATTTTGCTTTTCATAATTACATGTTGAAATAATTCAGAAGGGTGAGGGGGGTTGTGTTATTGTATTAATGGGCAAATTTTTTGGTTCTTAATAGGGAGGGGGTTCTAATATTAAGGGCACAGATTTTTTGTTTTTAAAGTTTGGCTACCATGTTTTTAAATTTGGCTACCATTCTGTGGGGTTTTAGTAGTCATTGGCTACCAATTAAAAAATTGAGTTTTGAGGTATACGTTGAGAGTACAAACCAACTACTAACAAAAAAAATCTTAATTCGCGTTTATTAACTATACAGAATTATCCCATATACATAAAAAAATTTATGATTTTCCTTCCATAAAATAAAATCCTAACGTTTTCATGAAGCTGTTAATTTATATATATATATATAATTTTTTTTTTTTTTTTTTGAGGTATCACAATTCAAAAAGTTCTGCAAACCTTTTATACAATAAGTCGAACCCCAAAACCCATCAGATTGCGTCTGATTTTTAAAAAACGGAAAACGACAAAACATTTTGGCGATCGCCAACCATGAAATTTCTACGAAAAGAGCGATCGCATTTCTAAAATCGGTATTATCCTTCAGACACCTCTTAGAATCCAATTGTCTCAATAAGCGTCTTCCAGCTAATCGAGACGTTAAATATACCATTCGCTTTCCCCATCCGATAATAAATAACACGTGGATGCAATAACGGATGATAGGACCTCCTCCCATCCAAGAAAGCATTCGGAGGAGGGTTGAGTTGTTTGCCTCCTGCTCTCTTGCCAAAAATGAACAGGAGTCGTTCTGAAGTAGATTTGATGAGAACAATCAGTATAATCTGGGATAAGTTAATGCTTCTGTGCGACGGAAATTGGAGAAGTACTTCGTTGTCCAAGGCTCGTCGACTCGGGAGGTTGTAATCTTATAAATGTCACTCCCCCCCCCCCCCCACTTCCTCTTAAACCTTTCGACCCGACTTTTGTATATTTGAAATTCAATTATGAAAAGTACTTTAATTTAATGTTGACATTTTGAAAGAAGTATACTTTGTGCAGAATGACCACTGAAATCAGGGAAATGTCAGGGAGCTTGTTAGATCAGGAAAATAATCGATTAAATATCAAGGAATTTTTTTAAATTTCACGAAAATCGGGGAAATTTTCTATTTGAAGGTACGTTTTCCCGTTCTTCCGTATTTTGGTGCAATTTACTCGGAGAATTATAGTGGTAATCGTTAAAAGTTTAATGTTACGGAATAATTTTAACTTTTCATCACCGCCAAAACTATTTTTAAAAAATTAGCTCATTATCCATTTAGCATACATGTTTTATTTGATAAGGGTGTCTATACATGAAGAAAAATTAATGAAATTTGAAAAAAAAAAAAATTTCACTTAAAATCAGGAAATTTTTTAGAAATCTGTCGTGAAAAATTGGTGCATAGCTTTTTTAAATCCCTTATATTAACTTCGATTTTGTGTGTAGGTGGGTCGATGGCGGGCAAATCTGCGGAGGCCTAATTAAAACACTTGCCGTAATCCAATCTGTCTGAAATTTGGCAGATAGACTCGATGTCCATGACATGTATCCTATCAAATTGTGGACTGTCACTCTCGCTAAAAGGTCGCTTTTACACACGCTTCTATAGTCGCTTAGGAACACTAATAAATCCCATTTAACCAATCATTTTCGAAACTCTTTCCTGTTGCCAATTTTTTTTTAATCAAAATAAATACAAGATGCGTTTTTATTGCCTTACGTCAGACTTACCAGCTTTCGTAGATCGTTGACTCGCTGTTGATGACAATGTATTCATCAAGTTTTGGAGGGAAAAAGAAGTTAGTGAGTAGTTAAGAAGAAGTTAGTAATATCTTGTGTTCTTAGTGGTCAAACAGTATGAAAACTCGATCGGAGCTCAAGAAGTTGCAATTGAACATAAAAATTGGCAATGCATATAACGGATTTATATTGAAAAATTTATTTTTATGTGTTATATTTATTTTCTGAGTTTTGTGGCCACCCTAATATGATAAACACACACACAATATTTTATAATCTTGTTGGTAATTTTATCATTAATGGGATATTATTGCTAAAAGTTATTTTTACTTAATGAAAATAATAACTATTTTACACTTAGTATGGCATCAATATAGATTATAGATACTTACTGTAAAATTAAAAAAAGAAAAACAATTCATATTTAAGTAATATGTGTGCTCAAAAACATAAGTCGATGAGGGACCTTAACTTGCATTCGGTTCTCAGACTAAAACTTATGAAATCACCTCAGCAATCAACCAGCCTTCTTTCCTTACCAATTTCATTTAGGATAGTCAAAGTTAGCCTTATAGTCAGCGTTTAAGACGTTTTATCTCGATTACGATTATTGTTCCATCGATGGAAAGAGATGTTTTGCTGTATCTCAAGAAAGTCATCTTTTTAAAAGGGGGCTTTTCGGAAGAACGTTTGTCGAAGTGACGCCTCTCGGAAATCTATTTGGATTCGAAAGCTCGTTCGTTAAGGACAAGACGTTATTATCTGTAACGAGTTTCGTAGTTTTCTGGTATTTTCGTTAAGTGAATCGTTTATTTTGGGGAACCCTATGTGTCAGCTGTGAGAAACTTTCCGGGAAAAGTGTTTCTCTCATTTGGAATGGAGGATATTGTCTGAAATCGGCTTTTCTGAGTTTTCTGGGAAATGTATGGATCGAGATGCAAAGTACCGACCATTATAGACTGAGAGATGGCTGCTAGTTTTTTTTCTGAATTTCATTAGAAATTCATTGAGTATCATTCTGAAGTGGTATGGAATATAGACAAATGCTAGTAGATTATGAATAAGCTGGTCTTTCGGGCCAAAAAGGGCCGAAACTGTTCAAAAATGACTTTGAATTTGATGGTTGGTTGGTTTCATATTACCTGGCGCCGTCAGCAGCACGAGGGCTATAACGCGCCGAAACATTCTTCATTAGACAAGCCAACATACATTTACAAACACCCATGCCTGACACGGGACTCGAACCCGCAACCTCGTGGTCTAGAAGCTAGCACGCTAACCACTATACCATTTGGTCGGCTTGAATTTGATGGACTAAATCCGATTGCCAAATATGACATAACTTTCCAGATAATGGGCATTCTTTTTAAGTTGGCAACCCAACAACCCAATGCTCTTTAATTTTCAATGAGGAAGTGCTGGCGATTTCACTTCCCTGGCGCCAAATATTTGCATCTTTTAAAAGTGAGCCAAGTTGACAATAAATATTACGTTATCAGTGAGTTACTCTAAACATACAGTCTCACATGGACTATAATTATTTTCCCACTAGACCCTTTATTCTTTATTTATATATTTGAGTTCTATACTGTCTATGGTTATAAGGTAACATCTGAAATTCACAAACGATTAAGGTAAGGCTATTTAATACAACCAGTAGAGTCGCCGGTCTTCCTTTGTGTGATTCCGAACATCAAAGGCTAATCTTCAAAGGCACTTTCCGCATTGATGATTGGCGGGATGTATGTGACGTCACAGAGGACACCTGTCGGGAGGGAGGATTTACATGATTGGATTCACGCGGACTCTCGCTTAATCTCCGATGTCGCGAGAATTAGCGTGGTGACGGTGTCGTGTTTTATTGGATTTTTAAAACTGCTGTAGCTTCATCAAAATTTTCGAGGTTTTTTTTTTTCTTTTCACATACCATGATAATTTCTCCCAAAAAAAGATTAAGTTTGGAATTTTAGCTTTTAAATTTTAGCAAAACTTGTCTGAATTCGATAGAAAAAGAGTTAATTTCTGTTTCGTTTGTGAAAGTATAAAGTTAAAAATTGATTTGCAAACAAAATTAATTTTTAGCTATTTCTACTAGTTAAAATAGCTTAAACAAAGACGAACAAAACTTAAAAACCATCATAGAAATCTATATCAGCAACTGTTTCCGTTTAGTTAGCGTCTGTTGGTAATTAAGGGCAACCTATTACAATGCTATAGATGGGGTACAGCAAAGAGGCAATTCAATCGACTTCATCTGCAGTAGATAAGCCACTTATGAGCTAATCCAGAAGTTACATTTTAAGATCAATGTTGTGTACCAATACCAGACACATTACTCCTCCGCGGAAATACGTATTTCCGCTTTTTTGTAGGAATTTCGTTTATTACTAAGAATGAAGTAAATCCTTTTAATTGCTTCATCCGTGAAGTCAAGTTTATTTTAAAATCTTCAAATAAAGTATATATATATCCTCCTGTATGGTTTAGCTTCGTTTTTGCTTAAATTTGTTGCCGACCAAACGGTATAGTGGTTAGCGTGCTGGCTTCTAGACCGCGAGGTTACGGGTTCGAGTCCCGTGTCAGGCATGGGTGTTTGTAAACGTATGTTGGCTTGTTTAATGACGAATGTTTTGGCGCATTATAGCCCTCGTGTTGCTGACGGCGCCAGATAATCTGAATACAACCAACCAACTGCCTAAATTTGTTGCATTCCTAGTTTTTATTACTTAAGTTTTACTGTATAATTTCCGTACTGGGTGACGGCCGCTAGAAATCTCTCAAAAAGCCGCAAGTGGACCGCCGTTTGCCGACCGCTAGTCTCAAACCATGTATCTACAAATCCGTAATACGAAAATAAAATGAAAAACCTACGACCGCAAGCTTCGTTATATCTCAACTGATATTTACTTTCCTATCTCAACACTAAATATACTCCATGTAAAGCATTTTTTATTTTTTTTTAAAAAATGAGCATCCGCATATCTCCCACTCTGCTTTTTCATTCATGCCGAATAACGAAGCGAACCCATCATAACCAGTTCTCGAATCTCCCAACTCCATTAGGTAATGAAAAAAAAAACTCAAAATATAAAAAAAAAAACCGTTTCTCGTCTTTCCGGGGGGATATTTTTATTCAGATGCATCTCTATATCATCATCCATAATGTGATGCATCTTCATTTTCGACCGGAATATACGACCCTTTTCGAAGGAGGACGTATGGAGTGCGCTGTCTTGTGGAAAGAGATGGTTCTTTTTAAGTAAAGATGTATTTATTTGGGGGGGGGGGAGGTATTGATCTTGTTAAGAGCAATGAACGAAAAATGAAAGTGATTGCTACTTTTCTTGAATTTTGAGGGGGGCATACAATTCGATGTTAAACAGCTACAAATTGATTTTAGGAGTCCCTGGGTTGGTAATTTTTAACTTGGTTGGATTCCATGCGTTTGCCCAAAGGCATTAGTTCTCAACCTTAAAGATGGTAACCCGGAATCTCTCGCAGCTCCCATAGACTGCAATGTCAATTTATAGGTTTTCAATGTACTTTTTTTAAGAAGTTTTAAAAGATGCTCAATTGAAACTTTTTGTAATGATAAATTAAGCATTGTATATTACTTTAACGTGTACTTATTTTAAATATATTGCCTAGTTGCTTAAAAAAAATTTCGGCTAAAACTTTACCGGAAAAAAAAGACTAAAACAGCATTTTTTTATTGTTTAATATTCAATAATTTTTTTTGTTGGATAAATATTTCTGAGATCCCATGTTAAAATAAGAAGCAATAATTGATGATTACGTCGGCGTTTTAATTTGTTTCTAGCTGTAAAAGTTTCGGGCAAAAATGGGCATCAAAAGTATAGTACTGAAAAAATCAAGTTTAAAGTAGACAACCACCTTAATTTACATGAGATCTGCACCATATGTCTGTTTGTTGCTGATACTTCCAATATAAGTGTTGCAAAGTGTTATATTTCACTATAAACAGCTTAAAAGCGCAAAAAAACAATTTAAACCTCAAAATCGGTCATTTTTTCATGATTTACGTTTTCGGGTTACCTTAGGGCTACTCTTGGACCCCCCCCCCCCCACACCTTTTCCTTGTCCTTGTTATTAGGTGGCGTCTATTAAAAATATTCGCTTTGTTTCAATTTAAGAAAATAAACTTGAATAAAACCACTAAAATAAAAAAACAATAGTTGTTATATATAATCTACCTTGAAATTCCACGTGCCTTTTGGGATCATTGAGAATGATAATTTATTTCATCAAAGTACAGTTATTATAAATTAAAGTCCTTTAGGAACAATCACGTCACATATACTACTTTTCTGAGTATCCCATTATTTTATCATATTTTCTAGTATATAATGTTGCCGAGGTTTAAATAATATTTCTTCTACGTTATACGTTCATTGGAGCGTGTTCTAATTGTATCTAATAAAGTGTGGTAACATGTATATAAATACTACAGATTGACACAAATATTTTTGATTTATCTTGAATCATCTTTGTTCGTCACTTTTGGGAACTAATTTTTAACTAAGTATCAATTCCATAAACGTCCCGATAGTTTAAAGTAAATGGGGCACGTGAAAAATTGAAAATCAATTTTTCGATACGTTCCCATAACCATCCATCTTCTTTTGCTTTACAGCAATAAAGACTCACATAGCACTCTCATACTGCCTTTATAACACAAAAGATCCCAAGTCATATTTAAAAAAAAAAAAAAAATTACTTTTAATTACCCATATGTATACATAGGGTAATGAAAGTATAGTATTGGGTAAAAAAATTTTTTTTTTTTTTTTTTTTTTTTGCATTTCTCCATGTTTTGGAACATCCTGATTTAAAAAAAAAAAAATGATGTAGAAAAAATAAGTCCTATTTCCTTGAGCGTACCTCATCAACGATAATTTTTTCTCCTTTCCTCAGTTTCACTTATAAAAAAGGATAATAGTATGAGAATTATTGAAAAGTATATCGCCAAAATCATCTATTTGGCGAAGTGGTCCCCCCTCTCCCTCTCTTTTTTTTTTTTTTTTTTTTTTTTTTTTTTATATAAGACAACATATAAAAAAATTTATGGTAAAAAAATATCTCCAAACTGTCAATTTTTTCTAAATGAATGATGAAAATATAAAAATGGTAAATGACACAGATTGACATCAGTATTATGGTGTAATTAAAAGTTGTGCTATGTTCCACAACCCTAGTTTAAATCAATTTGATGTATCTTTGGAAAATTGTCTTTTCATTTATCAAATCCTTAATACAATCCCATAAAATAAAACAATCCAATTACATATAATTATTACTTCCAAGGATGAAACAAACAAACAAATATATTAAAATATAAATTTTTAAAAACTTGGTTAATGATTTTAAGTTTAACTAGGGCAGCTTAGAGTAATGTATATGAAATCTTGTTTTATATCGATTCATAAATTCATGTTTTAGAACGATTGTTAATTGTATCTTTCTTTTCTAGGTAAGTTTCTATCCTTTTCCTTTGAATCTCGGGTGTGCTAACGGTAAGATATTGATTTAATGTATGGTTATTTCAAACGAAATTACATCAAATAAATTTATCTGTTACTTGTTTCACCTACTGACAGCCTGGTTTATAAAATACTTTAATCATATTTTTAAGTATTTAAAAATGTTTAAATTACATTAATAATGGGTAATTTGAAACCATCTTCTTGCAGTTATAACAGTTGGTAAAATTGTTTTAAAAAATAGTATTTTTGCCAAATTTAATTTTAAGTTTACCAGCAACACCTTATTTATAACTTTCACATGATTAGAGGAATATAATTCAGAATAAGACAAAAGTATGCCTTAAACTGTAATGTCTTGCTCACCTATAAAAATGCAATAGGACATATCTGAGGAAAAGCGTTTAAAACTTCGTGTAGTATTCGAATATATTCGTTTATAATCACTATCCTATTTTTTATGGTTACGATGATCTAATCATTTTGTGACTAAATATAAAAAGACATTATAGTTCATATTCATCTCGGTTTTTTTTGTTTTTTGTTTTTTTTAGTTGTTGTTTATGAAATTTTGAATTATACTTCATAACATAATTTATGTATTAAGTACAGCTTATGAATATTTTACAGCAATATATTTTGCGTCAACGCTATTTTTGTTATAATCCTACAGATTATTGTGCTAGCGTAATTAACAGTAAAACAGATAATAAATGTGCAATAACAGAGATACCAACTTTTTAAAGGATTTTCAGTAGTTTTTGCTTCGCAGTTTTTACGGAATTTTGAGTGAAACTGAGGGTAGAAGAAAGAACGCTCGTTGGTGAGGTATGCTCAAGGAAAGAGAACTCTGTGTTGAGGACATTCGTTTTTCAACTTTTTACGCCATCAAAGCACTTTTACAGGATTTTCGGAGGTGAGGATGTTTAGAACACCTTAAGAGGCATTACCACGGCAATTTTGAACAAAATTGTTTAGAGACGTTTTTTAGCAATTATTGAAAAATGTAATATTTTCAATGACAGCTAGCTACCTTATGCGCATTGTCGATTTTGACGAAAACATTAATGGTGGGTTCCATGGCCACCACCAACCTTCACACCAATTTTGAACATCGTAGGTGAATTTGTTCGGGAATTATGCTGACTACAGACACACAGACGGACATTTTTTCTATATCACTTTTTTGAAATCAGGATGTTCCAATACATGGAGAAATGCAAAAAAAAAAAAAAAAAATCATTTCCCCCCCCCCCCCCCGAATGCTATACTTTCATTACCATATATACATATGGGCAATTGAAAGTAAAAAAATTAAAGATTCAATTACGGCACTTTCGTAACATCGTAAGTTGAAACGCACCTTATGTTTAAAATAGTCTATCTTCATCTCAATGTACACACTAAATTCTTGCACCTAAATTTTTAAGCGTATTTCTGAGTGAACCTTAATTAACTTCCGAAAAACGCACTTGGGAAAAAAATCTCACCCGTGCCTTCAACTCTCGGAAGAACGTTTTGTGGTGAAAAGGTAAAAATTGCCTCTTTTCCCAGTTGGAATTCTCCGGTAAAAGACCCCCAAAAAAAAGCCTTTTTTTTTTTTACTTTGTAAAAAGAAGAAAAAATTTAAAAGATTTTTTTTTTTTTTTTTTTTTTTTTTTACATCAAATAAAAATGAAAGAGTACCGAGACTATAAGAAAAAGAAAGTAAAAAAAAAATGCTGACTTTCCCTTTACGTAAAAAAAGTTTTTTATGTTATGAAAACCTCCCCAGGATATGAAAGGAACGAGGTTAGGAAAAGCGGAAAATCAGTACCTGAACGAAAACGCCCAAAGGTGACTTGGTTCCAGGGCTGCTCCAGAAAAGTAGAAGATACCAAAAGATTTTTTTTTAAAAAAAGAGAAAGAATGCCTTTTTGCATTCGGGATACTTTGTTTGTTCCCGCTTCTTAGCTGCATAGATGGTTTATGAGATACCCCGTTGGGCTTCTTTTGATAAAGGAGAAGTTTTTGGTTGAGAGGAATTGATCGGTTCTGACTTGATACATGCTGTTTTGAGTAGGGAATGGTGGGGGGGGGGGTTCGAATGCTTGAGATGGTGTCGAATTGGATTAGTGTTCGGGCGTTGTGTAAGCTTGAATGAAAGAGGATAATTTTTTTTTTTTTTTTTTTTTTTTTTTTTTGTCCATGAAGGAATGATGATTTGTCGAGTTTGTGATATTTGACAGGGCGATAAGTGAACTTGGGGAAGTGAAAAATAAGTTTCAAGTTCTTTTTTCTCTACACGATGCAAATACGGTGCAGTTACCTCTAACCGATGTTCCGTGAGACAGTAACATTTCTTTGAGTACTGGAGGCAGTTTAAATCGACCCAAAGTCGTAGTATTTCGTTTATCCCCTGCCCTCGTATTTTACCATATCAAAAACTAAACATTAGTTGATCGATAAGACTTTGAAAATCATTACTTTGAATTTTTTTTTTTTTTTAATTTAAGGCTTTAAAAGTAACCTCATGGTTATGGTTGTATTTATAAAATAACAAACTTTTTTTATTAGAGAGAAAATTTAATTGGTGGTTTGCATTTCTACATATTGTGGAATATCTGTAATCCAATTAGGTGATTTAGAAAAAATGTATATGATCGGAATAACTCCTAAACGTATTGATCTGCGATGTTCAACTTTAGTCAGTAAGGTGGCCATAGGAGCATTTTTTAAAGTTTTCATCCAAATAGCGCATGCACGTAAAATAGCCGTCATTAGGGAAAATGTATGCTTTACAGCAGTTCCAAAACTAGCGATATCAAAATAACTGTGGTAATGCTTTTAAAGTCTTAACTCAGTTCAGATACAAACGTCTTTAACTTAAGAGTTATATTCCCTTGACCTTGTCCATAAACGACTGTTCCTCCTCCATTTCACTTTTCAGAAAAAAATTATGTGATAATTATCGCCAACTTGGCTTCTTTTTTATGGCCAATGTAAAAAAATATCACTCAACTTGTCTAAGTGTTGACTACTTGAATTTACTTAATATAACTGAAAGTTAGGCGATATTCAGCACCCCCAGTTTTAAATACGTCGATGTATTTTGAGATATCCAGTTTTACTCTTACATGATCATAACTATTCAAGTAACACAGAAACAAAAACTCAATCTTCCACTGTATGTTTTCCCGTATTTTAAACACCCCTTGGCTATCAACTCCTTACCATCTAACAAAACCCAACCTTACCATCTACAACCATTATTATTCCATTTCCCCTACGACCGATCTCTAACAAACTAGACGTAAAGAAAGAAAGCAAATAACTCCTCGTTCTTTCACGTTTCATCTCATTTTACTTTAATTTCCCTATCCGTCGAAGCGGATAAAAAGCCAGAGTATAACTCGTACCCGACAGGGAAAAAAATACCAGGAAATAACTATAATATCCATCCAAGATTGATTCTAAAAAGGGAAAAACGCGATCATTTATATTTTGGGGGCAGAATATTGCGCTGGATGTCTCGGGTAGAAGCTATTTTTCACGCTGTGCTCATATTTTACAAAAGGAAACTGTTGCCCCGCAGGAAAAAGAATAATATAAAGCCGCTTTCTTGCGAATTGCATTTCCTCTGGAACAGGAATCCTATTTCTTGCATCTACTTCTAGCTCTGGTAAACTGGTGGAAGTATTGCGAGACCTGTCGAGATTGGGAAAAACAATGGATCTTCTATTCATAAATCCTTGGATTTTGTTTTGGAAAGCGCGTTTTTTTTTTAAAAAAAAAAATGAGAGCGGAAATCAGGTTTCGGAATTGCCCTTCTTGGAGTTCCTGAAGAAGAATTTAAATGTGAATTCGTTTTTGTTTGGTAGGAAATAAAAACTAATAGACTGAAATTTTAAATACCTCATAGGACATTATCCTGAATTTGTACTTTCAATTACCCATATGTTTACATAGAGGAAAGTATAGTATTCGGTCAAAAAAAAAAAAAAAAATCGGAATTTTTTGCATTTCTCTACGTTTTAGAACATCCTGATCTCGAAAAAGTGATTTATAAAAAAATGTGTGTCTGTGGTCAGCATAACTCCCGAACAAATTGACCTACGATGTTCAAATTCGGTGTGCGGGTTGGTGATGGCACAGGGACCTACCATTAAGATTTTCGTCAAAATCGCGCATGCGCATAAGGTAGCTGCCATTGAAAAAAAATCATGATTTTCAGTAATTGCTAAAACACGGCTCTAACGATTTTGTCCAATATCGCTGAGGTAATGCCTTTTAAGGTGTTCTAAATATTATTTTAAGACCCATACAAGAATTATGGTAAAAAATACCACCAAACTGGCCATTTTTTTTTTTTAAGAATGATGAAAGTATAAAAACGGTAAATGACACAAATTGACGTCAGTATTATAGTGTAATTGAAAGTTGTGCGATGTTCCACACCCCTTGTTCATAAAGTGTTGAGAAATATTAGTAGAACATAGATCCACGCTGGTATGCCGGGGTAAAACTGACCGAAACTATTAAATAATCGACTTTATGTCATAACTTGCCAAACAACGAAAATCCTTTGTCTGGTAACCCACCACCCTTTAATTTTCAATTAAGAAGGTTTCAGACTATTTGTCTTTTCTGTCACCAGATTATTCAAAGTGAGCCAAGTTGGCAATCACTGTTACGTCATCAGTGACGTAATATTTATCGCCAGCTTGGCTCAATTTAAAATTCTACGCAGAATGTGCTTTGCAATATCTCATTTTAAAGCGAGTAGACACGGCGGTATTATGACGGATGGTATCTTATTGTCTTGTTGCCTGATGAGAGTTTCCGGGTTTTCACCTATTCGAGACACAAATGCGGGATGCTTCTCCTCCTTGACACTCCTCGAAGTGTTTTCAATTGTTCAGATTTGAATATAACAATGTTACATTGTGATATATTGCAGTGACAAGCACAGTGATCTATCTACATTTTTTGGCCAAACTAAGTTAGTATTACCTAGATCCTCTGTAATTTTTTTTACATGATGGTGAAGTTTAATGGTTGTAGTAAGCGTAATAGTAATAACCCATACATGAGGCATCGATATAGATAAACAACTGGATAGACTGCTCCATTGTCAATGCAAAGAGGAAAACATGCCGGGGATTGCGAAGCTGGTGGGATGATTAACCAATCACAGTTCACAATTTTATAGTTGGATGGGAATGCGAAAAACCTTGTAAAGTGTTACAGTATATATTTTTTTGCACATTATCACTAATTAAGGTCTACTATTGACATTTCTGCTGTGTACAACCCAAAATTTTATTTTCAATCCTCGGCAATCCATATTTTTTATCCCACCAATTGCGTCTGGCAACGGCTTCATTTTCCCAGCGTTAAGCAGTCTGTCCAGTTGTTTATCTATATCGATGACATGAGGTACAGTAATAGTCTGTTCTGTTGGGAGTGATTGACAGGCGCGCGTGGCCATGACATCATCGGAAAGGCGTGTCCTGGTTAGTTGGTTGGTTGATTGTATTCAGATTATCTGGCGCCGTCAGCAACACGAGGGCTATAATGCGCCGAAACATTCGTCATTACACAAGCCAACATACATTTACAAACACCCATGCCTAACACGGGACTCGAACCCGCAACCTCGCGGTCTAGAAGCCAGCACGCTAACCACTATACCGTTTGGTCGGCCATGGTCAGTTGGAGCGTTGCAAAAATGGAGTGGAGTTGTTTTTCTCATGTTACTAATACTTGT
Source organism: Linyphia triangularis (assembly GCA_963978545.1). NCBI lineage: Eukaryota > Metazoa > Arthropoda > Arachnida > Araneae > Linyphiidae > Linyphia > Linyphia triangularis. Next base: position 67,125,927 of record OZ021729.1, read on the forward strand.
ATCTGTACGGAAAATATTAAATAAGTTAGTTACTTAGTCCATAATCATCAATTAGATGAAATTGTTAAAGTTTAAACCGCCATTTCTCATTCTGAGCTGAGTCGCAGATACAACTTCTTAGCACGGCAATATTACCTTCATGTAACCAAAGTTCAGCAATATTACCTTCATGTAACCAAAGTTCAGCAATATTACCTTCATGTAACCAAAGTTCAGCAATATTACCTTCATGTAACCAAAGTTCAGCAATATTACATTGTCCCTTGTGCATAAAAGACAACCTCATCTTCATTAGCAGAAAATACAACTAATCCGAAATCGCTGATCGCACTTAATCAATTACAACCTTTAGTAACCCCCAAGCGCGATAACAGATGATGAAACGGTTTCTTGACACACGATCTTGGTCCGTCCAATCAAAAAAAGATCCGCTTCTTTTAACATCGCAAACCCTCCAATTCGATTATTCGATCCCCCTTGAGAAGCTCCCTCCCGCATTGACCCTTCAGCAGGGCGAAGTAACATTACCCTGAAGATGCTGATGCAAAGAAACACACAAGGAGTTAGTTGTATGTATCACGTTCCTACTAAGAAAAACCCCGCCAACATCTGCAATTCGTGGCCGGACTTATCTATTTTTTAGGACCCTGCTCCCTGGTAATAGCCACTTAGGCCCGCGTAAAGGGTCTGGTTACTTACTGTTTTATGTGGGAAGGGGTACTTTGGCACGTTTAGTTCTGTCGAGGGATTTGGGGAAGGAGTTATGGCTGTGCTGGTTAGCGGACGCTACTTCTAATCCGTGTGTGGCTATTCATTTAGGTTTGTTCTCGTCAAATCGTACTGCAAGTGAGAAAGCATTGGGTTTGGACGATCGACTGCGTGTAAATTACTAAAGAACGCAAAGCAGTATTTTATTATCCCCTAATTATTCTTCACAGAATTTTAAATGAGTAGCGATGTAACCAGATTGCATGTTCTATTTTTCTTTAATTTATTTATTTACAGCGATAATAGAGTTTTGATAATGGTTGACAACGCGCGCCCGAGTTAATCAAGAAATTTCTATTTGTTTCCAGCGCGTTTTGATCGTCAAGTTAGGTTTCCCTTAATCTTTCGGGAAATTTCGTGCACGAGGATATAAAAACCGACAGGAAATGGAATTTCGGTCAGTTAGATATTTACGAGCTGTTTTGTAAGGGACATGTACACTTATTTTTCTGAATCTGCTGCATCGCTGTTAAGACATAAATTTAAGAAAATAGAACTTGAAAAAGAAATATGTACTCTACTTACAGTTGACAGTTCTCTCATTTTATTCTATTTTTTTATTCAATTTTTAATGTTTGACCATAAACACAATAATTTCTGTTCACTGTTTTTTTAATTTGCAACCAAAATTTACTTGTTATATTTTGGCGAGAAAGCAACACATTCTGCTCGAATTGAATGTGACGTCACTTCATCTGAAACAACTTGTGCCTGAAACACAGCAGCGGAAACCAGTTTTTCAAGCTTCTCGCAAATCGCTCCAACCGGTATGAGATATCGCAATTGTCTACCAAACGCACCCCATTTATTTGGCAGAAACCTCACAATAACCATAGAACGGAAGGATGTCGTGACGTCACAGCTATAACGTAGCATTTCGATCAGACGAGGTTTTAGAGCATTTTCTTTTCCTTATATTTAAATAACTAATTTTTTTAAAGAATTTTTGTATGAATATTTGAAATTGGAAAGAAATTCTTCATAAATATAAACTAATTTTACTCGCTTTTAAAAAAACAATGCGGGAATAAACAATGGACAATTCCTGCATTTTTTTTATTATTATTATTATTTTATTCAATTCTAAATGTTTCGAAAAGGCCATAAACATAAAAATTTCTGCTTAATGCGCTATTTCTTTTTTGTAATTTGCGATCAAAATTACCTTGTTAGAGGTTGGCGAGAAAACGACTCATTTTGTTGGCATTAAACGTGACGTAAGGGAGATCTCAAACATCTTAGCTTGAAATGCAGCAGCGGAAAACCAGATTTGCAAGTTTCTCGCAAATCACGCCAACCTGTACTGAATGTAGCAATGGTCTACCAACGCCAACTTTTTTAACGATAACTATTTTGCAGCAACCTCACGGTAACCATAGAAACGCAGAGATCTCTTTACGTCACGAATTTTGTTGACTGTTTTGATCGGACTGGTTTTGGGGCATTTTCATTTCTTAATATTTAAATGACTAATTTTTTTTAAAGAACTTTTGTTTAAATATTTGGAATCAGAAAGAAATTCTTCATAAATATGTACTAATTTCACTCGTTTTTAAAAAAATGCGAGAATTGTCCATTGCCTAACATACACAGAAAAATTGCGTAACAATATAATGTACTACTCAATTCAGTTAAAACTTAAGTCATTAGCGCGATAACATTCATACATTTAAATACATTATAAAGCTTAAAGAAAACGCCTCCTACATAATAGGCCTAGCTATCTTGAGAGGGTTAATAATAACTAGATTCAGTTCCTATTGTCGACTCTAAATAAGAAAGGCCCTCGAGATGAGAAGTCTAATTTCTATTGAACTGAGTCCTCCTTCCGCTAATCGTGAATTCGCCAGGGACTCTTGCGTTCTCTTTCTCTCCACTAAAGGGGGTCTCCGGTGGCCTTCTAATTAAGAGGGTCCACAAGAGTCCTCCAAAGTTGCTCCTTTTATTTGTGTGGCCCCCGAAGAAATTAGAGTGGTCGGGGGTAGAGGGCTCCCTTTTGTGGACTTTCTCCAACTTCGATGCCGCTGAATGTCCTCATTATAACCCGGGTTAAACGGGTACTTAGGGTAACCCTGTCTTCTTACAAAGAAAATGTGATTATATCCTTGAACAAGACTTTAATTATTTTTTATTTTTTTCGGTATTTCAGTTTTTGTCATTACTACTTATTTTTCCGAAATAAGAAATACTATTATTCTAAACTCTTTACTGTGTTAATGGACGATTCTCGCATTTTTTTTTTTTTTAAACGAGTGAAATTAGTTTATATTTTTAAAGAATTTCTTTCCGATTCCAAATATTCAAACAAAAGTTCTTTAAAAAAGGTAGTTATTTGAATATTAAGAAAAGAAAATGCCCTGAAAACCAGTCCGATCAAAATATTCCAACAAAAGTTCTTTAAAAAAGGTAGTTATTTTGAATATTAAGAAAAGAAAATGCCCTGAAACCCAGTCCGATCAAAACGATCCGCTTTAGCTGTGACGTCACTGCATCCTTTCGTTTCTATGGTTATCGTGAGGTTTCCTCCAAATGGTTGGCGTTGGTTTGGTAAACAGTTGCTATATCCCGAACCGGTTGGCGCGATTTGCGCGAGACTTGCAAAATTGGTTTCCGCTGCTGCATTTCACGCCAAGATGTTTGGGATCTCTTGACGTCACATTCAATGAGTCGTTTTCTCGCCAACGTCTAACAGGGGAACTTTGATTACAAATTTTATATATAATAAATAAAAAAATTTAAAAAGAACGCTCTGTGCAGAAATTTTTGTGTTTATGGCCTTTTCAGAACATTTAGAATTGAATAAAAAATAAATAAATAATGCGGGAATGGTCCATTGTAGCTGGTGTAATTAAAAATATTTGTTTTAATATCAAAGTTATGTCCGGGTATTGCCGTTTCGGTGCTCAGTTGGTTTATTGCTTGGTGGTATCTAACGACTTAAATATCCGATTCGTGAAGATTTATTATGTAAATGGATTGTCGATGTTTTCGATAAAGGTTATTTAAATATTTATCAAGAATTACAGTTGAGTATGTGTGCTCGATTCTATGATCAATCGATTCATAACATAGTGTACTACGCTGAAAACAAATGTTATTTTGAACCCTATGCCAATTTATTATTTAAATTGGTGAATCTACGAGGAAGATTAAATTTAATGATAACACAGGAATAAATACGGAATATAATGTATATTTTTCCAATAAAGAGTTATTTATCTGCGTTCTTTTAGGATACTATTACTATATAATGCCTTTTAAGGTGCTTTAAACACCCCCACCTCCAAAATGTTCGTAGAAATGCAATAAAGGAATAAAAAAAATTGAAAAACGAATGTCTTTAATACAGAGTTTTCTTGCCTTGAGCATCGTCCATCACCGACTGTTCCTTCTCTCTGTTTAACTTACAAAAAGGATAATGCATTATTAACAAAAAAATATATCGCCAATTTCGTCGCTTTGCCCCCCCCCCCCCTCTCCACACACACACTTTTTTTTTATATAATGATTAATAAATTGTGGCCAAAAATATCGCCAAACTGTCAATTTTTTAAAAATTATGAAGATATGAAAACGGTAAATTACAAATTCATGGCAAATTTAAATTCAGCGGCTGGTATTAAGTGTAATTGAAAGTTGTGTGATGTTTTACACCCCTAGTTTATGTTTGCATTAGAAAATTATACTATCTTTTGTATTGGTTTTTGGATTAGAATATCTTTCAGCATCACTTTATAACGTATCTTCATTTTAAATCTCATTAATTGTGCTATAACATATATATATATTTGACATATGCCTTAAACTGTAACAGTACACTAAAAAAGCAAGCACGCGATGCTGATTTCGTCTACACAAGCGCGTTGGCAAAGACGACATTGTTTCTTAGCGCATTAGTATTCAATTCTCTAATTTCGGTCGTACCCACCCTCTATCAAACTTTTAAATTTAATTTATTCCAACAAAAACTTTCATGTACCGCAAACATTCGATAAACTCGGTTAAATATTACATTCAAATTTCTAGAATTACCTTGCCCAATCCCCAACGGACCATTCCAAACTTCCATTGTTCTGTTTATAATAATAATCCAAAACAAATAACATTTGCTTAGTTGGGGAAGGGACGACCCTACCAGGGGTACAGAAAAGACATTTTATGCGTGCGTTGTTTTTCCTGTGGGGATATTTGTTTGCTGAGGTTCGTTTTATTTTTAGGGGGGGGGGGGAGGATTAGGGGTATGTTCTTCCAGTTTGATTCCATTCGATCACATAGAAACAACAAAAAAACTTTATTAGGTTTCTGGATGAAGGTAATGAAAGCGGATGAAGGGAGGCGGATGCACATAGGGGATTAGATGGTAAATAACAAAACTAACAAATAAACAAAAAATGCGTATAAAATAAACAAAATTGAAAAGATTTCAGTTGCGCCGTTTTGAATAGATGTTTTCGTCGATGAATCAACCTTATGGACAGCAATGGCAATCTGTGTTTGTTAAATAATTATGATGTCAAAGAGTTATGACTTGAGTTGGTGTTACCTCGGCTATCTCCGTCTGACGCAGGTAATTTTGAAGGAAAGACAAAAACATGTTTTTTCTTCGATGGTTTATTAATTACTTGTTGCTTCTAAGGATGTGTAATTAAGACACTTTATATTCCTTTTTTTTTTTTTTTTTTTTTTTTCTTGTATATGAAAATTTTTGAGGAATATATACTATTTAATCATATTTGGCAGATTAAGATATTTGAGACTTTTGGTCTATGCATTTTTAAGATCACATAATCTTAATTCTTGGAATTGAATATGGAATGTTGTGGAACATAGTACCATTTTAGATTATTTAACATAGTATAATTCACTGTCTTATATGAAGATTCCAATAAATAATCCTTTATAATAAGAATTTCCTTTTGTAAACTACAGTTTTATTCTGATCTTGATGAAATTTTACAACAAATGAAAGGTAACTGAACTAAAACCGTAAAACATTTCCCCCCCCCCCTTAAGGAATTTGAGTTTAACTTGAGGTCTGCTGAACCAGTTTAACCGGATTTTTTTCTATAGGCATCTTGACTAATCCAGATTATCGGGAGCATAATTTCGTGCCAATTGCTTCGTAGTTAAGGTGTTAAAATAGAGGATGAAAGGTAGCATACTCATAACTTACAATAAAGTAAGAGTTTCTCTAGAAGGTCCATCTAATCAAAGCTTATTTAAATGTAATTCTTAATAAGTGTAAATAACTTACTACATACATGTCCGAGTCGAGGAGTAGTCAGTCGTTATTGCAACAAAGGAATGTATTGCTCTAAGAGACGGAGAGAACAGGCGCGGTTACTTCTAGCAAGGTAAATTATGAAGTGATTAGTCAAAAACTAATCTCTACCTATTATAGCCCTTCAGAAAGATGCATGCGCAAAAGATATGGCTTGACCCAATAACTACTATAAACTGGCTTATCCTGGCAGCATCCAGTCAAATGTATGGAACATCTCATTAAAAATCTGCTCAAGACTAGTAACTCTAGAAATAGCTTATACAATATAAAGAGATGGCCTACGGAAAATGCCTTTCATATGTAACAAAATAAATATACTCCACGTTGTAGATCCAAAGCAAACGATAAAAACGTCTCTAGCAACTTCTGGCGCGCTTCCGCTTACTTGGATGATGATCGAGTAGTTTTTCGTACTACAAATTTTTCACGCCATTAACTATTAAAAATATCGTTTTAAGTTGACTACTATGGGTTGTTACCGTTTAATTATTTCCTTATTTATTTCTTTGTGAATTCATGAACTTCCACGGATCTTTTGCACTGCTTAAAGTTCGATGGAAGCAGCGTCCATCACCTATCACATTCAAATATATATATATATATATATATATATATATATATATATATATATATATATATATATATATATATATATATAATTTGTTGAGTGGATGGGTTCGAAAGATTTGAAGCCAAAGCAGATCAAAACTTCGAGAAATTTATTCCAATATAACTCTACGCAGATTCTCTTACAACTCCAGAACTTCTCGTTCTAGTAGACACAATACATCTCTTTTCACGACAATAGAGCACAAAACAGCAGTTAAAAACTTGACAATGCAACTGCTCAAATCGCTGCAAAAGACAATGCAATACAGTTCGCTTTAGAACTACTCTGAATGCTCACTGAGACTCAGTATCTCAACTCAGTAATTCCAGTCAACTCACCAGTCAACTAATTCAGCGACTCAAAATCAGTCAACAACTAACTCCATCACCCGCTCTCTTGAGATTTTATAGGGGAGGCGAACATACGTGAATCTTCTAGAGATAGATATTTGGAGAACTTTCCAGATCGTAGTCGAAAAGTCCTATACATGTACATGGGGACCGAAAATGTCACCAAATGGTCGCCAAGTTTGGCGATTTCTCGCCAAATTTGGCGATAAAAATTAGTCGCCAAAACCGTCGTCAACTTGGCTCTATCTCGCCAATTTGGCGAGATTGCCATTACCATAACGTTAAATGCCCTGCTCCTTGTAAAACTCGCTTCCCAGCGTTACCTCTGTAAAACTCGTTATCAAGCGTTGAGACACACATTGCGGGGAAGCAAACTAACGACGAACTATTGCACTGCCTTATGCAAAATGTACATAAATTTTCCTATTTACAAAATTAACACTACGAAATATTTACAAATATACAAAAATTCGTAACAATATATATATATATCGATTTAATCCTAATTGAATGTATTTGAGTGATCGACACAAACCATCTCCCTCCACTGCCACCTCCTAGCCCTAAGTACGCATTATAACATCCATCGACTAATCCTTTTAAAAATCCATCCGTGCTGAACATCCATCGACGTCAATAAAAACCGTTCCCCGGCTCTTTGGTGAGCGATTATCTGCCAAACGCAGAAAGCGGCCGCGTTTCAAATGGTTATGGCGCGCTCACACACACTCCATACAACAAACAATCGAATGCCTTTTGTGGAGAGGGAGAGGGGGGGCGAATGGGAGATCAATCATGCTTTTGGAGAATTTTCTGGGCTGAACATGTTTTGACTGATTAGAAGTTGCGGAGGGGATTATGCTGGAGCCTGCTGAAAACGCTGTTTTGCTTTGTTAAAGTTTAGCGAAATTCCTCTGTCGATAGATTCTTTTTTAAGATAGAGTCATTTCTTGGAGACCGTACGAAAGGCTGTTGTGTCTTGTCTCGCTTCTGTCAGGCCGCAGTGTAAAAAGCCTGCTCGGTAGAAAAAAACTTCAGTTCTCACGGAAGCTGGCTGTCGACTGATGAGTAAAAGAATGCTGCAATATTGCAAATAGAACTCTAAATTCGCAAAGTTAGGAACACCTCACTCTTAATAGAATAACAAAGTGGCCACAGAGCAGGGAAAATCTGGAAATCAGGGAAATGTCAGGGAACTTTTTAAAATTTCGTGAAAATCAGGGAAATTTTGTATTGTTTAAGGCACGTTCATCCATATTTTGGCGCTATTTACATGGAGATTTGTAGTGGTAAGCCATTAGAAGTTTAATGTTACGGAATAATTTAAACTTTTCATTACCAGAGAAACTATTTATTTAAAAATTGCATATTATCTCTTCAGCATACATGTTCTATTTGATCGGGGTGTCTAGACATCTGGAAAAACTAAGAAAATTGGGGAAATTTGAAAAAAAAGTTTGCCCTAAAATCAGGGAATTTTTTAGAAATCTGTCAGGGAATTATCTGGCAACTTTTTTTCCTGAATTTTGTGGCCACCCTGAATAATAATTCAAAAAGGTCTTTATTTTATCTCGGAATCGTGACTCGTTTATTAAAATTCCTGAATTTACATTCTTTATTAAAATTTCTGAATTTCGTTTCCTTTCTTACAATTTCTAAATCTTGATTCCCTTAACGAAATTCCTGATTCTTGGTTCCGTTATTAAAATTCCAGAATCTTGTTTAATTTAATAAAATTCCTAAATCTTGTTCCTTTTTTAAAAAAACAAATTCCTGAATCGGTTCATTATCATTGTAAAAACACTCACAATTCTTGCGAAGTTGCAACACTCATCTACCTACGTCGTACGCTCGAATTATTTAGTTGATTTATGTAGAAATCCTGCTCAGCCTTTTTGCTAAAATGCCCTTATGTGCAACGGAAGAACCTCTCCGTATCCCATCCCTAAATACGTTGATCTCGGTGGAGCCCTTATCCCCTTCTGTACCCTTTCATTCGTTCCAGGGAACCCTCCCAGGAACCTAATCTCCCTGTTCCAACTCGTTCGTACATCTGAACACGATAGGATTAATTTTGTGTAACTTCTTCCCCCCCTTCATCCCCTTAGGAGATAGGCTTTAATCGTAGAGCTACTGAAGCCTAGGTTTTAAGCTTGTATAAATTTGACGTGTAGATGAATGCTACGTCCTATTGATTTTTGCTTCCACGTTGTTCTGTAGTTGTGAGAACCTCAAAGTAACTGTACGTCCTAGATCGACAATCTTATTCATGACTCCAAGAGCTTTTGGGATGTGTCACAGGTATTGTTGACTGGTCTCAAATTGGGAGTTGTGGATGCAACTCGAGCAGTTTTTAACAACAGATGAAGCAGATATGACATGTGTATCAAATAGATGGTGTTTCCAAGTTAATAAACCAAAATTGAATCTGCAGGTTCGCGCTGCTTTTGGATTTGAGAGAAATACTATTTTCAGACGTCGCGTTTGCTCTAAAATTCTTTATTTTCTTTAAACTTTTGTTTCTCCTTAAAATTCCTCAAATTGACTTAAATGTTTCGATAATTTCTAAAAAAAAAATTTCAAAACCCCTAAAATGTTCCTAATTTTTCTCCAATATCCACGAAAAAACGTCAATATTCCACCACATGAGAAAAGTTGGTTTAATTATTCACATGTTTGCTTAAAATAGTATAATTGTTTAATTATTTAACTGTTATTTTGATAAAAAATTGTTTGAAGTTCAATTTTTTTTTTTTTTTTTTTTTTTTTTTTTTTTTTTAATTTGCAGTTTTTGTCAGTAGTAAAACAAGCTTTGGAAAGAATTTGTCTGTGTTAGAAGCCTATGTCAGCTTCAAAAGAAATATCCCTAAATATTTTTGAATTATACAAAAAAAATTAATGAAGTGATTTTAATTATTAATAATTAATTAATTAATCCTAAAATTTTAAGAATCATCCCTAAAATATTTCTAAAATTTTTGGAATTATCCCTAAAATTACTACCTAATTTTTTTTTTAGAAAACCCACTGCGCCCCCATATTTTATCTTAAGTACTCGCTATTTTACTTAAACTAAAATACTTTCTTGGCTTCACAAATGAACGCATTATCATTTAACAAAACTTAAAAGTCAGCTCAGAGAAGTTACTTCTATTGCCACTGATTACAGACACATCTTTATTTTTCGCCAAGAAAAAAAAATCTAATAACAAAGTGGCCACAGAACCTGGAAATCAGGGAAACGTCAGGGAACTTTTTAAAATTTCACGTAAATCGGAGAAATTTTCTTTCTTCTGAAAGCACATTTCATCGGTATTTTGGCGCTATTTACCCGGAATTTTGTGGCCACCCTGAATTACAATTATTTACAGAATTCAATCGAATCTGAAATTCAAACATCTCCAAGTTAAGTACCGAAATTGGTATGCGAGAAAAAAAAAACCTTAAAAATAAACGCCACTTCCGAAAAGTTAGTAACTTTTACGATATTACACATCAACACCTAATAACAGACCAAAACTTTCGCAACTTTATCGCCCTCATTAAACATCCATCTGAATAAAAAATTTCCGCAGATCGCTCCTAACTCTAATTACAGCCGCTATTTCTGTCACCATAAAAAAGAAAAAAACGCTCCAGAAAAACCTAAATGATCCCATTCATATGCCTACGTACAAATCCGAAAACCACAACCCCAGTGTTTTAAGTTTTAACGACGGATTAAAATCGCATTTTAAAAGAGTCCCCACGTTCAAATTCATCACCTAAACAGTGAGTTACACCAACCTTTAGTCGTCTTCGTTTTAACGAGAGACGTTGTAAAAAAAAAAAAGGTGCGGAATTTATCGGCCAATTTGTACCGATAAACCTGGAGTCGACACTTTACATTTTAGTGGGGTGATCGTAAAACAAGCGGAGTGTTGCCAGACGAGTGACTGAAGGGAAAAGTGTATTTTACGACGGACGATATTTATTAGGTGAAGGGGTCGCAGCCTCTCGCAACACCGGGGGTGTTTATCGAACGAAGTGTTTTTATAGCCCCCCCCCCCCCCCTTGAAAAAAATAAAGAATTAAAATAGGAAGCTGCTTGGGTTGACACTCTGACCCCCTTAACCCATAAAGTGCGCTGCGTCGTAAAAAAGTTTTTCCGATAGCGATGGGAAATTTGGGCACAAATCTGATACCTAATCGATTTTTATGTGTTTTATTTATTTTGGTTGGCATCGGTTATATTTCTTCCGGTCTAAGTTGTCGAATGCTGTTTTATGTGAGGGTGTTATTAGTGTTGGTGATGTCGCTGGGTGGTGCCAACAACGCCAAACCCCGCTTCCTGCAGTTTTGAGGCGAAGTGAGGATGTTATTTCTAACTGACACCATTGGGATCGGAGAGTAATTTAGAACTAAAGTAAGCGTCAGTCTTTAAAACACTTTCCACACATAGCATCCTTAGCAAAAAGGGACACAACTATGCTAAATTTCATCTTAACTTTACATCACTAAACAGTAGATCTTCACCGTGCTCATAGGAAATTCATCCATTTTGGCGGTGTGAAAGCACGCTGGGAAGCTCAGTCCTGCTATCCTATAGTGAAGAAAAGGCTATACGGTTTGGTGAGCATTATGCCTTCACGCCGCCAAAATGGACGAATTTCCTATGTGCACGGTGAAAATCTACCGTCTATACTAAACTTCAACTTAACTAGACATCACTTAGACGGTAGATCGTGGCAGTGCTCATAGGTATTTAATCCATTTTGGCGGAGTGAAGACATAATTCTCGCCAAACCTTATAGCCTTTTGTTCTCTACAGGGTTGTGGTTTGGCGAACATTATGCTTTCACGCCGCCAAAATGGATTAAATACCTATGAGCACTGTCACGATCTACCGTCTAAGTGATGTCTAGTTAAGTTGAAGTTTAGTATAGTAATGTAAAGTTAAGTTGGAGTTTAGTCTAGAAATTCTTCACTTTGTGTAAAAGTGTGTACATAAATAATCACAGGCCATTTGTCCTTGAAGCTGGTTGAGCCGTACAAGATTTTTTTCAAGTTGAAACTGACTTATGTCATTCTTCCGGATTCAAATCCATGTCGTACACACTAAATTCAACACAAAAATTAATTTTGAGTTATATCACTTCTGTTAGAAAAGTGCGATATGCATTCTCTTAGATAAACACTCGAATTAACTATTACATTGATCCTAGCAACACTCAAAGTTTAAGTAAATGTAAAATATTGCTACGATCAGTATCATTGAGATACTTATTTAGAGATAGTTAAAGCTGTTCCTCGACATAAAAGGTTTCTACATAATTTTTAAGAGTTGGCAGTTCGTTTATGTGAAACCATGTCCATATTATACTACCCAGAGTGAAATATGCCTTCAGGAAAAAAGTACTTTGAATTTGTAATTCAGACTGCCCAATGTAGGAAAATATCCCAGACCGCTTTCCGATAACGTATAGGGACAATAGCAAAACTTGCATTTCTTTCATCGCGAATCAAAAACTTTGTCAACCGACTAGTCCGAGAGGCGACTGCAATTTTTGGACCCCATCGAACATCAGTCTGAATTTTTTATAGAAATTGGAGAAAAGTGAGTAGATTAGGAATCCACTGGTCTGCCGTGGCAAAAATGGCCGAAACTGATCAAAAATCGACTTGGAATGAGTTAACCTAAAATCCGATTGCCAAATATGTCATAACTTGCCAAAAATAGAACAAACTTATTCGTCTGGCAACCCACTGCATTTTGATTTTCAATGAGAAAAAGCCCAAAGGATTTCTGATCTTTGGCTTGGAAAACTTGTATCTTTTAAAAGTAAGCCAAATTGGCGACATTAGTTACGTCCTAAGTGACGTAATGTTTATTGCCAACTTGGCTCCCTTTTAATAGATGCAAGTAGACCGTCGCCAGATATCTGAATCGTCTGCAACCTTCTTAATTGAAAATTAAAGAGTGAGGGTTACCAAATAAAAAAAATGCTCATTATTTGGCAAATTATGGCGCATTTGGCAATTGGATTTAGTTCAACTCATTAAAAGTCGATTTTTGACCAGTTTCGGCCATTTTTGCCACGGCAGACCAGGGGATTCGTAATCTACTCACTTTTCACCAATTTCTATTAAAAGTTCAGAATGATGTTCGATGGGGTCCAAAAATTGCAATCGCCTCTCGGAGTAGACCAACTCCTCAACCCTTGGTTAAGTGCGCGACATTTTGTCTCGCGGTTAGTCACGTGGGAACAAATGTCCCCCAAATTCAAATTTTCATGCATACCATTGAATTCGTGACCGAATATCAAAGTAAGTCAGTATTTTAATTAAAAACACAACATTACTGAACAGAATAAAGCAAAAATTTAAAAATATTTTTTTTTAATAATTTGAGAGAAAACCGTAAGAAGGCTTTGATCGTGGGCTGCCTTCTATTGAGAAATTGATTGTGGGGAATATTTGTCAACCGCTGGACTAACCGAGGGTTGAGTTGTTACAAAATCTTGAAATTAGGCATTTTTCAGGAACATTTCAAGTTCTGGAAATATCGGGAAGAAAAGTCTGAAATTTTTTTTAAATGTCACCAAATTTTGAGGGAAATATGTTTTTCAATGTCTATTCGGCAATAGTCACTGCCCGAACCTTCCTAAACATTGATATTTTTTGTGTATAATTTTACTATTAAATACGAGGAAATGTAGCTGTTTAAGCATAAATCATAGACATCTTTCTTACATTTAAAATACTTCAGTGCCCGGTAGCAGAAAATGCGAGACGGACGTCGCAGATTTTTCAACAGCTTGCAGATCATTTTACAAATCTAACTTAAAATAATAAAAAAAAATTTAGTCTGATTTGTAAGTTGGGTGATTTGAGTCAACGCGCGTGCGCGATACTTCATTTCATAAAAGAGGAATCGAAATCGTGATGCTCTCCGTGCACGATTTCACGGAGATTGTATAGAAACGTAACGAGTTCTATTTGTTTTCGCTCTTTGGTGTGTAGTAATTAGCTTTGCTAAATGTTACGCTGATGTAAGGACCGTTATTACCGGGAATCTCGCTGCTAAGACGGGGGATTAATATTTCATTTATTTTGCCAAATTTCTATGTTCATGTAAAACAGACATTTTTGATAAAATTGACGAATATGGAGCTTGTGTATTTTATGCAAACTTAAAAAAAATAATCTGCAGATTATTTTCTAATACCCAAATTAGTGTCGCAGACAGGCAGAAAAGTTTCTGCTACTGGGCTTCAGTGCAGAAAACAGATGTGCAAAGTTATGTATTTCTAGCGTTGCATTTGCATTGTATATCATTTATAATAACATAGATGGGTGGAACATAAGCATCCTAATCTTTCAAAAAGACCCCTTAAAAGTGCCCCAAAACGTCCACCTACACAACACACGTGGTCCCTCCCCAAAGCCCCTAGTGTGAAAATCCATTAAAACACCCCCACACAGGCCGGCACTCATTGATTGGATTAGACTCGTCCCTCGTTGTGGAATCGCTTGATTCTCGGGGCCCTTTCTCAAAGGGATCGAACCACCACGGCTTGGTGGAAGAGGAGGGGCACTCATAACTTCATCATGGGTAGTGACGACACAGGAAGGCCGCTTCAAAAGAAGGCATCGTATTGAATCACTGATCTCTTTGACTACAACTTGTGGACAGTAAATGCTTTGCTATTGGCTTGTTACCGCAGAAGGCTTAACAATCATCATAGAGGACTATTGTACTAACTCTTCCCAAAACTATACTAAACTCCACCTTATTTTAACGTCACTTAGACGGTAGATCTTCACCATGCTCATAGGTAATTCATCCTTTTTGGCGGCGTGAAGGTACTCTGGGAAAGCACAGTCCAGAAACCTTGTAGAGAACAAAAGCCTATAGGGTTTGGCGAGCATTATGCCTTCATGCTGCCAAAATGGATGAATTGCCCATGTGCACGGTGAAGATCTACCGTCTAAGTGATGTTAAGTTAATGTGGAATCTAGTATAGCTAGCGGCTGTTCATGGTCGAGTTCAACCTATTACAGAGCATTGGATAGGGTGCAATATGGCAGCTATTCAATCGACTTCATATGCTTACTGAGAGAAACCGTTTATGAGCTATCCCAGAAGTTACAAACCTGCCTGATAACCGTGTGGTTAGCGCTCTTGCCTCGTATGCCAAAGGTGCCGTGCTTGAATCCTGGATTTGTTGAGGTTTGGAATTTCCTTTTAGCTGTAGATCCCGGCCTGATTAGCTGTTATTGTGCGCACAAAATTGGTCGTTGAGCGTACTGTCTATCTATTTGAGTAGCTAGTCTGGTTGATAGTGATCGTTATAAGAAACAAGACTCGTTGATTTATAATAGAGGAGTGCATGCACTAAATTGACTTCCAAAGCGTATAAAGAATAGATGTCTTTCTTCTAAAATCCCCCTTGGGAAAATGGATCTAGTTTCCATGGCAACAGACCACGCTAGACAAGCTGGCGGGAGCTAATTTTGCAATAGACAGACATTACAGAGTGACCACTGAACCTGGAAATCAGGGAACTTTTTAGAATTTCACGAAAATCAGGAAAAAAATTTTATCATTTAAAGCGTGTTTTCCCGTTCATCCATATTTTAGCGCCATTTACCCGGATAGTTGTGGTGATAATCGTTAGAAGTTTAATATTACGGAATAATTTAAACATTTGATTAACGCTAAGATTCTATTTAATCAGAATGTCTACACGTTTGGAAAAATTTGAAAAAAAGTTTGCAGACAAATCAAGGAACTTTTTAGAAATATGTCAGGGAATGAGGAACTTTCACGTTTTTTGGTTTTGTTTTTAAATAAAAGTAGAGAAAAAATCATGAAAAACAATACCATTCTTTAAAAAATTTGAGCTCGGATAGATAGTTAAAAAAATATTTAGTTTTTCTCTTTACGATTTGGCGGGAAAAAGCCACTTTTGCGTGAAACGTCAACTCGCAGATAATGAACCAGTCTAAAATTTGTTTTAGACGAGGAATGAGTTTGGTTTCTACTTCTTTTTGCGACTTTATCTCTGCGTAACCACTTCACGGTTTTTTCATGCGTTTTTGGTCACGTGACATTTGCTGTGATTTCGGCTAATTTCAAACTCTATTTTTGATTAATTGAAAGCATTAAGATAAAAAATAATTGCACTGCTCAAATATATTCGTTGGATAACACTAGAAAATACAAAAAATATTAATTTTTCCTCACTTGTGCAAGTTCCTCATTATCAGGGAACTTTTTTACCTGAATTTTGTGGCCACCCTGTAGTACGAACCAACCAACTCAGAAATTACAGTTAGAGAACTGTGCTTTTTCTCTTAAGTGTTTCTCATATTCCAAAGGTATTTATATTAAACCTATTAATTACCGGACCGGATATTTTCTTCTACAACAAATACAAGTACACAGCGTTTATATACATTATCCTAACCACCTGGTGCAGTAATCTATACTTTATAAGATATTTCTCTGCAAGGCTGTTGAGCCTTAGGATCGAAGGACACGTTCATTAGGGCTTCTTCGCACGGTCGACTCCCATCTGGGGCGGCTTTACTTTGAAGTGATTGGCCAACAAGAGGGACTTTTAGAAGTGGGGGGGGAGGGTGTTGAGTACAAAAATAAAAAGTATCATTTGAGAGCCCTGTTCCGACCCAGCTGATGTTCCACCCCCCAGGGGATAGAGGACAAAAAAAAAACTATCGGAAAAAAAACGGTGAGGGTGGTAGATGTATTATTTATTTCTGAAAATTGAATTAGGAAACTGGGGGGAGAGGGATTAGATCTAGAAGCACATCGTCTGTCGTCTTATGCGTATGAAAATCGTAATTTATTGTTTTCAATGTGTATGTAAATCAATAGTGAATGTTAAATTTAATGTCCGAATTGTGTCTTAGTATTTAAATACCATATCCGTTTTCATACATTTTTTTTAAGTGTAATTATATAGAATTTCATTTTTTTTTTTTTTCTTCTCCTTTCTATTCTTGAAATCATATCTGCTCTTCAAATCTGTGGTTTCTAAACGTCTGATTAAATTTTGTTTTGTAAAATGTTTTCTCCTCTCAGGGGTCTATGCAGAAAGAAATTTGGGTCCTTTTAAGGACCTTTCACAAAATTCTATGTCCGAAAAACGGACCCTTCTAAAAATTCCATTATCAACAAAAGGACCCTTCACAAAATTCCATGTCCAACAAACTGGCCTTTCACAAAATTCCATGTAAAAGGAACAGAACTTTCAAAATATTTCCAGTTTGAAAATGGACCAATTACAAAACCACAAAGTTTATTTTATGCCAAAAGGGAAAAACAGTCTTTTTGCCCACATGTTGGTTTTAAGGAAGTAACGTCATGGATAAAATATATAAAATTATAAATTTTTCACAAAATTAATTGTTTTCACAAAAATAGGATCCTGTAAAAAAAAAAAACTGGATAGACCCCTGCCTCTTTCAAAACCCTTTTTTA
Source organism: Linyphia triangularis (assembly GCA_963978545.1). NCBI lineage: Eukaryota > Metazoa > Arthropoda > Arachnida > Araneae > Linyphiidae > Linyphia > Linyphia triangularis. The sequence continues at coordinate 67,143,425 of OZ021729.1, forward strand.
TCAAATATTATATTTTTTAGTGAAATTATGTATTATAATGAATTGGATCCTGTAACTTGCATGTTTTATCCCAATTGCACTACTTGGCTAATCGTTCTTTACACTATCCTTCTGAATATCATTAGGTCGTACATTTGTGCAAAATATATTTCAATCATAACACAATTTTTCTTAACTTTTATTACATTTCTCAATATGCTATTAAAATTAAAAAGTAATTTCGGAAAGCAGATAGCTTTTGAGTGCGTCGTTTTATTCTGGATGCAATCGTTTTCAAAAGAAAACTTTGTGAATATTTTTGAAAATATAGTACGTGCTTTATACTAGATGTAAACCAGCTAAACAATTAAAATTAGTCACCAACTTCTAAGAATCTCACTAATGGTAGACCGAACTCTTGGCTCAGAAGCAGAATCTCCTCGAACATACGAGGGGTCCTGGGTTATATTCTCACGGGTGGTGTGCTGTTTCTGATTTCAAACAGGACGGTGTTTTTGACAATCTCGTGTCATTCGCCTTACTGCTCGCGGAACAGTGGTTTTCTACCATTAAAGACTGTCCACCCGATGACTGTGTGGTTAGCGCTTTGGCATCTCACGTGAAAGGTACAGGATTCGAATTCTGAATTAGTCGTAGATGTTAGTTGTGTTTTGGAATCCACGTTGAACTGTACGTCCCAGCTTGATTAGCAGTTATTGTACACAAAAATAGGTCGTAGGGCTTACAAACCAAACCTATAAAAGACTCAAATTCAGAAAGGTTCCCTATGAAAGACCTCCCGGATGACATTCCTGTTTCAATACGGACTACTCTCAGTGGTCCACATTTTGCTGCCACTCTGTTCCATCGTGGTATAGCCCTAGAGCAGCACTCGTGCCAAAAAAAAAAATAGCCAATTCAAACACTGTTGGCTGTTAACGTCGTTAAATAACATCGGCGGGCTTTTCGTTGAAAGGGTTAAAATACCATAAAGAAAGATGCATTGGTGATCCTAAAAAATATCATTTTATAAACTTCCATAATATAAAACCGCAAAAACTATTCCATTTTAGATTGAGTTCTCCTCTTCAACCTCCGAGGGGATTTATCACTGAAATTTTCTACCAGGTGTAAATATCGTCTGCCAGAATCCGATTTCGGCGGGAAATGTCACACTCCTGTCAAATGTCCACACACCCCCTTGATCGACAGAGGGAAGGGCTCAACCCCTCCCAACACCCACCTTGCTTTTGTGGTAAAGGGGAGAGAAAGATACAAAAAAAAAAGAGTGGTTTTTAGATGAAAAATAAACGGAAATTCGATTTGGGAACGGAAAAGGGTTGCCACGAGATTTTACCGCGGGGCCTAAAAATAGCCAATTTCTTGCCAAGTGCATAATATCTGGTTACCACGGTTTGGCGACTGTTTAGTAATTAATAACATTGTCATTCTTGCCCTTGAAATATGAAGGTGGTTTATATGTATGTGAAATCTCATATATTCAATTAGCAATCCCTTAAAATGGAAATTTTGCGGAGGCAACGTTAAATTCTATTTTTCCGAAAATATTTGTTGCAATTTTAAATAAACTGGATACTAATTTAAATTGAAAATATTAATAAGCCAAATGCCTCATTGGTGAAAAACAAGCTTTCCGTTGTACAGATTGCCGTCTTGCCCACTCAACCACCGGTGCTCTTTTTTTTTTTTTTTTTTTTTTTTTTTTTTTTTATAAATAGTATTTAATATTTTTTTTTAATTTTCAAGCGGAAATTATATTGCAGACGATAATTTTGTCGTAAGGGTCCACGAAAAACAAGTGCTGTAAATTAGAGCGGATAAACTTCACATTACAAAATGCTTGCGTAAAATCTTTTCAAATTGAAATCGCATGTTTATATTGAAGATTTTTATTGTTGTTTATCACATAAAAGTCAAATGATTTGTGATGTTCTGTTTTTTGAGTAAGACAAGTATATGTTTTTTATTAATGCTTTTGCTTGTTTTGTTGAAGTAATTTTACTTAAGTTAAAATGGATATTTAAGGTTTTTATTTTTTAGTAGAACTTTCATCGAAGGAAGCCACTGTTGAAATAATTCTGCTTACCAGACTGGTTTGATCAAAATGGAATGATATAAAGGATTTCAAATCATGTTAAGTCGGTCATCATGACATTTGAGCTGACACTTTATAACCAGTTATACTAGAGGTCAATTTCTTAACGTTATTGTGTCGGGGAATTACTGCCCCTATGTTCTCCAAAAAATCCTAAAACAATTAATTCCCTAAGCTCCATATATGATGGTTAGCGTTCTGGAGTTGCTAAATTTGCTTGATTCGAATCCTGAGTTTGGTATGGATGTTGGTTGTGGTTCGGAATGTACGTTAAGCTGTAGATTCCAGCCTGATTATCCGTTATTGTGCCCAAAAATAGGTCGCAGCGTGTACAAACTAACAAACCTCATAAATGAACTTTCGTGTTCTCAATGGCGCCAAAAGAGCACCGATGTTCGCCAAATCCTGGCAAACGGGAAAGGAAAGAAATGGGAATAGAAATAGCGAAAAAAAAAAAAGTGGACGTCGGGATTGAAAACCAATTCCGTCTGCTTTAAAGCAGATATCTATGAAACTAACTAAATAAAATCTGCGGTTAAGATAAACTGGAAAAAGGAGTATAGGTTACATCGCTTCGCTCTGAGATCCCGGTTTTTTGCTGCTGGGTCTTGCGGATATATACTGCTGTGACAGACCGCTTTTCCCAAAAGTAGATTATGTTACTGATTTTTTTATTTTTAGTTTCTCTAAAAAGTGAAAGAAGAAAAAAAAAATGAGTGCTGTATAAACGCCCGATTCCCTTTTAAGCGTCTATGTCACTCGTGTGTGAGGAAGTTTGACTTGATTTCTAGTCTATTCCCCTGGTCTTTGTAGGCAGTGCCATGTCTAAAATAGTGTTTTACTTTCTTACTCTGTAGAATAACGTATTGCCATTTTCTGAAAACAAGTTGAACTGTGATAGTCACTGTCACTGAAAGCGCTCTTTTACACACGTGTTTAGATACCAAGCATCTATAATTTTGTGACTTGAGTGGCTGAAATACATGCCTGTTAAAATTGATGGCATAAGATAGCAAAATCCCTGCCAATTTAGAATCCCTTCTAATCTAGCGAAAAAACCTTGTTACAAGTTCTAATCTTGTATCGCTTTTTGGAACCAAGATCTTAATATCCTATAAATTGACTTTGAAGTTACACTTTAAGTCGAATTTAAAGTACTTACCTGTTGCATTTTATGTAATCCTACTATTCTTATCGAACTTTTCAAACTGATATACCGACACATATTTATTGCATGAACGATTCAGTTCTACGTGGAATGTTAATATTGGAATAAAATTACAATATTCTAATTACAACAGTATAGTGTTTTTATGTTTATGGAAAGAAAGCACTATAAATAAGTTGGATGTTCACAATTTTTTTTCCGGGGTTAAGGAATAAATCTAAGTAACCTGATAAAAGAACTTTTCGCCCACTCCCTCCACTAGTTTTTCAGAAAAAGTTCCTGGCCTGTTGTAATAGATCATTTTGGCTTTCCCCCTTTTCATTTGTAAGAAACTACAGGGGGACACCAATGGCCTGGAATTTAATAGCACCGAGTTCATGAGCGCTAGATCGTGGGTTCGGTCCTGGCTGCGCCGAATACTGCTGTGTACGATAATGGGGGGAGGGGGCTGGTGCATATTTAATAAATCTTGGCCTCAATGTCCTCTCGTTGGTGTAGTTGGGTTAGAGCGAGAGGTGTGTGCGGTAAGGTTTCGACCTCCTAATCTTATCGTAGTTCAAAATTACGAAGCTTATTTGGCTGTGTTGAGTACTTCATAATAACAGAAATAGGTGGCCGGAACCGTGCAAAGTAAACTTACAGCAGTAACTTTTGTGACTTATTCCTGAAAGTTACATAAGTCATTATTCAATCAAACATCCTTATCCGATAAATAGTTTATGGGTTGAGAAGAAGAATCAAATTTCTTGATTCAATGGTTGTGAATTGTTGGTAGCTTATAAGTTACGATTCACAACCCATTCCTCGATTACAAAACATCATTCTGATTGGAGAATTTATATCTATCACTACTTGAGATCGCCCGATGAAATCTTTGAAGAGGCCACGCTAATGAACTAGGGGGATCCATTTTCATCACCAGTCTCCCTCGAATGGATATTCGCCGGAAGCGGACGATAATCCAGGAGTAGTCTCTTGCCCGGTTGAGACTGCCCTTGGCGGGGAAAGGAATCTCAAGGGATTTTTCAGAATACTCCAAGATGTGTCTTCATTGTATACTTCTTTGTTGAATTGATTAGATAAGAGTGGGTAACAATAGGTAGCAACTCCACTAAGATAGCCTATTTTATTTCCAGTTTTAACCCTTTATTGGCTCTACCATAAGTAAACTTATTTTTTTAATATCTCGTATATTGATTGAAGGATTTACTTTTTGAAAATTCTTCAGAGTTAGGTATGATCTAATTAGATATAAAATTCCTTATGTTTCCTCTTTGTGGTTAAATTGCGGTTTTCTCTTTTCTGTGTACCATCTACTGTGTACTATCGCAACTTATAATTTTTTTTAAACCATTTCTGATTTATTTTAAATTTGATGTTCAAAGAAATAACTCAATGTGTACAAATAAACTATTTGTCAAATGCGAAGGAGATACCTATAAATTGGTATATTAGTAGTTTTGATTTTGTATAAAGAAAGAAAAGATTGTCGTCTCACACACACACAAAAATGTCCAAGAAATATAATTTTGTTTTTTATGTAACATTTTCCTTCTCTTTGTCCCTGTTTCGAGGATCCGCATTTTTTTTATCTGAACAAGTTTTTCCTGCATAGGTTTACTTTTCCTCGTGTCTAAACTAAAGATTTTTCCTCTTCGCTCCCCTTTCCTCACAGATTACTTCACAAACTCCTAATATTTGAAATGTAATTATTATATAGTATGAGAAATTTCATTGCATCTTTAAAATTATTGAATCATCTTTCATGCATACTTTTTTGTTGACTTTTCGTCTATTCCTTCTGCGAACTTTTTTAACGAATTTTTGGATTTCCTCCTTTTTGCCCTCTGATCACTCTCATCCCTGGCTCTTAGAGGTTTAACAAAAATAGCAGAAAGACTCGGAAAATTAAATTTTAAATTATTATTATTATTATTGACCGTCCTTTGTATTTATGCAAAATTTTATCCTGCGTTACTATCCTAAACCCAACAAACGATAGAAGTTTAAAAAAATAGATTCCCATTCCAACCTTTTCATCCTGTGAAATCCGACTTAATTCCTTAATTGACAGCAAACCCATAACTCTATACTAACCTATATAATCCCCCCCGAACATACCTTCACAAATTCGACAAGACATCAAACCCCAACGCTTCTTTCCCACGCCAAGACTTAAACCGCTCTTCAACTCTTGCCACCACGCTAACATTAGACAAATGACTTCGTTAATCTTTACGGTGGTGGGGAAGGGGATGGGTTGGCGATCGGAGCGAGCAGGGACGACAAAAGAATCGGATACTATTGGAGAAGGGGGGGGGAGGGGGTAAAAAGAGTGGAGGAATGTCTTCTACCCATTAGATATATGGTTTTTACATTACCAGATTAGGTACTGGATGTCTTTACGGTATCATCTTTCAATGTCTTCATTATTCTGGGCGCAATCTCTTTTGGGCTGTCTCCCTCGCTTTTCTTGCGGCTTTGCTAATTGAACCGACACGATAAGGCCTGTCTTGCGAGATGCACTGAAGAGGTGTTGTTTTGCGAGTGATGGGATGGGAGGTGGTACTGTTTTTGAAAAAAAAATGTAGATTGTGTCGGCGATGCGTCTGTTCAACGAAAGGTGTTGCCTTTTATTGTAAAGATGTTATGTCATGTTTTTGGGTTCCAGGCAAGGCTATAATGGCGTATTGATTTTCATATGCGTAGAAATGGCTTGTATTGCGTTTAGTTGGGTAGAGATCGTATCGTTATTATAAATGAGATTTATTCGTGACTCTGAAACAACAAAATACGTCGGAAACGAAACCTTTTGATTTCCAAAAAACAACACAGAAGCGAAAGTTGGATCCTGCTTTAAAACAACAATATAATGATATATTGATAAACCCTGTGTAAATCCCATTCACAATAGTGTACGAATCAAATTCGCAAAAGTGTATGAATCTCATTCACAAAAGTGTATGAATCCCATTCACAAAAATTATTGAATTCTATTCAAAACAGGGGTACGAATCTCATTAAAAACAGAGATACGAATCTCATTAAAAAATTGTGCAAAACCCTTTCACAAAAGTGCATGAATCCTATTAAAAAAAGGATACGAATCCCATTCAAAAAAGGGTACGATTCGCATTCAAAAAAAGGATATGAATCTCATTAAAAAAAATAACCATGTTTTTATCATTCCTACTGTTTAATGTTCCTCTCTTTAAGATTATTGTAGACACTATACCGTGTATTTTATTGCCAATTGTTTTTAAAAGTTAAGTTTGTAAAGAAGTAAAATTACTTAGATATTTTTTGCTTGTATTAAACTTATTTTTTTCCTTTCTAGGTAAGTTCCGATTCTACTTTGTCTGCTACTCATTGGGTGAGAGATGTACTATACTTATATTAGTAACTCTGTATTTGTTTACCTACTTGACCTACGAGTGCTTCTCGTTACTTGAAACGGGAAGTGAAAGATACACAATTACATATTTTTTTTTACTCTTGAACTTAAAAAGCACTGTAAGCATGTAAGAAACTTAAAAAGTATTCATACGCAAATTTACATCACCTTGTACACTTGTTTCACTATTTCAATTTCAATACTGTCATTGTGGGTGTTGTTTATATACCTGTTGTTTATGCTGGTAAATTATTTTCCTCGTCTATGAAGAGGATTTTCGGGGGGGGGGGGGGGATTTCAAATTAGTATTTATAAACAGTTTCTGAATTTCTAAACTTTAAGACCATTTTGTCCAAAAATGGAATTTTTATTATATTAAGGTATTAATCTGCACATCACAATTCCTTTATTTATGTGTGTGTAATATATATATATAACGACTTTATTTTTGTTTGTGGTAGACAAATCTGGGAAGGCTAATTAACCCACTTGCAGTCTTCTAATTAAGCTGAAACTTAACAGTTAGATTAGTTGTCGATGATAATGCATTCTATGAAGTTTTTCGGCTGCCACTAAACGCCTTTTTTTACCCACGCTTCTATTATGGCAGGCAAATCTGCATATGGTTAATTAAGCTACTTTCCGTCATCCAATCGAACTGAAACTTGACAGGTATATTAGTTGTCGATGATAATGCTTTCTATTCAGTTTTGAAAGCAAAAAGAGTTATCCCATCTCACGGAATCTATGCTTTTCTTCGTAGAGATAAAACAAAACACTCTGAAAATTTTATTAAAAGTTGGCACACACAAAAAAATGCATATAAAGGATTTATATATGGGTTGATTTTTCTATTCTTTAAAAAAATAAACACAAATTCATCCACTTTTTAACTTATACATAGCAGTCATTAAACAGCAATGCAAATAAATTATTTATATTCTTTTTCTTTCGAAAATTGTTCCTAATTTGTATCTGTAAAAATACCTTAAGTATCTTCTGATTCTCTGAAAGACAAATGAAGTAAGACATCTCGAAATGAAAATAAAGCGCGCTACTTTTAAACACAAAGTTTTCCGAAGTTATTATATCGGAACATTTTCTATAACAAGATTTCCTTCCTCGTTTGCCGAATGTACAGTTGCCAGATTCGAAGATCATTTCCCGATATATCCGTCTTTTCTAGAACATTTTGAAAAGAAAAATCCGTTACAAGAAGATGAAAGAAAGAGGTTTGAACGGGACCTAATCTTTTAATGCGAAATCCATAAAAAATATAATGGTTGATTCTTTATCTTGTGAACATCTTTTTTCTTTTAATTCTTTTTATCCTTACCATCGATATATTACTATCAACCAGTCTTTTTTTTTTTTCTATCACTATCCGTACAAGCTCTTTGCTCTTTAGAAATATTACGGTAATGTTTTCAACGAGCGTCTTTTGATGGCGGATGGTTCGAAACGGTTTTTCTTGTTTGGATGTTGTTGTTTTTTTATGCTTTTATTTTTATGTTTGAATATCTTTATGTTTTTTCTTTTGAGATTTGATCTCCGGTGGAATCTTGAATCAGCATGCAAATTCTTTACAGTCAGAGTTTTTTACAACATGAGAATAGTGTTACAAAAATTCATTTCCCGTTTTTTCAAAAATTGCCCATTAACTGAGATCAAGCAGTTAAAAGTTTTATTTGTCTTTGGCGATATAATAGTTTGAAGTATTACATTTCATTTCACTATATAGAAGCCTAAAAGTTTCAAGCCGACCAAACGATATAGTCCGAGAGTCCGAGTTATATTCTAATAGTCCGAGAGGCGACTGCAATTTTTGGACCCCATCGAACATTATTCTGAATTTTTCATAGAAATTGGAGAAAAGTTAGCAGATTGGTCTGTCATGGCAAAAATGGGCGAAACTGATCAAAAATCGACTTGGAATGAGTTGAAGTAACATACGATTGCCAAATATGTCATAACTTGCCAAAAAGAGAACAAACTTTTTCGTCTGGCAACCCACTGCATTTTGATTTTCAATGAGAAAAAGCGCAAAGGATTTCTGATCTCTGGTTCAGAAAACTTGTATCTTTTAAAAGTAAGCCAAATTGGCGACATCAGTTACGTCATCAGTGACGTAATGTTTATTGCCAATTTGGCTCATTTGTGAAAGATGCAAGTAAGCCACACATTCGAATCGTCTGCAACCTTCTTAATTGAAAATTAAAGAGTGAGGGTTACCAAATAAAAAAAAATACTCATTATTTGGCAAGTTATGGCGCAATTTGATTTAGTTCAACTTATTGAAAGTCGATTTTTGACCAGTTTCGGCCATTTTTACCACGGCAGACCAAGTGATTCGTAATCTATTCAATTTTCTCCAGTTTCTATAAAAAATTCAGAATGATGTTCAATGGGGTCCAAAATTTGCAGTCGCCTCTTACTCTATAATGGGTAGTTCCGTAATAATACGTCATTACTTTTGGATACTTCTAGTCCGTATTCCGTGTATATAGAAAGATATATTTCATTTCATTTGACTACTTATAATTAAAAATATTAAATTTCATTTGACTATGTATAATTGGAAACGTTTCCTTTCCTTTTAAAATATTGCAGTTCTTTTGGCGATATATTATTAGAAATATCGCATTTCTTTTCCCCACATACAATGGACAATTACCGCATTTTTCAAAAACGAGTGAAATTAGTTTATATTTATGAAGAATTTCTTTCCGATTCCAAATATTTAAACAAAAGTTCTTTAAAAAAATTAGTTATTTAAATATTAAGATAAGAAAATGCCCCAAAACCAGTCCGTTCAAAACAGTCAACCAAATTCGTGACGTAAAGAGTCCCTATCGTTTCTATGATTATCGTGAGGTTTCTGCCAAATAGTTGCGTTGAAATATTTGGCGTTGATAGGCCATTGCCACATTCCGTACAGGTTGGCGTGATTTGCGAGAAACTTGCAAATCTGGTTTCCGCTGCTGCATTTCAAGCCAAGATGTTTACGAAGCCGTGACGTCCCATTCAATGCCAGCCGAATGAGTCGTTTTCTAACCAACGTCGAACAATGTAATTTTAATCGCAAATTAAAAGAAAAAGCGCATTGAGCAGAAATTTTTGTGTTTATGGTCTTTTCGAAAGATTTAAAATTGAATTAAAAAAAAATTTTAAAAATGCGGGAATTGTCCATTGCTAGATGCAAAGATAATATCTGTTTTGAAGGTAATTTATTATCAAAATTTTATTTTTAGTGCACGAAAACTTTTTTTACTGTCTTATATTTTATATGGGATATTTGTTTTTAAAAAATACATTTCTCTTTGAAAACATTTAAGGGAAGTAGGTGATATTTTACTAGTTTTAACCATTTTTGTGCAACGGATAATTGTTGTAATTTGCCGCAGTATCATTGAATATTTGCTTTTGTTTTAGCTCTGCAATCAAACGTGCGTCTTAGTTCTTAGTTGCAATCACCATTACTCAGAAAATATTTTTTCTTTTTTGTAATTTTTTTCCTTACAAATAAAATTAATGCATTAATTTTGCCATGTTATTTCAATATCTTTCAAAACTCTACTTTAAAATAATTAAAATCAAAAGGTGTTTCACCATAATTTAACTGTTTAAAAATTCAGATACATCCAGTACCAAAAATCGAGAAAATACCCGATCTATCGCCAACACTCTTTTCATTTTGCCCGACGGGCACCCTGTCAAAAGTCATTTCTAAGCGGAAAGCAGAATACTCGATTCTTTGACACATCCAAGGATCTGTCAGCGGAAGGATACAAAACCTCTTCACCCACTCTCGATCGGTCGAGCGGTACTGTCCGCACAGGGAATGCGGAAGGATATAGATCCTTTACTTCCACCGCCAGGAATCGATGCTGGATCCTTTTCCCACTTTCTAATGCAAAATTCCTGTCCTTCTCAAAAAGTGTCGAGATTTTTTTTTCTTTTTTTTTTTTTGGTGTGAGAAGACTTAAAGGAAAGATCACGAATTTTTTCAAGTAGAAGTGGAGTTCGGCGCGAAACAACAGATCCTCTGGAATGCATCGAAGTGAATAAATGTGTCCCTGAGTGCTTATCCTGTCGACTTTTTTTTGTAAGGAAGTGAGTGTTTGGTTACGTTTCGGTGAGTGGTGAAGGAAAGAGGCTTTGGTGAATGGTTGTCGTTTTGTTGATGGTGGCCGGTCCATCATAGAGTCCTTATTCGCTTGATGCTATAAGAGGAGTTTTCAGTATAGAGATTTAAGGTTGAGTTTGTTTGTTTTTTCTGTTTCATGGTACGAATTGAAACCATCTTTTTCGTGTTTCGCAACTCAACGCTAAACGGATAGAATTCTGAACTTGCATACCAGAGGCTACATTTTATCCCAAAGTAGGCTTATTTATTCGTTATAGGTTGGAATTTACTCTAAGCTGTAACTTCTGTCTGTCTTGTCTTTTCCGGACTTATACATACAAATACAGACTCCTGGCATCTTTGCAAATGCATGTTTTAATTTACCATCCTACTTTAAGCTGTAACTTCAACCTTAGTTGTTCTTGGGTAGGACCTTATACCAGTGCACACATTAACCCTTTGCACTCGATGCCTCCTTCGCTTGGAGGGACCAGCAACTCGAGACGTTTCGCAGCATTTTTGGTTCGGTTCGGGGTTGCGATCCCGCTTCAAAGAAACTGAACATAAATAGTCTGCCTTGCATCGAATTTCCGCACCCAACCTAGTGGTGAGCGAAAGACACCTCTCGAGTTGCGGCACCAAATCTGTGGTGAGTGGGAGTCACCTCTCGAGTGCAAAGGGTTAATTTACACATCTATCCCCCCCCCCCCCCATAATACAACTGCTTCCTTACTCCAAAACGAATTGTAACGTTCAATTTCCAGTTAGGATCTTTCCTTGTGACTCAAAATTCATATGAAGCAATAGATCCTTTACCAAACCAAACAACTAAAATATTTAAAACTAACAAATTATACATTTTTGTTTCCAAGTACACTAAATTTATTCGACCTTCTTTAAGTACATTGACAGTAGCATTTGAATTACCTCCCAATAAGTCAACTAACAAGAGCACATTTTATAAAGGCGGACTCAGACATAAATTCCTCTGTTCATTTGATTGGTTTGTTGTTTTCAAATTATCTGGCGCCATCAGAAACACGAGGGCTATAATGCGCTGAAACATTCGTCATTTGACAAAGCCAACATACATTTACAAACACCCATGCCTTACAAGGGACTCGAACCCGCAACCTCGCGGTCTAGAAGATAGCACGCTAACCTGTTCATTTAATGGTTAATTGTTATTATTATATTTAATGGTTAGCTACCCAAAGTTTAATCACCAAATTACTACTGTATGCCATAATTCACCAGTGAAACTATTTCAACACATTATTTACTTCAGTTTTTTTTATATATACTTATCTCTAGCAAGCTTCAAAAGATAAATTAACTTGTCCTGCCATCCAACACTTGCAGAACAAATTTCGTCCAAATGGATTTCAAAGTCCCAATGGGTCTTTAAGAGTTTAAATTAATACTATAAGGGTTAAACAATGCCTTCCTATAGTATTCGAAATTATTACATTGTCGCTTAGCCACTACCTTTATCATTTGGATTGGTTAATTAATAAGTAGGCTCTATTAATCACGTCAATATGCATAGTTATTTTGTAATAGTTAACTAGGTATAGAGTATCGGTTATCTAACTGATATATCCTGCATTGTGTATATGTGTGTCCCAATACTCACGCTGAACCATTTATACAACCCATGTTCAACACACCATGCTGTATTCAGAATCATCCACTCATCATTAAGCCACTGCCACTTCAATAGAATACCTTCATCTGTATAAACAGTTAATAGCACAGGCATCCTTTGTAATAACATGTTAAGCTAAACACAATCACACAATATTCAGGATACATTTTTTTAACTATATTATTCTCAGTGGTGCCCAAGTGTCAATTGCCATTGTAATAAGATACCATGTCTTCACAACAATGCTCGTACGAAACTATTTCAAACAATCCATACACTCTACGCATCCACTACGATTCGATCTTCTCCCGGGTCTGGATAGGTCAATTAATAATGGGTCTCGGCCTTTGTAATAACGGACTCTATTAAAACGGAGGGCTTGCTGCGTGCATGGCCACTCGTAAATCGCGAGGATGCGTGGCATTTCCAGAGTGGTGGGATCCGTTCCAATTTGCATATCGCACCATAACATGCTCCGCTCCTTCTCTTTAATGGCCCCCGACAATCTGTCGGATATCTTTTATGGGTATCGCCGCCAGCCGGAGACGATTAATGGGCTTGACTTATTAGTAGTCCCGTGTAAAGAGGGTTGATGTTTGACGAACCGAAATTACAGCGAGATCTTGACAGGAGAGGAGTTCTAGCCTTAAGTTGGATGCGTGTATTGTTGCAAAATTGGAGAAAGCATGCGCTTTTTGCTTTTGCTGTGCGGTGTTTTAATTGGTTAAGAGTTGATGGAATGGTCAAGATGATCACTTCTTAATAGTATTAGTCCGTATAAAGAGAGTTGATGCTTGATGGACTGAAATTCCGGAAGGGTCGTCAGAGAAGAGAATGTTAGCATTAACTTGGGAAGAATGCATTGCAACAAATTGTTATAAGTATGCGGGGTTTTTTATCTTGTTGTTGGATGTTTAATTGGTTAAGGGTTGATGGGATGGTCAAGATGATGACTTCTTATTAGTATTCGTCCGTATAAAGAGGGTTGATGCTTGATGGACCGAAATTCCGGAAGAGTCTTCAGAGAAGAGAATGTTAGCATTAACTTGGGAAGAATGCATTGCAACAAATTGTTATAAGTATGTTAGCATTAACTTGGGAAGAATGCATTGCAACAAATTGTTATAAGTATGCGGGGTTTTTTATCTTGTTGTTTGATGTTTAATTGGTTAAAGGTTGATGGGATGGTCAAGATGATGACTTCTTAGTATTCGTACGTATAAAGAGACCCAAACGTTGTCCTCGTTTTGGCACAAGAATGATGACGCAGACTTGGATGCCCTTATCTGACGTGGAGAAAGATGGAGAGCGAGAGAAAGTCCGGATGGGCGAGCTGGAGAGAAGCAGGGCTTGCTGCAGGGGAAGATGGAGAACTAGACTGAAGGCCTTATGCGCCCCAGGGCACAATAAGATATAATGTTAAAAATCTTCGAAGGGCTAATTACCTACTTGTCATCACCCAATCGAGCTTAAACTTTAATGATAGACTCGGTGACAATACATTCTATCAAATTATGGGATTTGTCACTTTAATACCGCTTTTCCACACGTATCTATTATCACTTCAAAGGATTATTTAACCCACTTTTCGTCATCTGAATGAGCTGAAACTTGGCTGATAGACTCATTGTGAATGGCAATCCATTTTATCAAGTTGGCAAATGGTCCAGAATGGAAGTTTTCTTCATAGTGATCAGATACTATGAAAACTCGATCTGAGCTCAAGATTGCAATAAGTTGACTACCACTATATTCATACTACTCAAGTTAGTTTTGGTCGACCAAGTTACTTCGTTTAAAAAGTTTTAGCATGAGGTACATACATAACCATTAACAAGTTAGACTGTTCTTAATCTCAAACATCTTTGCGTAGTAAAGTATTGCGTAAAAATAATCATTTAGTAAAATCCCATAATTTTTTAAGTTATTGTTAATATGAAACAAGTTATTAATACAAAACAAATTAAAAATGCATAATACTCAAGCATTAAATGGAAAAATTAAAAGGTTTTAACTTTAATACAACAATATAATAAATCATGTTGTTTTCCATAAATGGTGCATTAAGTTAGTCTCTTGCTCTAAATAAGATTTATGACTTATGACATTTCTTTCATCGAGTGTTTAAAACCTGCCAATAAAATTTTCCTCTCAACTAAATCCTACGCATGACCTTTTTCCAAAAAACATATTTCGTTTATTTTCAATTTCGACCTTTTCTCTTTTTTTTTTTGTCAAACTCAATCTTTTATTCCAATGTGCATTTCCCTTTCCCTAGTCTAATGCGAATAAATTTGTCATAAAAACGGCGGCAAACGATATTAAGAGAAAGGGGAAAAAAATCAAGAATGAATTCAATTCCTCGAGAAATTGTATTTCGTGCGCAAAATGGTGTTAATGGCGGAAAAATTTAAATCGTTCAAAACAGATTGACTTTTGTCTCCATTCCTTTTTTTTTTTTTTTTTTCTTTTTTTTTCCCCCATTTATTTTTACCCTTAACGTTGTAATTTCGAAAGATTTTTCTACCCGTTTCTTTCACGACCAACAAATACCCTATTAGCAGAACGATCCCCCCCCCCCCCTTCCATATTTTTCTCTTTATTTTACTTTAATATATTTCATCAAATAGGCTTCCTGATAATCATTTTTTTTTCTTTCATTTAAGCATTTTTACTTTTTTTTTTAGTTATACAATACTATTGTTTGAGAATAAATAAAAAATTTTAGTCCCAAGAGCATAAAAATAATATAGATAAGATGAAATGTGATAGAAATGCGCGTGTAAATATCCTTTTTTTTTTTTACTTGCTATAAAAGTTTTTTTTTTTTTTTTTTTCTGTCTTTTGTTTGCTGGTATTTTGTCTGGAATTTTAGAGGATATTCTTATAAAATGAAAAGAAATTATTGACTTTTTTTATTCAACTCATTATAGAAACGGTCTTAAGTTTGTGATGCGTTTTTCTACGGATTGTAATTTTTATTTCATATATAGCTTTTGTATATCCTAATTGAGCTTCTAGGCTGTTGTTTTTTTAAGTTTCTTTATTTGAGCATCATTGAGTTAAACTTTTTTTTTTAAACTTATTTCTCAATTAGTACTTTAATGTTTTTGTAAATGTTCGAAAAAGTATTATATTTTTGTTTGCAATTAAAATGTGGTCTCTTAATTTTTTTTTATTTTTTTTTATAATACTATAAAATAGCATTTATTTAAAAAGCATTGCGATATTTAAATAAATAAAAATTATTCTCTTTTAACTATTTTTAATTAGAATTTGGTATTTTAATATGACTATTATAATGCACTGTAGCATGTTTTTATTATAAAAAAAAATACATAGAAATAAAGTAAAATTTAAAAAAATGAATTTATCTAAAAAGTCTATAGTTGTATCAAACTAATTTCGTAACATTTTTTTAGAAGCTTATTATCAAATTATTATATAGTTAAATAAGATATGAAAAGACTTTAAAACACTTAACCATTAAAATTACTGTGATTATTAAATGACTGTATTTTAATAATTTTGCGTGTTTCACTTTAAACTACTTGGACTGTGAAAAGTCACTGTCACTAAAAGTCAATTTCTACATTCTTTTATATTTGTTCAGAGCATTTGTCTAAATTATAAGCTTCTCTCTACATTAATAATTGCATAAACTTAGAGCAATATATTCAATGAATATTCTTTTTCCAACGGTATGTAGTTAACTTCTTTTTTTCTTCTCTCATTTTGTGGATTATTTTTATAGTTTTGGACCGCAAACTAATTTAGTCTAAAAGAAGTCATTATTTTATTGCTATAAAAAGTTAGTATTTTAATTATTTTAAACTTATTGTGAATTGTCTTCTATATGAAAAAGCGTGTTGTGCTTAGTGGCGTTTAACGTATTGTTATGAATTTTCCACACAGGCAATGATGGCGCAGTTTTTATTGGATAAAAATATTTATTCTCTCTTCAAGAGCTCACAAAATTTAATCGAAAAACAGTGCAATCACTATCAAGCTTCAATAAAAAAAACTCCGAATTCGGCGATAATTCAGGTCAAGCACACTCAAAAAAGTTCAGCTTTCGTCGAGTTCCGAAGTCAAACTGTCCGTCGAATTTATGCAAACGCATGAGAACCTACTCGAAATATCCAGTCAATTCGTCGAAAAAAGAAACATCTCGAAATTTCCCGATTACTTTAGGTGTTGCCACCTTTTTCTAACCTGTATTATCGCTGTTAATAAATAAAATAAGATAAAATAAATTACAATAGAATTTTAAATTAATACGTCACTATTTACAACTATATATAGAAAATTTGTGTTACAGTATACACCCAAGACCAAGATTAGAAGAAAACAGTATTGACAAATAACAAAAGCTTTTACATTATCGTCTGTAAACTAAAATAGATTATTTTATGCATGACTCTTAGGCTTTAAAACAAAATTAAAACATTAAGAGGACTTGGTACCTCTTGCAGTTTTCGCAAAAAAATTATAAAAATATCGATTTTCAATTTTTTGCGTGTTTATAATCTTTGAAACCTCCTTATTCTAGCAAAATTTTGAGCTGATCTGATAAATGCAATTGCATAAAAATTATATTTTTATGGCGGATTTAGCATAGCTGCAAATAGCTCCTTCGATGTTTCGAATGCATTTTTCTTATTTCGTGTATTTTGAAATTCCCACCTTACTCAAAAATGCTAAAATTTCTATAAATATGAATAAAATGATGCTTTTTTTTTTTTTTTTTTTTTTTTTCATTCTTAATATCTATTTTGACAAAAAGGCATGGATTTTTTAATAAAATAAAAACTTTTTTTTACAAATTTAAATGTTCAAAAATATGTTTTTTTTTTTTTTTTTTTTTACCACTAGGTACAGCATTTCCCCCCCCCCCCTCCAAAACTATTTAACTTCGATGCCTAAAACTTTAGATCATATTGCTAGAAGCATTTAAAAAAAAAAATTAAAGAAAAGATATCGAAAAATGAGAAAAAAGATAGAATTTTTTTTTTTATTATTATTATTATTATTATTATTATGTGAACTTTTTTTTTTTAATAAAATTTAGTTTTTAACTAGTAATACTTTCAAATATTTAAAATTATAATTATAACGACTTAAATTAAAAAAAAATAATGTGTAGTATAATCCCTTTAAACTGAAAACGGACTTAATTTCAGTTGTTAGACGTTTCCTTCAACCCGCACTCTCTCAATTTTTCCCCTCACCTCATTTAAGTTCTTTTCCGTCGATCCCATCTTCCTCTCCATTCTCTTCTAAAAGAAAGGAGCTCGTTAGTGGTCCTTAAAGAAGCCCTTAAATAAACCTTATCTTTCTTTACTCTACGCCCACGCACACGTACCTGGAAAGGTTTCTGGGGAATTGGGGCTGAAGAACCATCCTTCCAGGGATGATTTCGAGAATTCTTATTATTTTAGTCCTAACTCTCTCTTTTTATTAGTATCGATGTTCGTTTCCTGTTTCGATAGATTTTTTTTTCCTTTCCCCTACAAAAAAAAAAGTTGGGTTCGCTTACCTTGAAAAAACACGGCAACCCCCCTTTCCCCAACTAGATATCACGAAGGCTGCTAGTTTTGGAGTGCATTCCTGGCATTCTCTGATTGTGAGTATACATATCAACTGCAAGGTGCACTTTATGGATTTTATGTATGTGGGTGTTGAGAGAAAATTAATCTTTGTTTGAAATCGTCATATTTCATTAACTGTAACTGTAATTATAAAAACCAGCTGCACATTATCATTTGGAAAACAGAAAGAATTTCGTAATTTGAGATAATTTTTTATATATATTCTGGCTGTATATAGAAGGCATTTCCCCCCCCCCCCCCACACACACACACATTTTTTTTTTTTTTTGTCAGAAGTAAGTTTTTTGAAAGTATAGGTGGCAAATTTTCAAAATCTTGATCTCAAAACTTGAATAGAACAAAATAAAACTTGTTCGTGATCTATCAAATGTTTCAATAAAATGAATCAAAAAGTAACACTTTGATTTTGTTAAATCGTATTGGTATTAATAAGGTATTCATCATCCCTCTTCATTTTTAATTCCGATGTTAGAATTTCTTTCAAAGAATAGCAAAAATTATCTTCTTTCTCTGTATCCATTCTACTATAAAAGCATTTCCTACGCAGAAAACCAACGATTTTCAGCAATGAGGAACTTTCACGTTTTTTGGTTTTGTTTTTAAATAAAAGTAGAGAAAAAATCATGAAAAACAATACCATTCTTTCAAAAATTTGAGCTCGGATAGATATATAAAAAAGTATTTAATTTTTCACTTAGCGATTTTGCGGGAAAAAGCCACTTTTGCGTGAAACGTCAACGCGCAGATAATGAACCAGTCTAAAACCTGTTTTAGACGAGGAATGAGTGTGGTTTCTCCTTCGTTTTGCGACTTTATCTCTGCGTAACCACGTCACGATTTTTTCAAGCGTTTTTGGCCACGTGACTTTTGCTGTGATTTCGGCTAATTTCAAACTCTATTTTTGATTAATTGAAAGCATAAAGATAAAAAATAATTGCACTGCTCAAATATATTCGTTGGATAACACTAGAAAATACAAAAAATATTCATTTTCCTCACTTGTGCAAGTTCCTCATTCGTTATTACATCTAGTTTTTTTTCCCTTAAGCATAAAATCGCTTCTGTAGAACGCGTTTTACTGTGCATTGAGTATGAATGCAGTGAAGCCACATTCCTCATTTGCTCGGAATGAATACTCGTTTCTGTAGAACCCGTTTTACCGCTAGCAAAGTGTAACTGAGGTGAAGAAACGTACCGTTTGGTATAATTCTTGAAGCATATGTTTGCAACATTAGTTATGCTTAACCAATTGTTTTGAACTTATGCTTAACTTTGCAACAATCGATTAAGCATGTGTTTGCAACAATCGATTAAGCATGTGTTTGCAACAATCGATTAAGCATGTGTTTGCAACAATCGATTAAGCATATGTTTGCAACAATCGATTAAGCATGTGTTTGCAACAATCGATTAAGCATTTGTTTGTAACAATAAATTAAGCATTAGCTAAATATGTTTGCAATAATTAGATAAATATAAGCTTGGCCACAATTAGATAAGCATAAATTTGCAACAATTGGTTAAGTATATGTTTGCAACAGTTGGTTAAGTATATGTTTGCAACAGTTGGTTAAGTATATGTTTGCAACAGTTGGTTAAGTATATGTTTGCAACAATTGGTTAACCATAGGTGTGTAACAATTGGTTTTACATAAGTTTGCAATAATTAGTTAAATGTTTGCAATAATTACTTAAATATGTCTTCAATAATTACTTAAATATGAGTTTGGCCACAATTAGATAAACATAAATTTGCAACATTGGGTTAAAAATAAATTTCCAAGTTACGACAGAATCGCGTGTCTGTAGAAGTCGTTTTATTGCTAGCAAGGTTAGATGAAGTGACGATGGTATTATTTGAAACCATTCGTTTTCATAAAACTCCATTTGAAATACTGGAAATATGATTGCGTCTCTATGAAACCTATTTCTCTGCTGGAAAAGTTTCATTGAAGTGAAGAAACGTATTATTTACAAAAATTAGCTTTTTCAAGATTCTATATTGAATAATGAAGATATGATTGTGCAAAAGTCACTTTGCTGCTAGTAGAAAGTATCAATAACGTATATGTTATTTTCAATGTTTAGTGTTATAAGATTCCAAACTGGATGCCAAAAATAATCGCATATGCGGTATATTCTAACTGACCCATTTTCAGCTAGAATAGTGTCAGACGGCCAAATAATTTATTGGCAGTTAATCTCTTCTGCCGTTTTTCTGAGAGAGTGGTAGAATACTGATGATGTGGTCAATTCTATAGAATCCGTTTCGCTGCTGTAAATATAAATATAGAACATTTGCTGTAGTTAAACAGGTTATTATATTAACGAGTTAATGCTGCTAGTATAATTTATTTTCAGTTATTTATTCGCACAATTGTAAGTTGGAAAAAAATATATATTATCTTGCTATAAAAATCATTATTTATAAACAAGTTAAACATTTGCTCATTGTTTTAATATAAATTAACTTTCTTAAAAAATTTATAGTAATAAAATATAAGTGTGATGAATAAAATTGCTACAGCTTCTAAATGAAACTTTTGGAGTCAAAATAATATTTTTCTTGTACAGATTATAAGGAAATATAAAAATTCAATAAAATTTATTTTCTTATTGTGTGCAAAAATTTAAAAAATAAGACAATTCAAAAATTTCTTAATTGATTTTTTTTCCCCCAATTTGTTACACTTTATATTTTATTTTATTTTTTACTTCTCGGATTCAAATAATTTTTTTTTTCTCCAGTTTACATTGTCTGCGTACCTTCTATTCATAAAAAGAACACTTAACTTTTCAGATACACTCTGCACGTCACGAACAATATCTCAACGGGAAATTCGGTCAATATTCAATTTCTCTCTCTAACAATTCATTTCCTTTTTAAAACAGTTTCTAAAAGTAATAAAATATGTCCATCACTCAACCTAGTTTCCGATCGGACCCCAAATAATATCGGGCACCCCCCAATCAATGACACTGAACACTACTTCTTCATTTACCTAAGGAGGCGTTAATTTTCCGTCGCATGTTCGAAAGAGAATGATTTTTTCCCCCTTCTTATCGTCCCGTCATAACGCCCTCCCCCTTCGCCGAGAACGAAGCTTTTAATTAAAAATGGGCGATCAAAGCCCTTTAATTAAAATGTCAGCGCGTTCGATTTTTTTATTTATATATATATATATATTATCTGACGTCACCTCCTGTTCGTCAAGCCTGAAAATTTCGCGGGATTGAATTCCTGGAAAGTTTTGACATGGCGGAAATGACCCCATCATGTCGGCCTATCGCCGAGGTGTGTTCAATCTGAATATATATGAAAGGATGGACAGGATCTTTCGGAAGCGGTTTTGTCAGTTCTCCAAAAGCCAGTGAATCTCGTCAACTCGCGTGAATACGAGTTGAGTGCATTTCCTGCTGAGAGTTCCTGTCTTATTATCTGCTTTGGATTCACCTTAGTAAATTATTTGCTGTAAGCTTTTCGCGGTAAACTACTCAGATTAAGTTTCTTTTACGTTTTACCAGCCTATCATACAAACTGCCCACGAAAGTAATTTGACTCATCCTTAATTTGTAATACTTTGAAGCTCTTGTTGTAAAAGTCTCTAGACTTCGACATTAGATGGCGTTATAAACAAAAGCACTGAATCTCGTCAATTCGCATGATTATGTGCTTAGTGCATTTCCTATTGCAAGTTACTGCCTCATTATCTGACGTGAATTTATCCTTATATTAACTTATCTGTTGTGAATTTTTTCACTTAGTAAATTATATGATGTAAACTGATGCTTCGTTAAAGTACCTAATACAAATTTCTTCTGGGTTTTACCAACGTATTATGCAGGATGCCCTTTAAAGTAATTTGACACCTCCTTAACTTTTATACTTCGAAAGCTTATGTCGTAAAAGTTATGTCTCCTGACTTTGACAATAGATGGCGTTATAATCAGTCTCGTCGGATAGCATGGGGGAACTACGCATAGGTATATGGTAACAAGATCATTCAATTTCCAATCAGACGACTTATAACACCACCTAATGGCAAAGTCGGAAGTTAGCTTGTCTATCTTGAAAATATTCAATTACAGACTTGTATGCAAACTTTATTTTTCTAAGAATTACTCTTGAAATGGAACTACTACTCTGAGTGACCTAAATAATTTTGGTGCAGTATAGGCTTTTTGTAGGTCCTGAGTGAGAAAATTCCAGTATAGTTAAGAATCAATCGGAGTCGTTTGCCTTAAAGGTACAGATGTACAAATGGCTTTTGCTGATATGTTGCATAAATAACTGTATTCGGATTTCCTTTTCTTGCGTTGTAGAAATAGTTTTGCTTTCTTTTTGATGCACTCATAGCGTAAACGCAATCCTAAGAAGAAATGCAATATCCACGATAAGACCAGATATCAATACATGGAGAAAGCTAAAGACCGATTGGGTAGAAATATCTCTCAGTATGTGGAATTCCATACTTCTCTTTGGCGAAAAGAGGAGAAAACAGCAATTAAAGGCCAGAGATCAATGTATATATCGGAATAATAATTTGGGAGGACTTTTTGATGACTTCTGGGATCTGGAAATCATTCATTTGGCAGGAAATTGGTTTCTAATTACACGTCCCGTCGCGTCTGCTGACGACACTACCGCAACGATCGCCAAGGTTGGCGAAGGGATTCTCCGCACATCCAATTTTTGATTTTGTGGTTTGTTTCGAGAAAACAAGTTGATGCTCGTTCGTTGAAGGTTTGTATCGATTTCTTAAAAATTTTGGGTGATTAGGAATGTATCGACTCTTCGGGGCTTTGATGTGCGAATGTTAGAGTTTAAAATGTACCATATTGATTTTGTCATCAATGCTGTGGTAGTCGCGTTATTGTGAAATTCGACACTCTTGTTTTCAGGGCTAGCATATTTCGTTCTTGCGTTCATTTTGTTGGCTTCAATAGTAGTCCGAGAGGCAACTGCAATTTTTGGACCGCATCGAACGTCATTCTGAATTTCTTATAGAAATTGGAGAAAAGTGAGTAGATTACGAATTTACTGTCTGCCGTGGCAAAAAATGGCCGAAACTGATCAAAAATCGACTCGGAATGAGTTGAACTAAAATCCGATTGCCAAATATGTCATAACTTGCCAAAAAAAGAACAAACTTTTTCGTCTGACAACCCACTTCATTTTGATTTTCAATGAGAAAAAGCGGAAACGATTTCTGATCACTGGGTCGGAAAACTTGTATCTTTTAAAAGTAAAACAAATTGGCGACATCAGTTACGTAATGTTTATTGCCAATTTGGCTCATTTGTGAAAGATGCAAGTAAGCCATAGCCACACATCCGAATCGTCTGCAACCTTCTTAATTGAAAATTAAAGAGTGAGGGCTACCAAATAAAAGAAAAATGGTCATTATTTGGCAAG
Source organism: Linyphia triangularis (assembly GCA_963978545.1). NCBI lineage: Eukaryota > Metazoa > Arthropoda > Arachnida > Araneae > Linyphiidae > Linyphia > Linyphia triangularis. The sequence continues at coordinate 67,166,884 of OZ021729.1, forward strand.
TTATGACACATTTGGCAATTGGATTTAGTTCAACTTATTATTAAAAGTCGATGTTTGACCAGTTTCGGCTATTTTTGCTACGGCAGACCAGTGGATTCGTAATCTACTCACTTTTCTCTAATTTCTATAAGAAATTCAGAATGATGTTCGATGGGGTCCAAAAATTGCAATCGTCTCTCAGTCTATAGATTATTTAGAACCGACAGGAATTAGGGCCAAGACGAATTGAATTACGAAAACGTTTGGAAAAATAAATGTTACTCGACTGTGCTACCGACTATACACCCTTGTGAAAACCTGACCAAAAAAGTTAGTAAAAGCAACAATCGTGTGCTAAAGACAAATTGTCTGACTTGGCTTGTCGAATTTCCTGGTGAGACTTTCCATGGTTCCTTCACGAGGCAGCTACCGCTTACAAAAGATCTATCTCCCTTTCAATTATGATAATGTTGCTGAAGTCCTTCGGCGCAGTATAGCCGTCGTATTTGCCTTACGTCAAATGTTTGATTATAATATTTATCTGACTGTTAAATTAAAAGGTTCATAAATAAAATCTAATGCAACCAACAATCCGTTCTAAACACGTCCACTCTGAGCGTGCAACCTAGAACCGTCCCATTACGCCAGATTAAAAGCTCCGAGATTACTGTGGCGAAGACAAATCGAACCCATCCAGTCGATTATTGGAGAATGGGGAGGGAGAATCCCCCCCTCCATGCGATTGTCTCCTTACGATGTCCCTTTGTCCTTCCACTCCGGCGGAAAGGAGACAATTTTTAATTACCCCTGTCCCTTCCGATTATGAATAGTGTCATCTTGTTGCCCATTTCGAAAAGTCGCTTCCACCCTAATTACTGTCGGAGAAAGGAGATTGGACGCGCTGTGCGATAAAGAGACTGGTTCGATAGGTCGCGGTGTTTTAGTTTCGCGTTCTGACGTTATGTAGCATAAGATAGATCGTGTTGCATATTATATGTATGATACTGTAGCATATTATAGAGCATGCTACGTATTATAGATGTGATACTGTAGCTTATGATAGATCGTGTTGTATATTATAGATATGATTTTGTAGCATATGATAGATCGTGTTGCATATTATAGGTATGATTGATCGTGTTGCATATTATAGGTATGATAGTTTAGCATATGATAGAGAGTGCTGCTTATTATCGATGCGATACTGTAGCATATAATAGATCGTGTTGCATATTATAGGTATGATACTGTAGCGTATGATAGAGCGTGCTGCATATTATAGATGTGATACTGTAGCTTATGATAAATCGTGTTGCATATTATAGATATTATTATTTTGTAGCATGTGATAGATCGTGTTGCATATTATAGGTATGATACTGTAGCATATGGTAATCGTGTTGCATATTATAGATATGATTTTGTAGTATATGATAGATTGTAAGGCCACAACTGGTGATATGTTAACCGCGTCGGAAATGTAAAATAACGCGCCAAGTACATGATTATTCATTGAGAGGACACCCTAACTTTGAAATGACATAATTGTGAAACAGCGAGAGGCAGAAAAATGACACAAGTGGTATGTTGTTGAGACAGGTATGGAATGTTAAATACTCCGGTTTACAAAATTAGTAACAATATTTAAATGTGGCAACAGACTGTCGCAAAACATTAACTCCACCGGTCGGTTATCTTGGATATGTTCCGAAAATTATCTTTACATTTTACTTTGAATAACGATATTAAAGGGAACAAATCATTAGCAAACCACTTATTGTATTCTGACGATCTCTGCTTAGTGCTTTAGATTTAAATGTGATAAAGGTTTCTTTTATAATACTCTGGCTACAGCTTAAGGTTCTACTCCAGCACATAATTTAAAAAAAAAAAACTTTGAAATAATCTTCCTTCTTATGCGAATAAACAGAACAATGTAACCCCACTCCATTACTTTGTTATTTAGAATTGAGACTGTAAAGATAATGCGTCGACATCCTATGTTTTCTTTTATATCCAAGAGTGGATGTTTCCTCGAGAGGTAATCACTCAAGAATGTCGTCGGCTGGCGCGCGTGATTCGCTCTCGCTGCAAATGTACAAGACGTGGGGATTGCGTCCTTAAATATTAACAACTCCATTGGCCAAAGGAACACGATCGCCCACTAACTTGGGACACAGGGGACACAACATGGGGAAACAACACTTCTTCACTTCGTTGGGTTTTTTTTTTTTTATGGCTGGATGTACCAGGGTGATACACCTCTGTTTGCGTGGGGGAAAATAAAGATCTGTGTGCTTTTTTTTTTTGTTTTGTTTTAATTATGGCACTAGTGTTTTCGTTTCAGTTGGAGATCGTCTTGTTTGTCTTTTTTCACTATCACTCTGTCCTAACCTAAGTGTGACTGGTTCTAAATTGATTGTTTATGAACAAAACAAAACAAAAAACTTCTAAGGTATTAACAAGGAGTTAAGCTGTTTTTGAGCATAAATACAACTTTAATTTGTTGAATGTGTTCGATTGATGGAGAACAGATAACAAGACAATGTATTTTAATATGCGATGGTAAGAATGTCTAATATTATTATTTTTTATTTTTTTATTTAAAAACTTAACTCAGTGGCGTAACATCCCCGTGGTGGGGGGATGTTCCGCTCCAGCGGATTTTCCGCTGTGTCCAATCCAGCTTACTTGACCATGGACCCCGGGATACCATATTTACTTATTATTTTGTTAGTTATTTTACAGAATGTGCAGTGAAGGACTCGTCTCATTATAAAACTAAATAACTCAAAAACAAAGATTAGTAGAAGAATGAAACAAAAAAAAGTATAGTTATTTTGAAATCTGTAAAAATCTGAAACATTTTCAAAAATAGTTACAAATGTTGCCTACAGATGGCACTGTAGTTGCAAAAATTCTAGAAATATGTTATAAATTTATCCTCAGCAATCAATCGTTGCAATCACGCTAACTCCCTTTCACGTTTTAACAGTGGAACTGTTCGAAGACTTGATCGGTCTGAGGTTCAAAGCACTCTTTATTCATAAGAACTATATCAAACAGCCCCACCTGTTTGGAACATTTGCAACTAATTTTGAAAATTTAGTATCTTTCTTACGTCTTTCAAAATAACTCTACTTTTTGTTTCATTATTCTATCGATCACTGTTTTTGAGCTGTTTAATTTTAAAATCGGGACACCTTGTATATTGTGAGTCAGAACATCGTCATATCGAGATCGCACATTTACATCTCGCATGGGAGAAAATCTGAGAACTTCAAACAAGTATTCCGACAACTGACACAAGACTTATCACTTCTTGTTGTAGTTCCCAATTGAACTATATGTAATCCTCCTAATTTTATCGATACATTCAAACTGATTCATGACTTTTTTTTCTACCGTTTATAGTTTAAGCTTAAGATTTAAAGATTTGAAAATTAACTTCACTACTTCCTGTGCTTCCGGTCATAACTTTCGTTTGAATTTTAAAATGAGAATTCATCACTACGTGACCTCCGATTTCACATATCGTACGTCTCTTTAATATGTATAGTTTTGTTTGGGAATATTCAAACAGATGAATAATGTCTTCGTACAAGCTTTATACTACATTAGTATATTTTAGAAGTAAAATACCGTATGTGAGTTTACTTTTGATTTCACTAACTCGTTCCTTTCAATTTCAGGGAGATGCCATCACTATAGATCCTTCAAATGTTCCCAATTGTGTGTCCAAAGGAAAGTCGGAGGTAAGCTATTTATATTTTCTAATACAGACGATTTCACTTCTCTGGCGCCAAATATTTTCATATTTTAAAAGCGAGCCGTGTTTGTAGCGTCATTGATGACCTAAATTTGTACCTTTCTTCATTGAAAATGTAAGTGTGGTAGGTTACCAAATACTTCCAAAGTTATGACATATTTGGCCATCCGCTTTAATACAACGCGTTCAAAGTTGATTTTTGAACAGTCTCGTGATTGTTGGTAGATCTGTATATTCATAATCTACTAGCATTTCTTCATATTCTATTTTTAAAAAAAAAATCAGATTGATGTTCGATGATACATCAAAATCTGCAGTCGCCTCTGAATCCATATAGATATACAAATTATTTATTATATCATTTGTTCTAACCGTTGATATAGTCTGGGACACAAGTAACTCATAACCTTTGTTCCAAACAATTGCGTCCATCGATTTCGTCTAATGGTATTCTGTCCCATTAGCTTTGCTATGGACTCTACACGCCAACTTTACTCTTTTTTTTTTATCTTGAGCAAACTTCCACAGTTTTGCATACCACTTTACTAAATGCCTAGTATCATTTTTCAGTTCGCGAAACTTTTTTAATCTTCTTCGTCAGGACGATAAAAAGAAAACGAGAGGGGCTCCTCATGCATAGGGAAATAATTTAGTAAATGGCGAGGGGCAGAATTGATGAAAAAAAAAAAAAACACTCCTCGAATGTCCGTTGAGAAAGAGGGTAATTGGCAAATGCAGGAAAACCCTTTAAAAAACACTTATCCAAAATGAGTATTGATCCGAGCCCATCTGATTAACATGCATTATCGGTTCAGAATACCCACGTCTCATTTTTTTTTATTATTATTAGTTCCCCTCGCGTGGCAACGGGTTATACAACACGTGAAGATCCATTCCTTTTTTCAGTCGTGCGCGATATTTTATTAATCGCTTCCTTCATTTTACTAAAAGGAATACTTTTTTTTAAAGTAGTTTTTTTTTTTTTTATTGTCTTGTTATTAACTACGTTTACACTTATGGGGCTGTGATGGTTTAAAGACCGTAATGCCAGTGTGCTTTATTTCGTAATAGGGTATTTTGTGTAATCGTTGGTTTCGAGTTCATGTTCATTATCGGAATGGAATTCGAAATTACTATATTTACTGGTGAAATGTTAAGCGACGATCGGTATTTCTGATAGGCGTAATAACCGGATGTGTTAACGATAGTGTATTAATCTTTAAAGGGTTATGCAATAACTTCTAAACCTTTTTAAATGTTAATTTTTAAAGGTTTCAATGCATGTTTATGCATCCTTCGTGTTACGCGAAACTATGCATATTAAATCCAAAGCCCCTGAGTTATGTTGAATTTCCCCACCTCCCAATTGTATTCAATGTTTCAAAAGCTAAAAGTTTTGATTTATTCATTTGCATAACTTATTACTATTTAATACATCTAATTGGTAGGCAATGATTTTGTTTTCTGCATGGAAAAATTTAGCAATTGCGATTTCGTTTAACCCCCCGTAATGGGTTACTAAATAATAAAATGTTCAAATTATAGTTCCACATACATGTATAGTATACAAATATATAGAAGTTCTACATTTAAACACTTATTAATCATTTAAATGTCTTTTGATTGTTACAATTGAACAATTCCCGCATTTTTTAAAAAAAATTTTATTCAATTCTAAATGCCATAAACACAAAAATTTCTGCTCAATTCGCTTTTTTTTTTTTTTTTTTTTTTTTTTTTAAATTTACGATGAAACTGACTTTGCTAAACGTTGGCGAGAAAACGATTCATTCCACTGGCATTGAACGTGACATCACGGCTTCGCAAACATCTTGGTTTGAAATGCAGCAGCGGAAACCAGATTTGCAAGTTTCCGCCAACCTGTACGGAATGTGGCAATGCTCTACCAACGCCAACTATTTGGCAGAAACCTCACGATTACCATAGAAATCCTTGGCGTCACGAATTTTGCTGAGTGTTTTGATCGGACTGGTTTTGGCTCAATTAAAGAACTATTGTTTGAATATTTGGAATCGGAAAGAAATTCTTTATAATTATAAACAATTTTCACTCGTTTTTAAAAAATACGCGAATCGTCCATTCACAATGTAAAATTCCTTACCGAAACACGGGCATTAAGTGTATCATATAAAATGTAATTCAAGAAAGCGGTCAAAGATTCTTTGGCATATGATATGATCATGACATCATCATTATTCTACAATCCAAGGCTATGACGTCAGGTGGTGGAGAATTCAAGGCTTTGATTTATGTTTTCTTGACTGTTTTGAATGAAGTTTTTAGATGTATTTCGATTTAAAATTGAAGTTTAAATCTTTACTGACCAATTGAGTCCTTCAACATTTGACGTAGCTCTACTTTTTAAGGCTGCATCTTAGTTTTTCTGCACCCTCTTTTCTGATCACTTTTTAAAGTAAATCCAAATAGAAGTGTCAACACCAGACACTCTTAACTGTACAATTTTCGTAAATTGGAACCAATCGAACCCAACCAAAATTCAATAACCTGGTCCGGATCTGCCACGGAACTTCGTCACTTTCCGAAGATTTCCTCCAGACGTTAATAATCTGGCCAAGATTTTGTATCCAACTCCTCCTTTAGCAGAAAGTAGTAGGAAAGGGATAAAATGAGAAGGGAAAAAAAAAAATAACAATAATAAAAGTCAAGCTTCTAAATTGGCGTCAGAAAATACTGCGATGGCGCGGTTTTGGCAGTTGGGGAGATGTTGTCATCGAAGTCTGACGGACCGCGAAATGAAGATTCGAAAGCTATTACTAGTCTTCGAAATACTTTTGGGAGTAGAAGAGACGGTTGAGATGGTTTGGTGAAGTCATGGGAAAAGTTTTTCCGATGATTTTTTGACGTAAGAAGTACGTCCGAAAAATCTGTGTGTGGAAGCTGACAGTGCATGACATAAAGTTGTGCTTGAAGAAATCATTACGTTCTGATAATGCTTGAAATGTGGATAGCTCCTAAAGGGTTATTGGAAGTAAAACATACTTAGTTGTTGTATACAAACGTTAAGAAAAATTTAACGTTGCTCGTTGTATATTTGTGGCGGTTTGGTTACCCTGGCAACAGCTCGAAATACGAATCCCGTAGTCAAATGTAACTGCACGGGATTTAACGGTCGTGCTTAATTTGTATCTGTATGACGATCTTCAGCATTTTTATGTTCAGTATTTATTGGAGTTTATTAAATTGCAATAAACGTATTCGTATTAACTGAATCCTCTCTCGGGGTTATTTGGAGTTAGAAATAAATGAAGTGTATTCCAGAATAATATCTTTTGTTCGCGTACACCAAATATAGTGATAGATACCAGCTTCTCTACGAATTCTTTGTAATTTTTACTTATTTACCTTAGTTTTTACGGATTTTTGCAATTTTACGGACGTTTTACATAAAAAAAGATGTAAAATCCGTAAAAACAACGGGCTGCAATTGAAAAACCTAAAGAAGTTACAAGCTTTTTGGACAAATTAAATATTAAATCAGAAATATTTTAAAAGGTTATGAAATTATAAATTTTCATTGAACCAGAAACACGAACGATATCGAGAAAATAAGAGGAAGTAATCCCGATCCTTTTTTCAGAATTTTCGGATTTACCAGTTCGGATGGCTGCATTAATTCGTGTTTTCATGTTCACCGACAATCTTTAATGCGATGTTTTTTGAGAAAAGAATGGACTAAAAGTTTTATCTTTCGATATGACACAAAACTCATTAACCTTCGGTTAATTAACCGCGTAATACTTCAATGGTTGGATGAGGATTATATCCCAAACGCGAACTGCCTAAATTAACTCGCATAGTTAAGATGAGCCGGGCGTAAGACGATGTGTCCTTAAGGCTATTTTACGCCAAATAAAGAACTTGCGAACTTCTCAATCATTACGAGTCGATAGAATGATGCGCTTCTTACTTGGTTAACGAGATAAGTTGGTTGTATTCAGATTATCTGGCGCCGTCAGCAACACGAGGGCTATAATGCGCCGAAACATTCGTCATTAGACAAGCCAACATACATTTACAAACACCCATGCCTAACACGGGACTCGAACCCGCAACCTCGCGGTCAAGAAGCTAGCACGCTAACCACTATGCCGTTTGGTCGGCAATTAACGAGATAAGATCTATTATATTGTAAGTTGGGATATTCTTGTGTAACTGTCTATAACAAAAACTAAAGAAAGTTTAGTTTGCACGATTCTGGCTGTCTATTTCTGCCACTATGAAGTGATTATTGCAACAAAAAACGCTTCGTAATTTTGTACTATGATTAAATTACGATTTCGAAACATTATCGATCGCACCTCTCACTCCAACCTCCCCATACCAACGAGAGGCCACTGTGGGCACGACCTGTTTAATGTGCGCCAACCCCAATTATCGTACACACTAGTATTCGTCGAAGCCGGGACCGAACCCACGATTCGCCGCTCATGAGCTCCAGTGTCTTTAACCACCTAGTCACTGGAACCTCAGATAAGGTACATGTACTAATTCATATGTACTATTAAATGTTCACCAAACCATTTTTCTAGCCAAAATTAGAGCTGCGGGTTCTGAAAAATCAAGGGGTTGATTAAGTTATGATTCATAAACGTTTATTTAAGAAACACGTGTCAACTATCAAAGATACTACTTATATGGTTTGGTTCAGGGGCGTAGTCAGGATTTTTTTTTCGGGGAGGATATGCGCACCCATATTCAGAAAGCATTTATAATAATGATCTATAAAGTAATTGTTGAAAGTATTCTTAAAATGAACCTTAATTAAGTAAGTAATTAGTTAACTAATTAAATATACGGGGCTATTGACCGAAGTATGATTTCTTGGTACAAAAAAAAATCTAAATTTTATTTACTTTCACTCACAATATTTGAAGAAATTTTAGTTAAGCTCATATGTTGCTTTCTGCTATTGCTTTTTCTGAGGGAAAACTTTTACTTGCAACAAGAAGTCCCTAATTTCTTAAAGGTTAAAATATATTTTCGAAGAGAGGTTATATCGCTCCCTAGCTATGTTTGCGATAAAGCCTGCCCCCCCCCCCCCTCAGCACCAAAACTGAACCTCGCTGAAAGGTTCATTGCTGCGTAAATAAGCTAGCCCTATTCATAATATATATTTTTAATTTGCTTCTGCTTTCCTAAGGTAAAACTTTTATTTGTAATCAAAATTACTTGCAAACCCTATTTCTTAAAACTTGAAACATATTTTCGGAAATAGGGTATATCCCTCACCCCCTCCCGAAAATATATATAATTTTTTAATTTGATACTGCTTTTTCTAAAGTAAAACATTTACTTGCAACAAAACATCCCAAATTTTTAAAAGTTAAAAGCGATTTTGGGATTTCGGGGGGGGGGGGGGGATATATCCTCATATCATCTCCCCTGGCTACGCGCCTGGTTTGGTTTGAAACTTCTGACTGCCTATTTCTGCTACTTATAAAATGCTTAGCACAGCTATACACGTCTCTTAATTTTGAGCATCTAGAAAAATACGAGATCGAAGTCTTCTAGTGTAAACCTTTCTCTCTAACCCCACCACACCGACGAGAGGACATTGAGGCCACGACAGATTTAATGTGCACCAGCCCCCATTAGGTACACACCGATATTTGGCGAACCGAGGACCGAACCCACAACCCTCGGGTCATGAGCCCGATACTTTACTGCAAGGCTATCGGAACCTAAGATATTACTTTGACCTTTGTTGGGCAGTTGGTTAGTAGTAGGTTGGTTGGTTTCAGATTATCTGACGCAGGTTAACAACACGAGGGCTATAATGCGCCGAAACATTCGTCATTTGACAAGCCAACATACATTTACAAACACCCATGCCTAACACAGGACTCGAACCCACAACCTCGTGGTCTAGAAGCTAGCACGCTAACCACTATACCGTTTGGTCGGCGATGAAAATCAGGGCAATTCACCCTTAAAAGTCCTCACGAATGATTCCTCGTCCCTGATTTCAGGGCACTCACCACTGACAAAATATTAAAGATCTAGACAGTATAATCTTTTTGTTAAACTTCGCACAGTGAAAATCTGACTTAACAATTTTTACATTCACCAAGTCAGTATCAAAATAAGAGCTTCCAGATTAACAAGAATCAAAGTATTCTAAAGTGTATGAAAGAGTTACTGTTAGTAGAAAAGTTTAAAAGTTTTCGCTAGACAACCCCAATTCCAACATATCTCCTTAGCCATGACAGCCCAATAGAGGTAGCCATCCAACCATGAGATCGGCACATAAATACAGTTTTCAAAATTTCTCTAAATACCACACTTTAAAAAAAAGAATGATCCAACGCAGGCGGGCTATTGTAGGACACACCATCGTTAAACTAACATTTTGTAACTAAATTTCCGACATATTTCATCTCCAGAAACTACCCGTCTTAAAGCCGAAGCACACCCGGGTGGTCATCGCATTCTCAGAAGATAGCTTCCTGGAAACCTCCTCAATCAAGCTAAAACATCCCATACATGCTCACTCGAAGAAAAAAAAAGTTCTTTCCGCGGCATTAGTCAGAGCAGATCAAAAATAAATTGCCCCCTTCTACTTCTTAAAAAAAAGAAGACTAACTTTCTTTTCCCATCTCTCTTTTATATAAATATACTCTTTATATATATATAGATAGGTATTTTATTATTATTACATTATTATTATCCCAAGAAAAGAAGATTTCTCTGGGCCATTTTCTTATCTCGGTCCTCGCAGGGTATGTGTGTTTTTTCACTCGTGAGGAAAGAGTGGAAGGGCTATTATGTTAAAAGAAATGGGAGCCAGGAGGGTGTAAAGACTTTTTTTCTCTCTTTACTTTCTTTGGCCTTTTTTTCTTTCCTTCTCTTTACCCTTTTCTTCGGCGTTGATACATCGTCCCCGGACGGGCGAGGGCCGCTTAGGAAAAGTTTCTGGAAGTTTTTCTTTTTTTGAAATGAGTTTTTTAACTTGTATCTGAGAGGTGCAGGTAGTTTTGAAAGTTGGCAGTAAAGGAGTCAATATATCCGCCGGAAGTTGAAAATTATGAGTTAAAAAAAAATTGTTGCGTCACTGTAATTGAAGGTCAAGTATTATATTCGTAGTTGGTATAAACTATTAGGAGAAGCTAAGTGGTAAATCCGATAGATCCTATAAGTACTCATGCTGAAGTTTAGTAAGTGATATACTAGATAAAAAAAAATGCTTCACATTTATATTCGATTGACGGGGTAAAAGAAAAAGGAGACGGAAAGGGGAGGGGGGTCAATTGCATGATGTTTAAAAAAAAGACTGACATTTGAAAAAATGAAGACGATAGGTGTATAACGTTTATTGCTTTTTACTTGGGAAACGAAAGAATTTTATCCCATAAACTTTCAACAATAGTTGCAAAGTTCACCAACAGATGGCGCTGTTAATTGGAAAAAATACTAATGGTGTTAACATGTTGCTAAAAGTACAAAACAATGTTTCCGTGGCGTCCTGTTGTTGCTGGAAATGGCGGTTATTTTGAAATTTCAGTTTATGTTGAAAATTTCTGGGCACTACGCCTATTAGAAGTAGCCTTTTACAGAGGGACATACCCACAAACTTTTTTTTCGCTCAACAGCTCTATCTGTTGGTGAACTTTGTAATTATTTGTGACATTGATGGAATTAAATTCCCTAGTTTCTCGAGTAAAATACAGCACACTGTACATTTCTATATTGTACCACTACCATTTTTTATTCATTTTTGAAATTTTAAAGAAAGTTAGCTGTAGCTCCTTTTTATCCATTTCAATCCCCATCATTTAACAGAATTCGGCAGACAAATCAAAGTTAAAAAATTTTAACATTGAACATTTTTTTTTATACCAATAAACAATTACAATATTGACATTTTATGTGTTGAGATAATAAAGTACGTAATCAATTTCGGCTATACACTAAACTCTGAGTAAAAGTTATATTATTTTGCGTAGAAGTACCACCTAAGAGTTTATTCAGCTACGCAGTTTGTCAAACTTGATGTATCTCCTTAGCGCTACATTTTGAAGGCGCTTCTGGCTCTAATATCCTGTGTCATAACGATATCCTTGGTAACCTAGTAAGTTTACCCTCAAACAAAATGATCTGTCGTCCTTTATAGTGCTAGCCTGTCAGGACCTTTACTAGACATAGATCAACATGTTTTAAACTTATCACATTTGTTACATTGTGACAATAGAAGTGCCCTTGGATTATAGTAAAAGGCAATTCCTTGCTGTTTTTAATAGGACAGGGGTGTATATCGGGCATTGTAAGAAGCTTCATATGGTTCCATATTTTCAATTAAAAACTAGTATTCCAGCATAAGTTTCAAACATAACTCATTTCAGTTGTGTATTGGCTGATGTTTCTGCTGCAAGTACTGTTAGTATGAGGCTTAGTAATTGGCCTGTATTTGGCATTAATCTGTAACTACAACTTCTGGTTAGCCTATAAGCAGTTTCTGTTCCACAATCAGATGAAGCCAGTTGAATATTTCCTCATGGTTGCCTATGGTTACAAAAAGCATTCCAACTAGCTTGGGCGCAGTATGGTCCTTGCGCAGTTAAACTTAAACCAACTAGCTTAGGGGGAAGTTGCTATTATATTTCTATTGTGATTGTTAAGTCTTCTTCGGTTGGCAATGGACAATTCCCGCATTTTTTAAAAACGAGTGAAATTGGTACATATTTATGAAGAATTTATTTCTGATTCCAAATATTAAAACAAAAGTTCTTTAAAAAAATTAGTTATTTAAATATTAAGAAAAGAAAATCTCCCAAAACCGAGCCAAAACCAGTCCGATCAAAACCATCACAAAATTCGTGACGTAAAGACATCCCCGCGTTTCTATGGTTATCGTGAGGTTTCTGCCAAATAGTTATCGTTAAAAAATTTGGCGTTGGTAGACCATTGCCACATTCCGTACAGGTTGGCGTGATTTGCGAGAAACTTGTAAATCTGGTTTCCGCTGCTGCATTTCAAGCCAAGATGTTTGAGATCTCTTTACGTCACGTTCAATGCCAACGAAATGAGTCGTTTTCTCGCCAAACTCTAATTAGGTAATTTTGATCGCAAATTACAAAAAAAGAAAAAGCACACTGAGCAGAAATTTTATGTTTATGGCCTTTTCGAAACATTTAGAATTGAATAAAATAAAAATAAAAAATGCGTGAATCGTCCATTTTACAACCAAGCATGTGCTATCCAGAAGTAGCAGTTGGAGATCTGTGATATTTGGTTAAAGTACAGTTTACAAGCTTGCCAGCCTGTTGACTATCATTTATTCAGATAGTCATTTCAGTCGGTCAGATAGTCGGGTCATTTACTAAACGAATAGCTTCAGTCATCAGATAGTCTGTAAGGTCAATCAGACATATTTGTCAGAACAGTCGTTGCACACTCATCATGCCAAATCATTGTGTGATATCAACCATTCAAATTAGTTATTCTGATCACTCTATATGGTTAATTTATCAAGTCAGTCAACTAGTCAGGTAACTACCGACTGAGATTATTAGTTTAAAAATGGCCTAAAGTCATTTTCATACGTTTTAAAGGATACATCAAAAACGCTTACAGTCACCTTGCCTGCCTTGAGTTGGAATGCATTTTTAGACTTGAGAAACATTTTAAGTCCAAACAGCTTTGAAAGTGAAAGTAGCGAATTGGAAATATAAACAATTTTACAAAAATGTAAGCTGGTTTTAAAACTAACAATAGTTATCTCAAATACAAGTTTCCAGAAAACACCTCTCTATTTACAAATTTTAATGTTCTTTTAACTCTACCTCTTTCAATATCACCTTACCACAGAAAAACGCCATGCATGAAACTAAATGTCTTTCTCTTTTCCTCTGTTGTCTACCAACTTGGTACTGAAAAAATCACCAGCTAAAGTCTCAAAAACAAATAAAAAAAAGTAAGGCATTGTTGAAGAACTAATCATCCCTTCAAGATATCTTTGGACGTGTTGCGGGAGCATCTCGTTCACCAATCAATGACACTTTTCCGGAATGGATCGAATTGGACTTTTTTTTTTCCTAATCGGAACTTAGGTCGTTAAAGGTCACGTCTTGCTTTCGTTTTAGCGAAATATGGACAACTTTGGACTACTTTTATGGTGGTTTGGATTTTTTTTTTCTATGTATGGTGTTCCATATGTCTTCATCTATCCAAACTTTGGTGCTTGGTTCTTTCTAAGCGTTATTTCTTTTTTCGTTATTTAACAAAAAGCTTACTGATAAACTGATTGGCGATTGCAAGATTAGGTACCTCATCATTCTGAATTCCCGTACATAATGTTAGTCGATCATGAATTCACTTGTCTGCCGGAGCAAAACTGGTCGTAACTGTTCGAAAATCGACTTTAAATGAGTTAAACTTAATCCGATAGCCAAATATGTCATAACTTGCCAAATAATAAGCATTCTTTTTTGTTTGGTAACCCACAGCTCCTTAATTTTCAATGAAGAAAGTTGCAGACGATTCTCTGGCGTCAAGTACTCAGATCTTTTAAAAGTGAGCCAAGTTGGCGATGAATATTACGTCATTGATGACCAAATTTGGACTTGGGAACCTCTTTTCGATCTTCAGTATAGATACTAGTTAGATTTTATCTCATACTCATTATTTTGAAATGGTATTAAAATCTATTAAATTTTGAGATCGATTCATTCAAACTCTGATTTCATAACTTAGCTACTACACCATTATACCATACAAAAACTCGAGGGGTGGAACATCGCACAACTTTCAATTACACTATAATACTGACGTGGATTTGTGTCATTTACCGTTTGCATATTTTAATCATTCATTTAGAAGAAATTGCCAGTTTGGCGATAATTCTTGTATGGGCAAAAAAAAAAAAAAAAACTCCGCCAAATAGGCGATTTTAGCGATATACTTTTCGATAATCCTTATATTATCCTTTATTATTAGCAAAACTGAGTGGAGAAAAAAACGATCGTTGTAGAGGGAGGTATGCTCAAGGAAAGAGGACTCTGTGTTGAAAGCATTCGTTTTTCAACTTTTTCGCCATTAAAACATTTTTAAAGGAATTTTAAAGGTGGTGATGTTTAGAACACCTTAAGAGGCATTACTATAGCGATTTTTATCAAAATCGTCTGAGCCGTTTTTTAGTAATCATTGCAGCTACCTTATACGCATGCCCGATAATGGTAGGTCCCATGGCCACCACTAACCCTCATACCAAATTTGAACATCGTAGGTTAATTTTCTTGGGAGTTATTCTGACCACATACACACAGTCATTTATTCTAAGTCACTTTTTTGAGATCAGGATGTTCCAAAACGTGGAGAAATGCACACAAAAAATCGATCTATAAAGATATAATTTAATCCATGGAAGAAAATGAAACACTTTTACGAAAGGTCGGTTGGTCTTTGCTGCCGTGTTTCAAATTCTAACAAAAACCGATTGAATAACAACAAATTTCTCCCCATAGCAACAAATGCTCTTTTTCTTCATTCCTAGGATTTCAATCCACAACTCCTTTTCAATAGCTGTCCGGGGAATTGGCGAAACGGTTAGCCAGCGCCAGGTAGTTAAACTGATTTAGAGCGATCTCCGTGGAGAAATTCCTTTTTATTATTATTCCACTTCCAGTGTGTGAATCTGGCATCGAGCTCGTGAGATGCGTGACGTAAGAGGCCCGTTACCAACTCCGCCTTCTTGGAGGGCTTTATCGGGAAGCAGTGTTGCCAGATCGAGATCAATCATTTATCTTCTGACATTTTCCCTTTATGGTGCGGTTGAGAAAGTCGCTGGGGTGACACTTATAATCGTCGAGGAACATCCGTTGAATATTTTAAGATGTTAGTTACTTGTTGAAAGGTTTGTCGTGCCGGGGAATTTCAGAGTAATATTTATTTTACTGGAAACAAATTTAATATCTTCTTGCTTAAAAATAGAGTTTGTTTCTTTTTCCAAAGGGAAAAAAAAGAACAACTCTGCTGACTTTTGCCTTAGAGCGTCCCATATCATCCATTTTATGTTTCTCCAAATACATATTCTTCTTTTCTCCCATCCGAGACGCAAATGAAAACTCCTCCTAGAAGGCATTCCCTCTTTCCTAGATTCTTACAGTCGTTTTTACAGTGCTTCAATGCGATTTTCCAGTTCAATATATCCAACAAAATAATCAAACTTTCTGGAGCAAGAAAAGCAAATGTTAATAGACAGGAGTCTATTTTCTCCTAAAGAGAGGTGAAAATCTTCCACGTTTGAGCGGCTTTCCGCTTCTTTTTCCCCTGAGAAGTTCGGTTTTTTCTACAATTTTATTATTTTTAGTGGACTATAGGGCTTTATTGGACTTAACTTGCCTAAAGCATCGTCAAAAAAAATTCTATCTGCACCAATGTTTTGTGCACACATTAGTACCCAAATATATTCTTATTCAGCTATTTTTGTATAGTTCAAAATAACGCTGCGTATATTTTCCTCTTTCTTTTACTGTTTTACAGTTAAAAAACGAACTTCATATGAGTGGATTTCGAAGTCCCAATGTGTCTCAAAGCGTTTAAATCAATACAATACCATGAGAAAAGTGACAGGAAACATTAAGGCCCGTCAGTTAATAAAGGGTTAAATGATGGATTAACGAGACAACTTCTTTTTATCCACAGAAACCAATTTTTACTTTCAATTACCCATATGTATACATAGGGTGATAAAGTATAGTATTCGGTGAAAAAATCGATTTTTTTTTTTTTTTTCATTTCTTTACGTCTTGAAACACCCCGATTTCAAAAAAGTGATCTAGAACAAATGTCTGTCTGTGGTCAGCATAACTCCCGAACGTATAGACCAATGATTCCATTCAAATTTGGTGCGCAAATAGGTGATGGCACTGGGACTTACCATTAAGGTTTTCGTCAAAATCGGGCATGCGCATAAGGTAGCTGCCATTGAAAAAATCATGTTTTTCAGTAATTGCCAAAACACGGCTCTAACGATTTTATCCAAAATTGTTATGGTAATGCCTCTTAAGGTGTTCTAAACATCCCCACTTCCGAAATTCCCGTAAAAATGCTTTAATGTCGTAAAAAGTTGAAAAAAGAATGCCTTTGACACATGGTTCTATTTCCTCATCAACGATCATTTTTTTTTTCTCCCCTCCTCAGTTCCACTTATAAAAAGGATAATATAAGAATTATTGAAAAGTATATCGCCAAAATCATCTATTTAGCAAAGGTTTTTTTTTTCCTTTTTTTTTTCCTCTCCCCCTTCTTTTAAAAAAAAAAAAAAGACCAATACAAGAATTATGGTAAAAAATATCCCCAAACTGGCCATTTTTTTTAAGTGTAAAATGAAAATATAAAAACAGTGAATGACACAAACTGACATCAGTATTATAGTGTAATTGAAAGTTGTGCGATGTTCCACACCCCTCGTTCTAATAATAAAGTAAATATTCGCTTTTTGTGTATTTAATTGCCCAAATCTTGAAAGCTCATCGTAGAAGGCGAAAATTATCTTTCTCAAGTTTATGTTACAAACGTTACCGACATTCATTTGAAAACCGTGAACTAACATAAACCCTCGCCATATTGCTTATAAAATCAACCCAGATTCTTATTCATGAATTGTTCAGGTTTGTTTCTTTCTATATTGTATGGCAATGCTTTTCAGAAATATGCTTGTTTAAAAAGGTATGGAATAGCTCTTAACCGGAGTCAAAGTTGTGAGAACGTCAAAAAATCTATTTTTGACTTCTCAACTTCAAACATTTTTTGAATCTGATAGTCTTAAAAGTTTTAATCTCTCTAAATTCGAACTGTTTTTGCATTTTATTTTTAAAAAAAAAAAAAATATTGTGCATCAATTCGAAGTTTCGTTTTCAACTTTAACGGTCCATATCTCAAAACGGCAATTTTGGATACGAAAGGAGCAATTATTCAAAAAACTACTCAAGATAGATGAATCAAAATTTTAACGTATGCTCTTATAGACTGAGAGGCGACTGTAATTTTTGGACCCCATCGAACATCATTCTGAATTTTGTATAGAAATTAGAGAAAAGTGAGTAGATTACGAATCCACTGGTCCGCCGTGGCAAAAATGGCCGAAACTGGTCGAAAATCGACTTTTAATAAGTTGAACTAAATCCAATTACCAAATGTGCCATAATTTGCCAAATAATGAGCATTTTTTTTTATTTGGTAACCCTCACTCTTTAATTTTCAATTAAGAAGGTTGCAGACGATTCAGATATCTGACGACGGTCTACTTGCATTATTAAAAGGGATCCAAGTTGGCAAAAAATATTACGTCACTTATGACGTAACTGATGTCTCCAATTTGGCTTACTTTTAAAAGATACAAGTTTTCCGAGCCAAAGATCAGAAATCGTTTGCGCTTTCTCTCATTGAAAATCAAAATGAAGTGGGTTGCCAGACTAATAAGTTTGTTCTATTTTTGGCAAGTTATGACATATTTGGGATTCGGATTTTAGTTCAACTCACTCCAAGTCGGGTTTTGATCAGTTTCGGCCATTTTTGCCACGGCAGACCAGTGGATTCCTAATCTACTCACTTTTCTCCAATCTCTATAAAAAATTCAGAATGATGTTCGATGAGGTCCAAAAATTGCAGTCGCCTCTCGGACTATTACCAATATTTTACATAATTTGAGTGTAGCATTTTATAATATTTTCACTTTTATCGTCACCAAAAATTACAATTTTTGAAAATTCTATGAATCATCAGACATTTTTTTTTTTTTTTTTAGGAACAAAACAAATTATTTAAAAATGCTATACAATCAAAATATTTGTGATTTTTTTCCAAGTTGGTAACCGTGTAAACAACTATGTGCGAAAACGTTCCTTAAGTAAGGTGTTTTTTAACATAGGAAAGATAGGCAGATGTCTTAATTTCAGATTCCACTTAATACAATGGGACTGAATGATTGTTTACATTGTGTGTGTTACTCACACTTGTTTTAACCAAACAATGTTTAATTGACACTTCTTTCTATTTTTAGCATTATGACTGCCGAAACCACATCCGGGTCATCCAGCCGATTGGGGACGGAAGCCGCCTTTACATCTGTGGAACTAATGCCCACAATCCCATGGATTATGTTATACACGTGAGTGTTTATATTGTTTTATGTCTGTACTATCTTTAGTTTTCATTCATATGCCTGTATTTGATCTGTAATTTATTATCAATAGTGAATGCTTAAGAATTGTCGTATTCATTCTAAACACACAAATTTTTGCTCAATGTGCTTTTTCTTATTTTTCATTTGCAATCGAAATTCTCCTATCTTTGATTTTTGGACTTTGGCGGGAAAACGATTCTTTCGGCTCGAATTGAATGTGACGTCACTTGAGCTCAAACAACTTGACTTGAAACGCTGCAGCGGAAACCAGTTTTGTAAGTTTCTCGCAAAAAACGCTCCAACTTGTACGGGATATGGCGACTGTTTACCAAACCAGCGCCAAGTATTTGGCTGAAACCTCACGATAACCATAGACACGGAAGAAAGTTTTGACGTCACAGCAATAGTTGAATGTTTTGATCGGACTGGTTTTTGCCTCTGTTTTGGTGCATTTTCTTTTCTTAATATTTAAATAACTATTTTTTTTTTTTTTTTTTTTTTTAAACTTTTGTTTGAATATTTGGAATCAGAAAGAAATTCTTCATAAATATAAACTAATTTCGCACGTTCTTAAAAAATGTGGGATTTGTCTATTGATCCCGTTGTAATTAAAAGAATTTGTCATCACAAATTAGTTAAAGTGAGTAATGGAATTTTAACGATAACTTAAATAGCTTCGGGTATTAAGGTAGCAAAATTAATTAGATTTTTTTTTTTTTTTAATGTTTTTTGTATGTTAGAACATAATGGCCACAGAACCTGGAAATCAAGGAAATGTCAGGAAGCTTTCTAATTCAGGGAAAAGTCAGGGAATTTTTTTAAATTTCACGAAAGTCGGGGAACTTTTCTATTGTTTTGAAGGTACATTTTCCTGTTCATCCGTATTTTGACGCTATTTTCACGAAGAATTGTGCCGACCAAATGGTATAGTGGTTAGCGTACTAGCTTCTAGAACGCGAGGTTGCGGGTTCCGAGTCCCGTGTTAGGCATGGGTGTTTGTAAATGTATATTGGCTTGTCTAATGACGAATATTTCGGCGCATTATAGCCCTCGTGTTGCTGACGGCGCCAGATAATCTGAAAACAACCAACCACGAAGAATTGTGGTAATCATTAGAAGTTTCATGTTACGGCATAATTTAAACTTTTCATTACTGCCAAAACTATTTTTTTCTAAAAATTGACGTATTATCTTTTTAACATAAATTTTTTATTTGATCTACACATCTAGAAAAATTGGGAAAATTTGAAGAAAAAAAAAAGTTTGCCGTAAAATCGGGGAAATTTTTTTCCTCAATTTTGTGGCCACCCTGAAAAAAAAAATTGCTTCATTTGATGATAAATGAAATTTAATTAATTAGGGTATTATAGTGCAAGTTATAACTCTATTTGGGATTTATTTTACATTTTAAATTGAATTTAAAATTATGCACACAGATTTTCTACAGGGGGAGAATTATTACGGGGGGATGACTATTTAAGTTATACTCTACTTGTAAATATAACTTAGGTATAAAAAAAAAATCTTAAAATTTTGGGTACTTTTCCGTCAGCCGAGTACCAGATAAAAATAACTTATTGCAGAATAACTTATTCAAATTAAAACCTTCTAATAATTTATAATTTGTATACAACACCATTATAGAGTTGCTATAGCAACACTATAACAAATTAGCTGTTATTTGGTGTACTTAGTAAAATAATATCGGATAAAGAAACTTGCATCCAAATAGTTCCGGGAAAGGTTAAAACCTGAATTCAGCTAAGCGTACCATCCCAAAATCATTCGCTTAAAAAGTTAGTGGCAGATAAATCTGTAGAAGTAATTAAAAAAAAGGCTTCCATAAATTATGCTCTCCAACAATAAGTTCATCAACCAATGTCTATAAAAACAGAAAAGTTTCATTCGCTCTGATGATAATCCGGTAATCTAGAAAATTAGTTTTATACTCAGAAAAAGTCACCGATTTTAATCAAAAAAAAAAAAAAATTTACTGCTACCCAATAATTAAAACCGGAACCCGCTTGAAAAACGTCTCCGAGTTTTAAAGTTTGGCAATAAAAATATTTTTCTGTTTCATAATTTTTCACTCACTTTCTTTCGTCGGATATTTTCGCGAAAAATTTATAATAAATGCTTGTCAATTACTAGCAAAATCACCGAAACAATCTGCAGTTACTCATTAGTAAAACTAACGATTATTATCAGTAACATCGTCACACAAAAAAAAAAAAAAAAAGGATGAAAGACGATAGAAATAATGACGATAAAAAAGCAATGCCTCTTGTGTCGTTAAAAAGTAATCAGCGATGTTTTCAACGAGAAGTGTCTGTAAATGACATAGACGAAGCAGTTTTGTGAAAAAAAGTGTAAAAATTTGAAAATAACCTAAAGAGGATTTTGAATGCGACAATTTATTGCGCTTAGATACTTCGCATATTGTGTTCAAATTAGACTATCTATCTTGTATTTTTTTTGTTTGTATATTGTAATGGGCTTGTATATTAATTTCGCATTAAATAGATAGGAATTAGAAGATTGTTTGCATTAGATTTTTGGATAGTTTAATTCCGTATTTTTTAGCTTTCGGGGTCTGTAACTGGTTGATGTAATTATGTAAATGAGTAGAAAGCTTAATGAAAAGTAAATGTGTTTATTTTTTATTTGTTTCGTTAATTTAATTAATTAAATGTTATAATAGAATCGCAGGATTTCAAACTAATTTTTTAAATAAAGTATTATATTTATCTAAATTTAACTAGAAAGTAAAACTGAATAAATTACAAAATAATTAAAGTGTAGATAGACATACAATGGTAAGTAAAAAGTTATACTTTTACTGACTTTGATGTATGCGAGTTAATGCATGGATATTAATATACCATCTACATACATTAATTTTTGTTCTAAAATTTTAACCTGGATATTTGTGATGGTGGTAAAATAATAAATATTGTAACTATGCAAAAATCATTTATTTTTCAAAATGATTTCTTTATTGCTTATATCATTAATTAATTGCTTATATCAAAAGGTCGCTGCTTATAATATTTTCGTTGATTTATATTTCATTGATATGATATTTTAGGAGTATAGAAACATTATATTTTATAAAATGCCTTTGAATTATTATCTAATGACCAGTATAAAATGGCAATAGAAAGACGCCCGTCCTAGAAAAAGAAGTTATTTATCCCATTTTCTACAGAAGAAAATAACACAATTTTGATAGGTTATTTTTTTAATTCGACGACTAATTAGAAAATGTCAACATTATTTCCAATCCCTTAAGACTATAAAGATATAATAAAATCGTTTGCTCATTCGCTTGAAATTCTTCTTCTTCAATAATTAGGTCACATATCATGGATATTTGAAAGAACTATTTTTAATATTAAACAAAAGTTCACTTAAAGTATTTTTAAATAAACATTTCATTTTTCAGTTTTATCTAAAAATATGTCTTCAGATACACTCCAGCTATGTGATGCATGTCTATCGATTGATTCATTTGGTGTTTCTATTCACTTTGTGCCTAAATAACTCTTCTTTCGAAAATTTGTTAACTTATAGCTATAGAAGACGAATTGTTTTATAAGCTCGCTTGCTTGGTTCTAAACTTAATTTACCCTAACCGACGAGTCCAAAGTTAGTTATACTAACCGACGCTTAGAGGTCACTTTTATTTGTATATCTTCTCAGATGATTTAAGAAAGGTACTTCTTTATAGCTAGCTGTAGTGATACAGTTTTATAGCTTTATGTAAAGATACTGAAGATGATCGAATTAGAATTTCTGCTGGAATGGCTACGAAGCCAATGAAACATTGCTTTTCAGCGTATGCAAGTAAAAAAAAACTTGGTTCTTTCTCGCAAAATCCGTTGAAGGTAGTCGAAAATCATGGTGACTTTTTCTTTTTTAAATCGTTGTTACCTGCGACCCACTGATAACTTGGTATCTCATACGCCGTTTTTGCTGTTCAAGCAAGTATTGTGTATTGAATTTTCATCAATCTTTGTCTCATCTGATTCTCTAATAGGTTCTTCTTTAATACAAAGAGACGTCAATTAGTTTGGAGGAGATGTGCTTATATTGTTCAGTATGGTTATTGCTAAGTCTTCATCTACTTCAAGTCGCTAACCAAGCAAGTACTATCCAGAGATTGCAGTTACAGACCAGTACTGCAGCAAGCTAATGTTGTGGCTAGCATTACCCGCCAACAACTAAACTTCCTTTTCGATATAAATAGAACACTGAAAAAGTTGCGAGTTGGTAAAAAGATTCATCCCACTTTAAAAGAAACCATTATTGTTCATTCCACCAAAAAATGAAGTCAAAGTAGAACAAACTTCAACGCAGAATTGTCCGTCCTTCACAAGAACAAATGATTTTACGTCTCACCCTGTTTCTCCTGCGGAATGAAATCCTTTGAAGTTCCGCCATCTTTCCAATCTAACGACAATGAATGAAACCTTACACCATCCACTGAGTGGCAAAGAATGTCGCACAAGTCCTAAAAACTCGACGCCTATTAATCTATATAAACACCAAGTCGGACTTATCCGTCAATGATCATGCATTCATGTATGTCTATACATTTAGGAATGGGCTATTAATATCAATCTTGCGAGTCCGGTCTGTAACCAGGGAACCAGATGACAAACGGTTCTGGCTCTGTCGTCGATCACGTGGATTTTCGGTTCTTAGAGGGTGACAGAACGACCGGTAACAAATATTTTATGAGGTTTCTTTATTTTTGACCGTCGGCTATGTGAAGCCTATTTCTAGAGAATCCATCAATATCGGCGTCTTTTGAACTTTGTGGATGCGCTTTTTAATTTTTTTTTTCCTCCTCTACGTTTAATGTCCAGAGTCTGTGGAAATAAATGGTTATTGAGACATCATGGCTGGACGTTTGTGTTGGCTACAATAGTTTTTTTTTCTTTTTTTTTTTTCTTTCATGGTGAATGAAGATGGATCTTTTTATGTCGATTTTGTGGGCATGGGTTAGGCTACTTGGGGCTAAATTCGCTGCTTTCAGTATTGTGTTTTCACAATTCTTAACGTTAATCAAAGTTTACCAGTGATATGTTACTGTTATGGTTCTATTTTGTACACGTTTGTCAAAGACTGTTCTATTCTGTACCTTGGAAGTAACATATCACCTCGGTAATTTTTTCGATTTCGATGCTTGTTTTCAGTAATGTAAACTGCTGTTTTCTATGGTCCAACCAGTGATGTCCATCTTCCATTCTTGCATTCCTCCATTGTTTACATTTGCGTATAACAAAACCTAACCCATCAGAATAGAGCTCATGCTTATTACTGGTGTTTGATATCTTGAATATGAGGTGTTCTCTGATGTTTACCTATATGAGATAGTGAGTTGCCAAACTAATAATTTTACAGGTTTCCCATCCTCTTTTGCAAAACTTAAAATGATCAATTAAATGAATATTTGCCTATTTATTCACCAAATGAGAAGATTGTGAGGTATACACAAGTGCATTTATTAGCAGACATTTAACATGCGGCAAGAGTTATTATGAGACTTGAGGAAAGTCTTGAAACTTATTTGTCAAGAACTATGCAATAGTGAATTAAACAACTGCACAAAATACTATTTTAAAAATACCAGACAAATTGCATTCACCTAATGCGAGAGGAACAATCTTTTTTACCAAAAGTTTTCCCTCTCGAAATATTTTAGAACTTGAGAGCAAATCTCGAGGAATAAATTCTTCCTTATAAAGAACAGTCGTTAGTTTTTGTTTATTATAAATTTGGTCTGAAATAATAATGGCAAACTATTGTTCCTAATAAAATAAATTGGGATTAGAAATAGCAATACTAAAGTTTGTAAGGTTGTTTTTATAACAACTAAAATCAAATCCAAAATAAAATTTAAAAAAAAAAAAAATGTATATGGTTAGTCTTTTTTAATAGTTAAATTTCATACATAGCGATTTAATAACTTCTCTCAAATTAATTTTTATACATCTTTAAAATATGTTGTTGTTTTTTAATATTATTTAAAGTTTCTCCATGAAATTCAATATTGATTGATCTGGTCAAATAATTCAAGTTTTAAAGCAAGTTTTCGGAAGGAATTTCGATAAAAAAAAAACTCGCGTTGACGTATAAAGCAAGGAAATGTTAGCGATTAGTTTTACTTTTTTAATTGCCTTTTTTTGTGTGTGGAGGAGAGGGATTTCAACCGCAGCTTTTGTTATTTGAAGATAGGATCATAAACAAAAATCCTTTTAAAGCTAGTCTGTAACAGAAAAAGTAAGTAGCAAAAAACATTTAATTGAAAGAAATAATTAAAAATCTGAGTTTTTTTTTCTTTTGTTCCATCGGGCTATTAACCAAAAAAAGATTGATCTTCGATAATCTATAAATTACGGCAGGCTTAAGCGCAGGATAGATTGAGCTTTTCGCTTTTAACCTGGGCAATACTTAATAGGCTTTTTTTTTTTTTTTTTTTTTTTTTTTTTGTAATTAATCTAAAAAACTGGCCTTCCTATTCAATTCACCTGAAAGAAATCTTGGTTTTATTACACACTTGACTTAGTAGCTAATTATGTTAATCCACACCAACTGTTTTCCTTCATTGTATTGCTTAGCTTTACGAACAATGACGTCTTAGTAAGAGAAGCTTATAGGTTGTCATTATACATTGTAAAGAATTCTTTTTCCCGATTTAGATTTTTATTAGATTAAAAAAAAAAAAAAATTTATCTGGAAAGAGAGAAGTATTATCAAGTAAATTTCATCTTTCCCGAATTTAAAAATAAATAAACTTTATTCTGAAGTGCTTTTTTTTTTTTTTTGGTAGTGTCGTTATTGTATAAAGAGCTGCGTCGACAATTAAGCTTTATTGTCCGATTTACAACATAAAAAAGCATGTATATTATTCTGCTGTCGAAGCTAAAAAAAAGTCCACTAATACTTGGTTCAAAATAACGTAGGTTTTTGTAAGTAGTTAACAATCGAATAACGTGGGTTTATTGTAAATAGAGAACTGTAGCATAGCGAGTAGAGAACAGTAGAAAAACATTTGTTTTTGTTAAGTAGATAACCGTTAAGTAACGTAGGTGTGAGTAGAGAACTGGAGGTTTTTGTAAGTAATAAATCGTAGATTAACGTAGGTTTTTGTTTACATAAATAGGATACCAGTCTTAAATGAGACTTCTGGCATTGTTGGTACAATAAATAATGTTGTTAGCAAGCTATGCGATGAACTTAATATAAAATAACGAACGTTGTAGATACTGCTTTCTTCCTTAGGACGGCAACATTGAATATTTACTTTTTAATTACGAAACTTTTCCATTGTCTGTTTAGAGTTTGGAATAATAAATCATTAAATATAAGTGAATTTTATAAAAAATAAATCATTTTCATTTCTATGATGGCATTAGTTTGTCAATAGAAATCATAGTATTGTTTTTCTTTTCTTTCACTTTGGCTGTTTCTTTTGTCTGTACTCACGAAGCATTTTTCCTTGCGGTGTTCCAAAAAAAAAAAAAAAAAAAAAAAAAAAAAAACTTAAGAAAATATCTCGAAGCCTTATTTACAGTCTACTTCTGCATAGCCATACGCATAAAACAGGTCTGCCAAACCTCAATGGGATTACAGCGAAAAACGCAAAAGTCTTCACGCAAACGGAAAGAACGGAATAAAACGTTTATTTTGTCCTCCGGAAAAATTCTAAAAACACCAGGATAAAAGCACGCATCTCTGAAAAAGGGTTAGGGAGTTCTACTATGGGCTTAAAAATGACGACCGCTTTCTACGACATTGGACTGTTTACCACTTTATTTTCATTTCAAGTAGACTTTAAAGAAAGATGGCAACGGGATTGGAAAGAAAAAACACGTTCTGTAAAAAAAAAAAGTTCTTTCTACTAGAGGGAATCCCCAAAAGTTCTGACTTTTATCAAAGAAAGATTTTCGGAAATTCTATTAGATTTTTTGATTTCCTGGAGAAAGTCCAGACAAACTTGTGCATTTTGCATTAGGTTGGAGCGGGGAAATGTGTACCTTTCGCCATTACCATCATCGGTTCGATTCTTTTAATCTTAATAATTCAACGAGCACTGAGTTTCTTTACACACGTAGGGAGTTGGTATCAGTTCGCTGCAACGTGATACTGTAGGGACTTGGTGAGTTATTCCTTTCTTTCTCATTCTAGGCTAGGAAGCTATTGTTTTTCTGAATGATAATATGCATATATTTATGAAGTTGTTGTTTTTTTTAATCGGATAGTTCCCCGCCAGTTGTGCCTGAACCGGTGTGGAGAATATTACATAAACAACAAACTTTGTGTTTTTATACAATTTCTATTAAAAAAAAATACTTAAGCACAATTCATAAAATATTTATTTGAGATCGAATCATGAAATATCCTCTCATTGTATTTAAGTGGAATTAGTTGTCGAAGAACTTTAATTCGTAAACACAAACAATTTTGTTTTAATTTGTAATCATCTTATCAGTTCCAAGCCCCTTACATTTATTTTTAAGCAACCAAATTCAAAAGCCTTGTTTCTGCTGAACAATATAGCCATTAAGCCAATATAGCCATTACTATAGCCATCAGTAAATTGTTATCATGATCAAACTAAAGAATCAAGGTAGTTATCGTTGTGTCGCTTTATAAATTGGCATACGAATTAGATATCTGTAAATTATGTTCATAATGTAGTTACGAATCGAGGTTTTATGTTTAATTTGTAGTTATCGTTTTGTCGTTTTAGAAATTTTCATACCTATCCAAACAAGTATGCATACTGCTTAACTTATTGTGTCCGGATCTGGGTAGTATACGATTTCATTAACTGTGTTTGATGGGTTAATAATTAATGTAATATAATAGATCTTCATCACTGAAAGAACCTTTTTAATTGCAAACAAGACATACAACACATGGAACAAAAACTATCTAAGACTGCTAAATTAACGAAGCATCTGCCTGAAGCAAAATTACTATCACTTGTACAGGTCATGAAGTATGTTGCTGCTCGTGCTATGCACTTGATAGTCATGTTGGCAGAACATGATGCTGTTGACCTGCAATATCTCTCTATATATAAGGCAAAGCCCCCTCACTGACTCATTCACTCACTCACTCATCACTAATTCTCCCACTTCCCACATGTCCACAACTCTGAAAATTGGTACAAATATTAAAATGGTAAACATAGAAAAAGTAGGCTATTCCGATCTCGATTAACCCACTTTAAGGGGTCGAAAAGGGGCTAAACGTTCCAAACGAGGGATATCCAAATTGACCCATTTCCAATGTTATCACAATTCTGATATTTGGTGCAAATGTTAAGAAGGGCAAATATAGAAGAAATTAGTTATTAGTTAAAATTATTAAAAATATCCCACAATGATATAAACGAGGGATATTCAAATGTCTCATTTCCAATATAACCTCAAATATTTATTTTGGAAAAAATATCAACAAAGGAAAGTTTCTATTTTGATAATTCAAATTGTCGGCATCGAAATGGAAGCAAGCGTCTGAAGTGTAAAATAAATGAATGTCCTTTGATTGCTAAAATGCACATGGTAAAATTTCGTAGCGCAGCACGGGTATTCAGCTGGTTATTTTTATAAATGATCAAATTATTATTGCTTGTTACTAATGTTGTTTCTTGATTGCAGGCCAACCTGACTCGAATGAGCAAGCACGAGTACTTCCCAGGTATCGGGGACGGAATCGCCAAGTGTCCCTTCGACCCGGAAGACAACGCCACCGCAGTATGGGTTGGTGAGTATTCAACGATGTGTCTTCTAAAAATACCTCAAACACTTACAGGGTACTTTTAAAATATCTTGCCGAATCTTACTGGATGGTCTTAACTCTTTTTGTGTCTTTAAAACAGAGCACGGCAATCCGAGTGGCCTGGCGGGTCTGTACAGTGGCACAGTGGCGGAGTTTACGAAGGCGGACACTGTCATATTCCGCACCAACCTCTACAACGTGACCACGCGCACAGAGATGCACCCCTTCAAGAGGACCATCAAGTACGACTCCAAGTGGCTCGACAGTGAGTATTTGCACGCTTTATAAACGCTACACACGCTGTGCTGCATTTGTTTAGTGTGGCCAATGGCCATCATTGAAAATAATCATCAGTCTTTCCCTGACCTATACTGCCGTGCTAAGTACAAAGTTGGGTGTCTGCATTTTTTGGCCAAATTGAGTTATTGTTACCAGGTGGTTTGTAATTTGTTCTATATAATAGTGAAGTTTTATTGTCGTACCTGTGTGGGCATCGGAAATATTAAAAAGTTAGGTTAGCATCGACTACATGAAGTTGTAGAACTTTAAACTACCATTTCTTATTTGAGCTCAATTGCAAATACGAATTCTGTGCTAAGCACTGCAGTATACATCCTGTACAATCTTCTCTCAAACGCAATCTGCCCAAATTTCGTGCTATTTTTTTTACTTAATATATGTATTATGCAATAAACTTATAACCATGTATATACCACCTATGATACCTCTTCCTCATTTCTTTATTACACTTTATTTCAGAGCCGAACTTCGTGGGTTCGTACGACATTGGCGAGCACGTGTACTTCTTCTTCCGGGAGAGTGCCGTGGAGTACATCAACTGCGGAAAGAGCATCTATTCCAGGGTGGCCAGAGTATGCAAGGTGAGACTCCCATCTCAAATATCTCGCCCTGATTGAAATAACTTCAGCATCCTACACGGTTTGAAAACCATTTCATTTGGTTTTCCTTTTGGCCAAACCCAAAGAAAACCTTTTTTTGCGATAATCTTCTCATTTTGAGCCGCATTTCTAATTCCTGTGAATAATTTAGAGATGCTTTCCATAATAGAGGGCAGCTGTTATTACACTACATTAGTTTAAAACCGAATAGGATTTTTTGTAGACAACTTATCATAAAATTTGGAACACATACTATTAAGACAAAAAGAAAGAAATAAACGGCACTTTAAGAGTTCGCCATCAGAAAAAGTGTGGCGCTTTTCGGACTTATTGACAAATGTTCGAAACTTTGAAAATCGCAGGTGAGGTTTTACGCTTCCAATAAAGATTCTTACGTAGTTGGTACCCTTTAAGTACCATATTTTCACCTGAAAACGATAATCTGAAGATTGTAGACGAGGTTTTGCTCCTCCAATAAAGATTCTCATGTAGTTGGTATCCTTTAGGTACCGTATTTTTACATAAAAACGATAGTCTTTAGATTGTAGACAAGGTTTTGCTCCTACAATAAAAAATGGCATGTAGTTGGTAGCCTTTACGTACCATATTTTCATCTAAAAGCGATAGTCTGAAGATTGTAGACGGGGTTTTGCTTCTCCAATAAAGATTCTCATGTAGTTGGTATCCTTTAGGTACCACATTTTCACCTGAAACGGATAGTCTGAAGAATGTAGACAAGGTTTTGCTCCTACAATAAAAAATTTCATGTAGTTGGTATCCTCGGGGTACCATATTTTCACCTGAAGATGGTATTTGAACTTTTTTGTGGTTATTTTTAGAGATAATTCTCCCCTTGGTTTCGATAACATGTGTTCCGATTTTCGATGAATGACATTGGCAAGCACGTGTGTGCTTCACAATCAACTTTTATTGAATTTCAATATAATTTAGGTGTATTAATGTTCTTGCCGCAGTGCTATTTTCTGAAGATCTGTTTATTGCTACTTGCGTTCTAATAAACAGATCTTCATAAGGGTTACTCCGCGAGGTATTCAGATCTTCAATAGTTAGACCGCATGCTCTACGTGCGATCAAACCCTTTCGGTCCCAGAGATGCCAACAATTTTCAAATTTTCATTGATTTTTCGTTTTAATTTTTATTTATAACTAGATTGAACAATAAGTCTTGTCGGTTTTTATTACTATTGTGGTATCGCCTTCAAATAACAGATAAAGCTTCTATGCAGCTGAGTACTCTTTTGCATAGCAGCAAGATATCTGAAAGGAAAACCAAAGGTCCCACGATCGAGGCCCGGTGACCGCCGAAACCAGCTTCGCCACATTGGTGACTTCGGACAACTGAACCATGCTGTCATCTATCGGCGCTTCTAAAAGAAGAAACTTCATCGCGACAAGCGATCAAGGAGCCCTCGCAACTAGCGTGCTCAACGATGCTACTAGCATCCCAAACCTCCAACTCCGATCAGACGCTGATCGGTACTACAGTATCGCTCCTTCGTCGCTGAACGGAGGGTATGTGGTGTCGCCTTCAAATAACATATAAATCTTCTATGCAGCGGAGTACTCTTTTGCATAGGAGCAAGGTATCTGAAAGGAAAACCAAAGGTCCCACGATCGAGGCCCGGTGACCGAAGAAACCAGCATCGCCACACTATAAACGTTATATAATGATATATTTGTAAAATAATCACTTAGTAACTAATCTGCTTCCAAATAGCTTCGGGAAGGAAAGTGTCTGTATACAGTGGAGTTTATTTATCCTCTTTCTGATTGTGCGATAATTTCCTAAATTCTGTGCCAGAAAATTCAGTCAGGAAATAACTTTCAATGCCTTAGAATCCAAAAAAACGGGTATTTCTCTGATGATCAGATAATTAAGTCAGACAGCTCCGATGTGAGTCTTATTATAATCCCCTCCATCAACCAACCCGCAACTATAAAGATAAAAAAAAAAAAATCTCCATCGAAAGAGCCATAGAAAGGAAAACCCAGCGATTGACAGTGAGCAGAAAGATCGATCGCACTCTTTTTGCTTGTTTGCTTCTGTCTATCTCTCCACATAAAGTCAATCTTCTGAAAAGGGGGGCATCAGCAGAAAGGTAGCGAGACAGCCTACCGGAATCTTCTGCCGAGAATAAATGAAGTGAAGTAAATGAAGAGGTAACCGGATTCCACGGGAATAAATATTGCCACCTTTTTTTGTTGTTGTTGTCGTTAGGAGGTATTTTATCTAGCTTAAATGCGAGAGGGAGAATTATAGTGCCTTTTTCTTTCACCTTTTCTATTTCTTCTACCCATCCCCCCCCCCCCCTTTTTTTTTTTTTTTATTGAATCGATGAGTTTTCGATGCGAAGCATTCGCTTTCGTTGAGTTTTGAGATGAAGAAGGTTGCTCTTTCGTTCGTACTCTTTCAGTTTGAAAGTTTCAGGATAGAAAAGCGGATTACTGTTCAATCCTTTCAGTTCGACTTTTGCATGATTAAAATTTAACTACGAGAAGTAGTTTAATTTAATGTTCATGTAATAAAAGAAGTGTACTATAAGGAAAAATTCTTCGAAAAGTTCGTGACTTTGGGACGATATATCCCTCAGAAAGAATTTATTCAAAATTCCTTAAAAGGCTAAATCATTACTTAATATAAAATAGTCCTTATTGTTCCAATTAAGTATGACATGAATATAGTTTTACTTACTAGAAAATTAAGAAAATAGTTTGTCTTTTTGTTTGGTGGAAGTTTTCAGGGTTTTCTCCCTTTCGAGAGGCAAATGCGGAATAGTTTCCTCTTGAAAAAACTCCCGGAAGGCGTTCTCGCTTAACACAGATTAAACAAAATTGACTGCAATGTCAGTGTAATGTGTGGAAAAATTCAATTCACAGAGTGGCCACAGAACCGGGAAAACCTGGAAATCAGGGAAATGTCAGGGAGCTTTCTGATTCTGGAAAAAATCAGGGAAATGTCGGGAACTTTTTAAAAATTCATGAAAATCAGGGAAATTTTGTATTGCTTAAGGCACATTCATCCATATTTTGGCGCTATTTACATGGAGATTTGTGGTGGTAAGCCATTAGAAATTTAATATTACGGAATAATTTAAACTTTTCATTACCAGCTAAACTATTTTTTTAAAAATTGGATATTATTTCTTTAGCATACA
This sequence comes from Linyphia triangularis, assembly GCA_963978545.1. Classification (NCBI taxonomy): domain Eukaryota; kingdom Metazoa; phylum Arthropoda; class Arachnida; order Araneae; family Linyphiidae; genus Linyphia; species Linyphia triangularis. The sequence continues at coordinate 67,199,668 of OZ021729.1, forward strand.
TGTTGTATTTGATAAGGGGGTCTAGACATCTGGGAAACCTAAGAAAATTGGGGAAATTTGAAAAAAAGTTTGCCCTAAAATCAGGGAATTTTTTAGAAATCTGTCAGGGAAATCGGGGATTTTTTTTTTTTTTTTTTCCTGAATTTTGTGGCCACCTTGATTCAACACTGTTTATTAATTGACGATGATGACCTCGAGAATTCTCGGTTTTAAGCCGTTCATAGGGAAGTGACAAGTTCGCTCTCATCACCAATGTGTTAAAATAAAAAATTTGCTTCATATTGTACTCGTTAAATTTATTGATTTACAAACTTGCAAGAACCGATAGTTGCCTTGTATTAACTAAATCTCATCCTACTACCATTAGCAAAACTTAAAATAATTTATGTAATATAGTTTAAGTGCTGGCGAGCTAAATATTGAAAGTTTTATCTGGATACATTGCTTTTCTTTCATTAACGAAAATCCCTTCTCACAAAAAAAAAAACTCGTCAAAGTAATTCACAAAGTAGTCCCTCTTTTAATGTACTAAAAAAAAAAATTAAATTTCATCGCCAATAGCAAAAGAAGAAGAAAAAACCTCACTGAATATTTTTAACTAATGTTATTTTTGTTCCCTTCCATTAATAAAACCAATGTGCTTTTTTTTTTCTACCCCTCACACAAGCGAAACATTATACCTTCTTCTCCTCTAAAGAATACTTCCCGGCTAAATTGTTTATGTAGCTCGCGCAGGGATGATAATAAAAAAAAATCCATCACTTTTGTCCGATAAAGCTTTTCTTTAATGCGCTTATAATTCAATTTTTGAACTCGAGACGAGAAGTTTTACAAATTAGTTGACGGGGCGAGTCTTCAATTTCGCCCCTTCTCGCCCATATGGGGGCTGTTTTTTAAGTGGAACAATACCGATTTGTGAACACACACCCCCCCCCCTCCCTCCCCTCTAAAATAACCTTCTATCGATTAAAAGGAAGTCCAAGGATCTTTCCCTTTACTCGCTATGTTACGATCTTTTAGCCCAGTGCATTTAGAAACTACTTTCTATAAAAACCTTGAAATTTGGTGAGTAGGTAAATAAAAGATCACGTAATGAAAAGACATCAATTGTTTTCATTTAATGTATATCTATTATAAATGCAAATTAAAATAGCAAAAGACAAATACAGGTGGAGCCACTGCATATGCACTGACGTAAGAATTTCAACTATAAAATATAATATTGTTGCGTGGCTGGGTTCGAAAGACTTGAAGCCAAAGCAGATCAAAACTTGCAGAAATTTATTCCGATATAACTGTTCGCAGATTCTTTTACAACTCCAGAACTTTCAGTTCTAATAGACTCAATATAGCTCTTTACACAACAATAGAGCTCAAACAGCAGTTAAACACTAGATACACAACTGCTAAAATCGACGCAAAAGACAATGCAATACAGTTCACTTTCGGAACTCTCTGAATGCTCGCTGAGAGACAACTAACTCAGTAACTCAACTAACTCTTGGCCGGCCTTATATAAGAAAGTCAATCCTTCGCGAATCTTCTAGAGATAGAAATTTGGAGAATTTTCCAAATCGCAGTCGAAAAGCCCTATACAGGTACATGGGGACCGAAAATGTCGCCAAATGGTCGCCAAGTCTGGCGACCAAAATTAGTCGCCAAAACCGTCACCAACTTGGCGAGATTGCCGTTAATCATAATGTTAAATGACCATCTCCCTGTAAAACTCATTTTCAATCATTAAGAGACGCATTGCAGGAAAGCGAAGTAAAGTCAAACTCTTGCACTTCCTTATGCGAAATGTACATAAATTTTCCCTTTTACATAATTAATACAACGAAATATTTACAAGTATACAGAAATTCGTAACAATATATCAGACGCTATTTTCGAGTTTTTAATTTATGTCACTTCATTAAGCGATTTTTTTCGCACCTACTTACCAAATGTCAAGGTTTTATAGAAAGTAGTTTCTAAATGCACTGGGCTAGAAGATTGTAACATAGCAAGTATAGGGAATGAGTGCGTGCCTTGAGCGAACATATAAAAATAACTGTTTGAGACGAGCTCTGTTTAACTGACAAGAGACAAAGTACAGATAAACCGGTTTGAACCAATTGTTGCGATGAATATAGTTCGGAATCGGACGTGTTCCCAGCGTACGATTGCACTCTTAGAAAATTATTACGGTCCTGTAAGAAAGAAGAACATACCGATTTATAAGCCCCACAGACTCTCTCTAATAAACACTGGGCGGTGTGTCGAATTCTACAATTTCGACAAATTTTCGAATAAAAAAATTGTTAAAGTACAGGTAAAGTAGCTATTGATGACAAGATATTCTATTAAATTTTGGGGGTTGTCACTTAAATTTCGCTTTTACACAAGTTTCCATTGTCACATCCGAGGATTATCGCACTTGCCGTCATTCAGTCGAGCTGAAACTTTGCAAATAAACTCGTTCTCGATGACGATGCTTTTCAATCAAGTTTGGGGAGCAAAAAAAAGAGTTAGTCCATTGCAGGGAATCAATGGTTTCTTTCGTAATAGTCAAGCAGTATAAAAAGTCGATCTGAGCTCAAATTTGTCTTTAAATAAGTTGCAATTGCACATAAAAGTTGGCAATGTATATAAAGGATTTATATTAAAAATTATTTTATGGGTTAATTTTTAAAAGTGCACTAACCCCCGATTTACAGAAAATAATATAATCTTTTTATTTTGCCTTATTATGTGTGATTCCAGAAATTGGCTTATAAATTGTTTCATACCACTTTAAAATTACATTCACTACTTATAATTTGTTACATAAGGTAGAAGCTCAGAGTTTTTTTTTTTTAATTGTTATTATCATTAAATGTATGGCTAGACTTCCTACTCAAGTGCGGATTCTGCTTCAAGGTGATTTATACCAACAATTGGTAGGAGCCGCTATTTTTTTACTGGCAAATGAAATGCCCATGGTTACTGTAACTTGGCGCTGATTTTATGCAAACTATTCTTGGTGCCGAATCCGTACCGGAAATCTTACCAAAAATATATTATTTCACTAAGATTGCAAAAATTTGTCATTCTATAAAAAGTTAAATAAACTCCATTAATCCTTCTTAATTTTTTCCACTGCGTTCTTAATTTTCGTATTGTGGTTTTCACTTTTTAAAAATAATACCTAAAACAAACCAGGGAATGTTTCCCCGTGATACTGTATATTTCTTTACCGCTTCGTATCTTCAAACTAAATAACGATGTTCCAGCACATTTAAACCCGCTTTCTTTGGTGATCATTAGTCAAACTTTTGATTAAAAGTAGTTTATAGTAAATTACTACTCGAGGGTTTATGGAACAGTCTTTTCTTTTATAAGTAGGTGGAATTTTAATACCCCTCCTGTATACTTATGCTGTTTTCTTTTGTGTTATTGTTTACAGAAAGACACAGGTGGAAAAAACATTCTGAGCAAGAACTGGGCTTCTTTCCTAAAAGCTCGCCTCAATTGCTCGATTCCTGGAGAGTTTCCCTTCTATTTCAACGAAATCCGTAAGTCTGAACTGTTTTGATTTTATTTATTCTAATATCATTATTACGGGTGTTTATTGTAGGTATTTGTAGTGTTTTGCATCGGAACTAAACTAGGCCATTTCAAACTCAACAACATTTATTTAGCGTATTTTAAAGTTACAGGAAGAGGTTTTGTTTGTTTTGTCAGTTTGTTTTAGTTTGTTTTGTTTTTTGAAATCACCGACTGTCTATTTCTGCCACTTATAAAGTGCTTAACACATCCAAATACGTCTCGTAATTTTGAGCATCTAGAAGAATACGAGATCGAAATCTTCTAGTGTAAATCCCTCTCTCCGATCCCACCACACCAACGAGAGGACATTGAGGCCACGACAGATTTAATGTGCATCAGCCCCATTAGGTACACACCGATATTTGGCGGATGGAGGCCCGAACCCACAACCCTCCTGTTACGAGCTCGATACTCTACCGCAAGGCTATCGGTGCCGAGAATTTAGTTGCACATCATTCTAAAAATATTCAGAGAGAGTTGCCAATTTTTAAACACTAAATTTTGCTATCTCGATAATCGTTTGCGATCTCGTAAATAAATAATAAATATACAACAGTATTTTTACTGGTTTTGTTATTTATTATTATTACCCTTGCTACCATTTAAGCTGTCATCATTTGTCTTTTTGTTATTTTATTATTATTTATTAATTAGAAACAAATGTAGTGTTTTAGCTAGGTTTTTTTTCTTATTTGTCGACCAATGCCTGATATTTCAAAATCCGAATTGGAATGCGGTATACTAAAGATTCAGTTACTCAAATATTTGTAAATGTATTTAATTTCATTTATAAATGTTACAATAAAATAAGTATCTATATGTAAAATAAACCTAACAGAATCCGAGCGAGCAGCTTATTTTTAAATCCTTTATATTAACTCCGATTTTGTCGATGGTAAACAAATCTTCTGCCGCCTAATTAACCCCCTTGTTGTCATCCAATCGAGTTGAAACTAAGCAGATAGGTTCGATGTCGATCACAATGCATTCTATCAAATTTTGGGGCTTTTACTGTCACCAAAAGGTCTTTTTTACGGAATACTAATAAACCAACTTGCCGTCATCCAATCGCGCTTTAGCTAGCATTTAACCGACTATTGTTAAAACTCAATCCTGTTGCCAAAAAAAAAAAATTAATAGATAAATAAAATTACTCTAATCAGAATAAATAAATTATATTCAAATGTGAGGATTCACATTCATTTTTAAAAAATAAATTTTGAAACGTTGTTTGCCGCACCTTTTGCTGATAAATATGTTTTTAATATCGTCGCTGTGTTAATGAATATAAAATTTGACAATGCCTATAGAAGATTTTTTAAAAACCCTATTTTCGTGCGTTATATTATTAAAGTTAGCGGTTTGGCCATTATCAAATCCCGCTACAAGAGAATGGTAAGTTTCTTAACTTCGTTCATTTTCCCTGTAAAATCGGGGAAAAGCAGATAATATCCTGTACGTCTAAAGTACATTCGTCTCAAGAAAGATTCTATTTGAAGCTGTTACACAATTTTCTGCTGCAGGCAGACCAAATAATGCTTTGTCGTCATTGCATGTTTTCTAGTTGTCAGCAGCCACTTGACGACTGTGATATTGCCACTCTTTCGTAAATATTTAAAGACACTCGCCTGCAGTCTCAAAAATGTGTTTTGAAATTAGATCGTCAGGCTATCCATGCCCTATAGGCCACAATAACTGCTCAAGTATTGCTTCAAACGCATGAATTTCTACACCAAATATAATCATAGTAATAAAATATCATTAGCGAATTTTGAGGGGGAAATAACGCTTTGTTTATTACACTCTAAAAAGTTTTAATATTCTGGTTTAGAAACGATTAATAGTAAAAATAAAAGGCACTAATTATTTTCCCATAAAATGTTCTTGGTTGTCATTTATTACTGTTATACCTGGAGTAAAAATTTATTAATGTTTTACAAGAATTCTTTCGGCAAATATTTTATGGTCAAAATAAATTAAACTTTAAGTTTCTATGACAGAATCCCACTTAATCCATTATTTTCTAAACGAACGCTTATTAGTCCAGACAGCTTTTTCATGATATTGCATTCATTTCAACGCTTTGTGACCCAATGGGATTTTGAAGTCCACTTCTATCATGTTCGTTTTTAAATTGTTGGATGGCAGCGCAAGCTTATTTCTCTTTACATGCAAACAAACACATGGACGATTTTCAATCTTCTAGACATCCATCTTGACTTAACATCGTCTTATGTACTTGTCTGTAGCAAGCTTATAAAGAGAAATAAGCGTGTGCTGCCATCCAACAATTCAAGAACGAACTTCATAGAAATTGATTTTTAAAGTCCCAATGGATCTGCCAGTTCCCCTTAACAGGAATTACTTAATTAAATATGAAATAGTTTTTTTTTTTTTTTTTTTTTTTTTATTAATTTTTTTATTGGAAGTGGTAAAATCGGCAAAAAATAACGTAATTATTTTTACGCTGCGTCCACTTTAAGAATAGAAGAACTCGAAATAATATTTCGTTCTTTTGTGTGATTTAATAAAACACTTTCATTAAAATGAAGCGAACTAAGAATTAAAAAAAAAAAAATGCCAAATTGGAAAATTTTCCGCACATCGCCCTGATTGAAGAATTGTTTCTGCTACCTGGCATTGTTTCCATTCTACTTCAACAATAAGAAGCATCAACAACAACAACAACAAAAAAACGAATCCCACATCCATCTTAATGAAAAATATTATCTTGTTTGAAGAGCGAACTTTCTCGTTTTACCCCATCTCAAACAATAAAAATCTTAACAACTGAAGAAGAAAAAAATTATCCAGCAGCGTTTTCATAGTTGGCTGCTCAATTCATTATGATTTCTGCCTCTGTTATTCATGTCATTAAAATTGTTTGATTCAATTTCGAGGTTTCTTCTTTTCTTTTTTTTTTTTTTTTCCCCTAAAAAGAAAAGGGATCTCACTTCATTAGATTACTACTTGGTACAGAAGTATAGTTTTAGGGGGATTTGATTTTTTTTTAAGGTTTATAAAAATGCTTCGTTCCTTTAGTTTATAAATGTATATATTTTTTTTCTTCTAGAACATTTTGAAAGAGTGGATGTTTGGGATATTCTTTTTTATTGGATTAAGCGTTGTTAGTGCTTGTGAGCCCCTAATTAGGGGCTTGCTTCTAACTCTCTAACTTATTTATGTTTGAATGCAGTTTATTTGATTTCTGAAATGGACATGAGATTTAGTTAAATTCAGTTAGGCTCCGGAAAGAACTAGGAACTTCGCGTTCAGCAGAAGTTGTTAACAGCCAGGGGGTGAAATGTGAAAATTATAGACCCCGTCCCAAATTGCATTCGTTATTAGTTGGACTTAATCATTAAATATTTATTTCAGCGTTTAACAAATGAATATAGCCTTCTTAAAATATTATAGGCGTAGTCTATTTGGCCCACTTGGTTTATAAATGACGTTTCTTTTTTTAGCTTTGAAAGACTATTGACTACAACGTTAAGAAATTGGAACGGGAAATTAGAAAGAGGCCAAACGTACAAAATAAAGACGCAGGGACAAAATGCATTCATTATTAATCGAACTGAAAGTTATTATTGTCCGAACAGCAGTCTTAGTTATTATTTGAATGTTAACAAAACAAATATGATCTCCTAAGCATTGTAGGTTTGGCCTTTTAGACTCGGGACACGGACAAGGACCAAGACATAAGCTTGACGAGAACGGACCAAATATGATTTTTATAATGGCCAACTAACTTGATCATAAGATAAATCACTTTAAAATAAAGTTTGAAACATGAGAAATCAAATTGCGAGATGGTCCGTTCTGACGTTCAAATCAATCAATCATCATTTCAGCTTACAATAACTATGAAGTTAATAAATTGAATTTGTTTCCTATTCCTTCTACATTTACTATTAAAAAACATAATCTCATCATCAAACAGGGAATGATCAAACACAAAAGCTATTTCATTCTTGTTTTTCTAAATCGTATTTTGAAAAAAAAAAAAGAATAGTACCAAAACTACAGGAAAATGCTCTGTTAAGCAAATTGTTTCCAGTATATTTGTGTCGGAAAGAAGCGCCATCTATTGGAATCGATATGAGCTAAAAGCGCCCTTTGTGTGTAACGGAGCACGTGATACATAAATAGAAAGATTTCTTTCGATGCGAATAAGGTTTTATTCTTCTTGTGTTCGAAATATCGAACTTCGAAGGAGGAGAAAGAGGGGATTAAAAAAAATCTTCAAATTCCATTGTGCCTTTCGTTGCGTTTTATACGCTATTGGAAACAATTTTATGGATGAAAAACCTTTATTAAATATTCGGATTTCGAATCCGGTATTGCTTGTGCAAAATGTAGCGCAATTTTGTAAAAGATTTTGAAGCGAAGTTAACATGGGATTGAGAAACGGTCACAAACGGTTTCGCAAAAGATTATTTCATTGAAAGAAAGGAATACAATACTAAACATGGTACAATTTAAAAGAAGAAAAAAAAAAGAACTTGTAATTAGTTCAAGTGGCTGATTAGGAGGTGTAAGATCGCAATTTTTTTTTTTTTTTTTTTTTTTAATTTTTTTTTAAATTTAAGTGTATTGTGGGTTTTAGTTGGGATTTTTTACATATTAAATTTTCAAACGGATGTTTGAAATGTTCTGTTTTTCTTGCAGAGGACATTTACAAACACCCAGATGACGATCAAAAGTTCTATGCTGTCTTCACCACGTCCATGTAAGTAATTGCTTGAAGTTTATAACGTGCATGTAAGAACCCCATTGGTCGACACTCTGAACAGAATTTCTATCGATGAACCCATCAGAACTCGATATTAGTTGTAGGTTAAACTGAAATATTAATTGCAAGTTAACAAGAAGTCCTAGTAAGGATCATTCCTTGTACTCGCTTTGTTACAATCTTCTAGCCCGGTGCATTTAGAAACTACTCTCTATAAAAACCTTGAAATTTGGCAAGTAGTTACAAAAATGATCACTTGATAAAATGACATGAATTGTTTTTATTTAAGGTCTTATCTAATTATAAATGAAAATTAAAAGTGACAAAACCAGGTGGAGCCACTGTATATGCATTGACGTAAGGATTTCAAATATAAAATAAAATATATTAGATGCTATTTTCGAGTTTTTTAATTTATTTCATTTCATTAAGTGATCATTTTCGTACCTACTCACAAAGTAGTTTCTAAATGCACTGGGCTAGGAGATTGGAACATAGTAGACGGAGAGGCGACTGCAATTTTTGAACCCCATCGAACATCATTCTGAATTTCGATTTTTTTTTTTCTGAATTTTTTGATCCTTACTATGGAGAAAAGTGAGTAGATTACGAATCCACTGGTCTGCCGTGGCAAATATGGCTGAAACTGGTCAAAAATCGACTTTTAATAAGTTGAACTAAATCCAATTGCCAAATGCGCCTTAACTTGCCAAATAATGAGCATTTTTTTTTTTTTTATTATTATTATTTGGTTACCCTCACTATTTAATTTTCAATTAAGAAGGTTGAAGACGATTCGGATGTGTGGCTATGCCTCACTTGCATCTTTCACAAATGAGCCAAATTGGCAATCAACATTACGTCACTGATGACGTATTTAATGTCGCCAATCTGGCTTACTTTTCAAAGATACAAGTTTTCCAAGCCAGAGATCAGAAATCGTTTGCGGTTTTTCTCATTGAAAATCAAAATGCAGTGGGTTGCTAGACGAAAAAGTTTCTCTTTTTGGCAAGTTATGACATATTTGGCAATCGGATTTTAGTTCAACTCGTTCCAAGTCGATTTTTGATCAGTTTCGGCCATTTTTGACACGGCAGACCAGTGGATTCGTAATCTGCTCACTTTTCTCCAATTTCTATAAAAAATTCAGAATGTTCGATGGGGTGCAAAAATTGCAGTCGCCTCTCGGACTATAGGGAATGATCCTTACTATGACTTCCTCTTCAACTGCTACTGCATAAAAGTAGCCTTCACACTGAAAGAGTTACAAGTAACAGATCTGCTTTTCAAAGGTGTCCTACCATATTAAGTTCTCTATACATGCAACTTTCAACATAAAAGAAGAATACTTCAAACTCATGTCTTGATAAAAATTTCATTTTTCTGCACCCAACATTTAATTAAACTACATAAGTATCTCTCCTCAAGTTAAGAAACAAAATCCAATACAATCACTAAGTATCCTCCGTTCCCGCTTTGTCATCACCGCAACGTTCACATATTTCCGAGAAAAGAGAAACGCCTATTGGACAATAATATCCCTACACACCAGCTATTTCTCCCTTTTGCTTTTCCCTGCATACACACACATGTACTCCATTAATTAGGCAATGCAGCAAGGATGAATGATGAGTCCCAAAGAATTAGCAATCCATAATTCAAAGGGAGTACCGCGGCGGGTTTTCGCCACTCTAATTAAAAATCAGCGTCCCTCCCCTGGCATGACACAAACATCAACAAATTAATTGGGGGAAGGGGGGAGCTCTCTGGGAACTTCAACTAAACCCCCTTCTCCCAAGGTGAATGAAATAGATTGATTAGTACACTCATCGACCGATAGGGTGCGCTGGCAACAAAGAGTTGAGAAACCCACCACTAGGTTGAAGTCAAAAATATCATGCGTAAGCCTTTGTTACATTCAGAATAGAAAATAAGGAGAACTTATGCTGGTAGAAACAAAGGTTGCGTAACCATTTTATTTTTTATCTGTGGAGTGAATTATAACCTTCTATTTATTAATCCCAGCCAGTTCCATTTGCATTTACGAAGTGATATCGCAAGAATTAAGCGTATGAATAAACCAGCGACTAAACCATAAACTTTTTTTTATGGATCCTCAATTTGTTTATGGATTATCGACATCATCCAAATTTTCAGGTTTGTTTTAAAACCATAAGTTTTTTTTTTTTTTTTTTTTTTATGATTTGGTTAGCTGTATTTATGGTTTGGTAAACTCCGTTCATGGTGTTTCGTGATGTCAAACGACATCAACCAAATTTTCAGGTTCCCTTCAAGTTTCCAAATCTGCATTTTTTTCTTCTTCCTGCATTATGTTTTTGAAACCATATTTAGAAAAGTAGCTGTTCCTATCTCTAGAGACGTTATTTCTTTGTTACTTTGTAAAATAATCGACGTGGAACGAAACTGCACCCAAACAGCGTCGAAGTTGGAAAGGTTATAAACAGTGAAACAACCGCCTGGTTAAGAAATTCCTACTGTGTAACCTTTCAAACTGGAATCTTTCAAAACTTACGGCCCTTTTTTTTTTAGCAAATGGATTAAAAATTATACTGAAACCAAACGTTATTTTAGAAAAGTTTTAGCGTGATAAATAAAAAAAATATCCAACCCATGTAGATACTGGTATTGATAAGGCAACATTGCAAAACCTACTGATACCAACCAACCTCGTTTATTCGCCCCCGAAAAAGACAGCTCCGTTATAACTCAGCCAACTCAAAGAAGCAAAAATGTCCTCTATACATAGGAAGAATATACACACACACACACACACAAAAAAGAAGCAACAGCCGGTATTGTGTCTAGTCCTGTTACTGGCCATAATTAAGCGACGTCGTTTTAATCTGCTATTTTTTCCACCTCCTCGCATTTTCAGAATGTCGTCTTCCATTAACCTCTCTGTACACTTAATGGCGTCTCTTCATTAAATGCGCCAAATGAGGACGCTTCCATCTTTTTTTATGCCTCCTCCTCCTTTATCTTTTCTTTTTTATCTTGAGTGCTAAAAAAAATTAGTTTTGACTTAATTATAGAATGAAGTGATCTCTTCGTCGGCACTCGATGTTGAAATACTCCAAGGAGTTTTGGTGTTGATTTGTAGCCCACCTGTAATTTAGTAAAGGAGGTTGTAAGCTTACTAACATTGATAGTTGTTCACACTGAAATAACTTTAAACAGTTAGCCAACGTGTTTGAATGTACAAAGTAGTATTAAATTGGCAGTACCCATACTTTAAACAGTGATTAATAAATCGTCCGATTAAAAATAAATTTATTAAAAACTATAATTTTTTTAAATGTTAATTTTTACCTTCTCTAACTATTACCTTCATTTATTATTCCCCACACTTCATTTATCGTTCACCCCACTTCAATTCTGAATCTGACATAGAAAATAAAGTTACAACACAATTGAGGACTAGAAATAGAAAACGACCCAAGTCCAAAAAAAAAGACAATTTTTCAGGAGAACCGAAAAATAAAAAACACTCGCATCTGGTACTTAAGGCTATGACTAAAAGTACCAGATTGAATTTGATCAATTGCTACTGGAGTTAGCACTTAGGGGATTCTCCACTTTGTTTAGCCTCGTCTTTGAGACATTTTTTCGTAAAAAAAAAGATTTTCGAATTTTTTGGTACTTAGGTCGATTTCCAATTCTAGTCCTCAATTTTCCGTTAAAAAATCCAAAACTCAAACGCTTCTTTTGCAAAAAAAAAATTTAAAAAAATCGGAAGTTACGACCTTTCTCACTCTTTCCTTCTTGTTGCAGGAACGGTCTTACGGGCAGCGCAGTGTGCACCTTCAGTCTCTCGTCTGTCCAGGAGGTATTCGGCGGCAAGTTCAAAGAGCAGGCTACCTCCTCGTCCGCCTGGCTGCCCGTCCTTTCTTCAAAAGTGCCCGAACCCCGACCCGGGCTGTGCGTCAACGACACCCAGACACTGCCCGATTCCGTGCTCAACTTCATCCGTGGCCACCCCCTCATGGACTCTGCCGTAGCGCACGACAACGGAAAACCCGTCTTCCACAAGAGGGACGTACAACTGCAGAGGCTGGTGGTGGATAGCGTGGAAGTGGACGGGCTGCCGTACACAGTCTTCTACGTGGCGAACAGTGAGTGGGATTCCTTTTGTTGTCTTCCTTTGTAGCGTCGCCTTTGTATATCCCCGAGTACTTTTGACACGTGTCCTTCTCTTTCAGACGAGGGTATGATCTACAAGCTGGTGGAGTGGTACAACCGCGACGGGGAGGAACACTCCAACCTGGTCGACATCTTCGAAGCGACCACACCGGAGCCCATTCGAGCCATGGAGATCTCCAGCAAGGTAGCTGATGCGCACCAACCTTATAAATTCAAATAATCCACTCATTACTTTCAATCACACTATAGTGTAATGAAAGAATTGCATTCGGGGAAGGAAAAAAAATTATAGCAAAATGTCTATCTGTAATCACCATACTTCCTTATCGAATTCAAATATGAATGTTCAGCTTTTGTATACGGGTTAGTGTTAGCCTTGAGACCTGTCATTACGGTTTTCGTCAAAAGTGCGCATGCATATAAGGTAGCTGCCATTGAAAAATCTATGATTTTCAGCAATTGCCAAAAAAAACGCCACATATTTGGTTCAAAATTGTTGTGGTAATTCCTTTTAAGGAGTTCTTAACATCTCACCTCCAAACTTTCTTTAGAAATGCGATGAAAGGCGTAAAAAGTTGAAGAACGAATGTATTTAACAGAATTCTAATCCCTTTAGGATCGCCCATCAATGACTGTTTCTCCTGTTTCAATTATCGCGAAAGGGATATGTAATAATTATCGAAAAACATATTACAAAATTTTACCAGTGTGACTAATGTATCTAATAATTATATCCAGTTTTATAGTAAAATTGAAATTTGTGCGATGCTCCACATCTTTAGTTTTTAATAGAAATCGTGATTATAATGTGATTGAATCGCTCTCATTGTAGCACAAGTCGCTGTACGTGTCCTCCGACTCGTTCATACGGCAGTTTGACGTCGTGATGTGCAAGGGCAGGTACGACAGCTGCCTGCGATGCATCCAGGATCCCTATTGTGGCTGGGATAAGGATCACAACGAGTGCAAGCCGTACGTCACGGGGTAAGTATACACACACTTCTCTGTGTGATTTGTTATTTTTAAGATTGCTATTGTAGGATAGCTCTAAGGTTTGTGTGATTTGTCTTTTCAGACTTCTTCAAGATGTCACCAATGCAACCCCTGGCATTTGCGACAGCAGTAAGTAGCATTTTCTTTAACATACTTATTTTTGAAAAATATGTATATAATGAGCCCTAGCAAGGCTTATTACAAGGTGAAGGCAATCGTGGAAAATAATAACGAGTCATTCCTTCTTCAGGAAGCCATATACTCAATTTACTTAGGAGAACATATCACCGCAAATCTGATTTACATGGAGTGTGAGAGAAAAAGGGATTATTGGCGTACAAAAAAAAAATTGACGTCACGAGTCAGGAGATCTTTAGTATTAAAATGGATAGTTTAAAAATTTATCCCTGTATTAGGGAAGCGCGTATTTTAATGAAGGTAGAAGAATTGACGAGGTTTCAAAACTGTGGGAATGGTCACAACTCTGGAAGGACTGTAGTATAAAAATAGATTTAAAAAAATGTAAGTGAACCTTGACCGAAACTATTGGGGGCCCCACGTTACAAAATCATTACATATATATTTTAATTTTGAATATTGTTCCAAAAAAAAATTCACAAAACGCTCCCCCTAGTATTTAAATTTGAGTGATCTTGTTTTGGTTCATTGTTTGCATAACCTGGTACATTTAGAAATGCATTACTAATCTATAATTACCGATTGAGGTTTAAAGGGTTTGAGAACTGAAAAAACTTCAATAAGTAATTTCAAATATCACTTCTGTAGGCGTGAAGAACCGTCCTCTGCACGTATACTGGGGCCAGAGCGTGCATCTTGCGTGCCCGGTACATCTGCCCCATGCCGAGAGCGCCCTGCCCGGTGCGTCCAGGTGGTACCGGTACAGTAGGGAGAGGGGAGGCCGGTACGAAGTGGTGGCCCGCAGGGACAAGCACATCTACACGCAGGACCAGGGTCTGGTCATATTGTCCGTCACGGAGAGAGACGGGGGTCGTTACGACTGCAAGATGGGACCCAACACCCTTTGCTCCTACAACATCACGGTCGACACAAGTGAGTGATTGATACTCTTTTTTTTTTTTTCCTGATTAAGACCCTACATGATTGAGACGTGTCTAGTCCACGTCCTAGGATATTGTATGTTTCAAGAGCGTAATGTTTGTATTGATAGACGAATGAAATAAAAAGTATAGTCATTTTGAAAGATGTAAAAATATTTTACTAAATTTTCAAAAATAGTTACTATTGATGCCAACAGGTGGCGCTATATGAGGTAGTTCTTATGAATAAAGAGTGTTTCGAAGCTCATAGCGATCATTCGTCTCGACCAGTTCCAGTTTCATTGTTGGAATCTCTAGTTCGGACATTCCAACAGTGAAAGGAAGTTAGCGAGATTGTAGATGATAAATTTATAACATATTTGTGGAATTTTGATACTTCTGTTTCCGATTTTTACAGCTTCCAAAATAACTTTACTTTTTGTTTTCCATCGATTTGATTTTTTTAATTTATTTTTTCAATTTATTTTAAAGTCAATGAATCTTTCGGTGGACCACCTATAACAATACAGTCCGGAGATCTTGTTAAGATGATTGTCTTTTAACATCAACTGCCTGAATCGTTTATGTCAAATTGGTTAAGAATTAACGATTAAGGTTAAGACGATACAAGATGACTCACAAGAGTTACGCAATCTTCAGAAGGATTTTAAATAGGACAACAAGAAATTAGTACCGATGACACTTCTTTTTAGAAAAAAAAGTTATGCAGCTCTAACAAAACCTTTATGAAAAAAAAAAAATCTGCTTTACAATTGCATCTATTTTACACAGGTCTCTTTCAAACTACAACTACAAAGAATAGTAGAAAATGTATAAATGCAAATATTATTTTTTTCGGCCAAAATTTTCTTTGTCCTCACTACTGCCAACAGTAGATCGATAATATTTCTTACCAAAAGATATTTCAACCTTACAATTAACGTAACATTTCTATGAAGGTCAGGCCGCAATCATCCTTCCTTTCATTGGCATGCGAGTTCATTTTAAAGAGCTTGAAATGTTTGAATAAAAATATGCGAGTGTGTGAAAGATGCTGTTCTTGAAAACTAAGTTGAAACGGTCAGTTTAATCGTGTTGCTAAATCTCTTTTTCTTCCCACTTCACAGAGACCTGCAGTGCCCCAACCGATGTAGAATACCGAAAGGTCTATTCCGATTGGTGCCATGAGTTCGAGAAGTATAAAATGGCGATGAAGACATGGCAAAACAAACAGCAAGTGAGTTGACGTTTTTAAAGTCTTCATTTTTGAATTATTTTATTTATTGCCAGATGTACTATACTTCCCCAATTAAAAGTAGTATGAAATCAAGAAGTGTTAAACTGAGAAAGACACCGAAACGAGTGTATGGGATTTCTAGCATACACGTTCTGTTAACCCTTTGAGTACTGAATTATTTGAAGATTTTTATACCCATGGAACGGATTTGGATGGACGGATGACGAGTCAGACTCGGTCCACCTTAACTTCGCCCAAATAAGCAGATGACTAATCCCACTCGTCAAATATACCCAAAGGGTTAAATTAAATGTCTAGGAGTGACGAAAGTACCCCCATTCTAAAATCTAACTAGAAGTTCTGGCCTGTAAAGTATTATTCATTCAGTGATGATACAGATAATTCGACTTGCTTGTTTCAAAAAGATCGTTTCCTTAAGTTGCAATTTTTGAAAATACCCAAGAAGTGTTTCTATTAAAAAGAAACTCTTACCAACTAAAATGATACTGATCCTAATGACTTACCCTTAAAATTTTAAGTTAAAGTTGTTAGCAGTTGTTTCGAGTGTTTATGGAATAGAATACGTCTAGAACGTATTTCAAGATTTGGCGCTTGGTATGGTTACGCACACTATCTAATTGGTGTATCGCTTTCTGTGATTCATTAAATTGAACTTAGTGTAAAGAGGAAATGTGATCCCGTTTTGCAACACGTCCTAGCACCATTAGTTTTATAAATGTTATAAATTTTTAATCCTAGACTTTTTGTCATCGTTGATTTTTCTGCTCCGTCTTTACATGGAATACTGTTTTGACTAAAATAAATGACTTTTCTGCAAATTTAAACTATGACGTCACTGACCACCTGCTACAATCGCTTTAAACGACGTAGTGCTTGGCACTTGGAGGCCTTTCTGTGAAGACATTAGTCTTAAACGACGTATTAACAGAGTTGCTCAGCTGCAGTAAAAAGCTGTTAGTGTTTTTCAAGTCTTGAGTCCTTTCGGACTGCTTGCCCTTAAATTATATTGTTTTTTAAATTGTTAAGTGTTAGTAAATTAAATAAACCTCTTTGTTTTCATTCCTGCTTTATTCATAGGTCATTCACGTTCTTAAGCTAGGCGTCCACTATCGCTGAGCAGAGTGGATTAGATTAGAGCCAATTACAAGGTCCATTGTAGCACGAGGCTCGTGCTACAGTAGACGTTGGTAACCTTGTAATTGGCTCTAGTCCACTCCACTCAGCTCAACGATAGTGGACGCCAAGCTTTAAGTAGCTTTTGACTAAAAACTCATCCATCCTAAAAGTATGGACGTAGCTGAATGAGTATTGAGGTTCACATTGGAGAGTAGTGTTATCCTACTTTCACATCCACCATACGCTTTATAACTACACATCTCTAACCTTGCATGTTCAATTGTTTATGGTATCACCTCGATTGGGCCTTGTTGTTTTAACAACAATAATATAGAAATCTATCATGAGCTAATATCCCTTCATATTTTCAGAAATGTCAGCTGGCCCATCCAAACGACGTGGCGTACCAGGGAAGCCCGCCCCTGTAACGGCATCAGTCATCCTGAGCGACACCGAATTACTTTAAGAAAAAAACAACCTCCCTCGCTTCTACATACGCTGCTCAAGAGCCCCGCGGGGCTGTAAAGACCCAAAGCGGACTCACACCAACTCCTTGTACATACAGACATCGGAAAAGACATCTGTGATGGTTATAAGCGACAAACTATGCCAAAGACAATAAATCGTTGGAGGCTTTTGCTCCTACCACAACCCAATGATACGAAGATGAAGAGACGGTAGAGACACTCCGTGAAATGCTCAAATACTGAATGGAGGGATCGTCTCCCTTCCTTTCAGAAAATAAAGGGATTGAGAAGATATCTTGTAGTTATGTATGATTTGCTTTCTCAGTGTGCGTGTCACTAGCAATAGTTGCGTCGTGGACTTCGGGAGTTCTTCTGTGACTTGAACTTTTCCAACCCTTTCAGGAGCAGTTAAAGCAATGAAATTTTGTACTTTCAGTTGCACTAAAATCTCGATTATTTGGGTATTTGAATGTAATTGGAGGCCTAGGGAAGTTTGGCGCAGTTTCGAAATTTTGATGCCAAATATAATTTAAACGGGAATATCCCGTTAACTTTATACTCGAGGAAGATTTATTGGCGAAAATAATCTCTCACTTGGCACCTTTCAGCATGTGGTGCGTGCTGGGTTAAAATTACAAATCTTTTACTTGGTGACAATGCCATTAATTAGGATCGAAATTGGCAATACCAATTAACTACAGATAATTGAAAGTTGGTGATTCACCACTGTCCTGCTACTTAAGTTTCTGGCAACCTTCGCTAAAAGGAGGATACTTATTTTTCCAGAAAAAGAAAAAAAGGCATTGGCCAGAGATTTATTTCTTGGCGAAAAATGTATACTTTCAGACATTCCGTGTCTTGAAGGCCAGTTACTCATGATTTTCGTTTTGAGTTAGCAAAGTTGATGAAAACTGCTCCTGAAAGGATTGTTGTTGCAACTGATAGAGGAAAAAGAAGGTCTGCAGCATCCTAAGAATGAAGTTGAAATACTTCGTTTGTGACTTATTTATATTTGAGTGTGCGCTTGCTTACACGTCAAAAAGAAACACTTGACTTGGTCACAGCCTGTTATAAACTTGCCTTTGAGCTCGGTGTTGTTTGAAGGGGATGCAACGTTCAAGTTGCGTACCCAGACATAGCAACGTATTAAGACTTATTTGTGTTGTTTGACATTCATGGCGATTGTGATAATTTATTTATGAAGAAGCTCATTACTCAGTCAAGTATTCTTTGAAACTTTTGTTGCGTCAGCATCGGTCACACAAACTTTTGTTACCATTGTGCAACTGATGGAGTTTTTTAATTCGTGAAAAAATACTTTTATAATTGTAAAGAATTGTGTTTGATTTAGGAGCATTACAACTTATGTTGGTGCAATTGGCATCCAATAACAAGCTACGAATTAATACTTTGTTCCCCTTTAGAAACTCGTTCTGTCACCATATCACGTTAGTTTTAGGCTTAGTAAAAAATTAAAAAATTTACTGATTTTGTGTTCTTAACCTTGACTATTTTTTGTGCCTAGATTTTTGTGTTACCATTATTCGTAACTTTCCTTTGTTTACAACAAATGAAGCTATTCGAAACAAACAAATGAATCATTATATTTAACTCCTGCAGTATTTCAACACACACACACAAAAATGCTTTACACACTAAACTTCTATGTAAAAATGTATTGTATTTGAAATAGTACAAAATGTAAAATTAATTCATTCATTAATATCACGAGTCTAGTTTTTGGGTGATTTCCTGTAAAAGAAATTTTACAACTAATATATTCAGCGCTAATACACCTGTACCTTTTCCAAAGTATTAATTTAAAATATACTAATTTTTGTCAAGTTATTAAATCAAAATTAAGTTTTTTTTATCAGGACTATTTGGCTGAATTAAATAGATTTCATCCACAGTTTTGACTTTACGGTAATCCAATCATTGGTCAAGGTATCCGCAAAACACTACTATTTGGGAGAAATTCGTGCTGCGCTTGGTGACCATAAAAATTTCACTTTTAGATGCCACTAAAGTGTTATAATTTATTTGGTGAGGCAACGATTATGTGGTAATATTTGAAAAGATAAATCTCCAGAAGTTAGCTGCTATAAATACCCTCAATTTTTAAAGACAAATAAAACTATCCGAATCGAAGATAACCACTGCGCAATCCGTTATATATCATAAATTATTAAATAATTATCACTGGAAGTTTGAACAGACGCCATCTTGATTTACCTGAACCAAAATTGTGGTAACTTCAGTTATGTTTATGCCCCGAATTGCTTTATTACTAAATTCAATCGTTCACCATACAATAAGGTTTATAGTGTATATTTCAAAATATTAAACTTAACACTATTTTAAATATTTTTGTTTGGTTTAAATTTAAGTACACGGTATGAATCTAAAAAACACTAGTAAAAGATTCTTTGCTAATCTACCCAGACTTATTATATTGGTTTATAGAGGTACCGTTTAATCATAAGTTCTGGTGACGAAAAAAAACTTGCTTTGCAATTAAATACCGTATACTTGAATTGTTCTTTTTCCCTTTCCTGTGCCATGAGTATCTTGTCATTCAGAGAAACATTCAGTTTTGTCAAGGCAATTCAAAACCTGCAGATTTCCACTAGTGTCCTAAATAAACACGTGTGTACCTGTAGACTGTTGTTTCTCCATGCATCTATGCAAAAATGATAAAAAGTTTTGTCATCACTGTTTTCTCTCTATGTGCTGTATTTGTAAACCGACGTGGAAGAAAGAAGCGGTCAGGATTCGAAATAGGTGTGAAAAAGAAAACCTATGATTTTGCTCATTCACGCTGTTATAATGGATGAAATAAAAATTTTAACATTTTTTGTACACTGGTTGTTTTGTGTTCTTTTTTTACTGCTGGTCTTACATTTACTTTACATTTTTACGCGCTGCTAGTACTTGCACACTCTGGTGTTTTGAAAATTAAAAATAAAGTAGATAAAAATGAACAGTAAAAGTAAATGAGAGAAAAATGGTAAACTTCACGGGAAAAATTAAACCTTAAAAACAAAGTTATTATATAAATTAGTGTACTAAAAATTTCTTTATATGCACTATTACTATAAATCACTTTACATCCAATGTCAACTTTGTGTTGGAAAAAAAATGAAGTCGAAAAAAATTAACATCACAAATAAACGAGAAAAAAGTTGTTAAATTCACTTGGAAAAATTAACCTTACCATAAAAACCTAACCTTATAGAAACGAAGTAGAAAAAATGAAGGAGAAAAAAATTGTTAAATTCACGGGGGAAAATTAACCTTACCATAAAAACGTAACCTTATAGAAACGTTTCCTTACCATTAACTATAGCTTCATGGAATGACTCCAAAGTTATATCGACGCGCCATCGATGACAATGCGTTCTATCTGCCAAGTTTCAGCTCATCTGGAAGACGGCAGGTGTGTTAATTAATTAGCTTTCGAAGATTTTACCTGCCGTAAACAAAATCGAAGTTAATATAAAGAATTTAAAAAAACATCAAAACGGGGGGAAAAAAAAAAGTTTCTTTTATCTTATGTCATCAACCAAACAAGGGAAGGTTTCAGTAATTAGAAATCACGCAACTGTACAAAAGTAAATATAAAGAATTTTAAAATAAATACAAGTTTTAAATTATTTACGTGAACGAAAAATTACAGAATAATTATATCATTAGGAAATTCAATTATTTTCGAAAAATCAAGGTTCGAACTTAAATACTTTCTTTGCTTTTAAAATAGTCTTGCCATTTACAATCTTAGCTACTACCTTATAAAGTAGCAAGAAGCTTCTTCAAAGACTCATGTCCACCTGAGATAAGCATGATTACATTCTATACTAAACTCCGACTTGACATCACTAGACGATAGATCTCCACCGTGCTCATAGGCAATTAATCCATTTTAGCGGAGTGAAGACATAATTCTCGCCAAACCTTATAGCCTTTTCTCTAAAGGGTTGTGGTTTGGCGAACATTATGCTTTCACGCCGCCAAAATGGATTAAATACCTATGAGCACTGTGACGATCTACCGTCAAGTGATGTCAAGTTAAGTTGAAGTTTAGTATAGAGGTCTGTCGGCAATGGATTGTGACATAAATGTAAGTATTAATATCTTTCGGAGAAATTTCAATGGGCTGTTGAAATTTCTACTAGAGCTCTGTTGATAAATTTAATATTTAAGTTATTAAATTTTGCTGTTAGAAACTTTAGGGCCAGGACAATCTCGCAATCATAAACAAATTTACAATTTTAAGTATTGTTTTTTAATGACCTTTAATTAAGTAATATTTTTATTTTGTTTAATTTTTATTTATAACTTATGTCAAGTTTGTTCTTACGTAGGATTTTTGTGTGTGAAAAACTAAAAAAAATTTCAAGGGGTGATACATGCATAAAATACCACTATATTATAATTGCCTAAAAAATAACTACGAAAATAAAAAATGTATTAAGTTTGGTTTCTGCAGAAAATTGAAAAACACTTTGAATATACAAAATGATTACATTATAAATTCGATGGCCACAATTTAGATGGTTAATATGTAGAGCTTTTAATATTTTTTACATAAAATGACGCTTTTATAATCCAAATCTCTTAAAAATTAGTTTCAAAAACATACCGATTTCAAGATTAGACCAAAAATGAAAATTGTTAGCATAGATTTGGAGACAAAAAATAAAAATAGTTAACATTGAAAGTATTCCAGTTATAATTTTGACCACGCAATTTGGAGATATTGAAACAAAATTAAACTAAAGATTTTTAACGAATGTGCTATATTTCGAACGTTAAAATGCAGCTAAAGTATTAGACAAGACTAAAATACTCATTTATCTTTAAGAGGAAAATGAAAGAACTTTAAAAATATTTTTAACCCGGCTACCCCATAAACCCTTTTTCGAAATTCAGGTGTGGAGTCCACCTAACCCATCCCTACCCCCCCCCCCCCCACACCCACACTCTTCTCCAAAAAAAATTCGATTTCGAATCCTTATACTTATTTAACCAAGCTAGAATTTATTACGATACAAATATGCCAAACAACTAAACCCCTCTTCCCAGATCAAAATGCCACATGGTAATAGAGTGATCCACAGCCAATCAGGGAGTAGTAAACCGGTTCACACATTGCTACAGCGCATTCTTCAATATCAAATAAGCTAGTCCTCTACTGTGTGAAGATTTTGAGTGATGCTCTCCATTTGCATCCACAGCTGCTCAACCAGAGTCCCGAAGCCCACAGGTTCTCCAGCAACAATGTCACAGAGAGATTCAGGATACTCCTCTGATGCCTTCTCAGCAATAAAGCGTACATTTTTGTGCTCAGGATTGGGATCTATCTTTTGAATTTCCTCACAGATTTTGTTGACCAAACCCATATTCTGGACCGGAGTCAGACTTTCTTTGTTCCTGAGGCATTCCAGCAAGTCTTCTGGCATCTTTAACCAAGGAATCTTGAAGGAAACTGCCCAAGGAGAAGGGATACTAGTGTCTTCGATACTGTCGGTACTATCATCTAAACTAATGACTTCTATGCTATGGGAGGGAGTATAAATGCTTTCTACTGGAGGAGATGAGGGGGGAGAATCTTTAGAACTGATAAAATCTGGGTTACCACTTGATAACTCAGCTTTAATTGCTGTCTGAGAACTTGACACTTCACTGGTTTGCGTTTGGTACCTCTTTTTAAACTTATCGTTCAGATAACGCATTCTAGATTTCAATTTCGCGGATAGTTGTTTTGAGTTTTTTATACCTGTACAACTAAATTTAGGAAAGTGCTCAAAGACCTTTTGGGATATTACTTTCATTCCACTACTTTCTCGCCTCCGTTTCCATATCTCATCGCATAAAATATGAATCATTGTAAGTCTTTCTCCTGCAGTCAGCTTGTCCTTCCTGGTGAGTGAATCCATTATATTTGAGGGCATTTTATGCCAGGGAATGACAAAATCTTCAAGCACATTGTCAGAAGGAGTCTTTGAAGACACACAGCTAGATAAAAGATTGGGCGATTTGGCACTCGATGCTGCGATACAAGGTTGCAAATCTGAACTTGATTCCTTCCCATAGCATTCGGACATCCAGCGTCTTTGATTTTCAGCAACTGAAAGATTTGGATCCGGCTCACTACTTACACTTAACTTCGATTCCATTTTCATTGTTTCTACTCTATTCCGCAGTTGCCTAATTAAAGTCCTATACTCTTTTATTCTGATTTTTCTACCACGAGTATCACAGAGGGATCGCGGAAACTGCTCATGCGTTCTCTTACCAATTATTTCTAAATCTCTTTGTGTTGGATCACTAGTTATTTTAAAGATTTGGTTGCAAATTACACGAATCATAATATATCTACGTTTACGATTTAATCGCTTTTTATTTGAAAGAAAATTCATTATTGGAGAAGGTATCTTGTTCCAAGGAATTTCGAATTTTTGTGCCCATTCTATTGAATCAGAATTTGTATTCTTGCTTGAGGGAACAACAGCATCATTTGGTTCAGGATAAATCACTTGAGCCACTGATGTATCAGAGCTTTGACTCGATTCATTACCAGAATTTGTTTTCTTATTTGAGGGAACAACAGCATTAATTGATTCCGGATAAATCGCTTGAGCCACTGATGTGTTAGAGCTTCGACACAATTCATTATCAGAATTTATATTCTTGCCAGAAAAATTTGTATTCTTTCTTGATGGAACAGCAGAAAAGTTTGATTCTGGATAAAACACTTGAGCTACTGATGTATCAGAGCTTTGACTCGATTCATTACCAGAATTTGTTTTCTTATTTGAGGGAACAACAGCATTAATTGATTCCGGATAAATCGCTTGAGCCACTGATGTGTTAGAGCTTCGACACAATTCATTATCAGAATTTATATTCTTGCCAGAAAAATTTGTATTCTTGCTTGATGGAACAGCAGAAAAGTTTGATTCTGGATAAAACACTTGAGCTACTGATGTATCAGAGCTTTGACTCGATTCATTACCATAATTTGTTTTCTTATTTGAGGGAACAACAGCATTAATTGATTCCGGATAAATCGCTTGAGCCACTGATGTGTTAGAGCTTCGACACAATTCATTATCAGAATTTATATTCTTGCCAGAAAAATTTGTATTCTTGCTTGATGGAACAGCAGAAAAGTTTGATTCTGGATAAAACACTTGAGCTACTGACGTATCAGAGCTTTGACTCGATTCATTACCAGAATTTGTTTTCTTATTTGAGGGAACAACAGCATTAATTGATTCCGGATAAATCGCTTGAGCCACTGATGTGTTAGAGCTTCGACACAATTCATTATCAGAATTTATATTCTTGCCAGAAGAATTTGTATTCGTACTTGATGGAACAGTCGCAAAGTTTGATTCTGGATAAACCACTTGAGCTACTGATGTATCCAAGCTTTGACTCCATTTATTACCAGAATTTGTATTCTTGTTTGAGGAAACAACAGCATTAATTGATTCCGGATAAATCGCTTGAGCCACTGATGTGTTAGAGCTTCGACACAATTCATTATCAGAATTTATATTCTTGCCAGAAAAATTTGTATTCTTGCTTGATGGAACAGCAGCAAAGTTTGATTCTGGATAAACCACTTGAGCTACTGATGTATCACAACTTTGACTCCATTCATTACCAGAGTTTATATCTTTTCTAGAGGGAATAGTATAACCAAATTTTGAATGGATCTTTTGTGACATTGATGAAACAGCACTTTCACTCCATGCATTGTTACAATTCATATTCTTATTCGAAGAAATACCATAGCCTGATTTTAGGTATTTATTTTGATGCAATGACAAAGCCGTACTTGTTTGATTACTATTGCTGGAATTTGCGTCATGTCTTGTAGAAATGGCATAGCTTGATACTGGATGCATCTTTTGGGACGCTGACGGAACAGTGCCTTGGCTCCATGTATTGCAAGAATTTGTTTCCTGTTTCGCAGAGATGGCATAGCTTGATTCTGGATGCATCCTTTGGGCCGCTAGCAAAACAGTGCCTGAGCTCCATGCATTGTAAGAATTTGCATCCTGTCTCGTAGAAATAGCATAACATGATTCTGGAATCATCTTTTGGTAGGCTGATGAAGCAATGCTTTGGCTGTGTATTGCAAGCTGTGTACCAAGCTGTGTATTGCAAGAATTTGCATCTTGTCTTGTAGAAATAGCATAGCTTGATTCTGGATGCATCTTTTGAGACACTGACGAAACTGTTCCTTTGCTCCATGCATTGCAAGATTCTGTTTCCTTTCTAGAAGGAATTACACAGCTTGGTTTTGGATATACCTTTTGGGACAATGACAAAGCAGTCTTTTGATTCCAAGAATTTGCATCCTGTCTCGTAGAAGTAACATAGTTTGATTGTGGATGCACCTCTTGGGATGCTGACGATACAGTGCCTTGGCTCCATGCATTGCAAGAATTTGCATCCTGTCTAGTAGAAATAGCATTGCTTGATTCTGGGTGCATCTTTTGGAACGCTGAATTAACAGTGCCTTGGCTCCATGCATTGCAAGAATTTGCATCCTGTCTCGTAGAAATAGCATTGCTTGATTCTGGGTGCATCTTTTGGAACGCTGAATTAACAGTGCCTTGGCTCCATGCATTGCAAGAATTTGCATCCTGTCTCGTAGAAATGGCATAGCTTGATTCTGGATGCACATTTTGGGATGTTGAAGAAACAGTGCCTTGGCTCCACGCGTTGCCAGAATTCACAAAACCTGATTCTGAGTACATATTTTGACTCCATCCAGGAATATTTATTGCCTGCATAACAGTACTTTGGTGAGAAGTTTCAGATTCAGGTGAAAAGACCTGATGAGTGGGGTTACTTTGATTCTGAGACTGAGATGGCATGCTATTTATTTGAAAGACAGCAGGTACTAAAGTCACAGGTTCAGCAGGACAGTTTCTTTTATTAGGCAAAACTTTACCAGAAACACCTAAAATTAAAATCTGTATTTAGCAGAAAGAAATCTCTCTAAAACAAATATGAAAAATGGAATTCAAATTTCTAGTCAAACAAAGCAAACAAAACCTTTCCAGAGTCTAAATTCAACGACATATTTTCAAGATTTTTATCTCGTAAATTATCATTTTAACAGGGTTGACACTTGAAACATTGAAGATAAAAGAAAGGTATTTTAGGTTTTTAAGATGAATATAGAGCATTCCAAAACACTATTTGTTGAATTAAAATTTAAGGACAGTAAAATTATGCAAATGTAAACATTAATCTTTCTAAGTATTGAAAATTAGGAAATTTTGTTATATCCCAACAAAAAGAGGACGAAAGGCCAAGACTTAGCCTGCTGCTTGTTCTATCAGGCTGATTCCATTGAAGTTGAAGTTATAAAGGGTAACCATTATTCCTCTGCCGTTTGCCGGTGGTGTGTTTCAATGCAGTGAACCAGTGGTGGAATGCCAACAGCTTGCCAGTGCTGTGAACTTCAGTCAGCCAATGGTGGGATGGTAACAATTGATCGACATGTTTTTTAAGCATCACGTTCTATAAATCGATAAATCCAATGAATAGTCGAATTTGTTGCACGTACGCACAGAGAAGGGTGCGAAGATTTACTTCTCAATCTTACCGCGTGGCTGACACATTCAACATTGAAAATCTCAAATTATCGAGTGTATACACTGCTTTTGGAAAACTTTTTAAATGTTTATTTGGATACCTTTTGGGGGATCCTAGTTATATGTGCTCATACTTATTATTTAATACCTGATTGAGTTTTTTTTTTATTTTATTTGAATTTGTAGCTTTATTAAGTGAATCCAATATGCTGGTAAGTGAAAAATGACTCCAGAAACCCACTGCATACCATATTAATTCGAAAATTCTTTCAAGCAAGGGGGAAAAAAACATTTTAAAGTAATATTCGAAAATTTCAGGGTGGAGGAATTTTCATGCAGAGTATTTCTATTAGTAAAACATATTAGAAAAACTGAAGGGTCAGCACAGGGTACAATCAGAGCACTGTGTAGTCTGACGATGACAAACGACAGTCACTTGCCTTGCCATTCCAAGATATTTTTTTTTCTCGTGTCAAGAAATTTTAATGAAAGCAACATTTAATCGAATTTCAAAGTTGTTCTCTACAATCTCCATGCTTCTATGCACCAAATTTCATACCTCTAGGTGGAAAACTGTGGATTTGTATAAGGTTCAGACGTACGGACAACTTAGTTTTATATACATAGATTTAAAAATAAATACAAGTTTAAAATTATTTATGTGAACGAAAAGTTATAGAATAACTATTTCATCAGGAAATTCAATTATTTGCGAAAAATCAATTAAGTTCGAACTTAAAATACTTTATTCTTTTTTAAAATGTTACTTCTGTTAAAAAATTTAGCTTCTACCTTATAACATAACGAGAAGCTTGTTCAAAGACCATCTGTGCTCAGCATTATTACATTCTAGAGGCCTGTTGGGAATGGATTACGACATAAATGTAAGTATTAAAATCTATCGAAGAAATTTCAATAGATCATTTAAATTTCTATTGGAGTTCTGTTGATAAATTACTATGCAAATTATTAAATTTTGCTGTCAGAAACCTTACAATATTTGGGCTATCCTATAATAAACAAATTTACAATTTTTAAGTAAATAATATTTTGTAAATTCATTTTGTTCAATTTTCATACGTAACTTATTATGTAATTTTCATTTTGTTCAATTTTTATGTATAATTTATGTAAAGTTTTAATTTAATAGTACCTATGTTGGGTTTTTGTGTGTGAAATACTAAACATTTTTTCAAGGGGTGATGTATGCATAAAGTATCACAATATATTAACGATATTATAATTGCCTAAAAAAAAAAAGTTAAGATCATAAAAAAAAAATCATTAAAGTTGAATTCCTGCAGAAAATTGAGTTATACATAAGAGATGCAAAATGTTTATATTATAAATTCAATGGCTACAAACTAAGAATTGACTCAAGATGGTTATTATATAGTTTTTAATATTTTCAATGAGGGGTATTTTTTACATAAAATATCAAATTTTTTACATAAAATGATATTTTCATAATCCAAATATCTTAAAAATAACTTTTTAGTGACATACCAAATTCAAGATTAGATCAACAATAAAAATTATCAACCTAGATTTAGAGACAACAAATAAAAATAGTTAACACTGAGGTATTTCAGTTATAATTTCGACCACACAATTTTCAGAAATAAAACTGAGCTTAGATTTTTACCGAAGGTGCTATACTTCGGATGTTAAAATGTGTATATCTCGAATGTTAAAATGTATATATTTCAAATGTTAAAATGTACATCGAATGTCAAAATGTATATATTTCCAATGTTAAAATGTATATATTTCAAATGTTAAAATGTATATATTTCAAATGTTAAAATGTATATATTTCAAATGTTAAAATGTATATATTTCAAATGTTAAACCATTAGAAGACTAAAACATTCATTTATCTTTAAAAAAAAAAAAAGATGAACTTTAAAAATGCTTTTATCCCTTCTATCCTCTACACCCTTTTTCGAAATTCAGATGGGCAGTCCTCCTACTTCCCCTCCCCCCACCCCATAAAAAAAAAATACAGTTTTGATTCCTTATTTATTTAAGAGGAAGCCCTAGTAAGGAAGTGCCAATACTCGCTATGTTACAATCTTCCAACCCAGTGCATTTAGAAACTACTTTCTATAAAAACCTTGAAATTTGATAAGTAGGTACGAAAAAGATCACTTAGTGAAATGATATAAATTGTTTTCATTTAATGTCTTGTAAATGAAAATAAAAAATAGCGAAAGACAAAACCAAGTGGAGCCACTATACATATGCATTGACGTAAGGATTTCAAATATACAAGACGCCATTTTTAAATGTATGTCATTTCATTAAATGAACATTTTCGAACCTACTCACCAAATTTCAAGGTTTTACGCAAAATAGTTTCTAAATGCGCCGGACTAAAAGATTGGAACATAGCGAGTGTAGGGAATGACCTTTACTAAGACTTCATCTTAATCAAGCTAGAATTTTTTGCTATACAAATATGCTAACACGGCTAAATCTCTCTCCTCTCAATTCAAAACGTCACATGGGAATCGATTGATCCGCAGCCAATAAGGGCGTAGTAAAACCGGTTCACACATTGCTACAGCGTATTCTCCAAGCTCAAATAGGCTAGTCCTCTACTGTATGAAGAGTTTGAGTGATACTCTCCATTCGTACCCACAGCTGTGAAGCCAGTGTCCCGAACCCAACAGGCTCTCCATCAACAATGTCACAGAGGGATTCAGGATACTCCTCGGATGCCTTCTCAGCAATGAAGCGTATATTATTGTGCTTAGGATTCGGATCTATCTTCTGAATTTCCTGACAGATTTTGCTGACCAAACCCATCTTCTGCACTGGGGTCAGACTTTCTTTGTTCCTGAAGCATTTCAGCAAGTCTTCTGGCATCTTTAACCAAGGAATCTTGAAGGAAACTGCCCAAGGAGAAGGGATACTAGTGTCTTCGATACTGTCGATACTATCATCTAAACTAATGACTTCTATGCTATGGGAGGGAGTATAAATGTTTTCTACTGGAGGGGGCGAGGGGGAAGAATCTTTAGAACTGATGAAATGTGGGTTATCACTCGATAATTGAGCTTCAATTGCTAACTGAGAACTTGATACTTCACTGGTTTGCGTTTGGTATCTCTTTTTAAAACTCTCGTTCAGATAACGCATTCTACATTCCAATTTCGTGGATAGTTGTTTTGAGTTATTTATGCCAGTACAACTAAATCTAGGAAAGTGCTCAAAGACCTTTTGTGATATTACTTTCATTCCAGTAATTTCTCGCCTCCGTTTCCATATCTCATTGCATAAAATATGAATCATTGTAAGTATTTCTCCTTTAGTCAGCTTGTCCTTCCTGGTGAGGGAATCCATTATATTTGAGGGCATTTTATGCCAGGGAATGACAAAATCTTCAAGCACATTGTCGGAAGGAGCCGTTGACGATACATTGCTCAAGTTGCTGGATAAAAGACTGGGCAATTTGGCACTCGACACTGCGATACAAGGTTGCAAAGCGGAACTTGATTCCTTCCCATGACATTCTGACATCAAGCGTCTTTGATTTTCAGCAACTGAAAGATTTGGATCTGGATCACCCTTCCTACTTAAGTTCAATTCCATTTTCATTATTTCCACTCTTTTCCGCAGTTGCCCCATTAAAGTTCCATATTCATTTATTTGTTTTTTTCTACCACAAGTATCACAGAGGGATCGCGGAAACTGCTCATGCATTCTCTTACCGATTATTTCCAAATCTTTTTGTGTTGGATCACGAGTTATTTGAAAGATTTCTTTACAAATTACGCGAATCATACTTAGTCTAAGTCGAAGTCTTAGTCGCAATTTATTTGAAAGAAACTCCATTATTGATGCACACATCTTGTTCCAAGGGATATCGAATTTTTGTGCCCATTCTATTAAATCAGAAGAATTTGTATCCTTGTTTGAGAGAACAACACCATAATTTGATTCCGGATTAATCACTTGAGCCATTGATGTATCAGGGCTTTGATTCCATTCATTACCAGAATTTGTATTCTTGTTTGAGGGAACAACAGCATAGTTGGATTTTGGAGAAATCACTTGAGCCACTGATGTATCAGAGTTTTGACTCCATTCATTACCAGAATTTGTATTCTTGTTTGAGGGAACAACAGCATAGTTGGATTCTAGATAAATCATTTGTGCCTCTGATGTATCAGAGCTTTGACTTAATTGATTACTAGAATGTATATTCTTGCTTGAAGGAACAAGAGCATAGTTGTATTCTGGATAAATCACTTTATCCATTGATGTATAAGAGCTTTGACTCCATTCATTACCAGAATTTATAATCTTTCTGGAGGGAATAGCATAACCAATTTCTGAATGCCTTTTTTGTGATATTGACGAAACAGCATTCTGACTCCATGCATTGCAATAATTCATATTCTTACTCAAGCCTGATTTTGGGTATATCTTTTGAGAAAAGGACAGAGCAGTACATGTTTGATTATTATTGCTAGAATTGGCATCTAGTTCCATAGAAATGGCATGGCTTGATTCTGGATGCATTTTTTGGGATGCTGACGAAATAGTGCCTTGGCTCCATGCATTCCAAGAATTTACATCATGTCTCGTAGAAATGGCATTGCTTGATTCTGGATGCATCTTTTGGGACGCTGAATAAACATTTCCATGGCTCCATGCATTGCAAGGATTTGCATCCTGTCTCGCAGAAATGGCATTGCTTGATTCTGGATGCATCTTTTGGGAAGTTGAATAAACAGTGCCTTGGCTCCATGCATTGCAAGAATTTGTAACCTGTCTCGTAGAAATGGCATTACTTGATTCTGGATGCATCTTTTGGGACGCTGAATAAACAGTGCCTTGGCTCCATGCATTGCAAGAATTTGGATCCTGTCTCGTAGAAATGGCATTGCTTGATTCTGAGTGCATCTTTTGAGGCACTGAAGAAACAGTGCCTTGGCTCCATGCATTGCAAGAATTTGGATCCTGTCTCGTAGAAATGGCATTGCTTGATTCTGGATGCATCTTTTGGGACGCTGAAGATACAGTACCTTGACTCCATGCATTGCAAGAATTTGTATCCTGTCTCGTAGAAATGGCATTGCTTGATTCTGGGTGCATCTTTTGGGACGCTGAAGAATCAGTGCCTTGGCTCCATGCATTGCAAGAATTTGTATCCTGTCTCGTAGAAATGGCATTGCTTGATTCTAGGTGCATCTTTTGGGACACTGAAGAAACAGTGCCTTGGCTCCATGCATTGCAAGAATTTGTATCCTGTCTCGTAGAAATGGCATTGCTTGATTCTGGGTGCATCTTTTGGGACGCTGAAGAAACAGTGCCTTGGCTCCATGCATTGCAAGAATTTGTATCCTGTCTCGTAGAAATGGCATTGCTTGATTCTGAGTGCATCTTTTGGGACACTGAAGAAACAGTGCCTTGGCTCCATGCATTGCAAGAATTTGTATCTTGTCTCGTAGAAATGGCATTGCTTGATTCTGGGTGCATCTTTTGGGACGCTGAAGAATCAGTGCCTTGGCTCCATGCATTGCAAGAATTTGTATCCTGTCTCGTAGAAATGGCATTGCTTGATTCTGAGTGCATCTTTTGGGACACTGAAGAAACAGTGCCTTGGCTCCATGCATTGCAAGAATTTGTATCTTGTCTCGTAGAAATGGCATTGCTTGATTCTGGGTGCATCTTTTGGGACGCTGAAGAAACAGTGCCTTGGCTCCATGCATTGCAAGAATTCACATCGCCCGGAGCTGGATACATCTTTCGATTCCATTCAGGAATATTTATTGACTGCGTAACAGTGCTTTGGGGATAAGTTTCAGATTTAGGTGAAAAGACCTGATGATTGGGGTTACTTTGGTTCTGCGATTGAGAAGGCATGCTATTTATTTGAAAGACGGCAGGCACAAAAGTTACAGGTTCATCGTGAAAGGTTCTCTTAGGAAAATCGTTACCAGAACCAGAAAAACCTAAAATTAAAGCTGTATTTAGCAAAAAAAAAAATCTTTGTAAAACACACATGAAAAGAAGAAGAAAAAATGGAATTCAAATTTTTAAGCAAACCAAGCAAACAGAACCGTTCCAGAGTCCAAATTCAATGACATATTTTTGTTTTATTTCACAAATCATAATTTTAACAGGAATGATACTTGCAATAATGAGGGAGAAAAAAAGTATTCTAGGCTTTCAAGGTGATTGAGGAAAATTCCAAAACATTATTTGTTAAATTAAAATTGAAGGACAATAAAATTGTGTACACATGTAAACATTAACCTTTCTAAGTATTGAAATTTAGGAAATGTTCGTATATCCCAACAAAAAGAGGACGAAAGGTCAACACTTGGCACTCTTCTAGATCTATCGGGCTAGGGCCATAGAAGTTGGATTTATGCTGGGTAATCATTAATCGTCGGCCGTTTGTTGGCAGCGTGTTATAATGTAGATAAACTTCAGTGAAACAGTGGTGCAATGCCAACAACAGTTTGTCTATGTTATGAACTTAGGTCAGCCAGTGGTGGTATGGTAACAATTTGTCGACAAGTTTTCAGGCATCGCATTCTACAACTCGATAAGTCAATGAACAGGCGAATTTTTTACGCTTGCGCAGTGAAAAGCAACGAACGAAAATTTACTTCTCTATCTTACTTACGGCGTGGCTGACACATTCAATATTTCAAATCATCGTGTGTATACCTGCATTTGGAAAACCTTTCATTTGATTATTTGTCATGCTTTTCTCGGGAACGTAGTTATATGTGCTCATATTTATTATTTAGCGGCCGATTGAGTTACTTATTTGTAATTATTATTTTATTAACTGAGTCTAACTTGAAATCTACTGGTAGGTGAAAAATGGCTCCAGAAAAACACTCATACCACATTAATTCAAAAATTCTTACACATAGAAATTTGTTTAAAGAAATGCTCGAAAATGCTAGCGTGGAAGAATTTTCATGCAGTGTACTGCAGGGTAAGTACAGGCTACCATCAGAATCCCGTATAACGGTATCGATGGCAAACTACAGACGCAATCGGGAGGCTTTTAGAGAAAGTGAGGGAAGCCTACCCGGTAAAATAAAATAACCAATGCAACACCATAAGATCTCTGCCAGCAATCTTATAGTACAAAATTATACATAGTTGGATCTATGTAAGGTCGCCCCTGGTAACCCGCAGTGGTTTGCTGGTACACTGCCGAGTCATTGAACGCTAGTACGCGACTAATGGGAGTTTGAGTAATGGCCTGATGTTGGCCTCCACTACCAGTCCAGCTGCAAACGGTAGGACCACTTTTTGACTTTTCGGTGTCGGATGCCTATATCGACCCAGAATATACTGCTACCGACAGCCGGACGTTTCCCAATGATGGCCAAGCTATTTCCTTTTTGTTGGGATAGTATTACTAATGTGGCTGAATCTTGGAGGCACATCCAATTTTTGACAATTGCAAGTGAATGACAACTCTACTTTAAGTATTAAGCACGAAATTTTGAGGGCATACCTTTGTTTTTCCAAGCAGCAATCAGCCTTCTGGACTGAATAGGTTTCACTACCTTGTTCAGATCCTCCACCTCAATGAAAGCAAGATCATCTACGGTTTCAACGCCCATCTCCACCAAATATCCATATATTTCAGTCACTTTCTCATTCGGAAGACTTGGCAAAGCTACTATAATGTTTGCAAGGATCAAATCACTCTGAAAATATACAATACAAATATAAAAGATCTACAAGTTGTGAAAAAATTATACCTTACTTTATAAGCAGGGAAAGGTATGTTTTTAAAGGATGAATTTCAAGGATGGTCAAGTGAATGGAGTTTTTACTTGAGGTACTAAATTTGATCAAGTTTTATTTGTGGTAAAAAATATGTGATACTTAGCATAATAATTAGTTAACCCACCACTATTTAATTTTCAATTAAGAATGGTGAAGACAATCCGACTTTTCTTTCGCCAAATATTTGCATCATTTTTAAATGAGCCAACTTGGCAATAAAAATTATGTAACTGGTGACATATTATTTATTGCCAACATGGCTCACTTTAAAAATTGGAATTTAGAATTTGGTAAATGAGATGTCGGATCGTCTATTCCATTCTTAATTGAAAATTAAAATGTGGATTACCAGATGAAAAAGACTGCCACTTTTTGGCAAGTTATAATATATATTTCACAATCGGATTTAATTTAACTCATTCAGAGTCGATTTATGTATTGTTAAGGCAATTTTTGCCCCGGTAGATCAGTATATTCATAATCTACTAACATATCTTGACATTTTAATAAAATAAAATCAGAATGATGTTCGATGGGGTACCTAAACTTGCAATCATCCCTCATCTCTTAGAATAATTAGCTAAGAAATAAGTTTAAAATTAGTACTACTTCCATAATACTTGTAAATTTAAAAGAACCTTATCTGTGAACATACACACACAGTCCATGCTTTCAATTATAACTTGAAATGCAACTTATAGAAATTGGAATTTGCATTTAGCTATCATGGCTTAATCTCGTTACTTTGAAGGTGTTGTTTGGAAATTAACAAAAGGTATGTAATTTACTAAGGCACAAAATTAATGCTTGACCACTGGTAAAAGCTGGTGTCGAGTAAAATAAAAGATTAACCAGCCATTAGGAAATATAAAAGACCATTCTCCTCTATTATTATTCATCTTTTATTTTATTTTTTTACAATGACCATCTTGAAAAAAAAAATTATGGCTTTATTTGTTGACGATAAAAAATTGTTAGCATTATCAAATACAAAATCGATATGATTCAATGAATATTCCTTAAAACCCTACAAAGCAGCAGAAATACCATCAATATAGATAAACAACTGGATAGACTGCTTAATGCTGGGAAAATGAAGCCTTTGCCAGATACCGTTGGGTGGACAAAAATACGGATTGCCGAGGATTGAAAATAAAATTTTGGGTTGTACACAGCAGAAATGTCAATAGTAGGCTTGGGCGATGTATCGATGCATCGGCCAAAACCGGTGTGAAATCAACATCGTCAAACCGATATCACTATTTTCACAAAAACGATACATCACGGCGTTTTTTGACGAGTGCGCGATACTTGCCTAGCACCTCATGGAAGAAGAACCGTGATGCCACGATTCATGCGCGATGTTTCTAAGATACTATAGAAACGTAGTGCAACAGCAAACATCGCGACGTTTAAGGCGAGTTTCATTTGCTTTTGAGTATGCGCGATACTTCATCATCGTGGTAATATTCACCTACTAAAATCCACCCGGTATATGCGCGATGCTTCCAAGGCTATGTGGAAACGAAGCGCCACAGACAACATCGGACAGAACCGATATCGTGTCTTCACTTATACACGCTCCATTCGCTTTTGCGCATGCTTGATACCTTAACAGTAAAAACACGTCAGGTTCATTGCGTTTTACGATTTCTATTTCAGTATTCATCGTTTCTGCACAAGGTCCATTTTTCGAATGCTGTTTGCCACTACGTTTTACAGGAATATGTCAATTATAAGGATTGAATTTTTCAAATTGAATGTAAACGAATGTAGCAAAGTAGAGTATTATGAAAGCGTAGTTTCGCTGTATTTTGTAAAAAAAATATATTTGACATCGCAATGTATCGTGATGTTTGCTTCCCGATGTATCGCGATGCAGAAATGTTAACATCGCCCAGGCCTAGTCATTAGTAGACTTTAATTAGCAATAATGTGCAAAAGAATATCTACTCTAGCACTTTACAAGGTTTTTCGCATTCCCATCCAACTATAAAAGTAAACTGTGATTGGTTAATCATCCAGCGTCTTCAAACACCGGCGCGTTTTTACTTTAAATTACCCAAATGTAATACATAGGGTAATGAAGGTATACTATTCGAAGGGGAAAAAATTTCGATTTTTTTTTCTTTCATTTCACTACGTTTTGAAACATCCTGATCTTAAAAAAGTTATCTGTGTCAAAAAGTGATGTATGTGTGTCTGTGGTCAGCATAACTCCCGAACAAATTGAATAACTATGTTCAAATTTGGTGTGAGGGTCATGGCACAAGGACCTACCATTAAGGTTTTCGTCAAAATCGCGCTAGCTGCCATTAAAAAAATCATGTTTTTCAATGATTGCCAAAAAACGGCTCAAATGATTTTGTTCAAAATTGCTGTAGTAATGCCTCTTAAGGTGTTCTAAACATCCCCATCTCCGAAATTCCCGTAAAAATGCTTTAATGACATAAAAAGTTGAAAAACGAATGCCTTCAACACAGAGTTCTCTTTCCTTGAGCATAGCTCATCGACGATCGTTTCTTCAGCTCTCCGCAGTTTCACTAATAAGAAAGGACAATATAAGAATTATCGAAATAAATATCGCCAAAATCCCCATTTTTCAAAGTTTTTTTAAAGACGCAATAAGAACTACCTCAGAAAAATATCACCAAACTAGCCATTTTTTCTCAATGAATGAAGAAAATATAAAAAAAAAAGTAAATGACTCAAATCCATATCAGTAATGTAATGTAATTGAAAGTTGTGCGATGTTCCACACCCCTTGTTCTCCTTGCATTGACATTCGGAGCAGTCTATACAGTTTATCTATATCGATGAGAAATACATACAAGTTGGCAGGTAAACAACCAACTGCATAACTTTTCTATTGAACATAGCTGTTGTAGTGGCCCTAGTAATCAAAATCCCCCCCTTTCAAAACTAAATCTAGTTTATAAAGTTTATAAATTATATTAATTGTTGGCTTTTTTTTTTTTTAAACTGTATTCGAAATTTGCAGATTATTTTTCAAAATAGCAACACAAGGACTTTAAATAAAATATAGTGCACTAGTTTTTTTTGTTTTTGTTTATATATATATATATATATATATATATATATATATATATATATATATATATATATATATTCGGCCTGCATCGTGTGTTCTCAAACATTCATGCTAATCGTGCGAAATATTTTCCAAACGTACATGCCAAACACAACGGAGTAGGTGCGTATATCGACCATTTCAAGCTTTACAATGTAAAAATATCCTTTTATGCAATACTATACTAAACTTATACTAAACTTCAACTTAACTTGACATCACTAGACGGTAGATCGTCACAGTGCTCATAGGCAATTTATCCATTTGGAGGCGTGAAATTACCAAAACACCCCCTAAATTTAACAGGACATCGCGATTACGCGTGTCCAAACGGAAATATTCTTTTTAAATTCTTAGTGTAAACATTTGATAGTTATAAACCTTTAACTAAGTTATTCAAGTCTTTCAAATTCCTTTCTTCACTATTTTGAAGGAGGCATGGTAAAAATCCAGCGCAATACACTTAATCAAAATACGTACGAAATGGCCATCGGAGTTTACTAATGTGCACTTGGGAAATTGTAAGACGGCTCCCTACAATCCACCTACTACTGAAGCACGTTATATAGACATCTACTCAATGGTTTCAGTCCTTGATATATACGTTGCGCGTTTGAACATGAATGCGCATGCGCGACAGCCGATTTCAGTAGGGGTGATCCACATATTGTGTACTGTTGGGAAGGAAAAAAACGAATGTTTTTCGAATTTTTTCAGGTTGAAATTTTTTCTGAGAAAGGGCAGGAAGGGCGCTATTTTTATAGAAAAAGGGCAAGGAGGGCGCTATTGTTATAGAAAAAGGGCAGGCAGGGTGCGCCGCCCCTCGAAAAATGCCTAGGATGAACTCTGATTATATGGCTTATAACATCTTTAAAATTTAAATAATTTAATTTTTGAAGAGACAAAATTAAAGAGAAATATTTGTTTTTTAAGTTGCATGGTGTTATTTGAACTGTATGACAATTTAGAGAGAGTTAACTTTCAAAAACATTTTAATTTCGGGAAATCTCCATTGAAAAATGAAAACAATCACATTTTGTTGCAAGATACTATGGGCTGAATACAAAGTATAAATGTGGAGGTTATGCGAGCTGACGTCACAGTCAATTCATTACAGAGGACTAAATGAACCACGCATTGCGATTGGCTAATGGAATTTGCAAAAATTTCATTCTTTTTTTTAAAGATGTGTTGATTTTGTTTAATTTTCGTTGTAAAATGAAATCGTAGAATCATATATCATCAAAATTATAATTTCATAGTGAATTTTAAAATTGTTGTTAAGAAAATATTTTAAATTTTGTCAAATATCAATGGGTTATTATGTGAACCAAAATAATGCTTGGTATAATAAAAATAATTTATACTGCAATATTTATTAGACTGTAAAAAACTTGTAATATTTATTTGTAACAATTTATTAGAATAAACTTTCAATGGGATGAACGCTCTGGCCTTGTAAGTTAAAGGTGCCGGATTTGATTCCTGGGTTAGGTGTGGATGTTCGTTGTGATTTGGAATCCACGTTAAGCTGTGGGTCTCGGACTGATTAGTCGTTATTATGCACTGAAATAGGTCGTTGTGCGTACAAACTAACCAATCGAGCTGAAACTTGGCAGACAGGCTCTTTGTCAATGGCAACGTATTTCTTTAAGTTTTGGGAGTTGAGTTGCCATACACAAGTTTCTAGTACTCGTTCGTGGTAGATTTTGATGGTTACTGCCCTCCGCATTCAACCAATTTGTCAATTTTCAAGTAGATTATGACATGCAAGATATCATTGAACTCAACTTGAAGAATTATGAATATTCATGGTACAGTACCCCAAAAAAAAAACAGAACGATGGCTATATCTTTTGTTCTAATTGTTGAAATAACAAACAAAAGGTACCGTTGTAAATCGTGAAAGGTTTTTAATAATTGTATGTAGTTTTTTTTTATCATGAGGGGTCATCTACATATTAAAACAGAATCAAACTTTAAAAAGTTCAATAGCAACCTCATAATATTATTCCATATTTGGATTCAGCATTAAAAAAGAATGTGAAATACAAAAAGTCGTAATTTTCTAATGAATGGTTTGTAATTTAAATGATAAAAAGAAAATGAAAAAATTAATGTTAAATAAAAAAGTTGGTTTTTTGACCATAAATACTTAAATAATTAATATATTTCAGTAATTTTTTTTTCAAAAGGTAGTTTGTAAATGGCTAAACATAAATAGCAATCAGCTTTTGAATCAATTTCTTTTTTAATAATTAATTATTAATTAATAAAGCAATTAAAAAAAATTTGAATAGAAACATATATTTTTTTTGCTTTCATTAGATTTACCATGGTCTAAACCCCCCCCCCCCCCCATAATTTTTTTCTTTCCATTTTGACTATTAGTTCTCGATTTTTTAGAGAAAATGTAAAAAACGCTCACTTTAAGGGACCGTATAGTAGACGACTTTTGAAAACTATCAAAGATTAATTCAAGGTAAACTAGAGGTGTGGAAAATCGCATAACGTTCAATTATCGTATAACCGATAGTTTAAAAACTAAGAAACACGCTTTAATTGGAAAGTGAACTAAAAAGTAAAAGATAATTTTAAATAAGTTTGAAATAAGAATAGTGATTAACAAGAAATATTTATTTTATCGTAAAAAAGTGTGGGGTGCTTGATGCCAATTGTAAATATTTAATGACAGATATTGGTAAAAGTAGAGCCATTATGAAAATATCTTAAAAAGCACCCCACGCTTTTTTACGATGAAATAATTATTTCTTGTTAATCACTCTATTCTTATTTCATTCTTATTTAAAATTATTTTCTGCTTTTTAGTTTCCTTTTCTATTAAAGCGTGTTTTTAAGTTTTTTAAACTATTACTTATTTTCGACTTTTTAGTTTGCTGTTCTATTAAAGCGTGTTTTTAGTTTTTTAAACTATTAATTATTTTTGTTGTAAACTATATGTTTTTTAATTAATTTTTGTAGTTAAGTGTACAAAACTCTCCAGTTGTTCCTGCCAATAGTCATATGCTTGTCTCAAATTTAAGTCATGTGTATGCCCTAGTACACGCCGTATTACTTGGCACAAAACACTACCGTGTCTCTGAGTATGAAAAATCGCAAATCCTGAAGATCCTGGTATGGATAATGCGAATAAAAAAAAAAGGCTTTCTATTAAAGCTTATTTTTTAGTTTTTTAAACTATTATTCAATTGTGAAACGTGAATGAAACTCCCTATTAGTTGATCCGGCCAGTAGGCTTGGGCGATGCATCGATACATCGGCAAAAAACGGTGTGAAATCAACATCGTCAAACCGGTGTCATTATTTTCTTAAAACCGATACATCGCGATCTTTTTTAACGATACTTGCCTAGCACTTCAAGGACGAAGAACCGTGCCACGATCATGCGCGGTGTTCCTAAGATACCGATTGAAACCGTCGACACCACGCCGTTTGAAACGAGTTCCATTTGCTTTTGCGCGGTACTTCATCAACAAGCTCACATCGTGATAATCCACCCTGACCTGCATATGCGCGATGTTCCCAATATTGTATAGAAACATAGTGAAACCGTCGACATCGGGCCGTTTGAGACGATTTCCATTTGCTTTTGTGCATGCCCGATACTTCATCAATAAAAACCGCATTGTGGTAATCGTATCCACCTTACGCATGTGCGATGAGTATTGAAATTTGTATTTTGAAATCTTTTATGTTAATTTCAAGATTTTTTTTATCTTGTAT
The DNA here is from genome assembly GCA_963978545.1 of Linyphia triangularis. Classification (NCBI taxonomy): domain Eukaryota; kingdom Metazoa; phylum Arthropoda; class Arachnida; order Araneae; family Linyphiidae; genus Linyphia; species Linyphia triangularis. The sequence goes on from OZ021729.1 coordinate 67,241,260, forward strand.
ATTTTATTTTGCTTTATTTATTAACGCAAGGGGATTGCGGTATTCTGGCGCGGTAATTTCTGTCTAGTTCTTACCCAGTTAAGATAATCTGGTTATTTATTACTATGAGCTTTTTGTTATATCTGCCAAAATCAATGTGAACTAGTGCATGGACTAGTCACAGTTGTTTCTCTAGTTTGATTGCTTAAATACTTATAAACGATTTTTTTCCCATTTACGTTGAAGGATTTTCTCTTCGGTCACGTAAGTAAATAACTGTTTTATAATTTTTTTTTAGTTTGTACAATTTTAATAAAGTTTACTTCCATAAGATTAATCACTCAATCCAACATTGCTTCTCAAAAATGAGGAAATGCAGAATTTTTTCGCACAAAATAAAGATCATTAGAATTTTAAATGTTATGTATTAATTTTATTTTTATTCTTTAATAGTTATATTGTATATTGTAAGTAATAAAATATTCATTATAAAGTATGTTTTTGATTTAATAATTAAGAATATCCAATAACTAAAGTAACATGTGCACCGCCAGGAAGTACACTTGTCCACCCCCCCCCCCCTCCTTCCCTGGGTAATAACAAAGTAAAATTTCATTAAGATAGAGAAATTGAAAAATCCGGATTAAACCAAAAAAATTAAAAATTAACCGGCTTATACCCCCTTGTGAGCTTTATGGATCCCCCTGAAAGTAATTCGGTTGCTGCTCATGTTATTTAAAATAAACTTCTATACATGAATTTAATACAATTTTACAAAGCTAAGTAAGCATAACTTTTGGCTATACAGCGTGTTATGAAAACGTTGTTTTGTAGCATTTTGTAAAAAAAAAATATATACACATAGTTAACATCGCGATGTATAGTGGCATCGTGATGTTTGCTTCCCGATATATCACGATGAAGAAATGTTAACCGAAGTTGCGGGTTCGAGTCCCGTGTTAGGCATGGGTGTTTGTAAATGTATGTTGGCTTGTCCAATGACGAATGTTTCGCCGCTTTATAGCCCTCGTGTTGCTGACGGCGCCAGATAATCTGAATACAACCAACCAGCAGAAATGTTAACATCGCCCAGGCCTACCGGCCAGTAGTCATATGCTTGTCTCAATGATTAACTCATGCGTATCTCAGTACACGTCATATTAAGGTGAAACCGCGAATAGCTCATTAATTTAGTTATGGCCCCTTAGATCGCATCCACATTTACATGGAAAACTGCGGTATTTCTAGAGTTAATTCTTGTAATCCAGAGTTTCGACCAGATGAAAGGAACACTTTAATATTGGATCAAAGCCAATAGGTGGCTCGTCCATCATTATTATATGATAAATCTGAATAACTTTTTGCTGATAGTATAACCGTAGTGCCCACGACAGATCTTTCAAATGTCTGCCTTATCAACTGTTGATGATAGGTTCTGTGACTACTGGGGTTGTAACGAGTAAAGGGATACCAGGGTTCGATTCCGGAGAATCTTGGTTGGTTGGAGTTTAATGGCGCAAGGGCAACACGAGCTAATCCTTGCGATAATGCGACAAACTTATTGAATTATTGTATTGTTATCGGTTCTTGATAACTGTGCAAAATTTCAAATTAATCCAAAGTTTTGAAGTGGTCGAAAATCGAGTTCAAAGATTGCGTTACATAGATACATACGAAGCTAATAAAATCGTGTTAAAAACAAAAAGGCTGAAAACAAAAATCCAAAAATGTTATGCGTAAAATACATTTTAAGCTATACTTTAAATATATATATATACATACAGAGTTCATCCTAAGCATTTTTCGAGGGGCGGCGCGCCCTGCCTGCCCTTTTTTTATAAAAATAGCACCCTTCCTGCGCTTTTTCAGAAAAAATTTCATCCTGAAAGAATTCGAAAAACTTTCGCAATATGTGGATCACCCCTACTGAAATCGGCTGTCGCGCATGCGCATTCATGTATACATCGCATGCATTCATACATACACGCAACGTATACATCAGGGACTGAAACCATTGAGTAGATGTCTATATAACGTGCTTCATTAGTAGGTGGATTGTAGGGCGCCGTCTTACAATTTCCCAAGTGCACATTAGTAAACTCCGATGGCCATTTCGTACGTGTTTTGATTAAGTGTATTTCGCTGGATTTTTACCATGCCTCCTTCAAAATAGTGAAGAAAGGAATTTGAAAGACTTGAATAACTTAGTTAAAGGTTTATAACTATCAAATGTTTACACTAAGAATTTAAAAAGAATATTTCCGTTTGGACACGCGTAATCGCGATGTCCTGTTAAATTTAGGGGGTGTTTTGGTAATTTGCCTGTTACCAATTAATTTCTAAACATCCGTTTTATATTTAAAATTAAACATAACAGGAATGCAAAAAAATTCCAGATTATTTCCGACTTTTAAAAAAATAAAACTTCTATTATAACTTGCATAATAGCGGCATGCACGGCAAAAAAATCGCCGTTTTGAAGCTAAATTTGATCAGATTTTGAAAATAAAAAAATGCACAAATATCAGGACATAGTCCAAGTTCTTTAGTTGGAATACTCCTTGTGATATCACACAATGAATAATGTTAAATTTGGAGAAACTCTATTCTCTATCTGACAATAGCAAAACTAAGAGATGAAGTTTAAGGTTGATTCATTCAAACTTTAGAAAATTTTGAAAGAGTGAAAAGTTCTTATCTTAACACATTTTCATTATACTAAAACATTCTTATCTTAATTTTACTGTATTATAAATTGATAATTTTATAAAAATTACTATTTGATGAAAATTTTACTGTGTATATTGCACATTAATTTTAATAATTTTCTCAGTTTCATTCCAGCAGAATTAAGATTGAAGCATTTTATCAGTATTTTGATATCTTTTAAGTTTCTGAGCGAGTTTTTGATTCACGGATTTTTGCATTATAATTTTTTTTCCTTCAGAATATTGAAAATTATTTATCGTGGTTGAAAAGTATAACAATATTGAAATTGTGGCAGAAAACGAGTATTTCTGCAATTTGCCATAAAAGTGCCCTCGTAAACAGGAAGTGCCCTTTTTTTGGAAAATAGCACACTGCCCTTTTTCATTTCTAGGATGAACTCTGATATACCGTAAAATGGGGTGAATAGGAACCGCAGGGTGGATCGGAACAGAGGCGGTTCCATGGGGGGGGGGCCTAAGGGGGCTATAGCCCCCCCCCCCCATGAGGGTGAAACTTACACTGGATAAAATGGTTTTCATGACAACCCTGCCCCCTTTCATAACAACCCCCCCACCTAAGATTTTAGATTTTTTTTTTTTAATGTATTTCTAGATACAAATATTTAAGAAAAAGTTTAATTTCCGATCAGAAAATCTCATTTTTGCCCCCCCCCCCCCCCCCCCTAGAATTATATGAAATGACGCGTCTGCCTTTCTCCCCCCAATTCTCCGTAAAAGGTAAAAGAATGTCGTAGTTTTCGACGTTTGGTCCAAGTGCCCTGTTAATAGGTAACCAAAGTACCCATAGACTAAGAATAAATGTGGGATTTCCCCCCCCGACTTGAGCACTTCGGATCGCATTGGTTAAGAGCAGTGCTACGTCACTGCGTGATGTTGCTGCTTCCTGCCAGCCGTTTTGTTTGAATTTCATTCCACGCTATGTAACTAAATTTGTAAGACGTTTAATGAAGAGCTCTTCGGAGCGATGTACTAAATGTTCAACAATAGCTTTTTAAATATCCTCCTAGACACCGACCGTTAAATAAACTATGTTCATGTTAAAAAGAAGATTTTATTTCAAACTCAGCATCCCTACAAATTGGGCGTTCGGCCGCGATTGATTTATTTTCCCGCGATTGATTTCTTTCTCAAGATTTACTTTTCGAATGTAACAGATCAACAAATCTGCATCAAACTGAAAAGCTGCTTTCACCTGAAGTTTTTTTTTAATTCCGAAGTGTCCAATGTTCACGGTGCTCCAACCAGAAGTGTACCTCTTCCAAACCGATTCTTAGTGCTCCAACGACGTAATTTTTGTTTAGAACTGTCCAGTCAAGCCTATAGTTCCCGAAAGGACTTAAGTTTCAGTGACCAGTTCCTGTTTGGACTTGAAATCCCCTGTCCAGTTCTTGTTCTGACGTGAAGTGACTGCTGAAAAGACGTTTGGAATTGCCGCGAAAATAGGAGTCCAGATAAGCCATTTACAACTTTATTCAAAATATTTTATATTAATTTTAGTGATCATTAAGAACTTTAATATTTAGTTGGAACAATACTTTAATATTATTTTGTCACTAAGTAATTATTTTTTGGAATGTGTTCTTTAAAATTGTTTCGTTTTAAAATACGTTATGTATTAACGATTTGGAAATAGAGAAAGCAAAAAAAAAAAAGTTGATCATTCTGTTTCGAGTATTTAAAATAGACAGGAAGTACCAGCTGCATTTGCCATTTGATTTTTTATCTTTTCTTTTTAGGGTTGCTGAATAAAAAAATATTGTGTTGTCTTATTTTTTTTCCCCTAATCATATGGCCTCTGCAACTGAAGTTTTATTTATTTTTTGTTGAACTAGTTTGGAATTATGTTTTTCAGAAAAGAGTTTTTGGAAAGATATTTTCTTTAATGTTACATGTAAATGATAAATTGGTGGAATCATTGTGGTATTGTTTATATTTTGATAGGATTGTTTCATGTATCCGGTATCAAATAAAAGCAGTTGTTATGCAACACTATAAAAGATAGAATTTAATTGATTTCTTTGTTAATATTTCTTTGATGTGCTTTTTTACTGTCGTCGTGCAGTGTTAACGGAAAAGTTAAAGTGTTTTTAAAAGCAAAAGCCAAAAGGCTGTTTGGGGAATATTATACATTGTTTTTCTTAAGAAAGGAAAACTATTTAGAATTTCTAGAAATCTGTATTAGCAGTCGTAAAATAGAATTACATTAATTTGTGAAATTCTGGTGGTAATATTTCTTTAGTATGCTTTTTACTGTCGTCGAGCAGTATTAACTTGAATGTTAAGGTATTTTTAAAGCATAAGCCAAAAGGTTGTTTAAGAAATATTGTGTATAGTTTTTTTTAAGAAAAGAAAACTTTGGAATTTCAGTGAATTTGATTTAGCTACTCATTGGGAGTTAGTTTAAAATATATTTTTTTTAAAAATTGAAGTTGCTATGCAATCAATTGTGGTTTGATAAATTGTATTTTGCAGTATAATTTATGTGTGTAATGATTTGTATAAGAATTGCTATATTAATTTTTATTAGACAGTATTATTGACAATGTCTAATTTAATGGTAAAGATTAATTAGTGTGTATAGATTGTTCTCTGCTGTTTTGATTGGGGAAATAATTGAATACAGTTAAGGATTCTAATTAAAATTCCCTGGAACCGTCAATAAGCTGAAAGTTCCTTGTAACGGTTCATTCTTATTTAAAGTTTAAACCCACGTGAAATATAGTTGAAAATTATTAAAAGGTTAATATTTTCGCATTGTTTTTGTTCGAAAGTTATCATGTCCTATTTAAGTAAGGGTCGTAAGACTGACTTAGTTGAGGTCGCTGAGGAGTTGGGTTTGACTCCGGCTGATGGAAGTAAGGTAGCAGATATCAGAAAACTGATTTTAGAAAGTGATGGCTATGATGAAGAAACGACGCGTATAATTTTGAATCGAATCATCGAAGAGAGGACAGAGGTACGAACCCGAGAACGTGAAGAGAGGGAAACTCGACTTGAGATGCAACGCTTGGAGGTTCAGCGCATGCAACTGCAGACTGCTGCTGTAGTTCCAAGACGAAGTGAAGAAACTCAACAAAAGATCCCGCTTGCTCAGATAACACCTAAATTCGATGAGAAAAAAGACGAAATGGGGTTGTTCCTTGTCAACTTTGAAAGACGCGCAGAAATGGCTAGAGTTCCTAAGGAAGATTGGGTAGCCTACCTACTTCATGTGATGCCATCAGATATCTCGAACATGCTTGCTCGAGAGTCGGTTGAAAATGCAAACAATTTTGATTATGTTAAAGAGTTAATTTTGAAGAAATACCAATTAACCTCTGAAAAATTGAAGAACTTGTTTTATCGACATGTCAAAGGTCCAGGTAAGACATGGAGGAGCTACGCACATGAGCTGAGCTGCTATTTTAAAGAATGAATAGCTGATTTAAAAGTCGACTCTTTTGAAGACTTAGTGGACTTGCTCATCACTGAACAGTTAAAATTTAGAGCTCCAGAAGACATAAAAGAACACTTTTTCAAAGAATGGTTAAATCTGAAAAAGCCAGACGATCTAGCTGAAATGTTCGATGAATTTGAAAGTTTGAAGGAGAGTCTCACAAAGAGAAATTTTCATGGGAAACCTTACAGAAAATTTAGTGAAAATCGCACGAGTCAAGAGCATTCAGGCTACAAGGGATGGAGGCATGTTAAGTCTGAAACTGAAGACAACAGACCAATGTCTGGTCAACGCAAGTTTCACGGACAGAAGAAGCTCCTTTGCTTTGAATGTGGTTCTCCAGAACATCTGCGTAATTCATGTCCTAAAGTCGTTCGAGACAAGAACAATAAGGCTGTGAAAGATCGTGAAAAAACTCCTGAAACACACCTGGTGCAAGTTGCCGTAAAATCAAATGAACCCAAAGATTATCCGGATGTCGATCTTAATAAATTTGTGAAGAAAATCAAATTGGGTGAAGTAACCGCTACAGCACTTCTAGACACAGGCAGTACACGTAATATCTTACGAGATGACATTTACAGAAAAATTAAGCCCCTTCCTTTACTGTCGAAAAATACATCTGTTTTGACCGGCCTAGGCAAAGGTCTAGTTAGAACCATGGGATCGTTCCAGCAAGTAGTCGACATTGACGGACACGTGTGCCGACTTGACTTTCAAGTTATCCCTGTTGAGGATTTCAATTTTGAAGCCATCATTGGGTCAGCATTTTTAGCTCATGCTCCCTGTCCTTTTCATGAGAAGACTGAAACTCTCTTGGATGAGTCAGCTGAATGGATATTCTTAACAGAAGATGGAACAGCGAATGAGTTGGATCTTAATCATATCAAGGAAGCAAATCTTCGTCGAAGTGTAACAGACCTTGTAACCTCCTACCAACCGAAGAAAACAAAGTTCACTGATATTTCAATGAAAATAATTTTGGAAGATGAAATACCAGTTTACCAAAGAGCCCGTCGACTGTCATTTTCTGAACGACAAGAAGTCAACAAGCAAATAGACGAGTGGTTGAAGGATGGAATTGTTCGTCCAAGTTCATCAGATTATGCAAGTCCTGTGGTACTTGTCAAGAAGAAAGATCTCACAACACGAATCTGCGTGGACTACAGACAATTAAATCGCAAGCTAGTTAAAGATAGATTTCCGTTGCCCTTGATTGAAGATGTTCTTGACCGGTTGCAAGATGCCAGAGTGTTCAGCACCTTAGACTTGAAGAATGGATTTTTCCATGTGCCAGTTGAAGAAAACAGTCGCAAGTACACATCATTCATTGTTCCGGATGGACAGTATGAATTTTTAAAAGTTCCTTTTGGACTCAGTACAAGTCCAAGTGTATTCCAGAGATATGTGTACAGTGTATTTAGAGATCTAATGAAAGAAGGCGTTATTGTTATTTATATGGATGATTTGATAATTCCATCAAACGATGAAGCAGAAGGTGTAGAGAAATTGAAAATTGTTCTTCAAAGAGCATCCGAATATGGACTGGAAATAAAGACAAAGAAATGTCAGTTTTTAAAGCGCTCAGTAGAATTTCTGGGTCACATTGTTGAAAATGGAACAGTTCGTCCATCGAGTGAGAAGACACTCGCCGTTAAAAAATTTCCTATTCCAACAAATGTTAAGCAAGTACAAAGTTTCCTTGGCCTCACAGGTTACTTCAGGAAGTTTATTCAAGGGTATTCGAAGATCGCAAAACCCCTTAGTGATCTCCTTCGAAAGAACTATCCATTTGTGTTCGGGTATGAGCAAAAGGATGCCTACGAGAAACTTAAATTCCTTCTCGCCACAAGCCCCGTTTTACATCTATTCAAGCCAGGTCGAAAAACTGAACTGCACACTGACGCCAGCAAAGAAGGTTTTGGTGCCGTACTTCTTCAGGAGTCTGATGATGGACAATTACATCCCGTCCATTTCATGTATAAAAAAACCAGTCCAGCGGAAGAAAAATATAGCAGTTATGAATTGGAGGTTCTCGCAATTGTAGAAGCTTTAAAAAAGCTGCGGGTGTATCTGATGGGAAACAAATTTAAAATCGTGACAGACTGCTCTGCTTTTCAGATGACAATGAACAAAAAAATCTAGTAACCAGGATTGCAAGGTGGGCTCTACTTTTAGAAGAATTCGATTACGAGATAGTTCATAGACCAGGGCAAAGAATGAAACATGTTGATGCCTTGAGTAGAAATCCAGTGATGATTATTGATGAAACTGTAACTGCAAGATTGAAAGTTGCTCAATGCAAAGATGATTACATAACAACACTGAAATCATTAGTAAAAGAGGTCAGCCACCAAGAATATTTCTTGAAGAATGACATTTTGTATAAATACGAAAATGGTCGAGAATTAATGGTAGCACCAAAAGGGATGCAGACTGAATTGATTAAATCAGCCCACGAAAAAGGACATTTTTCAGTTGCGAAAACAAAAGAAATTGCAAAACGAGACTTCTTCATTCCTGATCTTCATTCCCAGACTGAAACAGTGGTTGCCAATTGCATACCGTGTATCTTGGCAAATAAGAAAAGCTGCAAGAAAGAAGGAATGTTGCATCCGATTCCCAAAGAAGATTCGCCTTTGCATACTTATCATGTGGATTTTATTGGACCGATGACTTCCACGAACAAACAGTATCAGCATATACTAACTGTAGTGGATGCTTTCACCAAGTTCGTTTGGCTCTATCCTGTAAAGTCGGTATCAGCTGAAGATGCATTGGAAAAGATTAAACTCCAGCAAAAAACCTTTGGTAATCCCGTTCGCATTATTTCTGACAGAGGTTCCGCTTTCACATCAAATGCATTTAAAGAATATTGTGATACTGAAGGTATTCAGCATCTACAAATTACAACTGGAGTGCCTCGTGGAAATGGTCAAGTTGAGAGAATCCATAGAACATTAATACCCGTCTTAGCTAAACTAGCTCTCGATGAACCGACAAAATGGTTCAAGTATGTCTCAAGAGTACAGAGAGTTTTAAACAGTTCAGTTAGTAGAAGCACCAAATACACTCCGCCGACCAAACGGTATAGTGGTTAGCGTGCTGGCTTCTAGACCGCGAGGTTGCGGGTTCGAGTCCCGTGTTGGCATGGATGTTTGTAAATGTATGTTGGTTTGTTAAATGACGAAATGTTTCGGCGCATTATAGCCCTCGTGTTGCTGACGGCGCCAGATAATCTGAATACAACCAACCAAATACACTCCATTTGAATTGTTAACTGGTATTAAAATGAGGAACAAAGAAGATCTCATTGTAAAAGAAATTTTAACCGAAGAAATGATGGATTACTATAATAACCAAAGGAATCAACTCAGAAGAGAAGCCAAAGAAAACATCCTTAAAATCCAAGATGAAAATAAAAAACAACATGACAGAAAATGCAAAAAGGCTACTATGTATAAACTGGGTGATTTAGTAGCTATCCAAAGAACTCAATTTGGTACAGGACTGAAGCTAAGACCCAAATTCTTCGGCCCATACGAAGTCACCAAAGTTAATGGTAGGGACAGATACGAGGTAGCTAAAATAGGGAATCATGCAGGCCCAAATCAAACCACCTCTTCAGCTGACCTCATAAAACCATTTGGGTAGCCCCTTCTAAAAAAAAAAAAAAAAAAATTTTTTTTTCATCATAAGTATAATTGTGTTTGTGTATTTGTATATTCTAATAATGTGTTCATATTCATAACGATATTTAAAATGCACAATTTAATGTTCAATTGTATAATTACTATAAAATTATGTGTGTTTGTAAACGATTCGCAGTGCTCTTGATAAGTATTTAATTTTTTTTTAAGTTTTAAGTACGCCGCTGTGGTCAGCGACATGTCAGGATGGCCGATTTGTGGGATTTCCCCCCCCCCCCCCGACTTGAGCACTTCGGATCGCATTGGTTAAGAGCAGTGCTACGTCACTGCGTGATGTTGCTGCTTCCTGCCAGCCGTTTTGTTTGAATTTCATTCCACGCTATGTAACTAAATTTGTAAGACGTTTAATGAAGAGCTCTTCGGAGCGATGTACTAAATGTTCAACAATAGCTTTTTAAATATCCTCCTAGACACCGACCGTTAAATAAACTATGTTCATGTTAAAAAGAAGATTTTATTTCAAACTCAGCATCCCTACATAAATTAACTAGACCAAGTCTGTATGGCAAAACCTAATAATACGAACAGCGCGGTCACGTGACGACAGCCTTCAAAACGGAACTGGAGAAAAATTCTTTCATTTACTTCAAGGTTAAACAATTGAAAGCTGAAGACTATTTTCTTGAATGCCGAAAAAATGCCAGAATACTATACTGGATTTGGATGCAAAATTGATTTTGAAATAGGGGATTCAATAACCTTTCACAGTCATGTCATTTTTAAAAAATTATCTTAATAATTTTATTTTTTTAAGACTTATAAAAGTTAGTTTGTATTTTGCTTTCTGACATAGCTGCCTTTAATTGGTAATAATGGTCTTTATCATTTACTTACTTCTGAAAATTGTAATTGATAATGAAATGAAAATGAAAGTCTAGACTAATGTTTTATAATATTTTGAAAAGGGTAGAAATGGTTTTTAAAAGGCATTGGAATTAGTCACGTCACGTGTTCCGTCTTGGTAACACCCTCTCTTAATAACAGATATTGGAGCGTCCTGTCTATTTTATTATTCGTTTATGAAAGTACCAAACGAACACGAACAGGTTTTAAAACTAGTTCAGAAGACATTCCAGAACATCCTTGTTCTTCCTATTGTATTGTGTGTCTTTGACTCGTACCAGCCTGGAATTTTTACTGGTCTTCCTATACCAGTTTATAGTTGTGCATAGTACGCTATCAAAATGAAGCGACATTTAACCGATTATTTCGGGAAAAAAGAGAGCAGCGCTAAAAGCCATTGTAAAGAGCTAGATGTTGGAAATTTGGAATCGAAGTCAGAAAGTGCGATAAAAGCCTATGATCCTGGCAAGATAAATCTTCCGGTAAGCTTTACACATAAATATTTATTTTTATGTGTCGTTCAGTTCCAAAGCCAGACAACTGCAGTTTTTCGAAAAATGCATTTTTGAATTTTTTTGCAAGTAACTTAATTGTACATGCAAGTAATTTAATATATAGGATAATAAAAACAAAAACGATATCTATTATACTCTGTTACAAAAAAAATAAAAAATTACGTATATACTCGTAGTGATTATCAAATTAATCAATTTCTATATTTATATATAGGATACATATGAAAAATCACATGATCCCTGTGATATAGGAAGAGCCGTGAAAGAAGTTTTAACAGATGATGAGAAACTAAAATTACTAAAAAATACTTGGATACCTCCAACAACATTTCCTTTTCCAGAACTAGTAGAAGGGAAACAGAAACGGAAATTTAATCATGATTGGCTAAAAAAATACAAGTGGCTAGCATATAGCCAAATGCTAGGCGGTGGACTTTGCACCCAATGCGTTCTCTTTGCTCCTTCAGGTGCTGGTATCGGATCTCAGGTAAAATATTTGATTTTCTTTTCTTATGCATTTCATTGTAACTTGTGTGATATTTTCATTTGTATGAAATGTTTATTGTTTTAACGATTATATCAACAACCAACTGATTGGTCGTTATCGTCGAATATTGTTCCTTAGATATTAAAAAAAAATTGGGTACAATTAAAAATAAATGATTTAAGATTAATTTAAGAATAAAAATTTCAAATGCATTTCTGACTTTAATATTTCAAAACTTTAATAATTGTTTTTTTAATACTTTAAAAAGTTATAGCCTAAATTCGCCCAATTTATATTGAAATTATTAAAATTTTGACTCCATATTTTATTTTATTACTCTTGAAGTTGTCAATAAAAATTAACGAAATTGTAAGTGACCCGTAAATAATGTACAAAATTTATGGAACATTTTGTGTAATACTATTTTGAAAGTGTAAAGGTACTGTGTAACAGCAAAACTGGCCAGCTCCACAATTTTGCGAAACGCGTTCTTTGCAATTTTTGCGGAAGGCTTACCTATATTGTCGGCATTTTGAGAAATAAAGTTAATACTAATGCGAAACAAATCAATTTAAACTTTCAACTTTTAAATCTTTATTAAAATCCTTTTTTTATACTACTAAACCGGGTGCTTTACTTTAACGACCGAAATGTTCAATTAGTTAGAAAAACTATGTATCCTAAAATATGTATAAATATAAATTTAACAAGCGTGTACATTTTTTAGGCTCTCAAAACACTGGTAAAAGAACCGTTAGCCAAATATAAAAAAGCCACCGAAGATCTACGTAAGCATGAAAATACTAAGTACCACAAATTCTCCATGGAAAAAGCAGTAGAATTTACAAAAGTAATGGAATCAAGCAAGAAAAGCATTGACGTTGTTTTAGATTCCGAAACATCGGCCATTATTGAGGATAATCGAAAACGATTGAGGCCTATAGTAAAAACTATAGTATTTTGTGCTAGGAACAATTTGCCCTTAAGAGGACATCGTGATCACGGTTTGATTTCACAATTAAAAGAAGAAAGTAATGAGGATCTTCTGGTTGGAAAGCATGGAGTTTTCCAAAGCCTTTTGGCTTTTCGTGTGGATGCTGGGGACGAAGACCTCAAGCGACATTTCGCAATTTGCAGGCGTAACAGTGCAATGATTAGCAACACAGTCCAAAATGAAATTATAGACTGTATCGGAGAAACTTTTCGTTCTTCATTATCAGAAGATGTTAAAAGATCAAAATTTTTCAGTATAATGTGCGATGAAACAACAGATGTCAGCACCAAGGAACAGATGACATTTTGTGTTAGGTACATAGATACCCAATCTTTCGTTACCAATCTTACGTTGGGTGGTTTGATGTTTTCGGCGCAAGGGCAGTAAGTGGTCCATTGTGCACCAAAGAAATTGATAAACATCAGATTAAGGTTTAAGAAACCTAGTATCAGAAAAATTAATATAAAAGTCTGGGATGAAATATTTTAGGGGGAGGAAGCATTCCACAAAAAAAATGACTCGCGGTCTGTCAGACCGCATACAGTAGTAAAGGTTAACCTTGCACGAATTCCCATCGAAATGAATTTTTGCAGAGTGGCTCTATTTAATGCCCTGAGCTACATACAAAAATTCCTCTATTCTCCCCCTTCGGCTTCCTGGTGTTCAAGGTGCCGGGGAAATGCTGGAACGGCTGTTACCCATATATGGATAGTCACAATGAGCACAAATAGGTCTCAAATGAAAGATAAATAAGCTGGCTTAATTTAAATTTAAATTGGACATCATTTGGTAACTCACAAATTGATAAAAGCCTGGCTAAGTCGAAAAACTATGAATTTTCTCTGCTTTTTCAATTTTAGTACTTTCCTTTTCAATACAATATTTACACACTTGATATAAGACTATTCAGCTATTTTTTAACTTTCTATAGATTTTTTAATATTGATTGTGCGGTAAATATCTGCAAATATAGAAGCGTTTCAGTGAAACACTACCTCATATTGGGTTGGTTGGTTGGTTGGTTGGTTGGTTGGTTGTTTTCAGATTACCTGGCGCCGTCAGCAACACGAGGGCTATAATGCGCCGAAACATTCCGTCATTAGACAAGCCAACATACATTTACAAACACCCATGCCAAACACGGGACTCGAACCCGCAACCTCGCGGTCTAGAAGCTAGCACGCTAACCACTATACCGTTTAGTCGGCACCTCATATTGGGAGTCTTATAACTCAGAAAAGCGTGCATTAACTCAACCTGATCAAACGACACAACCACCAATTTCCCCAACTCTTACTGCCGACCAAACGGTATAGTGGTTAGCGTGCTGGCTTCTAGACCGCGAGGTTGCGGGTTCGAGTCCCGTGTTAGGCATGGGTGTTTGTAAATGTATGTTGGTTTGTCAATTGACCAAATGTTTCGGCGCATTATAGCCCTCGTGTTGCTGACGGCGCCAGATAATCTGAATACAACCAACCAACCCAACTCTTACTTATTTAAGACTTTTTTTTTTATTAAATTTAAATACAATATTATATTACACAGATACGAAGCATCCAATAAAGTACTGACTCTGTTGAGATGAAATAAATAAATAAATATATATATAAATATATATATATATATATATATATATATATATATATATATATATATATATATATATATATATATATATATATAAACACGAATCTGAGATAAAAACTAATGGGTACAACTCTGAATTTTTCAAAACTTACTGTTGTTCTATTACCAATGCAGCAAACGATATATTCCTATCATCAGTAGTATTTTAATTATTCTATTCATAAATTTAATAAAAGTCAATCATTTATTGAACACTTGTTATGTGGATAATGCATGTAGCAATAGCTCGTTTCGCTGGATATTGGTCCCAACTTTATTATGTTATCAAAATGTTCAAAATAAAAACTATTAACTATATAACGAAAGCGCTTTGAGGATATAATTTATCATAAATGTAAAGTAGCGAGAAAAGTAGTATTAATAATAAGTAAATGTTTCAGCTGCAAAAACTGCGCAACTGGTTCAATCCAACGAGACCAGTATCGACGAGAAAATACAATTTTGCTCATGCTGTCGATAATTCCATGAAAAAAACTTGAACAAAACGACTGTCCTTTCCCCTGCTCAATCTGCGCATCTCATGTGTTCCTTCAAGCTCTTTTCTTGGAATCGCAGTTACCCCTTCCAGAATGAAAAAAAAGGAGCCTCAACAACTTAATCCAGACCCCTCCATTTGCCATTATTCCTCCGGACAAACACACAAAGTAAGAAAGAAAAAAAAAAAATTATCAGTATACAGAATCAATTCTCATTGGCATCGCTATGTCCTTAGTTTTTCAATGGTCAGCTTCTCGCTAAATAGCCAAAGGGCACATTCGCAATTCTACGACCCTCCCTTTCAAAGAGAGACCCGCAGCGATTGCTTGCAGCAAAATGTCTGAAGTATCATTTCATGGTGGTCTTGAAAAAGTCTGTGGATAGTTTTCGCTTTCCTCAACCACTCACTCGATGCATTGAATTCAACATTTAGCTTCTTAAAGTTGTGAATTTTTAAAATTGATTATAGACTGCTGAAACAATGAGGAAAATGCACGACTGAAATACAAGAGATGAGTACCAAATGATTGAGGAAGCATAAAACCATATGAAATAAGCATTCGCAGTTTGTTCATTTATGAGAATTTGGGAAAATGAAGGATTTTGTTTTATTTTATCTAACCAGTTTATTTGAAAGATGTATAAATCATTAATTACTTTTATTAAAATGTTATTTCATACAACAGGATATAGATTTTTATTTAATGCATGAATGCGATATGTGATGCGACTTTTACAAACCTCAAACAAATTTTTTACATCGTGTTAGTTATTAATTTTTGTTTCTATTATAATTTTTGACTTACTTTATATTTCTAACAACTTATGTCCAAGAAATTAATAAGTCCATAAAATTCTGACTGCTACTCCTTACATAGCCCGCAAAGTTTTTAAAAAACATTTTTTTTTTTCCCCTCCATAATTTGCTATCATTGTCCATGTGACATTTTTACAAATTATTTATGACTTGCTTTCATCATCCCTTAGAATGAGTTAATATACCTATACTAAACTTCAACTTAACTTGACATCACTAGACTGTAGATCGTCACAGTGCTCATAGGTATTTAATCCATTTTGGAGGCGTGAAAGCATAATGTTCGCCAAACCACAACCCTGTAGAGAACAAAAGGCTATAAGGTTTGGCGAGAATTATGTCTTCACTCGGCTAAAATGGATTAATTGCCTATGAGCACGGTGAAGATCTATCGTCTAGTGATGTGAAGTTAAGTTGGAGTTTAGTAAAGAGAAAGATAATTGAAGATATCATCATTTTTAAAAAAGGAACAATTAGATACTATTCACGAAAGTTATGTTCTGAAACCTCAACTCTATTTCCAACGAAATTTTTAATTTAATCTGCGGGAAAAACTACGATAATACAAAGTACTATATAAGATGCATAAAGCTTACTAGGTTCAAATAATTTATCTCGTCGGGGAAATTAAGAATTTCGTTGGATATAAGTTGAGTTTTCGATTTAGGAAAGCCACTTTAACATTGGGTCGAATTTTCTCCTTAAAATGTACACAGTAATGATATGTAAAACGTATAGAGTATACTGAATTGAGACAAGTTACACCGTCGGGGGAAAATATTTACATTAGGAAATGAGTTGAGGTTATAGCATCTTGTTTAGATTTTACGAATTACATATTGACTTCTAGTCACTACTTTTTCTGTACTTCCGGTTATAACTTGTTGGTTGGTTGGTTTCAGATTATCTGGCACCGTCAGCAACACGAGGGCTATAATGCGCCAAAACATTCGTCATTTGACAAACTAACATACATTTACAAACACCCATGTCTCGCACGGGACTCGAACCCGCAACCTCGCGGTCTCGAAGCTAGTATGCTAAACACTATACCGTTTGGTCGGCTATAACTTGTTGAATTTAGACAAGTGAATTTATCCAGATATGACCTTTTATTTGGCAAATCACATGTGCTTGACACTTGTAATTTTGTCTGAGAATTTTGACCTTGTACAGACGAATGGACCGATAGATTCTTAATATTAGTTTCTCATAACAGTATAGTATAGAACAGAAAGTAAGTATTTGTTCAGTTTTGCGACGACATTTTTTATTTCCCCGAAGGGATGACAGTTATAAGAGAGTATACTATATAAGGTAAATATATTACGTGTTGAAACATTTCATCCTGTCAGGGAGATTAAAAATTTCGTCGGGATACAAGTTGTGCTTTCATTTTAAAAGTAATTTTTGTGAAATTTTATCGAATTGTTTCCTGACACACCATGATGATTTATTTAGTTTTCCGGCGTAGTTCTCAATTTTCAAGACGGAATAAACTCTTTTAACAGAGTAATAACTATAAAAGATCAACAAACCAGTTCACCCTGCCGGGGAAATTAAAAATTTCGCAAAGAAATTAATTGTGGTTTTAATTCAAGTGAGTAATTTTTGTGAAATCGTATCGAATTATTTCCGTAAAAAAATTATGTTATTCAGTTTTCCGACGAAATTCTTAATTTCCCCGACAACTGTGCGGAAATAGTTCTTGGTTGTATTCAGATTATCTGGCGCCGTCAGCAACACGAGGGCTATAATGCGCCGAAACATTGGTCATTAGACAAGCCAAAATACATTTACAAACACCCATGCCTAACACGGGACTCGAACCCGCAACCTCGCGGTCTAGAAGCTAGCACGCTAACCACTATACCGTTTGGTCGGCACGGAAATAGTTCATCCCGTCGGGTTATATTAAGATTCTGCTCTGGAAATAATTGGTTGTATTCAGATTATCTGGCGCCGTCAGCAACACGAGGGCTATAATACGCCGAAACATTGGTCATTAGACAAGCCAAAATACATTTACAAACACCCATGCCTAACACGGGACTCGAACCCGCAACCTCGCGGACTAGAAGCTAGCACGCTAACCACTATACCGTTTGGTGTGCCCTCTGGAAATGAGTTGTTGGTTCAAATAAGTCGCAGCTGATGTTTCTGATTTTACAGAATTCTGAGATTACGATATTTTCATTGTAATCTCTCTATATATAAGGCAAAGCCCTCACTGACTCACTCATCACTAATTCTCCCACTTCCCACATAGTCACAACTCTGAAAATCGGCACAAATATCAACAATGGTAAAAATAGAAAAAGTAAACTATTCCGATCTCGATTAACCCACTTTAAGGGGTCGAAAAGGTGTTAAACGTTCCAAACGGGGGACATTCGAAAATCCTACTTCCCACATAGTCACAACTCTGAAAATCGGCACAAATATCAACAATGGTAAAAATAGAAAAAGTAAACTATTCCGATCTCGATTAAACAACTTTAAGGGGTCGAAAAGGGGTTAAACGTTCCAAACGGGGGACATTCGAAAATCCTACTTCCCACATAGTCACAACTCTGAAAATCGGCACAAATATCAACAATGGTAAAAATAGAAAAAGTAAACTATTCCGATCTCGATTAACCCACTTTAAGGGGTCGAAAAGGGGTTAAACGTTCCAAACGGGGGACATTCGAAAATCCTACTTCCCACATAGTCACAACTCTGAAAATCGGCACAAATATCAACAATGGTAAAAATAGAAAAAGTAAACTATTCCGATCTCGATTAACCCACTTTAAGGGGTAGAAAAGGGGTTAAACGTTCCAAACTGGGGACATTCGAAAATCCTACTTCCCACATAGTCACAACTCTGAAAATTGGCACAAATATCAACAATGGTAAAAATAGAAAAAGTAAACTATTCCGATCTCGATTAACCCACTCTAAGAGGTCAAAAAGGGGTTAAACGTTCCAAACGAGGGATATTCGAATGTACCACTTCCCATTTGGTCACAACTCTAAAAATTGGTACAAATGTCAACAATGATAAACATAGAAAAAGTAAGCTATTCCGATCTCGATTAACCCACTTTAAGAGGTCAAAAAGGCGTTAAACGTTCCAAACGAGCGATATATTCGAATGTCCTACTTCTCATATTTTCACAATTCTGAAAACTGGTGTGAATATCAATAAAGACAAACGCAGAAAAAGTAAACTATTCCGATCTCGGGTGGATCAAGGGGTGGAAAAGGGGTTAAACGTTCCAAACGAGGAATATTCGAATGTACCACTTATCATATGGTCACAACTCGGAAATTTGGTAGAAATGTAAAAAAAAATTAAACATAGAAAAAGTAAGCTATTCTGTTCTCGATTAACCAACTTTAAGGGGTCGAAAAAGGGGTTAAATGTTCCAAACGAGGGATATCCGAATGTTCCTCTTCCAGTGTAGTCATTATTCTGATATTTTTTTGCAAATGTTAAAAAAAATAAGTCATTCCAATATCGATTAACGAATTTTTAAGGGATGAAAAGACGACGCAACATTGAAACTATACGAGGATTAACTTAATGTCTAATTAACTTAATTCCAATACAGCTACTACTTTGAAATTTAGAACTAAGAGCAAACATAAACACAATAAACTATTCCACTTTACTATTCACAATTATAAATTTCGTTTAAAATGTCAACAAAGGAAAGTTCCTATTTTGATAAATCAATTTGTCGGGATCGAAATGGGAGCAAACGTCTGAAGTGTAGAATACATGAATGTCTTTTGATCGCTAAAATGCTAATGGTAAAATTTCGTAGCGCAGCACGGGTATTCAGCTAGTCTTTTTATATTCCATTTAAATCAAGTACTAATATTCATTCTATGAGTAATACTACGATAAAGCTCATTAGATAGGCGACTTGATTTGCAATCCGACCAATCAGTAATCAACAGTCGAAATTAAAAATATAAAATCTAACTGCATACATTAAATAATCCTCTCGAAATTCCAATACTTCTTTACTTACTTTTGCTTAACGTAGCATTTATCAACAATGCGTTATTAAAGCTTTCCAAAAACATACTTTTTAATTTTGTTTACCTTTTTCTGTTTATTTTTACCTCATATTAATCCCATTCATCTTTTAAGGAAGCTACGTTAAAGTTAGAAGTGCCACCTTATTTATGTTACGTAAAAGAATAGTCCTTTACTACAGGAGTTAAAGCTTACAGGCCTGTTAAATTTTGTGTGTGATTACTGAGTTCAAATTTGTGATGCGAGCAGTTAAAAAGCATTCAAATTTAAGCAAATACCAAACTAGTAAGAAAACGAGAGAAACTGTTTTTAAGTAAATTTCGATAAAAGAGCAAAACTAAATTTTTAAAAAATGACGTTGTCCCCCGACGAACCACTCGGTTATGCCACCTCCCCCTGCTGACGCCACCTCTGGTAACAGCCCCAAAATTTGATAGAATATATTGGTGCAAATTTCCGTAATTTCGGATGTTACTATAGTGAGGTATTCGGCGAAAATGACTATCATACCAACACAAAGTTAGAGCCGAATATATCGGAGCAATCCTTAACAATAGCGCTATTGTAACGGCCTAATACTCAACGAAAATTACCATCACAACAACTTAAATCTCGTTGATAGCACACGCATAGAGGAATCATAGCGGAAATATCGACAATTTTTCGATAATATTGGTTATCGGTGCAAATCTCAGATACTAGAACACCGTAGCACTTGGCGAAAATGGCCATCATACAAATGTAAATATCAGCGTTAGCGCCGAATATACCGGAACAATTCTCAACAATAGCCCAATTATATCGGCGTAATACTCCACAAAAATGACCACCACAACTTAAATCTCAGCGATAACGCCTATCATAGCCACGCTTATCTCGGCAGTAGAGGACATTGCATCAGCGTAAAGATCAGCGAAAATGACCATCACATACCAACATAAATAAATGATAGTTCCGTGAATATCAGACTTCAAAGCAAGCGCATTATTAGTAGGTATACGCTAATCGCTTGAATTGGTATGAAGGAAATTACAATTCGGGGGAGGGGGAAGCGCCACAAAAGGATCGAATTTCGGCGCAGTTGAAAAAGTACAAAATTCGCGTTTGAGAGCAATCCTGGCTAAAATAATACATTTGTAGCAAATTTTTGTATTTGGCGCAGGAGTGCGATCCCTTAGCGGCAGGTCCCCCCCCCCCCCTTCCCGATCAGACAGAAGTGAAGCTGCTTCGCGATTCAGCCTACCTTTAGAAGAAAGTGATTATTTTTCTGTGGAATAAAAAAACGAGGAAAACAGATTACTTGGTCAGAAATTAGGAAAAAAGGAATTTTCTTAGAAAGAGAGGAAATTTGTCGCTAAAATTTTTTTAAAAAAAGCGAAAATCAGCTAAACAGCGGGTGAAAAACTCATTCCTGCATATAAGTAGTCACAAACGCGATTACGACTGATGGTTTCGTAAATTGATAGACTGCCTGATGAGAGTTTTCCAGGTTTTCTCCCATTAAAAATGCACATGTAGTGTAGTTTACACAAACACCTCTTGGTAAGTAATACTTTTTCAACACTATTCTTAGTCTTCCCGATCCTGGTCCAATGATGTTTAGGCTTAGTACAGCCCTTGTGCAGCTTTTGTGCCACTAAATTCCCGATACCATAATAATCGGAAGTAACAAAGATATAAACGCATTTGGGCCCCAATCATACTTTAGTCACGTTAGCGTAACCAAATCGCTGATCTCTACTACAACCTATACTACAACTTCTGGATAGCGCATGCTTGATTACTGACTTGAAGTTGAAGAAGGCTTAATAATCACCATAGAGATCTTTACCAACAACTTCCCTCAAAACTAGTTCAAATTTGTTTGTAACTATGGGAAACCTATTTCAAAGCATTATGGGGGGAAGTATTCAAATGACTTCATCTGTTTGCAAAGCAGAAACCTCTAATAAGCAATCCAGAAGTTGTAGTAGAGATCAGTGAACCAAATGAATGCTACGTTGAGTGCATGAATTGAAAACATCTTATTAAAAGCAAAACATTCTTAAATTTGCATCATTACAAAAAGCGCTACAATTCTGAGACAATAACTAAATCAATATTCATGTATTATTCCGTCGACGCCGATTGGTACTTTCATATTATACTGGCAAACTTTTTATCAGCAACGGAATGATTGTATGCAGGCAAAACTAAAATTAAACGAATTATATACTTGATGTTGATTTGATTAGAAGGTGGTAGAGCCAAGCTTTATGGTCAAATTTTTCAAATAAGAACTATAAAATTACCTATAATTCCCTGCACTTATTCACGATTTGTATGCTATACGTGACAAGCAGGTGGGGAGGTGCAGGAATGCTTACCTTTTGTGTGAAACCTGTTTCAAGATCACCTCCCCTATTGCTAGTTTTAGAAACAGTTTGTAGAAAAGAAGAACCCGTTCCACACACCTTCCTCTTTTTTACACTTCAAAGAATCCGTAAGTTGGGAAGTTAAGACTGTATTGTGAAGTACAATACGTAATATGATTTTTCTGAAAATAAAAGACAAATTCCTAATTTTTCAAGCAGAATAATTTTTAAAAAAATCAAGAACGGGATCAGTCCTGGGTCCTCCGTGGGTGCGAGCCTGGAATCATGTAATTACTCGAAACAATATTATTGTATCTCAATGTACTGTTACCAGACCACAATTTATTTCTTTATATATGCAAGATCAAGCAACAACAACAAAAACAACAACAACAACAAAAAAAAAACGCCAAGATAACGAAATTGGCGATGTTATTCGATAGACGTGTTCCTTTCTTGTGCGTGAAACAGAAACAAATCAATTGTTGATGGGCGATACTCAAGGGCAGAGAGCTCTGTGTCAAAGGCAAAACTTTTTACGCTTTTATCGCACTTCTACGGGAATTTCGAATGTGGGGACGATAAGAACACCTTAAGAGACATTAGCACAGAGATTTTAATCAAAATCATTCGAGCCGTTTTTCAGCAATTGCTGAAAAACATGATTTTTTCTTTCATGATTTCGATCTTGTGCGCATGCGCGATTTTGACGAAAAACCTTAATGGTAGGTCCCATGACCACCACCAACCCGCACACAAAATTTGAACATCATTGGTCAATTTGTTCGGGAGTAATGCTTGACCACGCGCACATAGACATACATTTTTTCTAGACCACATTTTTAAAATCGGGATGTTCCAAAACGAAGTGAAAAATACAGCACTTTCACTATCGTATGTAAACATAAAGGTAATTGAAAATAGCAAGTACCCAATTCACAAACTCAAAAGAATGTAAATATTGCCAGCCTTCAATTGTGAGTCAACGATCTATCAACACAACTAATAATGTTTTTTACGGTAAATAACCTCCGTAAGTGAAATCATAAACTTGCAGACTACTGGGAAAAGGATCAGAATTACCTGATTTATTATTTAGGTATCAATCAATGTTTGCAACAAATAATATTCAAATGCAAACACATTAGCTATTTAAAAGTAAACAAATCAGGCATCAAATATAGATACAGAACAAATAAATGTTTCATTACCGTAGCTTTAACTGCAGGTTCCATGGTAGGTTTTATTTCATTACCCTTTGCTTTTGAGTTTAGAAACTGGTTTATTTTGTGTCACAGAAGCGATGTTGACAAAAAGGCACATGTGTTGCTGTTACCAAATTACCATGCCAATTGCCATGCCAAACCGAAATTTACTTAACCTCTAACCCATACAAAAATATCTTCAATGAACTTAAATTTAATTATGGCTCCACCTAGTGAGATTAATATGTACTAAATACTTCAAGATTAATGCAGTATTTTTATTTAATCAATGTAATGAATAGTAAATTATTAATTTAATAATAGTTTGATTGCGAATTTTAAATTAATCATTAATTTAATAATAATTTATAATTAATTGAATACAAATTTAATTATGAATTTGAAATCAATTACTGATAATTATTTTGAAAATTAGCAAGGTAAAACAGAAAAAAATTAGTAATAGAAACGAAAAATGTGTTACGTTATGCATCATAATTCCTGAGCTAAGTTCTGTAAAATTAATTAATTTTAAGCGTCAATAAGTAATTTATTATTGTTCTCTAAAATGTATACCTCTATTTTGTAAATAACGTACTGTTAAGACTTTTGAAAGTTATTGACATTTTTATCTAAATCATAACTTACATTTTCAATACTTCCATTGTAGTTGCATCCATTAAATTTGTACTTTTATTTCTGCTTCATAAATAAGAACCATTTTGTAAATACTTTTTGTGAATTTCATTCATACTTGATAGATGAAGATCTTTAAATATGTCATAAAAAAATAAGTTCTCTAAAAATTCTAAAACTGTGTAAAATGTAATTCTAATATATTTTTTATCTACTATAATTCTTCCTTTGTTATAAAGAAGATAATTTAAATGTCAAACAAAGCATCATAATAGATATAAAGCAATGGCGAATCCAGGCAGCCCCCCCCCCCCCCTCTGATGGAGTATATATATATTATTACAATTTTTTAAAAAAATCAAGTTTTTTTTTCAATAAGTTTACGCAACAATTATATTTTAACCTTCATCTAATGTCCGAAAAAAGCAACAAAAAAAGCTTATTTTTGTATCAAGGTTCTTTTTATAGCCTTCTTCCTTCCCTTTCAAACGGATGTTGGAAGACTGTTATCTGTCGGGTGGGAGGATGAGATTTTGACTCCCATGCGTAATGTCCAACGCCAACCAGGGGGAAAGAAGAAGAATGAGAGGTTGACTATTTGGGTTACTCCCGGAAATTGCCACCCACATTCAAGTGGACATGGTAATATCATGAATATAAAGGAACAAAGTTACAAAGGAGTCCATAAAAATATCTAGCATTTTTATGAAGAGGGGGAGGAGGGAGTTTTTTTTTTTTTTTTTTAAACTGAAAAGTAATTTTGGTATAACCTGGACATTTCACCTTACGCTAAGATAGCAAGTCAAAAATGTGACGAAAGTGGGTGGGGGGTCAATCAATGGATACGGATTATCTTGAAGTATACTTCTAGAACACTGCATAGATTATTTTTTTTACTTTTTTTAAATATTCAATTTCATCCTGGCTAAGGTACATCCTAGATCCTCCACTGATATAAAGTAACATAATTTCTACCTGCTGAATTCATAAGTACATTGTGTTTATCTGTACATCAAATAATTTTTTTATGAGAAAAATAGTTATTTTAGCCACATGTATAGAGTAAGAAAGGTTTATTAAAAATTTCCCATGCTTTTCTAATAATAGAAAAGAGTAACTTTCTGCGGAAATGTATGATATATTACTTCCTGACTTGATGACTGTAGCCTTTATTAAACCCAAATCCAATTAATTTATAGAAGTGGATAATAGTAATTTATGGATAGGTATTAACCATGAATAAACAACAAATCCTATTAGGAGATTATAATCAGTTTCAACCTGACAAGAATTCATCCTCCTGATTTCTAGTAAAACTAGGGGTGTGGAACATCGCAAAACTTTCAATTACACAATAATACTGACGTGGATTTGTGTCATTTACCGTTTGTATATTTTCATCCTTCATTTGAAATAAATGGCCAGTTTGGCAATATTTTTTTAGATAATTCTTGTATAGGTCGATTAATAAAAAAAAATTCGCCAGAATGGTGATTTTGGCGATATACTTTTCAATTATCCTTATATTATCCTTTATTATAAGAGAACCTGAGAGGAAGAAAAAAAAAAGATCGTTGATGAGGTATGCTCAAGGAAAGAGAACTCTGTGTTGAAAGCATTCGTTTTTCAACTTTTTACGCCTTAAAACATTTTTACGGGAATTTCGGAAGTGGGGATGTTTAGAACACCTTAAGAGGCATTACCACAGCGATTTTTATTAAAATCGTTGGATTTTTAGCAATCATTGAAAAACATGATTTTTTCAATGGCAGCTACCTTAGGCGCATGCGCTATTTTGACGAAAATCTTAATTGTACGTCCCATGGCCGCCACTGACCCTCATACCAAATTTGAACATCGTAGGTCAATTTGTTCAGGAGTTATGCAGACCACATACACACAGACAAGCATTTTTTCTAGATCACTTTTTTTAAATCAGGATGTTCCAAAACGTGTAGAAATACAAAAAGTATACATTGAAAGTAAGCAATACATTGAAAGTAAAAAATGTCCTCATTCCCCTATCTCTTCTGTACATCGAGTCCAGTCTTCTCGACTAGCGACAAAGCAAACAGGAGCCGTGGCCAGCAATCAGTATTTTCACGACAGCAAAAACTCAACAGGTGTCCATCTGTTGTCCAGCAGCAGGGACGGAACGAGCCCCTGAAGCCAAACTCTTAAGGACCAGAGGCGCTTCACGGACCTTTCTTTGTGAATTGGTAGTGAAGAACCATTTCAAATACAATCACAAGATAGCCCGTCAATCGGCTTTTATTTGTTCGAGTGGAATTTTGGCCTTTGATTCTTTGTGAGAGGCTGATGCAACTCCTAAGGGAAAAAGAGGGCTGTAAACGGTCACTGTCGGGTTGGGTCAAAGGTAGTTAGATCCCAAGTTTCATCGTCAAGAATTGTGTTCCTTGTCTACTTTATTTTTGCCTTCACAATTCCAAATTACCCTCAAAAATAAACTAGGGGTGTGGAACATCGCACAACTTTCAATGACACTATAATACTGACGTGGATTTGTGTCATCTACCATATTTATATTTTCATCCTTCATTTAGTAAAAATTGACAGTTTGGCTATATTTTTTGCGATAATTCTTGTATGGTTCTTTTTTTTTATTAAAAAAAAAAAAAAACTTCGCCAAAATGATGATTTTGACGGTATACTTATTGATAATTCTTATATTGTTAAAGGTATTCTTTTTTCAACTTTTTACTCCATTAAATTATTTTTGTAGGAATTTCGGAGATGGGGAAGCTTAGAACACTTTAAGAAGCATTAGTAGTGATATTTTAATCAAAATCGTTTCAGACATTTTTTAGTAATTACTGAAAATCATGATTTTTTCAATAGCAGCTACCCTATGCGCATGTGCGATTTTGAAGAAAACCTTAATGGTAGGTCCTTGTGCCATCACAAAACCGCAAACCAAATTTGAACATCATAAGTCAATTTGTTCGGGAGTTATGCTGACCGCATACACAGAGACAGACTATTTTTCTAGACAATCTTTTTTAAATCAGGATATTCCAAAACGTGGAGGGGGGGAAAAACAAATTTATTTTTTTTTACTGAATTCTATACTTTCATTATCCTATGAATACATATGGATGTACCACTGAAAGTAAAAATCGCCTTTTTTTAATAAAAAAGAACCCGAAAATACCCGCTTTTTCATAATACCTAAAGTTATCCACCAGTTTTAGAAATCTTCGGTTCGCTTGTAAATACCCTGCATCTGGTTTTGAGCAACAAGTTTGTACCTC
This sequence comes from Linyphia triangularis, assembly GCA_963978545.1. Lineage (NCBI taxonomy): Eukaryota > Metazoa > Arthropoda > Arachnida > Araneae > Linyphiidae > Linyphia > Linyphia triangularis. The sequence continues at coordinate 67,268,394 of OZ021729.1, forward strand.
AATTACCAACTCCGAGATCATTGAAATCACCAACAACCTTATAAAAAATCGCCAAATCTAAAGTTTAAGAAAATCGCCAGGAAATAATCAAAAGGATAAACATGAATATAACGCCAAACACTATATATTCAGAAAAAATATATTTTTTATCAATAGTATAGTATGAATTAACGTTCAGATCGAACTTATCAAAGTAGAATCGCATTATTCATGGTTTGAGATGAATGAAATTGTAATTCAGGAATTAAAAATATAAATTTATGCTATCGAATAAGAATTATTTTATTAATTACTTTTCTGAATAATCCTAATTATTTTGACATTTTAATTTGATATAAGTATTACATTAGTTAATTAATCCTTTGCAATCGATGCCATTTTCCCGCGGACGAACCAGCAGCTCGAGGCGTTTCTCATCATTTTTTGGTGAATTTCTTTACCCATAACTTTAAATTATTTCACATACAAATTAATGTATAAAACTTTTATGTTTTAACATTTTATGTGTCTTTACACCTTAAAGAAATTAATTTCTTAAGCATTATTCTCTGTAATTTGGCTTTGTATGATATTTCATATAACACTTACCAAGATGCATTTTCCGATATGTCCCTGTCATTAGCGCGTTTCGAGTTTCGGCATCAAAACACCTCTCGAATGCAAAGGGTTAATTTGTGGTTAAATTAGTCATTTGCCGTCGTATAACTATTCCACAATGTAGCCTTACAATCAAGGCTGATATTGGTCACAATCGTCGCCGTGTCTACTTATATTTTGAAAGGAGAGATCGCAGAGCACAGACGCACTATCGAAAATTTTAAAACAATTTCACCACTTTCTTAGTATTGAAATACTCATGTGCAATCCCGGTCCCGGGCTTTTTTTATCATACGGGTGTGTAACATTTTGATTTTGATACTTTGACAAGTCTTGAGTGTTGCATGTCTATTATTTTAAACTTTTACGATAATTAAGAAAAATTCAATTAGATTCTTTTTCTATTAAAATGTTCTTGCAGTGTAACTTAAACTAGAAAAACTCTCAAGAACTTCTGAAGTCTAATGCAATTCTTCAAATGCATTAAATTTCGCCATTAAAGAAATAGTAATATGGGATACATTCTTGTAAACTATTTGAAAGCTAAAAAACTGTAAGACACCCGTTGAAAAAATGATGAAAATAACAAACACTTTAATTTAATATACACGAAAAATTAGTTACAAATTTAATTTTTCTTTTTAATATTCTGCTAGTGAAAATTATTTCTAGGACACACACACACATATTTCCATTCTCCACTGTTGCTACTTTCATTACGACAGTAAACAAAAAAAAATTTTAAATTGAAACATTCTTCTTAGAAGAAAATTCATAACAATACTAATGTAATTTCCGTATCAAGAGAACAGAAGTAAATGAAAAGATGCACGCGCATCTAATTAAGGGCTCTGTCTACTTTGGATGAATGAAAAAAAAAAAAACGCTATTTTTATTAATTTCTTTTTAAAAATACTGTTATGTTTATTGATATAAAACTTGTTAGGCTTAACAAAAACATTCATGAATTACAACAACAACAACAAATATTGATTTTAACCACTTTTTTAGTGTGAAAATGTCAGGTAAACAAGAGTCCTCAAAAGGTTGCGCTGCTGAAAAAATCTAAGGAACTATTGCACTTTTCCTTATGAAATTTTAACCACATATTCTGTACACTTATCGCTATACCCCCAACCAGAATTATTGCATATATATATATATATATATATATATATATATATATATATATATATATATATATATATATATATATATATATATATATATATATATATATATATATTTTATTTTTTTATTTTTTTGCAAAAAACATGCAAAAAAAAAAACTAACATTTTTTTTTTTTTTCCCCTTCTTTTTTTCCCCACCATTTTGTTATTTTTGCATATAGATAAATGTTAGAGGAACGGGATATAGCCACTGTCACACTAAACCTAAAACCATTAATTTTTTTTGGTTTCAGATGGGCCGTTGTTCAGATTTTTTCAACAGTGCACACCTACCTACTTTTTGAGGACGAAGGAAGCTGTATTCTCTTGAGAAACAGACAAGAGCAATAGTAGACCCCTTTGCGACAGAATGTCGAAAAATATATATCCCCAATAAAATTGTCTACTCTGGGATGGAATACGGACGGATTGCTTGAGGGTCTACTAATTCCTGGAAAATACTATTGCTTTTTTCAAGGGGGTAAGTGATATTTGACTGGATTTGAGCCAAAAATCAGAATAATTATTGGAAAATATAAAAAAAATATTCGTGATATTTCACAAAAACTATACACTTTTAAAAATGAAATTAAGACTCATTCCCCAACAAAAACCTAATTTTCCCCGATGAGGGGGAGACAGGGAAGGGGGGGGGGGCTAAGCTTGCCCGACGGAGGTGCTACAGCCCCCGATCTGGCACCACCTCTGGAAGAAAATAAAAAATAACTATGAAAAAGAATTCAAAAACCAGAAGAATGGAGCTGACCACTTCATCATCATTCTTTTCTGGTGTTTGGTAGCTTGTGGTACGTTATTTGACATTTCTCTCTTTTATTAGAGCTCAAATCCGTTGTCCTTTACTTCGCTCATGTCATCTCTTTCTTGTACTGTGACTTTCTTGTGGAATTACGTACTCTTCATTTAGTATCTCTTTCATTTTCACGCATTCCTTATTCTTCATGCCGACCAAACTTTATTCTGGTTAGCATACTAGCTTCTAGACCGCGAGGTTGCTGGTTCGAGTCCAGTGTTAGGCATGGGTGTTTGTAAGTGTACGTTGGCTTGACGAATGTTTCGGCGCATTATAGCCCTCGTGTTGCTGACGGAGACAGATAATCTGAAAACAACCAACCTTATTCTTCATCTTTACATCAGTTCAAAAGGTGTGTACTTTGTGCTTGTTGAGCTGTGAAGTAGATTATTTTTCGGACTTTAGGAACGAATTTGTAACATTTAATAGGGTCTTCTGCAGCAAGTTTTGCTAGCACAGGAATCAATATAGAGTGGATTCGTTCAATCGGTCCGCTTGGAATTCCGGTTACTATTTGAGTGTGCTCTATCTCCTCTTCTCGGCAGTACTCTTGGAAATGTGTTGATTGGAATGCTGATCCTCTGCCGGAAATAATTTTGGATGGGTTGCCAAAAACCATTCTGTTGTAACTTCATTTCATCCAGTGCATCCTTAGTTGATGTTGATTTGACAGGATAAAACCATGCATATTTTGTGAATGAGTCAACTACTGTGAAGGTATGATTGCGATTCTTGCTAGATGAAGTCGTTGTGGTATGTGCTGAGAGGAAAACTGTCTTTTTATTATAGGATGTGATAGAGTTTCAGGTTTTCCGGAAACTTTCTTGGTTATAGAGAATGAAATTTTGCGTGTTTACCGGAGCAACAAATGGAATAAGAATAAAATAAGCTCTGCAATAAGAATATAGAATTAAAAAAAATTCAGCATTTCTGCCATCTGTGTTGAAGACGCAACATCTTGAGGGATATGAATCAACATCTTCACCACGTCCTATTAAACTTTTTATTATCTTTATAAGCTCTTCTTCGATTTGTGCAGCCTTGATCTTAGTTGTGACTTAATTTCTTGATCAGCATGAGAGAGTATGATTGCAAAGACTGTGTTTCGGCTTAAAGCATACTCATGAGGCATTTTCTTTCCTGTACGATGTGTCACCTCATAATTGAATTCTTCGAGTAAGAGTGCCTATCTTGCTATTTTCGGAGTAAGGTCTTTCTTTTCCCTCGTCTTCAGGAAAATAGAACAATCTATAACAATCTTAAATCAGTATTCAAGTAAATAATTTCAGAATTTTTTTTTCACAGGTTCGATGATTGCTAATACTTCCAATTCGTAACTGCAGTACTTTTCTTGTACAGGTGATGTCTTTTTGCTCATGTAGTAAAATGCATGGAGGTTACCAAAGTTGGATTTCTGAACAAGTTTCTCTGCTAATTCATAGGCACTGTCAGTGTGTAACTTTAATGATTCACCTTGCTTGTATATATGTAGTACAAGTTTTTGTGACAAAAGGTATTTCAGCTTAACGAAAGGTTTCTCTTAGTTGTGGTTCAAGTGAGAAACTAGTGTCCTGTCGAAAAATGTCAACCAATGGTTTAGCTATTGCTGCATAGTTAGGGATAAATTTTCTAAAGTATCCTAGAAAACTTTGCACTTGTTTTGCAGTTTTTGGTTCAGGGTATCTTTTGGAGAGCTAGTGATAGCTGAATGATACCGTTTTCTATTGTATAACCTAGAAATTCTATTCTTCGTTTTAAAAACTGAAATTTCTTAAAATTAAACTCCAACCAAATTCTAAAGCTACTTTGAATACTTTTTCCAATTTTTCTAATCCTTCTTCCTCAGTCTGAGCTGGTACAGTACGCAAAAAAAATCCGAACAATTGCTATATATCTTCGGTTCTAATTATCGGAGATTTTTGCGGTTTGCACCAAAATGTTTTGTTTGCGATTTTCTGTACATCTGGTGCAATTTTTTTTTCTTAGGGGTTTGTATACTAAGTAAAATGAGCTCTATCTTTAAAAATTTCAATTCGAACCCCTAATTTTTATGTTTTTATTCGATTTAGAATACTTTATTTATCCTAGATACCAAATTTCAGTTCATTATGTTGAGAAATACGTCACTTATGAGCGAAAATGTTTTGGCCGATCTTGAGGACGAATCTCTTTAAAGCGAGGAAGAAGTAAACGTTTTGCGTGCTTCAAGACGTAATAATTCTAGAGGGGTTTTTCGACTATGATAATTCTAATGAAAGCGAAAAAAAAAAAAAAATGTTTAAAAAAAAAAAAATAATAATTAAACTTGTTTTATTAACTAATAATTAAAAAACTGTTTAATACAAAAGTTGCATGTTATTTATGTTTTTATTTATATATATTTTGGAATCTAAATTTAAATATGGTATAATATTATGGGGTTGCCATTGAACTTTTTAAAGTTTGGTTTAGTTTTAATATGTAGATGAGCTCTCATGATAAAAAAAAAAAATTATATACCATTAATAAAGACCTTCCACGATTTACAACGGTACCTGATTTTCGTTATTTCATCAATTAGAATACGTAGATATAGCCATCGTTCGGATTTTTTTTTGCATACTGAACAAACACGTTTACGCGAAATCGCTTAACATGAAATTCTGTTTAAAGCGGAATATATGCAGTATATTGCAATTATGTAAGATAAAGCTTGACATTAATTTATTCGTTTAACACGAAATTACATAGCATGAAATCCCGCTTAAGGCAAGCAAAAATGTTCGTTTAAAACCACTTTCTTAAACGAAATCTTCATTATTTGAGACGAAATTTAAAGTAAATTCTTCAAGTTGGGACCCTATAAAACAGGAAAAAGCGTCCGAATTGTCAAATTACATCGAATTCGCCGTGAAATTAACTGATGTCGGTGCGTATTTAGATGACATACCCGTGAAAACTGTTTTGTAATATCACCTGCCCATCCTGTATCCAACATTGTAATTTTTAGAAATTAAACTCGTCTTACTTGCATGTTATTGACAATATGAGTCAGAAGCAGCAATCGTTATCGTTAGGTTTGCACACTCAACGACCTATTTTTGTGCACAATAACATTATCGTTAGGAACGAAGCAAACAAATTTAAATGGAATTGATGATAAAGTTCTTTAAAAAAAAATTAAAAAAGCAGAAATTGCGGCCAAGTATGGATTTATGCAGCCGAATCAATGATTTTTAAATGAGAAAAGATTGTAGTAGTTAGTGCTGTAAATCAATTTGAACCTGCAAGGAAAAGGATGCGGATTGACAAAAATCTAGATATGAATTAAAAATATTTTTACTGAATACACATATAGCTAAAAGTTAAAATCAGCATTAATTAGATGTAACAGTGTTAAGACGTTTAAAACGAAATTCGGTTAGAGTGAAAAATTGCAGCAGCCCCTTCGATTTCGTGTTAACGAAAATTGACTGCATCATCATATCATTCATATAAATTACCACTGTTGAATCACGTAGAAGGTCTCGAAACATGGTGTTGGTATACCGTTGAAAATTTTCACCAGAAAGGCAGAGCCCAAATGGAACTTTTAAAAATTCGTAGAGGATTGCTTGTACTAAAATGTTATGTATTTTATACTGGTTTACAGAAATGTGAAAAAAGCTGTTTTTCAAATCAACTCATATACAATGAGTGGTCAAATTATTATGACCACCCCCTCACTATAATGTTGGTCCACCTTTTGCCTGCATGCATTCTATGAAATGTTAGCAGGTGGTATAAGGAATCTGAGACCATATCCGATGAACTGTACTTTCCAATCCCTTAAGATTTGATGATACTAGATTCAGCTACCTGATGCCAAGTTCGATCTTGCCTACAAATCCTCAACTGAATTGAGATCTGGTGATTATGTAGGCCAATGAAGCAAGGTAAATTCTCCGGTATGCTTTGCGAACCATCTAAGGACAATACCAGCTGTACGACGAGCATTGTCCCGCTTGAGGTACCCATCTTCGGCAGGTTACACCATTAACATAACAGGATGTACTTAATTTGCGATAACACTTAAATAGCCCTGGGCATTCAGATGTTATTTCACAGGTATCAAAGCACCTATACAGTGCCAAAATACATCCGTCAAACCATAATATTTCCTCCACCAGCTTGAAGTGTAGTGACAATTCAGTAGAGGTCCATGCTTTTGTACGGTTTTCTCCATATTCTCACCAAGCCATCTGCATGGTGTAATTTAAATAATTAAAAACACGATTCATTGGACTGCGTGACCCTTTTTCCAGTAATCTACTGTCCAATCCTTGTGCTCCTTTGTGAACTGGAGAGGTCTGCTTTTGTTCAAAGTAGACCGTAGAGGCTTTCGAACAGGTTGTCGGCTTCCATAGCCTATACGGTGTAAAGTGCTGCAAACAGTTCACTCAGACATGTTCGGAGTTGCTCCTTGATTAAGATTTCCAACTATTTGACTTTCTGTTGGGACTAGGCAACTCTCCTTTCAGATCGAGCATTCAGTAGCCTGTGACGACCCCAATCCTGATATTGAGACCTGGTTTTCTGCTTGGTAGCCCACTCTCTGTAAATATTAATAACTGCTACTCTCGAACAATTGCCAAGTGCAACCGTTTTGCTGATATTGGTTCTGAAGCTTCGAGCGTCTACAATCACCGCGCGCTTACTCAGTTAAGTCACGATTTTTGGATCAAATCTTCGCTAGCAACATAGTGCAATCGATGGTTTACTTGTCCTGTATTCCCTTTTCTATAGCTATCTCGCCTTCTAGCGGTAAAACTGTGACGTAATAGCTCATTTGCATAAAACTGCTGGGTGGTCATAATAAAGTGGTCACTCAGTGTATACATTAGCACCTTGTAATTTATCAATAACATCAAGTGAAATTATAATTTATGTAAGTAATTTTGAGCTCAGATCAAGTTTTCATAGTGCTTGACCCTTACGAAGAAAAAACCATCAATATCGACTTATCTCCCCCCCCCCAAAAAAAACCTAATAGAAGGCATTGTCATCAACAAGTCTATCAAGTTTCAGCTAGATTGGATGACGTGAAGTGGGTTAATTAGCCCTTCGAAGATTTGCGATCAAACAAAATCCAAGTCAACTTAAGGGATTTAATACTATATTTAACCCTTTGAGAACTGAATTATTTGAAGATTTTCATGCCCATGGGATGAATGACAAGTCAGACTCGTCCAACGAAACTTTGCCCAGTAAGCAGATGACGAGTCTCATTCGTCAAATGTACCCAAAGGATTAATTTCACAACACAAGTAACACACTTTTTCAAATAGCTATGTTTTTCTGTCTATACCATGTCATTTTCATCAACAAATGTTTACATAACATTTGAATTGCTTAATGTAAAATGGATCTCATGATGATGATCTTGAAAGTTGTCGCATAAATAATCTATAGGCCATGACCCCTTTTTTACATTTAGCAATTCATTTGTAAATTCTTTACACATAATTCATACACTTGAAAAGTACTTCCAATTTTTTCTCCTTCAAGGATGCGTTATCAATACAAATACATTAAAAAATTTCAATATTTCTTTTTATTGTCAAACGGTGCATGTTCGAATCGAGTAAAAACAAAATACGTTCCTTAAGTTTTAATAGAAGGAAATTTTAAGGTTACAATAGAAGAAAAAACCTTCGAGTATACCAAAGGCCAGTAAGTACTGTGTCCCCTTAAAACCGAAATAAGTAGTACTCACTTCGTTATTACACCAATATCAGATGTGAATATCCATTTTTCATTTTCATCACATTCAGACTTTCGCCAAATAATAACACAAAACTCTTATTGATTAAACCGTTTTCTCTGTAGTCTTCTTTCTAAACTGTAAACACTCTGGAGGCTTGATTCCAAATACTGCATAATATGCAGGTTTTTTTTTTTTTCTTCCTCCAGTGAAAATTAAGATGCAATCGTGCCATCGGAACACATGAATTTATCAAATGTTTTCATTTGATTTAAAAGAGCTGTGATTATTTAAGATTTTCAATGTCCATAGTATTTCAGCATCTAAAACTGTTTTTAATAAGATGCGCCTCTATCATGCTCCCTCGTTAACTACGTTGATTGTTGAGGACAATATTCGCTTTCAGGGTATTTTTTAAAAATAGTTCTTACAATGTTCATTGAACTAAATAGAAACTAGATTCCTGTGCTTTTTGTTCCTCACGTGGTTTTTTAAAGACCTTTCTCCTATCGATGCTAGGCTGAAATTTTTGGCACACAAAGTACATCTTGCAAAATGTGGTTCCAACATGTAGGCTTGCAACCATAAATTAAATTCTGGCTCTTTTAACGAGTTTGAATTAAAAATACATTTTCATGCACATTTTTAACACAAATCACGATACAAAAATGAAACAAGAGATCACGGACGTGATATGATCAGAATAAACCGTTTCAAATGTTGTGCACGCGCCTTTATTCTTCGAAGGGAGGAACAGCGCAATCTTCGTAAGTTCAACCGCGCTGTTTTCATATTTGAAGGAATTTGCTTATTTCGGTAAACAAAGGTTTTTAAAAGGCTATATTTTTAGAAAATAAAATTCAAGAACTTTCAACATATTTTGAAAGAATTCAAGGTTTTCATGCACTTGAAAATTATTTTTTTTTTTTCTTTTCCAAGCACTTTTAAAGTTTTTTTTTTTTTTTTTTTAAACCACATGAGCCATGTTACAACAAAATAATAATTGGTAAAGGGAACCAAACATTTTTACAGAAAATTTATTTGTACACTAACAAAATATAGCAAAAATAGTTATTTACATTATACAATCAAAATGAATTATCCATTTTCATTTAAAAAAAAAAAAAAAAAAAAAAACTTGGCAAGTTAAAACAATTTTAGCAAATAAGAAAAGTAATTTACATTACTAGATAATCAAATTTTGTTTGAAATACAATTATAATTACATCATAGAACTTGATGAAAATATTTTTTAGAATGGTGACTATGTAATATTTTTATACAGCTATTAGTTTTGTAGAGGTGTGGATCAGAACCTTCCTCAATGTTTATGTACAAAACAGCATCTATAAAAGAGATATATATAAACAGTCAAAAAATTTCTATTTGAAACAATTAAGAATTGATGACCTAAATCAATTCAATAAATCAATACTTCACTTCATTAGCAAAAAGATTGAAGTGAAAATCATATTCGGCTTTATTTTAATGCTCAAATAACTTTATTATATAATAGGATAATTTTTTTTTTTATGTTTATAGCATTTAATATAAAATCATAGAATACTAATAAGAAAAATAAATATTATTTAAATAACAAATTCAAACACAGGTTGAAAAAGGTGAAGATTTTAAATAGTCTATAAGAGCCTCCCTTAATGAAAGCATTATACAAGAAGCATTCCTACATTTTCTGTTAAAGCGAAATGTATCGAAGCAGTATTTGTTATTTTCATTTTATAATTAGGTACACACTTTGAGGTAGTTCAATAATATAATTAGCAATCATTATTTTGAGCATTGGCTTTTTTTGGGTATGAAGAATTAGCATTTAAATTTGAAAACAACAGAATAACTCAGTTGTTCTTTGTAATAATTAGTATTAGTGGAGTACAAATTTGAAAATTGGTAGTTCCTTTTTAAGCCAAGAACATAGTAAAATTAAATAATTGAAATCCAGTAGTGTAAAAACTTGTCACATCTACAGTAAATGTTAATGCAGCCATTTGTTCATAATTTTCTTGCAAAACTAGACATCAATAACAGATTTTGTGTTTATAACTAAATGTTTAACCCCTTGCCAGTGGAATATATTTGAGAAAAACGTGATACAGCAAAACGAAAAACAAGATAACTATTATATTCAATACTTTCACACACATACGAATTCAGGTTGGTTGAGGTTTAGCAGCACAAGGGCAACACAAATGCCTAACTGAGTTCAGGCTTCACTAAATTGAAACACCGATTTTTCTCTTGCCCGAACTCAGGTTGGGCATTCCAAAATTGGTGCATTTGCGTTGCCCAAACTGAGTTTGAGCGTCACAGGCAAGGGGTTAAAGTCTTAATTAATTGAGAACGTAATGGGGGAAGCATTTTACTTTATCAATAAAATAACTTGAGGTAGACTTAAGATCTTTGCTAGTAAGACCACTGCCCTGTTTAATATGCCATAGGCAGTTTCCTTCCTAGTATGACATTAGATAGGTACGATGGGCCAAAAGGCCTCAGTATGCATGGCTTTGCTACCCTCCTTTATAATCTACTTTAAGTTTGTTGTTATTGGGCTACTCACACTAAACTTATGGACTGTATATTTAGTAACTTTATAACTAGGGTAATGAAATTTATTAATTAAAATTTTCTAAATAAATTAAGTCTCAATAATAAATTTTAATTTTTATATATCTTGGAGGGTTAAATATGAAAATTTATGAAAGTTTATCAAATGAGCAAACGACAAAAGAACAAATTACAAGATTACTAAAGAATTATGAGCGGTAACGTAAGACACGAAGGGTGAGCACTGGAAGTAAAAGAATGAAGACACGTTATTTTTATAAATTCTATACAAACAAGAATTCAGATTCATAAAAGAGCGAAACACAAACTGACTTGAGATTAACAATGAACAAACATGAAACTTAAAATCTTTTTCTTTGCATGCTTAAAAAAAAACCAACAGTGAACTGATTGCAAAAGAATGAAGTCCGATTGGCAACAAGAAGAAAAACAAGCATCAATCTTTGAAACATCATGTAAAATAGATATCCGATTGCAAAGAATGAAGTAGAACAGCCGCAAAACTAATTAAAAAATATATCACATCATTTTTATCAATTATCCATTAAAACTGATGATGGGATTGAGTTCTAAATCTCCATAATCGTTGTACATAAACTATCATTTTCTAACAATACTAGAAACTAGTAGAAGAGCGAGATTGCTCAAAGAATGGTGTATAATGCACAAACATAAACTTTCAGGTAAAATATAGGTATCAATAAAATATAACATTTATTGAAATTTAATACACAGAATGCCCCAAAAAGAAGGTTCTTTACGGGAAGAAGGTCCTAAGGTCAAATCACATTATTAAAAAAATAACATCTTATCTTCAAAATAGATGCTGTTGATAGCAATTTATATAAAATGTGTTCTGGTGCAATCAGTATGAAACATTTAGTTAAAACTTTTTGTTGAACCAAAGACTACACTTCCAAACATATTTTCTCATGATAAAAAAAATTATTATGTTTAGAATACCTTAGATCTGAAAATTGACGAGTGTCCCAATATCCTCTTATCACATAGCACTTCTAAAATGGTAGAAGTCACATAATTGAAGGCAAGATATTTCAGTTAAATTTAACGATACAAGTGCTAATCTTTACAGAGGCTGTATATAAATTAAAATCTTAAAACATTTCAAATAAATTGCACATAAAAATCACACATTTTTATGGGTGTCTTGCCTTACTTTAGAACTTTTTTTTAAATTTACACTAATTATATTAACTATCAATTTACATTATCTCAAACAGCAGAGGAAATAAATCCAGTCACTAACTTTTAAAAACACTCAATACAATTACATCAATATTACAGTCAAACCCTGTTAACACAAAGCCGATGGGGCCACAGAAATTGTTCACGTTAACTAACATTAAGTTTTAAGTACGGAGACGGAGAACTGCTTTTACTTTGCGTTACACAGGATATCATTTTAAAGCGATTTTACGTTAACAGAGTTTGACTGTATTAAAAATATAATATATATTTTAAATACCACAGAAATATACAACTTGAATATTTTTTTTAAAGTATAACTTACTAGCATAACTTTAAAAATTTAAACACGAGGAAATTTTGTTAGAGAATTGCTTTCTATGACATGTTAATTAGAACAGCTTTTTGCAAAAAAAAAAAAAAATTACCTACATAAGAAAAACACTGAGCTTCCATTTGCATAAAGCTGTACATTTGACAATTTTGATTTACAGGGCTGCCACTGACTATAAGGTGTGAAAATAGTTGCTTTAGTAGCCCCAGATGTTAAAAATAGTAGCCAAAATAGTAGTCTCAGACGTTGAAAATAGTAATCTCGGAAGTTGAAAAAAGTGGTCTCTTTTTTCAAGTGGACAATTGAGGACTAGAAATGAAAAACGACCTCAGTACCAAAAAAGTCGAAAATCTTTTTTTACAGAAAAATATCCTAAAGACCAAGCTAAACAAAATGGAGAACGCACAAAGGATGAACTCCAGTAGTAATAGTTTAAATTCAATCTGGTACTTAGTCATAGCCTTAAGTACCAGATGCAAGTGTTTTTCATTTTTCGGCTCTCCTGAAATATTTTCTTTTTTGGACTTGGGTCGTTTTCTATTTCTAGTCCTCAATTGTCTTGCTCTTACTTTGAAGGTTTAAGTGTTCAACAAGATCAGAATACAACTATTGATTAACATAAAAGACCAAAACTCAGAGATACTCCCCGATAAATGTATGGTCTTTCGATTAAAAATAGTGTCTTAATACCAAGTAAACACGACATCCCATACAATAAAGACAATGCGTCGTAACACTCTTAACGATACTTTATCCGGTAAAACGTTCAAAAGAATCGAATATCCACTCTTTTTCAAGCCTTTTTTTTTATTAAAAGCAACAAAAAAAAACTTTTTTTAAACCTTCAAAGCAAAAAAATTGAACTTCACCCAAAAGCGACGATAAAAATCGACTGGCAAAAAAACATATATATTTTTTTTTTAATTTTCCAAAGTCAAACAACTTTTTGACAAAAAAAAAGTGTAATGTTTAAACAATTATACCGTATTGACAATAACAGACGGATCTTTAATTTTTTAAGCGACATTCTAAGCAATTAAAAAGCAGCTGTTAAATCCTTCAATCAGCGTAACCTTTGGCGAAAAGGACTATCACTTCAATGTAAATTTAAACGATAGTGCATTTCCTACCGATGCAAATCTCGCAATGGGTCTATTACACCAGCGAAATACGCAGCAAAAATGGCCGTCACAACAACGTAAACCTCGGCGATTACCCGGCACATAAGCCTAAGTCTTGGCAATAGCGGCCATTATATCGGAGTAACAATCAATGAAATTAACAATCACACACTAACGTAAATATTGATGATAGAGACAAACATTAAAGGAAGCAGCGACAAAAGTGGTAATTTTACCGAAGGTTTTGGAAATTCTGAATTTTAATGTGGATTTGCATCGATCTCAGGAAATTTTGGTCAATAAGCTGAAATGGGCATATCCGCAGAACTATATCATGCATGATTTTTAGTGTGGATTTCATTCCATATAGGTTAAGTTGGAGATTTGTTTACATTTTAGTGATAAGTGATGTGTGGATGCAAAATGTCACACAATAAGCTCTTCCTATTTCGTGATTTTCAGTACCTGGTGATTGACTTGGGAAAATAACAAGAATTTCTGATACTTAAATACTACAACTACCTTGGCAAAGTTAGGTGACTTTTTTAACAAGAAAAGAAAACGATTTACAATGACGTTATCAGGCCATTTAAACTGCACAAAAGTAGATGCCCCATTGGCTAAGTGGCAACTCTCAATAGTAAATGTATAATTTAATCGGTATTTTTAAGCAAATATAAATAAATTTTCAATTGGAAAAGAACAGGTTAAGAAAACTGTCTATACTGATGGCATTTTCTTATGGCGTTAAAGGCAAATTCCACAAATTCATTTTTGTCAACTAAAGTAAATAAATGCAAAACAATTTGATACTTGAGAATATATAGTGTATGATGTTAAGCCTTGCACGACAAAAGATAAAACATAGGAACCAAACAGGTAGGCGAAAACAACCGCGTATGACGTCGAAAATAACAATTGCCCGTGCGTGGTTACCAGGGAGATACTATCATTGGACTATAAAAATGACCACTCGATTCACAAATATAAACTAAAATTAACTCATATTTCAACAAAGTTCACTCTTCCCACCTCCTTAAAAATATCACCGTTTTAACAAAACTGCATCAGTACTCAATAGCCAATTGTTTTAGTTCGTCCTACTATCAGATTGCAATTTCTTAAAAAATGGTTGCCTTAGCCCAAAAATAGTTGAAGGTTTGGCTTAAAATAGCCGTTTTGGGCCCTTTTTTTTATTGAAATAGTAGCCCTAGTCGCCTGGCCATTAAAATAGTCGTTTTAGTAGCCTTTTTAGTCGCCTGTGGCAGCCCTGGATTTAAGAATGCATTCAATTTGGAGTTAATTTGAAACGGAGATTAAATACTACATCATAATTTTATTATGCTGTACACAGGGCTAATACAGATTTTTAGTAAATAAAAATAAGAAGTTTCTAAGGACCTTTCAAATAAAAAATAGTGAAATCAATTATTATTCATGCAATGTAATATCAGTTCTTCATTGCCACTTTAACACACCATTTAAAGTTTTCAGAAGGCTCTCCTACATTACTAATTGAACATCGAAGAAAGGGAGAAAAAAACCAGTTACAACAAATATACATAACTCAAAAATACAAAACTGAAATTAAGATAGTATCACCCATAATTAAGAAATATAATATAATATTTACCTCACACAGTGATATTTTACAAAAAAATAATAATAATAAACTGCCAAAGAAGTGCCTATATAAAATTAAGTAAATGGGCTATTGCACCATTCTCAATAATAAATATTGAAACAAATCTGAAAGTGATTACAAAATCATACCTTTTGATATACAAAAATTATGTTAATTTTCTTACTAA
Organism: Linyphia triangularis; assembly: GCA_963978545.1. NCBI lineage: Eukaryota > Metazoa > Arthropoda > Arachnida > Araneae > Linyphiidae > Linyphia > Linyphia triangularis. The sequence goes on from OZ021729.1 coordinate 67,283,749, forward strand.
AAAGGCTTATGTGAAACATGATTTTGTATATATTAAGCCGTCAAGGTAGCAGTAAATTGCTAGGAAGATATTTTTCTCTGGCAGTCTTCACATAATTTGTCATAATTTCCAAGTTCATTAAAATAGAATATGAGCATTTGAAGGAATAAAAGATTAGCATTGAATGAATTGAAATTAAAAATTTCTTCCAAATTTTACTGAATAAAATAATAAAAATTTATGTTTTGAAAAAGTCATGTCTGTTTTAACACGTTGACTGCCACAATTTAAAACATTTTTTTTTTGTCTGTGTGCCACATTTTCTTATATTTTATTTGCTTTTAAAATGATTTTAACTTATCAAAATTTGTGGAAATTTTGAATTTTTTTTCTAGTAGTCTATTAGTTTTTCAGTTGGATGTAACTCACAAAGCATCAAGTCTAATGTAACATCCATATGAAAATTTGTCTCAGTTCTAAAACACGCAAAAAGTTACCTTTTGAAGAAAAATCCAAGCCGAGTTCAGTTTTTTGTCTCCAAGGCCATACAAAATGTGCCTACATTAGAATAACATGGCATTTGTGAAGAATAGACAACTCACAGAACAAATTCGAAGGAATGTGAAAGGAATTATACTTAACTCACGAAACCTCTTGGACACAAAAGGTGCGAGTTGAATGCAACTCATATAGCAGTCAAGATGTTAAGTACTTTCAAAAGGCCCTCAGAAAATAAGAATTTATGTCCTTTTAAATAAAAATAAGTAGTTTCGAAGTGTTTTATAAGCCATTAGAAACATTAAGTGAACATAAAGAGTTTATAAGGACTTCTCAAAATCGTACGAACCCTGTGTACAAATGAGTCTCTGCTACAGAATTTTAAAAAACTGTACTGATCAAATCCAAACCATTTTTATACAACAAACTTCAATAAATACTTACATTTATACTAAAATACATCCTTTTCCAAATTTCTCACTAAGTGCACCACCACAAAAAATAGACTGAAGCACACCATGTGTTCAAGATTTAAAATTGGCAAAACTTGATTTAGTGTGCCTCCTGCAAAGTGACTGCTAGTTGATACTGATTACTCCAAACAGTACCAGTAGAAGTTCTACAAAAACTTCTTGAACATTATTGAATGATAACAGCACGTTTCCTCCAGTCCAAAAAGAAATTAAAGGTTGTAGCTGCATTATTATGCTTCCCCTGATTAATAAAGAATTCATTTATTTTACATGCGATTCAGGACACTTATTGTTAATGAGAGTTGTAATTGAGTTTGTATCTTTAGTATAGAAAATAGGAATGATCACTCTTCTAAAAGCATTTCAATAGTCTTGGTATTATTAACAACACACAATGAAATTTTCCGGCATTTGGTAAAGAGCTTGAATAACTTTAGGATGAGTTAAATTGTCTGATCAGATCCTCAACTTCATAACTTTGCTCCGATTCAGGTTCAAGTTTAGCTTTCTTTAGTTCCCCTTCTAATAGGCTGTAGGAGTCACAAGGCTGCTTTCGTTTCAGGTTATCAGCGTAAAGAGTTTGAGTGAGGCTCTTCATTCGCATCCACAGCTGATCTGCCAGAGTCCCAAACCCCACAGGCTCTCCAGCAACAATGTCACAGAGGGATTCAGGATACTCCTCTGATGCCTTCTCAGCAATGAAGCGCATATTTTTCTGCTCAGGATTTGAATCTATCTTCAGAATTTCTTCACAGATTTTGCTGACCAAATCCAATTTTTGCACTGCACTCAGTCTTTCTTTGTTCCTGAGGCATCTTAGCAAGTTTTCTGGCATCTTTAACCAAGGAATCTGGAAGGAAACTGCCCAAGGAGAAGGGATTCTAGTGTCTTGCACACTGTGGGTAGGAGCATATGAACTGATAACTTCCATGCTATGGGAGGGAGTATAAATGTTTTCTACTGGAGGGGAGGACCGAGGAGAAAGACCACTAGAATTGGTGAAATCTGCGCTATCACTTGATAATCGAACTTCGATTGCTGACTGAGAACTTGACACTTCACTGGTTTGAGCCTGGCCCCTCTTTTTATCCTTTTTCAGTCTGTCATTCAGGTAATACATTCTATACTTCAATTGTCTGGTAAAATGTTTTTCGTCATCTATGCCTGCACATTTGAAACCAGGAAACTGCTCATAGAACTTCTTGGCGACTATTTCCAATCCAGTATGGTCTTGTCTCTGCTTCCAAATCTCATCGCACAAAATACGAATCATTGTAATTCTTTCTCCTGTAGTCAGTTTGACTTTCCTGGTGAGGGAATCCATTATACCGGGGGGCATTTTATGCCAGGGAATGATAAAATCTTCAAGCACATTGTCGGAAGAAGCTGTTGAAGACACACTATTCATGTTGCTAGATGAATGATTTGGCGATTTGGCAATCGGCGCTTCGATACAAGGTTGCAAATCAGAACTTAACTCTTTTGCATAACTTTCAGACATCCAACGTCTTTGATTTTCAGCAACAGAAAGACTTGGATCCGACTCGCCATTTAAACTTAAGTTCAATTGCATTTTCATAATTTCCACTCTATTTCGCAGTTGCTTCATTAAAAGCGCATACTCGTTTTTTAGGACTTTTCCACCACGAACATCACAGAGAGATTCCGGAAATTGCTCAAACGTTCTCTTACCGATTATTTCCAAATCACTTTGTGATGGATCACTCGTTACTTCAAAGATATCGTTGCAAATTACACGAACCATAATTAGTCTATGTCGACTATTTAGTCGCATTTTATTTAAAAGAAAATTCATTACTGTTACAGGCATCTTGTGCCATGGGACTACAAATTTGTTAGCCCATTCTTTGGAATTAGAATTTGTATTTTTGCCAGAAGAATTTGTATTCTTGTTTGATGGAACAATAGCATAGTTTGATTCTGGATAAATCACTTGAGCCACTGCTGTATCAGAGCTTTGACTCCATTCATTACCAGAATTTATATCCTTTCTCGAGGGAATAGCATAATTAAATTCTGAAGGATTTTGTGACATTGATGAAATAGTACTTTGACTCCACGCATTGCTAGAATTCATATTCTTACTTGAAGGAATACCAATGCTTGATTCAGGAAGCATCTTTTCTATCATTGACAAACTAACACTTTGATTCCAGGCATTGCAAGTTTCTGTTTCTTTTCTAGAAGGAATTTCACAGCTTGGTTTTGGATATACCTTTAGGGGCAATGACAAAGTAGTCCCTTGATTCCAAGAATTTGCATCCTGTCTCATAGAAAGGGCATAATTTAATTCTGGATGCATCTTTTGGATTGACGAAACAATGCCTTGGCTCCATGAATTACAAGAATTTGCATCCTGTCTTGTAGAAATAACATAGTTTGATTCTGGATGCACCTTTTGGGACGCTGACGATACAGTGCCTTGGCTCCATGCATTGCAAGAATTTGGATCCTGCCTTGCAGAAATGGCATAGCTTGATTCTGGATGCATCTTTTGGGACGCTGAAGAAACAGTGCCTGGGCTCCATGCATTGCCAGAATTCACAAAGCCCGATTCTGGGTACATCTTTTGACTCCATCCAGGAATATTTATTGACTGCATAACACTACTTTGGTGAGAAGTATCAGATTCAGGTGAAAAGACCTGACGGTTGGGGTTAATTTGATTCTGAGACTGAGAAGGCATGTTATTTATTTGAAAGACAGCAGGTACAAAAGTCACAGGTTCAGCAGGACTGGTTCTCTTGGGCAAAACACTACCAGAACCAGCAACACCTAAAATTAAAAGCTGTAATTAACAGAAAGAAATCTCTGCAAAACAAATACGAGAAAAGAAATCATATTTCTAAGTAAATCAAGCATACAAAAGCTATCCAGAATCAAAATTCAACAACAAATTTTGAAGATTTTATTCCACATATATATCGCTTTAACAGGGTTGACACTTGAAATATTGAAGATAAAAGAGAAGTATTTAATTTCAAGATGATTGTGGAAAATTACAAACTTTTCAGGACATACCTTTATTTTTCCAAGCAGCAATCAGCTTCCTGGACTGAATAGGTTTTACTACCTTGTTCAGATCCTCCTCCTCAATGAAAGCCAGATCATCTGCGGTTTCAACGCCCATCTCCACCAAATACTCGTATATTTCTGTCACTTTATCATTGGGAAGATTTGGCAAAGCTGCTTTAATCAGTGCAAGGATCATATCACTCTGAAAATATACAATTCAAGGGTAAAAAACCTACAAGTTGTGAAAAACATACCCCACTTTATAAGCAGGAAAATATATAGGTTTTAAAAGATGAATTTGAAGGATGCCAAATGAATGGAGTGTTTACTTGTGATGCTAATTTGTTTATGGTAAAAAATGCGTGATGCTTACAGTAATTAGGATTGATAGCTTGCCACAGTAATCTTTAAAAAATTTTGTTACTGTGCAGACATGTATGCCTTAAGATTTTAATAATAAAAACTCAAGCAACGCAAAAACCAATTTGATAAAGGAAGCTTCTGATAATCTGATTTCAACCTTAATTTAGAGCTACAAACAAATAGTAGTTTAAAGTTTGTTGAAATGACAGGTTTGTAAGACATCATTTTAGCATTCAATAATGCTGAACGTTATAAATGCAAAACCAAAGGATAATAAATGTCGATGCAGGGTTTCTGCCTAAATAGAATGTCACAAATCCATGACTTTTCAAGACTGAAGCAAATAATTTTCCATGACTCAAGAAATCAAATCACAAACAATAATAATAATAACCTATATGAATTTTACTAACACGAACATAGTAAGAAAATCACTGTACCATAAAATGATTTTTATAAAGTTTTATTTTAAATTAAGGAAAAAATCCTTGTTTCAGTAACTTCCAAATCGGAAGAAAAAGGGAAAAATAATTTTCCATTCTTTGATTTTTCAGGTCTTAAAAAAGCTAATCAATCTTCAATAATTAAGAACTATTTGAAGAAAGAATAAGTCAATAACAATAAATTATATAATCAAAAATCAAATGTTTTGATATCAACATGCAAAGCAGAAGAAAGAAGACAGGGGGGGGGGGGGGGGAATGTAAACACTAGCTTATCAAAACTGTTTATTTAAGTTCTCATATTATGACATTTTTTTTTTTTCACCTAGAAGACCTTACTCAAGTGACGTTACAAATTTGGAGTTCAGAAATGTTTTCATTGGCTGCGGTAATTAACTGTGACAGTTGTTTCCGTCAAAATGTAAATAAAAACAAATGAATTTTCAATGAGCTGAATAGTCTAATCAATTTATCTTCTTAGATTAGATTTCTATCTTAGAATTATGACGTCACAGTAACGTGATTTTACTTAAAATGTTTAGAAATTCATGAAATTCACTGTTTTTCCATGACTTATGGCCATTTTTTGGCTCAAAATCACGACTTTCCATGACATTTCCTGACTTTTCATACGCAAAAAAAACCTATAGATGTTTAATTTTGTGAAAGAAATCAGCCTTACAAAACAATTTCAATGTATAAAAAAACAGAATAGCAAGCAAACAATCAGCAATACCTGAGTTTGGATATTTTCAAAAGCCTTAGGCATTTCCATTTTCTTCTCTTGCAAAGTTGGAGATGACATAAAAGTAGGTGGAGGCGATTGAATAGAAGATGCACATAAGGGAGTTGCCTAATTTCAAAAGACGATTAATACCAAATGAACAAAATTATTAAGTTTAACACAAAGCCCAATGTAATAAAAGTTATAGCAGTTTATTTAAAAACTCTTAAATAGATATAAAATTAGAACAGTAGCAAAAATAGAATGTGAAATAATTTAAGCAAAAGACTACTCTTAATTATCACATAAACTATCACAAACTCTTTTTTAAATCGAAGCACTATTAAATAATTCAGACTCAAATGCAAAAACAAAGATAATAAATAGTAAGCTTGTTATATTGCCTCAAATCTAATTATTTCAGTAGCTGAGGCTTTTCTTACAGTAGGTTTTGGTTTTGGCTCTGTTTTAGTTCGGACATCCTGCAAGATAATAGAACATATTTTTTTTTTATATAATCAGCCAACAATTAAATTGGTTAACATAAATTGGTTATTTGAGAAACCCCATAAGTAATTTTCCATGAAATTGAGTTTTTTACATTAAACAGTTCCTTAATAGTAGCCACACCATTTAGAAGAATATTATGAATCTCATTATTTTTATGGCTATAAAAAGTTTAAAAGTTGGTGTTTGAAGAATGAGTGCCATCAGTCCTGGACTAGTGGTGTTTCTTGTCAACAAGCATGCATACTAGCTGTGATAAATAATAAATAGGCTTTGGATTAGTTTCTAAGGAAAATTTTGATCCCCTCTAATTCTCTTTTTAGATGCATGGTCATTATTATTTACCTTGTTATCAGTGACAACAACAGGAGAAAGGGCGTCTTTTGTAATTGCAGCAAATATGAGCTGAAAAGATGCAAATAGTTTGGAAGAATGAGACCAAGAGATTTTTTTTTTATGTACATTAAGCAATGTGTATTGCAGCAATGACAGTTTTTATTGATTTTCATGAACCTGCTATCAGTGAAGTTATGGGGTTTCTCATCTTATTCAGTTGTTTTTCAAGAAACTTCATCATTACCGTAACTTTTTGGCGTTTGGGACTTGGCATGGTTTTGGAGCTTGTCTTATGCTTCGAGCTTGACTTGTGCTTCGAGCTTGACTTGTGCTTGGAGCTTGCTTTGGAATTTGACTTGTGTCTGGAGCTTGGCTTGGGTTTGGATTTCGACTTGTGTTTGGAGCTTGACTTACGTTTGGAGCTCTTCGATGGTGGTACAAATATATTTTCAAAATTTTTTTCCTGTAAAAGGTCAATGCATTGTACATCCATAAAATAAGGTACACAATATTTTTTCCAATACAACTGATTAAGAAACACATCATCATATAATAAGGCGACAGGTTGTAATGTACACACATTATGCTTGAATATTGTTAAATTTCTTTCTTTGATATATTCACCAAGTTTCTTATCCACAAAACATAATTCAGGACTTTTTTCCATAACTTTTTAAATCTACTTGATATATTTTGTATAATTTAGGAAACAATTGGAAATTTTTTACTTTTTGAAATGAAGCGTTTGGAACTTTAAATAAAATACATAAATTTTTGATTGATAAAATCAATTAATACTAAAGTCCAAATATAAGATGTATATTATTTTGAAATTTCTCCGAACAATCGAGATTATTTTGAAATTTCTTTACTTTAGCAGTTTTAAAGTAATTTTGCTGAAAATAGATGTATTGGAACAGTTAGTAGTAGAAATGGTGAATTGAAGTAGTTTGCATGCACAACAATCCTCGTAGTTTTTAAGTACCTTATAAAGACAATGAATAAAAATGAACTCTTCTGGATTTCTAAGGACTGCATGAACTCCGATCTCAGAAATACTATAAGACTTTTGCTTTTCTTTTTAAATAAATTAAAAAAAAAACCTATACATTTTTTTTTTTACTATAATGTATTGCCTTTTATGTGAAATTGCAACGTAAGTAATTTTGAGCTTAGATCTTAGTTATCTTGGTGTTAGACCACAACGAAGAAAACATTCATTCAACGCCACTGACCAACTTTTTATTGCCTACAAAACTTGATAAAATGCATTGAAGTGCACAAGTTTCAGCGCGACTGGATGATAGCAAATGAGTTGATTAGCCGTCCTAAAAATTTTCTTGCCGCAAACAAAATCGAAGTGGATATAAAAGACTTCAATTCAGAACCTACCATTTTTTGCAAAATGTCTGCTTCAATTTTAACTCCAGCCTGAACTACATCTTCTGCAGTTAATTTCATTAGCCTTACTTTGGGAAAGAAATCTTCCTTCTGCAATAAAATAAAATCATGTGATCTACAGTTGCAATTCTACTCCAAATATGTCAGGCTGAGTTATAATTTTAATCCAAAAATACTGAATAAATTTTTACTTATTCATTTCAAACTAATAAAAAAAAAAAAAAAAAACTTAATATAAAAATAAAAACTGTTGTAATTTTAATTACGACTCAAAACTATTGCTTACAATAATTGTATATGATTTCAAATAGCTATAAATACGATTTATAATAATCTTAAATATGATTTATAATACATTTTAGATTTAAAAAGTTAAAAAAATAGTAACAAGCATGAAATTAATACATGCAAATTAACACATTAACTCAAAATTTAATCAAAATTAAAAGCCCGAAGAAAGCGAACAGAACTTATTTTTTAATGAAATATAAATTGAAATTGTAAGTGGAATAACCTTTTTAAAGTAATTTTGATTCTTGGTTTAGTGGAATTCTGTTTTTAATGTTTTTAAAAAAAGATTCCTGATTATTTACTAATTCCCTTAGAATTTTGTTTTTGGAAACTTTTTTCAATCTAAATAATTTTTTAACAGGTAGTTAAGTCATACTTGATCATAATCATATTATGAGGAAGGTCGGAGGAATTATGTGGAGTGGGACAACGTGCCCCACTGCTATTATAGGTAAGAAGATAAACTACAAATATCTTATTAGTAAATGACAGTGGGACAATATTCCACAAGTTTTAAAATTGGTAAAATCCCATTGGTGTATCTTTTTTTCGTGGGACACAGGAATCCTGTTAGTAGTCTAAGGGTTAAAATTGAAATATCCTTCGTAATATTTTCCCTGATGCTGCTCATCCTGAACATAGAGGGAACAACACATTTAAATGCAGTCAAACCCTGCGAACATAAAATATAAAAGGTTTTCCGTATGATGAAGCTTAAACTTAACGCTAATTTATTTGTTTAACACGAAAACGCCAAAAATTAAATCCTATTTAAAACAAAAAGTAATTTGCTCTTCAAACCACTTTTTTTATGATCTTCATTATATGAGATGAAATGTCAAGGTGTGACAAAAACATTCCTCAACTTGAGACTAAATGAAAGAGGGAAAATGCCCGAGTGATATAAATTCAAGCACTCTATCAAAGATTTTAAAAAATTGGGAAAATTTTGAAGCGGCTTTTGCTGTAAATCAATGTGAACTTACAAGGAAAAGGAAGCAGACAGAAAAGTAGAAGGTGTGAATTGAAAACAGCAGTATTAAAAACGCAAACCGCCAATAGTTTAAATTTGCATTAATTAGAGGAAAAGGTTTTTAAACAGTTAACTTGAAACATTTCTGCTGTTCCTTCGACTTTCTGTTAATGGGTTTGCCTGTATATAGGCACAGAACAAAGAAATGTGTCATTACCATAGATTCAACGTTAGGTTCTTTGGTAGGTGCAACCTTTTTTGATCTGCTTTTTGCACCTGACTTCTTGAGTTTAGAAACTGGTCTCTTCCGTCCCACAGACGTCGAAGCTCTGGGCTTTGGTCCAGATTTTTTACGTTCCATAGACACGGAAACTGGAGGCTTGGGAACAGACTCTAGGCATTCCATGGACGTAGGAATTAGAGTCGTTGGTTCCACAGATGCAGAAACTTTTTTCTTTTTAGTGGCTTTGGTAGGAGGGAGTTTTCTTTTCTTATGATTCTCAGAAGATTGGTACTCAGGATCATCATCTTCACCCATCTCCTCATACAGTGGCACATCAAATTTGACTAATCTTGGGGGTCTTTCAGGTGGTTGCGATTTGGCCATATTTGAGATCTTTACCATCCTCGGCTGTTGTGTTCGGACAGAATCGGATAGCTCTGGCATTTGGGCAGATTCGGGTAGCAGTGGTGTTTGGGCAGAATCGGGAAGCTGTGGCGTTTTGGAAGAATCGGGCAGCTGAGGTGTTCGGGCCAAATTGGGTAGTTGTGATGTTCGGATAGAATCGGGGAGCTGTGGCGCTGGTATACCATCAACATTCTGTTGAAAAGTACGCTTGATCTGCTTAAAGTCTGTGAATGAAAAGCATGTCTCAAAATACTAAAAGAAAACAGAACAAGACAGTAATAGTAGCATTTAAAAATACAGTGGTCACAAAAACAAAACAAAAAAAATAGTCCAAATTTCTTCACTGATCTTTCAGATTGACGTTCTTGATTTCGTGTTGTTTTTTGCTTTGTTTGCGTGTTGTTTTTTGTGCCACTAATGAAATTAATATTGAAGGTTGACAAATGCTTCGTTAAGGATCTTCTGCCATAGCGATGTTCATTTTAGCTGCACTTGCCAAACAAGGGTTTCAATAAAGCCTGATTTTGGCCAAATGAAACTATTTCCTCTCTATGCTACTCAGTTAAGAGTAATCATCTGACAACTGAAACCTTACTCTGGTATCCCGTTCTGGGGCAGACCCAAGATCCTGATTCAGTGTGACCCGGAACATACCAGAGTTACCTAGAGGTATTTTCCAGACAACCTCTCCCCTACAAAGTGCATGGATCCCAGCTTTATCCTCTACTCCAGAAAAATATAAAAATAATGGAATTTGAATATCACTGGTACTTACTGGTAATAGCATATTTCCTGTATCCCTCTAAATCGCAATCTATTTCATTAATCGTCTTTTGGTTTCTCATTGCAGAGCGAAATCTCTGCTTTGAGTCCACAAGTTCTTTATTTCCAACGGCATCCGGCCTGCCCTTCAAACGATCCCAATCCTAGAAAATATCATACTCAAACAATTAATGATTAGATCATGAAATAACAATTAATGATTTGCTTAGATAATAAATGCTTGTCACCTGAATGGCATATGGTTTCTAGTTAATTGCATATCATTTGTAAAAAGGCAGTACCAGAGTTAGAAAAGTTGAAATATTTTTACATGCCAAAATTAAAATTAATATAAAGTTAAAAATTGGCATGCCTAAACATTATATACATTTGCTTATCAGTCAAACTAGTAAATGCTAAGGGTATCAGGACAGATTGGTCAAAACAAACAACTACGTTTGACTTTGAATAGTTAAATGAAATAATTAAATAACAAATCATGCATATAGTTTGTATTGGAGAAAATTAGTAAGAATATCCCAGATAAAAATTAGTTAACTATAATGTAAATGTATAAAAAAAAAAAATCTTAATTTTACATCCAACTATCAATTATTACAGATTAAAATGAAGTCAAGGTCTGACTTTCAAGTATTCACTGGCTCTTTCAACTTAACCAATCGAGAATTTTCTTTAGTTTTGTGAGGTAACAGGAACTAAAGCAATATTTTTTTTAGGAATTAATTTCTCCCTAAGATTTGATGCCAAAAAAAATGGTAAATACAAAAGTTTGAAATCTTGACATCATAGCAAATTTGTTGCATAAAATATAGAAATTAAAGAAAGCAACTGCTATCAACTGCCAACTTGAATATTTTTTGTCACCAAAAGAAAAAAATGTTCAATCACTAAATTTCTGCTTTTACTTTTCGATAAGGTGTTTTTTAATACTGAACATACATAGCTAACAAGAAAAGCAAATAAAAATAGAGTAGGACACAAGAAAAATAAATACCAAATTGAAATACAATAATTCAAATTAGTCCCACAGACAGTTGGAAAATAGATTTTCAGAAATCAGGTCAGTAACTATAAATGTTACACTATCTGGCCCAAAAGTATCCGGACAGGAACTAAAGAAGTCCTAAAGTAGTGGACCGGGCAGGTGACGTAATTTAATGCGTATCCAAAAGCTATAAAAGTGTTGGTAGTGGTTTGTCAGGTCATAATTATGCATTTGTGAGACAATAAATAAGTTAAAAGAGCTTAGCGACTTTGATCGTGGTATTATAGTGGGATGTCACCTTGGTGGGAAATCAGTTAGTGAAATTTTGGACATTCAACAGAAGCCAATTACACTGTGAATGATGTAATTGTGAAGGGGAAATGTCGAGGCAGTGAAACTGCAGAAAAACAAAGTGGCAGGGTGGAAAAAAGCTAGTGAATGCAGCCGTAGAATTCTGAAAAATGTAGTGAAACAAAATTGTAAGTTCTCGTTAAATGAAATCACCTGGGAGTTCCAAAGTTCTTCAGGCGTTAGTACTAGCAGCAGGACTGTTCGTAGAGGGTTAAAAAAACTGAGATTCCATGGTTTTGCAACTATTTACAAGCCGAACATCACTTCCCAGAATGCGAAGCGGCGATTGTAATGGGGCAAAGCTTACTGTCATTGGACTGTGGAAAAATGTTCTTTGGAGTGATGAATCTTGCTTTACAATCTGGCAGTCTAATAGTCAAGGCTGGGTTTGGCGGATGGCTGGTGAGTACTTCTTACGTGACTGCATTGTGTCAACTATAAAGTTTGGTTGTAACAGCATCATGGTGTGGGGGTGTTTCTCATGGTTTGGCATGACGCTTTTTGTTCTTGGGGGTGGAAGTATGAACACTGAGAAGCATGCAGACAATCTAGACAATGCTGCTCTTCTCTGTGGCAATATTTCGAAGAGGGCCCATTTCTCTTCCAGCGGGATATTTGCTCCATTCACGCATCCAGACTTATGCAGTCATAATTTGATGAAATGGGTGTTTAAAAGCTGGATTGGCATTTTCAGACACCCAATCTAAATCACATAGAGCGCTTTTGGGACAAATTAGAATGTAGATTACGTAGTCAAATCAACCATCTTCACTGCCTTCACTCACTTCAGCTGTGATGGACGCCTGGATGTCAATTCCCATGTTAACCTATCAAAACCTAGTGGAAAGTCTCCCCAGACGTGTGCAGGCTGTCATTGATGCAAAAGGTAGGAGCAACATTGTATTAATATATGCCTCGGGACTCTCTGAGTCGGTACAGCTGGGTGTCCGGATACTTTTGGAAAGATAGAGTATTATAATTAGTTTTTTGAAAATAGGAAATAATGAAAACTTATCAAGAAATCGCCAATGTTACAGATATTGAAACTAAAAGGTAAAGATGGCTAAGGCATATCCTTTGTGTGAATGTTAACCGAACAATAAAGACCTTTCCCTAAAATCATTAGAGGCCAAGTCTCCACAGAAGACTAAAATTTATTAACCCTTTATTTACTAGTGGGATTTTATAAGTTGGGTCAGTTTTCTCATGATACTGTACTAATTTAAACGCTTTGAAACCCATTGGAACTCAGAAATCCATTTCTATGTGGTTCGTTCTCCAATTGTTGGACGGTAGCCCAAGATTAATTTTCTTTATATACAAACTTAGGAAATTTTTCAATTTTTATAAGCATCTTGGCTTTGCATCTTCTTATATACTTGTCTCTAGCAAGGTTCCAAAGAAAAATAAGCTTGCGCTACCATCCAACATTTGAAGAACGAGCCACATAAAAGTGAATTTGAAAATCCTTAAGAGTCTCAAAAAGTTTAAATTAATACAGTACCAAAAGGAAACTGATGAAACTTGCAAGTCCCGTCAGTAAATAAAGGGGCAGTCCCATAGTTAACTGTAAAATTCTCAGTCGTCATCAAATATCCATCTGAATTCACATATTAATGTAAAAAAAAACTCCCTTAGACAAAAAAGTGGTTTGGTCTGACACTTTTTAGGAACCATTCATAAAAGTCGAAATACAAACTGAAAATCACATTTCTATCATATCTCGTCAAATAATGAACAGACAATTTCTTCCACAAGCTTGTGTTATTTATCAAGAGAATTTTGCCTTTTCATTTTATTGCTAACTTGCAATGTCATTAATTTAAATCAGTAAGGACATAATAACCAGACAGGTTAGTATATATCCAGAACAGGGATAAAGCTGTGGGTGCCTTTTCTAGCTTTTTCTACTTTTTTTTTTTAAATCCCATGATTAGTCATTGACTTAAAAGAACAAATAAATTGAAAAGTGCAAAGTATTTTTCCAGTTGATATTTGGTATAAAATAGCTTTATATCTAAAGTTAATAATGATTTTTTAATGAAAAGTGTTTTAATAATTGTGTTTAATTAAACATGTGCGATGGAACTCGTAATCATTTTAGCATTTTGCTAAAATGAAATTTGTGATTTTAGCTATTTTGCTAAAGAAATTTTGTACCTCAGCTTAAAAAAGGATCCCCCAAAGGATCCAAAGAAAATATTAATTATATAAAAGTGAGTAATTTTGCTTGTAGTTTGTATTTAAAGCTTTTTTGGATAATCTACCGATATTTACGGCTTAAAAAAGTTTGGCAGATCAAAGCATTCTTAATTTGTGAGCAATTTTCTAATTTTCATAGTATTTGGCAACGCCGAAAATTTGTAGTTAGCTCTCCACCCATAAAGAGAAATACTCAATGAAAGCAGAGAAGAAAAAGACTTAGGTTTAGAAAGAATTTAGATCTGTTATTCTGTAGCAGGTTCCAAATGGGCTGTGAATCCACAGAACTGTTGTTAGTTACCAAAAATTTATTTTTAATCTTACCGAAAAAACTTTACTGTAATTCACAAAACGGGACTCATGCTTCCTCTTTGCTTTTTCACCCTAAAGATTAATATTTGTTATACACAGTTACCTAAAAGGTTCCCCTTAAATTTATACATTCATGACAAAAACAGAGCTATAATAAAACAACTAGTACTAATGAATAAGTTAGCGTAAGATTAGCCAATCATTGTTAAAATTTAACAAAAATCCTGGGTCTAATCATTGAGAAGTTATGATCTAATGTACCATAATCTATGTAACAATGGCCTTGACAGTGAATTTCACTATACCACTTGTTTATTCCTATGATCGAAAAAAAATAGCCCAAGTATGAGCCAATACTTTTTTTTACTTACTTTGAAAACTGCTATTTCATCTGTTGACCAACTATTTTTTGCCTTGTGTGTCCATTTGACTAAAAATGCCCCACGTATGTGCTCGTCCCAATACATCATCTCTCCATATGTTTGTGCATCCAAGGCAGGGACGATAAAATCCTCCACAATTCGTAAACTCTAGAAGAAAATCAAAGTTCAATTTTTTTCTTTCGGAATACAAAATTATCAACTTATGATTTTGCCAAGCAATGATACATTTGTGGTCTTCTAAATTAGCAAAATGAGATGGAAAAAAATTAATCAATACATACAAAGTTTTTTACGTAAATATTTAATATGCACTGATAACTATTACGTGTAATTACAACTTATTTCAGCGCTTTTGTGCTCCTATCGCCCTTTCATGATGTTTGACTACTACGAAGAAAACCATTGATTCTGCACCATGGATTAAATCTTTCTTGCCCCAAAAACTTGATAGAATGCATGTACAACGAAGCTATCTGTCAAATTCCAGCTTGATTGGATAAGAATAAGTGGGTTAATTAGCTCTCCAGAGATTTGGCCATCACAAACAAACAAAATCAAAATGCATATAAAAGATAAATAAAAGCACTATTAAAGTGAAAAAAAAATATGCCCAAAGCTACGTGCAACAATCTGAACCAAGACACAAAATAAAAGTGAGCTGCTAAACATATTTTTAGTTATGTTCTTCACTTATTAAGGTTATTGAAAGAATCATTTTAAAAATATTTACAAGAAGTGTTTTTTTTTAAATAGTACCTTTTTATTATTGCCTCTTCATAACTTTTCCTTAGTTAACAATTAAGTTCAGCTACTATGATATTATCACAAAACATATAACACTTAAAAAAAAAGTCAAACCAAGAACAAATGGGAGCTGTTCATTTGAAGATAACTAGATGGCACAAAATTTTACAAAAGCATTCATGCAAAATCATCTTTTAACACACAGGTTTTTATCATATATTTCTTCTGGATGATGCATTTTTTTTTATGGCAATCCTTTCTTCCGTAATTTTACAGAGAACACAGAGCTGTTTTACAAGCAATTTTAGAATACTCAGAAAAAATTCTCATCTTGATTACTTGGATATTTTAAAAAACCTGTTTAGATTAGATTAGCTTTGAAAAGAGAGTGGAAAAGCCATACATACTTAAGGCTGTTGGCTCATTGTACTTCGCTAAAATCATACTAAGAAGACTGCCTATGGCTTATTAAACAAGGTAGTGGCCTTACAGAAGGCC
This sequence comes from Linyphia triangularis, assembly GCA_963978545.1. Classification (NCBI taxonomy): domain Eukaryota; kingdom Metazoa; phylum Arthropoda; class Arachnida; order Araneae; family Linyphiidae; genus Linyphia; species Linyphia triangularis. Next base: position 67,299,659 of record OZ021729.1, read on the forward strand.
AAACAGTCTGAAAGGAGGACATTACAAAAGTCGTCAGATTTGATGCCAATAACTCCACAGGTTTTAAGCCTAACGCCCAGGAATGATTGGCATTTGCCGAAGACATGTTCTATTGTTTCAGCCGAGTTTCCACAGCCTCTGCATAGGTTGTTTTCAACAATTTTCATTGTTTTAAGATGATTCCAAAGACAGTGACCGGTTAGCAAACCAATCATGATTCAACAATCCAGTCCCAGTATACTTTGCGTTTGGTTTGAGGTTTCTTTTAAAAAGTGTTTGGATTGTCTCGTACATCAAGACTTTTCCATTCTAGATCAGTTTCTTTCTTAAGACTTGATCTAATTGATCCCTTGACCTCTGGTAGTGAGACCCTAGAGGCTTGTTGGATAAAATTCCTGTTAGTACGACATGTTCGAGAAATTCGTGATGGCTTTATATAAATATAGTGGGCATGAAGTTTTTAGTCTTAAATTATGTTGCATGACAGATCACATGAAATTTATCAGAATTATAGGAAGATTTTTTGATGTACTTTAATGTTTTATATACATTTCAAAATACTTTTATTTGCTAGTAATCCAGTGTTTTTAGAGTTAAAAAAGGCCAAACATCAAATAAATTGTAACAAAAAGATTTTTTGGACTCGGAAAAATGTCCTGAACATCAAAAGTCTAGAAAAATCTAAATAACGGAAGCCCGCCATATTGGTCATTGGCCGCCATCTTAAATTTCTCTCGAAGTAGTAAATTAATGCTACAGGGCTCTGATTTCCTTCAAATATGTACAAAATGAAAGGGTTTTTAATATTTAACCTTATAAACTAGAAACACATTCTATTTCAACAACTTTTTGATAGTAATAAATTTAAAAATACATTTTTTTTTTACTTATCTTCATTGCTTATTAATCCTAAATATATTACTTTTACAAACAATTTGACTGAAATCACAAAATTTATTGTATTTTATAAAATTTTTAAACAAGTCAAAAACTACCCATACCAACTTAGATATTTAAAAATAGAAGCAGTTTGATGCAATTTATAACCAAAAAAGGTAGTGATATGACACAAAAGAAAATTAGTTCTCATTCTATTTTTTTGCAATTTATTTCAATTGAACACCAAGGAAAGAGTTTAAATGATTTAGTCGTCATCCTGACCCATAGTCCAATATTGGGTAGATACAGCTTTTGAAGAATAAAAAAATAAGTTTTTAAGGATTTTTTAATGATGTTTTACATTTTTAAGGACCTCTAATAAATTTGCAATGGCAAAAACTCAACATAAGTATGAAAGATTACATTTATAAGAATCAAAATTGACAAATAAACAATTTAAATAACATTTAATTAGAATTTTATTTATAACTTAGGTAATTTTATTTTCTATGTCTAACAAAAATCCATCTATATTTAAAGTAAAAAAAAGTTAGTGTTCCTAGAAATCAACAATTCCAAGCAACTCGGAAGATAAAATTGCTCCAATGATAAAAGATGGTCCAAGCCAGTAGAAAGGGAAAATAGAAACATCACATTTGGAAAAGCTAAAAACTTTAAGAAGAAAAAAAAAATCGAAATTCAAAACTAACAGGGGGCATAGTGAGTTTTCTAAAAATATTAGGTAGGAATTTTAGGGATAATTCCAAAAATTTCAAGGATTATTACCAAAAATTTAAAGGTAGTTCTTCAAATTTTAGATATAATTTTTTTAATGTTAGGGATAACTTCAAAACATTTAGGGATATTTCTTTTGAAGTGGACATGGGCTCCTAACACATATTCTTTCCAAAGCTGGTTTCAATACTGTCAAAAAACTGGCAATCGAAATTTTTCAAAAAATTTAACTTCAAACAACTTTTTAGCAAAATAACAGTAATACAATTAAATAATTATACTATTTTGACAAACATGCAAATTCAATGAAATCCACTTTTCTCATTTGAAGAAATATTGCGGGTTTGGGAGAAAAACGGAGAATTTTCAGGGTGTTTTTTTTTAAGGAATTATCAAAAAATTTTAGTACAGTTTTAGGAATTTTAGGGAGAAGAAAAAATTAAATGAATATTAGGAATTTTAAAGCAAATGAGACCCCTGAATTAAAAGAAACCGAGAGGAAAAATAAGGAGTGATAAAAAAATAAACAGTACTTAAGGACTTTTTGAGACAGTGCGAACCCAGTACTGATGCATCATTTCTTTTGCCAAAATATCTGCGAAAGTATCTAATTAAAACATTTGAATTTTTATACCAGGTATACCAAAGATAATAAAATATACCGATAAATAATGCCTATAAAAATTTTACAGTGAGAAAACACTATGTTATTTGCCCTTCAAATTTTGTTAATTATCTTTTGTTACTGATATTATACCTGGTACAAAAACCTTATAATATTCAAAAAATACTCCCACAGATATTATTCCAAAGAAATGAAGCTTTGTGTCGACGAGAATTGTTTAGAAATTATGGACAAGAAATGTACCGATTTCTCCCATGTTCAAATTTAATATCTTGAATAGACTGATTGGGAAGGGAAATGATTCTAATAGTGCATTGTAATTGACTTTTTTATACATGAAACATTAAAAATGAAAAACAATTATCCACAAGTAATTTGCTTAAAAAACTTACAGTACAACGTGATTCTTTGAGATTTGAATCATCAGCTGCTCCCATATCTTTGCCTTCTGTCTTGCTTTCCTTCTTTGGATACTCACAAACCTTCACATTCAATACTTGCCTTCCCAAGATTATACCACTTTGGGGAGAAATTGGTAAAATAAAAATAATTTATTATTATGACGATCCTTGCCATCCAGACTTACAGTCTGCACATTATTTATTACACTTACTTTTCAACTCAAACAGAATATACAAATTAAAAAAAAATAAATAATAATATTCGGCTTAGGGTCGATTTTCATTTTACCCTGAACCTCAAGTCCATAATAAAGTTTTCATTTTTAATTTGAGTTTTATAAAACATTTACACATCAATACAATTGAACAACATCAGCACACATCTCTTTTTATAAAAGCAAGCGCATGCCCACACAACGCCTTTCCTGCACATGCACAAACATGAAGTGAGGACGGACACCGTATCACACTTTTGACAATTGAAAACAATACCCTTGGGCTTAAGGTCCAGGGTTAAAATTAATCTTGCCAAACATAAACATACAAGTACATAGTATTTCACTTTTTGATACAAATTGAGAAATTTATAGAAGCATATATAGAAAGTATAGTTATAGCAAATACATATAAGTTTTACAGATCAAGATTTTAATTAATCCCCAAGAAGTCATAGAAAAGATATGAAACTACATGAATGACTTTTCATTGCTAAAATACAAATGATAAAATTTTGTAGCGAAGAACAGGTATTCAGCTAGTAATAATTTATAGGTCCAGCTTACTTATTTTCAAGAGTGAAACGTATCGCAAGAGATCTATTCTGTATTCCATAACAAGAGCACGTGCACGTAAGCTTGAATGTATAGCAGCTAAGCTCAGAACAACCTAAAATTAAAACAGAGAAGTTTTAAAAACAACTTTTGTTAATCAGCAGGAAACTTCTTTTTTAAATTAGAAGCACTAACTTAGGCTTTTAATGTTTCCCTGCTTGCTTGTTGCCCTGTTTTTTTGTTGTTGTTTTTAATTTGTAGTTAATTGTTAAAGATGGTCTGTGAACATGAAATCTGTTAATAAATTTAATTTTTTATATTGCGAAATATTTATTAAAAATAATAATAATGTCCTCCAAATTCATTTAAATATTAGTAATATACTAATATTTAAGTAATATTAGTAAATCCTTTTTGTAAAGTAACATAGAAACTTTAAGAGCAATGGTGCCAGAGTAAATTTGATTTCTAAATAAAAAATAAAAAAAAGTGGGAGAAATTCGATTAACACTTGATCAGGTAATAATGTGCCTATATGTTGGCTATTTTTAAAAAGAATAAATCAATTGATTCAAAATTTAGAATACTGAAAATTTGTGTTATTTTGAGATTATATTTATTGTGATCTCTGAGACTATGAAAAAGATTAGGATTCCACAAATTAACATAGGGATATCACTAAACTCAATAAAACATAATATACTAGCCTTGAGTGCTTGTACCCTGTGAATGCTGATAAGGGAGTACAACACAAAGCCTTCCATTGTCTTTATTCCTTTCATATACAGCTGTGTCATGCACAGCTTGAACCACATGCTCAACAGCAGATTTACCTGGAAAAAATACTTTATACTGCATCTATTTTGTAACAAAGGACAATCCTCGCACTTTTTAAAAATGAGTGAAATTAGTTTACATTTATGAAGAATTTCTTTTTAATTCCAAATATTCAAACAAAAATTCTTTAAAAAAAGTTAGTTATTTAAATATTAAGAAAAGAAAATGCCCAAAAACCTTGTCCGATCACAGTCCAATCAAAACACTCAACTATAGCTGTGACGTCAAAACACCCTTCCATTTCTATGGTTATTGTGAGGTTTCTGCCTAATAGTTGGCGTTGGTTTGGTAGACAGTTGCCATATCCCATACAGGTTAGTGCAATTAGTGAAAAACTTGAAAAACTGGTTTCTGCTGCTGCGTTTCGAGCCAAGTTATTTCAGATCAAATGACGTCATATTCAATTAGACCCGAATAATTTGTTTTCTTGACAAAGTCTAACAGGAGAACTTTTAATGCTAATTAAAAAAAAAAAAAAAAAAAAGCGTATTGAGCAGAAATTTTTGTGTTTATGGCCTTTTCGAAACATTTAGAATTGAATGTATAAAATAACATTTATTTCAAAAATGAAACTTCAACCAATATAAACTAATTAACTTTTAAAAATCATCATATTTTTTTTTTTTAAACAAAAATAAAAAAAATGCAGGAATTGTCAATTGAAAACTTAATCAACTCCCACTCCTTCTTAATAACCATTTAACTATTTCCCAGTTAAGTATTTGCCATCAATTCATATAGATTTTTGATTAGCTTTCCAACAATTTTTAAATTTCTAGAATAACTAATTTTGTTCTAGACTTTCTATACAGCTAGCTGCCCTAAATTGTATAAAATAACTTTTATTTCAAAAATGAAACTTCAATCTCTACAAATACAAACTAGTTAACTTTCAAAAATCATTATAATTTTTTATTTTTTAAAACAAAAATAAAAAATACAGGAATTGTCCATTGAAAATGAAAACTTAATCAACTTCTACTCCCTCTTAATAACTATTTAACTATTTTTGTAGAGCAATTTTTCCAGTTAAGTATTTGCCATCAATTCATACAGATTTTTGATTAGCTTTCCAACAATTTTTAAATTTCTAGAATAACTAATTTTGTTCTAGACTTTCTATACAGCTAGCTGCCCTAAATTGTATAAAATAACTTTTATTTCAAAAATGAAACTTCAATCTCTACAAATACAAACTAGTTAACTTTCAAAAATCATTATAATTTTTTATTTTTTAAAACAAAAATAAAAAATACAGGAATTGTCCATTGAAAATGAAAACTTAATCAACTTCTACTCCCTCTTAATAACTATTTAACTATTTTTGTAGAGCAATTTTTCCAGTTAAGTATTTGCCATCAATTTATATAGATTTTTGATTAGCTTTCCAACAATTTTGAAATTTCTAGAATAGCTAATTTTATTCTAGACTTTCTATACCGCTAGCTGCCCTAAATTGTATAAAATAACATTTATTTTAAATAGGAAACTTCAATCTATAGAATGACAAACTAGTTAACTTTTAAAAATCATTATAATTTTTTTCCCTTTCCCCCCCCCAAAAAAAAACCAACCCAGGAATTATCCATTGAAAATTAAAACTTAATCAACTCCCTCTCCCTCTTAATAACCATTTAACTATATTTGTAGAGCAATATATTTTTGATTAGCTTTCCAACAATTATGAAATTTCTAGAATAGCTAAGTTTGTTCTAGACTTTCTATACAACTAGCTGCCCTAAATTGTATAAAATAACATTTATTTCAAAAATGAAACTTCAATCTATACCAATACAAACTAATTAACTTTTAAAAATCGTTAAAAAAAATTTTATATATAAAAATCTCCTACATTGGTTAAAGTTATTGTTATCGCCCTATGAACAAAAATGCATTTGAATTCAATGTTTAAACATTTAAAATAATTCTTTTTAATGTTATTAATATATTTGTTTGATTAAAATTTTAATTAATAAAATATAAATAGCAGCTTGTTCTTATTCATAAGGTATGCTTACCCTTTAGCACATCTTCTTTTATGTGACCTGAACATCTTTTAACTACTTTAGAGGATTCCTCAAAAGCAGTGAAAAAAGGAAGAGCCCTCAAAATTGATCCTTGTGGAACATTTGTTGCACTACACATGACTTGAAATTCGTAATCTTTGGCAATATACAACTTGCTTTCGAGCGCAGAATACTAGAGAAAGTAATAATTGAATAAATAACGTAAATGCTTTTAATCAATCGAATTATTCTTCAACAATGTAAAATTTTAAAAACAAATTATTTAGTTTCTAAAGGAAAATATATTAAAAAATCAATAAATATAAAATAGTTATTATTTTTTTGAAAAGGGAAAATTCAATTTTAGAAACAAATTATTCAAAAGTTATACGGTTAGATAAGACAGAAATATTGAACAGAATAATAAATATCTACACAACAATAAATTAATAAAATGCAGAATTTCCTTGACACACCAACTTTAGCTCATTAAAAAAAAAGAATTTTCTTTAAATTTTTTTATAAGTTGATCAGTTTTAAGTAATAGCAAACATTAAGATTCAAGAAAAACTAAGAATAAAATTCAGTTTGAGTCAAATAATATATTAGAAGGAAACAATAGTGATTTTTGATAACAAATTATTATTAAAAAAATTAATTCGAGATATATTCTACTAAGGTAAAAAAAAATGTATGAAAAAGTTGTTGATATAAATCATTTTTATGCATAGCCAATTTTTATGCTCAGTGCTTGCATCTAATTTTAAGTATTAAAAACGTATCTATCAGCAAAATATGCTATAAAAAGTTCCCTGATAAAAGTCCCCCCCCCCTCCCCGAGAGATTTCTAAAATATTCCGATTCTACAGCAATTTTTTTTTTTTTTTTTCAAATTTCCTAACTTGTCCAAATGTGTATTAATCAAATAGAACATACATAATAGAAAATTTCTCTGAATTCCGTGAACATTTAAAAAAATTCCCAGACATTTCCCTGATTTTTTCCAGAATCGGAAAGCTCCCTGACATTTCCCTAATTTCCAGGTTCCGTGGCCACTTTGTAAGTCTAATATTCTGTACATTATCTATTCTCTAAGTACCTTATATGAAGTAGGATTTAATATTATCTTATATTTTAAAAAATACTTACAACAGCACACTTTTTTTGGTCTGTACTATCAGAATAGCTAACTTTTATTGAAAATGCATGAATACCTTCCCAATTGTTCCTGCAAGAGAAAATAGTGTGTGCCAATTGGTATCTACGCTGCTTAAATTTGACTTCAAAAGAAAAAGTGCTTTAAAAATCAACAAATACGATCTGTCCCCAACTTATTTAAATTAACAAAGCACTCAACTTCTTTTGAACACTATCATACAAATGCTAATTCCATAAAATATTTTACTTGTGAAATTATAAACATTTTACCATAAAATATGGAGCTAAAAACAATCTTTTTTAAAAAATAATTTCTGTGCTAACTGTTTTACTAATACTAAAATGTAACTACTCTAATTATGGTGTGTTAAACAATTAATCTAAAACAATTTGATAACCACTTTCACATACATAAAATAAAGTTCTCAAAAAAGCATTCCTCTTAAGATACACAGTGGCTCCAAAAAGTGTTTGTACATTTTAAACTGAAAGTTATGTAATTAGAAATTTAATTCAAATATAAAGTCGTATCCATGTTATTTAGAAAATATGTATATTTTACTAAAAAATATTGACTCACTTTTCTTGTCATAAAATAAATAATACAACGAGGCAGAGAAAGATAATGCCACAAAAGTAATAAAACTATAAAATATTTTTGAATAAATTAATAAAAAAAATTATCATCTTTTGATTTTTTTTATTATTATTAATTTTGCATTATTTAGTTCCAATTTTTAGTTGCCTATTTCCGAATAATATTAATTGATTATTTAAAAATGACTAGAAGTCGGAAGAAAATAACAAACTATGTTAAAAAATTGATTCTTTATTTTTCTTGAAAAGTGGTAGTAAATCAATTCAGAATATCACTAAATTAAAAAATTTATTCCATTCAACAGTTCAGTATGTGATAAAACAATTAAGAGAAGAAAATTGGTTAGCAGGTTGTTTATCAATGTTAACTCAATATGAACACATATTTAAAAAAAATCTGCATTTGAGTAATGTAAAAAGTTTGCACAAATGTTTCACTTCAACTTTACCTGAAATTATTTAACAAGTGTTCAAATAAGCTGGATTACACGAGAGAATTTGTTTTGATGTGGGGTGTTGGGAGGAAAGGGGGGGGGGGGGGTGAATCTACAGCTTAAACTTTCCTTCATAAAAATAGTAAATAAGCCTAGATTGTACTGAAATTATGTCATATTTGCAGATAAAAGGAAATATAACTCTTTTTTTTTTGTTCCAATAAGCATGTAAATGTATGGAGAGAAAAATAACAAAATTAATCCCCCACACAAGCACTTGTAGTCCGAAAGGCGACAGCAAGTTTAGCTGCTCCATTGAACATCATTCTGAATTATAGATACACTGAATTATATAGATTCTAGAGAAATGCTAATAGATTACAACTATTCTGGTCTGCCAGAGTAAAAATGATTGAAACTGTACAAAAATTGACTTTGAATGAGTTGTCACAACTTACCAAAACTTTACGTCTCTTTTTGCTTGGTAACCCATCAATCTTTAATTAAAAAGGTTACAGACGGAAAAAGAGTTAAATATGTTTTTAGAATGGATTATGTAGTTTTTTTAAGAACAAGTTGTAGATGTTGTTAAAAAATTTGCATCCTGAGACCAAATGAATTTTACAAAAAATCATTGAAATCCGTAAGGATACAAACACTTTTGGGAGCCACGTATATTTTTTCTTCGTAATTTATAACTAAAAATGTTAAATATCTTGTTCATACCTATAAAAAAAAATAGGTCTAAGAGCCGATTCTGTTGCTTTTTTTTCTGGTGCTGATAATATGGCTGGCCTAGGTTCTGGACTTGCACGTTCAACCTTAATTTTCTTTATGAAAATTTTTGGCAAAAAAAAGGTAAATATAAACAATCAAATACATACATGGCAATGGTGAAATTAAACTTTTACAATCAAATATGTATGCGCAACCAAGTATGATGACTTAAGATGCATTAAATATTGGTTAGTATAAACACTTTGCTTTCTGTCGATAATTAAGTAGCATATTGCACGCAAATTTTTTTTTCACTAGAATATACTAGGTTGGTAGTGAGGTAGATCATTGAACAATGCTGCCAACTGTGAAGAGTTTATTTCCATATATTTATAAATACAAAAAAGGTAGCAAGAGCCCGATGGAAAAAAGGGGTCTTATAATAGTCTGTGGGAGATAAGCATTACATTAATTTTCGCAAGAGATTACTGATAAATAATAATAATAAAAATTGAAGATCACATACAAGTCTGATTGAACTTAAGCATTTTCAAAAGTAGCAAAATTAAGGGATGGAATAGCAGGAAAATAAAATTACCAAGATCCAAAAGTGTAACTTTTAGATAGATTAACAGAATTACTTAAATATAATAAGAATTAAAAAGTTTTTAGTTCCATAAACTTAATGCAAGTTTAAAGATAGAAATAAGTACAATAGTCATTATCTTTTTTACTATAGTTCAATGTTTTGCATAAATCAGTGAAGATAAATAAAAATTATTGCTACGGATAATGGTCTTGACAAAATATGGCAACAAATGTTAGTAAAAAAAATATTTACATTTCTGGGCTAAAAGATTATTGTTACAAATACCATTCAAAACTATTTCATACAGAATTGGGAATTTTTTTTTTATACTAAACAAAAAAAGCTTTTAGAAATATAGCAAAATGCCCAATTAGGTTTTATTTTTGAAACAGACATCAAAATAACATCTAAATTTTCTTACATGATTGCCATCGACTTCTATGCTCATTTCAAATTCAATCTGATGTGAGGATATATCAGGACCCTGTAAAAAGTTCTTGTTTGAATTGCAATTGGAATTATATCTTGCATCAAATTTACAATTACCAGGGACGAAAACATGCAAATTTTACAAGAGGAAAATTATGCAACGTTCAAGAAATAAATAATTTAAAACACTATAGATCAGAACTATAATATCATGAACTGAACAATAGTGGGATCATGCATCACAAATACTGTCAGTGTGACAATTGTCAGGAATCCTGAATTATTGTTATTACAATCCAGACTAAACTGTAATACATGTATTATTACAATCAAGACGTCTGACAATGATACACAGGTGCTATTTTTGCCACTATGAACCAATGGCTGTATTTAGAGCTACAACTCTAAATGAAGCTATTGGTGTCTCCATGATGTTTAGATGTTTTAAGTTATATTTAAGTGGCAACCCTAGTCTGTTTCCAAAATGATTAGAAACATTTTTTATTTTGACACCGACACAAATAAATAAATTGGCATAAAAAAGGCTGGAAATTACATCATTTTGTAGGAAAATAGGAATTTTTTTTTTTTAGTAAAAGCGGAAAATTTCTACTTGGTAAAAGTTAATTTTCCTACCTGATCTTCGGCAGCCACAGTTGCATCTGAATTTTTTTCACCTTGAATATCATTAGATGATACAGAACCCTGAAAAGAAAATTACTATTTAAGTATATCGGAAGAAAGTGTGTCATGAATAAAAAAAAATTTAGCTTATTGTAACAAGTATCATCGTTTTATCATGTAAAAAAAAGTTTTCAAAACAGATCACAGTATAAATTATCTTATTCTAAGGAGCCTTCATAACTTAATGGAATTTTACTAATCAGTGGCAATTAGTAGTTAATTTTTTTTTTTTTTTTTAAGAATTAGATCAGAAAATTAGAATTTTAACTAAGAACATGAAGCCTGATCTGATACTATAGAGTTCATGATTTTTATTTTTAGAGATAAATGTGAAACAACATTCGTTTATTTGTTTATTACTAAGCCACACTCAAACAGCTTAAGAGATTTCAACGAAAATTTCAGCATAACCTGGAATTGTCAAAAAGAAACTTTTTTACATAACTCTTTCGTCACAGTTTGAAATTTATGATTTCTCTTTTCATCACAATCCAGTGCTTTTAAAAAGAGATGTGTTTATTCCCAAATACGGTGATAAACATGATAACTTTTATTCCTTATCTTCAGTCCATCCAACAAACAATAAGAGATTAAGAATGTTTCTTAAAGTTTAAAGCTGCGAAGGTTAACTGCAAAACGCCAATCATTATTTAAGTATTTCATTAACTATTATTACCATAAAAGTAAAGAAAACTTTTCAATTTGTCTGGCATATTCCAAAATGTCACCCGTATAACATAATTACTTGAAAAATATCCTAATTTTGTCAAAATTATTTCTTACATTCTCTTGAAAAGCTTCATTGACAGCATCTCCTATGTCTTTTACAAAGTCATCATCTTCATCAGATGATAGAGACACCTATAAAAATTAGCAAACATTGACATCCGAATTCAAAGGTATGCACATTAAGTGATTATTGCTCAATGATATAGAAACATGCAAGTACTGTAAAAAAAATTCTAGCTTTGGAATTTTAAAATATACAAACAAAAGTAAATACTACTGAATAGGATTCTTACACAATCTTGAAAAGGTTTTTTTACAGGCACATCAATGATTTTTATCTCATCATCCTGCAAAATTTACAAAAAGTTATAAAGGTATCGACACATGCAAAATACTTAATTAGGATATATAAAGTATTATTACATCCTCTTCAAAGGCCTCTGGAACGACATCCTCTATTGTCTTCAAGAAATCATCATCAGACGATTCGGAAACCTTTAAAAATATAAAATTATTTTGGTATTGAAAGCTAAAGAAACGCAAATAAAGGCAAACAATCTGACAATAAATAAAAATATGATTTTCCTTTATAAAGAAAAATCTTATTGATTGTGTTGTTAAAATATGCATTCATGCTAACATTTTCTTTTTAATTTTTAATCAGAATAGTGTTGAGTTCTTGAAAACAATTAAGAAAGAAACTTTCCTTTGATTATGTTGGCAGGTGGCAAAATGATAAAATATATTAACTTTAGATGAAATATATAACTCATCCACAACTACTCTGTTATATAATTTGAAACCAAAGAATTTATTTTAACAATATTAACTAAACATTATTATTAAAGTGTTTTTAAAAAACAGCCATAAAAACATATTTCTTGGCATAAGCTTTTTAAGCTCAGTAAAATAAAAAAAATAAAAATTCCCCTATTTAAACTGTAGGATGTACAAATAAGTTTCTGCTATTTTCTATCAAAAATCAGGAATTTACTGTGAAAGAATGGTACATTACGTTTTACTCAAAGTAAGCACTAGCTACTACATTTTCCCATCTTTCTGGCAGCATTCGGATACCAAATCGGAAAAACTCTTTATCTTTTGAGGCAATCTCCGAATCGACCCAATTTTTAGTATCTTCATATGATGTAAAGCGTTGCTTAAACAGGTCATGTACCATCGACCGGAACAAGTGATTATCAGAAGGGGCAATCTCTGGTGAATACGGCGGGTGGGGTAGGACTTCCCAATTAAGTGTTTCCAATTAAGTTTAGATGGGCGGTGCAACATGCGAACGAGCATTATCATGAAGGAAAATAATTTTGTCATGTCTGGAGTAGTTTTAAGTTGAGTGTTTGGCTAAGTCTCATTAATTGTGTTTGGTAGAGAGCTCCTGAAATGGTTTCGTTTAGTTTGAGCAACTCATAATACACAACACAAAGCTGATCCCACCAAATACACAAGTTCTTTTCCATGAATATTCAGTTTGACTGTCAATTTTGAAGCATGACCAAGTGGTCCCCAAGATTTTCTCTTCTTTGGGTTATCGTAGTGGATCCATTTTTCATCACTAGTAATGATGCAAAAAACAAACCAGCATTTCGCACGTGCAAAATTGGCATTCAACGTCTCTCAGCTTCAGGTCATATGGAACCCAATTTCCTTGTTTTTGAATAATCCCCAAAGATTTTTAAAAATGTGAAATTACTTGTTGAGTCACTTCTAATGTAAGTGCAAGTTCTTCTTGCAATTAGCATGAATCTTCCTCCAATAACGCTTCCTATTCCGTGTTGCCGTACACTTTGGGCTTTCCACTACGCTCTTTGTCTTCTACATCAAACTCACCATTTTTAAACCACTCACAACAACTTTATTCATTTAAAACAGCCTTACCATATGCTTCTACAAGCAATCGATGCAGATTTCTTCAAATTAAAGAATTAAATCAAATTTCTCGCAAATGATGCTTACTTGTCCCAAAACTTGACGTTTTCGCATGAAAAAAATCATGTGATGCTGATACTGCGTCACTTATACTTCAAGGTTATGTTGTTGCCAGATGTCCAAACTTACGATATTAAATTTTACAACTGACAATTTCAACATAACCTTCTGGTGGGGCCATCTTTTGTCAAACGGCGGAAACTTTTTTATACACCCTATAAAAAAAGATATTAACACTTCCCTACATTCCCACAAATGGTGAAGGAGAAAACAACGAGTTCATCTCTTAATTACCATTCAACATTTGAATGAATAAAAAATTTTAAAATTTCAACTTTTGGCCTCCTATTTCTCAAGCATTGAAAAACTAAACTTTTTTTAATGCTGAAGGGAAAGAGCTGTTATTGAAATTCCTCTTCACCTTTGAGATTCCAATGTTAAAAGAAGACACTTGTTTTTCAACTTTTCACACCTTTACAACATTTTTAGTGGAATTTCGGAAGTGGGGTGTGGTGTTTAAAACATCTTAAGAGCCATAAAGATTAGGACCAAAACTGTTAAGAGTCATTTTTTAGCAATAGCTGAAAAACATCATATGTTTATGTTTTGCGAAGGGCAATATTGACGAAAATCTTAATGACACGTCCCATGGGCAACACTAACCAGAATACTAAATTTGAATAACGTGCGTCAATTTGTTTGGGAGTTGTGCTGACCACGTACACACAGAGACACTTTTTCTAGACCACTTTTTTGAAGTCAGGATGTTCCAAAACAAGGAAAAATGCAAATTTTTTTTTTTTTTTTTTTTTTTTTTTAAATCGAAAACAACTTTTATTATCCTATGAATATATTACCCAAATTCATATATTATATGAATATAATATATGAATTTCATTACCTTATGAATATAATACAAATGAATAATTGAAAGTAAAAAAATTAGTTTTTAAGGACTTTTTTAGTACCTATTTTTTTTTTTAAAGGACCTTGTAATTTTGTAGCAACAAAAGATGTTGTATTGATAGTAGTTCCTATGTATGGTGACTGCCTCAATAGATATGGTAGAAAAAAGTTCTCCATTCCCTTGGCAAGAAGACTGAGTAAAATCTGAATTTTAAAAATTGTGAAAAAACATGTAGCGAAAATGAATTTTTTTTACCAAATTACACCATTAAATGTTGCAAAACTTCATAAAAAAAGAGAGCAAGTCTTTAATTAGCCTTTTTCCCCCCCCCTTCAATACCTAATTTGTTTTAAGAATTTTCCATATCCGGAAAAAGAAGTGTCGCTACAAGTTAACGATTTTCCTAAAATCTTGTCAATACTGCTTGTAAGCTGATGCTACAATTCTTGCCTTTAACATATAATCAAAATCAAGAGAGGGAGAGAAACAGCTTACAATATTAAATTGTACAAGGAGAGTGCAATAATTCTGTTAAAAATTAAGATTAAAAAATGCAATTCTGGAAATACCTTGTAATTGGGGGGGGGGGGGGAACCATTGATATTTTACCAAAAATCAGATACAGAAGGTCATCCTGATTTTAATAACATTTTAAAAAAAGGTATTAATTAGTTAAAACAGAAAAGGTGAATTGTTACAGTTATAGTTTTTAGTGGCTGTAACATGAAGGAAAAAAAACTATAAAATTTCATAGAATTTATTGAGCTATTCTTAAAACAATACAAAATGGCCTAAATCAGTACATTGTATGTACAGGTAATTCATGCAAGTTGGCAAGTATGAATATATGCTGTAAAATAAATTTGAAGATTTTTATGAGTTTTCACAACGGATTTTCTCTACATGAAATTATTTGTAGCATAAACGTCATTTGGCTTTGCGCTTGTTATTTGCAGATAAAAGCCACCCTTAGTTATAGATCTTAACCACAATACATTAAAAAAACAATATGCCTTGATTTTCTTGATCATCTTTTTCAAACGAACCACAAATAATACAAGCTTAAACTCATGCCCAATACTAACAAACTAAAACTCGAAACATGCCATTACAATTTACAATACCAATCTACAGACAGTCCATCCAAACTTGACGTAAAAAGAAGAGATGGCTTATGTTTATGGAAATCAGCAATTCCAAGCAACTTAAAGAAGGAAAAAATCAAACCTGGCGATTGCTAAAAAGAATTAAGAAAAAAATTTGCAACCCAAAATTAAGAACCTAAGATGAAAAATAAGGACTTTCAGTGCCATTATATAAAGACTAATAAAAAATTTGTAGTTCTTAAGGACTTTGAAGAACCCTGCAAACTCTGTTCCGGCACTATTTTTTACATTAAAAAAGATATATAAACATTAAAAGAATATTTAAGATATAAATAGAAAAGTTTCCTCACTTGAGATTGTGTGACCTCTTTGACTATATCTAAGATCATCTGATCTTCAGTGTCGTTGAGCAATGCAGAATCCTACAAAAAAAAAAGTCCACATAATTCATTAAATCATTTCTCTCTTATTTTAATCTAAGACTGAGCGAGAATTTCCAATTCTTTCGCTTGTATTGTTTCTCAAAAAAGTATAAGTCCTAAACTTATAAAATTAATTGAATTTATTATGAAAGTTATAGTTTTGTTAAGCATTATAGAAGTCATTTAATATTAAATTTCTAATTTTATAAAATTTCGAAAACTTTACACCTCCTACAATTTTTATAGAAGAACTCCAAATTTTGTACAGGTTATATACGTCGCAAAAGATAGAGAGCACATTTGGAAATTTGAAATCATTTTGAATTTAAAAACCTTTGTTTAAAGATTTATACTCAATGCTTAAAATATTCACAATTCATTTTTTTCTAAAGCGAAAAATTAAATCTGCTAAGTAATTTAAATATTTTTTTCATTCAAATTTTATACTAACGTTTACAGAAACTTTCTCTTTCTAGTGATAAAAAGAATAAATTTTGATTTTTGTCTTAAAAGTTGAATAAATGCAATTCATTATGTGATATTTATTTAGTTCGGAGAAAAAAACACTGATAGCAGTAAAAACTTTCTCAGATGATGAATTCTTTAACTCAAATACTTTTACTCTTGCACGCTTTATTTTTAAGTAAAGTTAACAAACTAAATGCTTTGGAGAAGCCATCTCGCCTTAGTTTACAAAGCAAACCTCAGGGATAGCAATTAGCAAGCCTTGGGATGAAAGCGCCTAACATATTAAAAGAGATTATACACAAAACGAATATTAATAAATTTGCAATAAGATTCCTTACATATCTTGGAGAAGAATTATGAGGTACATCTACACTTATCTAGTAATCATTATTCAAAGATTTAAAGTCCTGCAAAAGGCGGTAATATTGGTATAGGAAAGAAATGATTTGGCATGTTTCATTTATAATGGTGCATAAAATTTTCTTACATTCGATTGGGGAGCTACATTCACTGTAAGGTTATGGGAAACTTCAGTGCTTACCTCTTCTTCATTATTAAATATTTTAGAAGCCTATAGAGTTGAATGCATTAAAATTAAAAATATATTGGGATAAAAATAAATTAATATTTAAATAATAATAGACTAATAAGATTACTTACACTATTTTGAGAAGCTGCATCAACTGCTTCATTAAAAGAAACTTTACTTGCCTCACCAATATTATCCTTAAGTGAACCAGAATCCTGTTAAAGTTAACAACATTATTACAAGATTGCAAGAAAAATACTTTTTACATCAGATGTAAGAGCAGTGTTCTTATATATGTCAAATTTCATGAGTGCAGTATAAAACATTGCAATTTGAAAAAATCAGTAGCTTTTAACCCTAGATAACTTAACTTAAATAAGTGTTACTCTGTAATTATTCATTCAACTCATAGACTGCAAGCTAAAAACAAGTACATTTTTATATTTCCTTAAATAATTTCAAATTAATTAGTATATCTTAAAAAAATGCATTATAATATTTAAATTAATAATAGAAATGTGCGAAAATTGATGACACGGTGAGTGGGAAGGAGTTAGTGCTATAGAAACATCTGTAATCTGCAAAATTGAAAGTCTATTGGTATTAGATAATAGACGAATGTTTAGTTATCTAGTGTTAAGCTAAGTCCTGCTCTCAGAACAATTCTGATAAAATTATCATCAAATACTTTCTCAGCAACAACAATTTCTTACTACACTAGGGCCAATTCTAACAGGCACTTGAGGATTATTTGGGCAATCATAAAAAGCACAAAAAAAAAAAAAAAAAACTCTTAATAATAGGAGTGGTTATGTGTTATAGTTTTTTAATGACAACTAGTTTGCAAAGGGCAAGTAAATGCCCAAAAGAAATGCAAGGATGAAAATTGAAACCAAAATCTCCTATCATCAATATGAGTCTTAAAACTTTGATCTGTGCATGTAGTTAGAGGAGGAATGCATCAGAAGTACTCTTTTGCATCTTTTCTCTACAATGTACCAAGAATTATGGCCCTTGAACACTTGGACCATATAGTTGGTTGGTTATTTTCAGATTATCTGGCGCCGTCAGCAACACAAGGGCTATAATGCACCGAAACATTCGTCATTAGACAAGCCAACATACATTTACAAACACCCATGCCTAACACGGGACTCGAACCTGCAACCTTGCGGTCTAGAAGCTAGCACGCTAACCACTATACCGTTTGGTCAGCTGGACCATATAATTAGGAGAGGATACAGGATGTTATCTCACAGTGTCAACTCTGTCTCCCAGATGTTTGTAATATGGGTGAGAGTGGAGGAGCTTTGGCACACACTTCTATTGACACTTAGAAGGACAATTTAAGCCACTTGCCATCATCCAATCCAGCTGAAATTTGGCAGATTCATTGTGGCTAACAATGCATTCTATCAAATTTTGGTGGCGAAAAGAGTTAGTACATGTTTCAAAATCAATGGTTTTCTACGTAATGTTCAAACATTATGAAAAATCAATTCAAGCTTAAAATTACTTAAATAAGTTGAAATTGTACATAAAAGTTGGCAATGCAAATAAAGGATTTGCATTAAAAACTCTGTTTTTATAGGTTGATTTCTTTAGTTGTTTGGTTGGTTTTAACAAGGAGGAAAGCTTTCAACTCCAGGATAGATGAATCGAGTTAAAAAAGGGAGATGCACAGACTTACACTTATCTAAAATTAATCAAGTACGTGAAGCTGATGGCTCCAGACAACAACCAAGTAATTGGGATAATTTATTTTTTACATTTTCTATTCTAAAAGCAGTACTTGCATAATATCCTGTGAACCAGCCCAAAAAAAAAAATTCGTCGAATTCCCTTAGTGCGACAGAATGGGCAGTTCGAATGGATATCCGGTCAGCTGAGACATTCCACGAGAAGGGACTGACGTTTGTCTGAGCAGTACTGGATCTCTGAGGAGATCAGACAGTTCAAACTTTTAATCGTTAGCAAAACGTCCATGGGATAAAATGCAAGTACCTCTAAAACTCATAAGCAATGATTTTTTATAAAATAAATATTTAAAACAGAAATAGTTCAACAGGGAAATAATGCATACTTTATTTATATACTTTTCCTCATGTTTTATCGACTTAATTTTTACGAAATCATAATCAAGAAATAGCTTTGGCATAATAAGCAAGATTTTAATTCACAAACATCCTAAAAATATGAAATTAAATTGTTGCTTTTAAAAAATTTCACTTTTCTAACTACAACAATGATAAAGCCTTACTATTAACTAGATGAGTTTTGAGGTCAATATTGTTTTAAATGCTTTAAAAATAGAGTTAAAAGTACAGCCTTTAATGTTTCATACTTGAAATGAAATTGGTGGGGGCAAGTAAAAAAGGGTTGTAAGGGGAACTAAACTAGCTATTCTGGCTGGTAGGTGAATTTTATCACAACTACTTCTGATTACTTTCTGCCTTAACTCTTCAACCCTAAAACTATTTAGATGCAGGCTAGAATTTTATTTATAAAAGGTTTTGCACAATACAAATCCTTTGTTTTAATATTAATTTTTTTTTCTATTACTATAGTCACAAAGTAACATAAGAGCCTCATGATTTTATTTTCAATTCTGAATGCATTTATATTATTGGTAACATGTCAAAAGTAAATTACATATTTTTTATGAAATTAAATTAATTTTGAATACATAAATTAACTTTTAATACCAACTATTAAAAACACTAAAAGTATCAAATTTGTTAGATAAAAGATATTAATAACCACATACATGTTAACATTGGAATTTACAATGCGGCTGTGAGAATATGTGTTCTTGTTATATATTTCTTTTTGTTTTTTATTTCCGGCTCATCTGCTGATCGCCTAATTTTCGCTCCACCAATCATGTGATTGGATTGGGTGGCGACGTATGAATTGTTTTATATGATGAAATGTTTTATATATTTGAATATGTTTTTTAGTTTCAGTTGGAAATTGGCAGTTGATTTTGAGTCTTGGGACGAACATAGTTGTTGTTCGTTGCCTGCCTAGTTCAATGAAATAATTATGCTGCTAGTTGGAGTAGATGCTTTTAATAGTTGATTATGTTACTCGTTTTGGAGTAATTAAAGTTACTTTTAATTATTTTAGGCCAAACTAGTTGTGTTCGTTGGCCGCCTTGTAATTTAAAGCTGCTGCTATGAACTTCGAATAAAAGTGTGGTTTGATGAAGCTTAGCGTATTATTTTATATGCTAACAGCGGAATCTCAAATATTTACAAATGCATTAAATTTATTTGACACCATGTAAATGTTAAATTAATCCATGTTTTATGAAAATAAAAAATGCATGAAAACACTTGCAGAATTGATGGGAAAGTATTATTTTGAATTCAATAAAATTTAACAAAAGCTATTCATGAGCCAATGCAGAAAAGGTTATTAAACTTTTAATTTTTGGCTACAAATACCTGCCTTCTGAAGAATAAAACTCTCAAATTTTGTACTATTTAATTGAGATTTTCATAAAACCAAAAAATAGATAAAATCCTTATATCATACAGTAAATGAAAAAAAGAAAATGAAGAAATAAAACTTACTTGATCTTGAGAAGTTTCAGAGATTGTATTGATCTCGAGAAGTTGCTTGAGAATTGATTGATCTTGAGAAGTTTCAGTGATAGTGTTGATCTTGAGAAGTTTCTCGGGAACTGATTGATCTTGAGAAGTTTCGGCAGTCTTATCAACTTCATTCTCTTTAAATGTCGCAGGATCCTGTAAGATGTTTTCAAAATTATTCTTACTATTTCAAGTAGTCATAAAAAGTAATAACATTTTGTTAGTATAATGTCCACATTTATATTTACTCACATAATTGTCTCTCAGCGATTGCACCATTACAACAGCAATATTAGGAGTTGCATCCACTATCTCCTCTTCAATGTCCACTCCAGTTTCCTGTGAAAAGTTTACATTACAATAGATATCAAAATGAAAAGACGAATGCAATGTACAATGATGGAAAGATTTCTTACATGACTCTGATTTGATACTTGGATACTTATTTCATTTTGATGTGTATCTGAGCTGATATCACTTGCATTATCATTACGAGGAGTAGAGCCCTGTAACAGATGATTAGAATTAAATACATAAAGGCTTAATTTAAATATTTTAGTTTACCAGCATCTTAAGTAATAATAAAAAACTACTTATTTTCTCTTCACATTTTTTTAATAACATTTTATTGTTATAATTATACCCGGTATGAATTCATATATTTCAAAGCAATGCTTTTGCAGATATTATAACTAAAAAAATTAAACATTATGTCAACAGGGAAGGAAAGGCAGAAATCTTTTTCAATAGGCCTCAACATTATTTCTGAGATTAGAAAATGTAACTATTGTTAATAATATAATATTAATTACGAAATAATAATTTCAAAAGGTTTCTTACACTATCTTGGGAAGCCTCATCGTCAGCATCATTACTTGGGTCTTCTATATTCTTCTCAGCTTCCAAACCATGAAGTGATGCAGAATCCTATTAAAAGTTCCAAGTAAAATGTGTTACAGAGCAAGATCAGGTTGGGTCACCATAATTTTTCCATTATGGATAATTTTAAAAAATAATTTGAAAGATTGCCACTATAGTCCACTTAATTTGTCTTTCCCCACAAGGTGGGGAAAGACAAATTAATTTTACCTTCCCTGATGATTTATTACTATAACTCCTCCACAAAAGAATATAAAATAAATACTAATTTTTGATTTCTATATTTATTAAATTTTGGAATTTTCCCAAAAATTTGAGAAAAATAATTTGTGTAGTATTTTTCAACAGCCATTAACCCCAACTTAAAAAAATATTTCATAATTCAGTGTGAAAGGGTTCCAATTAAGGGTACATACTCAAGATTACTAAAAAAATTACAGAGAATCCGAAAAGCATTAAAATATTGGTTTTATGTTTAACGAAATTTTTTTTTTAAAAGACAAAATAACTCGTCTGTTTTTTGAGACAATCAGTTTCAATTTTTTAAAAATAAATATTTTTAGAATTAAAATTGCAATCAATTTAAGAAACCATGAAATAGAATGCACAATAAATACTACTGTATTTGTAAAAATTAAATTATTGATGTAAAGCAATCTTTTCTTTCCACTTTAAGAAAAAAAATTTCAATATGTGTAACCTATTTCACTTATTTAAATCATTCACCTAATGTTGTTGGCTACAAGTAATGGCAACTTAAATTTAACATAAACAAAAATTATTTTGATTGTTAAATATCACGATGAATTGAATTGTCATGAAACAAAGGGTTATATGGCATCAAAACAGTATGACAACCTTTAGAACACTGAGGGTGCAAAAAAAAATATAAATATAAAGGTCTTCTTTAAATGGAACTGGTATTATTTGGGCTGTGAATAGGAAACAGTCATGAAAACACAAACTTGTCAGCAGGGTTCAAGCACAGTAAAAATGTTCTTTAATAAAAAGCTGAAATCAGGACAAATATTTTAACAAAATTCTAGAATGGCAAATTATTTATGCTTGAGTTGACCTCTCTATTTTAAAAGAAAGTAAGGATGAGTGTGGTTTTACTTTAAGAATTAACAGGTTAGATACTGTAAAAGGAAGTACCTTTTACAAAATACAAGGACAAGAGTGATCAGAGAACAAAAATGAGGAAATCCAAAAATTCGTTAAATAAGCAAGAGGAAGGGACGATACCCAAAAGTTCGTCAAAAAAGCTTGCAGAAGGAATAACACAAAAAAATTCAACAAAAAAGAGTGCAGGAGGGACGATTCACCAATTTTAGAAATTTCTCATACTATATAATAATTACATTTCAAATATCAGGGAAGAAATTAACATGTGACACAAGCTGTTCTCAAAACATAATACTCTAGTATTTCCAAATTTTAGTGATAAAAAAGATGCACAACCAATCACAATACGAAGTGCACCCCGAGGAGCATTGAAGTAATCTGAGAGGAGAGGGGAGCAAAGAGGGAAAATCTTTTGTTTAGACATGAGGAAAAGTATATTTTTTGCGGGAAAAACTAATTCAGATCAGAAAAATGCGGATCTTTGAAGCAGGAACAAAGGGAGGAAAATGTTACATAAAAAATTAAAAAGGAGGAAAAATCTCATCCCTGAAAATACACTTAAATTAAAGATAAGAGTTTATTCATACAAGCAATCTAATAAAAGAATAAATAAGAAAAAATGAGAAAATCATAATATGGCAAAAAGATTTTTTTTTTATCAAAATACTTTGGTTCCCCCCCCCCCCCCCTCTTATAGTCTTTTACGTTTCCCATTTGTCAAATGCATCAAACCAAGACAAGAACCTTCAATATTTGATTTCGTAAATATTTATCTAATATGAACCCAGAGTGTAACTTTCATTAATCCACATGAACTGCTTTGTTAAGACTAGCCGGGATTGAATGAAAAAAATTGTTGTGCATGCACCAATTTGTCTAACTCCATCGTGTCCTGATGTTAACCTGTTCAGGACCGTGATCGCGTATATGTGATCAGACGATTCTTCCCTCACGGCCCGCGATATCGTATTTGTGATCAGTGTTTCCGTGCCAGCCGGCCCATCATCACACAGACGTGATTTCAGATTGGAACGTTTTATTTGAATTTAACGGGGCAAAATGCTTAACGGGGAAAAATGCCCGGTCCCGTGCGTGCGTAGTCTCTTTGAGCGCGCGGGCCTGGGGAAGCGCTTCTTTCTCCTTTCGCCGGTCCTGAACAGGTTAATTGGTCAACGCAGCACATTGAAAAGTGGGTGTTAATTAATAATTGTGATAGCTTATTCTGCTCTTTTTTTACTGTGTTCAACAATCTGCAGTATTTTAATTTTAGTATATTGTGTAGTTTTTTTAAGAAACATATTAGCGAGTCTCAAGTTTCTTTTTTTTCATAAGAGTGAATTTTGTGAAAAATACAACCATAAAAGAAACCTGACAATATATCTTCAATAGCCCCAGTATCTACATATTTGAAAACGCAGTCACTAAGGCACTGTTGGAAATATGAACCAAGAAAACTTGCGTTCAGTCATATACGGCGTCGTTGAACCATCAGTCAGGCAGATAAGCTTTCTTATCCTAATATATATTAAATATTCTTTTTTATAAACAAGAGAAATATGCTTAGTTTGGAAAAAATTTCAATGAAAAGATTATGTTCCAGGGAAATTTCAGACCTCGAGAAATTTCCTCACTTCTGCTCTACATACAGGTGGTTATCAAAATAATGAAAACACCCTAGATTTAAATGAAATCCTTTACTAATATGGTGTAGAACCGCCTTTGGCATGTATTCTCCTGGGAATCGAATCAAACAAATGTTTAGAATGAGTTAGAATGGTGTTAAGTGTTGTATAGTACTGTGCCATTCTTCATTTCTTCTTGGACGCTACAAAACCTGTCAGTCTCTTCCACTCAGCTTCTCTTTCCGTCCACTATTTTGCTATCCAAGCTTGTCTTGCAGCGCTGCATGTAACGCTGTCATAACTTCAGACAGCGAACTTCTAGAAACGCCTAAAAGCTGGAACGTTTCTGTCACAGTTACTGCAGGTAGTCGGGCTCCTACAATTTGCCTCTTTGAAAGTCAGCGAAGTCTGACACTTTATGCTTTTGAAAAAAATCCAAGACATATACCACTTCACTAAAGCTACCTCTATGTACCATGATATATACGATTTATATAAAAAAACACCTTGCAGCTATATTTTTATATTTTAATGAAGCCTACGAAGCACATTTTTAACTGTCACTTTTATTCACAGGTGTTTCCATTATTTTGATTACTACCTGTATCTTGATTACAGGAATGTAACTACTATAGACAATTCTCGCATTTTTTAAAAACGACTGAAATTGGTTAATACTTATGAAGAATTTCTTTCAGATTCCAAATATTCAAACAAAAGTTCTTTGAAAAAATTAGTTATTTAAATATTAAGAAAAGAAAATGCCTGAAAACCTTATCCGATCAACTATCACTGTGACATCAAAATATCCTTCTGTTTCTATGGTTATCGTGAGGTATCTCCCAAATACAGTCAAACGTCCGAAATCCAGACGCCCCCCCCAATAATCAGAATAACCCAATATCCGGACGTTTCTGTGGTGGTATCTTAAAAAAAAAAAACAGAGCCCCTTATTTGCAGCTTAGCTTTAAAAATAAGTGCATTTATTTTACAATTTTTTGGGTGAAGGCGAGAAGAAAAAGCGCAGTAAGCAGACATTTTTATGGTTATGGCTTTTTCGAAACATAAAATTTAATAAAAAAAAAAAAATGCGAGAATCGCCCATTAAATAAATTTTCTTACATGATCTTGAAAAACCTCAGCTGCAGCTGTATTAGAACCATCTATATTTTTCTCTTCTCCAGTGCTAATGTGTGGTTTACACATCTAAAAAAAGATTAAATTATCAATTAAAGGTTTGAAGTATACAGTATATACATAAAGGAGGTTCAGTATAAAACTTTTCTTACATGATCTAGAAAAGCCTCATTGGAAGGCATATCTATACTTTTCTCATCTCCGTTACCACTGAATGATTTGGCAGTCTGTAAAAAGATGGCACATTTTTTTAGATTAGAAATATACGAAATAAAAATAAGAGATTAAGTATAATGATTTTACATACATGATCTTGAAAAGCTTCATCAGCGACAGGATTAAAAGGTACATCTACACTTTTATCACCTCTATTATCATTGAATGATTTAGATGTCTAAAAAAATTATAAAATTGTTTTTGAGATTAGGAATATAAGAAATAAAAATAAGGAATAATAGGAAAATTATTATTTTCATACATGATCTTGAAAAGCTTCATCAGCAACAGGATTAGAAGGTATATTTATACTTTTCTCATCTTTACTATCAATGACTGATTTAGTAGTCTGTAAAAAGATTTAACATTTATTTGAGATTAGAAATATAAGAAATAAAAATTTAAGAAACATAGGACACAAAAAGTTAAAAACTCAGATTTTAAAGAAATCATTCCGAATTTAATTAGGTAGATGTATTTTAAATATTTTAATTAAATAAACTATTTTATATTAAAATCAAGCTCTTCAAATTTTTGTAAAATTTAGGTTTTTGGAAAATTTAAGACTATTTTTATTTTTGTTCAAATCCCAAGTAAATTTACAAATAATCAATACCGAAAAACATAAAAATTCATGAAATAAATTGTCTATTAATTCATAATCTCATAGTAATTGTTTTTAAGTTTAACTCCATAACTACACTTAGTATTTCATTTTTTTTTTTAATTTAGAATGTTTAAAAAATCGTATCAATAATTCAAAAAGACTAATTAAAGAAATACATTTAAAAAATGTTTAAAATTTTCACACTAAAAGTATATCTAGAAAGTTTTAGAAATATATTGATTCAAAGTTCAAAAGAAGGGGAAAACATCGTCATTAAAAAAGCATGACATTAAGTTTTGCAACAGTCAAGTTGAGAAGCAACAGATATGGTGCTAATTATTCTGTATAAAAGTTATAACACAGACAGTATTTAACCTTTGATTTCTTTCAACTCGGAGGGACCAATATTTTTTGGAACAGTATAAAAATCATTTTTTAATTTAGTGTGCCTCCATAAGAATAATGATTTTCTTACATGATCTTGGGAAGCTACATCAGCATCATTAGAAGGTGCATCTACACTTTTATCAACTCCACTATCATTGAATGACTTAGATGCCTATAAAAAGATAACAAAATTAATTGAGAATAGAAATATGAGAAATAAAAATTAAGGCGATTAAGCTTAATGATTTTCTACATGATCTTGAAAAGCCTCATCACGAGAAGCAGCATCCCATCAGCGAAATTCTCATAAAAATACGATAAAAGAGTAAATAGTTGAAAAACGAATGCCTTTAAGGTATACATATACATTAGGAATCGTGAAATTTGACTCAAGTCTGCGTTTTTGTTTTTTGGTTTTAAAATATACCCGAATTCATTACCATTAAAATGATACCATTTTCTTTCTGAGATTCAATTTACTTTTTAAATTACAGTAGGTTTTGTGAACCTGTTTTGTATCCTGTTCATTAATGTAGTAAACTTTAAACACGTTTTTCGAAGAATGAGATTTTGGTGTTATATGACTTTATGCCAAAGGTCATAACTTCATAATAAATGGTCCCATTTACAAAATTCTAATTTTGTTTTGTAGACAATAGTTGTGAATGTGTTTTCTATGGAGAATCTAATATATATTGTTATATAAACATATTTTTTATGCATATTTTAATTTTATTTTTTTTGTTCAAAACTATGTATTTTTTTAAACTTTTTATTTAAAAACTTATAATTATATAAATATTGAAGCCAAATTCAAAATTCTCCATAGGAACATGCATCAATATAATATCTCTTATTTGCAAGAAAAATAATACCTCTAAGTTAATTACAAGTTTATTTATGTATGTTCTAATAATGTCCTAATTAATCACTTTAATTGCAATTAGCTGATTAAAAAATTGACGGGAAAAAAAAGTTTGTATTTAAAAATGCATCATTTTTAATTCCGATATACTGCCAAAAAGTTTGAAATTATAACCTAAAAATTAAAGAAAATTATCTCAATTGTATTTGTATACCTTAACACAGAGCACTCTGCCCTTGAGCATCATCCATCACCGATTTTTTTTTTTGTGCATTATATGCACAAGCAAGGGCAATGTAATGTCTATCGAATAAAACCACCAATTTGGCCATTTCGACAGGTTTTTTTTTGCTCATGTAAAAATTATTGACAAAAATATTGCCAAATTGGCCAATTTTATTTAAGTGAGTGAAAAGTAAGTAACACCATGTTAAATTTCACTGCAATAACCAATATAATTGAAAGTGTACCACCAGTAAAGTGTACCAAAGTGTACCACCAAACCAGTGTAATTGAAAGTTGTACGATGTTCCACACCCCTAGTATTTTTTTTTTCCTTTCTTTTTTTTCTTTTTGGTGATCTCTTTTTCTCCCTTAATACAAAAATAAAACTGACAAATAATATACTAATTTAAAGGTTA
The DNA here is from genome assembly GCA_963978545.1 of Linyphia triangularis. Classification (NCBI taxonomy): domain Eukaryota; kingdom Metazoa; phylum Arthropoda; class Arachnida; order Araneae; family Linyphiidae; genus Linyphia; species Linyphia triangularis. The sequence continues at coordinate 67,327,700 of OZ021729.1, forward strand.
CGATCTCTGTTTCTGAAGATGAAGTTACATTTTTTTTTTTTTTTGGTCCTACTGTGTAAAAGGGGACTCTAATTAAAGAAGTTATCTTATTTGATTTAGGCATGCCACATCAACAGCTTCATTTGAAGGAGCACCTCCGCTCTTCTGGTCTATATTATCATTAAACAATTTGGTTGCCTGCAATAAATATATATTTACAGAATTGTTTATCTTAGCATCATATTGTTAATCAATAACAAATTTAATAACAAATTTAAATAGTTTAACAGCAACCTTTAAATTTTGGAAGGTGGAGATTATTTGGTAGATAAAAGTAATAACCCCATTACTTTTAATACAATTAAAGATTCAAGCAAAATGAAATTGTAAGACAAAAGATTGAAACCAAGAATCAAATTGCAAGATAATTTGCCTTTTTATACTAAAACATCACTGAAATTCATTCTAATGCTGATTTAGAATGATTAAAATTTCATTTAAGAGATAATTTATTTTTTTTAATTTTTTGCAAGCAGTTTAGTTGATTGCTCTCTCCATTCCTTCAGTGAAATGTAGAATAAGTCACCCTAAATTTATCTTATAAAAAATTGACCTCTCTTAAAAAACAGACAATTATTACTTACACTGTTACATTTTTCTTCAGTTATTGAACCCAGTGCATTTTTATTATTTTCTATCTCACTCGCTTGCTGCTGATTCATAATTTCTTCATTCTATTATGCATGAAATAAAATACAAAGTAAAGAGCATATCCTTAATTTAACATCATAAAAAAAAAAGAATTAACACTGCCTAAAAAAATTTCCTGCCAAATTCATAATAAATTATTTACAAGTTTTTGAAAATAATTTACACAAATAAATCTTAACCATCCCATATCTAACTGTCAGGACACAAGATATTGATTACTGAAAAGGGAATTATTTTTAATACCAAAAGCAGAAGGCTGACTTTTCAAAGTTACAATTGAAAGTATTTACCCAATGCTAAGTGGAGATGCACTATAAAAGTCTGGCAATTTAAGGCAACTCTAGGTTGGTTAGTTTTTACACTTAATAACCTATTTTTAAGCACAATAACAGCTTTAAACGAGCCAGGACCAACAATTTAACATGGGCTCTGAACCACAACATACATCCATGCTAACCCAGGATTTGAACCCGGCACCTTAGCATGCGAGGCCAGAGCACTAACCCCATAGTCATCAGGTGAGTTTAATACTGAAACTAAAATACAAAACTATACAGGCTAAAGCTATAGGGTAAGATAAAGAGGTATTTGAAATTATTTATCTTTCAAATGATGCCAAGGATGCAAAAATTACCTTATAGTACATATGTACACCTCGCATCGCACCATAATACTACTTAGTAAAAGAGCAATCAGAAGACTGAAAGAAGTAGTACTATAGATTCTAGAAATAGAAACTCTGCGATATTGTTGCAAAAAACAAGAGTTGTAGCAGTAAAAACTTGTCAGCACACAAATAAAAAAAATAACAGCACATACAGTAAAAAAAAATTGCTAGGGCATTCAGTAGATTTGACTTTATTTTTCTAAATTTTAATCTGATAGCAAATTTATTGTAAGACAGTTTGTATATGAATTTTATTTGCAAGTTTTTGTGTTGGGTCTGATTTGGAACAAAAATTTTTAGATATGAAATAAACTATGAAATTAATTTTTCAACAGCAGGTTAATGGGATTTTACTTATAACAATTAAAAAAAAAAAACATGCCAATCTTGTAGTTTAATAGCTGGCTGTAGTATGCTCAGTACTATCAGAACATGGTGATTTTTGACAACTATATGTTTGGAGCAATAAAAATAGGCAATCATTTTTACAGATAAAAAAACTTTGAAGTGTAAGCACTGGTGCTACATTATGCAATTATAATTGTTTAAAAAATATTTGTAAAAGTTCTCCAAAATCGACAGGTGGAAATAGTTCATCCGCACCAAAGAAATCAAAATAATTGTACATAAGAAATTTAGCTAGCTCTTTTTTTTACTTTACTTTCACTACTTTTAGTACCGTCAACCTGAGAAAGGATACCTGTCACTCAATCTCTACAAGAGCAGCTTTTCTTTGTGAAAGGCAGAAGATTCAGAGTTGAGTTTTATCATATAACTTTTCAAAACCACAAAATAAATTAGTTTAGCAATGAAAGATAAAATATTTTTTTTTCCAAGAATAACTTTAGAATTCCTCATTTTAATGCTGCTTGAAATCAGAAAGAAATACTTACTGACCACGATGCAGTTGATTTTCACTAAAATAATTTGAAAGGAATCAGAAGAATGTTAGAAAAAAAGTATCCCAAAAAATAATGTTTGTTTTTTAGGAAAAGATAGATTTTTTTAGTAATGTAATAATTTTTATTTATATTTTTCCATATTTCACTAGGTTAAGTCCGAAATACAACCGCTCCCGCACTATTTACAACATTGAATTCGTGAATTAAAAATGAATATTTTGATTTACCGTCATGCACGTGGAAAATTTTATGAGAAATGATATTCAAATCATCACTTTTCCAATCCTCAGTTATTTCAAAACCGATATTACAGAAAACAAAAAATTATTTTCGATTTACAATACACTTAAAAGAAAGACAAAAACAAATCATGGACATACTTTATGACTTCACCACATTTCACTCATTTGGATTGTTTGTTTATATAAAATCATATAGATTTTGTGCATGATGTTGATAAAATATTTTCATAATTATTGACGTCATACTACACTGTCTATCTCTGTGGGTCTTTAAAAAACAACTTCCTATATACGCGGAGGCAGGTGCTAGATCACAAAGTCTTTCCTTTCCACTCCCAGCAGGAAGTTCAACCAACCAACCAAAACAACTTCCTATACGCATAAACTTTGAAATTTTGAATGTATAAGTAATTTGTATCCTCTAATTTTGATTAACACCACCAGAATATTAAAATTTGTATTAGTTATTTTTAATATTTCTTTTTAAGTTTTGAAGCACCGTATTACCAAACTTACTACTTCGAAAAAGATTTAAAAAAAATCATGAGTACAAAAACATGCATATATAAATACTAAGAAATAAGTAATAATAGAAAATAAGTTTGATATACCAAAAAAAAATTTACTTTATATGCAAAATTGAGGATTGACAGCTTTACATACCAATAAATATAGAAAAAAAAATGTATCTCATTCGCTTTAAGTTAAAAAAAACAAGCTGAATGAGAGCTTTGAGCAATCTTCGCTGGTGCAGTCATTAAGGTATCCGGCTAGTGATCAGATGGTGTTTTAGGGTCAAAACCAACCAGTTAATTATCTTGAAATCTTTATTTTAAACTGAAAGCTGTTTTTTAATTCAAAATTGAAACACTTGTTTGCAAAGCATTCATAAGCATGCAATTTAATTGAAAAATAAGTAAATTTTACTTTTTTTAATTACACTGTTTTAATAGTTTTACTTAAAAGTTCTTAAAATTAAGCGAAAGAGTAATATCCTAAATCCGATGACCCGTTTTAATCAGCAGAAAATTCCCAAATTCCGGGATCATTTCTGGGGGAGGGGGGGGGGTGCAGACCCATTTGTACACATTAATTCACAATTTCTTCTAACTAATCTGAGAGGAATAAAAAAATAGCCTGGATATATTATAAGCGTTTAAAGTGAAGGATAAGCGAAAATTCCCAAGTATCAGGATCATTTTCGGAGAGGTGCATATCCTCTCGTACCCATCAAGTCATACAAAAGGCACTAAGGCGGATGATATACCTCTAAAATGAGCTAACTGCAGTAAAGGGCACATTGCTAACTTTTCTGGTTACCTTAAAAGGCCATCACTAAAAGAACCAAAATCGTTTCAAAAATCAGAATGAGACTTGACTAACTCACAAGAACAATCTAATAATATTCCTAGACACCATAAGAAAATAATTGTTTTAAATTAAAATTACAACGGGAACAAACAGATTCATCTTCCCAAGCAAATGTACATTCAAATCAGGGTCTTTAAAGACCCTAGAGCCAGTGGCGGCTGGTACAGGGGGCCAGGGGGGGCCCGGGCCCCCTCACTTTTTTGGTCGGTTCCCCCCACATTTTTTTTTTTTTTTTTTTACAAATGGTTTTTTTTAATAAATTTTTTACTAGTTAATATACTGATTTATCTGAAGTTTTAATCTTGAAACTGACCACTTTCACTCAACTAATAAATTTCCTTATGGATGGATATTTAAGTCGCATGATTGAGCTTCTTTTCCTTTGCCCGTAGAAGAAACGGGCTGGAAAAAAGACGAAGGGGCGGGGGGAGAGACTGACTTTCCCCACCTGCAATATCCTGCAATTCTATACCCCTTGTGTGGTTCTCAAATTACAAAATTCCTGAGTTTCGTGTTTTGGCACTGTCTTCTGATCTATAGGATAAGGAGATCCCCGGCCGAAATAAAAGTTAATCTCATTAGATCAGAGACCCAATATGAATGTTACACATCGATATTTTTTATTTTATTACTAGGCTCATAAAGTTTAATGCTGTAAGTCATACTATAATTCGCTGCTGAAGGAATGAATTTGAAATGCCCAACTAAGATATTTTTTATGCTCATCTATGACCGTTTGAAAAAATAAGTTGAATGAAAGTAACTAACTTATTTCGCACAAAAACTAGGATGGTCTCTCCTTGATTATCGGTCTGTCTTGTGGAAAGAGAGAAGATCTCACTCAAAAGAAGAATCCTTGTTGTTTCTAAAAACTGAAAGTGCTCCTCTGAAAGTAATTTCCAATGTAACTCTAACCGACTAGGCACATTTTTCTACAATCCTGATCGGACGTATGACGAAAGAGTGAGCCAAATTTTTGCATCAGATATTATTGTTCAATCTTCCTCTTGATTAGATGCCAATTTGTTATACAGTATTAGTGTGCGGATACCCCTTAAAATTTATTTGCTATAAGAAAATCACGAACGTAAATAAATTACAAAAATAAAAGCCTAAACCATAACTAAAAAACAAAAAAAACTTTAGATAATCGTACTATAGTACGATTGCAATTCTACAGAATATTGTAAGAACCCACAATTCCTATTAAAACTCTTACAGCCTAACGCTATTAGAATGACTATATGAGGATAATCTTCTTGCCCTCTTCAAAAGATGTTAGTTTACCCAGACTGTGCTTGGGGGAACAAAATGTCTCCTTACTTCGGTTGACCTTGAATTTGCATCTTGAAGAACAAAGAGATAAGACAGAAAATTCTATAATGTGGCGAGGGCCATTCCTTCCCTTTCACGTGACATCATGTCTTTTCGTCATACCATGGGTATGAGTATCATATATTACTAATTCTCCTCCTGGTCCTGGGGGATCTGCAAGGAAATGGTCAATTCTTACTTTTCTTACTTTAAAGTCAGGGATCAGGCGTTTATCTTTAGTGTCTTCAACTTGTATGACTGCGAAAGAATTTTTCACCAATAAACAACCACGGTAAGTTGTTGTTTTTATTTTGAATTTTACTTTTTATTTAGTAAAATGTAAGAGTCAACAATTGGTTTTTGTTCAGATATTTACTTTTTGTTTTGAAAAATAACTGAGTATTTAAATTTCGTTCAAATGATCAGAAGTGTTGATTTGTCCTACCTCCCTCCCAATGATATTTGATATAGTATACAATTATTAACGTAACTTTCCGGTACGATCAATAGATGAATTTCTATAAAGACAGCAAAATATTTCCTTATCAAATCAAAATAAGTGGTTTGGCTAGAATTGGGCAGAAACTACATTTATTCTTTTACAGGGTAGTACAAATAAAAGAGAAGAGGATCTAATTTTAGAAAAAATTCTGTAATAAATAAGTAGATGTACAGCATTGAAAAAAATATCATACAGGATATTCGAAATTAAAAGTTTAATGTTAGTTCCATACTTTTTAACTTCTTTTCAAAGTATTAAGAATCATGGTAAAAACCTTGTATTTTTAATGACTGCTATATCCGAACTCATTGACATCCGAAGCAATACAATCGAGTCACTCCGTGTGCTCTGAAATCTGTTTTCAAAGTGAGTAGACACCGCAATAATTGTGACTGATATCTTTGTTTCGATTGTTGGGTTCCTCTGCAGATTTTCAGGATTTCTTCAAATTTAAAATACATATGCTGTGCATTTTCTCTTAAAAGATTTCTTGGAAAACGTTCTTTCCTCCCGATAGAAGAACTAATATATTAGAGTCCAAATTTTGACCTTCAACTTTGTTATCAACTTTGTTTGCAAATATTGCACTTTCAAAGGTTTTGTAATACTTTATTAACTCTATTATACAAAAATCAAAATTATTTTGCATGAATTAATAATTAAAATATCATTGACTGAAATATTAGTAGCATTACTCATGACTTAATTTAAAATATATATATATATATATATATATATATATATATATATATATATATACATAATTTTTGGTATCGGGCCCCCTCACTTTCACTGATCACGAGCCGCCACTGCCCAGAGCCATATGGTAGATTTTCTCAATATGATGCAAAAGTCTCGGAAAACGTGTTTTTCATTGAAAATTCAAAAGGAGTAGGAGGGGGAGATTTTCTCAAAAAATGGAGGCAACTCTTGTAGTGATGACATCAGCAACATCCGAAGGAAATTGAAAAATGAGCAAATTCAATAATTTATCTAGGAAAATCACATAAGATTTATAAAATTATCGTACTACGACTTTTACTTTATTTTTTAACTTTTAAGGTAAAATATATATTATCATTTTTTATGTCATTTTCTGATAAACTGGACTTTCATTAATTCCTGGACTTATATTCCTGGACATTCATTAATATGTCATTCAGATTTCTTTGTTTTAGTTTAGCGACGAACTATCTATGGTTTGTTTTGAAAACCAAATTCACAACAAACGAGGTATAAGGAGTAGATAAAGAAAATTTTATGCATTAAATTAATTATTAAAACAATTTATCTATTAAAATTATTTAATAAAAATAACTATTTGATTATTGAAATTAATTATTAAACATAAACATTTATAAAATAAAGTAAATTAAATATTAAACATAAATATTTAAAAAATAAAGTTAATTAAATATCTATAATAATAAAACAAGCTGTGTGTCTGTCTGTCTGTGGCTCTGTGGATTTATAAAAACCTACTTAAAATTGGAGTAGAGTTCTGAAATTTTCAGCATAAGTAGTTTTGGAGTTCTAATTTTAAGCATCACAAACAGAATGTTTAAATTTTAATTAGTTCTTTTTTAATTAATTTTTTTAATTAATTAATAAATATGTTACAAAACGATGTCTAAAAGGGCTACAGCTCTGAAATTTTTAACATAAGTAGTTTTGGCCTTTTAATTGGACTTTTAAAAAACAGAACTTTAAATTTTTAATTTGTTCTTTTTTAATTAATTAATAAACATTTTACAAAACGACTCCTAATAGGGCAACAGCTTTGAAATTTTCAACGTAAGTAGTTTTGGCCTTCTAATTGGACTTTTGAAAAACAGAATTTTAAATTTTCATTTAGTTTCTTTTTAATTAAATAATTAATTAATTAATATTTTACAAAATGATATCTAATAGGGCTACAGCTCTAAAATTTTCAACGTAAGTAGTTTTGACCTTCTAATTGGACTTCAGAAAAACAGAATTTAAAATTTTTGTTCAGTTCGTTATTAATTTTTTTTTTTTATTTAATTAATATATATATATATATATATATATATATATATATATATATATATATATATTACAAAATGATTTCAAATAGGGCTACAGCTTTGAAATTTTTGACATAAATAGTTGTGGCCTTCTAATTGGATTTTTGAAAAACAGAATTAAAAAAAAAAAAAAAAATTTTTTTTAATTAATTAACAAATATTTTACAAAACGATTTGTAATTGAGCTACATTTCTGAGATTTCACAAGAAGTTTTGGCCATCTAATTGGACTTTTGACAAAAAGAATGTTACAATTTTAATTTATTTTTTAATTTATTTTTTTATCAATATTTTCACAAAAAGCGACTTCTAATTAGCCTAGAGTTCTGAAAGTTTCAACATAGGCCGTTTTGGCCTTCTAATTTTGTTTTCCACTAACACGTGTTAAAATAATCTTAAAGGGGTATTAAAGGGGGGAATTTTTTTTCTTGACAAGGGAGAGGCTTCTAATATTAAGGCTTTACGTAGCAATTAGATTTTAGTGAGTGAAGCGAGCTTATGCTTACGCAGCAATGAACCTTTCAGCGAGAGAAGCGAGCCTATGCTTGCATAGCGATGAACCTTTTAACGAATGAAATAAGCCTGTGTTTATGTGTCCATGAACTTTTCAGCGAACGAAGCGACCTCGATTTTGCGTAGCGATGAACCTTCCTGCGAGCGAAGCGCCAAAGACTGGATCCTATAAACGAATGACAGATTTCCGCAACGCGAGGCCTCACAGCTAGCTAAAATATTGCACATGTTAAAATTTCGTTGCGAAGCAATGGTATTTAGCTAGTTAAACATAAATATTTATGAAATAAAGTAAATTAAATATTAAAACTATTTAATTAAAATTAATTTCTTAATTAATCATTCAAATTATTTTATTATTAACAATAATTACTCAAAATTAATTGATGATTACATTGAAAATTTAATCACCGGAACTCCCGATAGTACTTGCACCCCCCCCCCCCCTGGCAAAAATTTTTCTGGAGGCGCCCTTGAGTGAAAGGTCTAATTTTCATGTCCCCTGAGAGGATTTTGATGTTAGCTTGTATGTCATAGTTGTTTGTTCAGATGATTTTTGAGTATCTGCCAAATTGAACATTTACAAACAAAATTTTAATTATTTTTTTAATTCATTAAATTTTTTTTTACAAAAAGACTTTGATAGGAGTAGAGCTTTTAAATGTTCTACAAAAGTAGTGTTACCCTTCTACTTGGATTTTAGAGAAACAGAATATTAAAATTTTAATTAGTTTATTCTATATAATTTTGAAGTAATTTTTTTAATTAATATTTTTACAAAATGACTTCTAATAGGCGTACAGCTCTGAAATTTTAAGCATAATTTTAATTGAACTTTTGTTGGATCTCCTAATTGAACTTTTGACAGTAAGAACATTAAAATTTAATTAGGTTTTTTTTAATTGTTTTTCTTACAAAACGACTTCTAATAGGCGTCTATGCTCTGAATTTTTTTTAAGTAAGTAATGCTGGCCGTTTAATTGGACTTGTGTCAAACAGAATATTACAACTTTAATTTTTTAAAATTATTTTTAAAAAATTTCATAAAGTTTCCAATTAGTGCTTAAGTCTGAAATTTTAAACAAAAGTGGTTCTGGCTTTCTAATTTTCTTTTTCACAAACACAATGGGCAGTTCTCTGGCTGACGCAAGGGACATTTTGGCTCTTTTTTTCTACTCGTAAAGAGATAAGAATTGTAAAATTAAGATGAATCTAATAGTAATGTTTTTATTTTATATATATAACTTTGTCACCAAATAGAGCTATATAAAACAAAACCATAATTGCTAGCCTGCTCACGAAGCATCAAAAGCTGGGACTCACTTCAAATTTGCTGCTTATACAATTTACTGCCAGGCAAAGGAAGCCAAAAATGATAATATGATGGCAACACTGCAAAAAAGAGAAAACTTCATTTTAAGCACGTTGAGAAAACCTAATGAAACCACGATACCTCTCATCAATAGAATGCAATATCTAACTCTGATTTATTAATCAGATTTGATTGCAAAAAATAAGTAATAGCAAATAAGCAAAATAGTAATAAGCAAAAAAGTAATATTATATGCGTATAAAGACTTATACAGGGTGTCACAAAAGGTCATGTCCAAACGGCACACATGGTTGTGTCAGGTCATGAGGAAGCAGAATTACATAGGAAAGGGGGGTCAGAAACGCGATTTTGACAGTGAAATTGCATCGTAACCGTCACGCAAAGAAAAGATAACAAACGGTGTAAAAAATCTTTATTTTACAACAAAACAGTACCAAATAAAAAATAAAAATGCTACAAATCATAGTAAGTGTTCAAAATTGGCCCCATCAGCTGCGATGCATGCTTCACATCTGCGACGCATTCGCGAACTCGTTCGAATTGGCCAGTAGTCTCCCGGACACGTGCCGCCGCTTCAACGATACGTGCGATGAGGTCCATGTCCGATGGAACGGGTGTCTCGTACACCAGACACTTCAGGTATCCCCAGAGGTAAAAATCCAGGGGGGCTAGGTCCGGGGATCGCGGTGGCCACAGTACAGGGCCGGCTCTGCCAATCCAGCGATTTGGGTACGTCAAGTCCAGGAACTGACGTACATTCCTGTCGAAATGTGCGGGAGCCCCATCATGCTGGAACCACATGTTGAGGCGTGTCATTGTGGGAACATCCACTAACAACGTGGGCAATACTTCTTCAAAAAAAATGGCGTATGAAACCCCGTCTAGGCGTCCAGGCATTACGTATGGACCAATCAGCATGTCACCAATAATTCCAGCCCAGACGTTAACGCTGAAACGGTGTTGGTGGTTGTGAGAGGTGTGACATGGGGATTTACAATCGACCACACATGCATATTGTGCTGGTTGAGGACACCATTCCGGGAAAAGGTAGCTTCATCGGTGAACAGTATTCGTGATGGAAATTGTGGGTCTGTGATCCTTGCCTGTAAATACCAACGTGCAAATGCCACACGTTGGGGATAATCCGCAATCGCTTAGCGCCTGCACCCGTTGTCCCAAGCAACACACTCATGTTGTTTCTATGTGGTTTTTTGGTGGATACGTTGAAAGTGAGAAAGGCACATTGTAACCACATTGTATCAATGTGCAATTCCAATGCATTTTTAAGGAAGCTGATATTTTATAACAGATATTAGCATAAATCAATTTATCTCGTATAGTTTTTAGGGGTTTTAATTATGTAGTACGAATAAAGTCAGAATTTCGTTTTCTTCACTTTTCTAATGTGATATCACAATGTTGTTTCAATGTGATATTTCAACCAGACATGAAACAAGTGTCTTCTTTGGTTTTTGGAAAACCCAAATCCTGTCCAAGAATCATATTAATTGAAAACTTTGGTAAAAGCAATTTATGAAAGCAAAAAAAAAAAAAATCCGTTTACTGAACGTGGTTTTATAATATTGCATCAACGTGATAATTCAACTATACTTCAACAATTCACCACTGATCCACGATTTCCATCATCCGACGCATGCGCAATACGCTTTTACCTTTCAGTGATGACGTAGCTAGCGTCACTTTTGAACTTGATTTGAAACTTGACGTTGTCTGTTGACAAATGGATTAATGCCTTTTCTGGTAAGTTTTCTTCATTACATTATTAATTTGTACTCTATTATTTAGCGGTTTTCTAAATTAGATGTTTTTCTATTTATAAATGAAATTAGATAATGAATGATGTTCTTATCAGTGAGGTTTGTTGATTTTTGGGACACACGTGTGACATAAATAAACCTAAGGTTATATTTCACTTGTTTTGTATGAGCTATAAAACTGAATGGGCTGTCTTGTAAAAGTATGTTTTTCTAAAACGATTGATCACTGAGAATTAAACATGCTGTATAAATATTATTTCTATACTTGTTGAAAGAATTTTTGCGGTAATTAAATGAACTGATTCAGTTAAAAAAAATCTCCACCGTAATAGGGATCGGGACAACAGAGCCAGTAATTTATTTCAGGTGGAATACAGATGTAGTATAGAACATTTCTTAATGTTATATAATATAATTGAAAGTTATGTGATTTTCCACACCCGTAGTCTCTTTAACATGTTCAATTCGATCACACATCTGGAAATTTGAAGAAAATTTGCTGTAAAATCAGGGAATTTTTAAAAATCTATCAGGAAATTTTTTAAAAATCTATCAGGGTATTATTAGAAAACTTTTTTTCCTGAATTTTGTGGCCACTGTGTAATGTGTTGTTTTAATTAATGTAAAATTAAATGTTTATTTAAAAATATAGCTGCAAAATGAACTGATGTTTTGTGTGCAAAAAATGAATTTCTTTCGTTAATTTTCTTTTTCAAGCAGTGATGGATAACAAATTGAGAATTTCTCTCTATCCCACCTGGTAATCAAATCGATATTTCAAAGTAAGGTTTAAAAAAGACGTCATCAGTGTAAATATATACATGTACATAAGGATGATACATTTTATAATAGTTAACATATTTTCAGCTTACTGCCTCCATGTACAACACTGTGGAACAGGTAGTGCCTGGAATCTGATCGCTGGCCCCTAACAACTGAATCCTATCCTTTTCAGGTACTGTGGTAAATTGAAAAGATGCAGTACAGTATAGCATATTTCGCTATTTAAAAATTTACAAAAAGAACTTTCTAAAAAACTAAAATTAGAAAGTGGAATTCTGTTCTTTTGCAAAAAAAAAAATTGTTAATTTTTTTTTTTAAATCTCATTTTTTGTTATACAGTCGAACAGGGTTGGCATGGTTTAAACCAAATAGTTTTTTTTCTCTTTTTAAAGACTAATTTAAAATTGCATTTTTTTTTTTGTTTATTTATAATTAGATTTTTTAAATTATTTGTTGTAAATAACTTTTTTAAATAAATCTTATAATGAAAGTCTATAGAACTTTTTATAAGTATCAAAAATAACTTTTTATATTAATCTAAGTGTTTTATTACTGTTTTATAATAATATTCAAAATTATTAATTAAAATTAAATTTTATGCTGCATTTTAAATTTGTTTGTGAAATAGAGGTTTTGTGCTTAAATAACTTATTTCTAAACCTTAAAAATATAATTATGTATAACTTATCACCATTACTGATGAATCTAAGAGCAATATTCCATGTAGAAGTAGAAAACAATTACTATTGTATTATGTTTTTTTAAATCCAATGGAAACTATATATCTCTAAATATAATATTAAAATTTAATGATTTAATTGTTCACATAAGTAGCAAATGTTTATTTACTTAGTGTAAATTATTTTCAGAAGATATATTATTTGTTATTTGAAAATTTATTATTCTAGTTAATGTAAAATTTTATTTATAAATATGTATACATTTTAATTAGAAAAGGATTTTAAAAAAAAAAAAAAAAACGGGAAAAAAAAACCTGTTTTTTTTTTTAAACAACACAAAAAAAACATTTTTTGGGGGAGGGAGGGGTCCAACTCTGCGGCCAAATCTCCTTAACACGAAGTCGCTGGGGCCGTTGAAATTGTTTGTGCTAACTGAATAAATTAACGTCAAGTTTTAAATACGGGGAACTGCTTTTTTCTTTGCGTTAAACGGGAGTTCAGGTTAACGGATTTCACATTAACAGGGTTTGACTGTACCAAAGTTATATTTGGGAATACTTTTTAGAATAAATTTACTTATTGTATTAGAATTGAACATTCTTTTTTTTTTTCAGTGTTCTGTGGACTTGCTTATTTCACCTTTGTTAGAGCTGTTGTACTTAAACAGTGTGGCTACAGAACCTGGAAATCAAGAAACTTTTCGATTGTGGAAAAAATCAGGGAATTTTTTTAATATTCAGGAAAATTTACTGTTACTGTTTAGGGTATGTTTATCCATTATCCCTAATTTGGTACCATTTTCCTGAAGATTTGCTGTGATAATCATTAGAAGTTTTAATGTTATGGAATAATTTTAACTTTTAACTACCACCAAACCTATTTTTAAAAAATTGGCATATTATCTCTTTAGCATACATGTTCTATTCGATAAGTGTGTCAACATATCTGAAAAAATTGGGGGAATTCGGAAAAAGTTTGCAGGAAAGGAATTTTTTAGAAATCTGTCAGGGAACTTTTTACCTGAATTTTGTGGCCATCATGTTAAATGACACTGATAGTTCTTTTGATAATCCTCTTTAATTTATATATTAAGTATAATTTTTTTATTCTTTTTAAATTAGTTTTGCTGTTGTGAACATGTCTGAATTATGGCAGTATTATAACAAGGCTGCTAGTGGCGTTTACTAAAGTGACTATTTTAGCCTCCAGAAAACTTTTTTTGGTAAGAAAAATATCGGTACTTACGTGTTAACGCCACTGTAGCTACAGATTTGACGGTTTTTCAGTGCCGCCAATAAAGAGCAATCTTGTTGTTCGCATGCAGTTATCTTTTGGATTCTTTGTAAGTATAAAACTCTAATTCCTTGTAAGTAATTAAAAACCGCCAAATCTGTAGCTGCGGTGGCGTTAATACGCAAGTACCAAAATATCCTAATTGACTATTTTAACCTCCAGGCAACTATGTAATGAAAAAAGGGCTCCTAACTTTGAACTGGAAACCAATAGAAAGCATGGCTTCAATTTGGTTGCAGCAGCTCATTTAATTTATCCTCAAAGTAGTAAAAAGGGTTTTTGAATTTAAAGCTAAATTTGTATGATACAGTAAATTTTTCTAAAAGTATACCTAAGAGTAAAAGGCAACTAAGTTGTTTCAATCTAGAATTTTCAAAAATTATAATTGGTTTCCTATTGAAATATAACATTAATTAAAAACCTATATTATATGTTTTTCCTTTAAATTTTTCTACTCTTCATTTTAGTTTTCAAATACTGGGTGGGAGTAGGCAACATTGGTATTCTGCATCTGCCTTCGAATTTTTTTTACATAATCTACTTTTGATTAAACTATATTGTGTATCGTCATTGCATGATATTCTGAAATAAGTCTGTTATTGCCTTAAATGGTCGTGTGATCTTTGGTCAGTCCAATGTGCAAACCATAATATGAAGGGTGCTTCTGCATACTGGCATTGACTTAAAACCATCCAAAACAAGGGGATCGCTTTCAACGCGAGAGAGGGATTTTTTTAAGTCATAAAAAAGGGATATTATCTTGATTAATATATTCAATCTTTGAATTTGGTTGGCAATTTAAGTAGCAGAGTTGGATTTGAGCATTTTTACACGTCGTATTTCTTTATTATTATTTTTGGCATGGTGTCTACTTTTAAAAATTGGAAAACAGTTATATCTATATAAATATATGTTTGAATGCTTTATTGTATTAAATAAAGGTAATTTTATTTTAGAGATTATGAAAACAACCAATGAGGAGGCGAAAGAAGCTCGTGGAGTGACATTAAGGCTGCTGATTGTGACAGAGATGTGGAATATTTTTGGGAATGATATTGTGGATTGTAAACATGGATTATAACATATGGTTCACAAACTTAAATAATTGTTTTGTATCTCCTTTCTTATTTTACTGTCATTAAATGGGGTCTTGAAGTTAAGATCCTACTGTTGCTCTGAATGGGATATGTCATTAAAAATTAGCACATATATATTTAATCATCTTATAATTTTCTATTTGCTGGTTTAAAGTGTGAACTTAGAAACAATTTGAAAGGTATTTGTACCTATGTAATTGTGTTAGGACTATGTCTGTTACTGTTAC
This sequence comes from Linyphia triangularis, assembly GCA_963978545.1. Taxonomy (NCBI): domain Eukaryota; kingdom Metazoa; phylum Arthropoda; class Arachnida; order Araneae; family Linyphiidae; genus Linyphia; species Linyphia triangularis. Next base: position 67,343,140 of record OZ021729.1, read on the forward strand.
ATGTAATTATTAATATCTGTTTTATTAACATTTGTTTTAATGTTATGCATGCTATTTTTGAAATAAAATTATTTTGAACATTATGATTTATTTTTACAGTTTAAAAATATATATGTATAATTTTTATTCAAATTTGATTAGTTCAGAGATAATTAAGAAGCAAATATTATAATTAATTTTAATTGTGGTTCATTGGAGCAAAATTAAATTTTTGTACAGAATAATCCTCTGCATATAAAAGGAAAGTTTAATTTTTCACAAAATGATATTCTACCTACTAAAAGATGATATATTGTGTAACAGTAGTTGGAAACTCATAAAGCCAATACTTGGAAAATATTCTAGTTTTAACTTTTTCTTTTCATTAAATGAGAGTTTCTATAATGCATATACTCTTAAACTTTACAGTGCTAATAAAACTAAACACATTCATGTGAAAAAAATGTGTCAAAACAAGCGCTTAGGAAAGTAGGCAGGATACATTCGCTTCCAAATTTTTTCTGTTATCTATTAAAATACAAAAATCAATAATTTGTTTTGCTTAAAATTGCAACTTTAAATGGTATTTTAATTTCATAACCCCTTCCAAAAAATATGAGCAATGTGAATATGAAAAATATGAGCAATACTGTTTTAACATGGGTGTTCCACATTGTTACCACATGATAGTGTTCACTTTTACCAATGTTGTTTAAATATGAATCTTCCACATGAGTGTTCAATCTGATTCTTGCCAATGTTGTTTCAAGACATACTTTCCAGAAAAACTGTTTCTACAGCACTAGTTCTTGGGCTCAAGAACTATAGTGCTGTAAAAACAGCATTATGGTATGTGTGTCTTGAAACAACATTGGCAAGATTCAATATTGAACACTCATGTGGAAGATTCATGTTTAAACAACATTGGTAAAAGTGAACACTATCATGTGGTAACAATGGGATGCATCCATGTTGAAACAACATTGACATTCAACGTGGAAACCACATTGGCAAAAATGAACACTCTCACGTGGAAACAATGTGACAAATCCACGTTGAACCAATATTGACATTCAACATTGAAACCACGTGGGCAATAGCTAGCATGTGGAAGCAGTGTGATATATCTACGTTGAAACAACGTTGGCACTCAACATTGTATCCACGCTCCTTTAAGTGAACACTTCCACTTGAAAACAACGTTGCAGTTCCACGTTGAAACAACATTGTGCATGTTGGTATTTAACGTTGACACCACATTGAAACAATATGGTTGCGTTGCTTGGGGTATGTGGTACGGATGTTGGTGATCTTCCCGCAGTATTCGCATAATGGAGGAGCGATCGACACCTAGGTCGCGTTCCACAACGCGGATACTTGTACGCGGATTCCGAGTAAATGCGTCTAATACAGAGTTCTCGATGTTCGGTGTCCTTGTTGTACGCGGCCGGCCGATGTGGCTGCTGATTCTGAACGATCCTACCTCCTGCAATCGGCGATGTAATTATCCGAACAGTCTATGGTCGGGTACACGTCGGTTCGGGAACCGTTGTCGATACATTCGTACCGCTGCTCGTCCATTGCCATCTACAGCGCCATACACGTAATGCATGTCTGTCAATTCTGCATTGCTGTACTGGTTACATCCTTTCTCTGCAACGTCCGCGCTTCGATTAATCCGACTGCCCGCGCTTTCGTCTGCTAGCGCTTATTGCCCTCTAGCGGATTACAATCGCGTTTCCGACCCCACTTTCCTATGTAATTCTGCTTCCTCATGATCTGACACAACCATGTGTGCCGTTTGGACATGACCTTTTGTGACACCCTGTATAGGTTTTTTATATGTGTCATGTGTATAGTGAAAAAAGTTGCCCCAGCATATTACTCTCCACCTTACACAACATCGGAATGATGTTCCCAATAACCTGAATTAATCAAAACCTATAATAAAAAAATAAAAAATAAAAAAAAAAATCTAAAATTGATTCTGTAGATCTCAAGTTATTATCATTCCACTTGAGGGGAGGTGGGGGATTTTTCGAAATTTCAAGCAGTCAGGAATCTTCCATTTGTTAAAAAGCTGAAATGTGAAAATTTTCATCAAGATCAGCATAAAACTGTAGCTTCCTATAAAAACCACACACACACAAAAGGAAACGTCTTTAAGATTGCAAAATTATAAACATGACAGTGCTTTAGCTTGCCAGAACTGAAATAATATAATACTTTTTTTACTTTCAATTACTCACATGTATATATACATAGGGTAATGAAAGTATAGCATTTATTATTAAAAGTATAGCAAAGTATTGCTTTTCTCCACGTTTCGGAACATCCTGATTTCGAAAATATGATCTAGAAAAAATGCCTGTCTGTGTCTTTGGTTAGCATAACTCCCGAACAAATTGACCTTCGATGTTCAAATTTGATATGAGGGTTAGTGGCGGCCATGGGACCTACCATTAGGGTTTTCGTCAAAATCACGCATGCGCATAAGGTAGCTGCTATTGAAAAAATCATGTTTTTCAGTAATTGCTAAAAAACGGCCCTAACGATTTTCTTCAAAACCTCTGTGGTAATACTTCTTAAGGTGTTCTAAGTATCTCCACCACCGAAATTCCCGTAAAAATGCTTTAATGGCGTAAAAAGTTGAAAAACGAATACCTTTAACACAGAGTTCTCTTTCCTTGAGCATACCTCATTAACGATCGTGTTTTTTTTTTTTTTTTTTTTTTTTTTTTTTTTTTTTTTTTTTTTTTTTAATCTTTGCTCAGTTTTACTAACAGGGAAGGATAATTTAAGAATTACGGATAAGCATATAGCCAAATTTCACATTTTTTTAAAAAAAGATTCATTTAAGAATTATCACAAAAAATATCGCCAAACTAGCAATTTTTCTAAGTGGCTGTTGAAAATATAAAAATGATAAATCACATGACTTCACATCAGCAATATAGTGTAATTGAAAGTTGTGCGATGTTCCACACCCCTAAGTTAAAAAAAGATTATACGAAAAAGAGAGATTTGAGAATATTCAGAAGTGTATAAGTAACTTTGGCGTGTTATGATATGAAAGCTAAATAGCTAGGAAAATTCTGGATTTTTTAATTTTTTTAAATTTGAATTAATAAATTAATTTTTTAAAAGGAATTTCTTAAAATCTTCGTCAGGGAATCAGTTAAAATTAAAACCCATACGATATTATACATTTTCAGTTCGTTTCATTCATTGAGTCGAAAATGCAAGTAGGAAAAAAATATTTCCGTGATTGATATTGAGCTACGCAATAGAACAGTGGCGGCTTGTGCTACATCTAAATATATTAGTTCGAAACTAAAATCATAAATTTTACAATTTTCTAAAATGAAGATCCAGTTTCTACGGTAAGGAAAAAAAATCCGATAAACAGCAATATTCTTGCCTGAATAAATCACAAGGGGAAAAACCCCGCTTCCAATCAAAGTGATATTCCTCTGAACAGCAGCCATGTGTGCCTGAAACGCGTTTCGGGCTGCGACGTTGCCATGCTTTGCCATGGTAATCAATAGAAAACAAAGGAGAGAAATAGAGCCTTCTCTCCACGTAATGTATTAGCAGAGCTGCCGATCAGGAATTCAATCCAACTTCGGCTGCCCTTGAGAATTCGATGAGCTAATTGGTTCTGCTTGAAAATCAGCTTGAGTGAAAGCGAAAGAGGTAAGAGAAAGGAAAGTAAACGGTCTCTAAAAATTGACTGTCATTTTGAAACATTGAGGGGCTTGTTCCAACCGCACATAAAAGCAAAAGCAAAGGTATGTACTTTTCCGTGTTTATTTACAAACATTGTTTTGTTGGCCATGTTTGATCGTGCTGGATGTATTGGATTAAACAAAAAGTTAGCTCTCTGATTAGATGCTTCATGCAATTATTTATCAAAGCAGTATTGTTTTTATTCAAACAAGAACTTACATTTAGAGGCCAAAATGAGAGATATGTTTCTTTTTTAAATCAAAATTATACAGAATGATTTGATTAATTGTTCTTATTTTATAATGTTAGTATTTTGTACAAATTGAAAGGAAACTTCGATTTCAGTATTAAAGAATTTACGTTAATTTTTTTTTTATGTACACACTTGATATATCGCAAAAATGGGTCAAATGTGTTTATAATTTTTCTGCTTTAGAATAATCTCTAGATGGAAGGTAATCTCTTTGCAAGGTAATGGTATCATCTGAAGGTTAGAGAGCTATTTTATTAGTATCAAGTAATATTTTGTTCTGAAAATAAATTTGAATATTTTGAACTCATTATCTAAAAAATCGTGTTTTTGGAAACTTCAACGTGAAACTTCATTTAAACAGTGACAACTGAAGTTTGATAAAATCTTTTTGAAAAATGATTTGAGAATTAAAATCTGCATTAACTATTAGATGTTTTGAAGCTCAGTCAAATCGATTGGAAAAGAAAATGAATTTGCTAGATTTTTAAATGCATAAGTTTTTAGAAAAATTGCGATTTTTTCTACTTTTAATGTTAAAAAAATTCTATTAAAAAAACTATATATTCTAGAAACTAGATGGAGGTTCATAACATTAACAATGATATTATGAACAATAAAACTCGAGTAATCACTGTTCAAAAGTATGCTAATTAATAAAGAGTTAAATGTTAATTAATTTTTGAATAAAGCTGAAATTGTTTTCATTTCAACATCATTACTAATTAAGTACTTTTAAATGCAAAAAAAAAAATCCGAATTTTAAAATGGTAATTAAAAGGAAAAAGTTCATGTGTGATTGTACATGATTGTGGAAAGTGTGGGTGTGTGGTGGTGAGTGGGGGGGGGGGGGGAAGAGGCGAGGGGGGGGGGGGGAAGTCGCATGATTCCGGCTGCACACTACCACTTCCGACCACGGGCCGCCACTGCATCAGAAACGGGGGGGGGGGGGGAGTAAAAGTCGAATGTTTAGTATCAGATGACAAAACCACAGTGATGATATACTATACATCTTCTTAAATTAAAACGGTCACGTATATTAATTTGATTTACAAATCCCGGATATTTCGTTGGGCGTCAAACCAGTAGAAATCCTTTCGGACACTCTGAGCTAAAGAGTGTTTGGACACGGAATAATTTTGAGAAGTTTCTTTGACGGTTGAAATAAAGCAGATGGTTATAGAAAAAAAAATGGGTTATTAATTCTGTGTTTGGACTATGTTTAGACTTATGATAGATCCTCTGGCTATGACATGACCATCACGCTTCATCTTTTAAGTTCTTTTCGCAGAAGTTATAGGAGATGATGCGTCATTAGTTGGGAATGCAATGATTCATGATGGCTGCGCGTGAGAAATTAGGGGAACCGAACTTATAAATAAAAGTATGGTTTACTTAAAGTTTACTCAAATATACAAGTCACCAAAATGAAAAAATCAATTAATAAATGAAACTATTCAAACAATTTAAAGTAAGTAAAAAATTATAATGTTACATAAAGAATGTGACAAAAAAGAATGTGTACAGTAACAAACTAGTTTTTTTTTTTTTATAAGAACGTGCAAAAAAATTAAACTTTATTCAATCAGAAATCGTGGCGAAAGTGACACTTCACACGAGGCAGGTGATAAAGTACTAATGTGGTAAAGTACTTTACCACTCGCCTCGTGCTCAAATTTTGTATAGTCTTGGTATAGAAATGGCATATTTTTAGAAGGGAATTATTGACAGGTGTTGCCAACATTAATATATGTAGGCATTAAAAATATTTTTTGCATGTGATTATAAAAAATATTGTATGCAACATACGCGAAATTACTTTTCAATTACTTGACTCGTGCTATCGCATCGTCAAATAAGCCTTTTGCCTCGTCGTTCGAAAAAGTATATTTTCGCGACTATTTGAATACATAAGTACTATTTAAGTTGCAGTTGAAACCATTTATTTAGTTTCTTGAAGAGGCAATGAAGTAATTAGCGAGATAATCAATTCCAGGGATGGCACAGCTTCACGTTCCACTGGTATCAGCTCCGTATCAGTTGAAATCCGATTTTGTATCAACTTCGTATCAGCTAAAATCCAATTTCGTATCAGTTGAATATCGGATTTTTATCAACTTAATGACCGGAAAAATCATATTTTGTTTCAGCCTTTTGTGCAAGTTAATATCAAAATTTGAATTAAGTTTTGATAGGATTGAAATAGGTTTTAATAATAAGTTTAAATCATGATTTGTGCTTTGTTAAGCATGATTGTTTTGTGTAGATGGATACTACATTTATTGCAATTATTTAATAAATTTATTGCACAACTAATGTATGGATCATTTTTATAAAAAAAATTAATTCTTCAATTTATGTTATAGTAATTCATGTCATTTACTACAACTAAAACAGTAAACAAATTAAAATATAATGTCCATAAAAAAATTAAGAAATACATGAATAAAATAAAATATAAATATTGCACATTTGTAATTATAAATAATTAATAGACAATTATTTGGTGCACAAGTTAAACAATTATATAAAAAAAAATTGCTTCAACTTTTAAATTATTATTTATAGTTATAGCTAAAATGTAAAATTGCTTGTCAAGCTAAAGTAGACAAACAATTTTACATACAATTGTAGTAAAATTTACAATTTTAACCATGGACTATATAAATTTTTTACAATCGGTGCGAATTTTCTTGCACAATGTTATATTAATATTTTAGCAATCCTGAATCTATATATACTAAAAAAGACATCATACGCAAGCATTAATCATGGACATAGCTATCACATCAGGGAAAGCCTAGGCGAATGACACTAAAACTACATCGCACACCTCGGCAATAGCCGATATTACTTCAGCATAAATCTCGGCGAAAATGACAACCACAGCAACGTATATACCGGTGATAGCATCCACAATACTGGAGCAAATTTCTGTAATATCATCGGATAACATTGGTGTAAATCACGATAATATCATATATTACAACAGCGTTCAACCAATATGTCTTCACACCAATACAAAAATCAGTTTAAATATACAAGTGCAAATTTCAGCAATAGCGGCAATTACATCGTCACAACGACCGACAAAATTGACCATCACACAACGTATATCTCGGCGATGCCGCTTGCCATATCGTCCCAAATCACGGAAATAACTGCCACAACATCACCTTAACGTTCAGCGACGCCGGAACTTATTTTTTAGAAGTATGGCAAGGAAAGAGCAATTTTTCAACCCGTAATTTTTTCCCCTGAATATTTTTTAATATAAGGTTCTTAAAAAAAACATTTTTTTTAGTTGAATTATTTTTTCCTTTGACAATTAATATTTTTTTTTTTTAATTACTATTACATTGTGGGACTTCGGATGCATTCTAAACAGTGAAAGTGACTGGTGGGAGAAGAAGGAGGGGAGGGGGGGGGGTCAAATAAATTTAAATATAAATCAGTCGTTTTCCACTTTCCACATGTTTGCTGCTTTTGACATTATATGGATTACATAACAGAACGTATAAAGGAACTTGAAGAAAAATACAATGTGTAATTAATTTCATAATAAGCTATATAAACAATTTGTAAATAAAATCGAATACAGTAGATAAAAATAATTATTTAATCGATAACAATAACAAATTCGACCACTATTAAATAGAGATATTGATTAATAAATAATTAACAGTATTAAATTAAATATAGTTGTTGTGTACACATTTATTTATTACTTTCAATTACCTATATGTAATACATATAGGCTAACGAAAGTATAGGATTTTTTTTTGCATTTCTTCGAGTTTTGAAGCATCCTGATTTCAAAAAAGTGATCAAGAAAAAATGTCTGTCTGTGTGCACGTGGTCAGCATAATTCCCGAACAAATTGACCTACGATGTTTAAATTTGATGTGCGGGTTGGGGATGGCACAGGGACCATCCATTAAGGTTTTAGTCAAAATCGCGCATGCGCAGAAGGTAGCAGCTATTGAAAAAATCAAGTTTTTCATGACTGCTAAAAAACGGCTCTAACGATTTTGATAAAAATCGTTGTGCTATTGACTCTTAATGTGATCTAAACATCCACAACACCGAAATTACCGTAAAAATGCTTTAATGGGGTAAAAAGTTGAAAAACGAATGAAAAAAAGAGTTCTCTTTGCTTAGACATAGCTCATCAACGATCGTTTTTTCTCCTCTCCTCAGTTTCACATATAACAAAAGATATTATAGGAGTTTTCGGAACGTATATTGCCAAAAACACCATATTGGCGAAGGTTTTTTTTTTTTTTTTTTTTTTTTTTTTTAATAAAAAGACACATAAGAATTATCTCTAAATTGGCTATTTTTTCTAAGCAAATGATGAAAATATAAAAACGATAAATGACACAAATCCACATCAGTAATATAGTGTATTTGAAAGTTGTGCGATTTTCCTCCCCCCTAGTTGTTGTTTTTTACAAAAAGATAAATAATATTTGAAAATAATTAATTTTTCAAAATTAAATGTCTAAAGTTTTAAAATCATATGTTAGTCAACAATTGGTTTGTTATCCTGAATTTGAATTACATTTCTTTACTATATTTATACATATTTCGTTTAAATTATGCATAAAACAAACGGACCAGATGTAAATTAGTGTACTAAAAGAAATGTAGAAAAAATAAGATATATAATTTGTGAGGGTAGCAAAATGTTATTGAAACATTTTTCTCTGTAAAGTCACAAATATTTCAATTAAAGTTTAAAAAATCTTTTTCTAATTTAAATTTTTTTTATTACTCTCATTCATTCTTCAGTTCTCTCTCACTTTTAGTAAGTATTAAATATCATACACCGAAAAATTCCACATTAATGTCCCTTGAGCGTTCGAGCAACATTTTTATATATTTAATTAAGCCCACGTTATTAATTTGCCACTAACGACTGATTTTTATTGATTATGAAATTTATATAAAGGAGTTGTCTCTTTGAAACAATTATTGTCCTCTACAAACAAACTAAAGGAAAAATTAGTAAAAAGATCCATCCATAATATTCAATAACTCAATCACATCAATAAGTGAATTAAATTACATCAAATTCAGTTTAGAAAATATTTTAAAGACGAATTTAGTCGTACCGGTATTGGAATTCAAAGAAAAAAATGTGAGGTATACCATACATTATAGCATTTTTTAAACGGTGCCAACGTGTTTTACAAGTTGGTTATTCAACTTTAAATTGGTGTAAATTTTATTTGACGTTCATGTAAATAAAATAAAAAACATGTAAAATATTAAACAAGCACAGTTAAAATTGGTAAAAAACTCAGTTGTACAACATTTTAGATTAACGTATTGCTTATACTTTTCAATAGGTACGATGAATTTATATTACTACATAAAAAATTTCTTTTCAATAGCAAATAACTTTTTAAAGTAATGAAATGAAATTTTAAAAAATAGATTAAATATAGTATTTGTGAGTTATATATATAATTAAAATCAGAATTAATTATATGGATAACTCACAAATTTGTATAAAATTCCTTTAATTATTTGTACATATAGAAATTTCATTAAATCATTGATTACTAATTCACTATCACTATAGAACTAGCATTATAAATCCATCATTTATCTATAATAATAAAACAAGCTGTGTGTCTGTCTGTCTGTGGCTCTGTGAATCTATAGAAACCTACTTAAAATTGGAGTTGAGCTCTGAAATTTTCAACACAAGAAGTTTTGGCTTTCTAATTTTATGTATGTCGAGCAGAATGTTAAAATTTTAATTAGTTCTTTTTTAATTAATTTTTTTTAATTAATTTACTTTTTACAAAGGGACTTAAAATTGAGATGCAGCTCTGAAATTTTCAACATAAGTAGTTTTGACCTTTTAATTGGACTTTTAAAAAACAGAATTTTCAATTTTTATTTAGTTCTTTTTTTAAATTTTTTTTAAATTAATTAATAAATATCTTTCAAAACGATTTTTAATAGGGCTTCAGCTCTGAAATTTTCAACATAAGTAGTTTGAGCCTTCTAATTGGACTTTTGAAAAGCAGAACTTAAAATTTTCTTGTGTTCTTTTTTAATTAATTTTTTTAATTAATTAAAAAAGATCAAAATAAAAATTTAAGCAATAATTAATTTTTTTAATTAATTAATAGACATTTTACAAAACGACTACTAATAGGGCTGCAGCTCTGAAATTTTCAACATAAGTAGTTTTGGCCTTCTTATTGGACTTTTGAAAAACAGAATTTTGAATTTTTATTAACCTTCTGTTTAATTAGTTCTGAATTAATTTTTTTAATTAATTAATATATATATTACAAAACGATTTGAAATAGGGCTACAGCTTTGAAATTTTCAATATAAATAGTTGTGGCCTTCTAATTGGATTTTTAAAAAACAGAATTTTAAAATTTTATTAAATTTTTTTTTTGAATTAATTAACAAATATTTACAAAATGATTTGTAATTGGTTTACATTTCTAAAATTTTCAACATGCAGTTTTTAAATTTTAGAGACAGAGGGGGATGGTAAAATTAATTTTTAGGAAGGCAGGATGAAGTAATTTTAAGTGGGCCGATCATACAGGCAGAGCGTGACAAGGGTTAGGGGGTGTCAAAGAAGTCAAAATTTTTCCTGACTTAATTTATGTACGTCCTCTATAGAGGTAAAAATATATTTCCGAAATTTTGCTCCGAAATGAAAGCTTTGTCATAGCCTTGGTTGGAAATAAAAATAGTCACCCTATCTTTAGTGACGTAAAACTCATTGTACGATTTGTTACGTCACTATATTATAGTCGATAAAAAGCATTTTTCAACATGCATTTGTTCGATATGGCAATAAGTTTGTAGCATTAGCATGTGATCATAATAAAACTAATCAAAACAAGTGTCAGTCTGGGATCGGAGTTGATATTCAATTTCGATGTCTTTCGAAAGAAAGAAAATGATTTTAGACGACACACAAACATTAAGTTGCACAATAGAAGCTGCAGAGAATGTGCAAGGACACACAGTAAAAATATTTTTTTTATTGTTGTCAATTTACCATCATAGCTAATTATTGTCAATTCCCGATTTCAATTACAAACGTGCATTGAAAGTAGTTATATGTGATATCCCATATGAGTAGCTATATTAAATACATAAATTTACTTCTTTAAAAAAAAATAAAACTGTCCAGTTTTACTTTTGAAATATTATGCAATATTTAGTTTAAGTTCATCTCTGCTACGGGGGCGTCTATCGTGTTGCATAACCAGATATATTTATCAAAATTTAGTGTTTCTCTTTCGGTTTACTTTACGTATTCTAAAATTTGCGTTTCAAATATGGAAATCTCTATTTCTGCATTAGCATTTCACTGCACTGCATTTTTTTTTTATTAATTTCTTTTTATTTTGAGGTACCACCTGTTTTGGGAAGATTAACGTTCTGCTTTGCTTCTTCATATATTCTTGTTAAATATCATTTAAAACTCCTGTTAATTTTCTTCAAAAAAACTCGTGAAGCAATCTGTCATTTTCATGAAGTTTTTAACCATTCTTAAAATGACATCTTGTTTTAAACATATTCAAATACCTATACTGTCTTGTATCATACAAAAAAACAGCCCAACATTGCTCCAGAAGTATACCTGTGCAAAAATCTCTTTTAGGCGAGCAGAACGCATTTTGTTAATGTTTCCAGTAATATGTCCGGTCTATTCCTAGTTGACGTTAAAATATCGCCAAGCCGATTTGGCGCTGTTTTGTAGGCGATACAGTTCTAAATTTGGCAACCCCATTTTTTTTTTATTGATGTGCTTTGGCTTCAACCTTTCTATACCACAAATCATGGAGCTGGTTCGTTTCTCAATTTTTCATATTGGAATTCCGAATTGGCGACATTCTGGCTTTGTCGCCAACTTTTCAAAAGTGCGCCAACGCATAAACGTGAACTAGGAATTTACCATATGTCCTAAGTAACTCTTCATATTGAAAGCTTTAGAAAATGTGAAAATGTTATTTTGATTGGAGAGGTATAGACATGAAATAATGCATTCCCCGTATAGAGTTCCTCCAATCTCTTCCACTGTTTAGTTAATATCTTTATTATTTCTTGTAGGCTATCATTTATGTTTTTTTCTTCAAATTAGTATATAGTGTTTGATTATTATGTTGAATGTTGTATTTCCCTTTCTTCACAATCTTTGCAATTTCATTGTTTTGTTAATTCTGTGAGAAAGTTTCTATTAATTCATAATTATCTGTAATTTTAATTGTCATAAGTGTACTAACTGTTTATTGAATTAAGAACAAATAGTTTTTAATATTATTTTATTTAAAACCTAAAACTTTAGAAAGGTACTATTAACCAACAAAGTGGTGAAATTCTAAAAGGTTTAATCTTATGGGACTGAAATTGGAATGGTATGATTTTTTTTTACTGGTTTTTATATAAACGCTATTGCAATTTTATTTAAGTTAACTCTATTAGTTTTTATTGCATTCTATACTTATCATTGAAGGGAAAAACTGCTGTTTTGTGGACACTGCCAGGATTAGTTGCAGTCAGGTTAAAGTTTGTGTTAAAAAAAATTGTGTTAAAAAAGTTCGTTAAAAGTTTCCAAAAAAATATAATTGTATTGTCTACTGAAATATTAATTAATATTTTTGTATTAATGTTCTGTTTGAATGAATTATTTAAAACCTATACTAGACTTCTTTTTTTGTCTCTGCAAATTTTACTATTTTTGTCCACTTCATTATTAATATTTAAACACTATTGGGGTATAAGAGCACCCTTGAGGTCCTTGATCCTCCATGGTAGCACACGCTTGCTGTTTTTCTAAGTACATGTTTACCCAACAACTTGTTGGTCAACATGTTGGCAGAAAATTTTTTCCGCTAACATGTTGACTTTGGAGAGCTAGATTGAAGGGCATGATAAAAAATTATGATGTTGACTTTTTTGTTATTTATGTATGGACCTACCATTTTCTTATGCTAAAACCCTTTCATCGTCTTGTATCGACTTCTTTTTAATGATCATCACTATTTTCTTGCCTATAGACCTAAAGCAGTATTCTCCTAATCTTAATATTCACTGAAATATTTATTCAAAAGTTAAGAAATGTTTATCACATGCAGCAATGGAAAATGTAGGAGGGACAGAGGTGTCCCAATTTTTAAACTTTTACTGGTCGCATTCGCCCTAAAATTCCTAACATTCCTTACAATTTTGTTTCTCGCTAAAATTCCACTTACATTTTTCGCTTATTCCTAAAAGAAATAAAAAAAAACACGAAATTCCCTGTTTTCCCCCAAAATGCTCCAAAAAGAAAAAATGCTGTTTTGACGATCAATTTTTTTAATTGGCAATTTTTTGCTGGTATTGAATGCTTTGGAAAGTGTAGTCTGTGTTTAGAGCCTATATCAGCTTAAAAATAAATATGCCTAAATTTTTTGAAATTATTCCTAAATTCTTTTGAAATTATTCCTGAATTCTTTTGAATTTATCCCTATTTTTTTTTTTAATTATTCCTAAAATGTTCCTAAAATTTTTTGAATTATCCCTAAAATTTCTTCCTAAATTTTTTAGAAAACTCATTGCGTCCCTTATGGTATTCAACAGCTGTAATATCTGTAATTGGAAGTTAGCTCTCTACTTTTGGCATTTTTCTTTTTTGGAGTCCAATGACTGAATGACAATAGTCTAGTCATAATACTCATTTCAACCCATTATTTACTGATGGAACTTAGAAATCCCTTCAGTTTTCTCATAGTACTGTATTAGTTTAAACATTTAGAGACCTAATGAGACTTTGAAGTTAAGTTCTATGAAGTCCAATAAACAACAGACTTCTTGCCTCAATACTCAATTCACAAGAAAAAAAACCTGTTTCCAATCAAGGTGATTTTTCTCCGAATGTCAGCCATGTGTTCCTGAAATGCATTTTGTCTGTGATGTTGCCATGGTAAGCAAAGGAATCCATTAGAGCCTTCCCTCCACTTAATGTATAGCGAGGCGGCCAGGTCAGCGATTTTCCGAGTTCGGCTGCCCTTGATAATTTTTTGCTTTAAGATAATCTCCAAATGGAATTTCTGCAAGATAATGGTGTCATCTGAAAGCTAGAGTTATTTTATTAGTTTGAATTATGTTTGTTCGGAAAATAAATTTGAATATTTTAAACTCATTATCTAAAAAATCATGTTTTTGGCACGTGAAGCTTCATTTAAACAGTGATAACTGAAGTTTGATATAATCTTCTTGAAAAATGATTTGAGAATTAAAATCTGCATTAACTGTTAGATGTTTTAAACCTTAGTCAAATTGATTAGAAAAGAAAATTAATTTTTTTAGATTTTGAAATTCAAAAGTTTTTAGAAAAATTTTGATTTTTTTTCTACTTTCAATTTAAAAAAATTCTATTTAAAAAACTATATATTCTAGAAATTTAGATGGAAGTTTATAACTTTAAGAATGATGTTACGAAAATTTTTAATCACTGTGCAAAAATATGCTAATTATAATGAGTTAATTAGTTAAATAATTTTTGAATAAAACTGAAATTTTTTCAATTTAAACATCATTACTAATTAAGTACTTCTAAGGGGAAAAAAATCTGATTTTTAAAATGATAATTAAAAGAAAAAAAGTTCAAGTGTGATTGTACACGATTGTGGAAAGTGTGTGTGTGTTTGGGGGAGTGGGTTGTTGGGAAGTTGCATTTTTCAGGCTGTACTAACATTTTCGACCACGGGCCGCCACTGATAAAAAATTAAATTGTCATATTTTACCCTTTACCAGAAGGTGTTGCCACAAATTTGGAATTTTTCTGGAACATTTTGAACCAATATTGAGTAGATATGAGGATTGGGAAATAATTTTGTGTGGAAAGGTTATCGATCATTTATAAATGCTGCATATTTAGTATTTGACTAAAGCTCAGTTTTTATGATGTGTGTGTTTTGCAGGTGTATATCATGAAAGTCCAAAGGGGGTCATCAGAGACTACCTGGCAAGTAACAAGACGTTACAGTGATTTTGACACACTAAACAACATGCTCCTGTGTTCCGGCCTAGATATTCCTTTACCACCCAAAAAGGTTTTCGGCAAACTGGAACGAGAATTTATTGCTGAAAGACAACAAGCACTTCAAGTAAGAATGAGTAGGTTATACAACTCCAATTCAAAATATTCGAATAGTGAAAAATAAAGCACAAAGTGGTTTGAGATTAGCATTTATTTCAGCAGAAATTAATACTTCCGAATTTTAAAGTATACATTCTTCATATTTTGTAAATGAGCATAACATAAAAAATATAGACATGTTGAAATTTTCAGATTTATCTAATTTCTGGTTTAGATTTATCTAACTTTAGATTTCCCATACTTTTGAATACTAATAACTACAATGGTTTTAGAAGTTTTCCAGTTTTAAAGTAATTTCTTAATAAAATTTGCTTTGTTTTTTATTGTACAATCATTTGTGTTCCTCAACTGTATCTTGAGAGTTATAGTAAATATCTGAAATGTCCAAATTACTTAGAGATTTTATTTATAATATAAATTTTTTTAGGTATACATTAATTTCGTGTTGTCTCATCCTTTGCTGTCCACTTCTATTCACGTTAAGAAGTTTTTAGATCCCAACAATTATGCTTTTAATTTTGTTGGTAAGTAGAAATTTGTTATTTTTATTAAATATCTACATTCAGATGCCAACCCTTTTTTTTGTATTTTCATTAGATTTTGTGGTTTATCCATAACCAATATTCTTACGAGGAATGAGTACAAGATACAACAGCAGCTATTACATCAGCATTTTAACACTCAGAAAAAAATAATGTAAATTTTGATAATCGTGAAGGAATTGGTGAATTTCAAGGTTATTAGTTAAAGATTGAGAAAAGATATTTCCGTTGGTTTCAGAGACAGTCTGTAAATCCGTAAAAACTACTGAAAATAAGTAAAACTTTGGAAAAACCTTAAAATTGTATCACTCTACTTTTCTATTTTAGTTATAACAAATGAAACAAGATAGGATGCTCTCAAGTTAGTTTTTGCTTCATAAATTAACACTAAACGTACTGACATTTTATATCAACCTATTTCTACTGATGGTGGTCAAATGACCGCTTTTCTAATAAATTTTATATTCTTTTCCAGTTGATTACAAATAATACAGAATTTCGCATAGGCAATAAAACACAAAAAAGTTATTATGTAATAATTAAAAAATATTTAAAAGTAATATTATAAGAAAATAAAAATCTGGAACTTCAATTTTGATTAAAGTCTCAAAAATGGTCATCTGACCACTCACTGGTAGGTTTAGTATTAAATTATACTAAAAAAGTATTTCCTCAGCCACTATTAAAATTTTAGTTACAGTGATCAATTAAAAAATATAAAAAGTTTTTATTTGATTTTCTTTAAAAAATTGTTCATTTGATCTAGTTATTTAGAAAAAGCTACAGAGATTTCATTTGGAATTCTGTAAGATATGAATGTAGAATATTTAGTGATTTTTTGGGACTAGTAAAGCAATCAGCAACTTCTTTTGCAGATTTAAAACAAGACTCTATAAGAAATAATAATAGGCTCAAATATAGTATCTTATTTTCTGGATTAACATTTCTATAAATATTATTCCATGCTTATTTTCATTTATCATTTTGTGAAAAACTTTATAATCATTTGATGTATTTTCAAGGTTTATTGCTGTGTTTTTAATTTTTTTTTAGCTGATTACCATGTTGTGTTTTTAAGTGTGGAGTATCATTAATCAATAGTATCAATATTTTTGAAAATGTAATAACTGAAAACCATGTACCGATTAAATAATTTGCTATTAAATGGTTAAAAAACATTAAAGCCAAATTTTTAATTAATCGAATTGGGCTGTATAATTTTTTCTTTTAATTTCAGAAACTTCTTTGCAACATGTTTCAATGGTGTTTCGTTCAGAACCAGAGTGGGAGATCGTGGAACCCCTACTTGATTTCGGTATGTTTGGCTTTATTACTTTTTAGAAAACTCTTATTACTTGCCTTTCTAATAATTTGTTTTTACTAATGTTTATTAACCAAGGAAATATCCATTAAGAAGTGCCTCAAATTAAAAATAGCTGATTTTTAAAGTGTACTAGGTGAAAAATTCTTTATTTCAGAATTTTTTTGAACTGTAATCAGTGCATTCTTGTTTCTCCTCAACCACTTGGGTTCTAGACCCAAATACAAGGCATTATCTTCACACCAGATCTCGATCTAATCATGTTTTACGTGGATTTTAGAAACTGGTTTTGTGACATCACCAGTTTCTAAAAACTTTAGTTAACATTAAATGACTTTGATATTACATCTTAATTTTTAAATCTTCTCAAATATCTTATATTCTTAACTTATATATGTATCTCTATTTTTTTTTTTTTTTTTTGGTTTAATGAGATTTTTGAATTACTGCTCCTTTGAGCAATTTCTTTCGTAATAACTTTTGGTATATAAAAAAAACCCAGGATTTCTATATTTCTCAATATGTTGCAGGTTGGAGGATAAGAAAACAGTATTTCAGTATCAAGTCAAAGAATGAACCCAAGAAGCGTTTTGTTTTATCCTGGGTATGACAATTACAATGTGTACTATTTCATTGTAAAGCAACTGATTACACATTTTATCTGAATCACTAAATATAAAATGGAGCCATGTCCAATTGAAAATCTATTGACACATTCCCTTTTTGCATTTAACTTTTCATATTTCTCGATTATTTATTAGAAAAAAAAAATCATATAACTGACAATTGTAAAACCTTTCCAAAACTGCAATTTACAATATTTTGTTACTTTAATTACGCTTCAATCAAAAGTGAACTGATATGGTTTGATTTTATTGTTGAAACACAAATTTTTCCTTCTAACTTTGAATATTTTTGTTACATTTAGATGGCTTTGGGACCAGATCAGTATCTAAATGAAAAAGACTTGGGTACTGCTGTGAAATTATTAGGAGCTGTTCAGGTATGTATAGTTAATTTATCCAACTGTCGTTGCTTGTTATTTAAATAACTTATCTTACGATTTTTTTTTAAAATATTTCTAGCATCCTCATATCTATCCGACATCAATGTGTTGTGTCAGCTCAAATGGTGGACTAGTCATTTACGATTTCTTGGAAAGTGGAACATTAAGAGATATATTATGTAGTGTAGGTATATTTTTTCCAACTGTTCTCTTATATTTAAAACAAAAAGTGATACATTTTACTGTCTTAAGTCCAATAGGCGGTAGAATTATTGTACGTAATGATTTTGTAACACTTCCTTTATCCTCTTAAAGAATGATATTCCTTCTGACATCAACATTTCAGCATCATGAAGGTCCCAGTCTTACACTTTCTA
Source organism: Linyphia triangularis (assembly GCA_963978545.1). NCBI lineage: Eukaryota > Metazoa > Arthropoda > Arachnida > Araneae > Linyphiidae > Linyphia > Linyphia triangularis. Next base: position 67,361,478 of record OZ021729.1, read on the forward strand.
TATTTTCCATAAGATTTCGCATTAGTTGATAAAAAACATCCTCTATTAAATTTTTACTCTCAAAATAGTCCAAGGTGCCGGGTTCAAATCCCGGGTTAGGAATTGATGTTTATTGTGGCTCAGAATCCATGTTAAGTTGTAGGTAGGTCCTGGCTTGATTAGCTGTCATTGTGCATAAAAATAGGTTGTTGAGCGTACAAATCAACCAACCACAAAACTGTTGTCATCATCCAAACTATCCTTATTCCTCATTACTTAGCGAATGGTCCCATACACTTCTTATGCTTATTACAAAATCCTTAACTCAGTGCGTAAGAAATATATTACTTATTCTTACTTTCCTATAAATTACATAGTAAACTTTTATCGGCCAAGCTATATTAAAAGATGTTCAAGATACAGCTCACCATGCTAACAGAAAATTTATTCCTAATCTTTCCACTTTATGAAATAAGAACAAATATGTCTTTTAAGTATTGTAATAAACAGTCTTATTTGCTAACTAGATAACATATTTGAGTCAATTTGCAGAAGAAAACTGAAACTATATTGTTATGAATTTTCTTCTCTGGAATGATGATACCGGATTACAAAAATAAAATTGTTTATACTTCACAAAGGATTCTACAATTCTCAACCCAAAACATCCATTGAAAGAACTGGACTGAATATTGATTAATTTAGACGCAAGCCTTTTATAGGTTGGAAACATTCTCCAAAATTCTAGAAATATCCAGCTGAACCTAATTATTGCCATCAATTGTAAGCTTGTATTTATGATACTGTTTATAAGTTTTATACTAACAAAAAGCTATAATTAAAATAGATTCCAGAATTAAAATAGAATTTACCAAACTTTTATGCTATGTACAATTCTTTACAAATTTTTAATCATAACAGTATATAATACTAAACAAATCAGTCTATCATGAATGTGCTTTTTCTATGGATTAATCTTTCTACTATTTTTCTTGATTCTTAAAAGTTTCTTTTTAAAATTCTAGAATTTCTCTATTAAGGCAATGCAGCTTTTATATCCAAAGTTTTGAAGAGACAATTTTCTATTAGTTTCATGATCTTTAACACATTTATATCAACAGAATTTACATCTCCAATTTTGTCAATTTCATGCTATTAGTCTCTAAGTTGACGGTCAATTAACATTCATAATTTGAGCGTGTGATGTTAATTTATGTAATGTAATAATATGCTAAACTAGATGTTTTGTCTTATTTTTCCCAATAAATATGACAAAATATGCATTTCATCATTTAAAGTGCTTGATTTTCATAAAATACTGTGAATTAGATTACTATATAAAAAACTTAAAATATAATTTTTAGGTCAATTTAGTATGCTTTTTATCTTCTAGACGAAGCCCCGTTTGCAGTTTCTTAAAAAGTATGGAAATCCAAAATCATACAATGCCTTCGACCTCCCTAAAATCCGAACTTATGGTTGCCATATTCTGATTGCACTGAAGTTTCTTCACGACAGAGGTTTCTATCATGGTAAATATTAATGCCTTTGAAAATATGTTACTCAGTTTTTAAAATTATTTAACATTACTGCTTAATTTCACTTTCTGTAACTATGCTAATATAATAAGAGGCATAAAAGTGTTTTCAACTTACTAAGTATATAAACATTTAATTGTTTGTTTTTAAAAAGGAATTTAGCCATGTTGTTTTACAGTCTTTCTCTTTGTGTTTGTTTAAATACTAAGCTGTTACTGTGTTTTGTAATTGACAGAAGATTCCTTCAATCTCTAAAATGTACATTTTCGTTTGCATATTGTGAAATGTTGTATAACTTTCAGTAAACTATATTACTGATTAAAACTTTTAATTTAATACAGACCGATGGAACTTACTTTGTTGGATATTAAATTTTCATTTCAAATGCTGTTGTAAATAAAAAAAATGCTATTGTAGTTGTAAAAATTAATGCTATAGTAATTGCCAATTAGTAGTTATAGCCAAGAAAATGTACCCTAAATTGATATCTTAAAGACATAGCTTTTGTATACTAGAAGCTTGTCAATAAATGTATTGCCTTTTCTAAAATCTGAATTATGTGTATTTATTAATTATCCTCTCGACCATTGGCAAACTTTTCGTTGATGAAAAAATTTGAACAGTGTAGCCTCCTCGGAGCACTGACTAATGTGGCACCAGTGTTGAGGCCTTCTGAGCCACAGCTGCTCACAGCTAAATAATTAGTGTAGACCAAGTAACTTCCGTCATGACTGACCACTTCAACGGAATGAGGGAATCAATTTGTCTCGCCAATAGATGATCCACAAGTACCAAATTTTATTTGACCAGAAGAAATTAAATTTCATTAAATTAGGTGCCTGAGCAATTTTTATTTTTAATTAATATGATCTGCCAATTTCACTGTTATGTGTAAAAAGGAGTGACTGCTGGGAAAGACATTTGTTTTTCATCTCTTTTTTTTTTTGCCTTTAGCCCATGATAACTTCTGTATTGAGGCTATTGAAAATACCTTAAACAGCAGTATCAGAATGATTTTGATCAAAATATTTTAAGCATTTTTGAAAATTTAATGAAAAACTTACATTTTTCAATACCAGTTACCTTCTGCACTGCACGATTATGACGAAAACCTTCTTATTATCATGTCTTATGAGCACTATTCATTTGCAAATATCATATCACAATCCATTTGGAGGTTGATGTTGTTTACTTACCCTGGCCATTTTCCCTCAATGCCACCTAAAGTAAGTTTCAAAGTATTTTTTGCTTAATCTCATTCTTTGCATTATCTCACAAAGAACATGCTTTGTCCTTGAAACTTTCTTCATATTTCTTAAAAGGTTAATTTAAAAAAAAAAAAAAAAAAAAAATCATTTTTAAGAATTTTTTTTGGGGGAAAGTTCTAAGAAAGTCATAAGAAACACCTTGTTTTTGTTTAATTAAAATCCATACGAACCCTGTAAAACAACCCTTTTCAAATTTTGCTTTTGGAACCATCCAAAACATTAATTTCGCACACACACAAATTTCATTGGTTTTTTGTCCCTATTGCAATACTTTCATGACTTCATATCATTCAATTAAAAATCAAATACATTTACAGAAATGTTGTATAGCTTTAAAAAATGCTGTTTCTGAGAACTCCTGCAGGATTTTAAAGCTGATATTTAAACTGTAAATAATATTTTATTATTAAATTCTATTGGCTATCCTAGTGCAACTTGTGATGTGCATTTCACTTTTAATTATAATTTATCTATAGCTAATGCCAGTTAAACATCAGAAAATAATTATGATTTCCTTTTTTCTCAGGAAGCATTCATTCTGGCAATGTAGTCATTTCTGGAGGAAAGTGCAAACTCCTTGATGTTTTTAACGGCATTCAAGGTGTTCCGTGTTTTCTTAGGCAGTATTTCCTTCAATTGAAAAAGATTCAGGTATTTATAAATTTCCGATTTATACTACTTTTTAGTATAAGGATTGATGAATTTACTTTAAAAAAGCAAACATAATTTAGTTTTTAGATCTATCTGAAGCGACATCAAAAAGTCAAATCAATCAGTGATAAATTTTTAAAGTAGTATATCAAACTTGTGCACTTATTCTCAAGGTATGCACATTTTTTGGTATCTGTATCTGCTCACAACATCTTTAAAAAGAAATAGCCATTCACAGTTGTAATATTATTTAGCTACCTGTCTTTGAATTTTTTTTTAATAGCCAATGAGCTATATCTTTCTAAGTGCTATGTGCCTAAGGACTCTTTTTAAGCACTGAGTGAAATTTTCTTTGTTTGCTAAAAAAAAAAATTCATGATTTAAGAGAATTTTAATTAATGAGAAAAGGAAATAGATTTATGAAATTTGAATATTTTTGTCATGGCATTATATTTTATCCAGAAACAGCGATACACTTTTGGACTACATTTTTTTCCCTTTTTGGAATCGGCATATCAATCATTACCTAAATTGTAAATGCATTTATTGTATCATACATATTTTCTGGAAAGATTGACTCCTGTAACATAATTTCATTTTCTGAAATTATTGTTTCATTTAATTCGATCCCATAATGCATTGAAAAATAATATATGATATAATGTAAAAATATGCACTCTGAAGCAAAGGGAAATACCTGCAATTGAAATGGAAACTGTGTAATCGACTATAAAGGTTTGTTTGTTTTATGCTATGGCTAGGTATTGTATGCTTGAGATAATGCCTGATGTAGCGGATTTAAAAATGTGGACATTCAGACAATACAACTGAATTGGGGTTATGGGAGACGTACATAAATTAAGTCATGCACGGTGGAAAGAGGCTTGTCCATCATGATGGACCTTTGGGGGATCGATGGGGGTTTGCTTGCATAATGTAACAATTTCACTTTTGCAAGAAAATTTTAATCTAAACTATTTTTTCAATCTAAGATAAAAAAATATCTTTAGTCATTTGGGATTTTTTTAACCCAAAAAGGAAAAAGGAAAATAAGTTGGACATCATTCTATCTGAATTAATTTTAAAACTACGTAAATTTTTCTATTAATTCTACATAATTAAGCATTTTTTAAAAGATTTTTCAAACTAATTAACAGTAACAGCAAAAAAAACAAAAAATTTATTTTGATCAGCTAATCTGTAAAATGTATATATATATATATATATATAAAGGATTATTACTATCCTTTACTTTAAGTTATTTTATATAGATTGACAATAAAGATATTTAGCTACACTGTTTATTACTTACCTGTCGAGATAAAAAGTAGATTTAGAATGCAGAAAAGTATATTCCATTTAAAATGTTAAAATGGAAAGATTGAGTTTTATTTAATATTCCTGTACAAATAAAAGCTTAAGTTTTTTATTTAAAAAAAAAAAAAATAAGTTTTAGAATAGTTTGTCTAGAAAAACAAGACAAATGTCATTTATTTTACATCAGAAGTTATAGTTTTAAAAGGTTTTAGATCAATTGCTCTATATTAATAACAAAAAAAATTTTAACTTTTTTTTTAAATTTGCTATATAGACTGTGGAGAATATAGATGTCTATTGCTTTGGGCATTTGTTGTATGAAATGGCTTTTGGGGCTCCATTATCTACGACTACCTGTGATAATCTTCCAAACAGTTGTGCTCCTGAATTACGTAAGTATTTTTAGCGAAATAAATAATTATCAAACATTTACGTAGTTATGGATATATTTTGTTAAATTTAAACATTATGTTGATGGCCTAGAATAGCAGTCATGAAGTCTTTCAGTTCAATTCTTGTAAAAGTTTCCCAGTTGAACTTTTATATAATTGAATCTGGAAGGAAGCAAGTTGATGGTGTTTTGCTGAGTTTAAATCTTAACTTTAACTCGTTTAGATTTTTTTGTGATGTTATGTATTTTCAATAGAATGCATCATGTAACTAAGAATATTTATACATTTCCTAAAAATCGTGAAATTCTTTTATAATTAAAATTTTTGCAATCATATCAATAGAAATTCAATAGATTGCAACAAGGGCAGAAAATTTCAAGATTTTTGATTAAATAGAAATACAACATTGTTTATCTATTTACATGCATAAATACTTAACTGTTTTGTAGAAAACACTGAAAACAATAGCAACTTCAACTGTCTACTACTTGTACACCTGTCAGTGTTTCTTTAAATAATCATTATTCGAGTTGTATTTGACATTGAATTAAGATTTAAACTTATTTATAAAGCTGTGAAACTTTATTTCTAAATAAAATTTCATTTTCTCTGAAAAACAAGGTTTAAACATCTAATTTACAACAAGTGAATACCCATGTTAAGCGTTTTTAAATGAAATATTCATTGTAACATAATCTCTGAACAATATATTGCTTTATTAATTCCTGAGTTGATTAAAACATCACTCATTAAAACACATTTCAATACTTAATTGACTAGAAATGCTTAATGTAGTTCCATTATCAATAAAATTTTTATATTATTTATATTACGTTTTTGTTCATATATCTTGAAACATAGGTTTAGTTTTCCTGAAGAAGTGTAAAATGTATTTCAAAGTTATTCATCAATATCGCCAAAGAAAAAATAATAATAATTTAATTTTACTTGAGCATTAGAAATTTTTAGATGCAGTTCTTGATTTCTAAAAAAATTAAGAAATCAAATTGTAAAGCTCTTCTGAGAAAAAAGACTGCCAAATACTGCCTAGAATAACACAATAAAAGTCATTTTTTTTTTGCATTCAGGAGATACAAAATAATAATCTTTTGATCTTCATATTTACTGTGCATTTTATTATTTCTTAACAGAATCATTATTCAAAATCATATAAACATGCTTTTTCAACTGACAGCATTCAAGGATTTTTTTCTAATCATTTGCAATTCATGTCACCAAATTAAATTTTCAGAAAAATTGAGGTATTGAGATTCTTATGTTACAATTCTAGGCCATTGATATATTTATTTAATGGTTGTTGGATTTGTTAATTTAATGGTTGTATAAATTTTGTAGGTTCTGTGCTTCTTTCCATTCTATCAAAAGAGTCATTGAAAACTGGAATTCCTAGCATATCAGCTCTGCTTCAACACCCGTATGTAAATACCAAATAATTATTTGGAATCTATATGGCATAGCTTATTTTCCATGTTTTAATGTATGATGTATTTTAGTAGAGAAAGGATTTAAATTTAGTTTGCTGTTATGATCAACAATTGCTTAAAGTATCAATAAAACAAGTTAATGTCGTCATATTAAAAGAGACAACTGAGTGTGTGTATAATAAGGTTGTTAAAATCATTTGTAAAAATTAATACCACTGAAGGAAGGATTATAAAAAAACTTGTACCAATTTTATACTTATCTGTGTATCATATCGTATTAGCTGTTCCAAGTTTTACTATTTAGACTGAGGGTAATTTAAATGAAATTTAGTCTATAGCTTATGTTGATGTCCTGACATAGACATAAAGATAAGTTTTCAAAAATGAAATATTTGTCATTTTAATTGCCATTTCTAGTTAAAAAACTTTCTACTCCAATTATGTTTTGTGTTTTTTATTAAATAAAGGTTATTGATGATGTTTTAAAAAATATAGGACATGAAAGCCTTCCAAGTTTATTGTGACAAAATATTAAATAAACTCGAAAACTTTCCCCCATTTATAAAGTCTTTAACAAAAAAAAAAAAAAAAAAAATGAAGGGAAAACAGCTGGAGTATAGAAGGTGTTATCTTATTGAAGATTTTATAGAATCGATACCAAAGGCCTATTTTAAATATCACATTGTACTTGTTTCTTGTTACAACTTCTATTTTAAGTGATTTACTGAGTATAAGTAATCTTTATCACAACTCATGTCAAAGTACTTTTAATTTTGTTTCATACCATCTAAGGAAATAAATGCACAAGTTTTCAAAAATTAATATATATATATATATATATATATATATATATATAATTTTGATTTGTTGTTTGTTTTCTAAACACAAATTTTTATATTCATGGGTCATCTCCCTCCACAGATTTTTTGCCTATTCATCCAATGATGTTGAAAAAGTGCATTTTAAGGTTCCTTCACAGCTGAAAGAAAGTCTCAAAAAAGCCAGAGAATTAACAGAAGCTCGTCTAAAAGAAGAACAAAAATCGGTAATGTAGTTTGTTTCCATATATTCATTCTTGATGATTAGAAAAGAAGTGTTACCATGAAGTTTACTACCCTATAACTTATTGTTATGGGTACATTTAAATTAATGTTCAAGAAAGAAATAATTATAAAAATATGCTAAAAGTGAGATTAGGTGTGAAATAAAAAAGAAATTGACCATGATTAATCTTTCATTGTCATTGAAATATTATAGATTTCATTATTTTTTTGTATTGTACAGTGCTAAGTACTTAACAGACTCAAGTAGTTTTTTCATGTTTCAATTTTATCCTATCCTTATTTGAAATGTTTTATTTTTCATTGCAATGAAGATAAGGCACACGAAACGATTATCAAAAGTACATGCACATATAACAAATGAAGATGAGAAAAAGAAACGATCTCATGAGCGAAAAAAGGTAACTTTTATGTTTACCTTAGTTATAGTTAATTTTCTTTTATTGATGTATTGTTATACTTATTTATAATTGGATATTTTCTTTTTAGAAAAATAATTTGGAACTTGCAAATAGTACATCAACTGAAAGGTCCCAGACAACCACTCCCACAGGTTTGCTCCAATAGATATTTATTTTTTTATGTGTGCAACCTTTAAGTGTAAAAGAATGCTTAAATTTAAAAAAAATAAATTATATTGGTATTGTATGATAAATCATGATGTCAACTTTTACATATTTTCTGTAATTTTTAAGAATATTTACATTACATATGAGCTCTGATATAATGGCATCTGAGATGCATAATCAAACTACTTACTTTATTTCCATCTTGTAAAGTAGAATGAGCTGCTTTACGTTAATCTCATTCTTGAGCAATTTCGTGATTTAGCACTGTGAACTAGAATTGAAATATCTCGATTGTCCTTATACGAAATATACTCTTATAAATTCTAAACGAGCTGGAAAAATAGACTCTATTGGATGACCCTCTCGCACGGTAAATATCGTAACAAGTATTAAAAAAATTTCTTTGTCATGATTACAAATGTTTTGTTGTCATTAAAATGCAGCACAGTTATGAAGCAAACAAGACTTTGGAAAGGAAGAAAACTGTTTATTATCAAGTGTATTATGATTTATTTGGGAAGCAATGGACTATGAAACCAAACCACATGTTTTTCAAAATATGTTGCTGCCTCATCATTGCTTATGGTGGTTAATATGACTGTTGTGTTAATGTGTCGTTGACCGTTATCGTGTTTGTTGGGTAGATAAAAAACATCAAGAATATTCAAAATTAAAAAATATTTCATCGAAAAAAGAAATTATTTTTTTTTGTTACTGATGACATTTTTCAAAGGTTAGCATTTCTGTGGTAAAGTCAAAAATACTTTGTAAGATTTTATTTTCCGAGTTGTTGTTATTTTGTGTGATACAATATGTATAAAGATATATTTTTAACTAGTTACCATTTCATCATCATTTAACTATTATATGAAAATTATCTATGATCTATTATAAAACTTAATTTTTAATTTTTTTGGGGGGATTTTCTTATTCATTTCATGCACTAATTATCTATTGTGAACATTTATCACTGCTCAGTGCCCATTAGTCATGAAAACAATTTAGAAAAAGTGTTTAGTTATGCAAGAAATTTCTTTAAAATAATTTTCTCTTCAAGCTTTTTTTTTTTAATGTAAGTTTTAAAATATTAAAACAACCTTATCTTGAGAAAATTTCATATTTATAAAGTTTGTAGAAGTGGCACATCTGGGAAGTGTAATGTATTCTTCGAATATAATGTATTTGAGGTATCACATATATGTTCTTACATTTGGATAAATTTTTGAGGCATCAAATTGTCTAACTCATGGTTAGGTATACCAATATTCTGGTATATTGTTTCAGCAAATTTATTACTTACTAATCTCTAAAGGCTATACGTAAATCAACAATTGCACAATGTATTCCTAGTTAAGGTTAAATAACTAAACTTTTTTCTAATAGACCACCAGCTTCTCCCACTTCTGCTAATTTTAGATTTTCCTTATGAAATGAGTAACTCAAAGAGATAATATACGGCTGTCTAACAATAAAATATTTAGTGATAGCAAGTAGAAATTTTTTGCAGTACCATGTCAACTGCAAGTAGTTTTGCATTTATCCTGCATTTTTATCGAAAGAAATACTGAAGATATTTTGAAACATCCACAGGAGACATGACTAAAAGTATGCCAAAGAAACACCCAATTTGTATTTTCACTCCCTCTCCAAATAGCAAATGATGATACTTATGCACCTACTGCAACAAGGTTATTTGTGGAGAACAATACACTTTTAACCCTTTGCCCTCGAGGCCTTTCTTGTGTGGAGGAACCAACAATTCGAGATGTTTTGTACCATTTTTGGTTCAGTTTGTGGTTGTGGATCCGCTTCAAAGAAACTAAACACAGTCATTGTCTTGCACCTCTCGAGTTGTGGCATCCAATCATGTGGCGCCTCTCGAGCGCAAAGGGTTGATGCTTATCAAGATTGCAAATTTTAATGCTTGCTGCTTTTCTTTTGATTAATTAACAATTTTATAATACTTCTCTTAATGATGCTAATTTGTTCGAAATAAATAACGAAGATATAAAAACGATTAAAATATACTTATTTTTAGTTCACAGTCCATGAGTAGAATGGTCAGTCACAGAGTAACTGCTTTAAGATTGGTTATTTAAGAGTTAAATTAGTTTTTAACTTAAAATTTGGTTCGGTAATTATCTTTTCAACAAATCCCATGATTATTTCAAAAGTGTTTTCTCAAGAATTTGTTGACATATTATTTTAATGTGTATATTACTGATTTGAAAATTGCTTTTCATGACTTGTGGTGACACCCTGTTGCATTTTGTTTAAAATCCTGTGTTCTCATGTGAATTGTTTCTGTCTTTATCATGCTTCACCCCCAAGGCTCTGTCATTTGATGTCACCCCTGCACTTATGCATTTAACACACAATCCTGACTTCCAAGTAACTCCTGTAGGTGGCCTTTCTTTGTGTTTTTAATAACTATAAGTTATTCACAACTGATTGTGTATCCATATTTAAAAATTAAGCAGTCATTGATTTTCAGATTATAATTCATAATAAATGAATGACCTGAAACCTCAATAGAAGGGAAAAATTGTATGGCTTAAGAAAAAAATAGTTCAAAATAGTTTTTTTCTAATGCCATACCATTTCCCCCTTCTTGGTGTTTATTCAGGAATCTATAATGGGATGATAATCTTCTAATTCAATTATGTAGAGATATTGTGTTAGTGATTTACTTAACATAAATGAGAAATTTTAGAAAAGTTTGAAATGTCAATTTGGATACTTCTACGCAATAGCTAGTTTTTGTGTTATACACTTTCAGCTTTTGTGATATACAGCTTTCAACAAAGCGGAATTGTCGTCACGGAATATAGCAAGGCAAATTGGACGTTCACCTCACATGGTTCAATATTTCTCCATCTTGAATTGAAGTATGGGAAACAGAAAACACTTGGACTATCTCGAAAGCTAACAATGCAACAAGAAAGAATAGTTGTAAAGAAACTAAAAGTTGGTGAAACATAGACCAGACTCACACAAGACCCCGTCATCAATGTTCACGAGTCTGCTTTACCAAGAGTGGCTTGGAGGAACGAACATCTTGTGTACAAGAAAAAGGAAACATAGCCCAAGCTTCACAAGGGGAAAAGAATGCAATAGGGTAGGAAACATATGACTTAAAAGGAACAGTGGCTTCAAGTAGTCTTCAGTAATGGAAAAAATTCAATCTACATGTTCCTGATGGATGGACGTACTATTGGAGGGATCTCGGAAATGAAGAAAGTATTTTCTTCTACTCTATTGCATTCTTTTTTGCTTGTGAAGCTGCATTTTCTTTTTCTGGTACACAAGATGTTTGTTCCTCCTAACCACTCTTGGTAAAGCAGACTCGTGAACATTGATGGTGGAGTCTTGTGATAATCTGGTCAATGTTCGACCGATTTTTAGTTTCTTAACAACTAATCTTTCTTGCTGCATTGTTAGCTTTCCAGGTCGTCTAAGCTTTTTCTGCTTTTTATATTTAGATCCATGATGGAAAAAATTAATAACCATGTGAGAACTTCCAATTTGCCTAGCTAATTCCAGGATGACAATTCTGCTTTGTTGAAAGCTGCCATTTGCCCCTTTTCAAAATCTAATAACGTTTTTTTCCTACCTATACTTAATGACACCTTTCCAAATCAGTCAACTAGATACACAATAAAAGCTAAGTAAGGTTATTTTAACTTGATCAAACCAAGCTTTTATATACGTTTTTGTTAAAACCCAACTGTGCATGCTTCTCTGGGACTGATTATTTCACTTAAAAGTTGGGGTGGTTCTATCATTTTGCAACAGCGAATTTCCATTTTTTAAAAACATGTGCTTATTGCACCAAACTCAAAACTCCTAACAGCTTGATATCACGCATGCCATTTAAATACATTGTTCTGATTTTAGGAAGTAACAAACTTGTGCAGAAATGTATTGTACAGTTTTTACACAGAATAAACAAAGTGGTTCTATCGTTATGTAACACAGTGTATGCCTTGTCACTTAATTTTTACCTATTGCATAAACACCCCAATTATTAAAAAAAAAAAAAAAAAAATAGTAACCTTTTTTTTATTTAAAAAATAAATAAATAATTGCAAGTATAAGAGCACTTGATATTTGAGAACCTATTTTTAGATTAATGCACTTTCTATTGCTTTTTTCCCTTTGCAAGAGGTCATTTAATTTCTGTATTCAATTTTGTTTTTTAAATTAAATTTATATTTATTTATATCAATTCTAATTTTCATTTTCTTTACTTTCATACTTTTGCAAACAAATTTTCATTATGATTTAAAATACTTGGATTAGCTAAATTCGATTCCATATAAGTAGTTAGATAACACACACCATCAGACTATATATACATTATAGTCTGATGTTTATGCACTATTGAATCATTGAAAATGTTTGTTGTGAGCATACTTCTGAAATCAAGTGAGCGTTTAAATGGTTGGGTTATATATAATGTAGCATTAATGACAAAAATAGTTATATCATTACCCAAATTAAATTCATGAAGTAACTGATTGTTTAACAAATCCACATGACTGTGTCTAGATGAAAAGTATTATACAGAATATGTAAATAAATAGTCATTAGTGAATAATAAATCTGAAAATCCATTAGAATTCGCCTTGTGGTTAGTATCAAGGCCCTCTTGTATTAGTTTTTTTACAGCCAAATAAGCTTCTGCTGACCAAGTTATCCAATAAGCTTCTTCTCAACATTCTATTTAAATTTCTTAAGAATGATCAATCACTAATAAGTGATTGATCATTACGAAACTATTTTCTTTAAACACAAAACAATTTTCTAAAACATCCAATTTGCCTTAAAAATGAATATTTTTGATAAAATCTTTTTATTAATTCTATTATCTATTTATTTATTATTATTATCTATTTATTATATTTTATTATCTATCTATTTATTAATTTTTATTAAAATCCTGCATTCTTCAACAGGTTCCATCGGTAGCAATGGCCAACCCTCTACCCCATCTTCTCCAGTCCCTCCCCCTATGATGACACCACCCATTGCGGTTCCTCCCCCTCCACCACCCCCTCCTCCAATGATGATGTCATCAAATGCAGTGGCTCCTCCTCCTCCTCCACCACCTCCACCAATGGGAAGTACAAAAGAAGGAACTGGTCGTACAGCTCTCCTTAGCTCTATTCAGGGATTCAACAAGAATGCTCTGAAAAGGGCAGAGACCAAAGACTGCAGTGTTCCCAAGCTGTAAAAACTCAGATATAATACTGAAGAGTCAAGTACATCCAATTAACCTGTATCTTTATGTCTTGCGGTGATTTGAAATGAGAGCAAGTACATTGAATTTGAGTTTAGGCTGCTTTTAATATTTTATGCTTTGAAAACTAAAGACAGCTAAAGTACTACTCTCTTGATTTTTTTTTTACAGTTATTCATATTAAAGTGTCAAACATATCCAAATATGACTGATTCAGTCTTCATATGGTTTGTATCATGAAATGGGAGCAAATACATCAGATGGAACATTTAAATATTTTTTTCTGAGTGAAAATTTTAAACTTTAAAATATAGACAACTGAAAGCATGAATATCCACAACTTATTTTCGAAGTTAATTATACTAAAGTATTGAGTATATAAAAAAGATTACTTAGCCTTCTAAAGTCTTATGATGTAAAATAAGAGAAAATATATTGTAGTTGTACAAAATGTAACCTTAAAAAGTTAGACAAAACTATTTTTTTTTATCTTTGTTAATTTTTTTCAATTTAATCATACTGAATTGCCAAACATATCTAATTAAAAAAAAATAGGAAAGGTTTTCTAAGGGTTTGAAATAACAGGAGATAATAAATTGCTAAGTTTTTGCCATTACCTTTTATATTTTAACTTGTAAAAAAATGTTATCCAAATGTACTGATACTCCCATGCTTATTTTCTTGTTAATTAAAGAACATGTTGCCCCACAGATTTTAATTTTCTGACCAGATTGTTTTCTAATAATAGGAATCTATATTCTTTAAACATACTTTACAGCAAGTCATAGTTTATTTTTCTTGCATGTACCTTAAAGTTACAATACATTATGTTTGTCTCTTGGATTTTAAATAATTTTTTTACATCCATTTGAAGTGAAAATAATACTTAAAAGTGTGATAGGAATGAGTTCTTTAAAACATTGATGCTTTAAACTCAATGAGTATTTTTAAGTTGTACTCCATGAATTCATCAATCGATACGGAACTTTGTGTGGTTAACTTACAGTAAAAATGAGTGTACTCTTTTTTATGTGAATGTAAGTGTAAAATTTATTTGTTCACATGATATATTTTGGGTTGAATCAACTGATAATATAGCCTATTTTATTGTTATTGACTATATACTACAATACTATAATCCATTTGCTTCCATTTTGTTAATTCATGTATTTGCTTATTTTTTTAGTAATTGAACTGGTGATTTACAGTTATTTATTTTGTTTTGCAGAAATTTTTAAAAAGTAGTTCGGGCTCTTTTTAATTCTAATACCTTTTTGCTTCTTCTCTACAAATTTGATCAATTAGCTATTTTTTTTATAGTAAATCAACTCTTTATTTATTAAAAATTATTAAATTAATTAATTAAATTATGATTTTTTTTTATTTGTATATTTATCCATCAAAAGCAATATTGTAAAAATGATTAATAATTATTCATTGATTAACTGGAATGAAAGTATAATTAAATTTTTTTAAGTGTTCATAACAAATGATTATTGTATCACTGCATGTCTGTGTGTTTTAATTTTCTGTGTTTATAGTTGTATCAGTCAATTCATTACACTTAAATGTAATATAATTTCAACTTTGCAAATGCCAAAGATTATTTGGCCAAAGATAATTAAAAAGTACATTATGTATAAATGTAAATAATCTAGCTTTTTAGGTATTAGTTATATGTAACTTTTTGCTTCATTGCCCATTAATGTAAGAAGTAATTGAATAAAATATAGAGGCTCAGATTCTATAAAAAAACAGTTATCTCAGTTTATTCATCAAAAGAGTTACATCAGTTTTAATTAATTATTTTTGCAAACTGAAGTTCTTACTCAAATAGTCTATTTCTAAACCAAATCATGTATTGTTTTACATTCGACACAATTTTAAATAATATTCTACCATTTAAATTCATGTATTAATCTGAAACATTAAGAAAATAATCTATGAACATAGCAGTGCTCCTCCTATATCTGCAAGATCAAAGCGGTGGAACTTGCAAGTGTTTATGTCAACCAAGCTCAAACGGTTTTCGTCACTACAGTGCAACTCCTATTAAAGTTAAAACCTTAATATGTTTGTCATTGTGTTGCTCTATATATGTCAATGAAGTTAACAGCATAATTGCCAACATTGCAGTTGCATTTGATCGCACCCTTCCCCCTAAAATTAAGCCACGTGGCTGCCACTTTTTTTTTATTCAAAAAAAATATTAATTTATATAGTTTGTAATTTTTAAGGTAACTCAAATAGAAATAAAGTTCAAGTTATTGCAGATTAACTTTTGTTAATGTTTTTTTTTTTTTAAATTACAAAAAAAAGCTCGTTTAATTTTCCCCATAAAAGTGATATTGTTCTGTCGTACAAGTGATTACCCCCTCCCCACTTCATGTTGCATTCCATTTCATTGGACACAGCTCCTCCTTTCCCCTCTGCATGTGATGTAATTTATGAATGTTCCCTATAGCACCTAAGAGATTTCAAACTGCATATAAGAGATTTCAAACTGCATATAATCACTAATTTATCATGAGTACACCACTGATGCTCGTTTAAACTTCTCTTTAAAGTAACTTTTTTTGGAATTGAAGAGAGTCCTTTTGTAGATACATTTTATTCATTGCGCATCCCTAATACAAAAAGCAATATGGTTCGTATGCTCAAAAACTTATTTTTGTGCATAATAACTGTTAACCAGCCTGGACCTACAGCTTAACATAGTTTCTCAACCACAACGAACATCCTTGCCTAACCCAGGATTTGAACCTGGCACCTAATATGACATTAGTTGGACTCAAAAAGTAATATGAGTTATTAAATCCTTTTTTGCAAACTATTTTAGAATTGAAAATCTATGTTTTAATGTTTATCGTACTATTTTTGGAATCCAAAACTGAATGTAATTTGTTGTTTTTAAGTAAAGCAATTCCTAATTATTGACTACATTATCGTTAGTTTTTCAGGATGTTCAAAGATTGGTTGTATTCAGATTATCTGGCGCCGTCAGCAACACGAGGGCTATAATGCGCCGAAACATTTCGTCATTTAACAAACCAACATACATTTACAAACACCCATGCCTACACGGGACTCGAACCCGCAACCTCGCGGTCTAGAAGCCAGCACGCTAACCACTATACCGTTTGGTCGGCCAGGATGTTCAAAGAAAAGTTATTTTGAAATTTCCTGAGATTTCCCTATTTGTCCCTGAGATTACCAATTTTTTTCCCAATTATAAGTTATCGAAAAAAAATTACAATGCATGTACTGTTTATTTCTACATTTTCATAACACAAACACCAAATTGCTCCATTAAGTATAGTGTATCTGTACTGTGTGTGCATGTGCAATTATACTTTAAAATCGCTCTTTTTTAAATGCGTACAGTCTTATTTCAAGAAAAGAGGACTAGTATAAAATTTCAGATTTAATAAGCTAGTTTCTAAGTAAAATTTTAAAAATTAAGACAAACCATAGATCATGTCCAAGTGGATAAAATATTCAACAAATACTCAATATTGTATTAACTATTTTTATTTTTGGAATACTTGAAATTTAAATAAAAATTGGGGAAAAAAAATCAATAATTGAAAAACATTTGGTAATTTTTATTTTTTTATTTTTATGCATGAAATACAAAAAAACTGTCTTTGAATGTTGTTGGATTGCAGGGAGTTACGCCATTTTTATTTCCGTTTGCATAATTTCACTGCCCAACTTTTTAAATTTCATCATTTGCAATTTTTTTTACTTGTTTAAGTTCAGCTGCAGCCACTGTTTAGGTACAGTACTCAAGCAAATTTTTACAAAATAAATAATTTTTTACTAGACAATTAAAAAAAAAAATTGCTTTAACTTTTAAACTATTACTTTATCTATAATTAACTGTTTTTCAAGCTAAAATAAACAGTTTTACATACAATAGCAGTTAGAATTACAACTTTAAATAAGGATATACAGTAAAATAGGGCAATTGGGGCAAATTTTTTGCACAAAATTAAATTAAAATTCTAATTATTCTGCACCGATTCGAACCAAACAGTGAAACCGATCCTTGCATACACATTAATCCCGGACATAGCGTCTATCACATCAGCGGAAGTTTAGGCAAATGAGCCTAAAACGGCGTTGTAAATTTCGGCAATAACTGCTTTAAAACGACATAAACCTAGGTGAAAATTGTTATTGCTCCAACGTAAATATCGATGATAGAGGCCACCATACCGGCGCAAATCTTGGCAATAATATTAAAACAACAAACGGCAAAACTGTCCACCACACCAACGTAAACATCAGCGTTACCACCCAATATATCGGTGGAAATCTCTGCAATAGAGGCGTGACACTACGAAATTTACTATCACAACTGCGTAAATTTCGGCGATAGCTACAATTATCGAGGCGCAAACCTTTGGAATAGTGGCTATTATATCGGCGTGATACTCGGCGAAAATGAACATCACAATGCAAATCTCGGCAATAGCAGTCCTTACGTCATCGTAATTCTAGGCGAAAATAATCACCACACACCAACGTAAATAAAGCCGATAGAGGTAGGCAATTTCAGGGCTCCCACTCACTCAGAAAGATTTGGAGCAGGTAAAACCAAGTTTTGGTGCAGACAAAATGACTTTCGGAGCAGGTAAAAACAAGTTTAGTAGCAGGAAAAAAGCCCATTGTAGCATGTAAAAGCAACTTTTGTAGCACAAAATAATAATAATAATAAAAAAAAAAAACGTTGAAGCAGAAATACCCGAGACGAATGTCACCAAATCGGCGTCACAAATCTCGGCAACAGCTGCTATTACATTAATATAGACCTTGGCGAAAACGAATATAACACCAAAGTAACTGATAGTACCCACCATACCATCGCAATCTCGGTAATATCGGCGCAAAATAACAGTAATATCGTATTTTTTTGTCACCAAACAGCATCGCAAATATCGGCAATATTTACTATTACATTATCATAGACCTTGTCGAAAACGACTATAATACCAACGTAAATATCGGGGATAGCACCCACCATACCATCGTAATCTCGGTAATATCGTATTTTTTTAAGTCACCAAACAGCGTCTCAAATCTCGGCAGTAGCTGCTATTACAGTGTAAACTTCATCGAAAATGACTACCACACTTGCGTAAATATTAGCGATAGCGCTTATACAATACAGTCGAAAATCTAGACGAAGGATATTGCGTAAGTTGAAGACTCAGCAGAAATGACCATCCCAAAAACGTACATATCGGCACAAATGTCGGTAATATTGACATTTTCTCGGTAATGTTTGTGTAAGATTTGGTAATATCAGATGTTAAAAAAAGCGCAGCACTCTTCGAAAATGACCGTCACCCGTACGAAAATATCAGCAACAGCGCCGAATAAACCGGAGCAATTGTCAACAGCTCTAATATATCGGTGCAAGACTCGACGAAAATGACCATCACAATAATTTGCAATAATGTCTGCATCAGCGTCGCAATTCATCGCCGTAATATCGACATTTTCTCAGTAATATCGGGCCAAATTTCGGATATTGCAATATCGTAGCAGTCGGCAATAATTACCATCATACCAACGAAAATATCAGCAATAGTGTTGAATTAATGTAGCAATTCTCAATACTACAGAGCTATTATATCGATGAAAGACTCGACGAAAATGACGGTCATAACAACGTAAAACTTGACAATAATGTCAGCATTAGCGTCGCAAATCATCGTAGCACTAGAAAAAAATGAATACTACACCAACGTAAATATCAGCGTGAGCGCCGAATATACCGGAATATTTCTCAACAATAGCGAATTTCAAGGCACACACAAAAAATAATAATAATAATAATAATAATGCGTTCTGGCGCATATATGGCTAAAATAAAGCATTTGGAGCAGATGTTTGTATTTGGCGCAGGTCTGAGACCCCTGCAATTTGCAGGAAAAGTGATAAAAAAATCGGAGGTTCGGGGAGGTCTGAACTTACGCATGTTCCGTTGTTGCGAGACAGCAAGCCCAATAAAATTATAACGCAGAATTGTATCAATCTTGGAAATGATCGAAATTTCAGTAAAAAATAGCTAAAGGCGGAGTTTCAGCTGAACTGTACCATGTCTGACAAATTCAAACCTCAGCAATAGCATGAGTGACAATTATTTCGGCGTAACATTCGACGAAAATGATCATCATGCAACAACGTGATTCTCGGCGATTTCGCCCTCCATAATCATGGGAGTAACGCCCATTTCCTCCCCGTAACGCTCAGCAAAATGGCCATCAAATACCAACATCAATAATGCTGATAGGAGGATACGGCATTGGAGAAAAGTATTCATTCCATTAGTGGTTTTTGGGGAAGTCTGAACGTATGCAGGTTCTGTTTTGAATTCTTTTTCAGCTGTTGAAAAACATGAACTCAAGTGGAACTTTTCCCACTAGGACACTCTAGCGTAACTGTCCATAATTAAAATAAAAAATTACGGACATCTGTAAAAATATTGAAAACTTTCACAGATGATTGGAAGTTTAGAGAAGTCTGGGCGTACGCAGGTTCCCTAGTTGTCAGACTAGCAAGTACACCCCTCAAAAATTGTATTGCAGATTGGTATCGATCTCGGGAATGATTGCAATTTCAGATAAAAAAGGCTGAAATCAGTGTTTCAGCAAAAGTGTACCATGTTTGACAGGTGCAATCTTTGATACAGTCAGTGATTCTTATATCGTAACACTCCATGAAAATGAGCATCACGTTCACGAAAATAACGGCCATTTCATCGCTGCAACACTCAGAAAAATGGTTATCATATACCTATGTAAATATTGCCGTTAGAGGCTATGTATAACATAAGAGAAAAATTAGGGGAAAAGTAGACAAGACATTCCATCGGTGATTTGGGGAAGTCTGAACGTATGCAAGTTCAGTGATTGTCAGGAAATTTTAATCCGAGAAGTTACGTGGTCAGTCTCGTAGTTCGAATTTTTGCCGTTTTCTTTTTTTTACAAAATGTTTTGGGTATTTTTGCTAGTAGTGTATCTTTAAATGTCAAAATTAAGTTTCAATTTAATTTCAGAAAATTCCCCGATTCCTTTAAACTTTTTTGCAAAATCCTTGAATTCCTTGACTTTTCACGATTGGTGGACACCCTATTTTTGTATCAAGTAAATGCTTAAATTTTCGAGTAAACCTTTTTTCTCAGTATATTAGGGCAGAGGATATTTCGATTTTAAGTAAATGAGCTGGAATTGAAATTTCGGTTTCAAGTCTATGTAGTCTCAAAGTGGTTTGTGACAAAGTGGATTTAATAGAATGGTGAGTTAATTATTGTGCATACTTTTTATAGTATTGCACAACATGTATAATTCCCAATAAAACAACCATCGATCATTATCTTTGTCATAGACCTAATGAGTTGTTACACTAAATTTTGTAATCACATTAGCAAAGTACTCCGCCCCGCACGACCGGTTTGACAACCAGCATTTGATTTCACAACTTTTAATGATAAACCAATTTTCTTTATGTTTTTTTACAACCCCTTAGTTATAATTATATGCTAATGAAATTTTAATTTTAATAATTTAACTTTCAAAGCCTTTGGAAAAGCTATGCTGTTGGGAAAACAAAGAAATGGCATAGAAATTTGCTTTTTTGTGTGAAATTAGTAGCGAGTTGCTTTCTCATTGCAACAAATGAGGGAAGTACATAGTGAATTATATTTGATGACTGGCATTTACTTCAATGGTACCTGTACTATGAAAAAGTGATGTTAATTTATTTCAAATAGCAAACTAGGTTAAAAACTATTTTCAATGTTATTATAAAATTTCTAGTCAAGACATGTTATTTCCAATATTTACTATGGGAGAGGGGATATTCTTTCTGTAGTCATAATTTGTAGCTTGACTGCATTTGATGTTTACGGGCATTTAGATCACTTTAACGTAAGGTAGAAACTAAAATGGATCAAACAAAGGCATTTATATATATAAATAAAAATTTTATTAGAAATTTTCATTCAACTCAACAAGTGTAGCGATTCTTATCGTCAATTTTAAATAAAAAAAAATTACAAATCAAGTTTAATTAACACTAAGCAATAACTCAATCGACTAATTACAAATTTCTGAATTGCTTGTGTCAATAGAAGTGCCGACTTTTTTACAGATGTTCCGTAGTTTTTAATTATTATGGTTTACACACGGCCAATGCTTTTACATTACAATGAATAAATACAAGATACACTAGAGTAATAGACTATTACATCAGCAAAATCAAAGTAAATTTCAGCAATAACAAAAGTATTAGCAAAAGATTGTGGAAAGATATTCTGCGCAGGGTTCAAAGAACTATGGAAAATCCATATAAAAGTTGGCATCTTTGTGTCAATCAATATACTACATAAAAATCTTTTTTTCATGTACAATTTAACATGTTCAACATACTGCACAATCACGTTAATAAAAAATACACACGAGAAATCTACTGCAGGCAGCAGCAAACCAAATATAGAGAAGTAAAAATATATTCGAAAATGGAAAGCATTGAAAACTAGTAAAAGCAAATTTTCACTTGTAGATTCCTAAAAATTAATTCTAGCAAGCTGTTATTTTATCTATAATTTACTCACACAGAACACATTTTCAGTAATTTATCCAAATATTATTATAACATAATAATCAGCATACTTTAACAGTTGTAATTGTACTTACTGACTGAACTATCATATGAGCTACTTTGCAATGTAAATTTTAGGAGTTTCATATTCATCACATAAAGCATGAAGGTAAGATATGAGGTGTTGAGCACCAGATTGGACCATTCCACAATTTGATTGTTACCGTTACTACCCTGATTTTTCAAAACCGTTCATGCCAAAACGGACCAAATGTGGTTTATCTATCCATTCATGCCAAAAAGACCAAATGTGATTTATCTAATGGCAAACTAAGTTGATTATTATGTAAACCACATTTGGTTTGTTCTAGTATGAATGGTTTTGAAAAAAATGGAGTAGAAACAGCAACAATAAAATTGTGGAATGGTTCGTTCTGGAGCTCGATGTCTCATATAAGAGTATACTTGAAACCTTTATAAAATTCAAGGTATGAAATTAGCGCAGAAGTAAAAATTCATGGCTAATGAAATTTTAGTAAAATAGTGAACATTGGACATAAAGTTAATACCAAAAGAAGGAGATATCCATTAAGAAAGGAATAATATAACTATATTTGTTAACTTAAAATAAATGCCATTTCAAAAATGCATAACATTGAGATTAGACTGCAACTATGTATAGTCAATGACAAAGGTAACAAATGCTTGCTTGATAGATTGTTAATGCCAAATTTGACTGTGTAAGTCAGAATAAACAAAAAGATGCAAATCCTGGAGAAATGAAAACAAGGATTTAGAATGAAAACTAAATTTAAGAATATGATTAAATCTGATTTTTTTTAATCAATTGCACAAAATGACTGGATAAAAAACAAAAACACATTGATGCAATTAATACAATTCATGATGGGAAAAAACAAGTTTTTGTATTAATACTTGAAACAAAAAAGAAAATCAAAGTGTTCATTCATTAAAACAAAATAATGTTTGACACTTTGTATTTTTCTCGTCAGTAATTTTAATACCGATTTTGGTTTTCTCAATTTTTAATAAACAGAACCATATGATATTGCAACATATTTAATCAAAATTTATCTTTTTCAATAATAAAAATGCTAAACTATTGCAGTTCTGTATCCTAGAAGTGACGCCAATTTCAAGGTAAGATTGTAATATTGTTTGCTTTCGAGGAAGTTAGCAGGAAGAATATGTCGTTTTACGAAATGAAACTAAAAAATTAGTATTTGGAAAGTAGTTCTGTTAAAGGGGAAAAATCAGATTTCAGGCATGCTGCTAATATTTATTGTGGTTGCTAGTTTTTATTGTGGCTGCTATTCCATCATAATAAAAGTGCAGGAATCATCAGTGATGCCTAGGGAGAAACAAGTTGAATTTCTTAGAGTACATACTTTTAATTATGTAAAATAATTAAAATAAACAGAAAATTTCATATTTTTACATAATAAAAAACTAAATGCCAGTAAAAGTGAACAAATAAACGAATTTTTAAAAATTTGTATAAAATGCAACACATATAATTTCAAATTCTTAATCAATATACTGTAATGTAAGTGATTGAATGTTTTAAGCTCTCTTTCCAATCATTACACTTAGAAAACAATTATTTCAAAATTATTTGGTATACATAAAATAAATCATTAGATTAGCTTCACATCATCAGAAAGAAAATTCTTCGAGATTGTTTAGTTTGGGCTAAAAACAAGTAGCTTAAAATCAGGGGTGAAAACAGTCAAAATGTAAAAAAGAGGCAAGTGTTATTTTGAACTACAAAAATAGCTGAATAAGAATATATTTGTGTACTAATACATGTACAGAACAGTGGTGCAGACAATTTTTTTTTTCTAATGGGATTTTAGGCAAGGTAAGTCAGATATAAATTCCACTAAAAACGATAAAATTATAGAAAAAGCGGTACTCCTCAGAAAAAAAGCAAAAATCCGCATAAATGCAGAAGATTTTCCCAACTGTTAAAATACAACTAAACCAAAATATCTTTTGCATGGTTTTTAAACTAAATAACAAAAGAATGGAGTAGCTCGAAAAAAAGACATACCTTTTTCTTCGGAAGCACTTCGACTTGCACCTTTTGCCACCCATTCCTCATAAAAAGTTGAATGAATTTTTTTTGTTGACTGGTTAGGACTGAGCCACATCTTCAAATCATTTTGCTTCAGATACGCACCGAAACAGGCCTTAATAGTGACCGTAGGATTATCGCCACCCGCCACCTCTGCAGGGTTAACAGGACAGGATTTGGACGATGCAGGAGAAGCACTGATTTCAGATAGCGTATCAGAGGACAAGGCTCGTATTTTGTCAGATGGCATTTCCGAGTTCTCTTGTACTGTATTAGCTAACCATTCATTTTCCCTCTGTATTCTATTGGTATAACTTGGACTAGCTAAGGAAGAACACAATGGTCTTTTGTTACTCAACTTAGCCCTGAGTACTGCTTCTGGAGAGGCTGTAAGTTTAGGTTTGGAAGTATCGTTCATCTAAAGTAAAAGAAAACAACTTAGGTTACTTATCTAAGTTAAAAAAGATAATTTCTACGGAATTTGACAAACTAATATTATTCATGAATATTTTAAAATTGTCTGTTTTTACTTGAGATGAAGGATAAAATTGTTCATTAAAAACAATAAAATTGTAGAAAAAGTTAAAATTCTCAGAAAAAAAAGGCGGAAATGGGCGTAAAAGTGAAAGATTTTCAGTCAATATGCTTTCAGTGGGTGCTTTTTACACATTGCTAGAAGAAAATATCAAATTTTCAGAGCGCAGATGGGCGTTCTGAAAAAAAAAATTAATAAACTTCTTGGAAGTAAACTTAAACCTGAAAGAAATTCCCTGACTTTTCCAGAAAATATCAAATTTTTTAGTTTCCCCTAACCTTTTTTAGGCATTTTCTTTTCACTGACAATTCCAGGTGCGTGATAACCTTGAATATAGGATGTTTAAAAAAAAAAAAAAAAAAAAAAAAAAAAAAAAAAAAGATTTATAGGAGGTCTGCAACCCCCGCATATGGAGCAACAACAACCAGAGAAGATTATATTTGTGAAAGCCGACTTTTCTATTTTCATAAGCAAATTTGTCTGTATAACTGTGATTGTTCATGTGAAGAAATTAAATAGTATATATATGCCAAGTTTTCATACACTTTCTCTCTATTGGCTGCTAGGACAGTTTAATGTGCTAAGCTTGTGCATCTCATCTGTAGATGTTTATCATCTGAATTAAACACAGTTTTTTTCCATCATAAAGCTTGTATCAACTTCTTCATTATGAGTTAAAATCACGTTGAAACTATAACAAAATGTTATAACTTTTACTGTACTAGATTATCGTGCTAGGTATTAAATATTGCAGAAACTATTTTTTAAAAAGGAGTGGTGTTAGCCACATTTCCTAGCATGCTGAAAACATTACACTTGAAAATTATATCTAAACAGAAAGTAAAAACATACTACTTCTATTTCCATTTTAGAAGCCAAAGATGAAGCATTTTCAAACGATTTTGTACAACTGGCTTTTTCTTGAAGTCGATCAGGCCATGCTTTCTCCTGGAAGTGTTGCAAATATTGTTCATATGCTCTTTCTCCCTGAAATTGGACAATATGACATTTTAATTTTAGATTTCTGAATGTAAGAGTAAGAAGAAGTTTAGAATGAATAAACAATGATGGGATTTCAAAATATAAATAGTGAATTACATAAAAAAAATCTCTCTCTTTATGGACAAAATCTTGTACAAAAAGAACTACAAATTAATGGTTAAAATTTCAAGTCAGGAACAGATTCTACACCAAGGTGATTTTTGCCAAAAAATGGCAGCCCTGCCATTTTTTCTAATGACAAGTGAACTGCTTATGGTAGCCACAATTTGGCAGGGTTTAATGTAAACAATTCTAGGCACAGAATTTGTATTAGGCTTGGAATTTTAACCAAATTAACATTTATAAGGATACGTTAAACAAAAACATGCTCTATAAAAGCAAGTTCTTCCTTGAGTAGAATGCCTTTTTTACATGCAACATACCTCAGGGGCATAAAAATTTAACAAGTAAGGAAAGAGTCTTACAATTGAAGACTTGCCTATTGCCTTGGACTTATTATAACATATGAAGGCTGAATCGAAAGATCATTATATGTGGACTACTTAGTGTCTGAAAGGGGGTAAAGGTATTTTTAAGGAAAAAGTCTCAAGTGATTATAATTGGATGAAATAGAAATACACAAATATCCACCAGGTAACTCGACAAACCCAGGTTCACTTTGCCTGCAAAAAGTTTCATTTCAAAACAGGGTCATTTTGCTCACTAAAAAAAAAAAAAAAACACATGCCCTTCCAAAAATCTTTTTATTTATAAACCCATCACTCCATTAAAACAATTATACAAACCCACAACAACAACACATGAAACAATCATACCGCAAAAGAAATTCAACCTTTTCCCTGTTAATACAAATCCTTTCCCCCTATGAAAAAAAGGGGGGGGGGGGAAAAGAATCTGCTGTCCAAAATGTTAAGCTGTGATAGTAAAAAATATAGGTAAAAAACAACAACTTGTGTTTAAGATTGAGTTCTTCATGTAATGGAAGTTATTTTCTATAGAGTCATAGACAGATATTATCTCATTAGTATAGTATATTTTTATTCCTCAGGAAAATTTAAAGGGGTAAACTTGTAGTTGAATTGACCTTATCCAGGTAAGTACAAAACAATGGTAAAATTCAATGTGCAGGATAGGACTGTGTTTATGCTTTCTCAGTGTAAGGGTTTTATAACATCTTCAAGATTCAAGAGTGCATGCTTCTGAACAGTGTTTTAAGTGGACTATTCTGTATTCGTGTCTTGAATTTAGCACACTGGAGATAAAAGCAGGAGATTGCTATTTTAAGAAATGTGGTAACGTAAAATATAAACCAAGATCAAAGGAATGAGACATATACCGCAATATATCTTTCTTCATCTATCATTTGATGAAAGCCACAATCGACTTGCTCAATTACTTCGAATGAATCATTGGAAACGCTAGATTCTTTTCCATCATTATCTTCTGGGTTCTTTTTTTCTTCTTTAAAAATAAATTTAGTATCCTGAAAATAGGAGAAGTAAAATTAATTTTCAATCTTGCTGATTGCTTTGAAGAAGATTTAGTTTGTTTTCTTGCACTGACGGATTCAACATCCACGTACAAGACTATGCACATAAAATAAATTTTAAAGAAGAAAAAAAAAAACTAGCATCAAAATTGCTTTAAATATATATTTTCTTTTGTTCAACAATTTTTTTTAGTTGGTTTGTAGGCTCAACAACCTATTTTTGGGCACAATGATAGCTAATCAGGCTGAGACCCGATTAATAGCTAATCAGGATGGGACCTGATTAATGGCTAATCAGGACCTGATTAACGTGGATGCTGAACCATAATGAACATTCATGCCCAAACCAGGATTGGAACCTGGCACCCTTAGCATCTAAAGCTCAAGTGCTAATCACAGTCATAAGGTGGGCATGACAACTCAAGGATTAAGTTACTATGAATGAGAGATATTGCAGCCAGGTAATGAGATATTTTCAAGTTTAAATTCTTACCTTGTGTAATAGGTTATTGTTTTTTGGACAACAAGTGGTATTCTTCTGACAGTCAATTTTTTGTATATTTCCATAAGTTTTAAGTACACGTTCGCAGAACTTTAAATCACCAGTGAACATCAGCTTTGAAGTCAAGAGATCCTGTCTGATGAAAGATTTTCAAAATATGTTATATTTAAACTAGAACAACATACAAAGTCAATTTTTCAACCTATATTTTTACTGGTTACATGTTTTGATTTTTTATACTTATTCATTAGCTATAAATGGGGAGATGGGGGGGGGGGGGGAGAGGCTATACGGCCAAAACTTGTTAGTTTGATCAGTGAACACACTTAAGATCAGTGATCAAGCTGTCGGTGCTTTTTTAGCAAAATACTTAAGAACTTCCTTAGATGCTAAAATTATATAGTGTGATTTACCCTTATTGCTAAAACCTTTTGGCAAAAAATATGCAAAATCACAATTTTTGTTACCTTAAAATTAGCATGAAGCTAAAAGAAAAAGTAAGCTGAAGGGTGAAAGTATTTTTCCAGTTGATATCTATAATAATAAAACAAGTTGGTGTTGGTCTGTCTATCTGTCTGGCTCTGTGGATCTATAGAAACCTATTTAAAATTGGAGTAGAGCTCTGAAATTTTCGACATAAGAAGTTTCAGCTTTCTAATTTTATATATGTCAAACAGAATGTTAAAATTTTAATTAGTTCTTTTTTAATTAATTTTTATAATTAATTTATTTTTTACTAAGTGACTTTAAATAGAGATACAGCTCTGAAATTTTCAACATTAGTAGTTTTAGCCTTCTAATTGGACTTTTAAAAAACAGAATGTTACAATTTTAATTAGTTATTTTTTAATTAATTTTCTTAATTAAATAACAAATTTTTTTACAAAACGACTTACAATAGGGCTGCAGTTTTGAAATTTTCAACATAAGTAGTTTTGGCCGTCTATTTGGTCTTTTGAAAAACTGAATTTCAAATTTTTATTTAGTTCTTTTTTAATTAATATATATTTTACAAAATGATTTCTAATAGGGCTACATCGCTGAAATTTTCAACATAAGTAGTTTTAGCCTTATAATTGGACTTTTGAAAAACAGATTATTAAATTTTTATTTAGTTCTTTTTTAATTAATATAGATTTAAAAAACGATTTCTAATAAGGCTACAACTCTGAAATGTTCAACATAAGTAGTTGCGGCCTTCTAATTGGACTTTTGAAAAAAAAAAAGAACTTTAAAATTTAATTCTTTAATTATTTTTTTTAATTATTACAAATATTTTATAAAACGATTTTTAATTGGGCTACTGTTCTGAAATTTTCAACACAAGTAGTTTTGGTCTTCTAATTAAACTGACAAAAGAAAATGTTAAAATTTTAATTTGTTGTTTAATTTATTTTTTAATTAATATTTTCACAAGAAGTGACTTCTATTAAGCCTAGAGCTCTGAAAGTTTCAACATAAGTAGTTTTGGCCTTCTAATTTTGCTTTCTACAAACATGTGTTAAAATAATCTTAAAAGGATGTTGTAT
Source organism: Linyphia triangularis (assembly GCA_963978545.1). Taxonomy (NCBI): domain Eukaryota; kingdom Metazoa; phylum Arthropoda; class Arachnida; order Araneae; family Linyphiidae; genus Linyphia; species Linyphia triangularis. The sequence continues at coordinate 67,390,708 of OZ021729.1, forward strand.
TATTGTATTAATGGAATTTTTTTTTTCTCAGCAGGGGAGAGGCTTCTAACATTAAAGCTGTACGTAGCAATTAGATTTTAGTATTTTAGTGAGTGAAGCGAGCTTTTGATAACGCAGCAATGAACCTTTCAGCGAGCGAAGCAAGTTTTTGCTTGCAAGATGAACATTTCAATGAGTGAAGTAAGCCTGTGCTTATATGTGTCTGTGAACTTTTCAGCAAACTAAGCGAGCTCGATTTTGCATTGCGATGAATCTTCCGGCGAGCAAAGCGCCAAAAACTGGGACCTATATATCAATGATAGATTTCCGCAACGCGAAGCCTCACGGCTAGCTAAAATATTGCACACGTTAAAATTTCGTAGCAAAGCACGAGTATTCAGCTAGTTTGGTATAAAATAGCATATTTAAAAGTTAATAATTTTATAATAAAAAGTGCTGTAACAAAATAAACATTACTAGTGATGGAAGTCGTAATCATTTTAGCACTTTGCTGAAATGAAACTTATGATTTTAGTTTTTTTGCTAAAGAAATTTTGTACCCCAGCTTAAGCACTGGTTAAGACAAACTACATTTGCGATCCTTGACTAGTTGTATGTACAAAAAACATTATTTTCTTCTTTGATTACAACTAGCACGCTTAATTCGAACAATCGGATAAGTCACATCCGTGTTTGAAATCTTTAACATTCTAGCACCTATTCCCTAAAACAAACAAGTAATTTTTCACTTGGCACCAACTTCGTCCAGTTCTCATTCTCCTCATATAATGAAAAGACTTCAATGGGGTAGTGCATGATGAGGGGGAGGGGGTCATGCATTTCACTCTCGTTGTTTGACCTTTATAGAAGGTTGAAGAGGAAACAGAAGAGCACTCGGCCATTTTTCATTTCTAGGATGAACTCTGATTTAAATATGCATTAGAAAACCTTAATCCAATTTGAATGTTTTTAGATCACGTATGACATATTTTGAGAATCTGAGTTTCCTTTATTTTTTAAAAAGAATCCATACAAACTATTGTTTATATATACAACATATTAAATAACAATGTAACTTCATATTTTTAAAGGATGCAATAAAAACTGTTACATAGAAAATTCAGGGATGAGAGTGATCAGTGAGCAAAAAGGAGGAAATCCAAAAATTCGTTAAAAAAGCTCGCGGAAGGAATACACAAAAATCCCCCAAAAAAGTATGCAGGAAAGATGATTCAATAATTTTAAAGATACAATGAAATTTCTCATACTATATAATAATTACATTTCAAATATTAGGAGTTAGTGAAGTAATCTGTGAGGAAAGAGGAGCTAAGAGGGAAAATCTTTTGTGTAGACATGAAGAAAAGTATACTTTTTGCAGGAAAAACTGGTTCAGATCAGAAAAATGTGGATCTCAAAACAGGGACAAAGAGAAGAAAAATGTTACATAAAAACCAAAAAGGAGGAAATCCTTCAAAAGGAGGAAAACTGTCATCCCTGAAAATTCTAACTGCCAAACAATATTCGTTACCCTTTACCCTCTCCCCAATTAAAGTTAAGCAACATCTATCCTTATTCTGTTACAGATAGTAGGATACTTTCTTTTATCAAAGAAAAACTTACTTTTTAATATATTCTACCCCACGATTGGGATCATTCCAAACTGGTGCAATGCACATCCCATGCTCTTCAGTTTCCTGTAACAGTTCAAGGCATTTTTGGTCAACTTCCAAGCATAGATCATGCTCTCTTTTCTTCAAAATGGTGATGAGTTCGTAGATTTCAGACTGGATGTCTTTTTTTATCTGGAAAGCAAATACTTTAAGATAAAATCATTTAATATCTACACAAATGAAGTATTTTAAGTCCCACCTTTTATAACATGGTTTCACCAGCAAAATTTTATTATTTTATCATGCAGAAATTTTTCCTAGAAATGAAAAAGGGCAGGGTATTCTTTTCCGAAAAAGGGCAACTCGTGTTTAAGAGGGTATTTTAAACGCAAATTGCAAAATTTAATAACCGATTTTCGACCATAATTTCTATAATTGTTTTAGTCTTCAACCACTATGAATATACTATGAATATGTACAAATTATTATTTTTAAAAAAAATTAACAATGATCAAAGGGGCACAAATTGCTCAGAAAACTTAAACAACATTAAAATATTGCAACATCAATAAAAATGTTTCAATCTTACTACTGCTGGAATGTGATTCAGAAAATTATTAAGAAAATAATAATAATAATAAAAAAATCTGGACTTAGTAAAATTTTCAATAAATGTTCATTGGTATAAAAATAGCAATTTAGAACTGTAAAATTAAGCTAGGAATGTTTCTAAAATTTTTACAACCAACTCCTATGCAAACTTTTCTAAAATTTGAATTAAATCAACTGTTACCTTCACTTTTTAGGTATTTGCCATTGTCAGACAAGGGATTTCTTCAAATTTAACTGTAATTATTGCTGGCTATTAAAGTATACCAGATTCATGACATCACCAGAAATATTTTGACTAAAGATTTGACATATATCCTAAAATGTGTGCATTTTTCCTTTTCAAAATTGGTTAAAATCTGTGTCAAAATGACCATACATGCTTCCACCATAGGCTGTACTAGAGCTATTTAAGCAAAAATAATCAGGGATTTTAATTGCATTCCTGTGATACTTAATTTTAAACATAAAAAGCTTGTTAGAAGTTTAAAAGTTAATTAGCGACAGTTAAATTGCAAAAAAACATAATTCTAAATTTAATAAGAGTGCATCGCAATTATGAGAGTTCGATCGGAAATATTCTTTTTAAATGCTTAGTGTAAACATTTGACTGTTATACACCTCTAGCTTTGAATTCACCATTTCCAAAACTTTTCTTCATTATTTTGAGTAAAAAAGCATGGTAAAAATTTGGTAACATAATCAAGGTATGTACAAAATAGTCAACCATGCTAAGAAGCATTTGGAAATTTTTGGGCCGGGCCTCTACAATCTACTACTGATGATGCAAATACGATGCACAATTGAACATGAATCCTCTTGCGTGACATGCGATTTCGGTAGGGGTGATCAGCAATTGCATTTCGTCAAACCTCCCCCCCCCCCAAATTTTGCATTTTTAAAAAAAAAGGACATGAAAGGCACTATTTTTAAAGAATAAAAAGGAGGAGGGTATGCCACCCTCTGAAAAATGCCTAAGATATGATCACTGGACCATGGATGTTTACTCATAGATATAATTTAAAAAAGAAACATTACTAGATTTCTCCCAGTTAATAATTAATAAAAAAAATACCCCTGCTTATGAATCGCCGCTTATAGAATAAAATCGCTTATTCATTTAAAATGTATTAACACAACATTCAAAGACTAATTTCTGATAAATATTTCTATAATTAAATTGTTTTAAAAATCAGTTAGTTTATTACAGGGTCGACCTGTGTCACCTTTGAGGACGGTGGACCAATATTTGAGAGGGAGCCTTACCCCTTCTCGCACCAAGCTTATAGCCAGGTTTCCTTTTCGGAGGGGGGGGGGGGGGGTTATGGTCGAAGATTTGATTAAAAACGCATTACAAGTTCCACAAGAAAAAAAAAAAGAGGGGAAGTGGTAAAATAAGATTTCACACAATTTCGAAGAAAGGGGGGTTGTCCCGGAGGTCCTCCCTGTCCCACACTAATGAATAAATTCACTCATTTTGCATGAAGCACTGCGGCATCACGGTTAATTAGGACTTACCCATGATGCCGCAATGTGGCACATTCCCAGATGTATAGAAATGAACAGAATTGAGATAAAGCCTTTGTTTTTATGTATAAAATTTCAAGTTACAATACAAAACACAAATTGCACATAATGATACGACTAAGAAATATACAAAAAATGATTAAAGTGTTCACAATTACTAGGCTATTCTAAAATCAAGAAGCAGCCTCATTTCAGAGCTGTTTTCACACAACTTTTTTATGATAACTTCGCTATCGACTAAATTAAGAACATCCTTCTCAGTGGCCGCCATTACAAAAGCTTCTAGAGGTTCATAAGTTAATTGGGTCTGAAGACGAGATTATTTGTAAAATAAATGTAATAAAAATAATGTATTAATACAGTTTTACCCATAATTTTACTCCATAGCATTTTAAAGTTATAAGTTCTAACTAGGACATCCACTTTTATTTAATGAGCCTTGAGTTTTGCCAATTGCTATGTCAAGCTGATTTTACATTTCATCATATTTTAATTGTATGTCTTAGTTTTTAAACCTTATCTAGGTTATTTTACTTTGACACTTTATCTTTGTCATTTTGCTGTTTTACGTCGTTCGTTGTAATTTTTATATTTAAACCTCCGATTTTAATTTTTAACACAAAATTTAAATATTTATAATTACATTATTTTAAGTATTGCTTATTGTTATTCAACTTTAAATTGAGGAAATTTCATTCGAAGTTTAACTTAGTGTAAAAATAAATAATTTAATTTGACACCTTATCTTTGTCATTTTGCTGTTTTACGTCTTTCGTTGTAATTTTTATATTTAAACCTCTGATTTTAATTTTTAACACAAAATTTAAATATTTATAATTACATTGTTTATTGTTATTCAACTTTAAATTGATGAAATTTCATTTGAAGTTTAACTTAGTGTAAAAATAAATCGTAAAAGAAATTTGCAGTTAAAATTAGCGAAAAACTAACTTATACAAAGTGAATGTTACATTAAACATTAAAACAGAATAATTTAGATTAATGTACTGTTTACACTTTATGCTCAACATTGTAGTCAACAACAAGAAAAAAAAGTTCGGGAAGACTTTTGTTTTGCGAGTTTCCATGGTGGAATTGTTGCGTTGCCCGTGGCAATCCCATGTGGGAGGTGTTGTTTAAGGGCATAACCCTCTCCCAGCTCACACACATATAGTTGTGGTTTCATGATAACCATGCTTGTGTAGTTTAAAATAATTAAATCGTATAAGTTATTCCATCCTCAAAGATACAGATTAACTCACTTTAAAATCAAAAATGTAATTATTTAAATTTAAAATCTATATTTATTTGAAATTTTTTTCATTGTTTTCGGAGGGCGCCTTGCCAAGGTTCTGGAGAGGGCGCACCGGGATATGTCCCGGTATCCCGGTGGGCCAGACCTAACCTGGTTTATTATAACTTGCTTTGAGGAAAACTAAAGGGGCCTATAACATAATTAAAAGTATTAGTAAACTTGTTGCAAGAAATATGTATAATCGAACATGACCCAAATAATTTTTAGATTAGTTACCTCTAAGCCATGTTGAAGAATAACAGAAGGAGAATTGCAACAACCTGTAATAAGTAAAAATACAAATTAAAATGCATAATTTTGTCACTTCTTACAGTTAAAAGCAGGAGTAAATAAATTGGGATTTCCCACATACATGCATGTATATAATATTTCATATGAAATACTGCACATCTTTTTAAAAACAATTGTTAAACTCACTATTTAGAACAGGAAATCTATGTTTGAAAAAGTGTTTTAGAACTAACAAGCAGGGATTGGATCTTGTAATTTTTTATGGTTGCTCTAACCACTGAAGTTATCTTGGTTGTCCTCGTAAAGTTTGTTGCCTTTAAATTTTTCATTGTTACCGAATATGAAATCTATGAATTCCTTTTACTGTTGTTAGGATAACTTAATAAATGTTTAATAAAATAATTTAAACATTTACTTGTGTAGTTAAAGGTAAGAAAAGAGAAGTGATTGACAAATGCATTTTCTGTTTCTCACCTCGGATAAGTTAAATTAGTCAACATGCTCATAAAATAAGAGCTCCAGATCTAATTAATTAGTTTTATCCTAATTATCAAAACAGAACATGCATTCATGAAAAAGAAATCAAATTTCTGGTTGCCCAAAGGACAAACTGAAATTTTTGTTGCATTTTAAAAATCTGGTTGTTCCTTCGAGCAACTGCAGACCACTGCTAACAATTAAATTTTAAAGAGTTGGGAATACATTTTTCATGATCAGGAATATTTTTGATTTTGTCTAAATAGATATCAAATATGAAAAGCGAAACATATTCATACATGATACAGCTCTTAAATAAAAAAAAAAACTGAACTTCACGCAAAAGCGAGGAAAATCAGCAAATTTAAAAAAAATTATACAAAGTACTGAAATTTCAGTTAGAAAAGCAGAAATCAGTTTCCTTTAAATGGTACAACGTCTGCATATAGCAAAAATTTGAATACTACAAAATTGTTTAGAGAATAGGCTATAAAAGTATTTATTGCAGTAAAAAAAAATTAAGTTTTAGGGACCTATTTCTGGTTCTGATATGTTTCTTTACTCAACTCATTCGAAAATCCCAATATTAAATTTTTGAGATGCAGGCAAGAAGAGGTTAAGTTTTACTGTAAGGTGTCAGATGAATTGGCGATGGAAATTTGGCAATTTAGTGCTGAATGTGGCAACCTGTTGACTTTGTTTCATGGTAACCGTAGTGGCTGTTTGGATAAGGCAACACAGCTTTTTGAAGTCATTTTCAATTTTGGCGACTTTTTTAAAAAGTCGCCATCCGACACCTTACAGTAAATTTTAACCGAGGAAAATATTTTTATAGAGTTTTAATTAGAAGTAAACATAAAGAAAAGATTTAATAATCAATAATGCAGGCATACTAAACATGGATACCTTGAGAATAAAACATCGAAAACAAAAATAAAGGTCACAGTATTCGGTCAAAATATACCAAGAAAAACAAATGGAATAGGCACTAATAAATATTCACATGAGTTAATGTATCCATTCTTTAACAAAAAAAAAAAAAAAAAAACTGGATCACAACATAATTAGGATAAAAGCCCTTTTAACGTTTAACTTTGTTTGACAAATTACAGCTTTCTAATATAGCAATTTTCCATTTTTTAAGATTTGTCCCTATTATTTTTCAAACAGCAAAAAAAAAAAAACTAACATTTCTGATAAGGTTCTCATTTTAATGAATTTTTTATGTCAGTAACTTTAAGATAGAAGAGAGTTGAATTTGCTAGGGATATTTCAAAATTGATGAGACAAAAACGCAAAAAAATATGGATTTATTAAAGCCCTATTAATCTGAATATCACATATGTTGACATCAAAAAAATACACGAGTGTGCAAATTAAAAGAAAACCAAAAAGATTTCGTCTCCTTAAAATAATTAAATAAATATCTTGATTTCATAAGTTACCTAAGGAATTTTGTTTGTTCATTGCGAAACTTTTTGGGACACACTGATATGTTGCCCTAGTCAGATGAGAAAAGAATTAATATGAATGACCTGTACGCTTAGAAGCTTAAAGAGAAAAGATTGAAAACAAAATTAATGTTTTTGATCTGATTATTGGGGAGAAGTAGCAGTGTATAACTACAGCTGCTTTAAGTCACGTAGTCAACAATTGCTTGTAGATATGCGTAAGTAGACGTATAAAGTGAATAAATATGTTCCCGTAATTTTTTTAAAAAGGGAGAAATTTAATTATGGACTTGACATTCGTTTAACATAAGAAGATTAGTATTTGGTCGACAAAAAGATTTTTGGTCAACCAACTTTCAGACTTCAGAAGGAAAACAACTCAACCCAATTTAGGAAGTAAATAAGGAAAATTTGTTTACAGTCGTTGATGCTTGTGGGTGAGATTGTGGAAATTTCTAATTGATTAGGTTTTAACCTCTCCATTTGTGTATTATTAAAATAAATTTAAACATTTAACATATTTTACCATATTCTTCTCTTCGTCGTAGTGAATTTTGATAAAAAAAAAATTCGCTCTTAGTCTAGGTATATGCTGAAAAACTTTCATCTCTATTTGCTCAATTGCATTCTGTTAAATAGATGTTTTTCAAATTCTCTGTTTCCTTTCAAACATTAAATTGAGAAGAAATAACATTTATATTTCATCGAGGATACTTTTTTAACAAAAAAACATATTATTGAACTTGGAAATGCAATTTTGTTGAACAGGCATGCTTTCTTTAACAGTCTAAAAATAAACATATTTAAAGATCACGTTTTATATAATGGTTTAAAATTTTATGTCAAAGCAAAAAATAATTCGCAAACAAGTAGTAACGTAGCAAATGTATTACATGTATAATGTTCAATAATTTTACATTCTTTTGATACTAAGAAAAGGCTACAATTCAATATGCATCTGACCGATAGATTTTTAAACTGGTTATTATATTAATTTTTCTTCCCCCTCTCTTACACTTCACTTTTACAATTGTTATTTAGTTATGATTTTGTTTAAATATATAGGTGTTGGCAGTTGTAGTTGCATTGTTTAATTAACCAATTTAAATGGACACAACTTTGAATTTGGTGACCACAATGTGGAATTAAATCAAGCAAAATCATCTGGCTTTGTTCTTATTAAAGCTGTAGCATTTGGTGCCATAGCTTTTACCTTTGTTTCAGATGGCGAACAGACCAAATTTTCATGGCAATCAGATTAATCCAGATTGTAAATTCGATGGAAAATGTTAAGTAATTTTTACTTTAAAAAATTAACATTGCCTATATGTCAGTATTTGTAAACATTATGTTATTGCTGCTACGTTTTAGGGAAAGTCTGGATTTCTCTTTGTTTACATTTGATGTTTTAATTGCAATTGAGCTTGTAAAAAATCTCTAACCACTCTACTCAACGTGATATTGATACATTTTACATCAAAACTTCTTAATTTCCCCTTTGATTCTAATTTGTGTTGTGCTGTTACAATTCACTTGAAACAAATGCATTTTCTCTTACCCATTTTATTGGTTAAAATTAATATTGACATAAAGCTAGTCATAATTGTTCAATATTTCTGTTGTTGCAACATAATATCCTTGTTTTTGAAATTTTTTTTTTTTGCTAAAATTTTTCAATTGCTGCACTTTAGTATAACAAAAAATGGTAACATTAAATTTCAGATTAAAATTAATGCTATTAGCTTTTTATTTTTTTGGTAGTGAATATAGATTTATACATTGAAATAATTGGTTCAATTAGATGACTGTTTGTCAATATCAGACAACAGTTTTAAATGTATAACTGGCTCTCCTTTTTTGAAGTTTATGTTTAGGTAAAAAAAAAAGAAAGAAATAGGTCTGTTTCCTGTAACGTGAGCTAAAATTACGGTAGGTAGGTAGGTAGGGAATATTTTTGTAATATTTGTACGAGTATTAATGTTAGATTTAAAACTGATCAGTTGTGTAAACAGTGATGTAAAATACTTGGGTATATTTTTACGGGACAATATCCTGGATACATACCCAGGTATATACTCAAATTGGGTACTTTAACACATATATATATATTTTCTTCAAGTTTAAATGCTTATTACGCAATCACTTTGACACCGTAATCAATTAATCGTTTTAATGAATGTTTTTACCTTTTTATGAGTAATTTTTCAATTAAGTCTAAAAAAAACTTAAGTGTCCAAATTTTTGTATTGTAATTTTAGGGTAGGTAGGGTTACAGGAAACAAAAATGTTTTCCCCCTGGCTTTAGTTACCTATGGACAAATTGTCTGCAACTTTTGATTTAAATCTATCAACTGATTGCTATACATTTAAATTTTTAATGTTTAAGACACTAAGTAATGTTAATGGAAATGACACCCCATAATGTGTTCTGTTGTTTATCTTTGCAAAAAAAAAAAAAAAAAAAAATCGTTAATTTTGTCTTTGCATTTGTCAAACTGATTTTTCATGCCTAATCTTGCCAGTTGTATGGGTATTTCTTGGGATTCCTTTTAGAAGTTTTAATTGGTCAACTGTTTATAAACATATTGCATTTAACAAAGGGTCTTCCATCTTCTGTAACTAGTAATTTAAGTTTCTTCCTAATTAGTTTTTCCTTTCATCCTATAGAAACAAATACCAGAGCTCGTCAATAGTTTTCCTTCAGCTGTTTCTAAATTTGGAAGCAGGATTTGAAAGGTCAGCTATTATATTAAACAGTTGAATTGAGAAATCTATTAAGACTATTTATTTAAAATTATTTGACTTTCATTTTGCATTGCTGCTTGTTTTATGTTACATGCATTTTTTTTTTTTTTTAAATAATCAAAGGTTTTTAATTATTTTGTGTTTTATTCTGTAGCTTGATTTTTTTTTATATATATATTTTTCAAGTTATGGATTATTTTAGGAGCACTATGTCTTGTGTTACAAATCTCGGTTCAGCTACAATTTCGTCAACACCTGCAATTAGACCACAGCAAACTATAATATCTGGAGTAAGTTTTAAATTTTTCATTATGTACATTTTTATTAGTTTTATTTAATCTATAGAGTTGTTGCAAATTTTTAAATTGTATTAAAATTTTAATATATATGGTGATATTATTTTAAATTTTTATTTGATTTAAATATGAAGTTTAGAGCTGTAACAAATGCCTAAATGTAGGTATAAGTTCAAAAACTGTATGGCTTTTCTGGAGTTTCTGACATTTCTCATGAAAGTTTCTTATTTTTAATAGTTTTCTAAGTAATTAATTTACTCTTTTTCAATATAATTTTTTATTTGCAAATTTCAGTAAATAATGTTTGACAAATGTGTTTCTTTACAGACAAACAGTTTGAGTTCCAGTACAGTTACTATGTCTACAAACTCTTCCGTAATTGCAGTCAGTAATTCAGCGTCTCTTCCCGTTTCTACACATAATTCTATCAGCACTCCTTTAAATGTAAATTTATTACCTCCTGACACATCTCAACTTCATCAGGTAGGCAGTGTTTTGTAGTTTGCTGAATATCATTTACTTGCATTGATACAATACATTGGGGGTGGGGGGGGAATCAACTTTGATTCTTGATCAACATTTTGGAAGGTCCAGAGCTGGAAAAAGTTGTTTTGGGGAAATTCATTTTCTCTTGCTAGGTAGAAATCTTATTATTTTTTATATTACTTCATTTGTTAAATTATTAAGTCTGCTATAAATATATGGAACAGTTGTATCTGTTGCAATAAATGTACTTCATATATAATTTCAAATGAAAACGGATCACAAAACACTGCCTTTCACTGCAAGTAAATGTTATTTGTGCGCATGAAAGCCCATATTTTGAAATTGTGAGTTTTTCTTTTTTCAAATGATTAATGTTTTCTGTAAATGTTAAAGAAGTCGAAAATTATATTGCCCAGGGCAAGTAAAAATTCAGATTGGGCATGAATTTTCCCCTTTTAGATGCTTGGTTGGACATTCAAATACATAGTAAATAGCCTCCTGATAAAAGATTATTACTATTTGCAGTCTTTTGACTGTATTGTTCTCAGCCAAAAGTTGAAAAAGATATCCGCCCAACCAAAAAGGAAGATGAAAATAACAAATAAACAATTTAGGATGTAAAATTAGGTTGGTTGATATAGTTATGTATTATCTGGCTGAAGAGAATTACAGCTAAAATAAAATTAGGAATTATTTTATCCTTATTACACTGTTAATCAAAACTGTTTGTATCTAATAAACGTTTGTGGTTACATTTTTTAAATGTAAATAAATTTTTTTTATAGGTGTTGACTAAACAGAAATTGCAAGATCTAGTAAGAGAAGTTGATGGAAATGTTCAAACTGATGAAGAAACAGATGAAGTAAAATATTTTATTTTGTAAAATCATTTTTTTTTTTTTTTTTAAATTTTATCTAATTGAAAAATATTTTTTAGCTACTGTTACAGTTAGCGGAAGAGTTCATTGATGATGTTGTGTCAACGTCCTGCTGTTTAGCAAAGCATCGTAAATCTACTTCATTAGAAGTAAAAGATGTTCAACTGTCCTTGGGTGAGTTAAGTTTTAAATTCTGCCTTCGCGTTTGGTGTGCTTGGTGATGCTACCATTTTTGTATATGCAGAAGTGGTGCTTTTTAAAAGGAATTTTATATAAAAAAACTCTATCTAAATGTGACATGTTAAACAATTCAACTTTTTTTCTTCTCTTGTCTATCAAATAAGGAGGGGAGGGAATGGGAAAACTGATGTGATTTTTATAAATTTCCTTCTCAAATACTCATATGTTAAGATTTTGGAAGCTTAAGAGGGAATGTCAGTGTGTCCCTGCCCCATGGGTAATAATGCTATTTTTTTTTTCAGTCACAATTTCTGCTAAAGTATTGCTTTGTAGCGTATGAAATTTTATAACAGACATAACACCAGTAATAAAAGTTCATTAAAAAAAATGTGAAGGAAAAATACAATTTTTTTATTATTATTAATTTTTTAACTAATTATACATTAGTTCAGCAGTTCCCAACTTTTTCAGTTGTGCGGACCACCTGTTTTGTAAAAAAAGACTGATGCCCATTATCTAAAAAAAATGTGTGTGTGCTTCAGTAATTTGTAAAACATATTGTACAAGAAGGATAAAACAATAATTTTTGGATTAAGAAAAGAATTTTATTGTATTCACTTTGCTGTCACAACTATAAAAAACAAGTTATCGAATTAAAAAAAATCAATGGAATTTTTTTTATATTGTTTGTTTCTCATGAGAGAGTAAATATCTGGATAAAAACTGGATAGTTTTAGCCATACTTTAGAATTCACTCAATATTCACTTGTTACACCATCGAAGAATACAATTGAATAATTTAATTGTTGCTAACAATCGATTAACTCAATTGTTCTCCATCACTACCCCTGAAGCTCCTACATTATTTATCTTAGTTTAGATTTTCGATCAGAGTCCATGGCCCAGTACCACGCATCGCTCGGCCCACTTGTGGGCACCAGCTAATGGGTTTTTCAATTTTTTTTAATGAATGTTTATTACTGGTGCTATGCCTGTTGAAAAATGGAAGTCTCTTGATTCGCAGAATTAGAAAAAGTATAATTTTTCATTTGCTAAGTTATTCTATACAAAATACTACTAAAATGTCAACATATGCAGATTAAAGATGGTATGTTTGCGATTTTTAACTTTCAAATGAAAAAAATAAAGGAGTTATCCTTAAAACATCGTTTTCGCACTATTTTATGTACATTATAAATTTATTTAGATTGAAGTCAAAGGATGCTTTGTCATGTAATGCAAAGTGTATAATTAAGTGCCTGTATGGAGGTTTGTAAGTGGTTTTACTGATTTATCAATGCATTCTAATTTTAATTAAAAAAAAACCTTTACAAAAATATGTCTGAAAGAGACATTTTAAAATTAATACATGAATGGTGATGTATTTTTATTGAGTTATATGCTTTTATATGAAAGTTTCTTTTAGAAAACTTGTTTTCTTCTTCAAAGGAGAGTAAATTTTTGCACATTAATTTGAAAATACCTTTTTTTCTCAAATATTTTTTAAATTAACAAAAAAAAAAAGGATTCTAAAAATGTTTTTAGTTCTTGACAATTTATTTTAAATTTTAGAAAAAAATTGGAACATGTGGATTCCTGGCTTTGGTTGCGAAGAACTGAGGCCCTACAAAAAATCTTCTACAACAGAAGCTCACAAACAGGTACTTAATACAAAAATATGCCTGAAGAACTTAAATTTAAAATATTTTGGGAATGAATTGGATACCAGCATATATCCCCAGTAGCAGAAACTTTTCTGCCAGTCTTTGGCATTAATTTGGGTATTAGAAAATAATCTGCAGATTATTTTTTTAAGTTTGCATAAAATACACAAGCTCCATATTCGTCAATTTTATCAAAAATTTCTGTTTTACATGAACATAGAAATTTGGCAAAATGAATTAAATATTAAAACAGAAATATTTAAAATTATTGTATCTTAAATTAAAATTCTAATCATTATAAATAAATTCAAACCAAACGGCGAAAGCTATCATTACACTAATCCCGGGCATAACGGCTGTCACATCAGCACAAGCCTAGACGAATGACACCAAAACAGCATCACAATTCTTGCCGATAGTTGCTATTAAAATGGCTTAAACTTAGGTGAAAATTACCACTACTCCAACGCAAATATCGGCCACTTTATCGGCGCAAATATTGGCAATTACATAAAAAAACAATCAGCAAAAATGATTTTTATACCAACGTAAATATCGGCGTTAGCGCCCTATATATCGGTAGAAATCTGGAAATTTACGCATTAGAAACGATTACACTATCGACGTAACACTCTACGAAATTGACTATCACAACCACGTAAATCTCAGCGATGCTGACAACTATTATATCCGCGTAACACTCGCCGAAAAAGAACATCGCAACGGCATAAATATAGGCGATATCCCCCTTCTTAGCAGCGCGATTCCTGGTAATAACGGTCCTTACATCAGTGTAACTTTTAGCGAAGCTAACTACTACACACCAACGCGCGAAAGCAAATAGAACTCATTACGTTTCTATACAATCTCTGTGAAATCGCGCACGGAGAGCATCCGATTTTGAAACCTTTTATGAAATGAAGTATCGCGCACACACGTTGACTCAAATCACCCAACTTACAAACCAGACTAAAATTTTTTATTTTTAGTTAGATTTGTAAAATGATCTGCAGGCTGTTGAAAAATCTGCCACGTCCGTCTCCCTTCTCGCATTTTCTGCTACCGGGTATATATCTGATGCATTCAACTTCATTTTAAATGCGGGAAACAATGTCAAATGTGCAGTAATTCTGTCACATATCTGGCAGAAAACCAATGATGATGGCAGCAATAATTTTTTGTTTAAAATCCTCTCACAATTAATCCATTCTTAAATGTTTGTCTTCAGATTTACAAATCAAACTCGGTAGTAATGTTCAAGCAAAAGCCAATCTTTCGATGTATCAAAGCATAGATTTTTTTTTTTTAATGACTTTATTTTTATCTATCCACACTGAAAGCAAGACAGTCTGGTGTACATTTTTGAATTTATTTTTATCTTGAAATGGACTAAGGAATTTGAAATGTGGGTGAAACAACCATTTCTAACCATGGAAAATTTATTTAAGGTTGTAGATATCCAAAACTCATTTATATTTTTTCCATCTTGGACATATACAGTCAAAACGCATTAATTCGAAATCACTTAATGTGAAGTCCCGTTTAACGCAAAGTAAAAGCAGTTCTCCATACTTAAAACTTGCCATTAATTTGTTTAACATGAAATTCAGTTAACGTGAACAATTTTGGCGGCCCCGACGACTGTGCGTTAACAGGATTTGTCTGTATTAAAGTATTTTCAACTAAGTATTTGTGTATACGAATGTGGTTTTTAATAAATTTTTTTGTGGATTGTGAGCGAACGTCACTGCGGACGAGAGGTTTTGTAGCACACAATTAAGAGAAAGTACGTTTGCATTCTATGGAAAGTCTATGTTAGACTAGTAACCAATCACAGTTTGGGGCTCAAACCTTTTCTTCATTGCATGTGTCCATCATTGTCTGAAACTTTGCCATCTCAACAGGCTTTTATATTGTTTACTATTATATATAATTGTGTATCTTATCGCTCGGGGAGATAGACGAAAAATAAATTGCTGTATAGTATGTGTCCACAACAATGAATAGACTTAAGCGATTAATTTTTGACTTACGTCCATGGGAAAGAATGTAGGTGGCTATTTTTTGGCATTCGTCCGCAAAGCATTCAAATTAATTAACTTTTTAAAAATGTTTTACAAATGTGTTTAGCATGTAGATAATCAGGATTTTGCTTTCTTTTTCAGAGAATGGCATTGATACGAAAAACTTTGAAAAAATGACCTTCAGCAAAAGTAAATTGTATTATAATTTATCTCATTGTATGTATATTATTTTAAATAAAATGTATTGTTGTAATGAAGTGTAGTTGTTAATGAAAGTAATTCAATATACCAAAGTAAACATGAGTAACTAGGTCATTTTCTTCCGAGTCTAAACCCCATTTTCTTTTAAAACTTATCCAAACCAAATTTAAAATTTATATATACTGCAGCAACTTTAATTTAATGGTACTATAAAATTCACGTTCAAAACATTGATTTAGTATCATCTTTGATAAGTGCACACAAGAGATGTGTGTAGATTCTATTCAATTAATAATCTGTACTTTATAATTAATTTTTTGAATAATTTCAGAATTGAAATAACTTTCATTAGATAACTCAAACCTAAAACTTGACTTTCAATTAAAAAAATAATTTTAATTTTGGGACTTGCATATGGTACTTTCAGGAATCTGCAGGCACAGTAATTGTTGAAGACACATAGTTAGGCTTGCTTCTTGTACTGTCTGGAGGAAGGTTCTTCTATTAGAGTTGCAAATACAACGCAGTTTCTTTAACATTTCTGTTCCACTTTTAAATAGAATTGGTTTTTTTTTTTTCATTAGATTGTAGTAAAATTTATAAATTTTTTGTTTACATTGGCAAATTATTCCTATCCTTGACCTCTGCTGAGAACAGGAGGCCTGGAAGAAGGGCACGGGTGGGATTGTTTGCAGGGAGATCCGGAACATCACACACACACAGGTGCAAAAGTCTGAAAGATATATTTTTAAAACTTTGAACTTTCAAAAGTTGTATTTGTTAACAAATTGTTAATTAAGAGTTATGCTTTAATTTTATGTGCAAATAAAAGATTTGAAATATGCATAAAACACATCACTTATATCTTTTCAACTATACTGCTGTTCTCTCTCCCCCCCCCCCCTTCAAATTTCAAGATATGCAAGGGTACCTAACTGGTGGCAACCATGCCAAGCGGGCAAATCTTGTTTCAATTAGTTTTGAAGTAAGAAAGCTTGTTTAACTGAGATGAGAGCTCAAATTTCAAAGCAAGCATACAGTGTGTTGTGAAATTCTTAAAATGTGTCAATAGATGGCAGCACAAGACTATCCACTCGGGAGGAAACTTGAATATTTGTTTGCTGATTCATAAATTTAAACTGCATTTTATTATTTTAATTAGTTTTACATTTTTGTAAATGATATGTAAAATTATAGAATTATATCCTGTTAATTTAGCATTGTACAAAGACGCTGATATGGCTTTTGTTTAAGTAAGAAAATTGTTGATTCTTCATACATTTTTCTGGATACGTCTGTTTTATCAGAGTTCTTTCTAAAAATCAGGGTGTCCACAGAAAAGTTATTTTAAAATTCCCTGATTATTTCCTGTAACACCCAATTTTTTCCCTGATTATAAGTTATCGACAAAATATATATAAATAATAAACTTTCAAGTAAAAGAACATTCAAATTCACCATCATAAAGAAAATTACGATGCATGTACTGTTTATCTTTACACATTTATGACACAAATACCAAATTGCTTCATTTAGTGTAGTGTATGTATAGTGTACCTGTACTGTGCATGTGCAATTATACTTTAAAATCACACTTTTTTTTTCATTACAATCTAATCTCAAGAAAAGAGGACTCTAGTATTATATTTCAGATTTAATAAGCTGTTTTCTTAAGTAAAATTTTAAAAATAAAGTCAAACCATAAATCATGTCAAAATGGATCAAACACACACATTTAACAAATACTCTGTATATTATATTAACTATTTTTATTTTCTGAATACTTGAAATTGTAATCAAATTTCAAAAATCAATAATTACTTTAAAATATTTTCGTAAAGTAAATTTTTTATATTTTATGAATTATATATCAATTTGTGCATTAAAAAAAAAAAAAAAAATCTTTAAATGTAGTTGGATTGGGGGAGTTAACACTATTTTCATTGGCTTTTTAGTTTGCATAATTTCGTTGTCCAAATTGTTCAATTTCATTATTTGCATTATTTGAAATTTTCTTTTTTGTTTAAGATCAGCTGTAGCCGCTGTTTAAGTACAATACCCAAGCAAAATTTTTACAAAATAAACACATTTTCCCCAGAGTTAAAATAAACAAGTTTACATTCAATAGCAGTTAAAATTACAATTTTAAATAAGGATACATAATAAAAACTGGGACGATTTGGATTAATTTCTTGTGCAAAATTAAATTAAAATTCTAATCATTCATCATTAATTCAAACCAAACGGTGAAAACGATCCTCACATACACACTAATAACGTACATAGCGGCTTTCACATCAGCGGAAGTCTAGGCGAATGACACCAAAACGACGTCGCGAATCTCGCCAATAGCTTCAGTTAAAACGGCTAAAAATCTAAGGGAAAATTACAGCTACTTCAACGTAAATATCGGTGATAGCGGCCGCCGTACGGGCGCAAATCTCGGCAATTATATTAAACCAACAATCGGCAGAAATGCCCGTACCGGTGCAGGCGAAATGCCCGGTAAGAAGGTTCCGTGATTGTCAGACTTTTAAGTCCAACAAAATTGTAATACAGATTTGTATCGATCTCAGGAATGATCAAAATTTCAATTAAAAAAAAAGTCGAAATTCGAGTTTTAGCTGAACTGTACTATGTCCGACAAATGCAAACCTCTGCAATAACGTCAGTAACTATTATTTTGGAGTAAGACTCGACTAAAATGAGTATCACACAGCAACGTAATAACGGCGATAACGCTCGCCATAATTACAGGAATAACTGCCATTTCATCCGCGTAAAGTTCTGCAAAATGGCTGTAACATACCAATGTAAATAATTCCGATAGAGTCTAACATTACAGAAAAATAAGGGGAGGAGGAGATAATATTCCATTGGTGGTTTGGGGAAGACTGAACGCATGCAGGTTCCATGATTGTCAGGAAATTTTAATCTCCGAGATCAATGAGAAAATTGTGGGAAAACTTTGATAAGTGGAAAAATAAGAAAAATTCACGAAAGAGGAAAGATCGGTGGAAGCAATCACATCCTTGCATTAAGGCAACAATCGGCAAAAATGGCCATCACACCAACGTAAATATCAACGTTAGCATCCAATATATCGATGGAAATCGCTGAAATAGACGCGATTCTATCGACGTCACAATCTACGAAATTGACAATCACAAGCGTAAATCTCGGCGATATAGACAACTATTGAGGCGCAAACCTTGGAATAGTGATTAATAGGGTCTAAAATGAACATCACAAGAATGTAAATCTCGGTGATAGCTCCCTTCTTAGCAGCGAAAATCTCGGCAATAACAAGCTTAACATCAGAGTAATGTTCGGCGAAACTATATAACCACCACACACCAGCATAAATAACAGCGATAGATGGTGGCAATCAGCAAGAAAAGTGGTCATTACATCACAAGTTTGGGGAAGTCTGAAAGTATGTAGGTTCCTTGGTTGTCAGACAAGCAAGTAAACCCAATAAAATTGTAATGCAGTTTTGAATCCGTCTCAGGAATGATGGAAATTTCAACAAAAAATGCTGAAATCCGTGTTTCAGCAGAACTGTACCATGGCTGACAGGTGCAATCTCTGAAATAGCGTCAGTGACACATCACGAAAATGAGCAGCATGCAAGAACGTGTTTCTTGCCCTCTATAATCACGAAAATATCGGCCATTTTACCATCGTAAAGTTCAGAAAAATGACCATCAAATACCAACGTAAATAATGCCGATAGACTACTATAATATAAGAAAAAAATGAGGAAGAAATGTAGTCATTCCATCGGTGATTTGAGGCAAATCTAAACGCAAGCAGGTTCAGTGATTATCAGGAAATTTCAATGCGAAAAGTTGCGTGGTCGGTCTTGCGGTCCGAATTTTTAATTTTTTTTTTTTTTTAAACTTTTTCTATTTTTTTTCAAATTGATTTTTATATTTTTGGTAGCAAGGTATTTTTAATTGTCAAAATTAAAAGGTTCATTTTAATTTCGGAAAATTCCTTTTAACTTTTTGACAAAATCCCTGATAATTCCCTGACTTTTCCCGATATTCCCGGTTTTCCCGATCTGTGGACACCCTGAAAAATGTATGGAAGAGTATAAAAAGCTCACAGAGATGGGTTGTTAGGTTTTTTAGTTGTGATATTTGCGGTCATACTCTTTAGTTTGTTCTCTTTAGATATGTGTTTTGTGCTGAAATATAATTGTGTATAGAAGAATTCAGCCTTTTCATTTGTATCTGCACTCTACATACCCTAAATTTGATAAGGTTTAAACAACCCAGGTAAGTTTTTTTTTGTCTCCTTTTAGGATTACTCAAATCAGTAATTGACAAAAGAAGTTATTTAGTGTTATGTGTTTAGTTTTGAACCCCCTTTTGTCGGATAAGCAATCTTTTTATTTTTTTTCTAAATATTAGGATATATTATATAGCTTCTAATAATGCGCTAAAAATTACGTTTTCAGATATATTGACATTTTTTAACACAGTGGCATAGAAGTTTTTGCTTGGGAGCTGTGTAGCTATCCAAATCAACATTCCCAGTCAAAACGGCAAATGCTACATAAGTTCTATTTGTCATGTGATTTCCTATTAAAAATTTCAGCTTGAATCCATCAACAAGTACTATCTAAACAACAAATATAACATCCATGTATCATATCAGTTTGAAGGTCTTAAGGTTAGTAAGATTACATAAACTTAAATAGTCAACATTAAACAAATGAATGTAAAAAAAGTTGAAGTTTTTTACATTTTTCCAGGAGAGAAGAGAATGGGAAAGAGTGGTGTTTATTATTTTTGTTCTTTTTTCTTTTTTATGCTACTCCGGATAACTTTTTACACATATTTACAAAATTTATTTATAGAAGTTTTAATAAAAAAAAAAACTGAAACATACACAATACTCATTGCATTTAGCATCAAATTTTTTCTGTGACTAGCAATTCACTAAGCGCAATGTTCAGATAGTTTTTATTATATATTTTTTCAACAGTACAAAAGTCATCACATTTTCTTGTTACTTTGCTAATTAAAGAAGCAATGTAGGTGTATGTAATTTTATTCAAAGAAATTTCCTAAAGTATGGAGGTAATGTCTTAATTTAAAATTTACGGCAATTTAAAATCTGAGCAATTATAATTATTATAAATTATGAGCTCTTATAATAAAAGCTTTGTAAAGGTAATTTATATTTGTCAGTAGAGAAGAAAGTATAAATTTACAGTAAAAAACTTAATCATCCAGCTGACATAATAGGGCGGTTCCTCTTTTGATCCAGTGTTCAGGTGGCAAATCTGTTTTGAGAAGGAAGTGCAAGACATAATTTGTAGAATGACCTGTTGTGGATAGAGTACCTCGCCTTTCACTCGTCTTGTACAATGGGGATCTGAAAAGTAAAATAACCATGTCAGGCTCAAAAGATGAGTTATTTTTTCAGTCTAGGCGAGTTTGTAGAATGTAATTTTTTCCCTTAGTTTTATTCTAAATGTCTTGCTATTTTTTTTTTTTTTTTTAATTTAACTTATAAATTCATCAAATTGTCAGAATTAAATGCAATAAATAAAAATGTATGGATATAAAGATTGAAGCCAGAAATAGTTTTGTAACACAAGGTGTGTTTAAAGTCGCACATATCCAAGTTTAATGGGCAGTAATTCAGTCAAAACACATTGAGCTTCAATTCCCATCTGGTAGATAACAATGTGGTAGATTGTTTTGAATACATTTAAATCGTTATCAGGGATCTTGTGTTCAAACTTCATGTGTGAAGTGTTTGTTCTTCAAGATGGCATGGTGTTTTTCCAGGAACAGTGAATATTCATGTTGGAGTGTTATTTAGCTCGAAAGTCATATTCTCGAGTAATTGAAGAGTTTTGCAAGAAATATCCTGATTCAGCAGTACCCAATAATTCAACAGTGATACGATTAGTTCACCAGACAACCGGAGGAAATGAGGTAAACCGGATCAGCAGCTGTCTAGAAAAAAGCCGATAGGTCCCCCATTTTGGGCAATGAATGACTGAGCAGTCACACAGTCCCATGTCATTCATTGTCCCATGTCGTTCCCACAGTCATTGAAAGTCATTAAAAGTGCTTAATAATTTTGAACTTATTTTCAAGGCCTTGAAAATGCTTAGAGGTGCTTAAAAATCCTTAGAGATCCTTAAAAGTCCTTAATTTTTGCCGATGCTGTGTGGCCAATTGCAAAATTTATAAAAATGTAACTCAGACTTGCTATCCCCGCACGACTGCTACTTATCTGCATCATATCAGAATTTTCTGACATATTTGTATTATGCATCCACCAACTTGTAGCTTTTTTGGCAGAATATACTTTATTAAAAATTTATCTATAGTCATGATGCCTGAAAACAAATTTTCAAAGGTCCTTAAAAACATTAATTAGGTTCTTAAAAATCATTGAAAAGTCATTGATTTTGATTCTGTGATTAGAGTTGGAACCCTGCTGAGAGAAGCTGAAATGAAGTTTCTGCATTTCCCAAGTACTACACACATGATTGCTGAGCTGAAAACGAACATTCTACAACCATATCTAACATCAATACTACCATGCTCCACAGAGTATTATTAAATTTGGCAAAACGAACACACTTTTGTAATCGCAAAAAAAAAGGATGTAATTTCAAACATTTACTGTAACACCTAAAGTTTGGCTGCTAATAATAAAAGCCAACATTTTAACTAATCCCCGAGGAAATTTACTTGAATTTAAATTCTTAAACTGTTACATTTATGGGCAGGTAAACTTTGATGTGTGTGACTTTAAACTCGCTCTGAATAAAAAAACTCAAACACATCTAACACCTATTTAGATACTACAAAAGGAAACACTGCTTACCTATAGCGGTTTCCTATTATGATATCCGCTTTCATGCAAGGCAAGAGCCAGATTATTGGCATTGGGACGGATAGCACTTTAGGGTCTTGTTCAGCAAGCAAGTTTCTGTAAATATACAAATATTTATTATTGAATAATTTAGAAAATGTGCCATACAATTTTATAAAAATTTCTTTTACTTGACAATGAATGAATGGTAAAATAAATGCAATTTTGTTGGTCTTACTTCTCTCTATCCCACTTTGCACCATCTAAGAATAATCCATGCACATATACACCATCGTCAGGAGGAGTTTCCGATTCATCTCTTTGTAAAACCTACACGTTTAAAAAAAAAGACTACTTATCTTTATGAAATAAGAGCATTTTAAATAAAATGCTCTTTAAGTAAAATTATATAATTTGTAAAAAAAAAAAAAAAAAAAAAAAAACTAAATAAACCAATTACTATGCAAATTATATAATCAATATTTTCTTAACATGACATCTATAAAATTAAACAAAAGGTTTGGATATATATTCATAAAAGGTATAATGAAAAATAATGTGTATGTTATGAAAAATTTAATCAGTCTACTTTCTCATTAATATATCTAATGATATAAGGTATAAGTATGAAACAAAATTAGTTTACGTTTCATACATAAGCTATGGAACTAGTTTGAAATGTTAATTGTAATTTCATTAATGAGCCATTAATAATTATTTATAAAATACTTGCTGCTAACAGATGTTTGTAGTGATTAAAATAAGCAAATAATAAAACAGAAGCTTAAATCGTAATGGGTTCAGAAATTACACTTTAAAGGGTAGGTTGCGTGATATGGGCAATAACAATAGTAACTTGTATTAATAAACTCTTGTTATAATTCTAATTTGGAAAAAATAATCTAATTTTCAATTTATGGATACCAATAATCATAGACTGAGGCATAAGTTGTAGCTTCAGATAAATATATTGGAGACTAAGTTCAGCCTTTAAAGTTACCTCATATTCAAATGCAAGTTGATCAATAGGAATCTTGTATTTGCGAGCATAATTCTGCATTGCTCCAGTGAGAAAAGCCTGAGTGAAGTAGAATCCTGATATCCAAAACACCGGTGGCTTACCGATCTCAAACCATTTCTACCAAAAATAAAAATATCTTTAATAATATCTTTCAAAACAGTATCCTTGTTTAGTTTAAAACAAAACAAATAAAATGATTTTAAATGCTACATTCCATTAAAAATCGTCATAACTACTAGTGTATAGTACTAGTACTAAAGGTATCCTAAAAGTCTTCCTAATTAAAACTTATGTAATGATAAATCTACTTTTATTAACACCTTTAATTTTTCCTTTCAAAGCACATCGTCTATTTTTAATTTCTTTCTCCTATCATCACTTTCATTCAATTCTTTTCCCACGTTTTGACACCCGACTTGTGTAAAGATTTTTATGTCAGCACTTTCCCAGCAGTAAGTTCCATAATTAATATTCGTCATTGTGTCAAACTGATTTATTTCTCCACAGTCTGTGGGTATTTCATTTCTGCTGCATTAAAAAAAACCACAGTTCAATACAATGTTTATTTTCCAGAGTTTCCATGAAACGATTGCGTCTACGAATTCTATTACTAACTTCTCTTTAGGTAAGACATGCATCTCTCTCACGTAACTAAATAAATGATTGACGCCTAGAAGACTACTTGACTTCTACACATTCTTCACTCTTAAAATGATTTGAACACTTCATTTATGCAGCATATTGTCGTTTATTTTCTTTAAAAGATCCAGCATCTATTGTTTAAAATAATCGATCTATTTTGCAGGGAAGAAATAAATATTTCTGTGCAATAACAATGGAGGATTTGTCTTACTAAATGTTTATACTGAAAGGAACGCTTATACTAGTTAAATCTAAAGGTGATTAAAAGTGTTGAATTAAACTGTATAACTAGAGTCATAAGAATTCAAAGGCCAATCTGTATTGGAAACATGATTGGAAAACTGTTTTATCTCCATTAGATGCATAAGTAACTAATATTCTAAGCAAAAAATACTTATGTAAATGAGAAAAATTATATTTCTACCCTTTTATTTCAAAATAATTAAGTAAATATACATTTTTGAAAATTTAGAACTTTGATATAATTTCACAGTTGTATGATTCAGCAAGAAGCTATCATTGTAGCTTATCTTTTTTTTAAAAGATTGAAATATTTCGCAATGCGGATCACGAAGCTCTGATCTATACACATAGACTGGGATATGTGATACAGGACCACATAGCAAGTAACTATAGATAATATGCCATTTCTCTGTACATACGGTATGGAAAACTTAAATTGGTTGAACAAAAAGAATAGTTTATTATATGTAAATGATTATATACCTCTATTGTCCCAGTAATTTGTGACCACCCTGTATTACGAAATGTAAAAGTCACAGCCAAATTCAACAATAAATTAAAGTAATCCAAGACATTGACAATTTTGACTCTTCTTACCTAAGAAGATATAACAAGTATTTATTTACCTGTAAAAATTGTAGGCGGTGAATGAAATCATTAATATAGCTTCCCAAAGGTTTCAGAGATGGATAAGATGCAGCAGACCACAGAGACGGCTGTCGTCCAATTAACAAGCTTCCAGCTACTGCCTCTAAGTCAGAAGACATAACCACGAGACCTTTAATGGCAGCTTGAAGTTGCATTAGACTGTTACGGATAGTGGAATTGAGCCTGAAGTAAAAGCAGAGGAAAATTAATAACAGTTTAATAACTTCTTAAAAATAAAATTCAGGCTTGAAATAAGCCTGAACTTGATAGCAGACTTTATATTATTGTTAACATGAAGAACATTTAAATGCAAATCCATTTTTCCATTATGAAAGAATTAAGAATATTGGGTAAAATGTGTTACTCCACAAATTTTTTAATGAATTTCGGTCCAAAATTAGTAATTTCCTGACAAAACACAATAAACCAGACATGAAAATGATAAATACAACATTGTTGTAATAATTTTAGTAGATAAAGTAATGCTATTTTTAAAAGTATTCAAATTCTAAGGAGAATTGCTTACCACGAAACACTTTTTTACGAGTTTTTGAGGGGAATTTTTTTTCATTTTTTAAGACTAACTTTTAACCAAAGAATTTATGGTGTGATCAAAAATCGAGGTAAAATTCACCGCACATCTCTTTTAAAAAACTATGAATTAATGTGCGTTTTCAAAAACAAATTTTTCAGCAAACTACCGGAATTTAAACATTTAAAAAGCATACTCTTTATCAAGATATAAAAAATTAATTTAATAAAAAATGTTTTAACAATACATACATAAACTAAGGAGGTTGAGTAGGGGAATTTACCAGAGGTTGAGGAAATAAGATGAAGGTTAAGCAGTTAAAGTTTAATAAGAATAATATTTATAATTGGAGTTATGATAGTATGCACCCACGAAACAGGTTTAATTTGAGCATTTTGCAATTTAAGGTTGTAAGGTTGATAGAAGAGACTACTTTTGCTCCAGAAGATATGTGCAGACCACACTATAGTTTGACAGATTTTATTTAACTCTTAAAAGAAGAAAAAGTTAACTGTTTAAACAATATTGACAAAGAGAATTTATTTAAATTAATTTTGTAAATTTGAAAAAGTATGTAACCAAAAAGTCTATTGATGCGATTTTTTCAGCTTTTGCAATGAGTTGACTGAGGAATGTTTAATGATTGTATTTATTGTTGAACACCATATGAGTTTTTGGATAACTATTTAATGTATAAGAAAGCCACTAATTATTTGCATAAGTGTTTGAAATTAATTCAGTTTAAAAGTTATGTAAACAAAATCATTATTGTTGTTTTAGTTACAAAGTAAGAAGTGCATAAACAATTAAATACTGCAAACTATATAGAAGAACTTGCTTATTAAATCGTTCCATTTCTTGCACTAAAACTGTATTCATACTCTCGTTGTAGCTGACAGGGTATTTTGCACTAGCTTCTTCTAAATCAAAATTCATTGGAAGCTGAAGATAGTTTGGATGAATTGAAGCAGCATGAAGTCAGAGAAGGGAAAGGCAAGAAAAGAGTAAGTGAATGAAGGTAAGTGTTAAAAAGAATGAAATAGAAACAAAATATCTGCACATGTAATGGTTAAGCATTTCTATTTAAAAAACCTAAATGGTTGGCTGAAAAGGTAGGGGAGCTGAAATTAAATAACTATACTAGTATGTTACTGTTACTAATAAAGGTTACTTCTAAAAAGTACAAAGATAGATTTAAATGACATATTTATATTTTAAAGTTAGCAGTTTTTGGAATTTATATCATAACAAGAATCAGTATTTTTCAGATAACTATTCTGAATTTTTTGCCCTAAATAATACATAAAAGTTTTTTTTGGTTTGTTGTTTTCAGATTCAGATTATCTGGCGCCGTCAGCAACACGAGGGCTATAATGCGCCGAAACATTCGTCATTAGACAAGCCAACATACATTTACAAACACCCATGCCTAACATGGGACTCGAACCCGTAATCTCGCGGTCTAGAAGCTAGCATGCTAATCACACTATACCGTTTGGTCGGCCATAAGAGATAAGAAACAATTGACAATATTGAAAAATTCAGCAAGAATATACAAAGGACTGGCCTTATACTGGGTTTACACTGAAATTAAAGGACGAAAATCAATGTCTTTTTAAGGACCTAAATAATATTTTTTAAGGACATTCGGAAATTTATTTTCAGGTATATCTTTAACGTGTGATTTCACAACTGCTTTGCCCATGGCGCCAAAATCAAAATCTTTCATGCAGTTTGAATTTTGCCTTATGAACAGTCTTAGTTGATGCAGCAATCCATTTTTCATATGCACTGTGCTTTAGCCAAAGCTCAATAAATGTACATTTTCCAAGCAGTTTTGTATTTTGCTTCTGCTAAAAAAAACAAAAAAAAACCACTTACTGCGCTGATAAAAAACTCACGTGGCTTGCAAAACAAACATTTCTCTCATGTGTTCCTTTCCCAAAGTACAGTGTGTAAATCACAGTGTAGGGTCCTCCATTCGAATTCCACTCCAACAATCGGCAAATACCACAAGTTGGGTCATGCGTAATACAAATATAACAGAGAATTTCGATACAGTGTGGATAAGTGGCTGTCACGCAAGGATAGGAAGTCCGAGTAGTATTTTTATAAATTTTGTAGTCTGTCATACAACATTTAAAAATTAGGAACTTTTAAGGACCTCTAAGCATTTTCAAGTACTTTCAAGGCCTTGAAAACAAGTTAAAAAATATTAAGAACATTTAATGACTGTGGGAACCCTGGTCTATGTGAGGTAGTACCTCTCTGCAAGGATAAAAAAAAAGGCTGAGTGTATCATTTATATACATATGATAAACATTTTAGATTTTCTACATATTTTTGGGCAGACCAAGAAATCATTGTAAGATTTTTCATTTGTGATTCAATTTTTTATAAGGTATTTTAGATAATGTTAGGGTAAGTATAAACAAAATGCATGAAGCAAGTGTAAATTAAAATTTACCTTAGCTAAAATGTCAGCAGCTATGTCAACAAGTTGCTGATCTGTAGTTTCCCCATCGGACGAACTGTCAGTACCCTCAATTAATAGAATGCTGTCTAGAAGTCTGCGACTTTCTTGCAATTCCCTAGTGATATCCACATTCTCATGCATACCAAATACACCAGGATGTTGTGACGAAGGCATATTCTGGAATAACAAATATACTTGTATGCATCTAGTTTAATTTTCTATATTTAGTTTCAGTGGTATATTAATTAAAGGAGCAACCAAACAAATCTACAAGGAATAAGAATTTTTTTTTCTCAGGGGTTAATAATATATCATGATATAAAATATTCTTCAATAACATGCATAATTATGTATGAGAATAATTATGTACAAGAAATTTTTTGCAAAAACATTAAAACTGCTCTTTTTAAAGGCTTTTTAAACATGCTTGAATTATAAAATATTTAAACTCTTACTACAAGAATAAAGGTTTTCACCAGACTTGGACCATTTCAACAAAATTCAAATATTTTATTTCACTACAAAACAAATGCAATAATAATAGCATTAAGAAAGAAAACATTATTAAAAGATATTTTCACTATGCAACTTTACCAACATCTCAATAAAATGTCTAAGAAATCAAAAACAACCATCAATTCACTTACTTCGATAAAATCCAAGACTCCTTGGTATGAAACTATATCCGGTACTGTATACTTCCCATCTGGGGATAACCTATTGAAATATCTTATTAATAATTATAATTTATTTAAAAATAAAAGCTTTATTTAAATCTACAGTTCAGTTAGAAAGCTGATCAGGAGTCAAGAAGGAAATGAATTTATATTTGCCTCACCATTCACAGTCACTGTAATTGCTCAACAATAAAAACAAACTTAGAACAATACATGATTCTTCAAAATAGAATCACATAAAAAAACCCGAGTATTTAGAAAAAGAAAATAAGTCATTCTTACGCTGTTAGCATGACTAGTTGAAAAAATATGTAATATCGTTTGTGTTGAGGTTAGAGAGAAAGGTGCTCGATAAGGTACCGACTTAGTAATCTTTATAAGAGATCAAACTTACGAGGCATATTTGTCTGATAAGCATTTCATAGTTGCAGAAATAGGAAGTCGGAAACTTTCTAAACAAAGTTGAAATAATATATCTGGAAAATCAATAAATTATTAAATTTTTTATTAAATGCCCTTATGATTTCCACACATTTTCCGAATCCCTGATTAAAAAGTTTTCCATATTTTCCAGAGGATAGACACCTTCAATAAATTTATAATGTACATGCAAACTATAACAACAACAAATCCTCTTATTATACCAATTAGCAAAACAAACTATTCAGAAGTATTTTGAATAAACAAATATTCGCTCTATACATCACTGTATTATAATAGTACTTTAATCAAGGCCTTGAATATCAAGTTTTACCAGACCTGCACAGAAAATGTAGAGTTTGCTTTGCCATTATGACATATAATATGCACATATAATAAATTAAAAAACCTATTTGCGAATGTTTTACTATTTTTTAATAAATAAATTTCAAGGTAATTTCATACATGAAAAACTATAACATTTTTGTGTAGTTTTAACTAATATAGAAAATTAAGGCATTTATTTTGCCTGTATTACTTCACAGGGAAAATAAATGTTAAAAATTATAGCCATAAATTATAATATTTTAAAAACCTAATAATTACTTAGCTATTTAAATTTTAGAATATATGAATATATAATATATGGTTGTATCACACATATAAACTTTAGGAGATTGTTTTTCCTTTAAATTGAATCAAGTTTTCCTTTTAAAATTCTTAAAGGCTAATTTAAGATGACTAATGTTTAGACAATCAACATGCAACTTCAATGCAAATTCCCCACCCCCCCTTCCCCACCAATTTGGTTCCAATTTATTTGGATTTTTCCGAAAACAAGCAACTTACTGATAGACCTCCGCTTCAATAATCTCTGGATTGCAGAAATCAGTCAATAGTGTGAGAAGACATCTTCTATCCCAGTCGTCGGTTACTCTTCCTCCATAGTTGCACTCACCGGTCATGTAAGTAATGGCTTCGAAGGGCACCTCCTTGTATTCATTCACAAACATTTGAAGTTGCTGAAGAGAGATACGTAGATCGGATTCGTTGAAGCCGTAAGGAATGTTCCATCCGATGGGACCAAACTTTTTTCGTTCTTGAATCAGAGCATGGAAGAAACATAAAGAGAACAACAGCTTGTGGAACACCTAGGAATAAAAGGATAGTAATCAAAATGGAAGATTTAATAACCAGTAAAGGGAATTACAATTTGAATTTTCATGAGGTTTCGCTTGGTATGTTGAATATTTTGTTTGTGATTGGGTATTGTAGACTGGTTGGTTGTATTGTACATTTTTTTGTGCAACCGTTTATATAATATTAGATAGTGTGACATATTGGAAATACAGTGTGCAGTGATTTGAGAAATAAAGAATGTTTAACTATAGTATCCTTAATTAGAAGATATGTCTTGTATTTCAGATCATATAAGTGTATGGTTGTATCTGTATTGCTTGAACAACCATTAATCGTTACAAATTAATCTTATAAATCCCATTTAGCATCATGTTAACTTTGGCGTACGCAGATAAAAGATATTATTCTGTAATACACATAATTTATTTTTAACTCCAAATAACTTCAAAGAGGATTTAGTCAATACGAATACGTTTATTACAATTTAACAAGCTCAAATTTATAGAACATTAAAATGGTGAAGATCGACAGTAAAAGTAAAGCTCACAGATGCAAGTAAAGCACGACTGTTCTATCCTGTGAAGTCACTTTTTTCAACGGGGTTCTCAGCTCGAGCCGTTGGTATGGTAACAGAACCGCCACAGGATTCCCCCCACCAGTCTGCCAAGAAGTTAAGCAGAAAATGGTTCAGTGAATCGAACTCGCCTTCCGGGCCGTATGTAACAATATGTAATAATAGGTATAGAGCACATAAACAACTTTTGATTCAAGACCCCAACAGATGTAGGTTTCTGTATGCATTTTGGTAAGTAGATTTATCAATCAATTTTTGGTCCAGTGCTACTTGATATTTCCCATTTTCTAAAAATTATTACGAAAGAGGCTTTTTTTTAAACAAATGTTGTAGGTCATCAGTTCAAGGCTCGATGCGTATTTCAACAATACAAGAAACTAACCTTATTTTTATCAGAACATCCTGTAAAGAAATCTTCATCACTTATTGGAGTACTCAGGAAAGATTGGAGTAAGTTCTGTTTCAGACCCGTAGGTGGTTCATTGGTCATTTTCACACCATTTTGTAGTACTGATACAGGGAACTACAAATAAAGTAAACTATTACATATAGTAAACATAAAAGTACTACATAAGTAAACTATTACATACAATATAACTGATTATCAGAGGTGAAAACCCTTGATAATTAGCTATATTGTAGGTAAAATCAAAATTAAAAAAAGAGGAGAATATGTATGCAGCGTTATCTAATTTTGAACTACAAAAATAGCTGAATAAGAAGATATTTGTGTACTAATGTGCATACAGAACAGTGGTGCAGAAAGAATTTTTTTATGAAGTGGGGTTTTAGGCACGTGTAGTCTGATAAATCCCTATAAAGTCCACTGAAATTATAAAATTGTAGAAAAAGCGGAACTCGTCAGAAAAAAAGTAGAAATCTGCATAAACACAGAAGATTTTCATGCTAAATTCTTTAATATAATGTAAATTTTTTTTAGGTTTGAAAATAATTTATTTTAAATCTTTGCTCTTTCTGTGAGCACTAAATGTTTAGATACAAGCTTAAACATTAGGTAAACAATGTGAAAAATATCAGAAGTTACTTTTAACATCAAAATCAAACCTTTGCAGATGGATAGCTTGTAAGCCACAAACGAAAATGTTTATGAGTTGTTTCCTCTGTCAATTCATTGCATATCTTTTCTAATTGAGGCATCCACGATACAGCCAAATGACAATTTTGTAGAGCAACCCAAGATCCATTCTTTTGAGCTGCTTTAATCATGGCTTCAGCAACTGGACCCTAAAAGAAGTTGGGCAAAATAAAACAAAAAATACCAGTTCACATACAATTGGTTATGGAAGAGGAGAGTGCTACTTGTGGCTCAAAGATAGAGTATATACTATATATCCAACACACATCAACAAGAGATATGAAAGCTAAAGTGGGACGTTTCACATTGAGGTTAACTGAATATCTAGAAAGTTTCTTAGTGTTACTGCTAAGTAATAAAACCAACACTGAACTAATATTATTTTAACTTAGTAGAGCAAACAAATTACATTGGCAAAGGTTAAATTTGTTGCAGATATTTAATAATTTAATGTCAATATATTAGATTATGAATAGTATATAATATTAAAAAGTATTTTTTTTATTTATTATTATCTCCGAATATTTATGCTATATTCTTAAATTTTGTGGGAAGATAATGAATTCCTAATTTTTATTCAATTAAAAGTTATTATTTAAGATATGTAAATAGTTTTAAAAACTCAATCAGTTTTAGCATGAATGTGATGAAAGGTATAACTTTCCGATAAATAAATAAAACTAACTAACAATTTAAATAGGTCAGTAATAATTTCTCAATATTTCAGGAAATTTCAAATTTTACAATACACTCCAAGTGTCCTCTTTATCAGAAACTCTTTTCTATGCATATACCTTGTAATTGTTTCGGATTGTTGAGTAGCTATTGGTGACTGACAATCACAATTATGAAGTGTTTTACACTTCACTTCTTTTAACAGGAGAATTTGGGACTGAGTAATAAAAGGTTATTATAATGGCTGCATTTTTTAGGCATATAGTATATATATAAGTCAATTATTTACTTTTATTGCTGCTAACATCAACCCTATATATATTTTTCTCAAGTGATTCATTTAAATTTTCATTGCATTTCCTCAGATATTTAACTGTATATTTAACATTGAGTATACATCTTAAACTAGAAATTTTTTTAAATTTATAATTGAAAAGGGACATACCTGCCCTTGTCCTAGGGATATGGCCCCAAACTTATCGCCCCCGAATCCCTTGTCCTCAGCAAATTTAAGGAGTGCAGCCATTGGATCTGCTCCAGGAGAAAGAACAAAGAGAAGAGGTATAGTTGATCCAGAGTCATTGTAACTCTGGGGAAGGTCGAAAGGTGGGGGATTGACAAACTTCCTGCCGAGATGGGATGACACAAATTTCATGACCATGGGCACAATCTATGCAAAACAAAATGTAAATAGCATAACAAAATCAATAGCATGAAAAGCAAATAAGCTTGTCATCGCATTGTGATGACAGGCTTTTGAAACAAATTCAAATCTTGCAATAGTTTTAGATTGATTTACTTGGAAGTAGTTTTAAATTAGCAATTTTTACGTTGTAAATGTTTTAACATAGATAATTGATTTTTCGGTCATGGTTTGGAATTTCCCAAATGAAAACAGTTTTAAATATTATAATATAAATACTAAAGGCCTGGATTAATCAAAATTAAATTATACATGTTGGTTTTCAAGAATTTAACAACATTACAAAAGAAAAGTTTCGGAATCTGTTTCAAGTAATTTGATTTCTTGTTCTCGTAGGATTTTTTCCCCCATTTTATTTACTAAATTTTTGAAACTAAAATGTTTTTGAATTCCATAATTTATTAATTTTTTTTTAATTCCCTAATAATTATCTGTTTCAATATATTCCTAGTTGAACCATATTTCCTTGAACTTGAAGATTTATGTAAATAACTAATTGAAGAATGTACTTAAAACACAAACACTTATATGCTAAATGGTCCCCTTTTCAAACTTCTAAAAGTGCATGACCATTCAGACCTTAGAATTTTTGGTAGTGTAGAACACCCGTATAAATAATTGGTGATTTCAGTGAAAAGTTTTTGTAGAGAACTTGCAGTTTATGGCATTTTCAAACAATCCATTTTATAATTTGATTATAATTTAAAGGTTTTCTTTTTGATAAAACTGTTGTTAAGGTTATAATAATAATTCTTTTTAAATGATAGTCTGATATATTGTTGTAAAAAGTAGTAGTAAATATAACCTTCAGTTAGATTAAGCTATGAAAAAGTATTCATTTTACATTGAACAAATATGTTTAAATAAAATATTTATTGTATCCATGATTCAAAACATGTAAATAACAATAAAATTCCATTGAATAAACGCTGAAAAAGTATACCTTATCAGGTCTTAAGCATCTTAAAAGCAAGAGCTTTTGAAAATGACTAGTTTTTCTTTCCCAGATTCCAGGAAACTCCAAAGTTTGCGGCTCTTTGGCGTTATAAAACTCTTTCCAAAGGTTTGGATTGGACACAAATTCTTCTCTGGAAACAAATATTTGTAGTATGGTTAAATACTATGTACTTATTATATTATCATACTAATTTTTCAGCTTCTAGCAGAAAATAAATGTCATAATTTACAAAATATATCTTTATTTATTAGTAATTATAATATTATATCTTTTAGAGAACAAAAATTTTACTTTTAACTTCTACGATTAATATCACAGACATTCTCATAAAAGAAATATATGTTACTTAAGCTTATTGAAGACTTTAAAGTCAGAGAGTCTGCAAATCTCATCCCAGTTTTTATCCATGAGCCAAGTGTTAGCCGGGTTCGGTGTTGTATTCTCCAGCCCAATGCCTCCAGTCAAAAAAAATTTAAACTCACTTTTCTCAAGCTTCTGTTCTGACCTATTTGAATAATAATAACAAAAATATAAGTAACAGCACAAAAAGATATTTATGTTATCTTATTAGATATTTATCTATTTAAATATTTATGATAAAGATATTTAGATTATCTGATACCACAGATTATTAAAAATAAAATAATTAAAAAAAAAAAAGATAACCTGATGTGAAATAGATATCTATTGAATTGTCACAAAGAACTGCAGGTATAGTTGACAGATGAGTTATTGTCTTAAGTTCGTCTTGTATAAGAATAAAAAAAAAGGGTCAATCTGATTTTAACCCACTGGCAGTCATGCATGTATATTTGCGTCATTTGATCCTCAGTTTTTCCAGCAAAACGCAACATTTTTAAATTTATAAATAAAATTTAAAATAGATTATTATTTAAATATTTTTATTAGGATGATAGTTTAGAACCTGTCTAAAACAAATGAATAAAACATATAAAAAAAATTATACATTTGAATTAGAAATTTAATTAAAAAATTATTGCAGGGAAAACAACTGCAGAATTTCGCCCATTCCCTTGACTGTCAGTGGGTTAATAACCAACAGATCTACCAATTTATAAAAGCAGTGTACGTGTTAGGCAAAGGCTGGGATACAAACACAAGATAATAGGACTCCAGTACCTTAGCACACTATGGGGCAATATTTCATTGACATAAAGTAACAGCCAAGTGGAATGGCTGATATTTATAAACTATTGTTTGTTGATTTCCCCCCCTTTCATTATCAGTGGTTAATAAATTAAAATAAAAAACCCATTCTTCTTTATCTAGGAACTTTTAATAAGTAACATAAATTCATGTTTTATTTCAAAATCCATTTCTTGTACAGTCTCCAATGAATCCCAGTTACGAGGACAAAAAACCAAAAAACATACTGTTGGTCTTCTAGATTTCATTGTTGCTTAACAACGAATTATTTCTATGTTACGAACTGAAAACTAACATGAGTAAATTAATTCCAGATAGAAAATAACGAGTAAAGAAAGGACTAAATAAAAATGTATAACTTACATGAGCAAATTGCAGCACAGAAGAAAAGAGAACAGAAGCTTATCCTTTTCAAACAAGGAACGGCAAATGTTGCAGTATAAGCTGTATGTGAAGTAATCACTTAATTTCTGAAGTCGTACTTGCAAATCATTTGATTTCTCACTAAAAATAAATATTTTATTGTAAATTTCAAATACATTTTTCAGGATTCATATCTTCTATATGTATAAAGAAAAGTGCCCTTGGATGAGTTTTTTTTTTTATAGAAATCTAGAGTTTCATTCCGATCTTGGTGAAA